>JAILYB010000002.1:14800000-17200000 GCA_021437785.1 Rhodomyrtus psidioides
AGATCAAAGGAGGGTCATCCTGGTCGGCACCGAAAGTACAAGAGCCTAGAAGAAAGCAACCCCAGAGGCAATTCTCTCAGCTCCCAAGACCTTTATCCAAGCTGCTCCCAATGTTGCTGGAGCAACACCTGGTGGCGAAAGAACCACCTAGGACAAACCCGGCAAGGTATCCTGGCTTTGATGAGAGCCAGACCTGTACCTATCATATGGGCGAAAGAGGGCATAATGTGGATAACTGCTATACCCTTAAGCTGAAAGTGCAAGCCCTAATTGATAATCAGATTTTGAAATTTGACAACGCAGCCCCAAATGTGCAAGAAAATCCGTTGCCCGATCATCAAACAGTAGGGGTAATATTCGCTGAAAAAGAAGAAGACTACCTTAAACTGAAGGTAGATGTGCCTAAACTGGCCGACCTGCTAGCAACCGCTTCATCATACCCAAAAGAAGGGGAGATATCAACTGACCAAAAGAAGTTATGTATTGCCAAGATGATAAGCTTGGGGATAATGTCCGATATCACTGATAAAGAATTCGAAGGGATTGAAGCTTCTCTATCTTTGAAAGGAAACCACTTCTTGATCACAGTTGAGCAGAGTAGCACCTGTGGTACCTCACGTAAGAAATTGGCAAACGATCTGGGGCCGGCCACTCAATCAGAAGAAGAATTTGAAGAAGACGAAATAGAAGTCAGGAGGAGAAGTCTAGCAGACTTCAAGTTTATGGCTGACACACTTGAGAAAGGCGAAATTATATACAATCTGGGTCAAGATTCTGGAGGGTACAATTTCAAAGTGAAATATTCAGCTCCTCCCAGCTTTTATCAAAAGATTGAAGACATCATACCAGACGGTTGGGGAGATATGGATGATCTCTCTCAACCAGAGTCCTCGAATGGCGTAGAAGAACTCGACAACACTATATCAATGGTCGAAATAGCCACGGCCGTGGTGATTAGATTGGATGAACTGGATAACCTGAACAAGGTGGAAGATTGCCCAGTTAAGCCTGTCGTGATTCAACTACCTCAAGAAGAAGAGGGCAACACGTCAGGACCAGAGATACCTCATCTGACAACTATAACCATAAAAGTCCCCCCAGCAGAAGAGTACGATCCTAAAGCAGTCCATTGGGACTACGGGACCACACAAGTAGATGCAGTAATGAGGTCCGGAAGATTTTACGCCCCCAGAGAGGATGAACCTGAAAAAAGGGAGGTCTCCAAGGAAGATGCCGAAAAGCTCATATCGATCATCAAAACCAGCGAGTTTGAAGTAATAGAGCAGCTAAGAAAGATGCCCGCTCAGATATCCCTATTAAACCTATTCATCAATTCAGAGAAGCACAAGAACGCGCTGTTGAAGGTGCTCAACGAAGTACATGTCCCTGAAACAATTAATGAGGTACAACTAGGGGACTTTGTAGGAGCAATTCTTTTGAAAGACCAATTAAGCTTCTCTGACGAGGACTTCCCCATGGAAGGAAGAGGGCACAATAAGGCCTTATACATCTCCGCCCAATGTAACGGCAAAAGAGTGGCACACGTATTGATCGATAATGGATCAGCCTTTAACATCTGCCCTTTGGCTACCATAAGGAGGCTGGGAATCAATGAAGAGATGATCAAGGCATCCAAGACAGCTGTAAGAGCATTCGATGGCATGAAGAAGACGGTAGAGGGTGAGATCGAGCTTGACGTATTTATCGGCCCAACAAAGTTCTCTATAAACTTTCAAGTAATGGATCTGCCCAGTGCATTTGGATTCTTACTAGGAAGACCTTGGATCCATACAGCAGGAGCTGTCCCTTCGAGCCTGCACCAAAAGGTACGTTTCGTTGTAGATGGGAAGGTGATTACCGTACATGGGGAAGTCGACCTCCAGGCATACCAGAACAGTGCCATTCCCTATATTGAGCCTGAAGAGAAAACTGAAGCGAGCTATCACTCCCTAGAATTGGTGGCAACAGTTCATACCCCAGCAGGGTCGAAGTTGAGAACTCCCTACATCTCGGAAGCCAGTCTTCTGCCAGCTAAGATGCTGCTGGCATACGGGTTCAATCCCAAAAAAGGCCTAGGCAAACATAATCAGGGTATAAATACCCCGCTTCAGTTGAAGGCTAATCCACATAGAATTGGCTTGGGGTACCAGAAGTATCCCATGAATGATTCTGTCCCAAAAGCAACAGGCCGAGGCCGAGGCAAAAGCCTGGGACGCTGTGGAGGCGAAAACAGCCCGAATAACTCATTCATCGGTTCTCCAACCTGGAAAGGCAGGTTTCGAATGTTCAGAAATCCCTTAAATGCCTACTTCAACCAGAACTCCAAATGGCTATCTGAAGAGGATGTCACTTCACCGAGAGAACCACATCTGACAAACCCTTTTCTTGAAGATGACTCTGTGAATGTCATCTTGGAGTGGTTGGACAATGAAGCCACTTCTTCTGAGTAAAGAGACTCTACCTTTATCTTTAAATACTGCGTTTAGAGCTTTCTGCATTGCATTGTATTTTCTTTCCTTGTTGTATGCATAGGAAAACGCCTTTGGATCCCAGGCCGTTGGTCCAAATAGCACATCTTGTAACGCGGCCCTTCTTGCATTCAATAAAACTACTCATGTTTTGTTAAGGACATATGGAACTACGAATCAGCCCGATGATGATAATGGTCTTCCATACAGAAGCTTGAGGCCTGATTTGCCATATGATTCCTAATCTTCAAAAAAATTTCATGGGGGCCGGGATATCCAATGACATGAGGATTAGTCCCCTTTGTACCTATATCTATTTCGAAAACTTTTTCGAAAAGACTTTACATGATCATGCATGTCATTTTTACTGAGCACAAACTAACCATACTCATGACATTTCAGGCATATCATCTCAAACATGCATACCAGGTTGTTACAAAATTCAGATCCCTCCATTAACCACTCCTATAACATCGAGGAAGAGGAAGACGGTGATTATGCATCTATCCGAAGAGATTGGAACACCTTTGAAGAATCAAAGCCTCCTACCTCAGAAGAACCAGTCGTTATTAATTTGGGAGATACCGCGAACGTCAAAGAGGTCAAGATCGGCGGACACCTATCCCGTGATGAAAGGCTCGAGTTCACCAAGCTACTAAAAGAATATCAAGACATCTTCGCATGGTCTTACGCGGATATGCCAGGCCTTGATCCTAAGATTGTGGAACATGCATTGCCCACGGATCCTGGCATCAAACCTGTCAATCAAGGCAGTAGGCGGATGAAAGCCGAGTTAGAAGACAAGATTAAGGAAGAAGTCATGAAACTCCTTAGGGTAGGCTTCATTGAAGCTATCCCATATTCAGACTGGGTTGCAAATATAGTCCCCGTCATGAAGAAAGACGGAAAAGTTCGGATCTGCGTAGATTACCGAGATCTGAATAGAGCAAGCCCAAAAGATGATTTTCCACTCCCCCACATTGATGTATTGGTGGATAGTACGGCGGGTTATGAATTATTCTCATTCATGGATGGATTCTCGGGATACAACCAAATCTCCATGAAACAAGAAGACAAACCCAAGACTGCATTTACCACACCATGGGGGAATTTTTGCTACAAAGTCATGCCCTTTGGATTGAAAAACGCCGGGGCTACCTACCAGAAGGCTATGGTCACGTTATTCCATGATATGATCCACAAAGAGATTGAAGTATATGTTGATGACATGATCGCTAAATCCAAGAAAGGACAAGATCACATACAGGTATTAAGAAAATTATTTGAGCGCCTGCGCAAATACAAGTTAAAGCTGAACCCTAACAAATGCGTGTTTGGGGCAAGATCCGGGAAACTCCTTGGGTTCATAGTCAGCAACAGAGGCATTGAAATTGATCCCTCAAAAATCCAAGCCATCCACGATTTATCAACTCCATCCACAGTAAAAGAAGTGAGAAGCCTTCTAGGGAGATTGAACTATATTGCCAGGTTCATCAATCAGCTGTCTGATGTGGCTAAGCCAATCTTCAAATTGCTTAAGAAAGGCGCGAAAATAACATGGGACGCCGAGTGCAGCAAGGCATTCCAAATGATCAAAAACTATTTGATCACACCACCGGTGCTTGTGCCACCAATTCTTGGTCACCCATTGACCTTATACCTGACCATACGACAAGAGTCCTTGGGAGCCTTACTTGCCCAGACAAGCCCGATAGATGGAAAAGAGAGGGCCATTTATTACCTGAGTAAGAAATTCACGCCATCTGAAGCAAAATATATACCAGTTGAAAGGGCCTGCGTAGCAGCAGTATAGGTACTACGAAGACTAAGGCAGTATACCCTACATCATCACATTCAGCTCATAACAGAGAACGACCCCGTCAAATACCTCCTGGAGAAACCCGCTTTAATTGGGAAACTGGCAAAATGGCAAGTAATGTTGTCTGAATTTGACATCAAATGTTCCCCACAGAAGTCGGTAAAAGGAAGAGCTATAGCTGACATGCTGGCAGAAAACCCGACAAACGGTGAGTCCCCTGAAGTAATGAACACAAAAGGTCAAATTCTGAACTTGGAAGAAGACAAGTGGATCATGTATTTCGATGGCGCTGTCAATCTATCAAGAGCAGGCACTGGGGCAGTACTGATATCCCCAGATGGTCAACATTACCCTGTCGCGGCAAAGATAACTTTTCCTTGTACCAACAACATTTCAGAATATGAGGCATGCATTCTGGGCCTACGACTGGCCCTTTCTATGGAGATACCTAGGTTACAAGTCTTTGGAGACTCCATGCTCATTATTCTACAGACACAAGGGGAGTGGAAGACGAGAGATACAAAGCTCATCCCTTATCACGAATACCTTGAAGAGTTGATACTCAGGTTCGAAGAAATATCATTCGAGTACCTATCAAGGTCTCACAACCAATTCGCAGATGCATTAGCCACCCTAGCCTCGATGTTGCAAACGACTGAAGGGTTGGATGTAGAACCTCTGAGGATTGGCATTGTTGAAAAGCCAGCTTATTGTATGCTAATCGAAGAAGAATGTGATGGAGAGCCATGGTACTATGACATCAAGAATTACCTCTTGAAAGGGGAATTCCCTGAAGGATGCCAGTCAGGAGACCGAAAATATATAACCAAGATGGCCAGCAAGTTCTTCCTCAATGGACAAATTCTGTATAAGAGATCGTTTGATTCTACTCTGTTAAGATGTGTAGATGCCAAAGAAGCAAATATTCTCATGAAAGAAATCCATGAAGGTGCGTTTGGGCCTCACATGAACGGCCACCTCCTCGCCCGGAAGATCATGCGGCTTGGCTATTATTGGATGACCATCGAATCGGACTGTTGTCAGCACGTCCGATCATGCCACCAGTGCCAAATATACGGTGATAAGATCAATGCACCCCCAAACGAACTACACCAAATGTCTGAAGTTTGGCCTTTCTCTATGTGGGGCATAGACATGATAGGGCCTATTAATCCTGTGGCTTCGAATGGTCATCGCTTCATCTTGGTAGCGATTGATTACTTCACCAAATGGGTAGAAGCCAGTTCTTACAAGAATGTCACTGCAAGAAATGTGGCAAGTTTCGTCAAAAGAGATATCATATCCCGGTATGGTACCCCTCAAGCGATCATCACAGATAATGGGTCCAACCTGAACAACAAGATTGTCGATGATCTGCTGGATCACTTTAGCATTCGACATCTGAATTCATCTCCTTACCGCCCACAGATGAATGGGGCAGTGGAAGCGGCCAACAAAAACATCAAGAGAATCTTGGCTAAAACAGCAGAAAACTATAGGGATTGGCACGAAAGGCTGCCCTTCGCCTTGATGGCTTACCGAACGTCGATCAGGACTTCTACAGGGGCAACTCCCTATAGTTTGGTATATGGGACAGAAGCAGTTCTACCAGTAGAAGTTAAGATTCCCTCTTTGAGAATCTTATCCGAAGATAAATTCTCTGAGTCAGAGTATTTCAAGCACAGATATGAACAGCTGAACTTAATAGATGAGAAACGTCTTAAAGCCATTTGCCATGGACAAACTTACCAGAAAAGGGTAGCCAGGGCGTTCAATCGAAAGGTCAAGACCAGAAACTTCGAAGTAAATGACTTGGTAATTATGAAAGTTTTGCCAAGTACTACCCATCCAGGGGGAAAATTCACTCCAAATTACGAAGGCCCCTACATTGTTAAGAAGATCCTCACGGGAGGAGCATTAATCCTTGTAAACTCCGAGGGAGAAGAATTGGGGCACCCTGTGAATTCAGATGCTGTGAAGAAATATTACCCTTGAAATAAAATCAGATTCCAGTCATATGCCCTGCCTCGAATTGAGCCTACTCTTCATGATAGTCTTTGCATAAGCATGTCATGCATCTATGCATACATTAGCATGTGTTCAATATTGCAGGATCCAAGGAAGCAGGGTCGCGATAAGTTGGAACGCATGATCAAGGAGACCTAACGTCATGGTGGTCAGGTGCACGTCTTCTTCTCCAAAGACTGAGAATTTTAAGAAATTTTAGAACAACTTAACCATCTTGTGTTGTTAAGAAAAATGCAGATTTTCGCGAATCTATCCACTTCCATTGGAATGCATGATCAAGGGTAAGGTGTATCGTTCTAAATTTTCTGAAATTCGAGAGCATACACTGACCTATTCCTTTTATGTTTTTCAGGAATCCCTAGCCGCGCTGGGCAGGTAAGTATTCCTTTCCTAATCTTTTAGGTTTACAAGACTGTCAGAATCCTTATTGCTAGAATTTGAAAGGCTTCTTAGAATCTAGCATGCATTCAATTATCATGTCTAGAAAGACGCAAAATTCTCACAATCATGTCATTGGCATTCATGATTAAACTTAGAGGTTATCTGAACATGATTGAAATATACATTGTGCCTCATAAATCCCCTCGGAGGGTAAGTTTTGGAGAAAGCAAAATGAACTCTTCCAACAAAAGTTGTTTAAATCGTTCAAAAGGATGTTTTCTCAGACAAGAGGCAAGCCTGGTCCAAACACGTCCCATACACACTTAAGAGATAAGTGGAGTGATAAGTACAGCGAGACCTTGACCTACGGACGTAAGGGTTATTCGCAGTGATTACATGGATTGAAACGACGGAGGCATTCATTTCTCTATCATAAACACTACAGGTGACCATTGATAACCCTTTGAACGACGATTTCATTCTATACCCCTGTCAAGAACCACCCCACAATGGGGCAAACTGGAGGTACGTCCAGCGGTATCAAGAGGTAAATCGTTAGAAGTTCTCTTGCTCAGACTTGCATCAATCTTCGTGTGTTGCTTGTCATTTTAACTTCTATGGTAATTCAGGTGCTTTAGGATGACGAAAAAGCATTCGTTTCTCTATCCTATACACTTTTACCCTTTGTACAGCCCAATTGCATCAATCCTATTCTCGGCCTGATCCACTGACGGATTAAAATGTTTGACAATCCCTAAGAGACTGGGTGCGTCATCCATAGGTTCCTAACAGACAGGAGTCCTATTCATGGTCAGATCCACCATACGGATCAAAACCCTGACAATCCCTAAGAGACTGGGTGCGTCATCCATAGGTTCCTAACAGACAGGAGTCCTATTCATGGTCAGATCCACCATACGGATCAAAACCCTGACAATCCCTAAGAGACTGGGTGCGTCATCCATAGGTTCCTAACAGACAGGAGTCCTATTCATGGTCTGATCCTCCATACGGATCAAAATCCCTATTCATGGTCTGATCCACCATACGGATCAAAACCCCGACAATCCCTAAGAGACTGGGTGCGTCATTCACAGGTTCCTGTCAAGTATAGGAATCCCATCCTGGTACGGCCTACCATACAGGCTAGAGTTTAACAGCCCTAGGATACTCAAAAGACGAGTCCCTAGGTATTCACTAGAACCCGCTATACACCGCGCATGCCGCACGAGCATCAGGCAGGTGATCAACAGGTGAGCAACAGGTAAGCATCTCTATCCCGTCTTTCTCTCACAGTAGCCAAAGCAGAACAAACAGAGCGTTTACCAGCAAAGCAAGAAAGATTGAATGTCAGGATTCGTTTTTCTTTTCCCCAGTCGAGTCAGTCTAGATTCAGGTGTCACCTGTCTTTGAGAGAAACCTCTCACGAGATTCCTCTCAAAGAGGGGCTGCTGTTGACACCTGATTTTTGACCTAGTCTTTTTCAATTTTATTTTTGAAAAATCATAAAAAATCTATAAAAAGTCAAAAAATTACAAAATCAACTTTGGTGGCCTTGGCCAAGCCCAAGGAACCATTCTTGACCAAAAAAATAATTTTTCACATTTTTTCATATTTTTTTAGTATTTTTGGAAAATAGAAAAACACTTAAAAAATCAAGAAAAATAGCATTTGAGGTCACAAAAATATGGAAAAATATCCAATATTTTTCCTTTTAATCCCTTGTATTTTTGACCTCTCAAAAAAATCAAAATCAGATTCAATTTTAGGTGTTCCTTTGTAACCCGTACTATTGAATTTGAAGAAAAAAATAACAATTGAGTCTTTTAATTTGCAATTTTGGCATTTTTTAAGATCTTGACATTCAATCTAACTATCCCTTATCTCAATTTAGCCCAATTGTTTGCACAATTTGCTCAATTGCATGGATTTGACAAAATTACATACTAAAATTGCATTTTAGTCCTTGAAATTAAGCATAATTGAAATTACTTTCAATTCAAGGGCTATCATTGCAAATTGGACATGCTACCCAATGGATTTCACCATTTTAAATCGATTGGCACAAGTGGTTTGACTCAATTTGATCATTTACATCCTCAATTACACGATCCCCAATTTCCAATTAAATGAAAATTTGGGGATTTTGTAGAAATTGATGAAAACTTTTGGGCAAAACCACATTTCTAGGTAGAATTCATGCCCTAGATTCGATTATGAGGTTCAATTGCAAAAATTTCCCATTAATTTGGGTTTAATTTCGAAAATGGTGAGTCGGAGCCGGTTCTGACCGGTCAGACCGCCGGTCGAGCCGGTCAGACCGGTTTGCTACAGTGTCGTCTTCCCAATAGAGCTCGAGCAGATGAACAGTGATGAACTGAGTTTCGAACGCCAAATTGAAGGGCAATTCGCGACAAATTGAAAGAGGAATGGTGGGCGTCTTGTTCTTTACCTCGAAACCTACCGATCGAGACCAACCCCAAGGCCAATGGTCGCCGGAGGAAGGGGTAATCAGTCGGTCAAGTTCCGAAGCTGCGAAAAGTCAACAAAATCAAACGCAGCTCAAATTCGTGCCAAATTCGCATGAGAAGGAACCCGCCGAGGAACCAAACGGAGTTAGACGACTCACCCATCTTCCCCGACGCCGTTTGGACCTAAAATCACGTGATGGCACGTGCTTTTGGAGTCAGTTGGAACTCCCCAAATCGGCGCCAAAATCCTCAGGAGCTATATAAGCTCGTGATTGCTTTCAGTTGAAGAAGACGGTGGATTCAGTTGTAGAAAGATAAACTGAATCAAGAGAGAAGGAGAAAACGCGAAGCAGAGCTCGTTCTCCGACCCCCGTCGTCGAGAATTTGAGCTCGAATTGCAGGGTGCTGGTTGGGTCTTCCCAGGCCAAACCAAAGCGATACGAGACCACCAAAAAGTCGCCCAAAGTCCCCGGAATCGATCGCCGCCGGTCGCGCACGAGGAATCCGCGAGAACAGGTGAGCTGCAGTCTCGAGCGTTTCTTCAAGCTTTCATGGCGATTCATGCGTTTATTGATCATTCAAGCAATTAGTGTGGGCGTTTCATTCCCTGAACATCACTGGCCATCATCGCGTATCTTGTTTGCATCGGTTTTGTCTTAACATGCCCAATCGAGTCTTCAAATCCAACCTCCATTGTCGAGCCACTGTTCATCTTTCCCCAGCCGAATCTGGGCCGAGCGAGCTCGATCGGAGCTCGAGGTAAGTCTCTTGAACATTGAATGGTGCTTCCCTGTTAATCAATTGGTTCATTACGCCATGGATCGAGCGATTTGAGTGTATGTGTATATACTGGTTCGTGCTTGTTCGCGCTTGATCCTGTGAATGAAATCATGTAATCCTACGATATGTTGCGTACGAAGCATAAACGAGTCGTTTGCCGCCGGTCTCATTCGATTCCGTCGAGGTTCCACCGTTGGATCACCGCCGGAGAGTCGTGGCCGTTCGTTCAGCAATGGTCGTGAGGTTGAAGACGATGCCAACCTGGCAGGTCAACAGGTCAAAGGCCTAGGTGGCGATGCGCGATTGGTCCACGTAGTGTCGAGTCAGCACGGCCGTTAGGGTCTGTTATTCAAATAAAAAGAATCCAACGGCCAAGAATAATCGGATCTAATAAATTGTGGCCGTCCGATTAGAAATTAGGATTATTCGAAAATTGAAAAATCAAAACCCGCCAAAACGGTGCCGTCCGGATATATGGTCAAGCGGCGTCGTTTAGGTTAGTATGAATCGACGGTCTAGATCAAGTCTCCGGATCTAATCATGGCCGTGGGTTCAAGTAATCTGATCAGACGGCTCTGATCGGGTCTCCCTTCAATCTGAACCGTAGGTTTTAGTAATCAGATCCAATGGGCACAGATTAGCCACGCGTTTCATTAGGGACCGTAGGATTAAAACCGATTAAAACCAAAAAATAAAAAGTATCAAACGGCGTCGCTTTGGTCTTCGGTTTCGCGGATCCGGGTCTGGGCCGGGTTCCGACCCGAGTGGGTCGGGTCAACCCGGTCCGAATCACATTTTTTTAATAAAAAATTCGAAAATAATTTTAAAAATAAAAAAAATCAGAAAAATCTTAGAAAATCCAAAAAATGCTAGAAAATTCCAGAAAATCCCAAAAAAATGTGGAAAAATTGTGGAAAAATCCTAGACACTCTATAAATCCCCAAAAATCGAGGATTGACCACAGACAACTGGTCAACCCTATTTTTGGGGTTTCTTATCCAATTTTCCGAGACTTGACGATATTACCCTTTAGGGGTAAGTCGCATCTGCTGTGCATGCTAAAAAAGGCCGATAATTCCAAGGTGAGAATTAGGGTCGTTTAGACGACCAATTCTTAGGTTTGGGTTTTCAAGTCCCCCCTCTTTTCTCAAAATGACGATTTTGCCCTTTAATGGGAAAATGGTCTTTCTCGTCTCAATCAAGTTCTGAAAATTGCTTAAAGTTAGGGTTTGGGTCAGGTGGACGACCAACCCTAATATTTGAGATTTTCAGTTCTCGTCTTTGTCCAAATGACGACTTTACCCCTCCAAGGGTAAAATCACTTTTAAATTCCAGAAAAATCCTGGAAATTCCAAAAAAATAGGAAATGGATTGGATTGATGGCCAATCCTATTTCTCTTGTCTTTTGACTTCCCAATTCATCTAAAAATGACAAATTTGCCCTTTTGAGGTGAATTTTCCCGAATTATTCAAAATTACGATTCTTCCCCTCATGGGCGAATCATGTCCAAATCACTCCTAAGCCTTGATTGATATTTCTCTAGGCTAATAGGGCCTTATTAGGGATGTCATGCTGATTTCATGTGTTTTATCCGCATGTATTGGATCCTTGATTTGCGCGTTTATTTCTATTGATTGTGAGTGATAGGGTAGCCATTCCCTTCTGCATGAACTCCTAGATTTAGGATCTGTACCCCACTCATCTGTATGAAATCCTAGGATCAGATAAACCATTCAGCTTAGGTACCGAAAGGGCGTCAACTCTGACAGTTGACGTAACTAAATCCCCGAACCCACTTCTCTGGTTTCCGCAGAATCGAATAGACCACTCCCAACTATTCGATAGGGTTTCCGATCGTACCCTCCGCAAAACGATTGGTGGCGACTCCTTGACATGTACACTCATCACATGTCACTAGACCACACTGAAGGTCGACCACGTACATCCAGCAGTTACGATTTGGGAAATGGACCTTGGGAGAGGCCTGCGTCCGATCCAGCCAGCGATCGGGCGGCCCATTAGCCCGCTCCCGCCTCCGAGCTCGGGAGGGTCGCGACAGTAACCCAACCTATGTGATTGGCGATCCCATGAAGTAGGTTCATATGGGTAATAACAAGTCACTTGTTGATCTTGTGATGCACTATAAAAAAAAAATGTCTCTCCCAAGGTGAAAACAGTGCAAGTCTGCAAGGAAAAGAAGGTTGAGCGCCAAGCTTTTACTGAATTCCATAGTCATTATTGGTGATGTATTGAGCTGCAGAATACACTTAATGGAATCACCTATATAAGTGCGGAATGAGACCGCTCCTATGAGATTTTTGGTGAAAATCTCTAGAGCACTTATGAATAAACCAAGCATGCGCATGACCTATTAGCGCAAAACCGCGTTGAACAACAAACCTTGTGGGAGTGTAATGTGATTGGTGAAAATCATAATTCACAAAAAGGAATTGTTGGTTCATAGAAGTTTTATACTTCACCAATGATTTCGTGAGTTATATTTCATTCTTTCTATGGCTGGTTCATAGCCTAATCAGCACCAGTATCGAGGCATTACTCTCCAATAACCCAGCTATATTCTGGTTTTAATCTTTCAAAACTTTTTGAAATATGTGGGGGATTGTTGGATATTTCAGTAGTTTTAAAATATTCTTTTTATCGAAGCTCAGATGTTAGTGAGCTTAGACGTTGGCGAGCTCAGACGTTGGCGAGCTCAGAAGCTAACGAGTTCAAACTCTGAGGAGAGTCTCAGATGTAGCGTTCTCTTTCCTCTATCATTTTGTAACGGTTCTTTAAATGATTTGTAATGGTCAAATAACGGTTTTCTAACGACTTTATAACAGCCATATAATGGTAGATTTATTGCTTGATTAAACTCTCCATTATTCTATAATTATTTCATAACGGTTTCTTAACGGCTGCCTTTTGATTGTTTATATATTGAATTTCAAGAAAGGATCTCAGGTTAACATTGAGATTTACACAAAAGCCTTTCTCTTCTTTTATCTTCCTCTTTTGCTGGGTTATACACATAACGTTGTTCCTGTTTCTTCTAATACTCAATGCGGAGTATAGAAGAAGGTCTGTTGTATCTTGAGAGGATAGCCGCTAGAAGCCTTTCGCACCAAGTCTTGTACTCCGAGGGGCGAAATTTATCCTTCAGGACAGTGCTTGCACGCCTCAGACGATTCTCATTCTTCAGACGATTCTGATCTATCCATCATCTACACCAACATTAATATCATAGCCAATCCTGGTAAAAAATCCAAAGAGTTCAGCATAACCTTAATTTCTAGTACGTTTGAATATTTGTTTATTGTGATGTTTCATCTATAATTATCAATAACACTTACTTAATTAGGTTATGTATATATACACACACTAGACAATATCAATCTTTTCACTATTTAGTAAGCTGATATTATTAATTGATGTATATTCCTTTTTTATCTGATGGGCTGGATGAGTATATGTTGCCACACCTCCTCAATGAGCTTACAATTAGGTTATGGCATTTTAATCGATACTATGTATATACAATCCAATTTAATTGTCTAATTTTGTACTGCCACTATAGAGAATGGCCCATATTAAAGTGTGATTAAACATTGTTACAAAATTTGGATTTGCAGGTTAATGTTAATGTTTAATTTAATTATGTGATTACTTGCTTAGTTAAGATTATTCACAGTTCTGATCACATGCCGTGTGAAGCAACTGCATTTAAGCTCGTGCCTAGCAGCTCAATCATGCGCTGTTTCTACCCTTTTTAATAGACTTTTTATTAGATTGGCTCAAATATTAAATAAGATGCAAAGTGTCCTTATTTTGAAGTTAGGAAATTGATTTAATCAATTTATTTTCGGTCGTGACACACTTCGCCTTCAGAATAACAAGGGGTTGAAATACATTTGCACTAACTAAATGAAAGTAGAGAACAACATGACAACCAGATTTTAACTACAGAATAATGCTGGTTTGATCCAAATTAGCAAATTAATGATGGTACCAGAGTTTGGTTTAATTAATTTCAAGAAATAATGCTAATTTTTTTTATTATAAACTTAATATATTAAATTGATGTGACGAACTCTTATTAGTTATGAACAAATCTCATCTGTATAAAGTCGCATGTGATTTGCACAATTCAATTGCACGATTATTGCACGTAATTAAATAGGTTCCCATTTATCATAAATGGATGGGTGTCATAAATTGGATGACGGCAGGAAAATCGTGTCGTGTGCGGTTGACCCACTTAAGTTGTTTAAACACAGTCAACACATTAAACTAATTTATGACACAAGAAGTGTTCCTCTGTCCTGAAGTGCTCTTCCAACCTTCCATGATAGGCATGGAAACTGATGGCATCCATGAAATAACATACGACTCTATTATGAAGTGCAACATCAACATGATAAATGATTTTTCCGGCAATGTTGTTCTCAGCGGAGGCTCTAGTATGTTTCTGGGTATTTCTGGTAGAATGAGCAAAGAAGAACGTGTCTTGCTTAATTTCAAGAAATAATGCCAAAAAATCCATAAATTTATAAAGTTCATATATTAATTGACGTGATGGATTCTTATTAATTACGAATATAACTCACGTGCATTAAATCACATGTTATTTGCCACATTACTTAGAAATTAAGATCAACTCTTGACACTAACTCAATTGCACGATTAGTGCACATAATTAAATAGGTTCCCATTTAGCATAAATGAGTGGATGTCATAAATGGGATGACACGAGAAAAATCATGTCGTGTGCAGTTGACCCGCTAAAGTTGTTTTGACACAATTTAGGGGTAAACGGTTCCAGGTTCCGGGTATGTTCCACTTGGAACTTGGAACCTACCCGCTGGTACAGCTTCCTCATTTTTTGGAACCTAGAACCTATCATGTATATCCTGGAACATGAAACCTTCCCTGCCACAAGTTTCGAATCCGATTCTAGGGTACCCTAGAACCTGCCGAGCCGCAAGAAAAGATTTTTTTTTAATGAATATGCAAGCTCAAATGTGAACCTAAATGCTAAACCCTTATAGATATTACCTCATTGCACCCATTTTGTCCCTCCTCTTCTTTATTTCATATATCAGTGGTAGCCCAAGAGGGTTTTTGAGCACAAGGACAAACACAGCACGACCAAGAAAACAAAAAATGGGGGAAATCGATCTTGCGACACACACGAGACAATCTATACAAACAAAGGGACACCAGCCAAAAGAAGCATCCAAAGAGAAAATCACCAAGTGCTCGACAAGAACAGGCAAACATGTGCCATCACCATTCATAAAAGCCTACTAAAAGTCCGCAATACAGCATATGGAAGAATAGAACTAGCATAACCATCTAAATACTCTCATGGACAAATCAAATGAGGGCACTCAAATCAGAAACTCCGCAATACAACATATGTTAAAACAACAAACTAAAAGTCCTCTGCTTTTTGTTTCATCCCATTCATAAAATCCCACTAAAAGTCTTAAATCAGCTTTAAGTTGAAAAACAGAGCTAATCACCAATCATGATAGGATGAAGCAAACAAAATTTTCAATTGAAACACCATATGCAATTTAAACTCTATTTAAAAGAACCTGAAAACATTCAATTGGCAATAGAGCAAATAGCATAATTCTGCAAACATGGCTAGAAGAAGGAAACCAAAGACCACACTCAACCCCGGTCCAATTCCAGTCAAAGATTTCATCTTTCTTCCCACACTTTTGTGTTGTCTTTCTGTAAATCAATCAAGGCTTTGCCTAGCTACGAATAATCACTAAAGAGAAAGAACAGGGAACAAAGAAGCCCACAAATTGATTGTGTAAAAGAAAAATCGAACCACAAAATCAACAAACCTTGGGCGCCGTCGAGGGATGGCCGTTGAGCGCCATTGAGGGATGGCCTTCCGATGACGAGACGATGGATGCGAGGGAAGGGCCGTTGTTGAAGGGCTAGAGAGGGAGCAAAGCCAGGTGGATGGTGAGGGATGGTCATCGGGCATGCTGCGTTAGTGCGTTGGGAGGTAAGCGCCTGGTCGAGGGTAAGCACCTGCGAATGAGGGTAAGCACCTTGCGCTTGCGAACGACAGTAAGCGCTTGGTCGAGGTTCTTGGAGATATCGGCGACAATTCGTCTAATGGGTCGTTCGTTGAGGGATAGAGTCGAAGAAGCGAGACGAACAGCGGATCGAAGTAGCTTGGGACAGGTAGTTGGTCTGCCTTGCGAATTCAGAGCAATCGTTCTTGGAGGACTCGGCTTCTTGAGCTGATTTGATGAATCGATCAACAGGAGAGGAATTGAAGACCATTAGGGGGACTCGAAGTGTTGCGTCATTAAGGAAAGTTCAAACAATGATAAAGAAAATTAGGGTTTTTGTTTTACAACATATGTGGTTCCGGTTTCGATTTTGGGTAGGTTCCATCCGAGAATCGGAACCACCGGTTCCTCAAAATGAGGAACCGAGAACCGGACCCGGGCACATCATGTGACATTCCAAATTCTGGCCCTCTCCGAGGCTATTGAATGGAAAGATATTGACCAGCGTATTTCAATGGTATTTCGGTCGGAGCAGGCCACTCTCGAGTTGACTGACCGAAAGGGAAAGACTGACACAGAGTTGGGTACGTGGACTTGGGAAATTCGAATAAGAAATGACACTTTAACCATAAGGATTGTCGAGGGATATTTTAGACTAGCAGAGATCGATCTAGGAATGATCATGGAATGCATTGCTAGCGTTATACGTTGGGACGCGGGTGATTCCGCCTAACCAGTGTGTAATTTGCGAGAATTTTCTAAATCAGATTCTGATGATCAGGACCGCAAGAACTAGCGATAAACCCTCGCAATCAAATGACAACCAAAGTCGCCACGACTTGAGAAATCCTAAGGTCGATACGCGTAGCGCTTGCAAGAGTCGCTCGTCAGTTTGAGATAAAATGGAATTACAGTCGACGAGAACTTGACATGAATTGGACCTGGGAAGTGGGTATCGAATAATGAGGAATTTCAACATTTGAAAAGAATTAGACGCCGCCTCATCGAGGGTAATTAAGATCATGACTCGTTTCATAAGATTGAAAAGTGAGATTTTGGACCGTAAAGTGGAAATGACCTTTTTGCCCCCGGAGATTTCTCATGCCTTTAAGAATGAGCAAGGGCAAAGTAGTCATTTACCCTTCTCCTCTAAGTGGCCGAAAATTTAAGGATAATATGGTCATTTGGCCCTTAGATATTATGGAGATAAAGACAAGGCCATAAATGCTCTAGTCTAATCTCATCTACCTAGCCTAAGCCCTAGCCTAAACCCATCACCTCAAGTCTAATCCTCTCTCTCTCCCCTCTTTGGCTTGCTAAGGAAGCCATCTCTTCCTTCTTCCTTCATTTTTGGCCGAATACCTCAAGAGAAAACACTCCCTCACTCTTAAACTCTCTCTCTCGCTCAACTCGCTCAAAATCAGTTCCGACCCCCTCCATTTTTTTGGCCATAACTTCTTCGTCTGTTATCCGATTGAGACGAGCCACCCACCAATAGAAATCTCTTTCTCTTACCGTTCTAACAAGGTATTATAAGTCAAAATCCACCCAGCCGTTTGTCCCGTAGAGCCATTTGAGTGGGCAAATGTCGCTACCCGACCCTGCTCCGACTCGAGGAGCTTCCAAATGGATCTTCGGGCTTGTTTTAGCTTGATTCTTGGTAAAACCACTTTTCAAGCCTTGTTAAAACATGTATAATTGTTTTTGTGGGATTGAGGATGGATTATAATTGGATTTAAGGGCTGATACCTTGCTGATCTTGACCGAACAAAATCGGACCAGGTCTGGATGTGTTGAACCGAGGAGCTTGCTGACTTCTTTGGCCGGTTTCCCTCGTTGAAACTCTTGGTGAGTTGATTCTCGACCATAGTTCAAGGTGTTAAGAGGTTGATGATTATTCTAGGGTTGGTTTTATGGGTCTTATATGGTTGATTATGGGTGAAACTTGCTAGGACTCTTGCTGCCCTTGTGTGCCACCGAGAAACTGATTTGATCAAGAACTTTAGCCACTGGTTTCGTGGGTGTCTTGACCTATCATCCTTGGTAAGTTGGCTCTTAACCTTAGCCTAGTATGTTACGAGAAGGATGGTTGAGGATTTATGAGAATTCAATGAAGTTTGATGGATGTTTGTGGCCTAATTGTTTGAATCGAACAGATTGGGGTAAGCTGATTGAACCGTGGACTTTAGGAGTAATTTAAGGACTGATTTCGCTTGGAACGAAAGGTAGGATGACCCTAAATCTTAGCTTGACATGTTGATGAGCTATTGGTTGAGGTTTGAAGTGAATTTGATGGAGTTTAGCGGTTGAATCTTACTTAGGCTTCTGAGCGGACAATTCTGCCTTTTATGGATAGCTTGGTGCCGCGATGATGCGTCGATCGTTTTATGGAATTGCTTGGCGTAAGCTCGAGGTAAGTTATGCCTAAACCTCTATTAGGATGTTAGGTTACTAAAGGACAGAGTTTTGAGTCGGATTGAAGGGTTTTATGAACTGATTTTGTGAGAGACGTGAGGAAACCCAAATCTACTCTATTTTGATGAATTGAGCTTGAGTGATTTTATGGCATGAAAATTTTGAAATTGAGGTTGAACTGAGGAGTCTTAATCTGATTGTGGCATGTGGTTGGGCCTTTTGACATGTTTTATAGAAATTTCCATTTGAATTGAGTACATGGATTGGCTTGAAGTGCTAATGGGTCTAGAGATGACTTGTGGAATGGAATTCTGAGATTTCTTTGGAAAATGCCAAGTTTAGAATTGGAAGGATGATCATTTGACAATTATGCTAAGTCGAGGATGTGTATGTGTGGTAACACGATTGTGCTTTGCTTTAAGAAGAGTTTTTATTGAAAGCACTTAATTTCTGAGATTTGTGGAATTGTGGAATTTGATTCAAGGCCGTGGGCCGATTTGTATTTGATTGAACTCGTTGTTTATTGAATAAAAACTTATGGCCAATCAGTCGGGTGTTTGATCCCGACGTTGGGTGTTTGATCCCAAATGTTGTTGTGGGTGTTTGATCCCAAGATTATGAGCTTAGGGACTTGATCCCATTTGGCCTGACGAGGTCACTACGGCTAGAGAGTCTTACAGTAGACCGAATCATCTTGTGGTGCTGGAGTAATGAGAGTCACTGTATTGACCAAATCATCTCTAGGTCCGGACGCGAGAGTCTTCATATTGACTGCTTCGAGGGAGTTAAGGTATCGGGCGTCACATGTTTGACCGAATCGTCTCGCAGGATTAGCCATGACGAGAGTCTCATAGTTGACCGAATCATCTTGACGGCGATGGGGAGCGAGAGTCACTATGACTACCGAATCATCTCATCGTAATAAAAAGTGAAAAGATGAATTGTTTTCTATGGTGAATTGATTTTTTTTTTCATGACAAAAGAAATGTTTTGAGTATAGTAATTCATCTTGAGGCCCAAGGAGCTTTGGCGCGGGCGAGTAACGGCTTGTTACCATTAACTGAAAGTCCAGTTTTCTGGGAAATTCAAGAAGTGGAATCGTTGAGAAATTGGAAATGCCTCGTGTTTTGAAGTGGCGTCAAGTGCATGTTTGATTGAAAATCCTGTCATAGCACGAAGCTTAGTTTTTCTCATGAAATTTGTGTAGCTGGAAAGAGTCGCTTTTTAAAGACTCAAAGGCCGTGTTTTAAACGTTACCCTGTTTTGCCATGCCAATGCTTTTGTACCCCAAAATACCATGTTTTTCAAAAGCTTCTGGAGGTACTGACAGCCTAATTTAGGGTTAGGTTTAGCTTACTGAGATTTATATCTCACCCCGTCGTGGGACAACATTTTCAGGTTCCAGACGAAGGAAACCCGAGCTTTCCATGGAATGGCATTCGATGAAGTCACTAGAAGAAATGGTTATGGATCCTTTTGTGACCATAGGGTTGTAATGATTAATTTGGAGATTTAGAATTGTAACCTCTGATGTATGATTGACCTTTATAAAAGGTGTACCCTTTTGTCCTAAGTCATCTTGTGTTTATTTCGTATGGAGTTTGTATGTTCTCGCTTCCGCATGCATTTATCATTTGAAGGTTTGGAAGCTGATGGTCGTTAGATCCTGGGTATTATGGAAAATAAGAACGGCGTCGTGGGATGTTCGCGTGCTCGCCGGGTTCGGGACGTGACACATCAGGATTGGGAACCATGCTCACTCCTAACACAATCGACACATTAAACTATTTTATGACATGACAAGTGTTCTTCTGTCCTGAAGTACTCTTCCGACCTTCCATGATAGGCATGGAAGCTGGCGACATCCATGAAATAACATTCAACTCTATTATGAAGTGCGACGCCAACATCGTAAATGATTTTTTTCGGTAATGTAGTTATAGCGGAGGCTCTATTATGTCTCTTGGCATCACTGATAGAATGAGCAAGAAGAATTTGGCTTACTTAATTTCAAGAAATAATGCTAAAAAATCCATAAATTTTATAAAATTAATAAATTAATTTATGTGACGTATTCTTATTAGTTACTAATATAACTCACATTCATAAAGTCACATGTAATTTGTCACATTACATAGAAACTAATACCAGCAATTCTTGACACAACTCAATTGCACAATTACTGCACGTTATTAAATAGATTCCAGTTTAGCATAAATGGGTGGGTGTCATAAATGGGAGGGTTAATATCACGAAAAACCCCAAACTGGTACATCTGTGACTGTTGACACCTAAATTCTGATCAACTTTATTTATTTATTTATTTATTTTTATTTTATTTTTTTTTATTTTATTATTATTTTTTTTTTGAAAATTCATAGAAAATCCATAAAAAGTTGAAAAATTGAAAAATCAATTTCGGTGACCTTAGCCAAGCTAAATGAACCATTTTGACCAAAAAAATAATTTTCATAATTTTCATTTTTTTAATATATTTTCGAAAAAATACAAAAAAAAAGAAAAAAAGAAAAAGAAAATCAAGAAAAATAATATTTGAGGTCACAAAAGTTATATAAAAATAGTCGATATTTTTATTTTTATTTTATCTATTTTCTGACCTCATAAAACAGTAAAATTCAGGTTCGAGTTTAGGTGTTCTCTGATCACCATAAAATTGAATTTGGCAAAAATATTAGTAATAATTAATAGTGAAATGTGAAACATTACCATTTAAAAGAAAAAGCAAAAAGAAAAAGTGTGTGTTTAATTAATGATTTTATCTCTCCTTTTCATTATTTATTTTATTATATTTTATTTTCTTTCTCTCATTTTCATGTTTTTGTCTCCACGGCCGCTCCCTCTCTTTTCTTTTTCATTTTTTTTGTGGCTTTCCACGGCACCTTGTCCCCGCTGGCTGGTAGTCTTCTTCTCCTTCTTTTTCTTTGCTTTTTTTTTGGGGGTGGACGCTAACTCTCTCTCTCGCTCTTCCTTTTCTATTCTGTTTTGGAGAGGGCTTTCACCGACTCTCCTTCTTTTCCTGCGCCAACCTCACACACACACCACCAAGTGAACTCCTCCGATCATCCCTCAGATCCTATGTCACCGTCGCATCACCGTCGCACCGCCGGAGCTGTCGAAAATCACTGGAAAAGCTGCTGGAAGCAGCTCGGGCTCCCTGCCCTGTTTTCGGGCCGGGTTTGTGTAGCCCTGGTTCCAGCCTTCCCGTGCCTTTTCAGCCACCACCATCGCCTCAAACAACCACCATACCCACTCCTCTGATGTCCCTCGATCATCCCTGGCTGCCCGCAACTGCCACAAATCCGCCGGAGAGCCTCAGGCCGAAGCTCTGTTCGTGGAGTCCCTGTTCTGGCCCGAATCTGTTCGGGACTGAGCTCAGCCTTTCGTCGCTCTCCTCCGCCCAGATCTGACCACCAACATCTTGCTCTGACCCCCTCAGACAACGCCCGACGATCCCGAAACCAACCGCCACCTACAGCAGCTGGAAAAGGCCCGAGAAGCCGCTCCCCTACTCTGCCTCCCCTGTCTCCGACCCGAGAGCACCCGACTAGCTCTCCGCCGCCCTTGCCGTCGTTCCTCCGACCACCACCGGTCACCATCACCTCTCCCGACTCCATATTGACCTCCTCCAGCCACCTCCGTTGCTTCCTCAGCCGCCTGCCGCCCGAAGGAGCCGACCACAGCCCCGACCAGCCTCGGCCCTGCCCTGTTTTCTCCTGTTTTTGGTCTGGGCCGGTTCTGTTGGGCCCATTTTGTGGGCTGCTGAGTTGAGATAGGGCCCAAATCGAGTTGGGCCGTGTCTTAGAGAGTTGGGCCGTGAGGTTGGACCTTCTCTTAGGCCCGTGAGCCAATGTGGTTGGAAGATTGGGCCGTCGTTCGAGATTTAAAATCCACGGTCCATTGGAATTCGAGGTTCGCGCCAAGGGGTTTCTCGAGGACTGCCGCCAATCCCGACTCGTGTATTTGACTGTGATGCGCAAGGAGACAGTCGCATTGCTGGGGCTGAGCAATTGAAGACCGGTGTCCAACCAGGTATATTTCGCGTACCCGATCAGTATATTAGAGTTATTTTCTTAAAGTATTGTCATCATAGATTTGATTTGCATGTATTTGTTTCAGTCTAGTGGTTAGCTTATTTATCTGGTTGAGTGTTATCAATTGTCAAAGACATGCTTTTTATTAAGATATTTTTCGAAAATATATATATAAAAAAAAAAAATCGATCAGAAAATTCTAAAAAAATTCTAAAAAAATTTTCAAGGTTGAAAACACCAAAAAATTGATTTGTTTTCATTTTCGGGATTTTCTCCCATTTAATCCAAAATGACGATTTTACCCTTCGAATGGTAAATCGGTTTCTAAAATTCCCGAAAATCACGAAAATTGCCAAAAAAAATAGGAAATGGGTCAATTGAGTGACCAAACCTGTTTTTGACTCCGGATTCATTCCGAAATGATGATTTTGTCCTTTTTGGGCAAATTGTCCCATTTGTCTCAAAATTACGATTTTGCCCTTGATGGACAAAATCACGTCTAAATCATTCCTAAGCCTGATTGATGCTTCTCTAGGCCAATATGGCCTTATTAGGAATGCCATGTGATTTATTTGTACATTTGAATTCATTGATTTGTGCACTTTATTATTGATTGTGATTGCTAGGATAGTCATTCCTATCTGCATGAACTCCTAGATTTAGGACTCGTACCCCACTCATCTACATGAATTCTTAGCCAGGAAAATCACTCGCGTTAGGTACCGAAAGGGCGTTGGTAATGACACCAGCGTAACCAAGTCCCCGAACCCAAAATCTCTGGTTCCGCAGAACTGATCGATCTCTCACAATCGATCAGTAAGGTTTCCGGTCTACCCTCCAAGAAAGATCGGTGGCGACTCCAAATGCATGCACAATTTGCACATGTCACCACGACCACACTGAAGGTCAAAAGCGATCGGCTCTTATCGTCGAATCCTTTGAAAAATACTCCCGCCGCGATTTGGTATGGGCCTGGGATGGCCCGCGCCGATCCGAGACCCGCAATCGGTAATCCATTAGCCGCGTCCGCTTTTCGGACGGGTCGCGACAGTTGGCGACTCCACTGGGGACTTGTTCTAGAAACTATGGTTCTAGACCTCAAGTGGACTTAGGCCGTAATAAAAATTGAGTGATTTTTCTAACCCTACAGGCGCTCTTGAAGGTGAGGTAAGTCCGCTCACGATAGGTGTTATATGTTTTTGCAGATTGGAGTAATAAGGGGTGTAGTCTGTGATTAACTTTATTTTACGCAGGTGTGGCGTAGGAATGTATGTTGTGTGGATGATTTGAAGTGCTGATTGATAAATTGTTGTGCATGACTTGCATTGTGATGATCACGACACATGGACACACACAACCGCGCCTAAAACCCCAGGCGCCGCCTTTAGGAACACAATAGAAGGAATTGAAAATGGAATCTCCGTGAGGAAAAACACGGGGTAATCCACTTCTCAATTCCGCTCGCTTCGAACTATGGATTGAGTCCCAATGCAACGATAGTTGTGCAATGGAATCGGCTCTTTCTAGAACTCGAGGTGGGAACCTTAACCTTAGGTGCCAAACCCTCTGATTTTTAGAAGTTCACCATCACTTGTCTCATGCGCATGTCTTTGGGCGGTTGGTACACCTAAAATCGCACATAAGTCGACGAGTTGGGTTGGTAAGACTCTCTATCCCTCAAAACTATTACAGTTCATATAAATATAGGCATTTCATTCATTGCATTCTGGTGATTAGATTAAATGCCATTTCAAGGATAGATGCATGTGTTTTTCCCAAACGTCCTTGATAGAAGACGAGGAGGATGATATCCCATGGCGAACACCGAGTGAGCAACAAAGGAGCCTACTATGGACATTATTGAGATATCGTCCAATGAAGATGACGAGTTGGGGCAAGTGATCCGGAAGTCACAGATCGAACTTGGGGCATCCTTAAACGTTAGGATCACATTCCTTGGTTTCATTTTCCATTACTAGTCCTCTTGTATAGGGTTTATTTTTATCGAGGCTTTCTCTATCTCACCCCTTAGAGTGATTGTATTAGGGATCTATTGGTGTATACATTCAGATGGAACTCGGTTGTATTTCTTTTGACGGGTCATGGGAATGTGATAGTGGCATTTTCTCTAATCATCCGAATACTCCCAAGTCAAGTTTATAATTCCTTTAGAGGAAACTAAAGTTGAAAATCTTACACGACCTTTTTGGTCGTACAGGGTAATCCAACCCCAATTTCGCTAGAAGGAATTATACACTTGAATTGGTCCATGCATGTCATACGTCACTAAGTAATCCACGATAATTGATCAAGAGTATTGACGTTATTTCGAATTTAATGACGAGATAGATGTCCAAATTGCTCTCGTTCTTAACAAAACGGCCTTGATTTGGATGCCGTATCTTCAATTAAATTTAAAAACACGTCGTTATGCCTTGCATTTTTGACTAATTCGCTCTTCTGAATATTAGTCAAAAGCAATTATCGTGAATTACATTCCTTTCAATAGTATGCTTTCTTTCGAGGAATATTGATAAAAACTTTTCGCACAAGATTAAAACCCTTGTAAAAGTTCTTGTCATTATTAATTACGAGCAAGCATAAGATTGAAAGGGGTCTATGCTTTCTTTTTCAGATTATTCCTTTTGACTCGGTCTTTTCATTTGCAGGTGAAAAACAAGTAGCATAAAGAAATCTTTTCTTGGATAAGTCTGAGGCTATTCTTTCATCTGATCATGAGTGAGTTAGAAAATCAGAACACATCTACTCGACTTATTATGGATCGGCTCATCCAAGTCTAAGATGTCCGGATGCTCGAAGAAATGGATCATATAAAAGCTAAAACAAACACAGGGGCTTTCATTCATTCTTGCCCAAACCAGATCATACAATTCATTGGGGTGGAAAAGTAAAGCAGAAGTGAGCCCTAATCAACGACACAAAGGAGCCCAGCTGGCCCTCCAGGTTATGGATGCTTTGTTTATACGCACCACTCCGCGTATCATGGTCCGCAAGCCTGAGGTGGAGGCGTTTGCGTTCATCATTGACTGCAACAACCTGAGTCTCGTGATCTTCGGCGACTGCTTCCAAGTCCCGAACAAGTCCATTCTCACGAGTTATATCCTCGTTTATGCCGTTGAGCCTTTCTTCCAGCCACTCGCTCCGATTCCTTAGCAGGGCATTACGTCGATCGCGCTCATAGGTAGCCAGAGATAGAGCTAAGTCCTCCACCAGATTCCTCCTCTCGCGTAGCAATGTCGAAACCCGCTCTTTGGCGAACTCAACAGCCTTTTTGTGACTATCGGCCAGGTAGTCAGCCAACGCTAGGCGGTCGGACTGATCCTCATAACGGGCTCGCAAGACACGAGCCACGGTAACTCCCCGATGAGCAGCGCGGTAGACCTCCAAGGAGTTCGTAAAGAGCGTTGGAAAAATATTGTATTCCCTCCCCAACGCGGTACCCTCGAGGGAGGTGATGTCCAGGTCCCCGAACATGACTCTGATCTCATCCTCGGTTTCGGGATGATCGGCTATGTGAGCGTAGCCTCGACCCAAGAGGTTATAGAACTCTTTCCATCGAGTCAAAGCTTCGGCTGAGAAAGTGTGAACTTGGGAAGAAGCCATTTTCGACGGAGATGTGTGTAGTGGAGCGATTAGAGGATGGAATCAAATTATATGAGAGCGTTAATCTCCCAAACACCAACTCCGCATTTTATAGCGTCTCGAGAGTGGAGAAAAGTTGCAGCAATAATGCTTGTGGAGCCGGGTTAATTAATGTAAAGCGAGGGCTGCTCCTCCCGTGAATCATCAGACATGTCCTGATCCGCAATTTCAGGCCTGACAAATCCGGTCTCGCCATTATTAAAGCTGGGAGGGAGGCGAGCGCAACTATCGAAGAAGCCGCGAAAGGATTGTGTTGTTCCATCACGCATGAAGCTGGGCGGCGAGTGAACAGCTCTGCCACTTAAAAAGAGAAGACAGTGCTGAACAGGCATGACTATTGAGGAAAAGTGAAAGGCGAGCGCAACTATCGAAGAAGCCGCGAAAGGATTGTGTTGTTCCATCACGCATAAAGCTGGGCGGCGAGTGAACAGCTCTGCCACTTAAAAAGAGAAGACAGTGCTGAACAGGCATGACTATCGAGGAAAAGTGAAAGGCGAGCGCTACTATCGAAGAAGCCGCGGAAGGATTTGGTTACCCCTTCGTGTCGGAAAGCTGAGCAGGAGGTAAACAGTTCCGTCGTTTCAAAAACAGAACGCTGAACAGACCTAGCTTTCGAGGAAAAGGAGGCAACAAATCGAAAGAGCGAGTATACAAAAGAGAACAGAGAACCCCGAGTGACGAGTTCGTTGAAAGACCTCAAATTCTCTAGAATCAGATTCGACATCGAAGCCATGGAACTCAACATCGCCGGTGACGAACATCAAGATCGCAGTGGTGACGACGGCAGTGGCCACGACGCTCAACCCCGGAAAAGAAAAAGTCGCCAGCGCTACGCTCGGAAAGAAATCCAGGAGCTTGAAGCTTTCTTCGATGAATGCCCTTGCCCAAACGAGGAACAAAAGATTGAATTGGGCCAGAAGCTGGGAATGAATCCTATGAGAATCCATTTTTGGTTTCAGAATAGACGTTTCAGACTAGGTGTCCAACACAGGCGTAAGGAGATCACGGCCCTAAAAGAGCAGAACCAAAACCTTCAAATGGAAAACATGTGGTATGAGAAAATTCTCAGTACTATTACCTGCCCTGACTGCGGTGGCCCTACCACCCTCAGTAAATTGTTCCCCAGTAAGCCTTCTACGAAGATGGA
This sequence comes from Rhodomyrtus psidioides, assembly GCA_021437785.1. Classification (NCBI taxonomy): domain Eukaryota; kingdom Viridiplantae; phylum Streptophyta; class Magnoliopsida; order Myrtales; family Myrtaceae; genus Rhodomyrtus; species Rhodomyrtus psidioides. The sequence continues at coordinate 14,827,267 of JAILYB010000002.1, forward strand.
AGGTGCTCATTTATCCCCCTGCTCCCTTGAGCCATCTCCGGTACAATCAGATCCTGCTAATGGCGCGCATGAGCAGATCGATCCTACAGAAATTATACCAGTGTCTTCGGAGGAAGAAGATACGTGTCGTTATGATCGGAGTCACCTCATCGAAGCCCATGAATCTCCTCCACAACAGCTTCCGGTAAGATCAGATACGGTTCAAGAGGAGTTAGAGGTTAGTCGGCAGGCTATCTACGCCACTCTGGACGACGAGAAGAAGAAATTCACTTGGCCCCCGGAGCTTCATCTCAAGTTCTTGGACGCAGTTCGACAGATAGGACTCGACTTCATAGGTCCGACAAGCATACTTAGGGTCATGAACGTACCGGGACTTACCAAGCAATTAGTCGCGAATCACCTTGGTTGCTACAGAAGGGCGTTAGGACAGCGTTATGCAGAACTGAATCCGAGCAATAGACTCGGCTGCGAACCCAGCACCCTTATGACAAATGAGGCCCGGTCGAATCTGGACGACTATTGGGGATTTGATCAGGATATCCTCGCGAGTCATTTCAATATTCCTCAAGAACACGCATCACAAGTGCAACGAGTAAGCACTCCTCCGTCCGAGCAGCAGCTAGTCAGTGTTCATCCTGTCGCAGATCAGCCCACCACGCCCAGTGCTCAAGGGTTTGCCCAATCAGAGCATATGGCTTCAGATGATCTAATGGGAGAAAGCTTGGAGCACTCTTATTTCCCTAATCCCCAAGTGGGAGATGCTTGTGGTAGTCAATCGATCAAATCTCCTCTTATAATCCCAGACAAAGATGGAGGTTCCAGTTCGAAGAACCCGTCGGGCGATGCAGCTCAACCTACACATCAATCGTTCGAGGGGTCGGGTGATTTCTTCGATGAAGGACTTGATACCTGGTTCGATCAGTTGGAAGCTATTAAAGGTTGGCAACCATGATCTGCACTTGGTAATGGCACACCTAAGCTGAGGCCAGACTGGTTAGTCATTGGACATGCCCCAAGAAAGAAGGGGATGTACGCGAGAAGGATGTATCTCCTATTGTAAAGTTCTCATCGGTGCATGCGTTTGTTTCTTCAATAGCTAGAGTTGATTCTGCATAATGTTTTTCGCAAACGTCATCTCGTGTGTATACGGTAATTCCTTGTTATTAAGTTCAAGGTAAAATCAGCCCCGACGCTTGAAGGCAGAATTGATAGCATGAGTTACTAGCAGAATGTGATCGAGCTCGAAAGTGAAAGATTACTAGCGGCCCCAAACGCAATGACCGCAAAATCAGGGGCAATCTTTAAGTTTCGAGCAACTACAAATCTATTTCTCACGAGGCATTCAGGTCAATCAAATATAAAGCGTCGGGCTGTGAGAATGATGCGTAGTCAATCTGTTGACACAGGCGAAAAAGGAGTCGCGTAGATCCGAAAGCAAAAACCTTTCTTGGCTAGTCAACAATGCAGAATGAAAGAGCATATATAAACAAACTCGCATTTATTTCATTCAGCAGGAAAGTTTACAAGTGGATCACTGAGGGGGAGCAGTAAACCCAAAATGAGTTCTGACAAGCATCACAAAAAAGCTTAACTGACTCTCCATGCTATCCATGCCTTGCTTACAACCCACACTCCGGGAATCGAGGTCTACAAGCTTGAAGAAAATGAGACGACATTTCTCCTTAAGTTCGTTCACCTTGGTGTCATAGTACTCGAACTCAAGCTCTAAGTCATGAGCCAGCACCCTCCCGCGAGCTATATCCATGCTCAGGTCTTCAAGCCTTTCCTCCAACCAGGCACACTGGAACCTCAGCACGAAGTTGTGCTGGTCTTGCTCAAAGGCGGTGTCAAAAAGAGCCAAACGCTCCACCAAGTTGTCCCTCTCACGGACCAGCATCGAAACCTGGGCGTGGGCGTATTCAACAGCCCTTTTATGGTTATCGGCCGTCAGCATGGCCAACATCAGGGACTCAGTTCGGTCCTGATAACGGGCTCGCACGATACCAGCCAAAGTGACCTCCCGGCTAGCAACTTCGTAAGCCTGCATGAAATTGTTAAAGAGAGTTGGGAAGATCACAAACTCCCTTTGCAGTTTCGTACCTTCAATACACGCAGTATCCAGGGCCGGAATCAGAGTACGAACTTCAACCTCAGCTTCAGGATGATTGTTTATGTAGCCATAACCCCTACCCAAGAGGTGGTAAAATCTCTCCCATTGGGTCGAAGCTTCAGGTAAGGCAACAGGCATAGAGGAGGAATCCATATGCGATGGAATGACGGAGAAGAGAGTGAGAATGTGAAGAGTGTTTGAGAGGCTGAGTCTGATAAGGCTAAAGTGTTAATCTTCTTGACATCAATCTATCACCTTATAAATGCTCGAGTACAGGGAGAAGTGGTAATAATATTTTATGTGCAGTAGAGCCAAGCGGGTTTCGTTAATGCATCCCCGATGAGTCACGAATCCACCACCGTCCTGTGATCTCGGGTTTTACGAAACATAATGGCGCCGAAAGGTGGGCAGGCTTGTTACTCTAGAGACTGGGCCAGGGGGACAAGCGTAGTGCTCGACAAAGCGAAATCAACGCAAGAGATCTTCAGGCTCCGTTCACGTAGAAAAGAGCAAAAAAGGACAAAGTGGGAATTACGAAGCCTTGAGAAAAACGCTCGTCAAGTAGCCATCACAAAAGGACGAAGTGGGAATCTCGAAACATTGAGAAGAGCGCTCGTCGGGTAGCCATCACCTTTGATCGAAGAACGGTGATCCGGCTCCTTTAACCTCTCAGAATTTGCAGAGAAAGTGAAGATCCAAGGAGGAACAAAGAAAGCTGAGTTAACGGAAAATCAAACAGTGATATCCCGGTCAAAATGTTCAAGGGATTCTGTCATTTACTGGAAGCGCCAGACTTGGAGGTCTCCGAGCTTGAGCTGCTGGAAGAGTTTGAAGATCTCAGGACCGAACCTGACACGAGGGCCATGGAGACCGATCCTTCTAATGATGAAACCCGCGGCTTGGTTAACGAGAACAGTACCCGCGACGGTTATCAGCGTCAGAAAGGGGAATATCTCAAACGCAACACTTCAGGTCAAGTCCATAAACTCGAATTGTTTTTCAGGGAATACCCCTATCCGGACATGGAACAGAAAATCAAAATGGGCCAGGAGATAGGGTGGGAGCCTCGGAAGGTCAAGTGCTGGTTTGAAAACAAACGAACCCGGCTGAAGCAGCAACGCGATCGGCACGAGTTAGCGGTTGTAAGGGAGGAAAATGAAAAGCTTCGAATAAAAAACACTCAGTACAAAAAAGCTCTAAGCATCGTTATTTGCCTGGAGTGCGGTAACCCTGTTCCCACGGACGGAGTATTCACTGAAGAGCCAGATCTGGGGGTTTATAATGCTCATTTGTTGCAATGCCCTTCGCAACATCTTTCGGAACAGGCGGGTACCGCCGAGGATCTACAAGAGGAAACTAGTGCTATAAGGTCAAAGTCGACGCCCATTGTGGAAGGGAACATGCGTCATGACAAGTCGGGTCCGCTCGATGATGAACTCACCATCATGACCAGCCGATCTGAGACCACTAAATCCCCTCCAGAGCAACCTCCAACACGACCAGATTCCGAGAAGAGTAACCGCCAAGTTGCTGACACCACTTCGGCTAGCAAGAAAATAAGATTTCGTTGGACCCCGGAGTTTCATAGCAAATTTGTTGATGCAGTTCAACAGTTGGGGATCAGTTTTGCTTGCCCATTGCGCATACTCGAAATCATGAACGTGCCGGGACTGACTAAAAATATGGTCAAGAATCACCTTTGGCGCTACAAGAAACTACTGAGAGATGGACGAGCGTCGCTAGACCAAGATAGAGGCGGTTCAACACGACCAGATTCCACGAAGAGTAGCCGCCGAGTTGCCAACCCTACTTCGGCTAGCAAGAAAACAAGGTTTTATTGGACCTCGGAGCTTCATAGCAAATTTGTTGATGCAGTTCAACAGTTAGGGATCAGTTTGGCTCGCCCATCGCGCATACTCAAGATCATGAACATGCCGGAATTGGATAGAAATAAAGTCAGGAACCACCTTTGGTGCTACAAAAGACTACTGAGAGATGGACGAGTGGCGCTAGACCAAGAGAGAGGCAGTTCAAGTCTAAACGATGAGCATGGCTGTGATCGCAATCCTCATGAAGCAGGAAGCATCCAATCACCTCTTAACACCGATGGGACTGAAAATTACACGGTCGATTGTTCAGGCATCAATCAGAGTACTCCCATGGGTTATCCCAGTACTCCTCAGGAGTATGTACCGCAATTTCAGCAAATCGGGACTCCCCAGTCTGAGCACCGACTGGCCGTTAATACTAGTCCTACAGCGGATCTAACACTGGCAGGAGATGCACATACAATCTTGCGAGACGATTACGGAGATTCCGGCTCGAAGAATCAGGTGGTCCATGACGAAAATGGCAAAAAGATTCCTTCTCCAGTAGTCGACAATACTCAACCTGAGTGTCAGTCGCTCGATGGTTCAGACGATCTCCTTGAAAACATCTATTCTTGGTTCGATCGGCTGAATTCCCCCCTGAGTTACCCTGGTACTCCCCAAGAGTATGTACAACAATTTCAGCAGGTATGGACTCCCCAATTTGAGCACCAACCGATCGTTAGTGTTATTCCTACAGCGAATCCAGCATCGGGTACAAACCTACTGGACAACGATGAAAATACCAACTCGAGAAGTGAGGTTGTTCATGTCGAAAGTAGTGTGAGGAACCCATCGCCAACGGTTGAGGATGCCCGACTTGGGCGTCAATGGCTTGAAATTTCAAGCGAGTCCCTCAGTGAGCAACTCGGCGTGTGGATCACGCATAAACCGAGAAACCAGGTTGTTCATGCCGAAAATGGGAGAAGTCCGTCACCAGCAATTAAGGATGCTCAACTTGGACGACTCGAGCGGTCGGACGATCTCCTGAATGAGCAACTCAGCCTATGGGTCAAGCATTTTGGAACAAGTGCATCTTCGCAGTCGTGACCGGTACCGGCGACCGGACATCTGGTTCGAAGCTCGTGTGCTAAATCATTAGAAGGCTCAGGAGAGTGAGAGGTGAATACATCGAATGAATGTGTTACGGATTTCGTTGTAAAGTTCCCGCGGGAACATTGTAATTAACGCTGAAAACTAACCGCTCTGAGTGTCAACATTACCCTTTGAACGTCTTCGAGCCAAGGGCCATGGATTAATCACTTAATCCGTGGAGCAAATTCCATGAACGATGACTATCACCCGCGGAGCATAATGGGATCTACCCCCATTCAACACGAAATACGTTTGGTCACGAAGCCTCCCATTTGGTAAAACGATGTATCGTTCCTAAACGATCTTCAACCGAATACCAAAGTAATGTCTCATTTCTTTCCCTTCTCAGGTGTTAAACGTGGATAAATCACCCAAGGAGCCATCTGTTCAAATAACAAAACAGACGTTGCCCAACCGGGGGCAGCTGAACCATTGATATTGCAAATATTCCAAGCATGGATAAGCGGATTTGATAGACGTGGTTCATATCAATACGCGACGTCAGAACGGGATGAGAACCAAGAGTAAAGTTGTATTGTCCCAATTTGTCTTCAATTTGGGAATATGAGTTAACACTTGCTATTTATCCTTGATAGGTGTCGCGACCCTCTCGAGATTCGCCATGGGCTCTCGAGGGCTAATGGGCCGTCCAGTCTGGTCGGACGCGGGCCTCTCCCAAGGCCCGTTACCCAAATCGCAACGGAGGTATACGTAGTCGACCTTCAGTGTGGTCTAGTGATATGTGCTAAGTGTGCATGCCATGGAGTCGCCACCAATCATTTTTTTGGAGGGTATGATTGGACCACCCTATTGAATAGTCGGGAGTTTCTATTCAATTCTGCGATAACCAGGGAAATGGGTTCGGGGACTTAGTTACGTCAACTATCAAAGTTGACGCCCTTTCGGTACCTAAGTTGACTGAGTTTTCTGACTTAAGATTTCATACAGATGAGTGGGGTACGAGTCCTAAATCTAGGAGTTCATGCAGATAGGAATGACTATCCTGGCAATCACAATCAATAATAAAGTGCACAAATCAATGAATTCAAATGTACAAATAAATCACATGGCATTCCTAATAAGGCCAAATTGGCCTAGAGAAGCATCAATCAGGCTTAGGGATAATTTAGACATGATTTTGCCCATCAGGGGCAAAATCGTAATTTTGAGACAAAGGGGACAATTTGCCCAAAAAGGACAAAATCATCATTTCGGAATGAATCCGGAGTCAAAACAGGTTTGGTCACTCAATTGACCCATTTCCTATTTTTTGGCAATTTTCGTGATTTTCGGGAATTTTAGAAACCGATTTACCATTCGAAGGGTAAAATCGTCATTTTCTAAAAATGGAAATGAAATGTGGAAATCTTAGACATAAGGTTTAACCACCCATCTGGCCCATCACCAAATTCTAAGCAATTTCCACAATTCATCAGAATATCAAAGACGATTTACCCTTTGAGGGGTGAAATCGCCATTTTGGATTAAATGGGAGAAAATCCCAAAAATGAAAACAAATCAATTTTTTGTCATTTTCAGCCTTGGACAATTTTTAGAATTTTTCTGCAATTTTTTCTCAATTTTTTTGTTTTTCTTTAATTTTTCCATTTTTTTGGCATTTTTTATTTATTAATATTTTTTTATATTTTCAGAAAATATTTTAACAAAAAGCATGTCTTTGACAATAGATAACACTCAACCAGATAAATAAGCTAACCACTAGACTGAAACAAATACATACAAATCAAGTCTATAAATGCAATATTTTAGAAAAATAATCCTGATATACAGATCGGGTACGTAAAACATACCGGATTGGACACCGGCCTTCAATCGCCCAGCCTCAGCCTGCGACCATCCCCATGCCCGTTACCTGTCGATCGCCATTAGAATGTCGATAGTCAATTTCACAAATTAAGACTAAAAAATAAAAATAAAAAAAAATAAAAAATTAAAAAAATTAAAAAATTGGACACTATTCATGCACTGTTCCGACACTGTTCATGCATTGTTCCGACACTGTTCGGACACTGTTCGGACACGGCTCCGACACGTCCGACACGCCCGGACACGCTCCGACACGTCCGACACGCCCGGACACGTCCGGACACGCTCCGACACGTCCGGACACGTTCCGACGACGGGGTGGTGACCCGAGGCTGTTTCTGGGCTCCACCAGCGGCGCGTAGGCTCCATAAGTTCCGAGGGAGGAGGTAGGACTCCGGGGCTGTCGCCGGAGGCGATAGCGCGCTTTGGCGATGACGGATTTGGCCCGATCCGAAACAATCCCGAACCAAACTCCGAAACGAGTGGAGGCCGGAGGTCTTGGGTTGTTCACGGCGGCTTTGAGGTACGACGGCTAGCGACGACGGCGGAAGGGGGGGTTCCATTTTAGGCGTCCACGAAGAAGAAGAAAAGAAAAGGAAGAAGAAGCTACGGGAGAGGAAGGAGAAGAAGAAGAGGAGGAAGAAGGAAAAGAAAAAGAAAGAGAGAGAAGGAAGAAGAGGAGGCGACGGAAGAAGAGGGGGAAGGGGGAAGAGTAAAATAATAATAAAAATATAATAATAAAAAAATAATATAATAATAATATAATAAAATACTAAAAAGTAGAAATAATAATAAAATAATCAAAAGCGAAGACAAAATGATTAGTCTCCTTTTCCTTTTAAATGATGATGTTTTCACTCCTTTTTCTTTTAATCATTATTAATATTTTTGCCAAATTCAATTTTATGGTGATCAGAGAACACCTAAAATCGAACCTGAATTTTACTATTTTATGAGGTCCTAAAGTAAAGAAAATTAAAAATAAAAATACCGACTATTTGTATATATTTTTGTGACCTCGAATACTACTTTTTTTTTATTTTCTTTTTATTTTTATATTTTTCGAAAATAATAATAATAAAAAATATGAAAAATATGAAAAAATATTTTTTTTTATCCAAAATGGTCCCTTTAGCTTGGCCAAAGCTACCAAAGTTGATTTTGTAATTTTATGACTTTTTTTGATATTTTTAATTAATTTTAAAGAATAAAAATCACAATAATATAGATGGTCAAAAATCAGGTGTCAACAATAGGGACTCACCATCAAGGAGGACAAATTTTGACAACCTGTGTGCACTCGCAGGGGCACACGACCGAGGGTAAGATGTATCGTTCTAATTTTTTGAAAAATTCATGAACGAACATTAACATGTTTCTTCCGCATTTTCAGGGATCTCCAGCCGCGGGGGACAGGTAAGTATCCCTTTCCCCAATCCATTGAAAATGTTGAATAAAAAATAGAGAAGAAAAGAAAAGCTTTTAGAATCTGATGTCTAGAAAAGACATAGGATTCTAACTTCATTGGCATTCATGTTTTGAAACATGAGGTTATCTGAACATGCATTGGGCATCATAAAATCCCATTGACGGGTAAATTTTTTGGAGAAAACGAAAGAGATTTTTTCAATCAAAAGTTGTTCAAAACTTTCAAAAGGACGTTTTCTCAAAAGACGAGAGGCAAAGCCTAGTCCAAACACGTCCTATACACACTTAAGAGAGAAATGGAGCGGATAAGACAGCAGAATCTGGACCTACGGAAGTAGGGACCATTCGCAGCGATTACATGGGTTGGGACGACGGAGGCATTCGTTTCATATCCCCCAAACACTACAGGTGACCGTTGATAACCCCTTTGAACGGCGGTTTTCATTCTTAACCCTGTCAAGAACCACCCCACATCGGGGCAAAATGGAGGTGAGTCCAGCAGCATCAGGAGAAAATGGTTAGAAATTTTCTTGCTCGGACTAACATTAATCTTTGTGTGTTGTTTATATGGTAATCCAAGTGCCATAGGATGATGAGAAGCATTCATTTCTCTATCCCACACACCGAATCCTTTGCATAGCCAAGTTGAGCCTGCAGAATCATTTCATAAACCCGTTGGTGATCATTGCACATTCCAAGACGGATGCAGCATCACTTCAGAAACGAAGAAGTTCAAGACTTAGGGTTTGCAAAAGAATTCCTAAGTTAATGTTTAACCTTGTTAGACCTTTGATCATAGGTCTAACGCGATCCTATGAAGATGAGAAAAAGTGGGATTTCAAAAATGAATGAGAAAAATCCACGACATCGAGAAAAAGCAAAGTGCCTGGTAAAAGCAAGGCCGATGCTCATGAAAGCTGTTTGCTTGATCCCCAGTGAAACTTGGATGAAAAAAAAAAAAAAAAAAAAAGAGAGAAAATTCTTAAAGGAGTCAAATAAAAAAGCTGCTCCCCAAATGCTGCCAAGCACAGAACAAAGACATGGAGAGAGTCGGTCTCTGAATGCAACAAGGGACGCTCTCTAAAGAGCTGGTGCACACCTCAAAATCGGTTGTACACCTCAAAAACTAAAGATGCAGAAAGGAAAAGACAGGAGGTAAATCAGCAATGATCACCAATGTCAAACTCGTCATGAATTCTGGGCCAAAAACAAGCCTTTTTCGGTCCCCAATCCTACCAACATCATAACCCTGAAACAGTCTTCTCTGACTAAGACACTTGGGTTAACATACAGCTCAGCTCGAAGAAGTACGAGCAAGACTATTTCTTTCTCATTTTGCAGGGTTCTTGACTTGTAAACCCGGAGCAGATGGTGAAAACTTTCATTCAATGACCTTGACTCAAAAGTGAGTCCCCCTTGAAGACCAATATCCAAGCCCAACATTACGGTCCCGTGGAAGACCTCCCGACCGATCAAAATGTATGCGCTGCGAATGAGCCTAAAACCTAGGCACGGGTTAGTAGGGAATCGAGTGTATCCCCTGTAAAAAAACACGATCGCAAAACAGGTGAGAAGACCTCATTGTCGAGAAATATTCCAATTGATGTTTTGAACAAACTCTTTTTGGAATTTTCAAACTGTTGATCCAGATTTTCCGTGCAAGAGATTTGTGATCACATTTGCATGTTGCAAGAATGTTTTGGATAGCCTTCGGCATCAATATGCACATTTCATAATTAAAACTTAAGTCATACGGTTTTGTCAAATGGACAGCCGTGGTCTTTCCAAAGATTACTAACATTTTCTTGGTGAAGAAAATTCTTTCAGGCTCAAACTTCTGCAGGATGCCTGGAGAACCCAGCTCCCAGAATGTTGCCTCAACAGACTCAAGCAGCCTCATCGGACGTGGAGAAACCTCGTCATGAGACCCCTTTTCAAAGCAAACCAAAGGTAGAAACCGCCTGAAGGGTCAAACCAAGGTAGAAACCGCCTGAAGGGTCAACTCAAGGTAGATACCGCCTGAAGGGTCAGCTCAAGGTAGAAACCGCCGGAAGGGTCAACACAACGGTAGAAACCGCCTGAAGGGTCAACCCAATAGTAAAAGTCACTTAACTGGTCAACTCAAGGGTCCGATCCACCATACGGATCAAAATCCTTGGTAAATCTCAAATGAGACGCGTCTTCCTTAGATTCCTATCAGTTAGGAATCCCATTATGGTTTGACCTACCATACGGGTCAGAGCTTAACCCTTATAGGATACTCTAGTAACGAGTTCCTAGAAATTCTCTTGAATCCATCAAACACCGCGAAAATCGCACAAACATCGAACAGGTAAGTGGCAGGTATGTCTCTCATGTCAAATGAATGTTTCCCCCTTCAAGAAAGAGCATACATGGACAAGCATGGAGATTGGATGTCAAGACTCATTTTCCTTTAGTTTCCCGAGTCGAGTCGATCAGGACTCAAGTGTCACCTTATCTTTGAGAGAAACCTCTAACGAGATTCCTCTCAAAGAGGGGCAGCTGTTGACACCTAAATTCTGATCAACTTTTTTTATTTATTTATTTATTTTATTTTATTTTTTTATTTTATTATTATTATTATTTTTGAAAATTCATAGAAAATCCATAAAAAGTTGAAAAATTGAAAAATCAATTTCGGTGACCTTAGCCAAGCTAAATGAACCATTTTGACCAAAAAAATAATTTTCATAATTTTCATTTTTTTAATATATTTTCGAAAAAATACAAAAAAAAAGAAAAAAAGAAAAAGAAAATCAAGAAAAATAATATTTGAGGTCACAAAAGTTATATAAAAATAGTCGATATTTTTATTTTTATTTTATCTATTTTCTGACCTCATAAAACAGTAAAATTCAGGTTCGAGTTTAGGTGTTCTCTGATCACCATAAAATTGAATTTGGCAAAAATATTAGTAATAATTAATAGTGAAATGTGAAACATTACCATTTAAAAGAAAAAGCAAAAAGAAAAAGTGTGTGTTTAATTAATGATTTTATCTCTCCTTTTCATTATTTATTTTATTATATTTTATTTTCTTTCTCTCATTTTCATGTTTTTGTCTCCACGGCCGCTCCCTCTCTTTTCTTTTTCATTTTTTTTGTGGCTTTCCATGGCACCTTGTCCCCGCTGGCTGGTAGTCTTCCTCTCCTTCTTTTTCTTTGCTTTTTTTTGGGGGTGGACGCTAACTCTCTCTCTCGCTCTTCCTTTTCTATTCTGTTTTGGAGAGGGCTTTCACCGACTCTCCTTCTTTTCCTGCGCCAACCTCACACACACACCACCAAGTGAACTCCTCCGATCATCCCTCAGATCCTATGTCACCGTCGCATCACCGTCGCACCGCCGGAGCTGTCGAAAATCACCGGAAAAGCTGCTGAAAGCAGCTCGGGCTCCCTGCCCTGTTTTCGGGCCGGGTTTGTGTAGCCCTGGTTCCAGCCTTCCCGTGCCTTTTCAGCCACCACCATCGCCTCAAACAACCACCATACCCACTCCTCTGATGTCCCTCGATCATCCCTGGCTGCCCGCAACTGCCACAAATCCGCCGGAGAGCCTCAGGCCGAAGCTCTGTTCGTGGAGTCCATGTTCTGGCCCGAATCTGTTCGGGACTGAGCTCAGCCTTTCGTCGCTCTCCTCCGCCCAGATCTGACCACCAACATCTTGCTCTGACCCCCTCAGACAACGCCCGACGATCCCGAAACCAACCGCCACCTACAGCAGCTGGAAAAGGCCCGAGAAGCCGCTCCCCTACTCTGCCTCCCCTGTCTCCGACCCGAGAGCACCCGACTAGCTCTCCGCCGCCCTTGCCGTCGTTCCTCCGACCACCACCGGTCACCATCACCTCTCCCGACTCCATATTGACCTCCTCCAGCCACCTCCGTTGCTTCCTCAGCCGCCTGCCGCCCGAAGGAGCCGACCACAGCCCCGACCAGCCTCGGCCCTGCCCTGTTTTCTCCTGTTTTTGGTCTGGGCCGGTTCTGTTGGGCCCATTTTGTGGGCTGCTGAGTTGAGATAGGGCCCAAATCGAGTTGGGCCGTGTCTTAGAGAGTTGGGCCGTGAGGTTGGACCTTCTCTTAGGCCCGTGAGCCAATGTGGTTGGAAGATTGGGCCGTCGTTCGAGATTTAAAATCCACGGTCCATTGGAATTCGAGGTTCGCGCCAAGGGGTTTCTCGAGGACTGCCGCCAATCCCGACTCGTGTATTTGACTGTGATGCGCAAGGAGACAGTCGCATTGCTGGGGCTGAGCAATTGAAGACCGGTGTCCAACCAGGTATATTTCGCGTACCCGATCAGTATATTAGAGTTATTTTCTTAAAGTATTGTCATCATAGATTTGATTTGCATGTATTTGTTTCAGTCTAGTGGTTAGCTTATTTATCTGGTTGAGTGTTATCAATTGTCAAAGACATGCTTTTTATTAAGATATTTTTCGAAAATATATATATAAAAAAAAAAAATCGATCAGAAAATTCTAAAAAAATTCTAAAAAAATTTTCAAGGTTGAAAACACCAAAAAATTGATTTGTTTTCATTTTCGGGATTTTCTCCCATTTAATCCAAAATGACGATTTTACCCTTCGAATGGTAAATCGGTTTCTAAAATTCCCGAAAATCACGAAAATTGCCAAAAAAAATAGGAAATGGGTCAATTGAGTGACCAAACCTGTTTTTGACTCCGGATTCATTCCGAAATGATGATTTTGTCCTTTTTGGGCAAATTGTCCCCTTTGTCTCAAAATTACGATTTTGCCCTTGATGGACAAAATCACGTCTAAATCATTCCTAAGCCTGATTGATGCTTCTCTAGGCCAATATGGCCTTATTAGGAATGCCATGTGATTTATTTGTACATTTGAATTCATTGATTTGTGCACTTTATTATTGATTGTGATTGCTAGGATAGTCATTCCTATCTGCATGAACTCCTAGATTTAGGACTCGTACCCCACTCATCTACATGAATTCTTAGCCAGGAAAATCACTCGCGTTAGGTACCGAAAGGGCGTTGGTAATGACACCAGCGTAACCAAGTCCCCGAACCCAAAATCTCTGGTTCCGCAGAACTGATCAATCTCTCCCAATCGATCAGTAAGGTTTCCGGTCTACCCTCCAAGAAAGATCGGTGGCGACTCCAAATGCATGCACAATTTGCACATGTCACCACGACCACACTGAAGGTCAAAAGCGATCGGCTCTTATCGTTGAATCCTTTGAAAAATACTCCTGCCGCGATTTGGTATGGGCCTGGGATGGCCCGCGCCGATCCGAGACCCGCAATCGGTAATCCATTAGCCGCGTCCGCTTTTCGGACGGGTCGCGACAGTGACAAATTTATCCCATATTATTTTTTTGACTACAAAAAACTCCAAACTGGTACACTTATGACAAATTTATCCCAAACTATTTTTTTTACTACAAAAAAAATCCTAAACTGGTACAATTATGACAAATTTACCCCAAATTATTTTTTTTTATCCCAAACTGGTACACATGTAATAAATTTACCCTCTGTTAATTTCTGTTAAATTGAGTTAATATCACGAAAAAATCTAAATTTATATTCCTATAGCAAACATAGGGTAATGTGTATACCAAACAATTGTCATGTGTCATTCCAATCATCAATTTGACAGTAAAATTTAACGAAAACTAACGAAGAATAAATCTGTCACGGGTATATCAGTTTGGGATAAATTTGTCACAGGTATACCAGTTTAAGATTTTTCATGGTCAAAAAATAATTTGAGGTAAATTTATCACATGTGTACTAAGATTCTGAATCAGAAGTATGATAAGCCAAAAGCATTTTATTTTAGCTGATGTGATTTTCACTTATCTTAAAATGAAGCCTTTCTTTTCACTAAAACTGCAATGGATGAAGTGAATATGAGATACAAAGCTTGGGAATCCAAAGCTTTACTCGCTAGTAATCTAACAAGCGAATTGTCCCTGACCTCGACCTCGACCTCGATCTCTTGCTTGGTCGAGGGATTGTTTGGCTTGTCCCTCGAGGTCGCTGACCTCGACCTCGACCACGACCTTGATCCCGTGCTCGAGGGAAATGGCATGACCATATTAAGAAATCACAGGTTAAATCTTCATCTCAGGTTTGAGGGCATCTCCTGGCATTCCTTTTGTTGCACCCCAATATGTGTTTATTTCATGGCATTGGAAGGTCTAAGGATAATTCTCCTGGTGACTTCCAAAGCGTGCGCGGTCGTTTTCCTAGGGGGATCTTCGTCTTTTCCCGATCAAGATCATGGTTGGCAAGTGTCTGATTGCGATAGCACCACCTTCCGCGTCAGCTAATGCCGTTGGATTATTTAAGTGAAGGAGAACATTGAGTGGATTTGTAAAATTGAAGGATTAGATTGAAGAAAACAAGTTTTGGATCAATATATAAAACAAAAATAAATAAATAAATAAATAAAGGTGAAAGATTTTGATCCCATACTTACTCATATCCTTGTTTAATTTACACAAGAACAAAAGTCACAAAAAATGCCAAGCTACACCCAATGCAAAACGTTCCTTAACTTTTGTTTGTGAAGTCAAAGATTTCAAACTTATATCTATATGACACATTTACCTTTGTCTAGGTTTCGTCAATAAGCATCGTTACAAATTTGCATATATGAACTCCAAAAAGCAAACATGTCACCGACGTGGACCTAATACCCAAAAAATTTCTAAACTTTTACATCTATCTAAATTATATTCATTTTTTTTGTCTCATAAAAAATCTCAAACTTTTACTTTTGTCTCAACTCTACCAGTCTAATACAAAAAAAAAAAATACAACTTTAGCATTTGTCTCAATTATATCCAAAACTTTTTTTTATAAGAAACTTTTCACTTTTACTTTTGTCTCAATTCTATCATCGTTAACCTTTCGTCCATAATCACCATTAGTTAATCTTACATAGCATTTTTCACGTCATTAATGAATTATAACTCAGCAAAATTGATATGACAAAACCTCCAAACTTCTCTTATGTTGTCTAATTTCCCCACACATTTTAGGAGATACGGAGCTACTTAAGATGGTGCATTTCAGATTCTCTATAATATAAAATAGCTTAAAAAAAGGCTAAATGTGGAGATTATTTATACATATCTAATTATTTAGACAAATGGCCTCAAATCTCAAAGACCTCGAAACCTGTTGTTTTCGAATTTCAAGGATTTATTTGGTGAGAAAATTCGAGCCATGTAGGATTAACTAACGGTGATTATGGAAGAATTGAGACAAAATTAAATGTTAAAAGTTTTTTATGAGACAAAAAAAGTTTCGAATATAATTGGGATACATGCTAAAGTTTGAAGCTTTTTGGGTATTAAATTGGCATAATTGAGATAAAAGTGAAAGTTAAGAATTGCTTATGAGATAAAATAATATTTTTGACATAACTGAGACATATGCTAAAATTTAGAGATTTTTTTTTGGCTTAAGTGAAATGAAAACTTGTTTCGACTGAAAAGTCATTTGACGAAATCTTGATAAAGAGTAAATATGTCATATATATATATATATATATATATATATATAGAAAAAGTTTAGGATAAATATGATACAGTAAAAGATCAAATAAAAATATTATAATAATTTGAAATTTTTGGTGGCTTTATTTAATGGGTCGTAACGAAATGAGCCCACTACAAGGGCCGAATTGGAATTTCGCCCGTCAAAGTGCACTGGATAGCGTCTCGCTCCTTCTTCACTGCTGCTCGTCCCACCGCGAAACGGGTGAAGGGAAGAAGATAAATCCGCTCCTGCAACTCTCTCTCTCTCTCTCTCTGCGCAAAGATGGGCATGCCCTCGGCGCTCTCCATCGGCCAATTCCATCCTCACTCCAGTCTCTCTCTCCCCAGACTCTCTTCCTCCTTCCTCCTCCAAACCACCCCCAGACTCTCCGTCTGGATCCCCAATGTCCGCCGGAAGCGACCCGCCCATCCCGGCCTCGCCGTCGCCATGAGCATGGAGGCCGGAATCGGCGTCATGGGCACGAAGCTGGGCATGATGAGCTACTTTGAGCCCGACGGCACGGTGGTCCCGGTCACCGTGGTCGGCTTCCGGGAGGGCAACATCGTGACCCAGGTGAAGACTCAGGCCACCGACAGGTACGACGCAGTCCAGGTCGGTTACCGGCGGGTCAGGGACCGGAAGCTCACGAAGCCCGAGATGGGCCACCTCCAGAAGGCGGGGGCGATCCCGATGAGGCACCTGCAGGAGTTCCGGCTTCAGTCCGTGGACGGGTTCGAGCCGAACCAGCGGCTCGTGGTGGACGAGGTCTTCAAGGAGGGTGACCTCGTGGACGTCTCTGGGACCACCATTGGCAAGGGGTTTCAAGGTTTTTTCCCCTCCCTCTCTCAGTCTCTCTCTCCCTCCCCAAGATTTTTGAAGTGTTGTCTGTTTGAATTGAATGTGATATGGCAATGCGTCTTTTAGATATGCGAATGCAGCTCCTTGAAAGGTTGTCAGTGTGAGTGTGGATGACCGAAGGTGTTAGTTTTTCATGAGTGTTTCTTCTCTGGGTATTTTTTCTTCGGTTTGTAATGAGTGCTCATCTTGTTCAAGAATCAGAAATACAGCTGATTTTTTCAATAAGGTCGCATGAACTTGAAATTACTTTATGAGATGTTAATCTGAAGAGGAATTGAGGTGCAATTCGCTCGCAAATATTACACTGGGGAACAGTGTGCTGTTGTTCGTTGAGCTCTTGAGTATGTTCCTGCCGGGTTAGGCACTGGGAGTCACCATCTTTCTGAAAAGTTACAGAAAAAGTTGCCAAAATTGCAATCTCAGCTAAATTAATTTCGATAAGACTGACATAGATTTGACAATTTCTCAGTATCCGTGGATGCAATCTCCCACCCACGTTCCCCAACATGTGAAACAATGTTTCTTGTTCATTAACCTCTTGATAATGTGCCTGGTCAGTTAAACATTGATGGAGTCACCATCTTCACCTTAAAAGTGTTAGCTTAGTGGGGAATTGAGACAGACATTTTATTCATCTATTTGATTTTGAAAGTGCGAATAGCTATACTGAAGTGATAGACAGGAGGATGCCTGGGGGCTTGTTTGATGCTTCTGAGGAACAGGGCAGGGTGCCTTTTCGGTCATTGCAAGTATTAATCACCTTGAATGTGAGCCTTTGATCTGATTATGAAGGAAAGAGATGTTGAAGCATATGTCCGCTCCAGTTCTCCAAAGTTTTTGGCTTAAGTTTCGCAGCTTTTGCTTCTGTTAGTGACACAAGGGAGGGGCTTTTGACTATATGCCCTGTGGTTATCTGACTTGAGTGTCAATAATCATCTGGCGAGGTTTCAAAACAATTCTTGTTACTGTTTTGTCTGCTTCTCTTTGTCCAGTTATTATGGATTGGACAATCTTCCTGTAGCATCATGTAGTTGTTCTTGCATTACTGTGGAAGATGCCAGTTTGGAAGACCGCATAATGCTGAATCTTTCGAAAGATTGCCATTTAATCTGGATTTTGGGGAGTTTCTAATTTTTTCTTGCAGCGGTGGACTCAATAAGGAAGTGGGGTGTGGGAGGTGGGAAGATAAGTTTATGGGAGGCTAGATGAAAACTGATATGCATAAGATTTCCTTGAAAAGAATTCCAAGGTAAACTTGGTACGCACATAGTTGTTAAGGGGGCAGCAGCGGCCATTACCAGCCCCCTTTAGATTCATCATTATTTTCTTGAACTGAGCTTTGACAAAGAGACAAAGATACTATTTGGCAGTATAATGTTTTTGTGGCATTTTAGTTCCCTTAGATCTGTTGGTTGTTTTGTGAATGAGGATTTCTTTTAATCTACCAAGTTTACATGAAGCCTTTTCTGGTGGGTATTTCTGATGACATTGCATTGGACGTAGCTGTTCTTAGAGCTAGAAAGGTTAAGATAACATCACTATGCCTTTTTCTGCTGCCAAATGAGACAGCATGGAAGTTTGTTATAGTTTTTCCCTACAAATCCAAACTATTTAGAAGAAGTGGTGACTGATTCTAGAAAAAGGAAAGACTACTGTTTTCACATTGATTTGGCATCAGTCTTTTGTCTTGAAGAGGAGGTCAAGAGTGATGAATATGATTTGATTTTTTGACAAGTAATTTTCTTGGGTTTATTATGCTCAGTGATGTGATAGTATCCTTGAAAGACCATATCTAAGCTTACATTGTTTGTCGGATGGACGCCAGATTCAAATTGCAGCAGTTATGTCTCAACCTATAGATTACAATGATGCATTATTAACTCGTAGTTCTTTGATTGAAACATTTGCTTTCATATTTAGTTTCATGGATAAGTGAAAAAAGAGAGTAAAATCTATCTCTGTCTGTCTCTCTCCATGAGGGTGAATAGAAGCGTGCACTGCTCACTTCAGTCTGGTTTGCATTCTATTCAAAGCATTTTTCTTCATCGCCTCGTCACTAGATCCAACAAATACAGATCTCTGCCTTCGGGGATAACTTTCTCCTCACTGAAAGGCACTCTCGTCCTCATTGACTTTTGATCTAATGGGATTAGTGAACGACTCTGAATGTGAGTAAGAATCTACGCGTTCGTTTGATTGACAACTTGCTAGTCGACAGAAGCAACCAAAATGCATGTGCTGGTTGAGCCAATCCAGAATTTATATGACCCAAAACCCCAGATTTCCCCCTTTCACTAACGAAGCATATTTTTCTTACTAATATTAGACTCACTGCTTGAGACATGTCAATCTCTAGAGGACAAAATCTTGATTGATGGTGGGTCTGGTTCAAATAATTTCTGATTGAGAGGATTTATGGCAGTGGATATGCAAGTCCTTTCAATTGTGTAAGGCCTAAGTTCGTTTTGATTGGTATTTTCTGTGTAGTAGTCCCTCTGTTTTGTTGTCGGCTATGTAATTGTACTCGTGGAAATGAATTGGATTTTCCATGTTTTTCGCCGATGTGGATCTAGTCGTTTACACAAAAGCGCGCGGGCTGTTTGCTAAAGTGCGGAAGCTTGGGGCTTGTTTGTACCACCACAAGTTGTTGAGGTGCAGTGGAAGTAGTTCACAGCGTTGATATCTGTACTTCACATGTCTGTTGATGATTGTGTGCCTTACAAGCAGATTAAGCAATTTTAAGAGGCCCTCTTAGGCATAGGTGTTCTTGTCCAACTATGAAAAGGAAAGTCTAACCTTATTCTGCAATGACACATCAGATTCAAGATACCTTCAGCCACGGTGCGAGCTTTTCACATCAGTGAACTTTTACCCTTTGCATGTTGGGAGAGCACATGAATAAGGGGATATAATTCTGAAATATTTCCTCCATATAAGGTTCTCTACAGTTCATAACGGTGTCATCTGTCTTGACTTTTTTCTGGGCTTCAGATTATGATTACTTTTATGCGTGATGTCTTTAGCTGTAGAATTAGTATGTTTCCTTTCTTTGGTTCTTAGTTTCCTGATTCTTGCTAATGTTGAGGATCGAGGGGGATGGTTCTTTTTCCTTGTTCTTGTGGTAAAATTCTTGATATGGGCTCCTTTCTATTCAGCTCAAGGGGGCACGGAAATGCTTCATCTTTTTTTAAAAAGAAAAAAAAATTAAATATCTCAGACAGGCTGATCTTGACTATTTATGTTTTTCCTGACAGGCGGGATCAAGCGACATAACTTCAAAAGAGGTCTAATGACACATGGGTCCAAGAGCCACAGGCAGTTGGGTTCGATTGGTGCGGGAACAACGCCTGGTCGTGTATATCCTGGGAAGAAGATGCCTGGTAGGATGGGAGGATCAAAGAGAAAGATTAGGAAGCTTAAGATTGTAAAAATTGATAAAGATCTGAATGTGGTCATGATCAAAGGAGCCCTTCCTGGAAAGCCAGGAAATCTTTTGCGGATAGCACCCGCGAAGATTGTGGGGAAGAACATTCCTAAGAGTTAGAATTTGTTGCGTTGCTTTCTATGTTGGTGTAGATTTTTTCCGCATCGGGTGAAAGTCAATGTTTTTGGTTGATGGGATGCCGTTAGATCCATTTAGCATTCATTCCCCCGATTGAAGGGGGTGGTGAGCGAGATCTACATAGTTAATAGTTTGCATCATAATGGTGAAGAAAAAGAGACGAAAATGTGATTAAGCATCTAGAGAAGTTAATCTGTCATAATTATTTTATTTTAGTGGGACCTGGGTGGAGGCCACAAAATTCTTGAGAATTCTTCAGTTCCTGAAGTTGGCGGCACTGGTGTATCTGTGCTTATAAATTGAAATTTCTTCTGTAGTAAGCGGGCTCTGAATCTAAGTCACGATAAATGAAATTTGTGAAACCATTAGAGTCTAAGTTATGTCCAATGTTTGTCGAATGATACGGTGTCTCTTTTGTAGTCTACCTTGGCGATCAATCCATGATAATAAAAATATTCTGAGGAAGTCGATGAGTTTGGGATTTCAACCTTTGCAATCATGTCCGGATTGTGATATTAGAATCTTATTCGGCCGAACGACCAGTCCATCCTCTGATTAACATAGTAAGTTGAGTCTGATATTAGAATCTTGTATAGTCTCCAGTTGGTTTGTTGTCTATGGCAAATTTAATCTAGAAACTCATTCTGTTCTGTGAATTTCAAGGTTAGACATGACGAATCATCCTTGTCCACATTGTAAATTTTGTGAATCAGTTCCTCGTTCACAGGACAAAGGTCCTTGCAAGCATCGTAAAGATGTCTCCTTCCTAATGCACCCACCTAGACATTGACCAACATGAAAAGAAAACAATGCTTCAAATGTTTCATTCTCCATGTCGGATAGCCTTCACTTGGAATTCGCAAAGGGCTTATTCAATCACCTCTTTGGCAGTAATTCAGTAAGAAATCAATTTATAATTTGTAGGAATCGGAATTCAATGCAAAAAAAGCAATTGGATTAGATTCATTCTCTATTTATGTTCGAAGATTTGATATCATCGTAACATGATATTTCATTCTCCGAAGAGAGCCATAGAACACGTAAGAAGAATAGGCTGAAGTTTTATGACTGACTCTTTTCACCCAACGAAAGATATTCATAAGAAGCTGAGAGCACGCGTATAAAAATTCACATTTAATTACATGTGACTCCCCTCTTAAAGATTACTAGATGTCTTTCATTAGATACATAATGTACTAAATGTCAAGTTAAAAGTATAGGTGTGCAATAACTAGGGGTGAGCGGTTCCCGGTCCGGTCCGGTTCCCCTCAAGAACCGGGAACCGGACCAATAGTCCCGGTTCCCATTTTTCGGAACCGTGGACCGGACCGGCCACCCCGAGAACCGGGAACCGGACCGGACCGTCGGTCCGGTCCGGTTCCGGTCCGGTTCCAAGGAACCAATAACACAAACAAAAAGAGTACGACTGGGAGGTTGCTCTGGTGTGTGTAAGCTGCAGTAATTTACTGCATTCTTCAACATGAGCAAGAAGAGCGTTGCGCACAACGGCTTCACAACCAAATAATGAGTGGCTTTCCATTTTTGTTTCAGAAGACAATTGCAAGAAAAAAGAAGAGAAAAATCCAGCTTCTGAGAACGAACAATTCTTATCACATTAGAAAGCTTCGCACAGAAAATTGACACACAATTGTCTAACCTAAGCAGGCATGGAGAAAGCACCTCTCGGAAAGAAGACGACTTTATTAATAACCAGCCTACTGCCAATCGCTAGGCGAATTTGTCAAGTACCAGACCCAGAACCTCAAGTCAGGCAAGGCGATTCTAGAATGTGCGAAGAAGATTTAGAGGAGGTCAAAGTAAGAAGGCAGATTTCATCGCGGAATTTTCACAAGCACCTGGGGACACTGCATTTAGCCATCTCATCCTCGGAGAAATTAGGGCCACGCATATAGCAGATCCGAGCGAAAAAAACAATCACAGCAAGCTCGAGCTAGAAATAGAAGACAAGTGAGAAGCGAGAAACGTACGGACAAGATGAGGTTGGGCATGTTGCCGGCGCGAGCGATGACTTGTAGCCTGGAGACGGCGTCCTCGTTGCCGACGATGTCGGCGACCTTGTTCGGCCGGTACTTCTCCACCCACGGCATGTCGAAGTGGCTCGCTCCGGCGTCGGACGAAGAAGAGGACGAAGCCATTTCCGCCGTCGATCTCTGCGTGCCAAACACCTTCGAACTGTTCCCCCTCTCTTCGTCTGAGAGAGGTGTACCGTGTAATTTAGGGGCGGGACCGAGCGAGAGAAGAGAGGACAGAAACCCTAATCTTCGTCTTCCCCTTATTTACGGCGTGTATTGTGTAATGACTCGAGCGGCTTCCCAGATGTGACGAACATATATTTTCTTTTTTTAAAAGCGGGCGGTCCGGTTCTAGAACCGGACCCGGGAACCGGACCGCCCGGTCACCGGTTCCAATTTTAGGAACCGGGGACCGGACCGGACCCCTCTAAAACCGGGAACCGGACCATTGGTCCCGGTCCGGGCGGTCTCGGTCCGGGCGGTCTTTTTTGCACACCCCTAGCAATAACCAGTATATATAAAGACTTAATGAATCTCTCAAGAAGAGGAAAATAGATTTCACTACAAAAAAACCAAGTTTTCGCCACGAAATTTGCGACGAAAAATCATCCAAAATTCGTTGCAAATCCTTTTTGCGACGAAATGCGCAACGAAAAAAAATTCGTTGCAAATTTGGCATCGCAAATTTTGCAACGAAAAATTAGATGTTTCGTTGCATATTTGCAACGAAAAAATTAACGAAAACATTATCGTAGCAAATTTGCAACGAAAAAATTATTCGTTGCAAATTTGCAACGAAACAATTTATTCGTCACAATTTGGCATCGCAAATTTTGCAACGAAAAATTACATGTTTCGTTGCAAAATTGCAACGAATAAATTTTCGTCGCTAATTTACAATTATTTCTCGAAAATTTGGCATCACAAATTTTGCAAGGAACAATTAGATGTTTCGTTGCATATTTGCCATGAAACTTGCAACGAATAAATTGTTGCTGCAAATCTGCGATGAAACATAATTCGTTGCAAATTTGCAACGAATTGTTCGAAAATTTGAGACGAAAATTCCGATTTTGCGTTGGGAAATAAATTCGTGGCTCAGAGTTTTCGTTGAAAAATTCGTTGCTAATTAACCCAACCTATTATTTTTTTGCGACGGAATTTTGTTAATTTTTAA
Organism: Rhodomyrtus psidioides; assembly: GCA_021437785.1. Classification (NCBI taxonomy): domain Eukaryota; kingdom Viridiplantae; phylum Streptophyta; class Magnoliopsida; order Myrtales; family Myrtaceae; genus Rhodomyrtus; species Rhodomyrtus psidioides. The sequence goes on from JAILYB010000002.1 coordinate 14,850,769, forward strand.
ATATTCTCGATGGATTTTGCAGTGACCGAACACAAATTTTGTATGAATTTTTATAACTTATGATCATTCGATAAAATAATTTCTTTTATGTCTCGATTTTGAATCAATTAAAAACAAAATTAATTTCTAGAATTTATATTTACTCAGCAAGTAATAAGATGTAAATATTATAACAATCTGAAAGCAAAATACATTCATCTGTTTCCGCAACTTGTGCAACAATACCTCATAAAGATCATAAAAAATGAAGGCTTATTCTTGCCGTTAGATTGGTCAACTTTGCTGGTGGATTGATCTGAGTTCAGCACAAGAGGTGTCGGTTTGCACTTCTTACTTGAGAAGAAGAATGGAGGTCTTTGAGGAACTGGGATGCTAACAGAGTCGCCGTTTAGCATGAGAATAACCGCATCCATGGTAGGTCGGTCTTCCATTTCGTCTTGCACGCAGAGCAAGCCGATGTGCATGCATCTGATGACTTCGCCCATGGAGTAAGTATTACATAAAGCTGGTTCAACCACTTCCGACGGCGTTCTGTTGGTCCAGTGCTTCCAAACCTAAAAGATCAGTTAATATAAGTTAATGTTGTTCTAATTACTATTGTACTTCTATTAAAAGCGACGTTAGCCGAAAAAAGGTGGTCGGTATTAAGATACTCACATAGCCTAGCAGGCCCTCATGAGAGTCCATTGAGAAGAATTGGCTGCTGTTCTTTTTGCCAGTTATAATCTCTAGCATTAACACACCATAGCTGAAGATGTCGGATTTTACCGAGAAGTGTCCAAACATCAGATACTCAGGAGACATGTAGCCACTGCATGGAGAACAAAACACAGAAATGAGAGGATAAACCTAGAAAGTTTCACTATGATTACAAAATACTTGAAACGAAATAGGGCGCTGCATTTTTTGCTTGTCAAGAAAATGCCCCAATATCATAAAAAATGTTATTTCTATACTCTTATATCTAGAAGCAGGCTTCGACCTTCCTATGGGGTCAAAACACAGTCAATGTATAGAAACAATGTTGTTACTGGTATCGCTTTCAAAGGATAAACATCCTACCCAGCATCAGCATCAGAACATATACCAAGCTTGAGGCCTTTCTTGTCACGCCCCGAACCCGGCGAGCACGCGAGCATCCCACCTCCGCCATTACCTTTGATAATCTCCCAGGAACCAACGGCCAATGCTTAAAGATCTATATGAAACATGCATGCGAAAGCGAGGACAACTCCATAAAAATAAAACACAAGATGGCTTAGGACAAAAGGGTACACCTTATATAAGGGTCAATCATACATCGGAGGTTATAATTCTAAATCTCCAAATACTTCATTACAACCCTATGGTCACAAAAGGATTCATGATCATTTCTTCCATTGACTTCATCGAATGCCAATCCATGGCGAGCACTGGTTTCCTTTGTTTGGGACCTGAAAAATGTTGTCCCACGACGGGGTGAGATATATAATCCCAGTAAGTCGAACCTAACCCTACCCTAAACTAGGCTGCCAGTACCTCCAGACACTTTTGGAAAACAGGGTATTTTGGTAATAAAAACTTTGGCATGGCAAAACGGGGGTACTTTCCAAAACATGGCATTTAGTACTTTCAAAACAGTTTGACCCAGTCAAGAAAATCATGACAACTCAAAGATTCGTACAATGGCAGAGTTTTCAATCAGAAACAAACGCATGACGCCACCTCAAAAACAAGAGGAAATTTTCACTTCTTTCTCAAAAGAATCATTCCTTGAAATATTCACAAAATACGTTCTTTTCTTTCACGCCCCTCTCTGGGCCAATTTCCTTTCACGCCCCTCTCTGGGCCAATTCAAATCACGAGGCAAATTTTCAAACATAAGGCATTTTCGATTTCTCAAAACCCATTCTTTGAATTTCTCATAAAACAAGTCTTTCCATTTCCGCCCATCTTGGGCCGCCCACTTTAGGGCTGCGAGATGATTCGATCTCCATATGACCCATCGGTACATATGAGACTCTCGCGTCCGGACCTAGAGATGATTCGGTCACCATACGACTCTCGACGCCCATTATCAATCGAGATGAATCGTGTCAGTATGGGACTCTCTAGCTGCACGACCTCGTCAGGTCCAATGGGAGTAACTCCCTCCCAACACATTGGCCAAATTATAAATTCTTGGCGATCCCACACGCCATTGGCGATCCCACACGCCCGTGCACTTATAATTTTTCCCGGCGATCCCACACGCCAGTGCACACATAATTTCCTCGGCGATCCCACACGCCATTTTATTCATAAAAATTTCAGTCATAAAGCAGCCTCAAATTTTCGTTCAAAGAAAATAATTCATGCCTCAAAATATTTCATTCAATAACAACTCATGAAATCAAGCAGTTCATCGCCTACTTGAGGCATTCATTTCAAACGTCTGTCACTGGACAAAACATGTTTCAAGTCATAAATTTCTCAGTCAAGCACATGCATCACACGAATTAATTCAAACAAGGCCTCGGACAATTTAACAAATACGGCCAATTCATAGTTTCAAAGCTTGACTCAAAATCACATTTTTCGGCACTTTCAATCTTGGCTTTCCTTTCAATCAAAACTTTCGACTTCTCTTCTCACATGCTCAAATAGCCATTAAAACACACATTCATGGTCAATTAGGGCTCCCCAAACAATTGATTTTCAATCAAACATGCCAAGGAATGCTAACTCACAAAACCAGACAGATTTGGACTCCCTCGCGCCTCTCACAAAATTCAGGCCATGAAATCATTCAATCCAACTCAAAACTCTGTCCTTTAGTAACCTAACCTCCTAATAAAGGTTTAGGCATAACTTACCTCAAGCAATTAGCAAAAATCCACTTCGATCAATCCTCATCAACCCCACAAATGTTCGGCAACCCAAGGTTCTCGTACTGTCCTAGGAAATTCATCAATGTCGAGTCAAAATCCACTCAATTCTCACTTCCTTGATACCAATCCCTCAATCATTAATCAAATGGCAACTCAAGATGCCTCATCAAATGATCGAATACACCACAATACTTCCACAAACTCTTAATATATTCTGTTTAAACAGTAAAATGCATAGCAGAATATAACTTAGTGTTTCCTGCTCCAAATAGCCCTTAAATCACTTCTAAATCCCAAGCCACTTCATATACTTTCCACTAACACCTTAATAAACATTACAGATAGTCCCATGAGTCAATTTGAAGTCAAAACACTCTTATATCAGCCCCCAACAGAATCGGTACACAAAGAACATCATCCAAAACAGAACCGATTTTGTGTTCCAACCGCTCAATCGAGCCATGAATCAATTCTAATCCTCAATCCTTCAATAATCAACTTTATAAGACCTTCCTTTATGGGTTTAGGAAGCTCACCATGAGATTTGAAGCGGATTGATACTCCAAAGACGTCGAAACAGCCCGATCTCTTCAAAGTCAGAATCTGTCCATTTTTGTACCACCCATAATCAGCCATAAAACTCATTCTAAAACCATATATTTGCAGCCATAAACCATCTGAACATAGTACTAGATGTTATGAAGCTCTCCTAAAAAATTTGAGGTCATTTGGAATTTCTAAGAGCTAGAACCAACACTTCTCCTCAGCTAGCTCAGAATCCGTCCGCTTTTCTTCCAAAAATCACCATAAATCAACCAGACCTCCAAAAATCATGAAACCAACGGAAAAATGTCAAGAACATCTTTAACTAACCTGTGGTAAAAGGGCTCGACCAAAAGACACCAGGAAGAGCCACTAGACTGCACTGAACAGAAGGGTCAGAAACTATTTTTCTGGGCAGTTTTCTGTTTGGTGAAGATGAAGAGAAAATGAAGGAATTGGCAAGGAGGAGTGAGGGTGGTCGACCAGCTGAAGATAAGGAGGTTGTCCATCAAATAATTGGTGCCATTTTGTCAAGATCACAATTAATGCCATTTAATGCTTGATCCAATCAAAAGATGACACATGGCAACCTCCCATTGGTTGCTTCCTTGACTTTGACCTTCTTTGACCACTTAATCTTATCCTTTTCGGCAGCATATGGAGGAGGGGAAATGACCAAAATGACCTTCTGAATTTCTTAAGGCAAGACCAAAGGTCGAGGGGCAAAATGGTCATTTGGCATTTTTCGTCCGAAAGTTCATTTTTCCAGTGTAAACAACCCTCGATGAGGCGACGTCCATATCAATGCAAATATTGGAATTCCTCATTGTCCAATACCCAATCTCGAGGTCTAATTTCATGTCGAACTCTCGTCGACTGTAATTCCAGTTTATCTCAAACTGACGGGCGACTCTTGCAGGTGCTACGCGTATCGACCTTGGGATTTTTCTTAAGCCGTGGCGACTTTGGTTGTCATGTAATTGTGAGGGTTTATCACTAGTTCCTGCGGTCCTGATCGTCGGAATCCAATTTAGGAAATTCTCCCAAATTACACATTGGTTAAGTGGAATCACCCGCGTCCCAACGTATAACGCTAGCAAGGCATTCCATGATCGTTCCTAGATCGATCTCTGCTGGCCCAAAAATATTCCCTCGACAATCCTTATGGTCAAAGCGCCATTTCTCATTCACCTTCCCCAAGTCCACGTACCCGACCTCGCGTTAGTCTTTCCCTTTCGGTCAGTTAACTCGAGAGTGGCCTGCTTCGAACGAGATACAACTGAAATACACCGATCCATAGCCTTCCATTCCATAGCCTCGAGAGGGGCTGGAATTCGGAATGTCACATTTCTTGTAGACGTAGTTTGCAAGGGCTTTAATTCCTGAGGGAAAGGTTTTCGGATCAGCTACCAATTCGCCTCGCACAGCCATCAAAGCAAAATTAAGAAGAGAGAAGCAACAACGCAAGAACTGTATGGCGTGCTAAAACATTATCTAATCCGTCTCGCCAATATGATTGAAATGATAATAATTGCTTATAATATACATATATCTAGTGGAAAAGACTGAGACACAATGCTAATGTCCCATTTGAAGCAACTCACCAAAAGATGACAGAAAGAACTAGAAAGGAGAAACAACGAGCCTGTTAACTAATTGTGTCATGCTCACTTCAAAATCTAAACATTGTAAAAGTAAGGTTTCGCACTCTGAAAACTTAAGATCATAGTTGGAACTGAGCAAAACCAAAGAAATTGGAACTGACCTTAGCATTTCGTTTGGGAGTAGAGCAACAGTCATCTGCAGTCCATTGGAATAAATAAGCACATAACCAGTTATATAAAACGCTATTATGAGATTTAAAACATCATAAAAGTATACCTATATTGATGTACACATAACCTAAATTTGCAAATCCAGTTGAAACAAGTGCATCAGCTGCACATGGAAAGACAAAAGAATGAGTTAAGTGAAAACTTCACCTCTCTTAACAATGAAATGTATGCACATTAGTCAGTCCATTCCCTAGTCTTCAGTCGAATGACATCTTAACTATTATGGGCGCACATGAAAACCATAATAACTTTACAGTACCAATAGCTCGCTCCTTTTTTCTTCTTTCTATTGAAAAATACTGCGCTTTCCAGATTCACTTTTAAGTTTTAGAGTTTGAAAACTTCACAAAGCTGACATTTGATCAGTGAAATTACAGACGATTGTCATCCAAAACCTAAAATGTTAGCTGGCTTCCGAGAAGAACTAGAAACTAGAACAAGCAGAAAGTTTCCCTTCGACAAAATTACCTGATTGAGCAGGTCTCTCTGCATTGCAAGAACCCTCTTGCTCTTCTCAATGGTGGCCTGGAGCTTGTCCTCAGTTTCCACATTATCACCTTCATCGCCTTCCGCAGATCCCCTCCCAGCAGTTCTCACACTCAAGAACTGCCCTCTGTCATGCAAAACTAACATTCTGCCGCAACAAAATGAACACTTGAGCGAGCCATCTTCAACAGCTCTCAACCAGGAACACCCGCAAGCTAAGCCCCTCGAATGAGGCAGAACCGTCGACTTCCTCGGCCGATTGTTGAACGAACCCAATCTGGGTTTGCGTCGATTGGGACAGTAAAGAAGCAGAGAGCTCTCTGCCTTGGGCTTGAGGAAAAACTGCAGAGACGCAAGAGAAGTCAAGGAAATAAAACAAGGAGCAAGATAACGAGATGGTAACAAGAAGTCGCGAGCATCTCATTACCACATTTGTGAAAAATTCAAGTCTTTGCATTTGTTCAAATGGAAGAAATCTTCATGGTCTCAGACTTAGGAATTTAGAAATCGCATGTATGTCATTAAAATACCCTCTCTGGTATTTCCTTCATCATCAATGTCCTGATCATTGGTAAATCTCAATGGCATTCTTTCAGCTTCAGTTGCTAGAGATGTTGCCAATCCACCAACAGGTCCCACCTTCATTAGCCCAAAATATGCATATGCAATGTATAAATTTCAGTAGTCAAGAAAACTAAAAGACATTTCATATTTGTGTCTACAATGCAGATAATCTTTCTTCCTGTTGTTGGCCTCGTTGACCCAGACAAGTTAAAACCTGGTGATTTAGTTGGTGTAAACAAAGACAGTTATATGATCTTGGATACTCTACCATCTGAATATCATTCCCGTGTGAAAGCTATGGAAGTAGATGAAAAATTAAGGCTTAAAAGGAGAGAAAAATTAAAATCCTAACTTACGAAAAAATAAAATACCTTCTTCAGAAATTTAAACTGATCATACCATGTCTTCATCTCCACCTTCTTGTTAAACCATTTAAAAAACATCTAATAAATTCATCAGGATCAACAGCAGCATTCTCATCCTCATTGTGTCGCCCATCATTTTCCCCATCACCTATTTCATTAGTGGGACGTACAAGCGGAACCTGTTCATTTAGATGGAGGTGTTGCATGATCCTTTGCATCTGAGACTGCGTTTGATACTCAAAGGATTTATGTCGTTCATCCATTTGTCTCATCTGCTCATCTTTCTCTGCGAGCCGATCTTTGACCAGTTTAATCTCTTCGTCCCTCTCTTCGAGCAATTGTCTTAGTTGGATAATTTCCTCGTCCCTTCGTGTCCTCTTTGAAACAGCCGTACTGGAGGACGAACTTCCAGCAGCCCTTCCTGTGAACACCCTTGACATGCATCCTAGGCCATATGATTTCTCACCCATCGCCTCCAGCCACAATGCCCGTTGGTCAACACCCCCACCATCACCGCCACTAGCCGTACTCAATAGCTCATCATATTTTTCCTACATCAACAAAATAGATAGGAAAATAAAATACCTTCATATATCTAACTACCATAAACAAGAAAACATTCATCGTTTTCAAACCGTGTTTCCATAAAGTCAAAAGTATATAACCTTACATACCTTAATACATTTTGCTCGGTTGCTAGTCCATGTCTTGTCTTTTTTTTGAAATGTTCTTTCAAATGTAGCCACGAACGACGGCTCCACCCCCAATTCATGTGCCTACAAAATTGAAACACAAATGAGCAATTACATTAAATTAACTTACCAAATATTTAACAGAACTTTCCATCCTTTTTCTATACTCCGCAATGTTGATGGAACCCCCAGCATACGTTGCAGACCCTTCAGTGGAACAAGAAGCTCGATTCTTCTTGTTCTGTTCACACATTTCCTTCATTTTTTCACTTTTTCAGCCTCTCCTTATTTCCTCCCAATAGTCACCAGCGATGAAAGCTGGCTTGACTTTGGCTGCCCTTGCTCTATTCATCACTTGGCGAATGTGATCACCAGTTTTTTTCTTAAAAATTCTTCTAATTTCCTCCTCCTCCGATTCCTCCTACTTGAACTTTCGCTGTATTCAATGGAAAACAACTGATTTCATTTATGCCGAACTTCATTTGTGAGAAAACAAAAGAACAAAACTTACTCTGAACTCGTTCCACCACAAATCCCTCACATGTGTTGGAGCGGTACTATAACTACTCCACGACCCCCTTCCAATAGTTATTCACAATTTTATTAAGTTCACGCACCACTTGCGTAGCGTCCGTGAACCTGCAAACATGACAATTCAATTCACATCCATATCTAAAACCAAACGAAGCGATGACCATATATATTATTTACGTTAAAAAAAGTACTTACGAATCTCCATATGGGCTTATCTCGGTCCGGCTATCTTCTTCAAGTATGCTTCCCTTGTGATGCAAGTGTTCCATTGAAGCTCGTGGAACCGAAGTACCTTCAGGTTGGATGGGTCCATGGGCAAGTGGTGGATGAGGGTGAGATGAAAGGGCCGGGGACGAGCCAGCGGAAAGGGCCGGGGATGAACCAGCGGAAAGGGCCGAGGACGAGGCAGGGGAAAGGGCCGGTGATGAGCTAGGGGAAGGTGAAGGGAAATGGGAAGGGCCCGGTCTTCCCTGTGAAGATGCACCGTGGATGTTACTTCCACGCACGGCAAGTAGTGGTCGAGGGTGAGATGAAAGGGTTGGGAATGAGCCAGGGGAAGGCGAAGGGGAATGGGAAGGGCCCGGTCTTCCCTATGAAGATGCACCGTGGATGTTACCTCCACGCACGGCAAGTAGTAGTCGAGGGTGAGATGAAAGGGTTGGGGATGAGCTAGGGGAAGGCGAAGGGGAATGGGAAGGGCCTGGTCTTTCCTGTGAAGATGCACCACGCTTATGCTGTTAAGTAAAAAAGTTAGACAAGTATCAGCAAAGATGACAACATGTATTAGGGACACATAATGATGTACATAATGACTTACCATTTTGTATTTTGTTTCGGAGAGGAAGACAGAAGCTTGAGAAATTGAAAGTGACTTGCTATCGCCTCTGATAAATAGCACAGTTTGGACTCTGAACGCAATAGCAAAATTTTCAAGCATTAGTATTGACAAGGAATTTATACCCAGGGCAATAGAACTTGACAAAAATTCAACTTATTTTGAGATTTTCATGTCATTGAAAAGTCAAAAACATACTCTCAGTACCGACAAGATAAACACCGCATAAATCCTAATCTGAAGATCAGCCCATAAAGTATGTTTACATATACTTGAAACTTATTTCCGCATCTAAGCATGACTTTCATGTGCACATAGAATGTGGATAAGGAGAGAGAAGGAGCAGAATACTAGCAGTGAAAATAAAAAAACATTAGATGAGTCAGTGCTAGGATTGAAACCCTTGGCTGAGTTTCAATACCTTGATGGACACCCATTTAGCAAAAAGCCTATACTGTCATATAACAACGTCATTCTGTAGGTCAAACTTAAATATTATTAAAGAACTACAGTACATATGAATTTTGAAATGACTAATAGAGTAGCTTCAAATTTATTCAGGTATTAAAGACCCTTAGATGTTTAGACTTACACCTTAACACCTCCAGGAAAACAAAATGCTGCTAAATCCCTCTGTCGCATTGCTAACCTCTTGCCAGGAGGATATTTAAATAATATCTGTGTTTAGGAGAAATAAGAGACTACCATTAGGTTGCCTTCAAAGGAAATTACTCCGGAAAAAAAAAATACTCAAAGTAACTAGCAAAAGTAAGTAAACACAAAACAGGCAAATCGATCTGTTAGTGTTAAATTGAAGCCGGCTAAAACATACATGCCCTGCAAGCTTCAGAGAAAGGCCACATATCCAAATAGACGACGGCAAACTAAAAGCCATATCATCAGCCATATAGCAAATTAAAAGGTTAAGAGCATCTACAATGGCATATTTAAAAGATATTTGCCAGGACTGCCAAATTCTTTTTGGGGAAGGGAGAGAGATCAGTGATTTTGCTATTAAGCCTTACACTTCACCTGAGGCTCCAGTGTTGGGAAAGAAGGCGCTCGATTCTGCAACAATTTGGAGTCTATTAATTCGGATTTTGCCATCTCTGACTCTCATTTTTTCCTCTTAATAAATGCATCCTCCACAACTTCCAAGTTAGCATCTGAATGAAGACCAGCAATGATGAAATGTTCAAAGAGGAAGTTGGTGGCACATAAGCATCGTTGTCCTACAAGAACAACCTCAAGTCATTGAAATGAACAGATAAAGTTTAGACAGTGCATAGCCATTCGCCTTCACGAATTCTGGGGTATTGACGAAAGAGGGAATGCACAATATGTAAAAAAAAAGGGACGAAACAGAGCCAACTAAACACTAATGAAATGATGTAGATGATGAGAGAGATACTACACAATGATATTGTCTAAAATCACAAGAGGTAAACTAACTTCATTCGTCTTGGAAATCGCACAGATTTCAACCTGCATTCATTCAAATCAACACATCTCCCGATGTTCGAAACGTATGCATCAGGAAATCGCACAGATTTCAACCACTGACAAACAACCCATCTATGCTCCTAGTCTAATGTATAAACTGCTTTTGGTTTTGGTCCACTGCTGCTTGCATCCACATCTAGTGCTGGCCGATCACAAATATCTCTCATATGTTTTCTTGCATTCAAATTATCTTTCGTTTTTCTAGTGACATCCATCAGAGTATTGATAACATTATCGAAAACATTTTTTTCTATGTGCATGACGTCAAGATTATGACGAATAAGATGAGTATTCCAATATGGTAAATCCCAAAATATACTGCGTTTAGTCCACTTATGTGCGCTTCCGTACGCAATAGTCATGCCACGGGGATTTTCAACAACAGTTGGAAAGTCACGCACTCGCTCCCAAATTTGATCACCAGTCAACCTCAATGGTGGGGGTGTTCTTTCAATCCTATTCTTGATGAACTCTTTTTTATTCCTTCGGAATGTATGATTTATCGGTAAAAATTGTTTGTGACAATCAAAATAGCTGGCCTCCCTACCGTGTTTTAATCTGAATGACTTCGATCTCTCCATACATATCGGACATCCTAAGATCCCAGCTGTACTCTATCCAGATAACATCCCATAAGCTGGAAAGTCATTTATCGTCCAAAGAAGTGCAGCCTTCATTACAAATGTTTGATCAGTGGAAACATCATACGTAGGAACACCTTCATCCTACAGTTGTCGTAACTCCGCAATCAATGGTTGCATATAAACATCTATCAATTTTTTCAGATTTTGCGGGCCAGGCACGATCAATGTCAAAAACATATAAGGTGTCTTCATGCACATACCAGGTGGCAGATTGTACGGAGTTAGGATAACTGGCCAACATGAATAATTTTTTCCTGATTTCCCAAATGGAGCAAATCCATCGGCACAGAGACCTAACCTGATGTTTCGAGGCTCCATCGTAAACTCAGGGTATGTTCTATCAAAATATTTCCATGCCTCTGCATTTGAAGGATGACACATCAGACCCTCCTCAGTTTCATGGTTTGCATGCCAATTCATGTGTTCAGCAGTGGCTTTAGACGCATAAAGCCTTTACATTATGGGAATTAAAGGCAAATAAAACAATTGCTTATGCGGTCTATGCTTCTGATAACGACCCTGCCTCCTGCTAATTTTGTATCTCGGTTGGCCACAGAATTTACAAGATTCGGTGTTTTCATCATCCCCCCAATATAACATACAACCCGTACTACATACATCAATCCTTACGACTGGCAGACCTAAGGTATCCATTAGCCTCTTCATGTCATAAAAATTACCTGGCATGATATTATCGCGAGGCATTGCTTCCCGTATTACGTCAACAAAAGAGTTAAAGCAATTCTCGGACACATTATTCTCTGCCTTGATGTTTAACAGTCTTGCCGTCACTGAAAACTTAGTGTGGTTGTCACAACCTGCCCATAAAGGTTCTTCTGCTGCTTTCAACGCTTCACAGAACTGATTAGATGTAAAAGTTTCGTTGTGCACATTCTCATCAAAACCTGTGCCTCCTGCCTCTTCCATTTGTGATGCATAGCTAGTACCCACTTGTTCAAATGTGGGAGCAAAACTAGTACTCGTATAGTTCAATTTTGAAGCAAAATTCTGACCGGCTACATCAATCACCATCCTCTGATATGGGTTCAATTGAATATAATGACTACATTCCTCCCCAACTAAAATTTGAGCACTTGTTCCATGTCCTTCATCATATATAAATTGTTCACCATGGCAAGTCCAATGATAATAGTTTGGAGTGAACCCAAATCTACAAAGATGTTCTCTAACTTTGTCACACTCAAGAAATTTATTATTACTGCACTTTTTACATGGACATCTTAACTTATTTCCATCCATCAACTCCGTTTTACCACTAGCAAAGTCCAAAAACTGTTCCAACCCAATACGAAACTCATCGGTCAATCCTCGACGTCCAGGTAAGTTCCTATTATACATCCAAGCCCTCTCTCTTTGCATTATGTCTGTATCAAAATTAAAAAAGTCTTAAAATATCAAAATACCGTATCCACTATTTAATATTCATAATTAATTAAAATCAAAAATTGTAAAAATTAAAATACAATCAGCCACTAAATTTGCGACAAAATACAAGTAGCAAAATTTGAGACAAAATTTGTGACAACTTGCGCCAAACACGGCGCAAAAATTGCCACGAAATTTGCAACGAACCATAATTCGTGGCAAATTTTGCAACACAATCTTGATTTCCTTGCAAATATTTTTTTATTTAAATTATTAGGGCACTGCATTGGTTGCGACGAAGATGTTTTCCATGGCAAATTTGCCACGAAATTTCTTTTTCGTTGCTAACTTTACCACGAAAAATATTTCGTTGCACATTTTGCAACGACATTATTCTTTTCGTTGGAAAACTCTATTTATTTTAATTATTAGGGAACCGCATATTTTGCGCAAAATTTGCCACGAAATCACGTTTCCGTTGCTACATTTGCAACGAAAACAAATTCGTCGCAAATGTGCGACGAAATTCTCCGTTTCGTTGGAAAACTTCATTTATTTTAATTATTAGGGAACAGAGTGCATTGCGACGAAAAATTTGCCACGAACTTGTTTTTTCGTTGCAAATTTTGCCACGAACTTGTTTTTCGTTGCAAAAAAAAATTATTTTCGGCGTTAATTTGCTGAAAATTTCTCCCCTATATTTACCGGGAGTCCGCCACCCTATATTAATATTTTTACGGAAAAAAGTTGTAAATATTACCGTTAATTTTATATTACAATACAAACATCTTGACTTATAAGATCTACTTTACTTCGAAATAAAAAAAAAGTTACAATGTCGATAAGGCTTACCGAAGTATTAGACTGAATATTTTGTACGATTGTGATCTGTTTGATGAAAATCGCAAGATCCACTTGAATTGCGAAATCTCCAAATTGACATGTTCCTAAAATATGAAAAACAAAATTACTTAAGATTCATGAAACTTATGGCATTTGATGGAAGAAAATGATGAAATAAATAATAATTTATTCTACCATTACCATAAGACACGAATGAAAATGGAGAAGGGAGAAGACAGGAGGCAAAATGAAGAGAGCGGCCGAAAGACAAGAGTGTGGACTGCGGAGAGAGAGAGATACAAGAGTGCGGACACATAGAAAAAGGTCACGGGATTTTAAAGGGGGAAACTTAATCAGCCACGCAATTAGCGACAAAAGAGTATCGTTGCAAATTTGTGACGATAATTGCGACAAATAACTGACCTTAGCAATGAAAAAGTGTCAGTGCTGTTTAGCCACGAAATAAATTCGTGGCTAATTTTGCAACGAAATGTTATTTTCGTTGCAAATATTTATTTATTTTAATCTTAGTGCACTGCGTTAGTTGCGACGAATATGTTATCCGTGGCAAATTTACAATGAAAACCGATTCGTTGCAAAAGTTTACGATGTAATATTGTGTGAGTTGCGACGAAATCATTTTTCGTGGTAAAAATTGGAACAAAAACACATTTTCGTTGCAAATATTTGCAACGAAAAGATGATTTCGTTGCAAATATTTGCAACGAAAACCTGATTTCGTTGCAACGTTTGCAACGAAAAAATGATTTCGTTGCAAATTTTGCAATGAAAACATGATTTCGTTGCAAAGTTTGAAACGAATCGGTGATTTCGTTGGAAATTAGCAATGAAATTTGTTCGTGCCTAATGTCGTCGTAAATTTGCGACGAATTTACTTTTTGTTACAAATTTCGTCGCAAATTTGCAACGAAATTGATTCGTTGCAAATTTTTGGTTGCTAAATCCGTGTTTTTTTTGTAGTGTTTGTTGCCTGAATGTGATCCAAAGTGAACATTTGCAAATGCTTCACAATGTAAAATCGAAAGCGCTTGAATCGATCTCAAGACCATAACATAGACTCTGTTGACTAAGTGGGCACGGAATAAAAACCTCCAAAAAATAAGACTTGCCCTCCTTTTTGTTAGAACGAGAATTTTTAACGCGTTGGTGGGTACACAACAAGAAAAAGGGGAAGAGCTTTTGCTACATTGGTGAACTAACCGCGTACTTCCAAAGGAAAGAACATAACAAAATTGCTTGGAAGTCATCTCCATTTGCATCCAACCCTTCTTCTTGGTCACATCTTGTTAGAAAAATCGTACAATATGTATATTAATCTATACAATGACAGAACCAAATCATAAGCAATGAAATGAAAGGTAGGTTTATAACAGACATGTCATGGACTATGTCATTCACCATAAGTCTCACCAATCTTCTTCTTTGAAGATCTGCAATCCACAAAGTTGTGATCTATCTTGTCACAGTTGAAGCATGTGCCTTGATATCTGTTCTTGGCCACTTTAGCTTGCAATCATTTAAACTTCGAATCGCAATAATAAATGTGATCAAGCTGCTTCAAACATGAAAACATTAAGTTGGCAGAAGCACAAAATTTGATCCTTTAGAAGCAGTATTCAAAAATCGTCAGATGCAAAAAATTCATCAGATGCAACTGCATCTGAACCCTTCAGATGCAACTGCTTCTGAACCATCACATGCAGAAATTCGTCAGATGCAGAAATTCGTCAGATGCAATTGCTTCTGAACCCATCAGATGCAGAAATTCGTCAGATGCAACTGCTTCTGAACCCATCAGATGCAGTCCTTCTGGACCCGTCAGAAGCAGTCCTTCTGGACCCGTCAGATGGAGTTCCTTCTGGACTCGTCAGATGGAGTTCCTTCTGACCCTCCTTCTGAGTTTCCTTCTGAGCCTTCCTTCTGAGCCTCCTTCTGAGCTTCCTTCTGAGCTTCCTTCTGACCCTTCCTTCCGAGGCTCCTTCTGAGCCTTCTTCCGAGTCTCCTTCTGACCTTCCTTCTGAGGCTTCCTTCTGAGCCTCCTTCTGACCTTCCTTCTGACCCTCCTTCTGAGGTTCCTTCTGAGCCTCCTTCTGAGGCTTCCTTCTAAGGCTTCCTTCTGACCTTCCTTCTGAGTCTACTTCTGACCTTTTGAGCAACAAAATCCGAATGGAAATTTAACAATATAAATAAATTGAATTTAGATGGAATACCGAGGCCCGTGTTCAACACAGTTTCCTTAAAACAGATTCGTCCCCTCCAGTACGTGCTTTGAGGTTTCGTGGACGTCTGTCTCCCAGGATACAACGGTTGAATAGCGATAGATGCTAGCACAGCACTCCAACGCTTTCGGCGAACTTGAACAACACGAGAACACTATCGAAAACAATGCAAATGCATAGAATCGGAAAAGAGGGAGAAAAGTTTTCCTTTTGAGATTATCGTGTTTTCCTATCTCACTTTTTCTTTTTAAACAGAATGGAAAACCACCTATTTATAGGCTAAATGGGGCATTGCGGAAATAAATGATAACGGCTAAATTAATTCTGCCGTTTAGAGCCGTTATGTAATTAATTCTGTAACCACAGAATTATAACAACCGTTACTTAGTTAATACCATTTACACACCGGTAATTAACGTAAGCACGATTAACGGCTTGAGTTGGAAAAAATTAAAACAGAAGGCAAAAATGGGCTTGTCGCGAGGCCCACTTTTCTGTCCGGCATTCGCGTACGCAGGTCGTGCGCTCGCGCCCAAGTTCAACTTGTCGGGCCTCCGTCGGGGTCCGGGATTCGCACCCCCCCTGCGCGTGCGCGCGAGGCATAGTGCTTGTGCTATGATAGTTACCACTCAAAGAGAGTGTATCCATATATAAAGCACTTCAAGGCCTTCTTCCTTTCCTATGTGGGACTAGTGCTTTGTCACTTCCCACTTCCAACTCAAGAGTGTTCTTTGAGAAAATAATTTCTCATTCACTCACCATCAAAATACCTCATATTTCCAACACATCTTTCTACACATCAGAGAGAGAGAGAGAGAGAGAGAGAGAGAGAGAGAGAGAGAGAGAGAGAGAGAGAGAGAGAGAGATGGGCATAGGAGGAGGGCCATCCCCATTGGTGCCATCACTGATGGTTGGGGCATTAGGAGTGGTCATCTTGTGGCCAAATTTCATGTGGCTTGTGGAGCTTGTGCTGCCAATGTCTCAGTCAAATGGGGATGATCAAGGTGGTGCCATTTCTTTGGTGATGGTTCTGCTTTCCCTGTCCTTGCTGTTCCTCACCACCTTCTTTCCCTCTCTCCACTTCCCAGCATTCGTTGGAAGTTCCAAACTCCATCACAGCACTAGCGCTAGCTATGAGGGTGGGGATGATGGGTTGGCTCTAGGGTCTCTGCTTTTTGTGCCGCTTTTCTTTGCTATGTACTATTTCTTGTGATTGAACCCATAATGAATTGGACTGTTTGAGTTTCGAATGCAAGCCATATTCTCTAGGTTTCAATACCTACCATTATGAAGAAGGTACCAAAGTATCCTCCTCCTTCTTTCTCACGCCCCGCATACCTTGGCGAGCTCGTCACATCCGCCTTTAGCCAGAAAGTAATTCCCAGGAAACCAACACACGGCCTAAAGTGGAAAGGAATATGCAAGCAGAGGAAAACAACGACCCTGACAACAAACTATATGGGGAATTCGGAATAAAAGGAAAGCACACACACATTTATACATAACTTAAGCACTCAAATACATTCGATGGTAAGGGAAATGACCAAAAAGGAACCACACACTAAGATGGGTAAGGGCCTCATGCTAACATTTAAAGGCTGTTCCTTCGCCTATGCCAAAACCGAACACCAAAATTGTCCCTACTCCAAAAGCTATCCCACTGTATCCTCATTACCCTGAAGAGCTACTTGTTCCATCACTAGCTTCAGCTTCGTCTTCCACGGGGTTGTAGTCAGAAAAAGTCTCGGAAGGCACCTCCTCGGTATCTTCTTCAGTGTCCTCCTTAGTGCCCTCTTCAGAATCTTCTATCTCATCGGCAGAGATCTCGATAAAGTCCAGATGTTCTTTAGTGGTAGGAGACTTTGACTCCTCAAGAATGTTCCTCGATCCTCCAATAGACGCCACATTCTCTATCTCGATCTCAGGACGGGACGGATGACACCAGCTAGGCACTACCCCTATAGGTACATCTTCAGGCAGCAGAGGACCCATCGGGCTACTATCCCCTAGGCGACGGACCATGCTTCAAAGCAGTGAGGCTGCAACTCCATTTTTCCCTCGTCCACCCAAATCGTCGTATGCTTTCTAACATATACAACCCATTTTCTCTAGGAAAACTCGTCAAAAGAGGCGGTCATCTCCTTAGGATCGCCTAGCCGGATTGGCAACATAGTTACGGTTTGGTGTCTGAAAAACAAATATGACCCACTACGGGGTGAGATTTACATCCCAGTAAGTGAAACCTAAACCTAAACCAAACCACTAGTCCCCCTCAGATCACACAATGATGCAAAGATGCAGGGATTCATCAAGCATTGGCACATAACAACTGAGTATCACTTTCTCATGGTACTTTGTATAAGAAAATCACCATCAAGCACACCACACACTCTGAGACCCAAGCTTTACACTTTAGCATAAATTAAACTCAATATATCATAAGTCATCAAAAGGACACTTCATTCATTCATCGCCATGGGCTCCCGGGCCGCGATGTAATTCACAGGGGCACTCTGGCCATTTAAAATCACAGGGATACTTTGACCATTTAAAATCACAGGGGAACTCTGGCCATTTAATATTTCAGGGGCATTCTAGCCAAATCACTCCACATAGGCATTCTAGCCATGACAACCACATATTGTCAATCCGTTCATTCGTCACGCGATCACACTAAACATTTCCATCATCCAGTAATGTCATAGGGTTCGAATAACAGTTTAGGAAATAATTACCCTTGATCGAATAACAAAAATCCCAACCAATTGATCCTCCACAACTTCGCAAGTGCACGGCCAGCCAAGGGTCACACGCCATCCTAGGAAATTTCATCAATTCCGGATCAAAACTCAATCGAATCTCACTTCCATTAAACCAATTCTTCAATAACCACCCAAATAACAACCTTAGATGCCTTAACGATCAATCAAAGACACAACGACACCTCCACAAGCCCTCAAAACATTCGGTTCAAGCAGTACTACCCAGGGCAGAATATAACTTTGAGTTTCGTGCACAAACTAGCCCTTAATTCACCTCTAATTTCTAATCCACTTCACATACTCCCCAATAACATCTCATAAAGTGTCTTGTGTTGTCTCACCAAACATTTTGAAGCCAAAATACCCTTTAATTAACCCCCAACATGTTTGCTCACAACATGGCAGAATCCGTTTTAATCTAGTTCGCACAAATCAATTCATATCTCAATCCTAGGTTCCAATTTCTCATGAAATTAACTTGGTAACATCTTAATCCAAGTGTTGAGGAAGCTCACCAAGAGTTTCAGATCAAACTAACGTCTCTGAGCCCTTCAAACAGCTCGGTTTCCTCTTGGTGTTAGATGGTCAGAATTCTGCTAGGTAAAAGTCACCACAAATCAGCCATGAAACACCATAAATCTCCAATAAAATCACAACCTATGCTTGGTGAGCTCGAGTACTAGGTGTTATAGAGATCCCATAAAAAGTTTGAAGTTAAATGAAGTCTCTAAGAGGATGAACAGAAGCCTTACCCAACTCGCTCAGAATCTGTCCGATTTTGGTCTCAGGGTTGTACGAGAAAAACTACTCAACCAAACAATGAGACACCACTTGGAACGTGTAGAAGAGGGGCTGAACTTACTGTTGGTGGTTGGCGCACAAAAAAAAGACGGCCGGGAGGGGCGGTCGTTGGCAGCGAACAAGGCGGCAGTAGCTGGTCGATCTGGCAGTTTTCGGCTAGAGGAAGAAGAAGAAGGAAAAGAAGGGGGAAGGAAGAGAGAGAGTGTTCACAGAAGATGAAGGAGGGAAATGAGAGCTTCCAAACAAATAATTGATGAAAAAATGACTTGATTGATTTTGTGGGACAATTAATGCTTGAGCTCTTCTATGGTTGACACTTGGCAAGGCTCCAATTATGTAATCCATTGGCTTTGACTCCCTTTGACTCCATTTCCTCCCATTTTCGGCTGCCACCTTGGAAGACTTAAATGACCATCTTGTCCTTCTATTATTCTTAAGGAAAGGGCAAATGGTTGAGGGGCAAAATGATAATTTGGTACTTTCCGTCCGAAACTTCACTTTTCCAATTTTAAATTACCATTGGCGGGGCGACGTTAAATTATTTTCCAATATTTGAATTCTTCATTTCTAATTGCCAATTTTGAGCTTCTATTTCGTGGTCAATCTCTCGTCAATCGTATCTTCAGTTTATCTCAAATTAACGGGCGGCTTTTGCAGACGATACGTGTATCGACTCTATGACTCTCACAATTAGGACGACTCAAGGTACGACGATTTTGGTTGTCATGTAATTGCGAGGGTTCATTACTAGTTCCGACAGTCTCGATCGTCATAGTTCGATTTAGGAAAATTTCGCAAATTATACATTGGTTATACGGCATCACCCGTGCTCCAATCGTACAACGCTAGCAACGAATTCCTTAATCGTTATTCGATCGGCCTTTATTGGCTCTAAATGTTCCCTCGGCAATCCTTATGGTAAAGTGTCATTTCCTTTTTCGAGTTTCCTAGGTTCACGTAACTTGTCATGCGTTAGCCTTTCCCTTTTGGTCAGTCTACCCAGGATTGATCAGATCTGAGCGAAATAAAACTGAAATACATCGATAGATACTTCTCATTCAATAGTCTCAAAATGGCAGGAAATTCAGAATGTCACAACTCTTCCCCCCTTACAGAAATTTCATCCTCGAAATTTACATTATACCCGGCTAAACAAACAAATGGGGGTACTGACACCTCATTGATTCTTCGCTTTCCCACGTGGCACCTTCAGTTCCATGGTGTTCCCAGATCACTTTGACTAGCGGATAATCTTATTCCTTAAAACTCGCTCTTTCCGATCCTCAATTCTGATTGGCTTTTCCATATACAATATTTTTCAATAGTCTCAAAATCCAAAACGTGAGTTGGATCTGGCTCGTACTTCCTTAACATCAACACATGGAACACATTGTGCACTTGAGACAAATTTGGCGGTCGTGCGAGTCGGTAGGCCAAAGTTTCAATTCGCTCTGGAATCTCAAAAGGACCTACATACCTCGGACTCTGTGACATTCTGAATTCCTGCCATTTTGAGATTATGGAATGAGAAGTATCTATCGATGCATTTCAGTTTTATCTCGCTCGAACCTGATCAATTCGAGTTAATTGACTAGAAAGGGAAAGGCTAATGCATGACAAGTTACATGGACCTAGGAAACTCGAAAAAGGAAATGATGCTTTGACCATAAGAATTGCCGAGGGAACATTTAGAACCGTTAAAGGCCGATCAAATAGCGATTAAGGAATTCATTGCTAGCGTTATATGATTGGAGCGCGAGTGATGCCGTTTAACCAATGTATAATTTGCAAAATTTTCCTAAATCGAACTATGACGATCAAGACCGTCGGAACTAGCAATGAACCCTCGCAATTACATGACAACCAAAGCCGTCGTAACTTGAATCGTCCTAAGTGTGACGAGAGTCACATAGTCGATACTCGTAACGTCTGCAAAAGCCGCCCGTTAGTTCGGAATAATAAATGAGGCTTTCTTTAATTGAAACTTTTATAAATAAATGGCGTGTGGGATCGCCGAGGAAAAATTATAAGTGCACTGGTGTGTGGGATCGCCAAAGAATTATGAAATTTGGCCAATGTATTGGGAGGGAGTTACTCCCATTTGACCTGAAGAGGTCGTGCGGTTAGAGAGTCCCAT
Source organism: Rhodomyrtus psidioides (assembly GCA_021437785.1). Lineage (NCBI taxonomy): Eukaryota > Viridiplantae > Streptophyta > Magnoliopsida > Myrtales > Myrtaceae > Rhodomyrtus > Rhodomyrtus psidioides. The sequence goes on from JAILYB010000002.1 coordinate 14,871,788, forward strand.
ACTGACACGATTCATCTCGATTGAAAATGGGCGTCGAGAGTCGTATGGTGATCGAATCATTTCTAGGTCCGGACGCGAGAGTCTCATATATACCAACGGGTCATATGGAGACCGAATCATCTCGCAGTCCCAAAGTGGGTGGCCCAGGATGGGAGGATATGGAAAGATCTGGTTTCTGAAAAATTAAGAACAATTTTGAGAAATGGAATATGCCTCATGTTTTTGAAGAGTTGTTTCAAGTATGAAAGTTGCCTCACGAGTTTGAAAATGCCTCATGGTGTGAGAAAGAAATGAAATTGCCTCATGAATTGAAAAGTTGCCTTGAGTGTATGCTTGTGATTGAAAACCCTTGCCATTGTACGAAGCTTAGAGTTATCATGGTTTTTCTTGACTGAGTCAAGATGTATTGAAAGTACTGAAATGCCATGTTTTGGAAAGTACCCCATTTTACCATACCAAAGTTTTTAATTCCAAAATACCCTATTTTCCAAAACGTCTGGAGGTACTGATAGCCTAGTTTAGGGTTAAGTTTAGCTTACTGAGATTTATATCTCACCCCGTCGTGGGACAATATTTTCAGGTCCTAGACGATGGAGACCCGAGCTTGCCTTGGACTGGCATTGGAAGAGGTTTTTGGAGGATGTGAAGATTTTATTTGATTGAGACCTTATAGGCTGTATATTATTTGTAGTTAGAATTGTGCCTGGCTTTGGCTTTAATGAGAAGTGTATCCCTTTCTTTTGTCCTAGGTCATCTTGAAAAGTTATTTTTATGGAGTTGTCCTCGCTTTCACATGCATGTTTCATATAGACCTTTAAGCATTGGCCGTTGGTTCCTAGGAGATCATCAAAGGTAACGGCGAAAGTGGGATGCTCGCGTGCTCGCTGGGTTTGGGACGTGACACATGACCTCTCTGACTCCTTGGAAAACCCTTCACAAAATCCATTGTTACATGTTCCCATTTCCACTCAGGGATTTCTAATTGTTGTAACAATCCTCCAGACTTGCAATGCTGAGCCTTCACTTGCTGACAAGTTAAACATTTTGCTACATACTTAGCCACATCCACTTTCATTCCGTTCCACCAATAATTTTGACGTAAATTCTGGTATATTTCTGTGCTACCTGGGTGTATACTGTAATTGCTTCTGTGAGCTTTAGACAAAATTCTTTCCCTAAGCTCCTCATCACCATGTATACATAAACGTTTGCGGAACTTTAGAATTCCATCTTCTAACACTTGAAATTCAGGTTTTCTTTTTATTAAATCCATCTCTAGAATCTTCTGAATCTCAGGATCTGTAGACTGCAAAGCCTTAACTCGTTCTCGAATTTCAGGCTCAAATCTCAAGGTTGCCACTAAACTTGACAGTTGGCATACTTCCAATTTAAACTCAGAATCTCTTAGTTCCTTTAGTAGGGACCATCCCTTAACCAACAGAAGCGCAATGCTAGATTTCTTGCTTAGTGCATCTGCGACTCTATTCGCCTTTTTAGGGTGATACAAAATATCGCAGTCATAATCCTTTAACAATTCCATCCATCGATGCTGTCTCATGTTCAATTCCTTCTGTGAAAATAGGTACTTCAAACTCTGATGGTCTGTATAAATATGAAACCTTTCGCCAAACAAATAATGTCTCCAGATCTTCAGGGCGGAGTTAATGGCAGAAATCATGCGTCGGATAATTCATCTCAATGGGTCTCAACTATCGTGAAGTATACGCAACCACTTTTCCATGCTGCATTAACACGCACCCCAATCCTTTTAGCGAAGCATCGCTATATATCTCATAACCTCCAGGTTGGATCGCTATATATCTCATAACATCCAGGTCCCGAAGGAATCATTAGCACTGGTGCGGTCATCAAATGATTTTTAAGTTCTTGGAAGCTCCTTTCACACTTATCAGTCCACTCGAATTTCATATCCTTCTTTGTTAACCTCGTCAATGGAATGGCTATGGACAAAAACTTTTACACGAAGCGCCTATAGTATCTCGCCAATCCTAGAAAACTTCGAACCTCTGTAATGGTCGTGGGTCTAGGCCAATTCATTACCGCTTCAATCTTTAAAGGGTCCACGGAAATTCCTTCACCAGAAATCACATGACCAAGGGAGGCTACTCTATTCAACCAGAATTCACATTTATTAAATTTGGCGTAAAGCGAATGCTCCCTCAAGGTCTGGTGGACAACTCTCAAGTGTTTCTCATGATCCGCATTACTCCTCGAGTAAATTAAAATGTCGTCAATAAAAATAATGACGAATCTGTCCAAATACTCCTTAAACACACGATGCATCAAGTCTATGAATGCAGCAGGGGCATTAGTCAATCCAAAAGGCATAACGGTAAACTCATAATGCCCATATCTTGTTCTAAAGGCGGTCTTTGGAATGTCCTCTTTCTTGATCCTCAGCTGATGATAACCAATCCTCAGATCTATCTTATAAAACACAGATGCTCCTTGCAGCTGATCAAAAAAATCATCGATCCTAGGCAAGGGATACTTATTCTTAATAGTTACTTGATTCAACTGTCTGTAATCAATGCACAAGCACAATGATCCATCCTTTTTCCTCACAAACAACACTGGCGCTCCCCATCGCGATGTGCTTGGTCTAATGAATCTTTTATCAAGCAACTCTTGCATTTGTACCTTTAACTCTTTCAGTTCCGACAAGGACATTCTATACGGTGCTTTCGAAATTGGCTCCGTTCCAAGAGCTAACTCAATCACAAACTCAATTTCTCTCTCAGAAGGTAATTCCAGCAATTCCTTAGGAAAGACATCAAGGAATTCACACACCACTGCAATACTTTCCAACTTCGGTTCTTCAACCATTGTGTCAACTACCATAGCTAGATAAGCTGGACACCCTTTACTCAACAGTTTTGTCACCTCCAGCGATGAAATTAAAGGAATCGAGGCTCCTCCCCGACTTCCTACAAACTCAAAACTAGGGTGACCATCCGGATAAAAACGGATTACCTGGCTACCACAATCAACCACATCCCTTTGCTTTCCCAACCAATCCATTCTAATGATCACATTAAAATCATACATTGGTAGCACAGCCAAATCTATTCCTTCTCCATCGGATCCTCAACCGATCTCGGAGCATACCTTGACAATCTTGCAAATTCAGCCTCGTACTGGTCTACAGTAAGTTGATTCTGTTGCAACTGCTGGAACTCTAATCGTTTCCTCTCTCGTGCCGTTGCTCAGAAATACTTATCATTAAATGCGGCAGTAAAGGCAGCCCATGTCAAGGCAATACTTTCGGGAAACACTCCATCCTTCGAGGCGCTCCACCAATCGTTCGCAGTTCCTTCTAATTGATACACAGCTAACAACACTTTCTCCTCATCGGTGCACCTCAGCACCCCAAAAGCTTTCTCAAGTTTCTCAATCCATCTTGGTGCTAGATCAGGATCTCCGGTATCATCAAACTGGGTCGGCTTCAACTTTATAAACTGCTCAACTAACTGACCTATCTGCCTATTAGCATTGGCATCAACTTGGGCGTTACCCGCCTCAGCACCCTGAGCATTATTTCCATTCGCCATATTCACAGCTGCCACTACAGTTTCAGCAGCCTGAGCTATTATCTCAGCTGTGTCTTCAGCTTGTCGAAGAGCCGCATAATCTCTATTTTGAGTTTCCTATCCCATTAGCTATCCAATCTGCTCTAAGGCCCTCAGGACTCCATCCACGCTAGGATCCTCGGCCGCTGGTGCTCTTGAGCTAGAAGCTCTTCCTCTCGACCTTCTAGGTCTGTTGCTCATACTTGCTCAAACTTAGCTTACCTGAGTTACTATAATTCCACCACGGAATTAGAGACCTAAGTCACTTCATCAAGTCTAGTGGTTCTATGTTACTTAACAGGGCAGCAACCGCAACACAACAGCCAATCACTCAGGCATTCTCATGAGCACATCATCAAGGGTTCACAACCATACCTCAAGTCCAGACGCATCTACAACTTAATATAATCAGAGGCAATAACTCACTCATCAAACCATCATTCACAAACAATTTACAATGCTAAGTATGAAGCTAGGTCATCATAGGGTCACCTCAATCATGTCAATTCAACATACCACTCACATGCGCCAATCATATGCCATGCATTCACGCTTGACTCTAATGAATCCCCCTAGGGTCTCACTACCCCTTCACCCAAATTTTCATAACTCCTTATCACTCCAATCCTCAATCTGCAAGGATCGAGCTGACCTTGCTCTGATATCACTCGTACGGGGATGTTACGCCCTGCATACCTTGGCGAGCTCGTCACATTCACCTTTAGCCAAAAAGTAATTCCCAGGAAACCAACACACGACCTAAAGTGGAAAGGAATACACAAGCGGAGGAAAACAACGACCCTGACAACAAACTATATGGGGAATTCGGAATAACAGGAAAACATACACACATATATACATAACTTAAGCACTCAAATACATTCGACGGTAAGGGAAAGGACCAAAAAGGAACCGCACACTAAGATGGGTAAGGGACTCAGGCTAACATTAAAAGACTATTCCTTCGCCTATGCCAAAACCTAACACCAAAATTGTCCCTACTCCAAAAGCTATCCCACCGTAACCTCATTACCCTGAAGAGCTACTCTTTCCATCACTAGCTCCAGCTTCGTCTTCCTCGGGGATGTAGTCAGAAAAAGTCTCGGAAGGCACCTCCTCGGCATCTTCTTCAGTGTCCCCCTCAGTGCCCTCTTCAGAATCTTCTATCTCGTTGGCAGAGATCTCGATAAAGTCCAGATGTTCTTCAGTGGTAGGAGACTTTGACTCCTCATGATTGTTCCTCGATCCTCCAACAGACGCCACATTCTCTATCTCGATCTCAGGACGAGACGGATGACACCAGCTAGGTACTACCCATATAGGTACATCTTCAGGTAGCAGAGGACCCATCAGGCTACTATCCCCCAGGCGACGGAACCATGCTTCAAAGCAGTGAGGCTGCAACTCAATTTTTTCTTCATCCACCTAAACCTTCGTACGCTTCCTAACATATACAACCCATTTTCTCTCTAGAAACTCATCAAAAGAGGTGATCATCTCCTTAGGATCGCCTAGCCGGATTGGCAACATAGTTGTGGCTTGGTGTCTAAAAATAAATATGACCTACTACGGGGTGAGATTTACATCCCAGCAAGTGAAACCTAAACCTAAACCAAACCACTAGTCCCCCTTAGATCACAAAATAATGCAAAAATGCAGGGATTCATCAAGCATTGGTACATGACAACTGAGTATCACTTTCTCATGGTACTTGGTATAAGAAAATCACCATCATGTACACCACACACTCTGAGACCCAAGCTTCACACGTTAGCACAAATTAAACTCAATATATCATAAGTCATCAAAAGGACACTTCATTCATTCATTGCCATGGGCTCTCGGGCCGCGATGTAATTCATAGGGGAACTTTGGCCATTTAAAATCACAGGGGCACTCTAGCCATTTAATATTTCTGGGGCATTCTAGCCAAATCACTCCACATAGGCGTTCTAGCCATGACAACCACATATTGTCAATTCATTCATTCGTAACGCGATCACACTAAACATTTCCATCATCCAGTAGCGTCCTAGGGTTCGAATAAGGGTTTAGGAAACACTTACCCTTGATTGAATAGCAAAAATCCCAACCAATTGATCCTCCTCAACTCTGCAACTGCACGGCCAGCCAAGGGTCACATGCCGTCCTAGGAAATTTCATCAATTCTAGATCAAAACTCAATTGAATCTCACTTCCATTAAACCAATCCTTCAATAACCATCCAAATAACAACCCCGGATTCCTTAACGATCAATCAAATATGCAACGACACCTTCGTAAGCCCTCAAAACATTCAGTTCAAGCAGCATTACCCAGAGCAGAATATAACTTTGAGTTTCGTGCACAAACTAGCCCTTAATTCACCTTTAATTTCCAATCCACTTCACATACTTCCCAATAACATATCATAAAGTGTCTTGTGTTGTCTCACCAAATATTTTGAAGCCAAAATACCCTTTAATTAACCCCCAACAGGTTCGGTCACAATTGGGCATCAACAGGGCAGAATCGGTTTTAATCTAGCTCGGACAAATCAATTCATACCTCAATCCCAGGTTCCAATTTCTCACGAAATTAACTTGCTAACATCTTAATTCAAGTGTTGAGGAAGTTCACCAAGAGTTTCGGATCAAAGTAACGCCTTGAAGCCCTTCAAATAGCTCGGTTTCCTCTTGGTGTTAGACGGTCATAATTTTGCTTGGTAAAAGTCACCACAAATCAGCCATGAAACACCCTAAATCTCCAATAAAATCACAACCTTTGCTCGGTGAGCTCGAGTACAAGGTGTTATAGAGATCCCACAAAAAGTTTGAAGTTAAATGAAGTCTCTAAGAGGATGAATGGAAGCCTTACTCCAGCTCGCTTAGAATCTGTCCGGTCTTGGTCTCAGGGCTGCACGAGAAAAACTACTCAACCAAACGATTAGCTACCATTTGGAACGTGTAGAAGAGGGGCTAAATTACTAATGTGGGATGTCGTGCAAAAAGGAGCAAATCCAACAACATCTTCGTCAAAAGAAAATGGCAAAGATGAACCAAAGCCCAATGGCACAGAGATCTATAAAAGAGAAGCTTTGGATTCAAAAGTAATTTATTCTTTCTACTGTGCTTTATCACCATCTCAATATAACTGTATTTGCTCTTGTGAAATAGTAAAGGAAATCTGGAAAAGTTTACAACTTACTCATGAAGGAACTAACAGAGTCAAGGAAACAAAGATAAATATTCTCCTTGAAAAATATGAATCCTTTAAAATGAGACCTGACGAATCTGTTTCTAATATGATCAACAGGTTTACAGATTTTGTGGATGGATTAACCTACTACGGCAAGCAGATCTCTCAAACTGAGAGAGTCAACAAAATTCTGAGAGGATTGACAAAAGAGTGGAGCAACATCAAAACCACCGTTCGTGAAACATCAAGAATCTCACCTTTAACTGTTGATGAGCTTGTAGGAACACTAACATCATATGAGTCTGAACATCAAAACGATGAGGATGAGACAAAAGGAAGAAAAAAAATTTCCCTGAGATCAAAGATGATTGATTCAAGTGATACAGATTCAGAAGCAAAGGATGACGATGAAGAACTGGCATTAATGTTTAAAAAGTTCAGGAAGATGGCTAGAAGAGGAAGAAACTTCAAAGGAAAATGCTCATTCAGGCAATCTGAAAAATCTTCTGCTGAGAAGGATGAAAGCAAAGAGGTAATTTTCTTTGAATGTGGTAAACGTGGACATATTAAAACTAACTGTCCTTTTCTTAAGAAGAGTCGAGGCAAGTTTGAAAAGAAAAAGAAAGCTCTAAAAGATGAAACGTGGAGTGATACCGAGTGCGAAGAAAGTGATGATGAAGATTGCGCAAATATCTGTCTTATGGCAACATCAGATTCAGATGATGAAAAATAAGTAAGTTTTTTTTTTATATCCCTAATGAAGTATCTGATTACATTGATGAGTTATGTTCGGATCTCAATAAAGCTCTTAAAAGGATCTCTGATTTGAAAAATGAAAATTCAAAGCTAAGGCAACAAGATCTTTCCAAAAATGAAAAGATTGACTTTCTTAAAAAAGAATACTCTGCTTTGCTTCAAAAGCTTGATTCTCTCAAAAAGGAAAATACAAACTTATCTGAAAATCATGATCTTCTTAAAAAGGATCTCTTTGATTTACAAAAAAATACGATTCTCTCTCAAAAGAGAATGTTTTGATCAAACAAGATATTTCAACTATACAAAATAATTTTTCCTCAAGTTCAAAAACCTTGGAACATATCCTTTCTATTCAGATTCCTTATTACAACAAAAATGGTCTTGGAATGGAGAAAAAAACAGTTTTACAAAATGCATTTCCAAAATATGAAGAAAGACGAAAACAGAAACCTTCAAAGAAAGCTTACAAAGAACATTTTCAAAGACATTTTACAAAACCTGTTGGCCACGGATTTTTTGAATGTTCCAACTGTGGAGACAAAACTCATTTAAAAAATGAGTGCTCCAAGGTTTGGAAACCCATCAAAGGATCCATTTTCAAGATGATAGAGTCTACTAATGTGAAAGGACCCAAAAAGGTTTGGGTACCAAAGAAATCATGAATCTGTTTATTTGTTGTAGGTACCCAAGAAGAAAAACAAGTGGTACATTGACAGTGGTTGCTCAAGGCACATGATAGGTGATCCAAGCAAGTTTTTGGAAATCCTTAAAGTTAATGGTAGAAGTGTATCTTTTGGAGGTAGCAAAGGCAAGATAATTGGCAGAGGATCTGTCATGTGACATTCTGAATTCCTGCCATTTTGAGACTATGAAATGAGAAGTATCTATCGATGTATTTCAGTTTTGTCTCGCTTGGACCTGATCAATTCGAGTTAACTGACCAGAAAGGGAAAGGCTAACGCATGACAAGTACGTGGACCTGGGAAACTCGAAAAAGGAAATGACGCTTTGACCATAAGGATTGCCGAGGGAACATTTAGAACCATTAAAGGCCGATCAAATAACGATTGAGGAATCCATTGCTAGCGTTATACGATTGGAGCACGGGTGATGCCGTTTGACCAATGTATAATTTGCGAAGTTTTCCTAAATCGAACAATGACGATCAAGACCGTCGGGACTAGTAATGAACCCTCGCAATTACATGACAACCAATGCCGTCGTAGCTTGAGTCGTCCTAAGTGTGACGAGAGTCACAGAGTCGATACGCGTAACGTCTGCAAAAGCCGCCCGTTAGTTCGAGATAAACTGAAGATACAAATGACAGAAGATCAATCATGCAACGGAAGCTTGAAATTGGCAAATGGAAATGAAGAATTCCAACATTAGAAAGAATTTGGACGTCGCATCATCAAGGCTAATTTAGATTGAGAAAAGTGAAATTTGGACTGAAAGTGAAAAATTACCCTTTTACCCTTCAAGAGACATTCTTTCCTTTAGAACAAGCAAGGGCATTATAGTCATTCTCTCTCTCTCCCTAGTGGCCGAATTTTGTAGGGCAAGGAAGTCTTTTTGTCTTCAAGATTTTTATGAAGAGAAGTCAATGAGAGTCAATGCCTTGATTAGATGAAGACAAGTGGCATATTGAGATAGGTTGGCATTAATTGGTTGTCTAATCTCCCACACCTACCATTCTCTCTCTCCTTGACTTAGGGACCAAGGAAAATTTAGAAGATCTCTCTCTTCATTTTTGCTCAGCCAATTCCCCTCTCTCTCCCAATCTCACGCTCTCTCTCCCCTCTCCCTTCCATTTTCCCTCTTTCTCGCCCGCCAGCTCGCGGCCAGCACAGATCCATCTCACTGTTTCGCCATAACTCCGTCGTCCGACATCAGATCGAGGTGATTCTTTCGCCAATAGAAAGCTTATTGTCTTGTATTTTCATAGACATATTATAAGCTCGTTTTGACCTAGTATATCTTTCCGTAGCTCAGTTTGAGTAGACGAAGGTCAGATTCGGAGCGAACCAGGCCATGAGCTCCTTTAGACCGGGTTAGAAGGTTTATCTTGCTTCCAAATTAAGGTGAGACCTTCTTAAGACATAGTATTAAGGTTGAGTAAGTTTGTTTTGAAGTTTGGTTGATGATAGATGGGTTTTAATGGTGGAACTTGGATGATTTTCTTAAGGACAGAATCTGTCCTCTTCGACGAGTCTGGGAACCGAGCACCTTTGAAGGCCGTAGAAGTGTCGCCTTGCCCCGAAACATGTTGGTAAGACACCCTAAGACATGATATTACATGTTAGCAATGGATAGATGAGTTATATTGGAGTTTTGATGGTCGGTTTATATGGAAACTTGTTGGAACAGAATCTGCCCGGCACTGAACAGTGTAGGATTCGAAGTTGTTGCAGTTCTTGGAGGAGTTTATTGGCTTAATTAGCTAGGTAAGAAGACTTCTAACCTTTTGTTAGGATGTTGAGTCACTAAAGGGTGGAATTTTGGTTGAATTAAAAGCGTTTAAAGGACTGATTTGGTGAGAAATACCCGTGAGACCCGAAACCGTCCAAATCCCGTTTTCTGCGCACATCGATTTTAAAACGGCCCGTTCTAATTCATCCGATGTCCAAATTGAGCACCGTTTTCGCCCACACGACCGTAAGATATTGAAGTTTAATACCATGAAATTTTTTTTCCCAAAAAGTCAGTAGAAAAATTGCAGTTTTCTCGAGAGTGAACCTGGTCGTGGTGAGTATTTTTGTGGTTGGGGGTCATTGATGACTTTTCTTGATTGAATGCCCCTTTAACATGCCTAGGGAGCGTCGATATGATACTGTGGTTGTTTGGTGATGATATGCCGTGTGTGAATTTGGGCATGTGATGATTAATTGGGTTCAATTGAAGGCTTTAATGCTTGGTTTTGCACTTGATGTCACATGAGGCCTAATGTAGTGATATGCATATGCTTGATGGCCGAATGATATGCTTGAAATGGTGAATTGGTTGTGATTGAACCGTGTGCCTTGAATGGCGATGAGATGACATGATGCCAGGAATTGCCTGTGATTGTGAAAAATCGCTTAATGAGAAAGAATCACTGTTTGTTTTTATGGCCAATGCATTGAGCCGGGAGGGAGTTACTCCCATTGACCTGACGAGGTCGTGCGGCTAGAGAGTCCTACCTTGACCGAATCTTCTCGAAGGTTGTAAGAATCGAGAGTCAGGTAGTGACCGAATCATCTCTAGGTCCGGACGCGAGAGTCCTATAGTCGACCGAATCATCTCGATGGCGTGGAGTGCCGAGAGTCGCTATAGAGACCGAATCATCTCGCAGCGAGAGTCATGATGACCGAATCATCTCGATAAGACGTCGAGAGTCATATGATTGACCGAATCATCTCGCGGCCCAAGTGGGGCGGCCCTTGATGGGCGTAAAGAAGACAAAAGACTGAAACATGGTTCTTGATATGTTTTCGAGTCTGTATGCTTGAATTGGCTGGAATGCCTGGGATGCCTGGAGCGCATGGAATGTCTATATTGCATGTATTGCTTGATAAATTCGGATAGGAAAGTGAAAGTGTGAAAGACATGAACTTGAATGCCTGATATGCCTGAGCTGCTCTATTATGACCAATTGCTTGAATGTCATGTGTCAAAAATATTTTTGCCAAAACTTGCAAATTTTCAAACGAGCCTGGAGGTACCAATAATCTAGCTTAGGGTTAGGGTCGACTTGCTGAGATTATTAGCTCACCCCGTCGTGGGACCAATATTTTCAGACCCGAAGCACTGGTGGAGACCCTTGAAGGAAGATGATGACGTGAAGGTTGTTGAGAAATTGGCTTGATGAGAAGTTTGTCTTTTCTGTTGAAGTCTATGAGGACCTCTTAATGTTTCGAAATTAGAGTTATACATTGAAATTTATGATTTACCTTGGGAGTAAAATACTTTTGTATTGGAACGTCCTAAAGTCATCATTTGTACTAAAGGGAAGAAGTAGTTATCTCGTTTCCGCTTGTGCCCTTTCATTGTAATGATTTGATAAGTCGAAGGCTGAAGGATCCTGGAAGACAATCATAGTGATGGAAATGCTTAGAGGGATGCTCGCTGGGTTTGGGGCGTGACATCCCCGTTTAAGTGGTATCAGAGCGAGGTAGCTCGATCCGGTGTGATTGAGGTTTAGAGTGATAAGAAGTGGTGACTTGAGGACAATTAGATAGTGAGACCTTTAGGACTAAGCATTGATTATTGAATCTTGAGGATTATAGGCTTGAACTTGTGTGGTATTCAAATGGTCATAGTGTCGACTTTAATCGATGACCTTGAGTAATACGATGATTGAGGTTTAAGTGGAAGCAAGTTGATATTAAAGAGACATAGGCATGGATTTTGGAGGTAGTAATTATGCTTGAGGTTAGTAGAGAATTGCTTATGATTAAAGGGTCAATTGAAGTATATGAATGTGATTGTGGTTTGTCAATGACCCAACTTGAGGAAAATATGATTTATAAAGAGACGACTGGTATTAGTGGATTCAGGTTTGAATTGTGTGATATCTTGATGGTTCAGCTATTGATTGCTATTGACAGTCTTGGGTGATATGAGATGAGGTGTATACAGGGAAGCGATAAAGGAATATTTGGGTTAAAGACCAGTTGTGATCGAATGCATAAGGATTTGATTTGACTAGTGACTAAATTTGAGGTATATGATGGAATATAGGCAATTGATGTCACGCCTCGAACCCGGCGAGCACGCGAGCATCCCACCTCCGCCGTTACCTTTGATTATCTCCCAGGAACCAACGGCCATTGCTTAAAGATCTATATGAAACATACATGCGAAAGCGAGGACAACTCCATAAAAATAAAACACAAGATGACTTAGGACGAAAGGGTATTCTTCTAATTAATATCAAAGTCAGGTACAATTCTAACTCCAAAGAATATATTCAATCCCTAAGGTTTTAATCAGATTAATCTCCATTGCCTCCAATGACTTCCTCAAATGCCAATCCATGGCAACCTCGGGTTTCCATCACCTGGGACCTGAAAAATGTTGTCCCACGATGGGGTGAGATATATAATCCCAGTAAGTCGAACCTAACCCTAAACTAGGCTACCAGTACCTCCAGACACTTTTGAAAAACGTGGGTATTTTGGTATTAAAAACTTTGGCATGGCAAAACATGGTACTTTCCAAAACATGGCATTTAGTACTTTCAAAACAGCTTGATCCAATCAAGAAGAAGCGTGATAACTCTAAGCTTCGTACAAAGGCAGGGCTTTTTAATCACACGCAAGCACTAGACGCCATCATAAAAATATGAGGCAACTTTCTATTCTTTCTCAAAAGTACCACTTCTTGAATTTCTAGAAAACACATTCTTTTCTCAAAAGAATCATTCCTTGAAATATCCAGAAAATACGTTCTTTTCTTTCACGCCCCTCTCTGGGCCAATTTCAAATCATGAGGAAAATTTTCAAACATGAGGCATTTTCGATTTCTCAAAACCCATTCTTTGAATTTCTCATAAAACAAGTCTTTCCATTTCCGCCCATCTTGGGCCGCCCACTTTAGGGCTGCGAGATGATTCGGTCTCCATATGACCCGTCGGTACATATGAGACTCTCGCGTCCGGACCTAGAGATGATTCGGTCACCATACGACTCTCGACGCCCATTATCAATCGAGATGAATCATGTCAGTAGGGGACTCTCTAGCCGCACGACCTCGTCAGGTCCAATGGGAATAACTCCCTCCCAACACATTGGCCAAATTACAAATTCTCGGCGATCCCACACGCCCGTGCACTTATAATTTTTCCCGGCGATCCCACACGCCATTGGCGATCCCACACGCCAGTGCACACATAATTTCCTCGGCGATCCCACACGCCATTTTATTCATAAAAATTTCAGTCATAGAAAGCCTCAGTTTTTTCATTTCAAGAAAACAATTCATGCCTCAAAATTCATCATTCAAAAACAACACAAGAGATTCATCGCCAAAACAAGGCATTCGTTTCAAATGTCCCTCAACTGGACAAAACATATTCCCCATCATAAAATTCTCAGTCAAGCACATGCATCACTCGAATTAATTCAAACAAGGCCTCGGACAATTTAATGAACATGGCCATTTCACGAAACTCAAGGCTTGACACAAAATCATGGTTTCGTAAATCATCTCGAAACTCAATTGGTGATTCAATTCACTCAAATACTCAAACGAAACGGAAATCTCCACAAAGCATGTCAAAAGCCCAACCACATTCCATGATCAAGTTAAGACTCCTCAATTCAACCTTGATTTCAACATTTCCATGCCATAACCCACTCAAGCTCAATTTGTCAAAATAGGACAGATTTGGGTTTTCTCGCATCTCTCACAAAATCACTTTATAAAACCTTTCATTCCAACCCAAAGCCTTGTCCTTTAGCAACCTCACATCCTAATAAAGGTTTAGGAATAACTTACCTCTACAAGCAAGCTAACAAATGCCATGTGCAATTCCTTCTAAGGCCCACAAATGCATAGTCAAATCACGTCAAGCGTCGTCCTACGAACCAAGTGTTGGGATTCACGTAACACGTACGGGTAAATAAAAATTAATAAACGCAGCGGAAATAAATAACAACCCATACATGTATCTCCAGAGGCGTACTTCGTGCATTTCAATCGAAAAATCACAAAGCACCAAAGGGAGTAAATAGACTACCTCTTGTAGCGTGCTTGAAACGGAGGTGTCGGTTCGATGTTCTTCGATCTCAGCCCCACAAGTGTCGGGCCTCTAGTTCAGACACACCACCAATTGACGAACGGGAGACGACTAATAATTCCACAACAATTGTGCTAGCAATTTGCGGAATCAATATTCCAAACCAATTTACGGAATCAATATTCCGAACTTGGTATATTTTGGTCACTCAAAATTATGAGAATATAGAGAGTGTTTGTGTTCTTCTCTCAAAGCTCTCAAAAATCTGCTCACTCAACAAATGAGCTAACCCCAACCTCAAAACTCTTGCCATCCTTTTATAGCCAAAAACACCTTGCAATAAATTGTATTATAAAATAGCACTAACAAATAATAAATGCTTCCTAAAAATAGCACTCACAATTTATGATAAATAAATGCCATATAAAAATAGCACTAACAATAGCACTCACAATTTATAAATAGCACTCACATCTTATAATACAAAAATGCTATTTAAAAATAGCACTAATAATTATAAATGCTATCTAAAAATAGCACTCACAATTTATCTTAAATAAATGCCTTTTAAAATTAGCACTAACAAATATAAATGCTATCTAACAATAGCATTCACAATTTATCATCAATGAATGCCATTTAAAATTAGCACTAACAATTATAAATGCTATCTAACAATAGCACTCACAATTTATAATTAGCACTTACATTTTACAATACAAAAATGCTATTTAAAAAATAGCACTAACAAAGGTGTTAAAAATAATAATAACCATTATTATTATTACCGGAGTTAAAGAGGTTACCAAACAGTAAAATACGTATAACGTACAAGTACGTAGAGCATACATGTACATCGTATATACATGTGCAAGTGACCAAAAAGAGAAATAAAATTAAATCTCATTTAATTTAATTTCAACCCAACTAATTGGTATAATTGCAAACAAATTTGCAATGTCGTCTTTCCACAATGCGTTGTCATGTATTGGTTAAGGTGTGTGACATTCCTAAGTTCATCACCGAGCTGGCAGTAAGACATGTACTAACACATTAGTACTTCCAAGAGAATTGATTGTCCCGATCATCCTCTAGGTCCTACAAGCCACGAGTGACATCTAGCAATATGTCATGGCTACCCAGACAGTGTGAATTCTTTTTAAGAACATTATGAACCTGTCAGCTTTGGCTACAGTGTAATTCAATCCTTCTGTCTAACTATGTCCCGATCGAACAAAGGCCATGGAATATTTGTCAAGCCACCAATTCGATCATATGTACAAATCTAACTTGACATGCATTTATATGAGACATGAACATTTCATTCTCAATCATAACCCCGGCCGAGGATTTCAATGCATTGTTACAATTAGATCACATAGGACATCATACCTTTATTAATAAGGAGACAGATTCCATATTGCGTACACATGTGACTTCGTATGTGCCTGAACTACGACCATCAAGTACAGAGACGAATCAACGACCCGCCAATATGCGCACTTGTGAACCATAGCCATTTATCACACAAGTCAACACTGTACCTCAGGTCTAAGGATTATTTACACAAGACCAAAGCATGAACGATTAGACATTGACCACGCAAAAAGCTTCCATGTCGCTAATCATTCAATACGTGTCACGTTCAGTGAACTTGTCCGATACAAGCACCTATGTTCTAACTCGGATATCGCAATATCCAATGACTTGTGACTCGTCATTCCCTTAAGTATCTGATACTTAATTATGAAGTTAAGAACATACCGACCTCAACAGGATCATTGATATCCATTCAATAATCCATTGATCGGGAACTGTTTTAAAGATTCAGTCTAACCGTAAACCTGTCACACATATTCTCAACGTCTTAAGAATAGGTTCGGTTGCAACTGATCTTATGGATTTTATTCATTTATATTTGGACAAATGAATAAATACGTCTTTGCCATTGATAATAAATCAGAAGTGCAACGGATATACCCAATATGTAACTATTACATAATTGCTTTTGGGCATATCTCTAACAATCTCCCACTTGCACTAAAGCCAACTAGTTTGGTACCTCAAACCCATTTTATCAAGGTGTCTTTCAAATAAAGACTGAGGTATTGCTTTAGTAAAGGGGTCTGCCACGTTTTCCGCTGAGGCAATTTTCTGCAAGGCGATATCACCTCTCCCAACTATTTCTCTGATGAGATGGACGCGTCTCTCAATGTGCTTGGATTTCTGATGAGACCGTGGTTCCTTAGCTTGAGCTATAGCCCCATTGTTGTCACAAAACAATGTAATCGGCTGCTCAATGGAAGGAACTACTCCAAGTTCAGAAATGAACTTCTTCATCCAAACAGCTTCCTTCGCCGCTTCAGAAGCAGCTACATACTCTGCCTCAATAGTGGAATCAGCAGTTGTGCTTTGTTTGGAACTCTTCCAACTAACTGCACCACCATTGAGTGTAAAAACAAACCCAGATGTAGACTTAAAGTCATTCGGATCTGATTGAAAATCAGAATCAATATACGCTTCAACTTTAAACTCTCCTTCTCCGTATATCAAGAATAAATCCTTAGTCCTTCGCAATTACTTCAGGATATTCTTGACTGCTATCCAGTGCTCTTCCCCTGGATCAGACTGATATCTGCTAGTAACACTTACAGCATGCGCGATATCAAGTCGCGTACATAGCATAGCATACATTATGCTTCCAACAGCGGATGCGTAAGGTATATTTGCCATCCGCTGTCTTTCTTCAGGAGTGTTGGGACACATCTCCTTGGAAAGACGGATTCCATGCCTAAAAGGCAATAATCCTCTTTTGGAACATTGCATGTTAAACCGTGTTAACACTTTATCTATGTACGTAGATTGTGAGAGGCCGGCCAATCAATCGTCTCGATCTATCTCTATAGATCTTGATACCTAAAATATAGGTTGCATCTCCTAAATCTTTCATGGAGAATTTCTGTGACAAGAATAGTTTGATCGATGATATCATCGGTACATCATTCCCGATCAAGAGTATATCATCGACGTACAAAACTAAAAACGCAATTGCGCTTCCGCTGACCTTCTTATATACACATGATTCATCCGGATTTTTAATGAAGCCAAACGATTTGATTACTTCATCAAAACGGATGTTCCAACTTCTGGATGCTTGTTTGAGTCCATAAATGGATCTCATAAGCTTACACACCTTTCGACTTTCACCACAAGATTCAAAACCCCGTGGTTGTTCCATATAGATATCCTCCTCGAGGAAACCATTTAGAAAAGCCGTTTTGACATCCATTTGGAATATCTCATAATCAAGGTGCGCAGCTATAGCCAACATAATCCGAATAGATTTCAGCATGGCTACAGGTGAGAAAGTTTCGTCATAATCGATCCCTTCTTTTTGACGATACCCTTTCGCCACCAGTCGTGCTTTGTAAGTTCCAACCTGACCATCAGCGTTTATCTTCCTCTTGAAGATCCATTTACAGCCAATTGGTACAATACCATCAGGCAGATCAACTAGAGTCCAAACATCGTTGGAATACATTGAATCCATTTCGGTTTGCATGGCTTCTAGCCATTTACCAGAATCGATGTCCAACATCGCCTCCTCATAGGTGCTTGGATCACTCAATTGATTACTATCATTCATAATGAATAGTGACTCAATATTTTCAACCGAGTGTCCATAGCGAATAGGTATACGAGACGTTCTCGCACTTTTCCTAAGAGGTTGTGTATCAGAAGCTCCCACTGAATCAGAGATCGGTGTCTGAACTTGGTTATTTGATACTTCATTTTTATCTTCTTGTAAGACTATTTTCCGTCCAGCACCACCTTCCTGAACGAACTGATTCTCCAGAAAAGAAGCGTGCCTGCTGACCGAAACTTTTTGGTCAGAGTGAAAATAGAAATAATATCCAAGAGTTTCTTTTGGATATCCAATGAAGCGACCATGTTCAGACCTTGCCTCCAATTTTTCTGTTCTCAGCTTCTTGACAAAAGCTGGACAACCCCAAATCTTGATATGATTAAGACTTGGTTTCCTACTATGCCATATCTCATAAGGCGTAGTTGGAACAGATTTGGATGGCACTCTATTCAGTAAATATGCAGCTGTCTCAAGGGCATATCCCCAAAGGGACATAGGCAAATCGGTGTAGCTCATCATAGATCGCACCATATCTAATAAAGTACGATTTCTTCTTTCAGATACACCATTATGCTCTGGAGTTGCAGGAGGTGTCCATTGTGATAAAATGCCATTATCTTTAAGATAATCCAAGAATTCAGTACTAAGGTATTCACCTCCTCGATCAGATCGAAGTGCCTTAATACTTTTTCCTGTTTGTTTCTCAACTTCATACCTAAATTCCTTGAACTTTTCAAAGGATTCAGATTTATACTTCATTAAGTACAAATAGCCATACCGTGAACAATCATCGGTAAAGGTAATGAAGTAAGAATAACCACCCTAGCAGTTTCATTAATTGGTCCACATACATATGTATGTATCAATCCTAGTATGTCAGCAGCTCGCGCACTATGTCCTACAAAGGGCGCTTTGGTCATTTTTCCTAGAAGACAAGCATTACAAGTCGAGTATGGTTCAAAACCAATTGGATCGATATATCCATCATTACTCAACTTGTTAATCCTATCTTCTCCAATATGACCTAATCGGAGATGCCAAACATACTTTGGATTTGGAGTATCTCTAGGGCGTTTATTTGTTATGGCATTTACATCATGATTATTTTGCTTATTGGTAATCGTATTACCGGACATTGTAATGGTATAGAGATTATTCATTAATAATCCAGAACCAACACACATTCTATTATAATAAATAGAACATACATCATCAGCAAAAGAAAATTCATAATTTTCTTTGCCCATACGAGGTATAGAAATGATGTTTTGTATAGCATTCTTATAATGCAAACAGTTCTTTAAAACCAAAACATGTCCTGAAGGCAAACATAAACGAAAAGTCCCTATAGCTAATGCAGCAACTTTTGCCCCATTTGCAAATGTAAGGACAATCTCATTTTGCCCCAGCATCCTGCTTATTTTCAGATTCTGCAAAGACATACAAATATGTGACGTTGCAGCAGAATCTAGAATCCATAAGCTAGACTCAGCACTAACCATAAGATTAGTTTCAATAATCATAGACACCATACCTTCACAAGGTTGGTTCTTTGGCTTGACCTTCAAGCTTGCGAGGTACTTCTTACAGTTCCTCCTCCAGTGCCCCATGACACCACAATAATGACATTGCCCTTTTTCAATCTTGGGTTTTGATTGCACAACAGCTTTCACAGGCTTCTTCCATTTCTTTTTCTTCAAAATAGTCTTACTATTTGAAGAAGAAGCCTTAGCCAAAGCCACAACATTTGGCCTTGTATTGTGCATTTCCTTCTCATAAATTACCAACATGCTATGTAACTCAGCAAGGGTTTTCTCCATATTATGCATGTGGAAGTTTTGAACAAAACTAGAGAAGGAATCAGGTAAGGATTGGAGGATCAAATCCACAGCTAAGTCATTGTCCATGACAAGATTTAGCCTAGCCAATTCTTCTATGTGCCAGATCATTTTCAAGACATGATCATTAACCGATGATTTCTCAGCCATCCTCATGCGGCACAATGCTTTAGATATCTCATATCTTGAGGTTCGACCATTCTCATCAAAGAAATCCTTTAGATGCAATATGATCGACCTAGCATCTACCATTGCTTCATATTTTTTCTGAAAGTCATTGTTCATTGAAGCAAGCATATATGACCTAACTTTTAAGTCATCGTCATGCCACTTATCATAAGTGATACGTTCCTCTTGGGTCCCACCCTCAGGAAAAGAGACTGGCATATTTTCATCAAGCACATACCCGAGTTTTTCAGAATTGAGAACAATTCTCAAATTCCTTACCCAGTCGGTGAAATTGGGACCAGTCAAACAATTCTTGTCGAGTATTGAAGCGAGCGGGTTTGTATTCACCATTTTTCAGAGTAATTTATATCTGTGCAGAAAATAAATTGTTAGCCGTTGTCTTTGAAAAATAACTATTTCATTTTGGCCTTTAAATGAAATAGATCCTCCCACTAAATTTGTACACGGGTCCCATACTCCTAAAAATGGGAAACGGTAATCTTTGTTGGGTAAAGATTACTAGCGGGGATTGGAGTCCCACGAGCTCATAGTCCACCTCACCTAACAGTTATTGGTGTTCTATAAACTTAGTGAGTGAATCAGCTTATTCAACGCATCATATGCGAGTCCCAATCATAACTTTGGCCTCTAGATCATGAAAGTCTCACCTGACAGTTATTGACTTCATAATCGTAGTTAAGTCTTACCCATCGTCTCATGTAAGTATTGAAAACACAAACGATCCCCTCACCTAACAGTTATTGGAAATCGTTTGGTCTCAACCCCACAACATCATATGCTTAATGGAGTAGTCCACAATTATAAATGACAATTGACCCCTATGTATCCATAACCGGTCAATCAACCACTATAATATAGGATCAAACCACGACGATGGAAGGCCACGAGTCCGAAACCCGTCACGACTTAATATATATTAAAGGAGATTTTGAGTCGTTTATAGGTCTCACTTTGCACATTAACCGGTTTAACATGCTCACGTAAACATAATAAATAAATAGATGTCAATCACATAAACATCTATCCTACGTGGTGATCATGGAATTATGATTTAATGGGTCTCGAGCCAATGAGACCACATTTAATCATTTTAATATTTTAATAACGGAGAGCCGCTCTTCACTTCTTCTTGGTTCCTTGAACTCTTCAAGAACCGAGCCCAAAGAGCTCGCCGGCTTAAAAGGCTCCTCCACGTAATCCTCGTAGCATTTACATCAACAATTGACTATGCTAAAAATAAAGATTACATGAAAAATAAAAGGAGTACGCAGCCTCCATTTAATAATTACAACCCCAAAAATATAAATAATCACCATACATTCATATATACATCAATCATATTGATTAGGGATTTTTCCATGATCACCACCCTTCCATGTAAGTAATAAATTCACAATTTAAAACTTAGGAAGGCACAATAAAAATTCTACGTTGAATCATATTCAGAATTTTTACGTAAAATAAGATAGCCATAAATTTTCGATTCAAAATTGATTTAGTCTCAATTTTTGCTACGTTGATTAATTTATCATATAAAATAATCAACCTCCATTAGCCATGTAAGACGAACAATTCGTTAATACAAATTGGCCATGGTATTGCAAAAATTACTACGAACAAAAATCAATTAAATGCACGAAAACGCCTAAGGATTGGCTCTGATACCACTGTTGGGATTCACGTAACACGTACGGGTAAATAAAAATTAATAAACGCAGCGGAAATAAATAACAACCCATACATGTATCTCCAGAGGCGTACTTCGTGCATTTCAATCGAAAAATCACAAAGCTCCAAAGGGAGTAAATAGACAACCTCTTGTAGCGTGCTTGAAACGGAGGTGTCGGTTCGATGTTCTTCGATCTTAGCCCCACAAGTGTCGGGCCTCTAGTTCAGACACACCACCAATTGACGAACGGGAGACGACTAATAATTCCACAACAATTGTGCTAGCAATTTGCGGAATCAATATTCCAAACCAATTTACGGAATCAATATCCCGAACTTGGTATATTTTGGTCACTCAAAATTATGAGAATATAGAGAGTGTTTGTGTTCTTCTCTCAAAGCTCTCAAAAATCTGCTCACTCAACAAATGAGCTAACCCCAACCTCAAAACTCTTGCCATCCTTTTATAGCCAAAAACACCTTCCAATAAATTGTATTATAAAATAGCACTAACAAATAATAAATGCTTTCTAAAAATAGCACTCACAATTTATGATAAATAAATGCCATATAAAAATAGCACTAACAATAGCACTCACAATTTATAAATAGCACTCACATCTTATAATACAAAAATGCTATTTAAAAATAGCACTAATAATTATAAATGCTATCTAAAAATAGCACTCACAATTTATCATAAATAAATGCCTTTTAAAATTAGCACTAACAAATATAAATGCTATCTGACAATAGCACTCACAATTTATCGTAAATGAATGCCATTTAAAATTAGCACTAACAATTATAAATGCTATCTAACAATAGCACTCACAATTTATAATTAGCACTTACATTTTACAATACAAAAATGCTATTTAAAAAATAGCACTAACAAAGGTGTTAAAAATAATAATAATCATTATTATTATTACCGGAGTTAAAGAGGTTACCAAACAGTAAAATACGTATAACATACAAATACGTATAACATACAAATACGTAGAGCATACATGTACATCGTATATACATGTGCAAGTGACCAAAAAGAGAAATAAAATTAAATCTCATTTAATTTAATTTCAACCCAACTAATTGGTATAATTGCAAACAAATTTGCAATGTCGTCTTTCCACAATGCGTTGTCATGTATTGGTTAAGGTGTGTGACATTCCTAAGTTCATCACCGAGCTGGCAGTAAGACATGTACTAACACATTAGTACTTCCAAGAGAATTGATTGTCCCGATCATCCTCTAGGTCCTACAAGCCACGAGTGACATCTAGCAATATGTCATGGCTACCCAGACAGTGTGAATTCTTTTTAAGAACATTATGAACCTGTCAGCTTTGGCTACAGTGTAATTCAATCATTCTGTCTAACTATGTCCCGATCGAACAAAGGCCATGGAATATTTGTCAAGCCACCAATTCGATCATATGTACAAATCTAACTTGACATGCATTTATATGAGACATGAACATTTCATTCTCAATCATAACCCCGGCCGAGGATTTCAATGCATTGTTACAATTAGATCACATAGGACATCATACCTTTATTAATAAGGAGACAGATTCCATATTGCGTACACATGTGACTTCGTATGTGCCTGAACTACGACCATCAAGTACAGAGACGAATCAACGACCCGCCAATATGCGCACTTGTGAACCATAGCCATTTATCACACAAGTCAACACTGTACCTCAGGTCTAAGGATTATTTACACAAGACCAAAGCATGAACGATTAGACATTGACCACGCAAAAAGCTTCCATGTCGCTAATCATTCAATACGTGTCACGTTCAGTGAACTTGTCCGATACAAGCACCTATGTTCTAACTCGGATATCGCAATATCCAATGACTTGTGACTCGTCATTCCCTTAAGTATCTGATACTTAATTATGAAGTTAAGAACATACCGACCTCAACAGGATCATTGATATCCATTCAATAATCCATTGATCGGGAACTGTTTTAAAGATTCAGTCTAACCGTAAACCTGTCACACATATTCTCAACGTCTTAAGAATAGGTTCGGTTGCAACTGATCTTATGGATTTTATTCATTTATATTTGGACAAATGAATAAATACGTCTTTGCCATTGATAATAAATCAGAAGTGCAACGGATATACCCAATATGTAACTATTACATAATTGCTTTTGGGCATATCTCTAACAATCTCCCACTTGCACTAAAGCCAACTAGTTTGGTACCTCAAACCCATTTTATCAAGGTGTCTTTCAAATAAAGACTGAGGTATTGCTTTAGTAAAGGGGTCTGCCACGTTTTCCGCTGAGGCAATTTTCTGCAAGGCGATATCACCTCTCCCAACTATTTCTCTGATGAGATGGACGCGTCTCTCAATGTGCTTGGATTTCTGATGAGACCGTGGTTCCTTAGCTTGAGCTATAGCCCCATTGTTGTCACAAAACAATGTAATCGGCTGCTCAATGGAAGGAACTACTCCAAGTTCAGAAATGAACTTCTTCATCCAAACAGCTTCCTTCGCCGCTTCAGAAGCAGCTACATACTCTGCCTCAATAGTGGAATCAGCAGTTGTGCTTTGTTTGGAACTCTTCCAACTAACTGCACCACCATTGAGTGTAAAAACAAACCCAGATGTAGACTTAAAGTCATTCGGATCTGATTGAAAATCAGAATCAATATACGCTTCAACTTTAAACTCTCCTTCTCCGTATATCAAGAATAAATCCTTAGTCCTTCGCAATTACTTCAGGATATTCTTGACTGCTATCCAGTGCTCTTCCCCTGGATCAGACTGATATCTGCTAGTAACACTTACAGCATGCGCGATATCAAGTCGCGTACATAGCATAGCATACATTATGCTTCCAACAGCGGATGCGTAAGGTATATTTGCCATCCGCTGTCTTTCTTCAGGAGTGTTGGGACACATCTCCTTGGAAAGACGGATTCCATGCCTAAAAGGCAATAATCCTCTTTTGGAACATTGCATGTTAAACCGTGTTAACACTTTATCTATGTACGTAGATTGTGAGAGGCCGGCCAATCAATCGTCTCGATCTATCTCTATAGATCTTGATACCTAAAATATAGGTTGCATCTCCTAAATCTTTCATGGAGAATTTCTGTGACAAGAATAGTTTGATCGATGATATCATCGGTACATCATTCCCGATCAAGAGTATATCATCGACGTACAAAACTAAAAACGCAATTGCGCTTCCGCTGACCTTCTTATATACACATGATTCATCCGGATTTTTAATGAAGCCAAACGATTTGATTACTTCATCAAAACGGATGTTCCAACTTCTGGATGCTTGTTTGAGTCCATAAATGGATCTCATAAGCTTACACACCTTTCGACTTTCACCACAAGATTCAAAACCCCGTGGTTGTTCCATATAGATATCCTCCTCGAGGAAACCATTTAGAAAAGCCGTTTTGACATCCATTTGGAATATCTCATAATCAAGGTGCGCAGCTATAGCCAACATAATCCGAATAGATTTCAGCATGGCTACAGGTGAGAAAGTTTCGTCATAATCGATCCCTTCTTTTTGACGATACCCTTTCGCCACCAGTCGTGCTTTGTAAGTTCCAACCTGACCATCAGCGTTTATCTTCCTCTTGAAGATCCATTTACAGCCAATTGGTACAATACCATCAGGCAGATCAACTAGAGTCCAAACATCGTTGGAATACATTGAATCCATTTCGGTTTGCATGGCTTCTAGCCATTTACCAGAATCGATGTCCAACATCGCCTCCTCATAGGTGCTTGGATCACTCAATTGATTACTATCATTCATAATGAATAGTGACTCAATATTTTCAACCGAGTGTCCATAGCGAATAGGTATACGAGACGTTCTCGCACTTTTCCTAAGAGGTTGTGTATCAGAAGCTCCCACTGAATCAGAGATCGGTGTCTGAACTTGGTTATTTGATACTTCATTTTTATCTTCTTGTAAGACTATTTTCCGTCCAGCACCACCTTCCTGAACGAACTGATTCTCCAGAAAAGAAGCGTGCCTGCTGACCGAAACTTTTTGGTCAGAGTGAAAATAGAAATAATATCCAAGAGTTTCTTTTGGATATCCAATGAAGCGACCATGTTCAGACCTTGCCTCCAATTTTTCTGTTCTCAGCTTCTTGACAAAAGCTGGACAACCCCAAATCTTGATATGATTAAGACTTGGTTTCCTACTATGCCATATCTCATAAGGCGTAGTTGGAACAGATTTGGATGGCACTCTATTCAGTAAATATGCAGCTGTCTCAAGGGCATATCCCCAAAGGGACATAGGCAAATCGGTGTAGCTCATCATAGATCGCACCATATCTAATAAAGTACGATTTCTTCTTTCAGATACACCATTATGCTCTGGAGTTGCAGGAGGTGTCCATTGTGATAAAATGCCATTATCTTTAAGATAATCCAAGAATTCAGTACTAAGGTATTCACCTCCTCGATCAGATCGAAGTGCCTTAATACTTTTTCCTGTTTGTTTCTCAACTTCATACCTAAATTCCTTGAACTTTTCAAAGGATTCAGATTTATACTTCATTAAGTACAAATAGCCATACCGTGAACAATCATCGGTAAAGGTAATGAAGTAAGAATAACCACCCTAGCAGTTTCATTAATTGGTCCACATACATATGTATGTATCAATCCTAGTATGTCAGCAGCTCGCGCACTATGTCCTACAAAGGGCGCTTTGGTCATTTTTCCTAGAAGACAAGCATTACAAGTCGAGTATGGTTCAAAACCAATTGGATCGATATATCCATCATTACTCAACTTGTTAATCCTATCTTCTCCAATATGACCTAATCGGAGATGCCAAACATACTTTGGATTTGGAGTATCTCTAGGGCGTTTATTTGTTATGGCATTTACATCATGATTATTTTGCTTATTGGTAATCGTATTACCGGACATTGTAATGGTATAGAGATTATTCATTAATAATCCAGAACCAACACACATTCTATTATAATAAATAGAACATACATCATCAGCAAAAGAAAATTCATAATTTTCTTTGCCCATACGAGGTATAGAAATGATGTTTTGTATAGCATTCTTATAATGCAAACAGTTCTTTAAAACCAAAACATGTCCTGAAGGCAAACATAAACGAAAAGTCCCTATAGCTAATGCAGCAACTTTTGCCCCATTTGCAAATGTAAGGACAATCTCATTTTGCCCCAGCATCCTGCTTATTTCCAGATTCTGCAAAGACATACAAATATGTGACGTTGCAGCAGAATCTAGAATCCATAAGCTAGACTCAGCACTAACCATAAGATTAGTTTCAATAATCATAGACACCATACCTTCACAAGGTTGGTTCTTTGGCTTGACCTTCAAGCTTGCGAGGTACTTCTTACAGTTCCTCCTCCAGTGCCCCATGACACCACAATAATGACATTGCCCTTTTTCAATCTTGGGTTTTGATTGCACAACAGCTTTCACAGGCTTCTTCCATTTCTTTTTCTTCAAAATAGTCTTACTATTTGAAGAAGAAGCCTTAGCCAAAGCCACAACATTTGGCCTTGTATTGTGCATTTCCTTCTCATAAATTACCAACATGCTATGTAACTCAGCAAGGGTTTTCTCCATATTATGCATGTGGAAGTTTTGAACAAAACTAGAGAAGGAATCAGGTAAGGATTGGAGGATCAAATCCACAGCTAAGTCATTGTCCATGACAAGATTTAGCCTAGCCAATTCTTCTATGTGCCAGATCATTTTCAAGACATGATCATTAACCGATGATTTCTCAGCCATCCTCATGCGGCACAATGCTTTAGATATCTCATATCTTGAGGTTCGACCATTCTCATCAAAGAAATCCTTTAGATGCAATATGATCGACCTAGCATCTACCATTGCTTCATATTTTTTCTGAAAGTCATTGTTCATTGAAGCAAGCATATATGACCTAACTTTTAAGTCATCGTCATGCCACTTATCATAAGTGATACGTTCCTCTTGGGTCCCACCCTCAGGAAAAGAGACTGGCATATTTTCATCAAGCACATACCCGAGTTTTTCAGAATTGAGAACAATTCTCAAATTCCTTACCCAGTCGGTGAAATTGGGACCAGTCAAACAATTCTTGTCGAGTATTGAAGCGAGCGGGTTTGTATTCACCATTTTTCAGAGTAATTTATATCTGTGCAGAAAATAAATTGTTAGCCGTTGTCTTTGAAAAATAACTATTTCATTTTGGCCTTTAAATGAAATAGATCCTCCCACTAAATTTGTACACGGGTCCCATACTCCTAAAAATGGGAAACGGTAATCTTTGTTGGGTAAAGATTACTAGCGGGGATTGGAGTCCCACGAGCTCATAGTCCACCTCACCTAACAGTTATTGGTGTTCTATAAACTTAGTGAGTGAATCAGCTTATTCAACGCATCATATGCGAGTCCCAATCATAACTTTGGCCTCTAGATCATGAAAGTCTCACCTGACAGTTATTGACTTCATAATCGTAGTTAAGTCTTACCCATCGTCTCATGTAAGTATTGAAAACACAAACGATCCCCTCACCTAACAGTTATTGGAAATCGTTTGGTCTCAACCCCACAACATCATATGCTTAATGGAGTAGTCCACAATTATAAATGACAATTGACCCATATGTATCCATAACCGGTCAATCAACCACTATAATATAGGATCAAACCACGACGATGGAAGGCCACGAGTCCGAAACCCGTCACGACTTAATATATATTAAAGGAGATTTTGAGTCGTTTATAGGTCTCACTTTGCACATTAACCGGTTTAACATGCTCACGTAAACATAATAAATAAATAGATGTCAATCACATAAACATCTATCCTACGTGGTGATCATGGAATTATGATTTAATGGGTCTCGAGCCAATGAGACCACATTTAATCATTTTAATATTTTAATAACGGAGAGCCGCTCTTCACTTCTTCTTGGTTCCTTGAACTCTTCAAGAACCGAGCCCAAAGAGCTCGCCGGCTTAAAAGGCTCCTCCACGTAATCCTCGTAGCATTTACATCAACAATTGACTATGCTAAAAATAAAGATTACATGAAAAATAAAAGGAGTACGCAGCCTCCATTTAATAATTACAACCCCAAAAATATAAATAATCACCATACATTCATATATACATCAATCATATTGATTAGGGATTTTTCCATGATCACCACCCTTCCATGTAAGTAATAAATTCACAATTTAAAACTTAGGAAGGCACAATAAAAATTCTACGTTGAATCATATTCAGAATTTTTACGTAAAATAAGATAGCCATAAATTTTCGATTCAAAATTGATTTAGTCTCAATTTTTGCTACGTTGATTAATTTATCATATAAAATAATCAACCTCCATTAGCCATGTAAGACGAACAATTCGTTAATACAAATTGGCCATGGTATTGCAAAAATTACTACGAACAAAAATCAATTAAATGCACGAAAACGCCTAAGGATTGGCTCTGATACCACTGTTGGGATTCACGTAACACGTACGGGTAAATAAAAATTAATAAATGCAGCGGAAATAAATAACAACCCATACATGTATCTCCAGAGGCGTACTTCGTGCATTTCAATCGAAAAATCACAAAGCTCCAAAGGGAGTAAATAGACTACCTCTTGTAGCGTGCTTGAAACGGAGGTGTCGGTTCGATGTTCTTCGATCTTAGCCCCACAAGTGTCGGGCCTCTAGTTCAGACACACCACCAATTGACGAACGGGAGACGACTAATAATTCCACAACAATTGTGCTAGCAATTTGCGGAATCAATATTCCAAACCAATTTACGGAATCAATATTCCGAACTTGGTATATTTTGGTCACTCAAAATTATGAGAATATAGAGAGTGTTTGTGTTCTTCTCTCAAAGCTCTCAAAAATCTGCTCACTCAACAAATGAGCTAACCCCAACCTCAAAACTCTTGCCATCCTTTTATAGCCAAAAACACCTTCCAATAAATTGTATTATAAAATAGCACTAA
This sequence comes from Rhodomyrtus psidioides, assembly GCA_021437785.1. Lineage (NCBI taxonomy): Eukaryota > Viridiplantae > Streptophyta > Magnoliopsida > Myrtales > Myrtaceae > Rhodomyrtus > Rhodomyrtus psidioides. Next base: position 14,901,388 of record JAILYB010000002.1, read on the forward strand.
CAAATAATAAATGCTTTCTAAAAATAGCACTCACAATTTATGATAAATAAATGCCATATAAAAATAGCACTAACAATAGCACTCACAATTTATAAATAGCACTCACATCTTATAATACAAAAATGCTATTTAAAAATAGCACTAATAATTATAAATGCTATCTAAAAATAGCACTCACAATTTATCATAAATAAATGCCTTTTAAAATTAGCACTAACAAATATAAATGAAATCTGACAATAGCACTCACAATTTATCGTAAATGAATGCCATTTAAAATTAGCACTAACAATTATAAATGCTATCTAACAATAGCGCTCACAATTTATAATTAGCACTTACATTTTACAATACAAAAATGCTATTTAAAAAATAGCACTAACAAAGGTGTTAAAAATAATAATAACCATTATTATTATTACCGGAGTTAAAGAGGTTACCAAACAGTAAAATACGTATAACGTACAAATACGTAGAGCATACAAATACGTAGAGCATACATGTACATCGTAAATACATGTGCAAGTGACCAAAAAGAGAAATAAAATTAAATCTCATTTAATTTAATTTCAACCCAACTAATTGGTATAATTGCAAACAAATTTGCAATGTCGTCTTTCCACAATGCGTTGTCATGTATTGGTTAAGGTGTGTGACATTCCTAGGTTCATCACCGAGCTGGCAGTAAGACATGTACTAACACATTAGTACTTCCAAGAGAATTGATTGTCCCGATCATCCTCTAGGTCCTACAAGCCACGAGTGACATCTAGCAATATGTCATGGCTACCCAGACAGTGTGAATTCTTTTTAAGAACATTATGAACCTGTCAGCTTTGGCTACAGTGTAATTCAATCATTCTGTCTAACTATGTCCCGATCGAACAAAGGCCATGGAATATTTGTCAAGCCACCAATTCGATCATATGTACAAATCTAACTTGACATGCATTTATATGAGACATGAACATTTCATTCTCAATCATAACCCCGGCCGAGGATTTCAATGCATTGTTACAATTAGATCACATAGGACATCATACCTTTATTAATAAGGAGACAGATTCCATATTGCGTACACATGTGACTTCGTATGTGTCTGAACTACGACCATCAAGTACAGAGACGAATCAACGACCCGCCAATATGCGCACTTGTGAACCATAGCCATTTATCACACAAGTCAACACTGTACCTCAGGTCTAAGGATTATTTACACAAGACCAAAGCATGAACGATTAGACATTGACCACGCAAAAAGCTTCCATGTCGCTAATCATTCTATACGTGTCACGTTCAGTGAACTTGTCCGATACAAGCACCTATGTTCTAACTCGGATATCGCAATATCCAATGACTTGTGACTCGTCATTCCCTTAAGTATCTGATACTTAATTATGAAGTTAAGAACATACCGACCTCAACAGGATCATTGATATCCATTCAATAATCCATTGATCGGGAACTGTTTTAAAGATTCAGTCTAACCGTAAACCTGTCACACATATTCTCAACGTCTTAAGAATAGGTTCGGTTGCAACTGATCTTATGGATTTTATTCATTTATATTTGGACAAATGAATAAATACGTCTTTGCCATTGATAATAAATCAGAAGTGCAACGGATATACCCAATATGTAACTATTACATAATTGCTTTAGGGCATATCTCTAACACCAAGTACAATTCCCGTCAATTAACTCCGCCAAATTTCAATCCGATCGAACTAATTTCTTGCCGAGACATCAATTGACATCCTAGGACATCCCAATAATCAATTTGGACCATAGAAACACTTCCTAGAACCACCAAAGGGTTCGGTCAAAGCTGGAACAGAATTGGACAGCAATCTGTTCTGCCTTTGCCCTATTCCAACAGCCCAAAATTCACCTCAAATCACCACTTTATTGTCCAATCTTCTTGTCAAGACCTAGATTTACATATCTAGGACATCCCTTAATGATTTGGAAGCAAAATAACACCCATAGGATGTTCAAATGGCTCAACCTCCACAGATTGTCCACCGAACAGATTTTCACTCAATTCTGTCCACTCAATCTCAGCCATGAAACACCCCTAAATCTCAATTTAAAAAATCATTTATGCTAATACACATGTATTAATATAAGTTATGAAGCTACCCTCGAAAATGGGAGGTCATTTGGATTTTCTATGAGCTAGAAACACCACCTTTCCTCAGCTAGCTCAGAATCTGTCCACTTTTCTTCCAAAAATCACCATAAATTAACCAGACCTCCAAAAATCATGAAACCAACGCGAAAATGTCAACGACAAATAGATGTAACCTGTGGTGGTCGAAACACCTCAAATGGACACCGGGAAGGGCCGCTCGAGCTGACCAAACAGAAGGCACAGAACCGGTCGAGCCAGCAGAGTGGCTATGGAGGAATTGGAGAGGAAAATTGAAGGAAATGGTGGGGGAGGATGGGGGAACACGACTTTTCTGCTGCAAGATGGACATCCCTCAAATAAGTGGTGCCAATTTGTCAAGATTTCAATTAATGCCATTTAATGCTTGGTCCAATCAAAAGATGACATATGGCAAGGCTCAATTATTGGTCTTTTGAGCTTTGACTTCCATTGACCCACTTTAACTTCTTCTCCAAGCATTTTCGGCAGCCACTAGGGATAGGTAAATGACCATTTTGACCTTCAAAGATCCTTAAGGCAAAAACAAATGGTTTAGGGGCAAAACGGTAATCATACACTTTTCGTCCGAAACTTCATTTTTCTCATTTTGAATGACTATTGGCGAGCCGACGTCAAATTCAAATCAAATGTTGGAATTCCTCAACGTCCAATGCCCAATCTCAAGGTCCAATTTCGTGTCGAACTATCATCGACTGTAATTCCAGTTTATCTCAAACTGACGGGCGACTCTTGCAGGCGCTACGCGTATCGACCTTGGGATTTTTCTCAAGCCGTGGCGACTTTGATTGTCATGTAATTGCGAGGGTTTATCACTAGTTCCTGCGGTCCTGATCATCGGAATCCGATTTAGGAAATTCTCGCAAATTACACATTGGTTAAGCGGAATCACCCGTGTCCCAACGTATAACGCTAGCAAGGCATTCCATGATCGTTCCTAGATCGATCTCTGCTGGCCCAAAATATTCCCTCGACAATCCTTATGGTCAAAGCGCCATTTCTTATTTAAAATCCTCAGGTCCACGTACCCGACCTTGCGTTAGTCTTTCCCTTTCGGTCAGTTAACTCGAGAGTGGCCTGCTCCGAGCGAGATACAACTGAAATACACCGATCGATATCCTTCCATTCCATAGCCTTGAGAGGGGTCGGAATTCGGAATATCACAACTCTTCCCCCCTTAAAGAAATTTCATCCTCGAAATTTACAACCTTCGAAATCATCTAATCTTATGGGGGTATCAACGCCTCACCGTTTCTTCTATGGCCAAAGTGACTCGTATCGTGCAGGACATATAAGCTCCATTTGTTTAACCTCTGTTGTCCACATCGAACCATAGCCTTCTCGACTTCTGAGGCAAATTCATGGTTGAGTCCTTAGTAGTTCGTCCTCGATTCTATTCAAGTTGCTCTAATGACAATTTATTCCATCAATCTTACAACGGTTACGCTTTTCCTCGTTGGCACGTTTCCTCGTCCTTGAACTTTAAAATTCCCACTCTCAATTTCAATGTTCTTTCCCCAGGTATTCAGAAGTCTGGATTTTTCTCCCTGTCACTTTTATTCACATTATCGCTTTGTCATTAATGTCCGTGGATTAACATACCTTAGTCTCTTCCTGACCCTCAGGTCCAATACTTGAGGTAGTTATTATGCCCGTCAATCGGCAAACTTCCGATTTAGAAGTTGAATCTCTCACTTCATGAGGTAAGGTCTGCCCTCCAATTGCCAAGCACACGATGCTCAATTTCCTACTATACACATCCGCTACCGTATTCGCCTTTCCTTAGCGATATAAAATATCTTCCTTCGTCCTTAAGCAATTTCTTTCATCCACGTTGCTCCTCGTTCATTTCTCTTAGGCAACCAAATACTTTAAGTCCTCACGGTCTATGTGAACTCACATCCTTTCTTCACGCAAGTAATGTTTCTCAAGCTTTACCACAAGGACGTTTGCAAGCCAACTCCAATCAAGCATTCGACCCTCCAACTCGTAGGGTCTTACTATCGCGACATACACCCATTGTCCACTTCAGATCACCTTGTTACGCTTTATATCTCTTTTTTACGACATGTCATTACGTTCTCAGGATTCTTCCAATTCCAAACGGAAATGCCGTTGTCGACGTGATCACCAACTTGACTTAAGTCCTTAAAACTCCTTCGTGTTCACCTATCCATTCACGATACGTTTCATTCTTAGTCAGTCCTATCACCCGATTAACTATTGCGGGGATTCCTCTCACGCATCATCCACAATAATCCAGCAGGTTTAGAAAAACCTCAAGCCTTAGTAGCTCACATCGGCCTTACTCAATCCACTATCATTTCCCACCCTTGAAGGTTCCACATGGATTCTATTTTCCACAGACTTTACGTCTTAAGAAACACCATCTTATTAAGCCGAAACTCGCATTTATTACTCTTCGTATACAGCGAGTGTTCATGTCCTTCTTGACTCTTCGAATAATTTGATCATTGTCTCTAAAGACGGTAACAATCGATCCAATTACTCCTTGAATACTCAATTCGATTGTTATCAGTTCTTCTACTTCCAAGTGTCGAATCATTTCAACTGTCCATGGTACCATTCACTTGAGAGCTCATATCTTTGCTCTCTGTTCTCAAGGGTCCTCACTAGGGCCATACAATATTTCATTCATTTTTGTCACTCCTTCCTCAGGAAGCATTAGTGCCTCAACTTCTGGGTTCCACAACCAGCTAATGCAACCATGTCTCAATTTCATCAATTTAACCGAACGTCGACATTATCCTGGAATTCAATGCTATCTACAGGACAGTTTCTCAGACTTCACTTCCAGGGATCATTCAAATTCCGCATCTTCTTCCTCAATCCAGACGATCAATCTTAATATCAAGACAATTCGGATGTTCTCTACCTTTCACACTAGGGCCTCTTACCCTATGAAGGAACTATACACTTCAATGGCATTCCCTTGCCTCAAGTCCACCTTGTCCTTCTCGTTCCATAGGACGTCTATACCACAACAATACCTTTACTTTAGAATTCAGATGCCACCGTACTTAGCCTTTCTCTTTCATTAACTCAATCACCTCAAGTGACAGGGTTTCAAGGATCGAGGTCCCTTTTTGGTGTCCACATATCCACACCTTGGAAATTCAATTCAAATAACTCAAGTCACCATGCGGCTATAATTCAAGCACCCTTTTCGCTTATTCAACCATTCATTAGAACCGCGCGTAGTCAGGACTATCAAGTCCATTCACTTTTCTTTCCATCAGCGACCATCTCATGGTCCAATCATTCTTAAGGACAACGCCTTATCCTTTAGGGAATAACAGCTTATAATTCCATCTCTAATGGTTTAAGTTCATTCTCGACCAATCTCATAGAATCATTAAACCCAGGCAACTAGTATGCCAAATTTTCCCTTAACACTTCCCATGACAAAAGAGACGGACTATCAATTCAATTTTTCCACTATGGGCCTTACGCCCAGGTAATCAGCCTATCAGCCATTCCTTATAGGCACTTTCTATGATCCATAAGCGTTAACTTTCTCACTTATACCTCTTCTGATCATTTGACCTTTTCATTTATGCTTATTACAACTTCTCAAATTCATAAACATCAACTAGCTACGGGCTTCGAATTCAATCCAATCCTGGACCTTTTGTCCTACCCAACGGATCTTGGACCACCTTTGGTATATGCCTAAACGACATTGAGAACTCTGTCTCACATTGGTTGATCGTCTTCAGATCCTTGCAAGGCTATTAAAATCCAAACAACTTTTGCTCTCGAGCAATCTCAGAAGGTCACATTTCATTGCACAATTTGACGAAGGCAATCCAGTTAAATACCACGCCTTCAAGGAAAAAAAAATCTTCCTTTGGTGACCTTTTACCCATCATCAACAGCCTCTTAAGGCTAGGAACTATCAGGATCACTTCCTTTCTTCAGTGTACCCAAAACCTCTAAGGTTTCTTTTCCAAGTTCTTAATCCAGAGAAAGGCAATTTCGGGATCATCTTTTCCATCGAACCTTAGTCGATCTCAACCTCATGATCCACTTCACAAGTTATTCAAAGCTCTCATGGTTCATTTCCACATTTCTCATTTCCATTCAAAGTTCTCGTGACCCCTTCAATTATTGGGTCTGGCGCACTTTTCCAACTTGAGCCAAATGTTCTTTCATCACTCATACTTTAGTTGTTCATCTTTACTCAGTTCTCACGACTCCTTTCAGTTCTAGAGTCCTTTCATATCTTACATACTCGAGTTAATACTCCTCTTGTAACATACTCTGGTCGTTCAACCTTGTTAGATTCTCATGACACTCGGGCTATTACAATTCCCTTCAGGAATTAAAGGATTAAGTCATAACCTTGAGCCTAGCAGTCTCAAGCTGCTCAACATCATAGCCATCACAAGCAATCAACCGCCTAGTGTTTCTAAGCAAATCCTCAATCAATCGCCAATTATTCAGGGATTTCAAATCATCCTTCATCAGTAACTACTCATCAAGCCAGCCTCAACTAGGCAATTTCTCAGCTATTCGCCAATTACTAGGCAAAGGCCAAAACTCAACTGGGCCAATATCAAGTAAACTCTCGAACCACAAATTAATGCATCAAACGTATACACCTTAAGTCCAGACGTATCTGCGACTTAACAATAACTCAACAGGTTTTCTTAATTTCACAAGACACCAGTCAAACGGCAATCAATGCCAAAACTCGCCATACAGGCCAAACACAAGCGTAAATTTTCTTTTTCAAACAACACCCACTGCCATGTACGAAGCTCCTAACCATGCCAATCACATACGCCATGACAAATACCATACAAATTTGAAAATTCACTGTGAGGATCACCTTGGTGCAATACATCTCTTAACCAAAATTAGACTCAATCCGATACCTAGACTCTCTCTTTCAATTTATGACTTGGGTCATTCCTGCCTCCTTGCTATCTTAGAAGCCTGCCAGGAGCCGCTCCTTGTCCGAACCTCTCTGTCCCGGCGTACACTCCCCGCCCTCGTCAGACCTGGTCGTTGCAGGTTGTCCCAAGACATACATCTACGAAGAGAGTCCCGTTCCACACGTCCCATAACATGCTTCATTAGAGTTTGTAGGTATCCCATCAACTCGTCCCATACCAAGCGACAGTTTGTCAAGTCTAATAATGATAAGCTCATGCATTCACCTTCCTCAGCTGTCCTTTTAATGCCATAAACATATGCAATGAATGATCGTCCTCAACACTCTTCATATCACATTCGTTCTCAGATCAATACCCTATCCATGGAAGGTTTCTAATTCCACAAATGACCATCCTCAATACTCGCCACATCACATTTGCTCTCGGATCAACTCTTAGTAGTAGAAGATTTCTATTACCTCAAAGGACCATTCATCTCACAGATCAAGTGTCTAGGATCAACCATATACCTCGTAGTCACAATCACGATCATCAAATCAAATCGACCCTTTACTCATAAGCAATCATCTATTAACCTCAAACACACTTACACTTCAAATCCATGCTTAATGCTCCTTGACTTCTATTTGCTTCCTCGTGAACCTCAATCATATTTCCACTCAAATTCTTCAACCGAGATCGATACTATAACCATGAAAGTGCAACACAAGTTCAAGCCTATAATCCCCATGATTCAGTAATCAATACTTAATTCTTAGGGTCCAACTATCTAATTGTCCTCAAGTCATCACTCCTTATCACTCCAAACCTCAATCAACATGGATCGAGCTGACCTTGCTCTGATACCACTTAAACGGGGATGTCACGCCCCGAACCCGGCGAGCACGCGAGCATCCCACCACCGCCGTTACCTTTGATTATCTCCCAGGAACCAACGGCCATTGCTTAAAGATCTATATGAAACATACATGCCAAAGCGAGGACAACTCCATAAAAATAAAACACAATATGACTTAGGACAAAAGGGTATTCTTCTAATTAATATCAAAGTCAGGTACAATTCTAACTCCAAAGAATATAATCAATCCCTAAGGTTTTAATCAGATTAATCTCCATTGCCTCCAATGACTTCCTCAAATGTCAATCCATGGCAACCTCGGGTTTCCATCACCTAGGACCTGAAAAATGTTGTCCCACGACGGGGTGAGATATATAATCCCAGTAAGTCGAACCTAACCCTAAACTAGGCTGCTAGTACCTCCATACACTTTTGAAAAACGTGGGTATTTTGGTATTAAAAACTTTGGCATGGCAAAACGGGGTACTTTCCAAAACATGGCATTTAGTACTTTCAAAACAGCTTGATCCAATCAAGAAGAACCGTGATAACTCTAAGCTTCGTACAAATGCAGGGTTTTTTAATCACACGCAAGCACTAGACGCCATCTTAAAAATATGAGGCAACTTTCCATTCTTTCTCAAAAGTACCACTTCTTGAATTTCTAGAAAACACATTCTTTTCTCAAAAGAATCATTCCTTGAAATATCCAGAAAATACGTTCTTTTCTTTCACGCCCCTCTCTGGGCCAATTTCTTTTCACGCCCCTCTCTGGGCCAATTTCAAATCATGAGGAACATTTTCAAACATGGGGCATTTTCGATTTCTCAAAACCCATTCTTTGAATTTCTCATAAAACAAGTCTTTCCATTTCCGCCCATCTTGGGCCGCCCACTTTAGGGCTGCGAGATGATTCGGTCTCCATATGACCCGTCGGTACATATGAGACTCTCGCGTCCGGACCTAGAGATGATTCGGTCACCATACGACTCTCGACGCCCATTATCAATCGAGATGAATCGTGTCAGTATGGGACTCTCTAGCCGCACGACCTCGTCAGGTCCAATGGGAGTAACTCCCTCCCAACACATTGGCCAAATTATAAATTCTCGGCGATCCCACACGCCCGTGCACTTATAATTTTTCCCGGCGATCCGACATGCCAGTGCACACATAATTTCCTCGGCGATCCCACAAGCCATTTTATTCATAAAAATTTCAGTCATAGAAAGCCTCAGCTTTTTCATTTCAAGAAAACAATTCATGCCTCAAAATTCATCATTCAAAAACAACACAGGAGATTCATCGCCAAAACAAGGCATTCGTTTCAAATGTCCCTCAACTGGACAAAACATATTCCCCATCATAAAATTCTCAGTCAAGCACATGCATCACTCGAATTAATTCAAACAAGGCCTCGGACAATTTAATGAACACGGCCATTTCATGAAACTCAAGGCTTGACACAAAATCATGGTTTCGTAAATCATCTCGAAACTCAATTGGTGATTCAATTCACTCAAAATACTCAAACAAAACGGAAATCTCTACAAAGCATGTCAAAAGCCCAACCACATTCCATGATCAAGTTAAGACTCCTCAATTCAACCTTGATTTCAACATTTCCATGCCATAACCCACTCAAGCTCAATTTGTCAAAATAGGACAGATTTGGGTTTTCTTGAATCTCTCACAAAATCACTTCATAAAACCTTTCATTCCAACCCAAAGCTTCATCCTTTAGTAACCTAACATCCTAATAAAGGTTTAGGAATAACTTACCTCTTCAAGCAAGCTAACAAATGCCACGTGCAATTCCTTCTAAGGCCCACAAATGCATAGTCAAATCACGTCAAGCGTCGTCCTACGAACCAAGTACAATTCCCGTCAATTAACTCCGCCAAATTTCAATCCGATCGAACTTATTTCTTGCCGAGACATCAATTGACATCCTAGGACATCTCAATAATCAATTTGGACCATAGAAACACTTCCTAGAACAACCAAAGGGTTCGGTCAAAGCTGGAAGAGAATTGGACAGCATTCTGTTCTGCCTTTGCCCTATTCCAACAGCCCATAACTCACCTCAAATCACCACTTTATTGTCCAATCTTCTTGCCAAGACCTAGATTTACATATCTAGGACATCCCTTAATGATTTGGAAGCAACATAACACCCCTAGGATGTTCAAATGGCTCAACCTCCACAGATTGTCCACCGATCAGATTTTCACTCAATTCTGTCCACTCAATCTCAGCCATGAAACACCCCTAAATCTCAATTAAAAAAATCATTTATGCTCATACACATGTAGTAATATAAGTTTTGAACCTACCCTCGAAAATTTGAGGTCATTTGGATTTTCTATGAGCTAGAAACACCACCTTTCCTCAGCTAGCTCAGAATCTGTCCACTTTTCTTCCAAAAATCACCATAAATTAACACGACCTCCAAAAATCATGAAACCAACGGGAAAATGTCAAGGACACATAGATATAACTGTGGTGGTCGAAACACCTCAAATGGACACCGGGAAAGGCCGCTCGGACTGACCGAACAGAAGGCACAGAACCGGTCGAGCGAGCAGAGTGGCTATGGAGGAATTGGAGAGGAAAATTGAAGGAAATGGTGGGGGAGGAAGGGGGAGAACGACTTTTCTGCTGCAAGATGGACATCCCTAAAATAATTGGTGCCAATTTGTCAAGATTTCAATTAATTCCATTTAATGCTTGGTCCAATCAAAAGATGACACATGGCAAGGCTCAATTATTGGTCTTTTGAGCTTTGACTTCCATTGACCCACTTTAACTTCTTCTCCAAGCATTTTCGGCAGCCACTAGGGATAAGTAAATGACCATTTTGACCTTCAAAGATCCTTAAGGCAAAAACAAATGGTTGAGGGGCAAAACGGTAATATGACACTTTTCGTCCAAAACTTCAATTTTCTCATTTTGAATGACTATTGGCGAGGCGACGTCAAATTCAATTCAAATGTTGGAATTCCTCAATGTCCAATGCCCAATCTCAAGGTCCAATTTCGTGTCGAACTATCATCGACTGTAATTCCAGTTTATCTCAAACTGACGGGCAATTCTTGCAGGCGCTACGCGTATCGACCTTGGGATTTTTCTCAAGCCGTGGCGACTTTGATTGTCATGTAATTGCGAGGGTTTATCACTAGTTCCTGCGGTCCTGATCATCGGAATCCGATTTAGGAAATTCTCGCAAATTACAGATTGGTTAAGCGGAATCACCCGCGTCCCAACGTATAACGCTAGCGAGGCATTCCATGTTCGTTCCTAGATCGATCTCTGCTGGCCCAAAATATTCCCTCGAAAATCCTTATGGTCAAAGCGCCATTTCTTATTTAAAATCCTCAGGTCCACGTACCCGACCTTGCGTTAGTCTTTCCCTTTCGGTCAGTTAACTCGAGAGTGGCCTAGTCCGAGCGAGATACAACCGAAATACACCGATCGATATCCTTCCATTCCATAGCCTTGAGAGGGGTCGGAATTCGGAATGTCACAACTCTTCCCCCCTTAAAGAAATTTCATCCTCAAAATTTACAACCTTCGAAATCATCCAATCTTATGGGGATATCAACGCCTCACCGTTTCTTCTATGGCCAAAGTGACTCATATCGTCCAGGACATATAAGCTCCATTTGTTTAACCTCGGTTGTCCACATCGAACCATAGCCTTCTCGACATCTGAGGCAAATTCATGATTGAGTCCTTAGTAGTTCGTCATCGATTCTATTCAAGTTTCTCTAATGACCATTTATTCCATCAATCTTACAACGGTTACGCTTTTCCTTGTTGGCACGTTTCCTCGTCCTTGACCTGAAATAGGACTAATGAAGATCCGGGTCTGGGAACTTTAAAATTCCCACTCTCAATTTCAATGTTCTTTCCCCAGGTATTCAGAAGTCTGGATTTTTCTCCCTATCACTTTTATTCACATTATCCCATTGTCATTAATGTCCGTGGATTAACATACATTAGTCTCTTCCTGACCCTTAGGTCCAATACTTGAGGTAGTTATTATGCCCGTCAATCGGCAAACTTCCGATTTAGAAGTTGAATCTCTCACTTCATGAGGTAAGGTCTGCCCTCCAATTGCCAAGCACACGATGCTCAATTTCCTACTATACACATCCGCTACCGTATTCTCCTTTCCTTAGCGATATAAAATATCTTCCTTCGTCCTTAAGCAATTTCTTTCATCCACGTTGCTCCTCGTTCACTTCTCTTAGGCAACCAAATACTTTAAGTCCTCACGGTCTATGTGAACTCACATCCTTTCTTCACGCAAGTAATGTTTCTCAAGCTTTACCACAAGGACGTTTGCAAGCCAACTCCAATCATGCATTCGGCACTCCAACTCGTAGGGTCTTACTATCGCGACATACACCCAATGTCCACTTCAGATCGCCTTGTTACGCTTTATATCTCTTTTTACGACATGTCATTACGTTCTCAGGATTCTTCCAATTCCAAACGGAAATGCCGTTGTCGACGTGATCACCAACTTGACTTAAGTCCTTAAAACTCCTTCGTGTTCACCTATCCATTCACGATACGTTTCATTCTTAGTCAGTCCTATCACCCGATTAACTATTACGGGGAATCCTCTCACGCATCATCCACAATAATCCAGCAGGTTTAGAAAAACCTCAAGCCTTAGTAGCTCACATCGGCCTTACTCAATCCACTATCATTTCCCACCCTTGAAGGTTCCACATGGATTCTATTTTCCACAGACTTTACGTCTTAAGAAACGCCATCTTATTAAGCCGAAACTCGCATTTATTACTCTTCACATACAGCGAGTGTTCATGTCCTTCTTGACTCTTCGAATAATTTGATCATCGTCTCTAAAGACGGTAACAATCGATCCAATTACTCCTTGAATACTCAATTCGATTGTTATCAGTTCTTCTACTTCCAAGTGTCGAATCATTTCAACTGTCCATGGTACCATTCACTTGAGAGCTCATATCTTTGCTCTCTATTCTCAAGGGTCCTCACTAGGGCCATACAATATTTCATTCATTTTTGTCACTCCTTCCTCAGGAAGCATTAGTGCCTCAGCTTCTGGGTTGCACAACCAGCTAATGCAACCGTGTCTCAATTTCATCAATTTAACCGAACGTCGACATTATCCTGGAATTCAATGCTATCTACAGGAAAGTTTCTCAGACTTCACTTCCAGGGATCATTCAAATTCTGCATCTTCTTCCTCAATCCAGACGATCAATCTTAATATCAAGACAATTCGGATGTTCTCTACCTTTCAAACTAGGGCCTCTTTGTCACGACCCTATCGAGATTCGCCGTGGTGTCTCGAGGGCTAATGGGCCGTCCAGTCTGGTCGGACGCGGGCCTCTCCCAAGGTCCGTTACCCAAATCGCAACGGAGGTATGCGTAGTCGACCTTCAGTGTGGTCTGGTGACATGTGCTAAGTGTGCATGCCATGGAGTCGCCACCAATCATTTTTTTGGAGGGTATGATTGGACCACCCTATTGAATAGTCGGGAGTTTCTATTCAATTCTGCGATAACCAGAGAAATGGGTTCGGGGACTTAGTTACGTCAACTATCAGAGTTGACGCCCTTTCGGTACCTAAGTTGACTGAGTTTTTCTGACTTAAGATTTCATGCAGATGAGTGGGGTACGAGTCCAAAATCTAGGAGTTCATGCAGATAGGAATGATTATCCTAGCAATCACAATCAATAATAAAGTGCACAAATCAATGAATTCAAATGTACAAATAAATCACATGGCATTCCTAATAAGGCCATATTGGCCTGAGAAGCATCAATCAGGCTTAGGAATGATTTAGACATGATTTTGCCCATCAGGGGTAAAGTCGTAATTTTGGGATCAAAAGGGACGATTTTCCCCCAAAAGGGCAAAGTCGTCACTTCGGAATGAATCCGGAGTAAAACAATGTCAAAAATAGGTTTGGTCATTCAATTGACCCATTTCCTATTTTTTTTTTGCAATTTTCATGATTTTCTGGAATTTTAGAAACCGATTTACCATTCGAAGGGTAAAATCGTCATTTTCTAAAAGTGAGAATGAAATGTGGAAATCCTAGACATAAGGTTTAGCCACCTATCTGGCTCATCGCCAAATTCTAAGCAATTTCCACAATTTACCGGAATATCAAAGACGATTTACCCTTTGAGGGGTAAAATCGTCGTTTTGGATTAAACGGGAGAAAATCCTGAAAAACGACAACCAATCAATTTTTCTTGGTTATTTTCAACCTTGGAAATTTTCTAGAAATTTTTTTGGAGTTTTCTGCAAATTTTCCATTTTTTAAATTTTTCTTTAATTTTTCCATTTTTTTGGCATTTTCTGATTTATTAATATTTTTTTATATTTTCAGAAAATATTTTGACAAAAAGCATATCATTGGCAATAGACAACACTCAACCAGATAAATAAGCTAACTACTGAACTGAGATAAATACATGCAAACCAAATCTATAATGGCGACATTTTAGAAAAATAACCCTGATATACGGATCGGGTACGTAAAACATACCGGATTGGACACCGGCCTTCAATCGCCCAGCCCCAGCCTGCGACCATCTCCATGCACATCACCTGTCGATCACCACATCAAAATGTCAACAATCAATTTTACAAGTTTTAAGACCGGCAATAAATAATAATAATTTAAAAAATAAACAAATCCGGGCTCAGCAACGGGCCAATTCGCTCAGCCATGGACCGGCTATGGGCTCAGCCACGGCCCAAGATCACGGCCTCGGCCCACGGCCTCGGCCATGGGCTCGGCCCACGGCTTTAGCCCACGGCCTCGGCCATGGGCTCGGCCATGGCCTTGGCCAACGGCCTCGGCCCACGGCCTCGGCCATGGCCTTGGCCCACGGCCTCGGCTATGGGCTCGGCCATGGCCCAAGACACGGCCGCTCGGCCCACGGGCTCGGCCCACGGCCGGGATCGGCCTGAACACGATGGATTCTTGGCCAAGCGGCGACGATGAAGAGCGAAGACGTGGCGGTGGGCGAAACAGAGGAGGAAGATGGAGGGAGATTGCGGTATCTAGGAGCTCCACGAGGTCGCGATAAACAGCAAGACGGACGAGATCTCGGCACGGCGTCGGAGGGTGGCGGAGCAAGGTGGTGGTGAGGTGGTAGCTGGCTCGACAAAGGCGGCCGGATGTGTGGTGTCAGTGAGGTGGGGAGGTTCACGAAGAAGAAAGAAATAAAAAACCAAGAAGAACAAGGAGAAGAAAGGAAGGAGCAGGAGAGGGAGCCCCAGAGAGGGGAGCGGCGGATGATAGGATATGTCCTCCCTCTCTCTCAATTGAGTGCACTCAAGTGCACTTGATTGCATTAAAAAAAGATAGAGAGAGAGAGAGGAAAGAGCAAAAGAGAGAGAGAGAGAGAGAGAGAGAGGGGAGAGCGTGCGAGGTAGAGAGCGGAAGGAGAGGGAGCGTGAGAGAAAAAGAGAGGAGGGGGAGCGTTTGTGAGAGAGAGAGAGAGAAAAAATATATATATAATAATAATAAAATAATAAAATAATAAAAGTAATAATAATAATAAAATAATCAAAAGCGAAGACAAAATGATTAGTCTCCTTTTCCTTTTAAATGATGATGTTTTCCCTCCTTTTCCTTTTAATCATTACTAATATTTTTGTCAAATTCGATTTTATGGTGATTAGAGAACACCTAAAATCAAACCTGAATTTTACTATTTATGAGGTCAGAAAATGGATAAAATAAAAATAAAAATACCGACTATTTTTATATATTTTTGTGACCTCAAATATTATTTTTCTTGATTTTCTTCTTTTTTTATTTTTTTTTATTATTTTTTTTTTGTATTTTTCGAAAATATTAAAAAAAAATGAAAATTATGAAAATTATTTTTTTTGGTCAAAATGGTTCATTTAGCTTGGCCAAGGTCACCAAAATTGATTTTTCAATTTTTCAACTTTTTATAGATTTTCTATGATTTTGTTTTAAAAAAAATAAAAAATAAAAATAAAGCAAAAAAGGTTGATCAAAATTTAGGTGTCAACAGCTGCCCCTCTTTGAGAGGAATCTCGTTAGAGGTTTCTCTTAAAGACAATGTGACACCTGAGTCCTGATCGACTCGACTCGTGAAACTAAAGGAAATGGAGTTATGACATCCAATCTTCATGCTTGTCCATGTATGCTCTTTCTTGAAGGGGGAAACGTTCATGTGACATGAGAGAGTGAGATAATAGAGAGACATACCTGCCACTTACCTGTTCGATGTTTGTGCGATTTTCGCGGTGTTTGGTGGATTCAAGAGAATTTCTAGGAACTCGTTACTAGAGTATCCTAGAGAGGTTAAGCTCTGACCCG
Organism: Rhodomyrtus psidioides; assembly: GCA_021437785.1. Taxonomy (NCBI): domain Eukaryota; kingdom Viridiplantae; phylum Streptophyta; class Magnoliopsida; order Myrtales; family Myrtaceae; genus Rhodomyrtus; species Rhodomyrtus psidioides. Next base: position 14,917,690 of record JAILYB010000002.1, read on the forward strand.
TATGGTAGGTCAAACCATAATGGGATTCCTAACTGATAGGAATCTAAGGAAGACGCGTCCCATTTGGGATTTGCCAAGGATTTTGATCCGTATGGTGGATCGGACCATTGAGTTGACCATTTAAGTGACTTTTACTATTGGGTTGACCCTTCAGGCGGTTTCTACCGTTGTGTTGACCCTTCAGGCGGTTTCTACCATTATTTTGACCCTTCAGGCGGTATCTACCTTGATTTGACCCTTCATGCGGTTTCTACCTTGAGTTGACCCTTCAGGCAGTATCTACCATTGTGTTGACCCTTCAGGCGGTTTCTACCATGAGTTGACCCTTCAGGCGGTTTCTACCTTTGTTTGACCCTTCAGGCGGTTTCTACCTTTATTTGACCCTTCAGGCGGTTTCTACCTTGAGTTGACCCTTCAGGCGGTTTCTACCTTTGTTTGACCCTTCAAGCGGTTTCTACCTTTATTTGACCCTTCAGGCGGTTTCTACCTTTGGTTTTTGCTTTGAAAAGGGGTCTCATGACGAGGGTTCTCCACGTCCGATGAGACTGCTTGAATTTTAAAAAAGGGTCTCATGACGAGGGTTCTCCACGTCCGATGAGACTGATTGAATTTTGAAGAGGGGTCTCATGACGAGGGTTCTCCACGTCCGATGAAACTACCTGAATTTTGAAAAGGGATCTCATGACGAGGGTTCTCCACGTCCGATGAGACTGCCTGATTTTGAAAAAGGATTCTATCATCATCCCTTCTTTTAAAAGACCCCGAAATTTGTCGGGAATTCAGTTTTGAAGCGGCGAAAGATTTTATCTTGACAAAGCTTCACTTGAGTCTGTTGAGGAGACATTCTGGGAGATTGGTGTTTCCAACGGATCTTGCAGAAGTTCGAGCCTGAAAAATTTTTCTTCATCAAGAAAACATTAGCAATCTTAGGGAAGACGACGGTTGTCCATCTGACAAAACCGTATGATTTAAGTCGTAATCATGAAATGTGCGTTTTGATGCTGGAGGTTATCCAAAGCATTCTTGCAACATGCAAATGTGATCACAAATCCCTTGCACGGAAAATCTGGATCCAACAATTTGAAGATTCCAAAGAGAGTTTGCTCAAAACATCAATCGGAATATTTCTCGACAAGAAGGTCTTCTCACCTGTTTTGAGATAGTGGTTTTTATAGGGGATGCACTCAATTCCCTACTAACCTTTGCCTAGGTTTTAGGCTCATTCGCAGCGCATACATTTTGATCGGTCGGGAGGTCTTCCACGGGACCGTAATGTTGGGCTTGGATATTGGTTTTCAAGGGGGACCCGCTTTGGAGTCGAGGCCATTGAACGAAAGTTTTCACCATCTGCTCCGGGTTTACAAGTCAAGAACCCTGCAAAATGAGAAAGAAATAATCTTGCTCGTACCTCTTCGAGCTAAGCTATATGTTAACCCAAGTGTCTTAGTCAGAGAAGACTGTTTCAGGGTTATGATGTTGGTAGGATTGGGGACCGAAAAAAAAGCTTGTTTTTGGCCCAGAATTTATGAGGGGTTTGACATTGGTGATCACTGCAAATTTACCACTTGCCCTTTCCTCTCTGCACCTTCAGTTTTTTTGGGATGCGCAACCGATTTTGAGATGTGCACCAGCTCTTTAGAGAACGTCTCTCGTCGCATTTTAAGAGACTGATGACTCTGTCTACGTCTCTGCTCCACGTTTGACACCATTTGGGGAGTAGTCTTTCTGATCTGACTCCTTTAGGGATTTCCTCTTTTCCCATTCGGCTTCATTGTGGATCAATCAAACAACTTACACGAGCATCGGCTTTGCTTTTACCAGACACTTTGCTTTTTCATAATGCCGTGGATTTTTCTCATTTCATTTTTGAAATCCCACTTTTTCTTATCTTCATGGGATCATGTTAGACACATAGTCTAAACATGCTTTAAATATCAGTCCGGGAATTCTCTTCGTAATTCCTGAGTCTTGAACTCTTCCATTTTTGAAGTGGTGCGGCATCCGTCTTAGAATGATCACCAATGGGTTCATGAAATGAATTTGCAGGCTCAACTTGGCTGTGCAAATGATACAGTGTGTGGGATAAAGAATGAATGCTTCTCGTCATCCTATGGCACTTGGATTACCATATAAACAACACACAAAGATTAATGTTAGTCCGAGCAAGAAAATTTCTAACCATTTTCTCTTGACGCTGCTGGACTTACTTCCTTTTTGCCCCGGTGTGGGGTGGTTCTTGACAGGGTTAAGAATGAAAACCGCCGTTCAAATGGGTTATCAACGGTCACCTGTAGTGTTTGGAGGATATGAAACGAATGCCTCCGTCGTCCCAACCCATGTAATCGCTGCAAATGGTCCCTACCCCCGTAGACCCAGATTTTGTTATCTGCTCACTCCACTCGTATCTCAAGTGTGTGTTGGACATGTTTGGATTAGGCTTCGCCTCTCGTATGAGAAAACACCATTTTAAACGGTCTGACAACTTTTATTGGAAAAATTCTTTTCATTTTCTCCAAAATTTACCCCTCATGGGAATCTTATGATGCACCATGCATGTTTTATTCCTGTTCAGACAACCTCCTGTTTTAAAACATGAATGTCAATAAAATTAGAATTCTATGTCTTTTCTAGACATCAGATTCTAAAAGCTTTTCTTTTTCTCTCTATTTTTTTTATTTAACATTTTCAATTGATTGGGGAAAGGGATACTTACCTGACCGTCGTGGCTGGAGATCCCTGGAGATAAAGAAGAAATATGTCAGTGTATGTCCCAAAATTTTATAAAAATTGGAATGATACATCCTACCCTTGGTCGTGTGCCCCAGCGAGTTTACACAGGTTGTGAAAATCTGTTCTCCTTGATGGCGAGTCCCTATCAAGGATAAATAACAAGTGTCAACTCGCATTCCCAAATCCAAGATAAGTTGGGACGATACGACTTTACTATCGATTTGCATTCCGTTTTGATGTTGCATATTGATATGAACAACATCTATCAAATTCCTCCATCCGTGCTTGAAGGTATTCGTAACGCCTACGGTTCATTTGCCCCAGCTGGGCGACGTCTTTTTTGTCATTTGAATGCATGAGCTTTTGGGTGTATTGTCTCTTTTATCACCTGAGATAAAAAAAATGGAGAAAAACTTATCCCCAGATCTGATTAAAAATCAATTAGGAACGATACGTCCTTTCACCAAACGAGTGGCTCTGCGGCCAAATGTATTTTGCACTGAAGGGACGAATTCCACTATGCTCCACGGGTTTGGGGAATTTGCCCCCATTTTCAATAGAAATGAGCCTTATCAAGATGTATACAATACAAATAGATCTCTAATACAATCAATCTAAGGGACGAGATATAGAGGATCTCAGCAAAATTAATCTTATACAAGAGAACTAAGAATGTCAAATCAATCAAAGGAATGTGATCCGAACACTTGGAGATGCCCCAGTTCCAGTCTTCAAGATGTGACTCCAGGATCACCGATTTTTTTTTTTTAGGTGGTTTTAGATATACCAACCATCTAAAGACATGCACATGAGACAAGTGAGGATAAAACTTCTAAAAATCAAAGGATTTGGCACCTAAGGTCAAGGTTCCCACCTCGAGTTCTAGAAAGAGCCGATTCCATTGCACAACTATCGTTGCATTGGGACTCGATCCATAGTTCGAAGTGAGCGGAATTGAAAAGTGGATTACCCCATGTTTTTCCTCACGGAGATTCCATTTTCAATTCCTTCTATTGTTTTCCTAAAGAGGGCGCCCGAGGTTTTAGGCGCGGTTGTGTGTGTTCATTGTGTCGTGCTAAAGCAATAAACTGCATTTCATTTAGAAAACACCGCTTCAATAAAAACATCCACACAATCATACATCCAAAACTCCTACCTGCATAAAACAGAGTTAACAAGTACTCCACCCCTTATTTCTCCAATCTGAAAAAACATTTAACACCTCAAGGGTTAAAGTACGTACCTCACCTTGAAGGGCATCTGCATAAAACATGTCAGAAAAATCAATCAACTTTTTAATCGGCTCAAGTTCTCTAAAGTCCCCAGTGGAGTCGCCAGTCTGTCACGACCCTATCGAGATTCGCCGTTGTGTCTCGAGGGCTAATGGGCCGTCCAGTCTGGTCGGACGCGGGCCTCTCCCAAGGTCCGTTACCCAAATCGCAACGGAGGTATGCGTAGTCGACCTTCAGTGTGGTCTGGTGACATGTGCTAAGTGTGCATGCCATGGAGTCGCCACCAATCATTTTTTTGGAGGGTATGATTGGACCACCCTATTGAATAGTCGGGAGTTTCTATTCAATTCTGCGATAACCAGAGAAATGGGTTCGGGGACTTAGTTACGTCAACTATCCGAGTTGACGCCCTTTCGGTACCTAAGTTGACTGAGTTTTTCTGACTTAAGATTTCATGCAGATGAGTGGGGTACGAGTCCAAAATCTAGGAGTTCATGCAGATAGGAATGATTATCCTAGCAATCACAATCAATAATAAAGTGCACAAATCAATGAATTCAAATGTACAAATAAATCACATGGCATTCCTAATAAGGCCATATTGGCCTGAGAAGCATCAATCAGGCTTAGGAATGATTTAGACATGATTTTGCCCATCAGGGGTAAAGTCGTAATTTTGGGATCAAAAGGGACGATTTTCCCCCAAAAGGGCAAAGTCGTCACTTCGGAATGAATCCGGAGTAAAACAATGTCAAAAATAGGTTTGGTCATTCAATTGACCCATTTCCTATTTTTTTTTTGCAATTTTCATGATTTTCTGGAATTTTAGAAACCGATTTACCATTCGAAGGGTAAAATCGTCATTTTCTAAAAGTGAGAATGAAATGTGGAAATCCTAGACATAAGGTTTAGCCACCTATCTGGCTCATCGCCAAATTCTAAGCAATTTCCACAATTTACCGGAATATCAAAGACGATTTACCCTTTGAGGGGTAAAATCGTCGTTTTGGATTAAACGGGAGAAAATCCTGAAAAACGACAACCAATCAATTTTTCTTGGTTATTTTCAACCTTGGAAATTTTCTAGAAATTTTTTTGGAGTTTTCTGCAAATTTTCCATTTTTTAAATTTTTCTTTAATTTTTCCATTTTTTTGGCATTTTCTGATTTATTAATATTTTTTTATATTTTCAGAAAATATTTTGACAAAAAGCATATCATTGGCAATAGACAACACTCAACCAGATAAATAAGCTAACTACTGAACTGAGATAAATACATGCAAACCAAATCTATAATGGCGACATTTTAGAAAAATAACCCTGATATACGGATCGGGTACGTAAAACATACCGGATTGGACACCGGCCTTCAATCGCCCAGCCCCAGCCTGCGACCATCTCCATGCACATCACCTATCGATCACCACATCAAAATGTCAACAATCAATTTTACAAGTTTTAAGACCGGCAATAAATAATAATAATTTAAAAAATAAACAAATCCGGGCTCAGCAACGGGCCAATTCGCTCAGCCATGGACCGGCTATGGGCTCAGCCACGGCCCAAGATCACGGCCTCGGCCCACGGCCTCGGCCATGGGCTCGGCCCACGGCTTTAGCCCACGGCCTCGGCCATGGGCTCGGCCATGGCCTTGGCCAACGGCCTCGGCCCACGGCCTCGGCCATGGGCTCGGCCAGGGCCTTGGCCCACGGCCTCGGCCATGGCCTCGGCCCACGGCCTCGGCTATGGGCTCGGCCATGGCCCAAGACACGGCCGCTCGGCCCACGGGCTCGGCCCACGGCCGGGATCGGCCTGAACACGATGGATTCTTGGCCAAGCGGCGACGATGAAGAGCGAAGACGTGGCGGTGGGCGAAACAGAGGAGGAAGATGGAGGGAGATTGCGGTATCTAGGAGCTCCACGAGGTCGCGATAAACAGCAAGACGGACGGGATCTCGGCACGGCGTCGGAGGGTGGCGGAGCAAGGTGGTGGTGAGGTGGTAGCTGGCTCGACAAAGGCGGCCGGATGTGTGGTGTCGGTGAGGTGGGGAGGTTCACGAAGAAGAAAGAAATAAAAAACCAAGAAGAACAAGGAGAAGAAAGGAAGGAGCAGGAGAGGGAGCCCCAGAGAGGGGAGCGGCGGATGATAGGATATGTCCTCCCTCTCTCTCAATTGAGTGCACTCAAGTGCACTCAAGTGCACTTGATTGCATTCAAAAAAGATAGAGAGAGAGAGAGGAAAGAGCAAAAGAGAGAGAGAGAGAGAGAGGGGGAGAGCGTGCGAGGTAGAGAGCGGAAGGAGAGGGAGCGTGAGAGAAAAAGAGAGGAGGGGGAGCGTTTGTGAGAGAGAGAGAGAGAAAAAATATATATATAATAATAATAAAATAATAAAATAATAAAAGTAATAATAATAATAAAATAATCAAAAGCGAAGACAAAATGATTAGTCTCCTTTTCCTTTTAAATGATGATGTTTTCCCTCCTTTTCCTTTTAATCATTACTAATATTTTTGTCAAATTCGATTTTATGGTGATTAGAGAACACCTAAAATCAAACCTGAATTTTACTATTTATGAGGTCAGAAAATGGATAAAATAAAAATAAAAATACCGACTATTTTTATATATTTTTGTGACCTCAAATATTATTTTTCTTGATTTTCTTCTTTTTTTATTTTTTTATTATTATTTTTTTTTGTATTTTTCGAAAATATTAAAAAAATGAAAATTATGAAAATTATTTTTTTTGGTCAAAATGGTTCATTTAGCTTGGCCAAGGTCACCAAAATTGATTTTTCAATTTTTCAACTTTTTATAGATTTTCTATGATTTTGTTTTAAAAAAAATAAAAAATAAAAATAAAGCAAAAAAGGTTGATCAAAATTTAGGTGTCAACACTCTTACCCTATGAAGGAACTATACACTTCAATGGCATTCCCTTGCCTCAAGTCCACCTTGTCCTTCTCGTTCCATAGGACATCTATACCACAACAATGCCTTTACTTTAGAATTCAGATGCCACCGTACTTAGCCTTCCTCTTTCATTAACTCAATCACCTCAAGTGCCAAGGTTTCAAGGATCGAGGTCCCTTTTTGGTTTCCACATATCCACACCTTGGAAATTCAATTCGAATAACTCAAGTCACCATGCGGCTATAATTCAAGTACCCTTTTCGCTTATTCAACCATTCATTAGAACCGCGCGTAGTCAGGACTATCAAGTCCATTCACTTTTCTTTCCATCAGCGACCATCTCATGGTCCAATCTTTCTTAAGGACAACGCCTTATCCTTTAGGGAATAACAGCTTAATTCAGCCTTGATTTCAACATTTCCATGCCATAATCCACTCAAGCTCAATTTGTCAAAGTAGGACAGATTTGGGTTTTCTCGCATCTCTCACAAAATCACTTCATAAAACCTTTCATTCCAACCCAAAGCTTTGTCCTTTAGTAACCTAGCATCCTAATAAAGGTTTAGGAATGAATTACCTCTTCAAGCAAGCTAACAAATGCCACGTGCAATTCCTTCTAAGGCCCACAAATGCATAGTCAAATCACGTCAAGCGTCGTCCTACGAACCAAGTACAATTCCCGTCAATTAACTTCGCCAAATTTCAATCCGATCGAACTAATTTCTTGCCGAGACATCAATTGACATCCTAGGACATCCCAATAATCAATTTGGACCATAGAAACACTTCCTAGAACCACCAAAGGGTTCGGTCAAAGCTGGAACAGAATTGGACAGCATTCTGTTCTGCCTTTGTCCTATTCCAACAGCCCATAATTCACCTCAAATCACCACTTTATTGTCCAATCTTCTTGCCAAGACCTAGATTTACATATCTAGGACATCCCGTAATGATTTGGAAGCAAAATAACACCCCTAGGATGTTCAAATGGCTCAACCTCCACAGATTGTCCACCGATTAGATTTTCACTCAATTCTGTCCACTCAATCTCAGCCATGAAACACCCCTAAATCTCAATTAAAAAAATAATTTCTGCTCCTACACATGTAGTACTATAAGTTATGAAGCTACCCTCGAAAATTTGAGGTCATTTGTATTTTCTATGAGCTAGAAACACCACCTTTCCTCAGCTAGCTCAGAATCTGTGCACTTTTCTTCCAAAAATCACCATAAATTAACCAGACCTCCAAAAATCATGAAACCAACGGGAAAATGTCAAGGACATATAGATCTAACTGTGGTGGTCGAAAAAACCTCAAATGGACACCGGGAAGTGCTGTTCGAGCTGACCGAACAGAAGGCACAGAACCGTCGAGCGAGCAAGTGGCTATGGAGGAATTGGAGAGGAAAATTGAAGGAAATGGTGGGGGAGGAAGGGGGAGCACGACTTTTCTGCTGCAAGATGGACATCCCTCAAATAATTGGTGCCAAGTTGTCAAGATTTCAATTAATGCCATTTAATGCTTGGTCCAATCAAAAGATGACACATGGCAAGGCTCAATTATTGGTCTTTTGAGCTTTGACTTCAATTGACCCACTTTAACTTCTTCTGCAAGCATTTTCAGCAGCCACTAGGGATAGGTAAATGGCCATTTTGACCTTCAAAGATCCTTAAGGCAAAAACAAATGGTTGAGGGGCAAAACGGTAATCTGACACTTTTCGTCCGAAACTTCATTTTTCTCATTTTGAATGACTATTGGCGAGGGGACGTCAAATTCAATTCATATGTTGTAATTCCTCAATGTCCAATCCCCAATCTCAAGGTCCAATTTCGTGTCGAACTATCATCGACTGTAATTCCAGTTTATCTCAAACTGACGGGCGACTCTTGCAGGCGCTACACGTATCAACCTTGGGATTTTTCTCAATCCGTGGCGACTTTGATTGTCATGTAATTGCGAGGGTTTATCACTAGTTCCTGCGGTCCTGATCATCGGAATCTGATTTAGGAAATTCTCGCAAATTACACATTGGTTAAGCGGAATCACCCGCGTCCCAACGTATAACGCTAGCAAGGCATTCCATGATCGTTCCTAGATCGATCTATGCTGGCCCAAAATATTCCCTCGACAATCCTTATGGTCAAAGCGCCATTTCTTATTTAAAATCCTCAGGTCCACGTACCCGACCTTGCGTTAGTCTTTCCCTTTCGGTCAGTTAACTCGAGAGTGGCCTGCTCCGAGCGAGATACAACTGAAATACATCGATCGATATCCTTCCATTCCATAGCCTTGAGAGGGGTTGGAATTCGGAATGTCACAATTGATCTACGAGATGTGACAGTCATTGGTGGAATTAGAAACTTTCGATGCATAAGAATTGATCTGAAGGTGATTGTGGTATGACTAGTAGTGAGGACAGTTATGATGTGTACATGTTTGTGGCTTTGAAACGAACGCTGATGTGGGTGCATGCATGAGCTTATTGCTATCAGACTTAATAAAATGTCGCTTGGTATGGGACGAGTTGATGGGATACCTATAAACCGTAATGAAGCATGTTATGGGGAGTATGGAACAGGGCTTCCTCCGTAGATATATGACTTGGGACAGCCTGTAACAACCAGGTCTGATGAGGGCGGGGAGTGATCGCCGGGACAGAGAGGTCCGGACAAGGAGCGGCTCCTGGCAGGCTTCTAAGATAGCGAGGAGGCAGGAATGACCCAAGTCATAAATTGAAAGGGAAAGCCTAGGTATCGGGTTGAGTCTGATTGTGGTTAAGTGAGATGTATGGCACGAGATTGAGTCTCGAAAGGAATGATCGAGAGTGGCAAGGCATTTGTGTTGGCGCCTATGATTGGTATGGTTAAAAGCTTCATGCTTGGCAGAGGATGCCATTTGAAAAAGAAAATTGATGTTTGTTATGGGCCTATTAGGCGTGTTTTATGATTGGCATCCTGTGATTATTTTAGCCAAGGTCTAATTGAGAGATTAGGCGGCGTGTAGGGAGTTTATACCCCGTTAAACTGATGCATGTTGAGAATGAGAAAGTCTGTCGTGTTTGTGACAGAGTGGGCGATGCCTTATGTCTAGAGTTTGGGCGATTAACTTATAGAATTAACGCCTTGAGTATTTACTGGGTGTTGACCTAGTTGAGTTTTGACCTAGTTGAGGCTTGCCTAGTAATGGCAATTAATTGGGAAGTTGCCTCGTGAAAGTTGGCTCGATATGTGGATGTTGCTTAAGGATGATTTGGAATCCTTGGATAATGAGCAACTGGTTGAGAGATGTTTAGAAACCACTGGATAACTGCTGGCAAAAGAAAATGAGATGAGCAGCCTGAGACTGCTAGACTTGAGTAGATGGCTTAAGTCTTGGATTCTTGGAGGGAATCATAGTGGTTCAAGTGGCATGAGAATCTAATGAGATTAAAAGACCAAGATACGGTCGCTAGAGGAGCACTTGGCTCGTATCTGCGAGATATGATAAGATCCAAGCATTGAGATGGTTCATGAGAATTGAGTAAAGATGAGCGAATTGAGTATGAGTACTAGATGAGAATATGGCTCGATTTTGTAAATCGTGCGAGACCGAAGTGTAATTAGGGGTCGTGAGGACTTTATGCAGAAATGAGGAAATTTGATGGGTGGGCAAGCTCGAGGAAGAGCTGCCAATGTTACCCAAGTCGCTGAGACGACTAGTGCTGATGAGTTAAGTAAAGGGAAGTCACGAGAAAGGTGACTCTGAGCTACTTCATTCTAAAGTGAATGTGTGGGAAGAACCACGAGAGTTTTGAAAAACTTGTGAAGCTATGTATAAGAATGAGATTGATTGAGGACGAATCGAGACCATTAGAAGTGGTATTGTGTGCTATCACCCCTAAAGAGTAGGGTGTCGTTCTGAAAGAGCGATTGGACCATGAAATGGTCGTTGAGGGAAAGGACGGTGAATGGACTTGGCAGTCCTGGTTGTTCGTAATGCGAATGAATGTTAAGAAAGTGAAAAGAGCGCTTAGAGTGTGATTGCAGAGTGACTCGAGGTAGTCGAATTGAGTATTCGATACGTGAATTGGTGGAAACTAAGGAAGAATGAATCTTGTCACTTGAAGTGACTGAGTCACTGGAAGAAGAGTGTCATACATGGTGAATCCTGGAGTGGAAGTACTGCCGTTGGCACAGACTCCAAGATTGACACCCTAAGGAATGGGAAGGACAAGGTGGATTAGAAGTAAAAGAATGCCAATGAAGTGTATAATTTCCTTCATAGGGTAAGAGACCTTAGTGTGAAAGAAAAAGAAGATCCGAATTATCTTTGTATTAAGATTGAGCGTTTGGATTGAGAAAGAAGACGCATAACTTGAATGATCCTTGGAAGTGAAGTCAGAGAAACTGTCATGTAGACAGCGTTGAATCCCAAGATAATGTAGATGTCCGGTTAAAGGGATGAAATTGAGACATGGTCGCATTAGCTAATTGTGAAACCAAGAGGTCAAGGCACTAATGCTTCCTAAGGAAAGGGTAACAAAAATGAACAAAATGTTGTTTGGCCCTAGTGAGGACCCTTGAGAATAGAGAGAGCTAAGGTATGAGCTCTCAAGTGAATGGTACCATGGACAGTCTAAATGATTCGACACTTGGTAGTAATAAAGTGGATAATAGTCGGATTGGGCGTCCCAAAGAATAATTGGATTGGTTGTTACCGCCTTGAGAAACGATGATTGGACTCATCTAAGGAGTCGTGAGAAATATGAACAACTTTGAGAGTATCCTATGGACTCTAAGGAGATGCTCGTTGTATGCTAAATGTGAAACGCACGAGCTGCGGACCTGATGAGGTAAGATTCCTTAGTCGTGAAATTTATGAGAAATGGAATCCCTGTGGAGCCTTTGAGGACGGGAATGAGTGATGAATCGACTAGGGTCGATGTGAGTTGCTGAAACTTGAAGTTCTTGGGATTGATGAATTGCAATAGACGGAATGTGGAAAGATTCCCCACCAAAATTGTCCATTGATGAAATAGACTGAGGAAAAGAAGTAGCACGAATGATTAACAAACGTGAAAAGAGTTTCTAGGACTTAAATCAAGTTAACGACAATGTTGTGAATGGCGTTTCCGGCTGGAAATTGGAAAAGCTTATGAAGGTCGTAGTGACACGACACAGATTGAAACGTGAGGCATGATGAGGCAATCGGAAGTGGGCATTGTATATATATCGTAATGATAAGGCTATATGAGTTGGAATGCTTAAAGCATGATTGGAATTGGTTTGCGAATGTCCTTGTGACAAAGTTTGGGAAACATTGTTTGGGTGGAAGAAGATTTCAAGTTTTTACCTACTCCAAAAGATACCGAGTAGTAGTTTCTTGAGAGGAATTGATGAGAAGCAACACCGATGGTTGAAATTACTTACGGATACGGGAGCGTTGCTTGTGTAAGGAAAGACCTCGCAATTGTGTGAACTGCAAGAGTTGGAAGTGTTGACTGCTTTAAAGGTATTGAAGGGAAAGCATAACCATTACGAGTTGGTAGATTAAATTGGTTATTGAGGATCTCGAATGTAATCGAGGAAAAGATAGTAAGGACTTAATCATGAGTTGTCTGAGAAGTCGAGAAGGCTAGGGTTCGATTTGGACAACCGAGGGTAAGTTAATGGAACTTGTGCATTTCCGAAGGTGCAACATGACGTTTGAATTGGATGATTATGCCAATTGATTGAGACACACAAGGAGTTCGATTCTTGACGGTTGGGTAATGATCGTGGTAGAAAACGATCTTAAATCTATTGCGGCATTCCGGAAAAAGCCTTCCGACAAGGAATTTGAAAAGCGAGATTACAGAATGACGTACATATTATTCCCGAACCATTGGACGAATTGAAAAGAAGGTCTGTATGCTAGGAGGTGTACCACCGACCAATGTTGTGAATGTTAAAGGAGAAAAGAGAAGTAAACGTAGATTAAGGACTGAGGGAACCAAGTCCTGGAGGAAGATAAATTTTGTCAGAGAAGACAAGTGAGAATGTCAAGTAATGGGAGGAACTACTTTGGAGAGTGAGAATGCGATGAGGCATCTATACCCCCAAGAGATTGGATAATTGGAAAGTGGCAAATTTCGAGGATGAAATTTCTGTAAGGGGGGAATGTCGCGACCCTCTCGAGGTTACATGTGGGCTCTCGAGGGCTAATGGGCCGTCCAGTCTGGTCGGACGCGGGCCTCTCCCAAGGCCCGTTACCCAAATCGCAACGGAGGTATGCGTAGTCGACCTTCAGTGTGGTCTGGTGACATGTGCTAAGTGTGCATGCCATGGAGTCGCCACCAATCATTTTTTGGAGGGTATGATTGGACCACCCTATTGAATAGTCGGGAGTTTCTATTCAATTCTGCGATAACCAGAGAAATGGGTTCGGGGACTTAGTTACGTCAACTGTCAGAGTTGACGCCCTTTCGGTACCTAAGTTGACTGAATTTTCTGACCTAAGATTTCATGCAGATGAGTGGAGTACGAATCCTAAATCTAGGAATTCATGCAAATAGGAATGACTATCCTAGCAATCACAATCAATAATAAAATGCGCAAATCAATGAATCCAAATATGTAAAATAATCACATCAAATCAACATGACACTCCTAATAAGGCTCTATTAGCCTAAATAAGTATCAATCAAGCTTAGGAATGATTTAGACATGATTTTACCCATCAGGGGTAAAGTTGTAATTTTGAGACAAAAGGGACGATTTGCCTAAAAAGGGAAAAATCGTCATTTCGGAATGAATCCGGAGTAAAACAATGTCAAAAATAGGTTTGGTCACTCAATTGACCCATTTCCTATTTTTTTGCAATTTTCATGATTTTCTGGAATTTTAGAAACCGATTTACCATTCGAATGGGTAAAATCGTCATTTTCTAAAAATGGGAATGAAATGTGGAAATCTTAGACATAAGGTTTAGCCACCTATCTGGCCCATCACCAAATTCTAAGCAATTTCCACAATTCATCGGAATATCAAAGACGATTTACCCTTTGAGGGGTAAAATCGTCATTTTGATTAAATGGGAGAAAATCCAAAAAATGGAAACAAATCAATTTTTTTGTCATTTTCAGCCTTCAAAATTTTTTAGAAGTTTTTAGGAATTTTCTGCAATTTTCTCAATTTTTTTTTGAATTTTTCCTTAATAATTCATTTTTTTGGAATTTTTTTATTTGATTTTTTTTTTTATAAATTTCTGAAAATAAATCCCAACTGACAGTCCCTAACTCGCCACGTGGCGTCTCGGTGATAATCGAATCATTTTAATTTTTGTAAAATTTGAAATTCATTTCTTTTAATGTTAAAAATATTTTTTTATTCTGAAAATCACCGGATCACGACACGTGGCTCATCTGCAGCCGTCCGATCTAGCATTTTTTTTTTTGTTTTTATAGGACGCAACGCAATGCAAATTATAATAAAAATAAAGAAGATATTAAGTCATTACACAACATAAACATAAGCAAAGGAGGTGGGATCCGGTGAATTTTACGACGTCGGAGTCCGTTGGTGCTCGTGCAACAATGTGTGGGGTATAAACCACCAGCAGGAGGCTCGGCCTTCCGATTCTGGGGTAGCACAATATAATTTACAGAAAATAAATAAATAAAACACCTTGGACACCAATAGGAGGCTTAGCCTTCCGATTCTGGGTCTTTTATGCGAAATATAGAAATGCTATGACATAAAGTAAATACACAGCAAATATTTAGACACCAACAGGAGGCTCGGCCTTCCGATTCTGGGTCTTTTATGCGAAATATAGAAATGCTATGACATAAAATAAATACACAGCAAATATTTAGACACCAACAGGAGGCTCGGCCTTCCGATTCTGGGTCTTTTATGCGAAATATAGAAATGTTATGACATAAAGTAAATACACAGCAAATATTTAGACACCAACAGGAGGCTCGGCCTTCCAATTCTGGGTCTAATAGGTAAAATGTAAGGAGTGAGAGGTGGTCTTACCAAGATTGAACCCAAAACAAGCTCGGAAATCCAATTTGGCACTCGCGGACTCAAGTCTGATCAGTCTGACCTTTGCTCCTTCAAACAGCTCTACGGGACAAATGGCTCGGCCAAATTGGGTTCACGATATGTCATCAGAACGGCAAGAGAATAAGCTTTCCAATGGTATATGGCTCGTTCGCATACGATGTCTAACGAAAGAGTTATGGCCGAAAAACCGGACGGTTTTTGATCTGGGCGGCGAGCTGAGCGAGAGGAAAAAACGAAAATGAAAGAGAGAGAGTTGAGGGAGAAGAAGAGTCGGGAGATGATGAGGGGGAGGAGATAAATAGGCAGCGGGAAGGAGAGAGGGAGTGGGGAGAGAGAGAGAGAGAAAGAAAAAATAAAATAAAATAATAATAAAATAATAAAGTAAAAATAAAATAAAATAACAAAAAGAGAAGACAAAATCATTAGTCCCCTTTTCTTTTTAAATGATGATGTTTCCCTCCTTTTCCTTTTAATCATTACTAATATTTTTGTCAAATTCAATTTTATGGTGATCAGAGAACACCTAAAATCAAACCTGAATTTTACTATTTATGAGGTTAGAAAATAGATAAAATAAAAATAAAAATACCGACTATTTTTATATATCTTTGTGACCTCAAATATTATTTTTCTTGATTTTCTTGATTTTCTTTTTCTTTTTTTTTCTTTTTTTTTGTATTTTTCGAAAATATATATAAAAAAATGAAAATTATGAAAATTATTTTTTTGGTCAAAATGGTTCATTTAGCTTGGCTAAGGTCACCAAAATTGATTTTTCAATTTTTTCAACTTTTTATGGATTTTCTATGAATTTTCAAAATAAAAATAAAAATAAAAAAAATAAAAAAATAAAAAAGTTGATCAAAATTTAGGTGTCAACAGGGAAGAATTGTGACATTCTGAATTCCTGCCATTTTGAGACTATGAAATGAGAAGTATCTATCAATGTATTTCAGTTTTATCTCGCTCGGACCTGATCAATTCGAGTTAACTGACCAGAAAGGGAAAGGCTAACGCATGACAAGTACGTGGACCTGGGAAACTCGAAAAAGGAAATGACGCTTTGACCATAAGGATTGCCGATGGAACATTTAGAACCATTAAAGGCTGATCAAATAACGATTGAGGAATCCATTGCTAGCGTTATACGATTGGAGCACGGGTGATGCCGTTTGACCAATGTATAATTTGCGAAGTTTTCCTAAATCGAACAATGACGATCGACACCGTCGGGACTAGTAATGAACCCTCGCAATTACATGACAACCAAAGCCGTCGTAGCTTGAGTCGTCCTAAGTGTGACGAGAGTCACAGAGTCGATACGCGTCACGTCTGCAAAAGCCGCCCGTTAGTTCGAGATAAACTGAAGATACAAATGACAGAAGATCAATCATGCAACGGAAGCTTGAAATTGGCAAATGGAAATGAAGAATTCCAACATTAGAAAAGAATTTGGACGTCGCCTCATCAAGGGTAATTTAGATTGAGAAAAGTGAAATTTGGACTGAAAGTGGAAAATTACCCTTTTACCCTTCAAGAGACATTCTTTCCTTTAGAACAAGCAAGGGCATTATAGTCATTCTCTCTCTCTCCCTAGTGGTCGAATTTTGAAGGGCAAGGAAATCTTTTTGTCTTCAAGATTTTTATGAAGAGAAGTCAATGAGAGTCAATGCCTTGATTAGATGAAGACAAGTGGCACATTGAGATAGGTTGGCATTAATTGGTTGTCTAATCTCCCTCACCTACCATTCTCTCTCTCCTTGACTTAGGGACCAAGGAAAATTTAGAAGATCTCTCTCTTCATTTTTGCTCAGCCAATTCCCCTCTCTCTCCCAATCTCACGCTCTCTCTCCCCTCTCCCTTCCATTTTCTCTCTTTCTCGCCCGCCAGCTCGCGGCCAGCACAAATCCATCTCACTGTTTTGGCCATAACTCCGTCGTCCGACATCAGATCGAGGTGATTCTTTTGCCAATAGAAATCTTATTGTCTTGTATTTCCATAGACATATTATAAGCTCGTTTTGACCCAGTAGAACTTTCCGTAGCTCAGTTTGAGTAGACGAAGGTCAGATTCGGAGCGAACCAGGCCATGAGCTCCTTTAGACCGGGTTAGATGGTTTATCTTGCTTCCAAATTAAGGTGAGACCTTCTTAAGACATAGTATTAAGGTTGAGTAAGTTTGGTTTGAAGTTTGGTTGATGATAATGGTGGAACTTGGATGATGTTCTTAAGGACAGAATCTGTCCTCTTCGACGAGTCAGGGAACCGAGCGCCTTTGAAGGCCGTAGAAGTGTTGCCTTGCCCCGAAACTTATTGGTAAGACACCCTAGGACATGATATTACATGTTAGCAAAGGATAGATGAGTTATATTCGAGTTTTGAAGGTCGTTTTATATGGAAACTTGTTGGAACAGAATCTGCCCGGCACTGAACAGTGTAGGATTCGAAGTTGTTGCGGTTCTTGGAGGAGTTTATTGGCTTAATTAGCTAGGTAAGAAAACTTCTAACCTTTTGTTAGGATGTTGAGTCACTAAAGGGTGGAATTTTGGTTGAATTAAAAGGGTTTAAAGGACTGATTTGGTGAGAAATACTCGTGAGACCCGAAACCGTCCAAATCCCATTTTCTGCGCACACCGATTTTAAAACGGCCCGTTCTAATTCATCCGATGTCCCAATTGAGCACCATTTTCGCCCACACGACCGTAAGATATTGAAGTTTAATACCATGAATTTTTTTTTCCCAAAAAGTCAGTAGAAAAATTGCAGTTTTCTCGAGAGTGAACCTGGTCGTGGTGAGTATTTTTGTGGTTTGGGGTCATTGATGACTTTTCTTGATTGAATGCCCCTTTAACATGCCTAGGGAGCGTCGATATGATGCTGTGGTTGTTTGGTGATGATATGCCGTGTGTGAATTTGGGCATGTGATGATTAATTGGGTTCAATTGAAGGCTTTAATGCTTGGTTTTGCACTTGATGTCGCATGAGGCCTAATGTAGTGATATGCATATGCTTGATGGCCGAATGATATGCTTGAAATGGTGAATTGGTTGTGATTGAACCGTGTGCCTTGAATGGCGATGAGATGACATGATGCCAGGAATTGCCTGTGAATGTGAAAAATGGCTTAATGAGAAAGAATCACTGTTTGTTTTTATGGCCAATGCATTGAGCCGGGGAGGGAGTTACTCCCATTGACCTAACGAGGTCGTCCGGCTAGAGAGTCCTACCTTGACCGAATCATCTCGAAGGCTGTAAGAATCGAGAGTCAGGTAGTGACCGAATCATCTCTAGGTCCGGACGCGAGAGTCCTGTAGTCGACCGAATTATCTCGATGGCGCGGAGTGTCGAGAGTCGCTACAGAGACCGAATCATCTCGCAGCGAGAGTCATGATGACCGAATCATCTCGATAAGACGTCGAGAGTCATATGATTGATCGAATCATCTCGCAGCCCAAGTGGGGCGGCCCTTGATGGGCGTAAAGAAGATAAAAGACTGAAACATGGTTCTTGATATGTTTTCGAGTCTGTATGCTTGAATTAGCTGGAATGCCTGGGATGCCTGGAGCGTATGGAATGTCTATATTGCATGTATTGCTTGAGAAATTCGAATAGGAAAGTGAAAGTGTGAAAGACATGAACTTGAATACCTGATATGCCTGAGCTGCTCTATTATGACCAATTGCTTGAATGTCATGTGTCAAAAATATTTTTGCCAAAACTTGCATATTTTCAAACGAGTCTGGAGGTACCAATAGTCTAGCTTAGGGTTAGGGTCGACTTGCTGAGATTATTATCTCACCCCGTCGTGGGACCAATATTTTCAGACCCGAAGCACTGGTGGAGACCCTTGAAGGAAGATGATGACGTGAAGGTTGATGAGAAATTGGCTTGAAGAGAAGTTTGTTTTTTCTGTTGAAGTCTATGAAGACCTCTTAATGTTTCGAAATTAGAGTTATACATTGAAATTTATGATTTACCTTGGGAGTAAAATACTTTTGTATTGGAACGTCCTAAAGTCATCATTTGTACTAAAGGGAAGAAGTAGTTATCTCGTTTCCGCTTGTGCCCTTTCATTGTAATGATTTGATAAGTCGAAGGCTGGAGGATCCTAGAAGACAATCATAGTGATGGAAGTGCTTAGAAGGATGCTCGCTGGGTTTGGGGCGTGACATGTCAAGATTGGAAAGCTAACGATAAACAATGTGTCAGTTGTTGATAGGGGTGTCAACGGGTAGGGTCGGGTCGGGTTTTCATAATACCCGACCCGACCCGAAACATATTATTTGCACGCTTGACCCGACCCGAAACAAAATAAAATAAACATGACCCGAAATACTGGGTCAAGTCGGGTCGGGTCAGTTCGGGTCGGGTTTCGTGTTCCGTTTTTCACAATCACAGAATTTCAAGTCACAGAATATCATGTTCCATTTTTTTTTTCCAATGACAGAATTTTAAGTCAGAGAATATTTAAAAAAAAAAGTGATACCCAAAAGAAAAAAAATGACATCTTGATCTTTCTAGTGTAGACTGTCCCTGGAAGCACTGATTCAAACATCAATGAACAAGAGCCATATAATTACAACAGCATTTAAAAAATCAACCAAGAATCTCCATCAGCTTGTTGAGTCTCTTGATCTGGATCAACCTTCACATATGTTTGGTTGATCTCTTTGTCATTAAGGCGTCCCATCATCTGAACCCACTTAATATAAGCCGACAACAAAGAAAAGATCTGCTTCATCTTTCTTCCTTGTACGAAATCTGAATTCTAGAAAGAACCTATGTATTTTCACCTGCATTGTCAGTGGAAACTCTAATAATTAGCATCAATAGCATGCATAATGAAGAAACAATGAGACCCATAACTTATACTAAACATTTGCAAGCTACAGAGGACACCAAACACTAAAACTCCAAATATCGTATTCTTCTCATAATTTCTTCCAAAATACTTCTAAGTTCTTTCATGATCTCTCAAAAACCTGGTCCAGAAACACCACATTACTGCATCACATTTCCTCTTTCAGATAAAGGTCCAAACAATAATCTTGAAGTAATTTATGTACTAAAAAGTCCCAAATGCGCCTCTAGATACTAAAATAGTCTGAAATCTTTGAGATTTTCAAGAACCTCACAGATACACTAGTATGATAATGAAATCAAAATTAAGAACACAAAGCAAAAAAGCATGCTTACAGCTACAAAACTAGGACGAATAAAAAACAAATGATATTAGCAATTTTCAAGGACGAATCAAATTTCTATCAGTGTTGTGCTGCAAAAAATTTAATCTGCCACGACATGATTACCTGCCAGACATTAATCATCAAGAGATACCAAGTTCGGGTCCATGGTCGAATTTGAAGACTCTCCATTAAATTCATGATCCAAGTGAATTTTAATAGACAAAAGTATACATATTAAAACAATAATATTTTCTCACCTGAATCGAGATTTTCAAGTTCTTCTAAGCTCTCCTCAATCGAAAATGGAAGTGGTGTGGATCGTAGCCAGTCCTGGCCACATACAAGAGCCTCTACCATGCTTGGGCTCAAAGAACTACGAAAGGCATCAAGTACACGACCTCCTGTGCTGAATGCGGCCTCTGATGCTACAGTCGAAATGGGTACGGCCAAAATATCTCGAGCAATGGAAGAGAGAATAGGATATCTTGACGAGTTTACTTTCCACCAAGTTAGGATATCAAAGTCAGGGTTATAGCGCTCACTTGCTTCCTCCAAATACTTATCCAATTCAGATTGCTCTTCCAAAATTTGTTGCCCCGTTTTACGAAGATACTTTGCAGTCATAAAGTTAGCACCGATCACAGGAGACTTTGACACACTTATTGTCCTTGTACCCTTTAATTTCAAGTTGCCTTGGGGGCATTTACCAGTGCGGTATTGCTCATACAATGATGCTAGAGATGATGTTACTTTATCATGTAAAATTGTTGCCCCCTTGCTTTCATAAACATCATTAATCAACCATTTCACATATTCCCACTTATGTCGAGGATCAAGTATACAAGCTATGAACAAAGTAAGATTGACAAGACATCTTAGCACCAGATCAAATATAATAAAAACATAGAACACTAAAATCAGCAAAAAGTCACAAAAACTATGAAAAACAGTGATTCCTAAGCCTTTACAAATGCAACATACAAGATGGATCTTCAATACTTCTTAGCACCATAACCTCTCACCCCACTCCACAACCTTACACTCCTCATCTTCAGAGTTAATGCAGCACTTTCTATTTAGGCCACCCATGTTCCTTTCTCTTGCCACCTCAAGATCAGCTCCCAAATTGGTTCATTGAAACCACAGGCCATTCTATCCACGAACCTACTTGGTATATACCCACAACCCAAGATCACATAGCTCTTACCCTGTTGAAAGGCTTAGAATTGCTCTCTAGGCAGAGAGAGGGAAGGAGCAAGAATCAAGAGAAATGGCAGTTTGTACAACCTACACTACCCAATCCCTCCACTCAACATGCTCAATCTCCACACCCTCCAAGACCCACTTGGGGTTCAATCCAAATGACAGTATTCAGGCAGTTGAGAGAGAGAGAGAGAGAGAGAGAGAGAGAGAGAGAGAGAGAGAGAGAGAGAGAGAGAGAGACTTACAAACCTATGCAGTTCCAGGGTCCCTTCCAAATGACATGGAGAAGAAAATGAGATGAGACAGGTCTAAGGGGTGTCCATATAGAGAGGATATGACTTTCTGTTTGAATTCCTGTTCACACTTTGCTTTCCTTTGCTTTTAGAACTGCTTCACCACCAATACCAAGTTACCAACTTTTTTCATTCTTTTCTCTCCCCGGCATGCTTTTAGAACTACTTCTCTCCCACTTTATCCTGATGTCCTGGCAAAGACAGATCAACTGTAATTTTCTCCAAGTCGATAACGAGTTCGAGTTGCGGTTACACTAACACAGGCTTACATTGAAATTGAGTAGGTACAGCATGTTACATTTATGTTAGTTGTTAGGACTAAAACATAGACTTCCCATTGAAATTCTCTGAAAATGCTTTAGGAAATTGCAGAGGAGAGGAATGTGCAGGCATGCTGAGTAGCAATTATTAAAGAAATGGATAAAGCGCTAGCTATCTCAGCTTGTACCAAGCCACCAAACACCAAGAAAGGCTTACAATGATCATTATAGAAGTGGGAAAAATATGTTACTCTGATCTTTAGCCTTTTTCTCCAAAAGTGCTAAACAAAAATTGTCATCATTGGAGCTAGTTGCTGCATTAGGTTGAACTCAGTTGAAGAGAACAGATTAGTTGATGATGTCTGATGCATATAACAATGGAATGAGTCAACTCAGGTCCCATCTGACTAACTAAATAGGGTAAGCCTATTATTTAACTTAAAGCTATAGGCTGAAGATGCATATGATCTGTTGGAAAGCTGACTGTTAAACCAATTGGCAATTATAGTCAATGCTTTTTGGTTAAGCTATAGGATGATGCATGCGCAGAAATGATCAACCTCTCTCTCTCTCTCTCTCTCTCTCGCCGAGGAATAGGATGATGCATGCGCATAAATGATCAACCTCTCTCTCTCTCTCTCTCTCTCTCTCTCTCTCTCTCTCTCTCTCGCAATATCAACATGAAAAAAGCTTCTTCTTTTCCCTTTTTGGGAGCAATGGAATAAAGCCCAAATTATCAGAACACGATCGCCTTGACTCTCCAGAAGAAGAAAGGGATCAAGGGATCACGGTTTAGGAAATCTTTCCCTTGCTTTTTTCTCTTCTCTTATCCATTCCATCCCTTCAACTGAAGTTTTACCATGTACAATTTGAAGCACAAATTTACATCTCCAACTACGTACTTGCACTGCTACATCCAGAAGATCACCATCTATCTTTTTTCACTTTTCCCACGAAATGAAAAGCCAAATTGGACAAAGCAAAAGGGCAATCGGGACCAACCCTAACAAAAACCCAAAAAAAGAAAAAAGACAGTCTAGCATCAATCAATTAGGATTCTTACAAGCACAGATCAGAAGGCAGAACCCAACATTGTCCTGCTCTCTCTCTATGCGACTCTCCCTCTGTGCTTGGCTCTTGCTCGCCGCGGTATACGTCGGAGTAGGCGCGAGAGGGAGGCGACTCAGGCGAGAGCATCGAGTACGAGAGAGGGAGGCGAGACGTGAGATGCGAGAGCGTCCGTAGTGTTTAGGGTTTAGTCTTGACTCTTCAGTCTTCAGTCTTCACATGTCAAGTGTTTGGGCTTGTTCTCCTATTTTGGGCCCAGGCCCGAGCCCGAACACGGAAACAACAATAGCAGACAATGCCCGAACATGAAATAAGAATAGCTGATAATACCCGAAACATGTTAAGACCCGAACAAGAATGTGTGTAACTTTTCGGGTCGGGTCGGGTCGGGTCTTGTTTCGGGTCGGGTACCTTGTTCGGTATGGACACCCCTAGTTGTTGAAGGACTCAATTACAATCTCTTAAGTGTAAGTCAACTCTATGATATTGGTTATAAGATATGTTTTAAAGAGAACAAATGCACAAGAGAAAGCAGTGATAAGACTCAAATATTCACTGGGACAAGACGTGGGAACATCTATCTACTAGATGTAGATTCACAAGAAGAGAAATGTCTTGTCTCTATCAAGGAAAATTCAGATCTATGGCACAGGAAACTTGGGCACATTAGTAACAAGCAAATAATCAAGCTTTCCTCTAAAAAGCTTGTAAGAGGACTATCCAAAGTCAAATTTGACAAGACTGATTATGTACAGCCTGTACTCTCGAAAAACAGGTAAGGAGTTCTTTCTACTAATCGAGCCTTGTAGGTTTTTCATATGGATATTTTTGGACCTACGCAAAGTTAAAGTCTCGGTGCTAAGAGATATTGCTTGGTGATAGTAGATGATTATACTCGTTTTACATGGGTATATTTTCTTGCTCACAAAAATGAAGCATTTTCATGTATTTCAAGCTTTGTAAAACTTGTTCAAAACGAAAAAGGCTACACCATTTCTTGCATTAAAATCGATCATGGTGGAGAATTTGAAAATAAAAATTTTTCATCTTATTGCATTGAAAATGGTTTGCAACACAATTTCTCGACTCCCTATACTCCAGAATAAAATGGAGTTGTGGACAGGAAAAATCGCTCTTTACTGGAAATGGCAAGAACTCTCTTGATTGAAAGTAAAATTCATTCATATTTTTGGGCAGAGGCAGTCTCAACTGCCTGTTACATTTCAAATCGTAGATTTCTCAGACCGCTTCTGGATAAAACCCCTTATGAACTTTTTTAAAAATAAAAAATCAAATGTCTCTTATTTTAAAGTGTTTGGATGCAAATGTTTTGTACTAAAAAATGCAAATGACAAAGCCGGTAAATGTGATGAGAAATCCGACGAAGCAATCTTTCTTGGTTACTCTACTACAAGCAAAGCCTACAGGATCTTCAATAAAAATTCATGTACTGTGGAAGAGACAATGAATGTGAAGTTTGACGAAAACAGTACCATATACATCACCCAAGAGGAAGAAGATGTTCAACATACATTTCAAGATGAGGAGAAGACCAACTCCCAAGATGACACTACTCATTTTGGATCTATCAAAGATCAGTCTGGTTCTATAGAACGCAGAAAGAAAAATTTGATCACAACTGGAAGTGTAAGTCCAGTCATCCACTACAACTTGTTCTTGGAGATGTGTTATTATAGTGATATCCATATCGCTAAAGAAGGGAGAATTATGGTGTCCCTTGGGATGGCACACATGTGTGCCAAGACTTGCATCGATATTATCGATGGTTTAGACTGAAAGTTGGGATAGTCTAACTTGTGACCAAGTATTGGAAATGCTGACAAGAAAGGGGCATGATGTTGAAGGTCGATGGTTTAGTAAGGATGGTGATAGATGAAGAGTTTGGGTTGAATGCGATACTCTAGAAAGGCATACAGTCAAGGGTTAAGAAAAGATGGATCGTGGGACGTGTGTTGTCCTCGAACCAATAGACAATTGAATAAGATCTGAATGTTCGAAGGTATACCACCGACAGATGTTGTGAATGTTGAGAGATAATAAATAATATTAAGTACAAATCGAAGACGGTGGGAAACAAATCCTGGGGAAGGATGACTTTTGCTGGGAAAAGATAAATGAGAACGTCAAGTAAGGAATGGAGTTATCTTGAAGAGTGAGAATGCGATGGGGCGTTGGTACCCCATGAAATTGGATAATTGAGAGATTGCAAATTTCGAGGACAAAATTTCTTTAAGAGGGAAAGAGTTGTGACATTCTGAATTCTGACCCCTCTCAAGGCTGTGAAATGAAAGGTATCGATCGGTGTGTTTCAGTTGTAGCTCGCTCGGAGTTGGCCACTCCCGAGTTGACTGACTAAAAGAGAAAGACTGACGCGGAGTCGGGTGCATGGATCTGGGGATTTTGAATAAAAAATGGCACTTTGACCATAAGGATTGTCGAGGGAATATTTTGGGTTAGCAGAGATCGATTTAGGAACAATCGTGGAATGCCTTACTAGCATTATACGTTGGGACGCGGGTGAATCCGCTTAACCAATGTGTAATTTGCGAGAATTTTCTAAATCAGATTCCGACAATCAGGATTGTAGGAGCTAGCGATAGACCCTCGCAATTCCATAACAACCAAAGTCGCCATAGTTTAAGAAACCCTAAGGTATACGCGTATGTTGACACCTGATTTTTGATCAGTCTTTCATAGTTTATTTTTAAAAAATTCATAAAAAATCTATAAAAAGTTAAAAAAATTAAAAAATCATCTTTGGTAACCTTGACCAAGCTAAAGGAACCATTTTTGATAAAAAAAATAATTTGTCATATTTTTAAATATTTTTTAATATTTTCCAAAAATAGAAAAATACATGAAAAATGAAGAAAAATAGCGTTCGATGTCGTAAAAATATAGAAAAATAGTCAATATTTTTATTTTAATTTCTTTTTCATTTTGAACTCATAAATAGTCAAAATTCAAGTTCAATTGCATGTGTTTCTTCACGACGCATAGAGTTGAATTTGGCAAAAAAAATGTCATTCGAGTATTTTAATTTGTAAATTTCTACATATTTTTTAGTCTTGATGTCCAATTAGATCGACCACCATCTACAATAAATTCCCCTTGCTGAATATTTTCGTTTTTGTTTCACATGATTTCATGGTGTAAAACGCCGAGTGGATCCCCAAATATAATCGGGTCGGCTCGTCCAAGACCAAACCAGGGCACGGCGAACCCCATGTGAGTACTCTCGAACTCCTTCGATACTTCCTAATGCTTTTCTTAGGTTAGATCGTGTGTAGAATGGCTAGGACAGCTAAATCATTCTTGAGTTGTGATTGATAAATAGGGCCTTACTAGGAATGCCAAGTGATTTATTTGCATATCTAGATTCCTTGAGTTGCGCATTTTATTACTGATTGTGATTGCTAGGATAATCACTCCTATCTGCATGAATTTCTAGATTTATGGTTCATACCTTACTCATCCGCATGAATCTCAGGCTAGAAAATTCAGTCAACTTAGGTACCGAAAGGGCGTCAACTCTGACAGTTGGTGTAACTAAGTCCCCGAAACCATTTCTCTGGTTCTCGCAGAATTGAATAGAAACTCCCAACTATTCGATTGGGTGGTCCAATCACACCCTAAAAAAATGATTGGTGGCGACTCCATGGCATGCACACTTAGCACATGTCACTAGACTACACTGAAAGTCGATCACGCATACCTCCGTTGCGATTTGGGTAATGGGCCTTGGGAGAGGCCCGCGTCCGACCAGACAGGACGGCCCATTAGCCCTCGAGAGCTCGACAACCTCAAGAGGGTCGCGACAGCGTAGCGCCTGCAAGAGTCACCCGTCAGTTTGAGATAAACTTGAATTATAGTCGACGAGGGCTCCAGATGAAATTGGACCTTGAGATTTGGGTATTGGATATTTAGGAATTCCAACATTTGAATTGAAATGGACATCGCCTCATCAAGAGCAATTTAGATTGGAAAAATAAAATTTCGGACGCACGTACAAAATGACTATTTTGCCCCTTGAGGTTTGCCCTTGTCTTAAGGTTTAATGAAGGGCGTTTTGCTCATTTGGTCTTCCCCTAGGGCTACCAAAAATGGGAGGAGAAATTGGTCATTTGAGGTTTTGATATTATTGAGATGAGGACAAGTGTCACAATTGGATGATGACAAGTGTCACAATTTGGGGTGAATAGCATTAATTGTCTTGTTTAATCCTCCCCCACCAATTATTGAGCATGCTTTGACTTAAGGGGATTAAGCTAGCTTCTCTCCTCTCTCTCTCTCTCTCTCTCTTCATTTGGACGACCAACTCTCTCTCTCTCTCCTCCATCTTCTTCTTCATTTTCTTCTTCTCGGCCGAACTGCCCAGCCCGACTAGTCCCGACCACCTCCCTTCCTTAGGCCATAACTTCTTCGTCCGATGTTGGATTAAGGTAAAACCACCACTATCTGAAAGCTTATTGTGTTACCTTTCTAAGGACAAATATAAGCTCAATTTGGCCCATTATTTATTGCCGTAGGTCTGTTTGAATGGACAAAGGTCAGATTGAGGCAGAATCTGACCGATTTTGGGGAAGGAACTGTTTCGTGGGCTTCGAGACTTCAAATGGCTCCAACTTTTCGATGAGATCTTCTACACTCATACTACCAGAGTTGGCTGAGCTGTGGTTATAAGTTTATTTGAGAATTGAGGAGTTTCCATGATTGATTTGAGGTAGTTTTGTGAAGCAGAATTCTGATTGTTAGAGTACCGAGGGAAACCGAGCTGTTTGAGATCCCTCGAGGTGTTATCTTGCTTCCAAATCTTCGGTGAGCTTTCTAAATGTGTGGATTGATATTATAACATGTCGGTTTTATGGTGAATGGAAGTTTAAAGTTGAATTAAGGGCTGTTTGACGTGAAAAATGTGAGATGCCGACCAATCTGCCCATAACGCGCACCGATTTTGAATTGAGTGGTTCTAAGTCGTCTGGTATCCAAATTGAGCTCCGTTTTCGTCCACGTGTCCATAAGATCTTGAAGAACAAGATTATGAATTTTTTTTCTCAAAAATTCAGTAAAAAATGTCAATTTTCATGAGACTGAACCTAGGCATGGAGGCTCGAATTGGGCAGTTTTGATGAATTGAGACTTTGGATGACTTACCTTGATAGAACGACAATCGACATGCTTAGGAGCATTGAGTTGTCACTGTGATGACTTGCGATTAAGATGCTGTGTATGTATTGAAATTGAAAGTATTTTAATGGGCGATTTTTGGAATTTCTTAGGGCCGTGCACTTGCCCTATTCTGCCCGGTTGAAGACCGAGCTTGGTGGTAGATTTTGAGTGGAAGGGTTAGCTCAATTAAAGAAGTAAGTGTCCCTTATACCTTTACTCGAATGCTAAGATGCTACTGGATGCATTTGATTGGTGAATTGATCAAGTAGTTGATTGATGAAACTATGATTGATGATGGCCAGACATGAATGTGTGAATTGAGCTTGGCATGCTTGTTTTATTGAGAAATTCACATGGAATATGATTGAATGAATGATGCAGGTAATGGAAAGTCATGTTAGCGTGCATGGTTATATGGTAGTGACACTTGATTGATAAATGTGCTCGAATTAGTAGGCCTGAGATTGGCAAGGGAGTGCTTAGTTAATTGATTTCTTGATTCATGAAAATTAGCTTGGTGCCCTTGTGATATGAATCGGCTTGGTGCCCTTGATTCATGAAAATTGGCTTGGTGCCCTTGTGATATGAATTGGCTTGGTGCCCTTGATTCATGAAAATTGGCTTGGTGCCCTTGTGATATGAATCGGATTGGTGCCCTTGTGATATGAATCGGCTTGGTTCCCTTGATTCATGAGAATTGGCTTGGTTCCCTTGAAATGTGGCGTCCCAGACCGCCACCCTACTGTCAAAAGTCTCTAACAACGATAATTAGAGATTCACTTATAATAATCAGTAGACTATAGTCTATTTACCATAGGCCACTAACAATAACTATAACAATAATATAACAACTTAGCGAACCATCAAGGCAAACAAACATAAGAACTAGAACATTCATATAATAAGCGTCGTACACGACCATAATAGTTCATACATATATATTTATATATATATATATAACAAAAGATGACTCGATCGTGAAACCATAGGCATAAACTGGGATGGTCACACAAAAACTACTCCATCGTCCTACGTAGTCGCCTATGTCCAAAAGTCGCCAAGACTATCTCCTCGGTCCTCAGTCCTCCTCAGACAGGTTGAAGGGAAACATCTCCTCATCCTCAGACTCCTCGCTTCGGGTGGAGGAACAAACACATCTGGCACAGGTGCTGGAGGAGGAGGGATAGGTGCGGCGTCAGCAGCAGAGCAGGTGGAGGAGGCGCAGGGACCACAGGCGCTACGGGTGGCGCAGGAGCTACTGGTGCAGTAGGTGCTGGGGGTGCGTCAAAAGTACTCTCAGAAAACGGGCCAATAAGTCTATTACCCTCGCGGATATAGATAGCATACCAACGATAAATGGTCAATGCGGGCTCTCCCTCATCGACCCACATAGTATGTACATGAGCTACAAGCTTCAAATGCGGAACATCTAAATGTATCATATCACGATAGTAAGAGTCATAGTCGATAGGGACTCCAAAGCGCCTGTGAACTGTCACCATGGATGCTAATCTGAAAATGTGTCCACAAACGTGGGTTAGCACGACGGCTAGCAAGAAAACATTCAATCCCACCATAGGGGTCCTACGACTCCCTAGGACAAACTATAAGGCAAATTATGATAATATAGCACAGTAACATTTCAAGAATCAAACAAAGCTCACAAGATACAGAAATGTCAGGATGTCATGCAATGACGTGCTTTTCGCTCACACAACCATCGCCAAGCCCAATGGCTTGCAGCGGCCCCTTACTCCAAGGCGTCCTCGACGCATGGTACGGTTCTACCCAGCACACAGCACAGGGTCGTCAAGCACGTACAAATCCCCGCACACAGCCCAGGGGCGTCATCTCGATTCAGTGCACTGAAGAGCAATTACTCCACATATCTCATCATATATCAGTCGGCATCACATGCCAATGCATGCTTGGCCATGAGTCACAAGATTCTCACTATCAATTCTGCAATTGATATAACAATTCCAGGCCAACAAACAAGAATGCCAATTCACAAGTACATGTTCATGAGATATGGTATCAAGAAAATCAATCGAGCAAAGCATCACAGCCAGAAACTCAATGACTAAGAAATTAGTCAAAACCACACTTCAAGGCCGAACCTATTGTTGCATTAAAACAGAGCATACTTCTTTTCTTGGAACCATAGATCAATCCATCCTTTGTTCAGTTCGACTTGTCATTCAAAGGTCCTTCTCATATAGACTTGACACTTCATTAGACTACGCAGGATAATGCAATGTGTCTCAGTCCAATTTGAATTTACGCCTAAAACAGAATGAGGAACAGCTTTATTCTAACTGAAAACCACCAAGACTCCAAGCTATAAATTGAGTCCTACTTCTACGAACCAACTAATCTTCGCCACAATCACTACTTCACGCATCTTTCCTTCAATATCACGCTAGAAAAACTATAAGGTAATCGGAATTAACTTCATTTACACAATTAGACAAAGAGGACAGCAAACATCACCGAATCCAGTTTCGGTCCTAGGCTTGCAATTCACCAAGTTTTCTTCAATTTCCATAGGTGTCCTTACGCCCATGATATCCCTATACCATCATCAAATTCTATCTTCTAAATCATGCAAAGTGATTTACTACAACCTCAATCGACACGCTAAACAGAAAGAAACAAATCTGCATTAAATCGAGCATGGATCATCGCACGGCAGGTAATTCGGTTCTAACCTTCTTCTAACGGGCCATCCATTGCTAATTCCATAACATCCTAATTTAATTCTTCATTAAGCACTTCCGAACTTACCACATGACACGATTTCACCATCATTTACGACTAAGAGTAAAATAAAAACTGCATTGTCTTCATCTACCTCACCGAGCAGAAATGGCACGAACAACTCCTACATTGAGCTTCCTAGGATCACATTACTACATTACACCACTATCCTATGATAAGATTGAAGGGATTCTTGCCTTGGTAGCTTGTTCTTGCTCGAGCACGACGCCTCTCTTCCTCTCGGTTTCCTCGACGATGACAAGCCGCCCTTCTTCCCCTTTTTCGTTGCTCTCGGCCTCTTGCTCTCCCTCACTTCACGAGCTCTCTCTCTACCTCACTCGCTCGCAAACTCTCTCTCTCACTACTAACTTCGGTCGACCAAGAGGAAAGAGGAAGATGAGAAGATGGAAGGTCTTTCCTTAGTTGCATGCCCAAAGAATCCTTCAAGTGACACTTGTCACACATGCACTTCTCCCTCATAGCCACATGCCACTTTGCATTGCCCTAAGTGGCCACTAATCATTGTCACAAGATTGATGAGATTGATCACCAATGGAAATTCTTGCCACTTCCCCATGATTCACGCCCAATGAGGTCTTAAGCATGGAAGAGTTCATGCGCCACTTGGCGCTACCCTCATTGTTGCATTATCCCATCAAGATTTTGATGGAACTCTTGGCCACTAGTTGAGCTTACTTCTTGTGCCATTTCCTAGGTCTTCAATGGCCAATGGAAAAATTCATGCACCACTAGCTCCCTTCATCCCTTGGTCGAATACCACTATGGAGGTTAGTGTCCGAAAAGTCTATCCCTTGTTATTTCCTTTGGACGGTCGACCACCTAGTCTTGCATAAGAAAATTATCATGCCCCCACTTTGCATTGTCCTCACGGCTGATTCTCACTCTTGCACCTAATTTAGGAAAATTTTCGGACATAGGCTAATGCACAATTTAATCCTCGCGAATTCTTGCTTGCCATTCGCCCTCGCATAACCTAATTCATGTCCATCTCATTTATCAAGCTTAGAAATTTTCAAGCTTAGGGTCCTATGTACAAAATCCTCAAAATTTATGGGTAATCGATCAATCCAATGATCGTCGTTTCTTAAAATAGAATCCTCGATTATTTCTCCATTGTTCATCTTATGATTTCCAAAAATTTGAATCCTCGTATCGTAGGCCTCTTCAGCAAACCTTTAAATTCCCAATTCCTTGCGTCAAAGTCAGCTTCAAAACCCATTTGACCAATCCTGGTCATTAGGAATATAATAAATGGGGGATGCCACATGAAAGGTGAAAATGGCTAGTGAGCCCTTGATGAGAAACATGGCTAGTGATTTATGACGAAATTTGGCTAGTGAGCCCTTGAATGATGAGAAATGGCTAGTGAGCCCTTGAATTGATGAGGTATGGCTTGAGAATACACCCTCGCTTATTAACTTAAAGTTGTGCTAGTACGAAACTTGGTTGTGATGATATGATTGTCCTTGAATCGTGATTGCTTTAGGCCAGTTATATCGAGGTGCCTTGAATGCTATGTGCTAATTGTTTTTTATGAGCTTCTGCCTATTGCTTTGTTGCATAGTCTGGGGGGACTGGAAGTCTGGTCTAGGTTTAGGGTTCACTTGCTGAGATTTTATATCTCACCCCGTTGGGGACTAACATTTTTTAGGTACCAGACGATGGAACACCAAGTTTTCCAAGGACTGGCATTCGAGGAAGTAGATGATCGAATGTGTATAAGACATTGGGTGACCTTAGGGATTATATTTGGTTTTGTGGTCCAGGATTGAACCATTGATATTGGACTACTGTAAACCTTGTGTACATTTAGTAAAATGAGAAGTGTACCATGTTCCTGTCCTAAGTCATCTTATTATTTTTATAAGTGGAGTTGTTTCTCGCTTCTGTATGTAGTGGATAATGATGTTTCGAGGGCCGATGAATCCTGGGAAGCACCAAGGGTATGAAAAGACCTTGGTGGGATGTTCGGAGGCCAGACGGGTTCGGCGTGTGATAATAGTAATACCTAATTCTTGTCTGATATATTCAAATGTATTCTTATCAAGTGGCTTGGTGAGTATGTCAGCTAATTGATGCTTTAAATCAACAAATTGAATGCTAATATCACCATTATGCACATGATCACGAATAAAATGATGCTTAATTTCAATATGCTTAGTTCGTGAGTGCAAGATTGGATTCTTGGTGAGATTGATTGCGCTGGTGTTGTCACATTGGATTTCCACATTGTGAGATTGAACACCAAAGTCCTTCAGTTGTTGCTTCATCTATAGGATTTGTGCACAGCAACACCCTAAGGCAACATACTCAGCTTCTGTAGTTGATAAAGCTACAGTATTCTGTTTCTTGGAGAACTAGGACACCAGCATTGATCCGAGAAGTTGACATGTTCCTGAAGTACTTTTTCTGTCTAATTTACAACCTGCAAGATCAGCATATGAATATCCATGGAATATAAGATCTGAGGTCTTAGGATACCATAGTCCCAAATTAGGATAGGTTCCTATGTATTTAATGATCCTTTTGACAGCAGTAAGGTGTGATTCCTCGGGATTTGATTGGAATCTAGCACACATGTAAACACTAAAAATAATATCAAGTCTAGAAGCAGTTAAATATAGTAATGAACTGATCATGCTTTTATAAAGCTTCTGATCAACCTGTTTACCCTGTTCATCCTTGTCTAGCTTGGATGAAGAAGACATGGGCAAATAAGTTTTCGCGCAATTTTCCTGACCGAACTTCTTTTCCAGTTCAAGAGCATATTTCTCTTGATGTATGAATGTGCCTTGTTTGGTCTGATTGACTTGCAATCTTAGGAAGAATGTAAGTTATCCCATCATGCTCATCTCAAACTCATTCTGCATGATCTTCCCTTTTGATAAATAAATTTGTATCAACTTTACATTTCTCAAAGCCTTGATTGGTAATGAAATTACTTAACCTTTCATACCATGCTCTTGGAGCTTGCCTGAGTCCATAGAGTGCCTTTTGAAGTTTGAACACGTGATTTGGATATTTTGGATCTTCAAAACCTGGAGGTTGATCAACATAGAATTTCTCCTTGATGTATCCATTCAGGAATGCACTCTTGACATCCATTTGATATATTTTGAAGTCGTGATAGCAAGCATAGGCGAGTATGAGTCTGATGGATTCCAGTCTTGCTACTAGGGCATAAGTTTCATCATAGTGGATTCCCTCTTCTTGAGAGTAGCCCTTGGCAACAAGTCTTGCCTTGTTCCTGGTTACTATGCTTTTATCATCCAGTTTGTTTCTGAATACCCATTTGGTTCCAATGATAAGATGATTCTTTGGTCTTGGCACTAATTCCTATACTTCATTGAGTTTGAATTGATGTAACTCTTGTTGCATAGCTTCAATCCAGCTTTTATCTTGAAGAGCTTCTTCAATTCTTTTGAGTTCAAACTCAGAAACCAGAGCAAATGTATTTATCGCACATCTTAGTTTAGATCTGGTTCTGATCCCTTCATCAATGTTTCCAATGACTTGATCGGTAGGATGACTGGATTTGTATTTCCAGTTTTTCTTTGACTTTTCAAGCTCATCTTCGATTGATTCTTCATATTTGGATCTTCAGAAGTTGCAGTTGGTTGCTTATCTTCCAAGTTCTGAGAAGATTCAGTTGATTCTTCGGCCTCAGATGATGTGTTCTACTTCTTAGATGATGAGTTCTGATCATCTGACACTTCATTAACGGAAGTGATCTTCTGAGCAGTGTATTCATCTTCTAATTTCACATTCATGGATTCTTCAACTGTCTGAAAATTCTTGTTGAAGACTCGATAGGCTTTGCTTGAAGTCGAATATCCCAAGAATACTCCTTCATTTGATCTTTCATCAAACTTACTTGGCCGATCACTTGAGTTTTTAAGAATGTAGCATTTACAACCCAAAATATGGAAATATGAAATATTTGGTTTCTTTCCTTTGTAAAGCTCATAGGGGGTTTTCTCAAGCATTGGTCTAAGAAAAACTCGATTTATAATATAACAAGTAGAAGACACAGCTTCTGCCTAAAAATATGAATGTGCTTTGCTTTCAATCAATAGAGTTCGTGCCATTTCTTGTAAAGATCTATTTTTCCTTTCAACAACTCCATTTTGTTGTGGAGTGTATGGAGATGAAAAATTATGTTGAAAACCATTTTAATCACAAAACTCAGCAAAGTAATGATTTTCAAATTCCCCTCCATGATCTGTTTTGATGCTTGAAATAGAATAACCTTTTTCATTTTGAACTTTCTTTGAAAATGTTTCTAAGTATGAGAAAGCATCACTTTTATGTGCAAGAAAGAACACCCAAGTAAATTTGGCATGATCATCCACAATGACCAAACAATATCTTTACCTCTAATACTCTGAGTTTGAGTAGGTCCGAAGACATCTATATGTAACAGCTGCAGAGCACGGTCAGTAGACACTTCATTTATAGATTTGTAAGAACTTCTTACTTACTTTCCCAATGTGCAAGTTTCACAATGCTTAGTCCTTTCAAACTTGGCTTCTGGGAGACCTCTTACTAGCTTCTTTTTGAAGAGCTTTGATATTTGCTTGAGGCTTATGTGTCCCAGCTTTCTGTGCCAAAGTTCTGGATCGTCTTTAACAGATAGAAGACATTTCTCTTCCTCGGACGTTGTATCCAGTAGGTACATATTACCATGTCTTCGTCCAGTGAACGAAGATTCATTGTCTTAACTTGTACCTGAGCACTTATTTTTTGCAAAGTAAACTTTATATCCAATATCGCATAGTTGGCTAATGCTGATAAGATTGAAATTCAAACCTTTAACCAATGAAACATCACGGATAAGAAGATTTCCAATCTTCACAATTCCTTCGCCAATAATCGTTCACTTGTTATCTCCTCCAAAGGAAATGTTTCCACCATCGAACATCTTAATATTGGTGAATTTTGTTGCATCTCCAGTCATATGTCTGAAATACCCACTATCAAGGTACCATTTATTTTTCCTTTTCATTGGTACCTGAAATGATCAGTAAAATTCAAGTTTTCTTTGGTACCCAGATTTGTTTGGTTCCTTTGGGGTTAGCAACATTTGTATATTTAAGAATATCTCAAGTGGATCTCTTAATTTTTTAACAATAACTACGAGAGTGTCTAGTATCACCACAGTTTGAACAAGCATATAAATCTTGACCTTTGAATTTCACAAACTATTTTCTAAAATGGTTCTCATAGGATTTCTTAGGAGGTCTTCTCTTGATTCTCTCCTTAATAGGAGGAAAATAATTTTTCACGTCACTTTCTTTTTGAAATCCTAATCCCGATTTATTATAGTACGGGACTTGTATAGAAAGTATGTGCTGTAACGTTCTAGAACCGGTGGAAAATTTCTTGTGAAAATTTGAAATTTCCTTCCTTAACGAAACATTCTCTTTTTCGAAAATATCCATTTCCTTTTTCAAAGAGTTCTTCTCTGTATCAAAAATATTTTTTTCATTTTTCAAGGAATCAGTTTGTGGCATCCCCCGTTTACGAGATTCCCAATGAGCAAGGATATCCAAAAGAGATTGGAGAGTTGACTTTAAGAACAAGGATCTAAGACCTCATTGTATTGGATTTAAGCAAGGTGGTCAAGTTATGTCAAGGTGACATACGTGAAAGTGAGTTAGGAAATTACCAAGGAATTGATTAATTTTGGATTGTCGTGGCTCAAGGGATATTACAAGGAATTGGTCGTGTACATTGAGGAATATGATGGATAGAAATTCGAGTCCCATTGACCAATTTCCCATCAAATGGAATTAAGGAAATATTAGGGAAAATCAATTGAGGAATTTCAAGTCAAAGGATTATAAAGCATTGGTTGAGATTTATAGTTCTAAGATCAAATTATTATCAAGTGGAAATCAATGAGGAAATTGGAGAATTAATTGGATCTATACCATGGCCGAATATATGAAGGAAATCGCCACCATTGGATTTATCTTGGGGAGCAAGGAAATGAATAAATGACCGATGGATCAAGAGCTCGTGAAGATTAAAATGAGCATGGTTGTGTGATTTAATTTCCCTAACCTTGGAGAACAAGGAATTCTCGGACAATGGGGGTAGAGACACTTGGCAAGATTATCCCATGTGCATGAATTTCCATTGGACGAATGACATTGGGAATAAGCAAGAGAATTTGATTGATCATTGGTTCATGGTCCCATCAAGATTATATTAGAATGACTTGTCACCATTGGGAGCATAGACACTTGGCGTAAATTTGAGAAAGAAATCATTATATTATGGGATATGAGATAAGTGTCAAATGAAGGGCTTCTTAAGACATGCAAGAGGACATTTGTGGGAGCTTCATTGGCCTTAATGCAAGGTGGATTTACATGAAAAATGGCCACGATCCGAGAGCCCGTATTTCCGTTTTTCAGCACGCATCAAAATTAAAATGGCTCGATCGAAGTCGTCCGGAGTCCAAATTGAGCTCCGTTTTCTCCCACGCGACCGTAAGATCACGAAGTATATGAATCTGAGGTTTTTTCATCAAGGAAGTGGATGAAATATTGTCATTATATACGAGAGTGAACCTGGACATGATGAGAGGGGCAGATTCGAAGGCAATTGC
The DNA here is from genome assembly GCA_021437785.1 of Rhodomyrtus psidioides. Taxonomy (NCBI): domain Eukaryota; kingdom Viridiplantae; phylum Streptophyta; class Magnoliopsida; order Myrtales; family Myrtaceae; genus Rhodomyrtus; species Rhodomyrtus psidioides. Next base: position 14,955,195 of record JAILYB010000002.1, read on the forward strand.
ATGTTCTACAAGTGTCAAGGAAGGTTAGGCCATTTGGCACACATGCAAAAAGGATGTGTGATAATCGGACAAGTGGCGTGCTAAGAGAGGGATTTTAGCTAGGTGGCAAGGAAAATAAGTGAGGTGGAAAGATGAGACACTCCCTTAGGCGCATGGGAGGCAAGTGGCAAACATGCATGAGCTAGAATCGCATGTCCACCAAGTGGCGGTCCAAGAAATGCATGTCTTGCAAGTGTCAAATGGGAGGAGGTAATGTGGCTAGTGGAGACAACCATAAGGATGCATGAAGGGCAAGTGGCATGCATGCAAGGTAAATAGGCCAAATGGTGGTTTATCTTTCCGCATGTCCGCCAAGTGTCACGCGACTTGGTCCCCAAGTTGTCACAAAACTTGGTGACCACTCTTCCCTCAACTATAAATAGATGAACTTATAAATCAATTAAGGTTTTTGGCTCATTTAGCTCCTTAGACCGATCGAGAGAGTGAGAGAGAGAGAGAGAGACCGAGAGAGGGAAGAGCTGGTCGGTGCCCACCGAGAGGATTAGAGAGCTTGCAGACGAGTTTGAACGGCTTCACGACTTCAAAAAGGCAAGAGATTCCTTCAATCTTGCTGTAGGATAGAAGTATTTTGTACGAATGACATCCTAGGAAGTTCGAATCAGATTTTTGGCTATACCATTCTGTTTTGTGGACCGATTGAGGTTAGTTCGAGTCTGGTCTGGTTTAGGCACGGGATCGACCTTGATTACGAGTTACATCGTGCTTTCCCAAACTGAATTATATATGAGCTAAACCTGGATGGCGTGGAAATTAGACTTATGAATCAGTAAGGAGCTTCGGGGCAGGTTCTTTTAAGGCAAAACTTGAATCTGTGGAATTCGGATCTAAATTGTGCTTCCTGTGTTGATAATTTTTTCGAGCCTTGTGTGATGAGAATCTGACCAAACTTCCTTCATGAAACTTGTTCACAACGTTCTTGACTATAACGTAATTTAATTTCGGAATTTTTGGATTTGAAGTGTTAGTTATAATTTCCTTAGAACCGCACGCACGGGCTCAAGCTGTTTCTGACCAGTTTAGCTGAGACCCCTTACCGTTCGTGATTTTAAACTGATTTTTGGAAAATTATTTAGACCAACTTCCCTTCATGAAATTTTAAGAGGACATCTTTTGCTACTACGTAGAAAAATTTGGGATTTTTCTGATCTGGTTAACCATACGAAACGTATTTATTTCTCTGACGTTGGCACTGATTTACTGAAGGTCAGATTTCCTCTAGATTTCATGAATTACCGCAACTTTTCTAAATGGGATTAATTCAAGATTTCTTGACACAATGTTTTCCAAGGTCTTAAGTACAACGTGGTAAAATTTGATGATTTTAGGAGCTCATCTACTATTTTTAAAATGGACAACTCGCGTAACTGGGCAGTGCTGAAATTCCCTGCTTGAGAATCGAGTTTGATTTCTTTAGCTTGATAAGAATGTGACTTGATTGGCTAGAACCTTGGTGACCCGAGAGCATCAAAGAGAGGAAGTGGTAGCCTTCTGGTCTTGATGATTCATTTCTCATGTGCTCTGCTTGATCAAAGAAATGCTAACTTTGATGCCTTGATTATTATGTCATATCTCATGTACATATCTTGATGAATTGGCATGCTCGTTTTGTTGGCCTGGCATTGTTATATCAATTGCAGAATTGATGGTGAAAATCTTGTGATTCATGGCTGAGCATGCATTGGCACATGGTGCCACGCGCTATATGATGAGATATGTGGAGTAATTGCTCTTCAGTGCACTGAATTGAGATGACGCCTGTTGACACCTGATTTTTTAATTCCTTTTTACTTTAATTTTTATTCTTAAAAATTAATTAAAAATAGCAAAAAAATCATAAAATTGCAAAATCAATTTTGGTGACCTTGGCCAAGCTAAAAGAACCATTTTGACAAAAAAAGTAATTTTCATAATTTTCATTATATATATATATATTCGAAAAATATAAAAAATAATAATAATAAAAAATAAGAAAGAAAAAAAAGAAAAAAAAAGAAAAATAATAATAAAGAAGGGGATAGTGATCCGACAAAGTTGATGCCTATTTGCTTGCTTTTGTCTATATGGGCATTCCATTGGCATAAAATAAGAGCATAAAAGATGGTGGAAAATACTTAATACACAGTCAAACTCTAAGAAGCGGAATATGGCAAACAAGCCATCGTGGGGGGAGACTAAAAAAATAGGCCACAAGAGGGAGGGAACGAAGAAGAGAAGCTTGCGGACTGAAGGGGCGGAGAAATAAAAAATAATAACAAAGCTGAGTGAGTGGATGGCTGGTCGACCATGAGAGCAAAGGAAAAGAAGATCATATCAGGGGATGGGGTCGAAAAAAGAAAAGGATCTTGCCTCTATCTGGGAAAAAAAAAAGAATAGAGGCGGGCTGGGGCATGAAGAAAAAAGAGGATCAGGAGTCACAGAGGGAGAGAGAAGAGAAGCGCGGACAAAAGGGGGCGGGCGACTAAGCTTCGGTCGTCGTCGTCGCGCCCGGTCTCGCGACATACGGCAACGTCGACGTGGTAGTAGCGGAGCAACGGAGCTCGGATTCGTGCAAAGGGAGCCACCATGATGGTTCATGATGGCCGTCGGTCGAGTTTCGGACGAGAGCGAAGGAAGGAGAGGGACTCACAGGTTGCCTTAGTTCCTTAGCTTATCATCGACTCTGTTTGAAGAGGTTAGTTTTTCTCTCTCTCGAGTTCAGTCGCGTCAATTCGGTCACGACACTCACCGGTACGAGAGCTTCGGTTCCTCGGTTCGGCGAGTCTCGAAGCAGGTTCCTATGGTATTCTTGTCGCTATAGATCCTTTTGTTGAGTTGTTGACGTGCTTTCATGGAGTATCCATCCCTGGTCGCCCGATTCTGCCCTCCTCCTTCTTCTTGTCTCGTCGGTTGTCCTTCCCGCTCGTTTTGCTCGTTCGTTTGTTGCCCTGGTTGGTTTCGAACCGTGGATGTTCTTTCGAGTGAACAACCTTTCGGAGAAGTTTAGTCGGACGAGATGGAGTGGCGGTGGTAATCCCAAGCTTCAGTCGAGCCCGTTGTTGATGGTCGTTGGTCCTCAGGGTGGTCGTAGTGAGACACCGGAGGTCTTGGCGTGGCTGGTGAGTCTCGACGTCGAGGTCTTGCTACTTCAAGCAGACCGGAGTCTGCGGTGGCGATAGGGTCTGGTGGACGCAACTCGTTGGAGCCGTGACGACGCAAACGGGAGCGGGCGCAGCTCACGCATCCCGACGGCCATGGCTTACCGCAGGCCCGACGTTTCCGACGAGTGAGTCCAGACGAGCAAGTCCTAGCATCAGTCGTTGGCGCCGGGAGCGGTGGCAGTCCAAAGCCGGAAGGCGACGCCACAGCGGTGGCGTGGCGGATTCCCAGCGTCGTCGTTCGGTGAAAACGAGCCGACTCGGCGTTTGCAACGGGGAGGTCCACGGGAGTGTGACCTCATGGTGATCAGGCGACGGGTTAGTCAGGAAGCCGACAACGACGCGCTGAAGCAGGCTCGAGCTCGTCCCCCCCTGGTTCCATGCATGGACGTCGCGAGGAAGAAGATGAACAAGAGCAGTGGGTCGTGTGGGCTGTTGGGCTGGTGGAGAGAAAAGAGAAGGTTGGGCCGAAGGAGCTGGATTGAAGGCTAATCATTTGGGCTTTTGGGCCTGGTCTTGTGCGGTACAACCAGGCCCGGTTCTGGTGCTATCTCCCGGGCCTGATTCGGACCCGGGTCTAGGGATCCGACCCGGACCCAGCCCCCCTTTAAATAATAATTAATAATTATTATTAAATTATTATTAATTAATAATAAAAAACTCAAAAATTCAATAAAAAATAAAAAAAAATCATAAATGAATTCAAAAAAATTCGGAAAATTCAGAAAAATTCTAAAAAATTCCAAAAAATAGGAAATGAATACTTTCAACTGGCCACGACCTGTTTCGGGTCTTTTGACCCCCGATCTTTCCAAAAATGACGGTTTTGCCCTTCCGGCAAACCGTCTTCCAAAAAAATTCTAAAATAAATCCAGGAAAATCCCAAAAAAATAGGAAATGGCCACAAACAACTGGCCAAGACTCATTCCGGGCGTTTTGAACCCCGACCTTTCTTAAAATGACGATTTCGCCCTTTGGGCGAATCGTCCTCCAAAAATTGAAGAAAAATCAAGAAATTCCAAAAAATTCTCAAAAAATGGGAAATGGCCACAATCAACTGGCTATGGAATATTCTGGGTAATTCGGTATCCAAATCTCCCAAAAATTGACGATTTTTCCCTTCGGGCTAATCGCCTCCAAATCTTCCCATTTTACCCCTGACCGAAATCACACCTTCCTTAAGCCTTTATGGTTATACTAGGAAGCCATTGATATGAATTGATGTGTATTGAAGTGATTTATTTATGTACTTGATTGTGCTTTCATTTAAATTGATTGTGATTGATAGGAACAGTCTTCCAATCTGTATGAAACCCTGAATCAAGCCTACCTCACCTAAAATTGCGCCTGCATGAACTCTTAATTAGGAAAATCACTAGCGTTAGGTACCGAAAGGGCGTTGGTAATGACACCGACGTAACCAAGTCCCCGAACTCAAAATCTCTGGTTCCGCAGAACTGATCGATCTCTCCCAATCGGTTAGTAAGGTTTCCGGTCTACCCTCCAAGAAAGGCCGGTGGCGACTCCAAATGCATGCACAATTTGCACATGCCACCACGACCACACTGAAGGTCGAAAGCGATCGACTCTTATCGTCGAATCCTTTGAAAAATACTCCCGCCGCGATTTGGTATGGGCCTGGGAGGGCCCGCGTCGATCCAAATCCCGCGATCCGCACTCCGGTGTTGGGGAAAAGGCCCGCGATCGGTAATCCATTAGCCGCGTCAGCTTTCGGACGGGTCGCGACAGCTGGCGACTCCACTGGGGAATGTGTTCTAGAACCTATGGTTTTAGACCTCAAGTGGACTTAGGCCGTAATTAAAACGCTGAGTGATATTTCTAACCCTGCAGGCGCCCTTGAAGGTGAGGTAAGTCCACTTACATTAGGTGTTAAATGTTTTTGCAGATTGGAGTAATAAGGGGGGTAGTCCGTGATTAACATTATCTTATGCAGGTTGGCATATGAATGTATGTTGTGTGGATGATTTGAAGCGCTGATTGATAAACTGTTGTGCATGACTTACATTGTGATGATCACGACACATGGACACGCATAACCGCGCCTAAAACCCCGGGCGCCGCCTATAGGAAAACAATAAAAGGGATTGAAAATGGAATCTCCGTGAGGAAAAACACGGGGTAATCCACTTTTCAATTCCGCTCATTTTGAACTATGGATCGAGCCCCAATGCAACGATAGTTGTGCAATGGAATCTGCTCTTTCTAGAACTCGAGATGGGAGCCTTGGCCTTAGGTTCCAAACCCTTTTGATTTTTAGAGTCAAGCCTCACTTGTCTCATGCGCATGTATATGGATGGTTGGTATACCTAAAACCAAAAAAATCATTGGGTACCTCTCATGGTAAGGTCCTACCGTTTCTATTTAAATTCACTTATAGCCTTTTATTTTGCACAATATGCTGCATTCATCAAATCCGAGGGTTGAGTCCAATTCCATTATAGAGTATGGATAGAGTAGAGATGATCTCTCCAAGTCGGTCCCACATCCCGGACGTATTCAAGTGTGAGCGACGTGTCATCCGCCATCGGACTATCGGGACATTCAACGGAGTTTACCATTTCCACCCTGTCGGAAATTGGAGGACAATGGGCAACAACAAATCCAAGACACCTGCCGGACGCTATCAAAATACCATTTGATAAAGACAAAGGCCCGAAGGGCCGAACCGAAGACACCAAGTGCCGTCCTCTGAAGACCCGACTTGGGGCATCTCTTTAGGTTCTTAAGGGTCACGTTCCAATCGTCCCTTTCCTTTTATCAGGATCATCAAGTCTGTAAGGAACACTCGTCTGTGGGTCCTCCATTTATCTTCTACGCCTCGATTTCTAATTCTTGTTTAAATGTCTTGACATTGGAACGCGGCACTGGAATTTCTCTCAACCATTCGAATTTTTTCGGTTCAATTGCGTGTCTTACCCAGATGAAATTTTCGTTAGAACTCACACTTGGCGTGTTTAACCCAAGTACGAGAATCTAACATTCATTTCATGGTGCGCTGGACATGGAATTGAACCGGTCTATAGCATGCATCATTGGTAATCCTTGGTAATTAACTAAAGTCGTCCATGTTTCCTGAATTCAAGAGGAGACATGATATCCAAATTACCTTCGGGAAATCATTTCAATTTGGATGTCCTATCTCTCACCGAATTTAGGACACATTGGAATTGCATTTTTATCTTCTTGGAAATTCCACAGATTTTCTGGGGATTTGCCAAAAGTGATAACCATGGATTACGCTCCTTTTAGTTTTATGTTTTCTCTTGAAAAACATCGATAAGAATTTTTCACATGAGGTTAAGGCTTGTGTAAAAGTCCTTATCTTCGTTAATCATAAGAAAGCATAAAATTGAAAGGATTTATGCTTTACTTCCCTTTCTGACATATTCCTGTCATTCGAACAGGTAGTTTCCAGAATCAAAATCCGAGGACTTGTGTGAAGAATCAGTCATAAGTTAAAATGGACCAGGATGGCATAGAAAAGCGCTTGACCACCCTGGAGAGTCAGTTGGCTTAGGTGTTCGCAATGATGACAGAGATGAAGACACTCATCATCACCACACAGGGGGTACCCCGACAGTCTTAAATTCTAACCCGACTGTCCGACCAGGGAATCATCAAGAAAAATAGTCAACTGATGAGGGCATTTTTGCCATCTTTCAAGACGTTGAACAACATGCAATCAAAGGAGCCACATTCAGAAGAGAATTAGCTGTAATCTAATCTCTTTAAATTTGAAAATTTGTTGATTGTGTTTTATTGATCCTCAGGAGTGGTCCTTCAAGAAGATCGAAGCTGGTCGACAACTCAAGCCACAGGGATGGATATTTGAAGTCAGACAAAGAAGTCGGCTTCTCACCAAGACAGCATACCGGGGCAAAAGCCCACCAAGATGAAAATGGGACATGAAACTCTAAACAGCAGATATCCCCCAAATTAAAAAAAAAAAGAACCGTAAAAATTGTGAAGTGGATCAAAGTAGTCAATTGGGGCAAATCCCACTCAACTAGGGCAAACACCACTTGACCGGGGTAGCCGGGTCAAGTGTAAAGACGTGTCGTTCCTAATTGATTTTCAATCAGATACCGGCATAATATTTCCTATCTTTTCCTCTCAGGTGAAAAACAAGTAGAGAAGGAAAATCCATTTGTGGATAGACACGAGGGACATGTTTTACATGGCATACATTTGTCGAAAATGTCCTCATCCGATCACATGCAAGATGATCATGGAACGATGGTGAAACTGTAATCGTTCCAATAAGCCCTTCGAATGTTATACCTGACGGGGACCTTTATGTCTTTTGTCTACAGGATAAGATGGTCAAAGACAAACGAAGGAAAATTTGTCTTCCCTATAAGACGGAAAGAAATGTGCCTTCAGCAGATGTCACCCATTGGGATTGCAATGAAAAAATGAATCAAATTATGAAGAAGGAGCAACCTAATTAGGATTGGCTCTCCCTAAGTCGAAAAAGTTGTATCTGTTTCAAATCGGATTGACCGGCTCACGAGTTGATATGGTTTCCCATTCTTGCAGGTGATGACGAGAATGAATGGGCCCACTGAGAAATTTCCAGCATCTTGGAGGCCATAAGTGACTAGAGCGGGGATAGTAAATCCGTAGTCGTTTCAATTAAACCTCCTTATGCAGCAATCGACTCATTCATTCATTTCATCGCGTAGGTGGAATAAAAGATTGTTAAAGCGTAAGGTGAATACGACATGACACAATGAAGGAAATTGTTGCCTGTGAAGTAACACTTCAGGATGCTGAAGTACTCAGCCACAAGTAAACCCATGCTTGCTGATGTCAAATAGCAAGATGCTCGAGGGACGTCATGAAATGATGACAAGGCAAAAGATGCATGAAGAAATCAAAACGTATTGATGAGATCAAGAAGAGCCAAAACGTTGCGGAACATCAAATGCTAAGATCTTCGGAAGATCGTACGATCATATCATCTGGTGTCACAAAAGAGAGTACAAAGTAGATACCAGATGTTAGAGAAATTTAAAAGGTGCGAAGTGCCAAAATCACCTGGCAGGGAGTGGACCGACTCCAACTGAGCATGAATGCATCAACACGGCGTGTTCAAACTGCCTGCGACTAAGTTAGCCAGCCCATACGAATCACTCAGTTGCCGGGGGCAAATCACTCTCTACCTAGAAAGGGTACCGAATGTCGGATATGCCAAATTCACTATGGGGATGTACGGGGAAAGTTCCTAAAGTAATAGTTATCACCCATGAAGCGGGATGAAATGGAGTAATCAATCAAAAGCAAAATGCATCAAGCCCTTCTAAATGAGAAGAAGAGCAATGCGGAACCATCCATTCGGTAAAAGGACGTATTGTTCCAAAATAATTATTTTCTTGATATGAGAGTAATGCTCCTCTTCCTTTTCCTCTCAGATGATGATCAAAAGCAGAGGACTCAGGATGCAGTGCTTTCCAATGACAAACAGGGAGTACCCCTTTTCATGGCATCTCAGACATGCACTGTGGCTAAATATTTTCAAGAGCGTTCTAATGGCTCAATTTATGAACAAAACCTTTGAGGAAACCTGAAGAAGTTTTCCATCATTTAGAAATCTTTGTGAAAAGAATACTTAAAAAGAAAAATTCAAGTTTTGCAGATTGACACATCTGATAAAAATGCTTTCTCTGAATAGAGTGAAAAGCACGAACTCATTCTTCGTTGCAAGCATACCTAACATGCATCATGCATATCATCCACATACAGAGAACCCCAAAGGAAGAAATGCCGGTTCCCGCAGGATAATTTTCAAGGGTAAATTGTATCAACCCCAATAGTCAATTGTACATGCCCTTTACTTATGAGGTTTTTTCTCTTTAACAGGGAAACATCAAATACCTCAAAGGGCAACTATGATCGGGAGAATCACCAGCCCGCCACATGACAAATCCCAAGAATGTCAAGCTGTCTAGAGACAGAAGAAAATAATCGAAAACTCTGGCAATTGAGATAGACGACCAGAATCGACAAAAATCCATGGGAGCAGGTCCCCCCATTTGCTTCAAAGAGCCAAGCCGGGGGCAAACTCCCATGATCTCCCATGAAAGCGCATCAGACCAAGGTTATCAAACCCAGAGATGAAAAACATCAAGACAAGCCTCACTGGGGCAAAATACTTGAAGAATACCGTTCCTTCAAATGTTGGAAGGACAAAACCTCAAAGGAAGTATCTCCTTCCTGAAATTTCAAATGAAGTCAGAAAAGGATCTACGCCTATTTCTTCATGTGCAGGTGCACGGACTTCTTCAAATTGGATTGAAAATCGCCAGCAAACATGGAAAGTGCTAAGGCATGTGGCCAAGATAGAGGCCGCCCAACTGGGGCAAAGCAGTTGTTGATGTGATCGAGGATCATCTCACGAACAACACCCACAAATGCAGACGAGAGGAAGCAACATTCATCCACATCAGTATACGATACTGAAATGATCCCCCCATCAAATGTGGCGCGTCAATTATCGACGAAAGAGATGAAAACGTCAGTAAGACGCCACCATGGATCCCAGGAGAGAAGACATCCCCAAAGAGGATGAGGATTGCAGCAAAATGCAAAATGAAGTTAGCTGGGGCAAGCGTCACCTAACTACGACAAATCACACCCAACCGGGGCAAGTGAATCATTTGTGCGTCGGACAAAGAATGACTTTTCTCCTCTGGCAAAGTTAATGGACGCAATGACAGAGTCGTCCACATCAGAATTAAACCCTGGGATACCAACCTGGGTGAACGGTAATTTTGTATCATTCCAATTTGATCTCTAAAAGATCCCACATTTAACATGAGTTTTTCCTCATTTAACAGGAAATTGGTGGCGCCAAGAAAGCCACAAAAGAAAGGATCTCGCCGACATGGAAGCAAAAAGAATATCAGTTTCAGGGAGGCAGATTGCAGAGAATTGGAACCCTGAAAAACGACGTAGAATGCGTCCAAAAGCATGAAAGGATCTCCTCTAGTGCAAATCCTAAAGAAAGTTCCATTGCCAACCAGATGGAGAGATCATGGCCACAAGATAGAGGGCCAAATTCTGCAAGCCGCGCGTTTGTGTTCAAATGGAAACACAAAGCAAGAACGAGGCTGTATCGTTCCAATTTGCCTGAAATTTTGGAACGCAAACTGACACCTAATTCTCGTCTTTGACAGGGGCTCGCCATCAAGGCGAAACAGGTTTTCACATCCCAAGTATTACCTGTTGGAATACATGACCAAGGGTAAGATGTATCGTTCCAATTTTTGCGAAATTCGTGAACATACAATGACATGTTTGTTTTACACTTTCAGGGATCTCCAGCCGCGGCGGGTAGGTAAGTATCCCTTTTCCCCAAGTCGTTGACAAAAAAGTGTTAGGACTCTTTCAATCATTATGTCTGAAAAGAGGCATCGAATTTTTAAATTCATAGACATCCACAGTTGAAGTTGGGAGGTTGTCTGAACATGAATGAAACATGCATGTGCATCATAAAGCCCCATTGGGAGGAAATTTTTCGGAGAAAACAAAAAGAAGTTTTCCAATCAAAAGTTGTTCAAAACTTTCAAAAGGATGTTTTCTCAAAAGACGAGAGGCAAAGCCTAATCCAAACACGTCCTATACACACTTGAGAGAAAAGTGGAGCGGATCAGATAGTAAAATCTGGAGAATTGAAGAAAAGAGGAAATCCCTAAAGGAGTCAGATCAAAAAGACTACTCCCCAAATGGTGTCAAGCGTGGAGCAGAGACGCAGACAGAGTCATCAGTCTCTTAATGCGACGAAACGCTCTCTAAGGACTTGTGCACACCTCAAAAGCGGTTGCACACATCAAAAATTGAAGATGCAGAATGGAAAAGACATGTGACAAGTTTGCAATGATCACCAATGTCAATCCCCTCATAAATTCTGGGCCAAAAACAAGCCTTTTTCGATCCCCAATCCTACCAACATCATAACCCTGAAACAGTCTTCTCTGACTAAGACACTTGGGTTAACATATAGCTTAGCTCGAAGAGGTACGAGCAAGACTATTTCTTTCTCATTTTGCAAGGTTCTCGACTTGTAAACCCGGAGCAGATGGTGAAGACTTTAATTCAATGGCCTCGACTCCAAAGCGAGTCCCCCTTGAAAGCCAATATCCAAGCCTAACATTACGGTCCCGTGGAAGACCTCCCGACCGATCAAAATGTATGCGCTGCGAATGAGCCTAAAACCTAGGCACAGGTTAGTAGGGAATTGAGTGCATCCCCTATAAAAACCATTATCTCAAAACAGGTGAGAAGACCTCATTGTCGAGAAATATTCCAATTGATGTTTTGAGAAAATTCTTTTTGGAATCTTCAAATTGTTGGATCCAGATTTTCCGTACAAGGGATTTGTGATCACATTTGAATGCTGCAAGAATGCTTTGGATAACCTCCAGCATCAAAATGCACATTTCACGATTAAAACTTAAGTCATACGATTTTTGTTAAATGGACAGCCGTGGTCTTCACAAAGATTACTAACGTTTTCTTGGTGAAGAAAAATCTTTCAGGCTCAAACTTCTGCAGGATACCTGGAGAACCCAGCTCCCAGAATGTCGCCTCAACAGACCCAAGTGAAGCTTTGTCAAGATAAAATCTTTCACTGCTTCAAAACTGAATTCCCGACAAATTTCGAGATCTTTCAAAAGAAGGGATGAGGATAGAACCCTTTTTCAAAAGAAGTCGGCAAACTGTCCCAGCAGACGTGGAGAACCCTCGTTTCGGGACCCTTTTTCAAAATCAAGCAGTCCTAGCTTGACGTGGAGAACCCTCGTCCTAGGACATCTTTTCAAAATATCAAACAGTCCCAGCGGACGTGGAGAACCCTTGTCCCAGGACCCATTTTCAAAATATCAAACAGTCCCAGCGGACGTGGAGAACCCTCGTCCCAGGACCCATTTTCAAAAATATCAAACAGTCCCAGCGGACGTGGAGAACCCTCGTCCTAGGACCTCTTTTCAAAATATCAAACAGTCCTAGCATGACGTGGAGAACCCTCGTCCCAGGACCCCTTTTCAAAAATCAGGCAGTCTCATCGGACGTGGAGAACCCTCGTCATGAGACCCCTTTTCAAAAATCAAGCGGTCCTAGCATGACGTGGAGAACCCTCGTCCCAGGACCCCTTTTCAAAAATCAGGCAGTCCTAGCATGACATGGAGAACCCTCGTCCCAGGACCCATTTTCAAAAATCAGGCAGTCTCATCGGACGTGGAGAACCCTCGTCATGAGACCCCTTTTCAAAAATCAAGCGGTCCTAGCATGACGTGGAGAACCCTCGTCCCAGGACCCCTTTTCAAAAATCAGGCAGTCCTAGCATGACGTGGAGAACCCTCGTCCCAGGACCCCTTTTCAAAGGAAGAAATGAACCCCTGGTATGGTGAGTCAGAAGCCACAAAGGGAGAAATGAAAACCTGGTATGGTGAGTCAGAAGCCACGAAGGGAGAAATGAAAACCTGGTATGGTGAGTCAGAAGCCACGAAGGCAGAAATGAACCCCTGGTATGGTGAGTCAGAAGCCACGAAGGGAGAAATGAAAACCTGGTATGGTGAGTCAGAAGCCACGAAGGAAGAAATGAAAACCTGGTATGGTGAGTCAGAAGCCACGAAGGAAAGAAAAGAAACCCCTGGTATGGTGAGTCAGAAGCCACGAAGGGAGAAATGAAAACCTGGTATGGTGAGTCAGAAGCCACGAAGGAAGAAATGAAAACCTGGTATGGTGAGTCAGAAGCCACGAAGGAAGAAATGAAAACCCTGGTATAGCGGATCAGAAGCTACGAAGGGAAAATTGAAGACCCTGGTATAGCAGATCAGAAGCTACGAAGGTGAATAAACAAAAAAAAAAAAAAAAAAAGGTAGAAACCGCCTAAAGGGTCAATTCAAGGTAGAAACCGCCTAAAGGGTCAAACCAATGGTAGAAACCGCCTAAAGGGTCAATTCAAGGTAGAAACCGCCTAAAGGGTCAAATCAAAGGTAGAAACCGGCACAAAGGTCAGCTCATTGGTAGAAACCGCCACAAAGGTCAGCTCATTGGTAGAAACCGCCATAAGGGTCAAACTAAACTCAATGGTAGAAACCGCCATAAGGGTCATCACGAGGTAGATACCGCCTTAAGGATCGACACAAAGGTCCGATCCACCATACGGATCAGAATCCTTGGCAAATCCTGAAGCGTGGGATGCGCCTTCCTTAGGTTCCTACCAGTTAGGAATCTCATAATGGTATGACCTACTATACAGATCAGTGCTTAATCTCCCTAGGATATTCTGAATGACGAGTCCTAGGCATCTTTTTGAAAGTCATCGCAACCAGCAGCATCCGACAGGTGAGTTTCAGGTAAGCCTCTCTCACTCCGGCCCATGTTCAAATTGTTAGAGTAAACCGAGAATTAATTTGAGCTTTTATCAAGAGGCTTAAGGATCCAATGTCATAGCATTTCTTTGCACCAGTCAAGTCGGTCGAGATTCAGGTGTCATTTTGTCTTTGAAAGCAACCTCTGACAAGCTCACTCTCAAAGAGGGGCAGCTGTTGACACCTGATTTTTTAATTCCTTTTTACTTTAATTTTTATTCTTAAAAATTAATTAAAAATAGCAAAAAAATCATAAAATTGCAAAATCAATTTTGGTGACCTTGGCCAAGCTAAAAGAACCATTTTGACAAAAAAAAGTAATTTTCATAATTTTCATTATATATATATATATATTCGAAAAATATAAAAAAAATAATAATAAAAAATAAGAAAGAAAAAAAAGAAAAAAAAAGAAAAATAATAATAAAGAAGGGGATAGTGATCCGACAAAGTTGATGCCTAATTGCTTGCTTTTGTCTACATGGGCATTCCATTGGCATAAAATAAGAGCATAAAAGATGGTGGAAAATACTTAATACACAGTCAAACTCTAAGAAGCGGAATATGGCAAACAAGCCATCGTGGGGGGAGACTAAAAAAATAGGCCACAAGAGGGAGGGAACGAAGAAGAGAAGCTTGCGGACTGAATGGGCGGAGAAATAAAAAATAATAACAAAGCTGAGTGAGTGGATGGCTGGTCGACCATGAGAGCAAAGGAAAAGAAGATCATATCAGGGGATGGGGTCGAAAAAAGAAAAGGATCTTGCCTCTATCTGGGAAAAAAAAAAGAATAGAGGCGGGCTGGGGCATGAAGAAAAAAGAGGATCAGGAGTCACAGAGGGAGAGAGAAGAGAAGCGCGGACAAAAGGGGGCGGGCGACTAAGCTTCGGTCGTCGTTGTCGCGCCCGGTCTCGCGACAGACGGCAACGTCGACGTGGTAGTAGCGGAGCAACGGAGCTCGGATTCGTGCAAAGGGAGCCACCATGATGGTTCATGATGGCCGTCGGTCGAGTTTCGGACGAGAGCGAAGGAAGGAGAGGGACTCACAGGTTGCCTTAGTTCCTTAGCTTATCATCGACTCTGTTTGAAGAGGTTAGTTTTTCTCTCTCTCGAGTTCAGTCGCCTCAATTCGGTCACGACACTCACCGGTACGAGAGCTTCGGTTCCTCGGTTCGGCGAGTCTCGAAGCAGGTTCCTATGGTATTCTTGTCGCTATAGATCCTTTTGTTGAGTTGTTGACGTGCTTTGATGGAGTATCCATCCCTGGTCGCCCGATTCTGCCCTCCTCCTTCTTCTTGCCTCGTCGGTTGTCCTTCCCGCTCGTTTTGCTCGTTCGTTTGTTGCCCTGGTTGGTTTCGAACCGTGGATGTTCTTTCGAGTGAACAACCTTTCGGAGAAGTTTAGTCGGACGAGATGGAGTGGCGGTGGTAATCCCAAGCTTCAGTCGAGCCCGTTGTTGATGGTCGTTGGTCCTCAGGGTGGTCGTAGTGAGACACCGGAGGTCTTGGCTTGGCTGGTGAGTCTCGACGTCGAGGTCTTGCTACTTCAAGCAGACCGGAGTCTGCGGTGGCGATAGGGTCTGGTGGACGCAACTCGTTGGAGCCGTGACGACGCAAACGGGAGCGGGCGCAGCTCACGCATCCCGACGGCCATGGCTTACCGCAGGCCCGACGTTTCCGACGAGTGAGTCCAGACGAGCAAGTCCTAGCATCAGTCGTTGGCGCCGGGAGCGGTGGCAGTCCAAAGCCGGAAGGCGACGCCACAGCGGTGGCGTGGCGGCTTCCCAGCGTCGTCGTTCGGGGAAGACGAGCCGACTCGGCGTTTGCAACGGGGAGGTCCACGGGAGTGTGACCTCATGGTGATCAGGCGACGGGTTAGTCAGGAAGCCGACGACGACGCGCTGAAGCAGGCTCGAGCTCGTCCCCCCCTGGTTCCATGCATGGACGTCGCGAGGAAGAAGATGAACAGGAGCAGTGGGTCGTGTGGGCTGTTGGGCCGGTGGAGAGAAAAGAGAAGGTTGGGCCGAAGGAGCTGGATTGAAGGCTAATCATTTGGGCTTTTGGGCCTGGTCTTGTGCGGTACAACCAGTCCCGGTTCTGGTGCTATCTCCCGGGCCTGATTCGGACCCGGGTCTAGGGATCCGACCCGGACCCAGCCCCCCTTTAAATAATAAATAATAATTATTATTAAATTATTATTAATTAATAATAAAAAATAATAATAATAAACTCAAAAATTCAATAAAAAATAAAAAAATCATAAAAAAATTCAAAAACATTCGGAAAATTCAGAAAAATTCTAAAAAATTCCAGAAAATAGGAAATGAATACTTTCAACTGGCCACGACCTGTTTCGGGTCTTTTGATCCCCGATCTTTCCAAAAATGACGGTTTTGCCCTTCCGGCAAACCGTCTTCCAAAAAAATTCTAAAATAAATCCAGGAAAATCCCAAAAAAATAGGAAATGGCCACAAACAACTGGCCAAGACTCATTCCGGGTGTTTTGAACCCCGACCTTTCTTAAAATGATGATTTCGCCCTTTGGGCGAATCGTCCTCCAAAAATTGAAGAAAAATCAAGAAATTCCAAAAAATTCTCAAAAAATGGGAAATGGCCACAATCAACTGGCTATGGAATATTCTGGGTAATTCGGTATCCAAATCTCCCAAAAATTGACGATTTTGCCCTTCGGGCTAATCGCCTCCAAATCTTCCCATTTTACCCCTGACCGAAATCACACCTTCCTTAAGCCTTTATGGTTATACTAGGAAGCCATTGATATGAATTGATGTGTATTGAAGTGATTTATTTATGTACTTGATTGTGCTTTCATTTAAATTGATTGTGATTGATAGGAACAGTCTTCCAATCTGTATGAAACCCTGAATCAAGCCTACCTCACCTAAAATTGCGCCTGCATGAACTCTTAATTAGGAAAATCACTAGCGTTAGGTACCGAAAGGGCGTTGGTAATGACACCGACGTAACCAAGTCCCCGAACTCAAAATCTCTAGTTCCGCAGAACTGATCGATCTCTCCCAATCGGTTAGTAAGGTTTCCGGTCTACCCTCCAAGAAAGGCCGGTGGCGACTCCAAATGCATGCACAATTTGCACATGCCACCACGACCACACTGAAGGTCGAAAGCGATCGACTCTTATCGTCGAATCCTTTGAAAAATACTCCCGCCGCGATTTGGTATGGGCCTGGGAGGGCCCGCGTCGATCCAAAGCCCGCGATCCGCACTCCGGTGTTGGGGAAAAGGCCCGTGATCGGTAATCCATTAGCCGCGTCAGCTTTCGGACGGGTCGCGACAACGCCCCTGGGCTGTGTGCGGGGATTTGTACGCACTTGTGGATCCTGAGCTGTGTGCGGAGGAGAGTCGTACCATGCGTCGCCGAGCCCTGGAGAGTGGGATTACAAGGTGGAACGCTTTGCAATGGTGTAAATGAGCGAAGAGCACGTCATTGCATATTGCATTGGCATTCTTATGGCTTCACATCCATCTTGCCTATTGATCATTGATTGATATTGTTACGTGATTATATGTCTTGATTATATGATGTCTTGTTAGTTTGTTTTAGGGAGTCTTAGGACCCCTATGGTAAGGTTGAATGTTTTTCTTGCTAGCCGTCGCGCTAACCCACGTTGTGGGAATATTTTTTTTCAGATTTGAAGAATTGATAGTTGGGCTATAGGTTGGTATCCGAGTTGGAGGCTAGGAGGAGACCTGGGATGCCACATCCCGCTATAGTGGTATCAGAGCTTAGGTTAAATGGAGTGATAAGGTGCGCTAGTGGTTGAGGTAGTTAGTAGGTACGGACGCGTTTAGAACTTACAGTCACAATCACTTTTGCTTGCTATTTGATTGGTAGTAACTTGCTACTTAACAGTAAATATCGTTGGTGAATGACAAGTGAATTGGACGTTATGTCGAAAGGGTAATTCATCTACTGATAGGTTTGAAATGCGATGCTTGGTGGTTAGCCTCTTATGACTAATTTTGGATATGAAATTGCTAAGAATTAGCAATTGTGGATCATAGGCTTAAATATTTGAATTGATCTTGATGGATTAGTAATAGCCTTGTTATAAACCGACATTGTCAGAGCTTGATGGTCAGTTGGATATAACAGCTTTCGAATTATGGAATCGCTTCTTTGTATTGGATAACATTGGACGATGAGTCAGGAGTAATTGTGCATTGGTAGGCTTGAATTGTGAGGCTGGATGGATAGTCTAATATATTTGCTTTTGGGATTATAGAGTTGAGTCTTCAAGATTGACATTCTGGACTTAAAATGAAGTGAAGAATGCTTGAAAGATATAGGCTTGAATATTTGCATTGATCTTGAGGGATTGGTGATAGTTTGATATAAAACTGACATTATCATGGTTCGATGGATAGTCTGATATATCCACTTTTGGGTTTAAGGAATTGCCTCTGTTCGATTGACATTTTTGGACTTAAGATGAAGTGAACGATACTTGGGAGTTATATGCTTGAATTTACATCATTGTATTGAGGATGATAGACATCGATTTGTATCTAAAGGCCATGAATGTGAATGTGGAACCATTACTCACGTGTTCGGAAGGGAGCATGTGGAGATTATCAAGCTTAGGTTTGAACTTGAAATTATGAATTGAGGTTTAGTAATTGACTTTGGATGACGACAATTTCTGAGGATAAGGTTTAGTAAGCTGGGTGCTTGTGAACCCATTAGGTTGAAAAGTCTTATTGGTTGGTTTTCATTGGAAGCTTATATCTCGCAACCCAATCGAGTGGGTATGTATCATGGTTGACGGATTTGGACATCCATAAGGAATACTGTCAAAGGAATGAAAAATTAATTCGCCCAATGGTATACCCTTGAGTTGATAAGAAGAGAAACCAATGGTCCTGAATTGGAGAAAATTTCATGGGTTAATGTCAACAAGATACACCTTCTTATACTTGATACAATCATCAAAGGCAACCCTAGATGAACTCTGCAATACTGTTTGGTTTAAGCCTGATACAACATTTTGGATAAGAAACTCTTGCAGGAATCAGAAAGGATAAGTCTAAGAAATTGAAGTTAGTTTTTGGATGGAGTGATGAAGTACTGAGTCTAAGGAGGATTGTTCTTGACTCATGCAGTCCTATACTTCATTTAATTGACAAGGAGATGCCAATTCCATATGCAATAAAGCAAGTCGAGAAATTGCCTAGAATAATATGTGCTTTTGGTCAGATAACATAATCTTCTTGGAAGGACTATCTGATAAGGGGTAAACCATCCATGCCTTGCTAAGCTAATTTAGATTTCAAGGAAGTGATATGAGAATGTCATGCCTCAGGAAGTGGCAATAGTGGTACAGACCAAGGTTAAGTGACTTGCCAAGGACAAATTGCCAAGGGAAACATCCCCCACATACTTGCCAACAAGTGGATGGAATTAAGGAGGATTAACTTACATGAGACCATGAAACGATTGAAACTTATTGGTTTAATTATGTGTCGTAGAGGCGCGAAGTGAGAATCAACCTATATGAATGGTTATTTTGGATAGACGAAAAGGATTATGAAGTCGATTTGGTATGGAAAAGAAATCAGATGGAGTTTCTTCATGGAGCGAGTTAGATTGTCATAATAAGAAAGGTAGCTCTCCTACATGGCATACAGACGAATTGACAATTCTCAAAATAAGAACGAGTAATGGATTTGCTCGAATTGAGATAAAAGATGAGCCCAAAGAGAGATTAGAAACTCTTGGGAGAAACAGAGGAATAGAAAAAAAAAGAGGAAGGAATTTCTTTTGGACGAATAAGATGGTGGTTCTTGAGGAAAAAGAGATGGCCTCGCAAGTGCCAAATTTTACTAAGAGGTGTGGATTTCATGAACTTGTCAGTTTTGGATAAAAAGACTTTGGTCTTATTATTGACTTTGGTAAAGACGACAATAGCAAGATCCTCTGGAGAGCTCAAAAGGAAAATGAAGTATGGGATATGGGTGTTCATGGTACAAAATGTGGACCATTCGAAGGAAAGTTCACAGTAATTGATAATCACAAGGATTCCATTCAGTGGGCGAACTAGCTTGGGTGCTAGAAGGTCCATTAACTGATAAAGAAATACAAGAGCATATACATGGGTGTAGACAATGAAGACAATCATTTGACAAAGGTTGTTGATAATGGTAATATGAAATAAAAGAGAAGACGAATGTACTGACAGAGTTTAAGATTGAAGAACATAGTTAGTGGTGATTACGCTACGCTACAGATAAGAAGTTTTTGTTGATCACTATTTAGGACTGGACGATACACATGATTAATTGTGGTTATAGAATTAGTGATCGACATTGGATTGGATGATAAGCCGACATGGAAACGACTTATTGATAAGATCGACTTATGAATGAGAATTATAACGAGACGACTGTTATTGGTGGAATTAGGCTTGAATGATGATGTACCTTGAAGGTTTTAGTTACCGATCTTTATTGAGGGCCTTGGAAGATGTAAGGTAAGATGATCACAAAGAAGTGAAGGATGAACGTTTGGATTGAGGGCCAATGTGATGGAATGCATATAATTTCGACTTGAATAGCGACCAGACTTGAGGTTATAGATTGACCATAAGTAATTGATCTTTAGTGCGATGCTCGCTTATGGTGTTAGAAAGTTTAGCTTAAGATAAAGAATTTTATGAAAGCGAGTGATGAAAAGAGTAAGGAGGACGTTCATGCATTGCACGGATTTGTTGCATTAAAATAAAATTTTGAGAAATGTGCATGCATGAGCAAATCATTGTTTTGTCGGACTTGACAAACTGTCTCTCGGTATGGGACGAGATTGATAGGATACCTACAAACCGTAAGACATGGTATAGGACATGTCGAGCGGGACTCAACTTCGTAGATGTGTGGTTTGGGGAAGGAATGTAACGACCCGGTCCGACGAGGGCGGGGAGTGATCACCGGAGCAGGAAGGCTCGGACAAAGTGCGGCTCCTGGCAGGCTTCTAGGATGACGATGGGGGCAGGAATGAACCAAGCCATTCATTGAAAAAGATGGGTCTAGGTATCAAGCCAAGTCTGACCAATATTTAAAAGATGCATTGCATTAAAGTTGATTTGCAAAGTGACAATTATTTTCCAAAATACATGGCATTGCATATAGAGCGACGAATGAAAGTTGATGAGTGGATCGAGATGCTGGGAATGAACGATGCCTATGTGCCTTGTGGTGTTGGTGATAGTCAGTTGTGCCTCCGAACGTTAGTCGAATAGGACCTTGTTATTTGATCAGGATAGCCTTGAGATGATTTGTGACCCACACGAGCTAGCTAGCTAGCTAGAGATCGAGTAGTGTTGTGGTGGGTGTAAATTATGTGAGGACTATAGCCAACGGAACCACGGACATGGCATATCCTATTGGCATAAGGAATAACGAGATGTGCAAGTGACATTGAGGTGTCAATGGACGAACCCCTAGATGATATTGTGGCAGGATGAAATCCTATTGAGGTGATGAAGAGATCAACCATCTATATAGAATGCCCAAATTGCCATTAGTGTGGTCATAAATGGTATCTATAGAACAAGAAAGGGAAGTTAAGTCCAAGATACATTGGATCATTTGAGGTCCTAACGAACATGGTCAATCCCTTAATCAAGGTGTTGTGGCAACACCAACAGGTTGAGAACGTACGTAGGAGTTTGAGGAGTCAAGGAGACAACAATACATTTGCCTCTTGGGGTGATAGATCCAGCTTCAAATTCGAGGACGAAATTTTTATAAGAGGGGAAGAAGTTGTGGCATCCCCCGTTTACGAGATTCCCAATGAGCAAGGATATCCAAAAGAGATTGGAGAGTTGACTTTAAGAACAAAGATCTAAGACCTCATTGTATTGGATTTAAGCAAGGTGGTCAAGTTATGTCAAGGTGACATACGTGAAAGTGAGTTAGGAAATTACCAAGGAATTGATTAATTTTGGATTGTCGTGGCTCAAGGGATATTACAAGGAATTGGTCGTGTACATTGAGGAATATGATGGATAGAAATTCGAGTCCCATTGACCAATTTCCCATCAAATGGAATTAAGGAAATATTAGGGAAAATCAATTGAGGAATTTCAAGTCAAAGGATTATAAAGCATTGGTTGAGATTTATAGTTCTAAGATCAAATTATTATCAAGTGGAAATCAATGAGGAAATTGGAGAATTAATTGGATCTATACCATGGCCGAATATATGAAGGAAATCGCCACCATTGGATTTATCTTGGGGAGCAAGGAAATGAATAAATGACCAATGGATCAAGAGCCCGTGAAGATTAAAATGAGCATGGTTGTGTGATTTAATTTCCCTAACCTTGGAGAACAAGGAATTCTCGGACAATGGGGGTAGAGACACTTGGCAAGATTATCCCATGTGCATGAATTTCCATTGGACGAATGACATTGGGAATAAGCAAGAGAATTTGATTGATCATTGGTTCATGGTCCCATCAAGATTATATTAGAATGACTTGTCACCATTGGGAGCATAGACACTTGGCGTAAATTTGAGAAAGAAATCATTATATTATGGGATATGAGATAAGTGTCAAATGAAGGGCTTCTTAAGACATGCAAGAGGACATTTGTGGGAGCTTCATTGGCCTTAATGCAAGGTGGATTTACATGAAAAATGGCCACGATCCGAGAGCCCGTATTTCCGTTTTTCAGCACGCATCAAAATTAAAATGGCTCGATCGAAGTCGTCCGGAGTCCAAATTGAGCTCCGTTTTCTCCCACGCGACCGTAAGATCACGAAGTATATGAATCTGAGGTTTTTTCATCAAGGAAGTGGATGAAATATTGTCATTATATACGAGAGTGAACCTGGACATGATGAGAGGGGCAGATTCGAAGGCAATTGCATGTTCTACAAGTGTCAAGGAAGGTTAGGCCATTTGGCACACATGAAAAAAGGATGTGTGATAATCGGAAAAGTGGCGTGCTAAGAGAGGGATTTTAGCTAGGTGGCAAGGAAAATAAGTGAGGTGGAAAGATGAGACACTCCCTTAGGCGCATGGGAGGCAAGTGGCAAACATGCATGAGCTAGAATCGCATGTCCACCAAGTGGCGGTCCAAGAAATGCATGTCTTGCAAGTGTCAAATGGGAGGAGGTAATGTGGCTAGTGGAGACAACCATAAGGATGCATGAAGGGCAAGTGGCATGCATGCAAGGTAAATAGGCCAAATGGTGGTTTATCTTTCCGCATGTCCGCCAAGTGTCACGCGACTTGGTCCCCAAGTTGTCACAAAACTTGGTGACCACTCTTCCCTCAACTATAAATAGATGGCCTTAGAAATCAATTAAGGTTTTTGGCTCATTTAGCTCCTTAGACCGATCGAGAGAGTGAGAGAGAGAGAGAGAGACCGAGAGAGGGAAGAGCTGGTCGGTGCCCACCGAGAGGATTAGAGAGCTTGCAGACGAGTTTGAACGGCTTCACGACTTCAAAAAGGCAAGAGATTCCTTCAATCTTGCTGTAGGATAGAAGTATTTTGTACGAATGACATCCTAGGAAGTTCGAATCAGATTTTTGGCTATACCATTCTGTTTTGTGGACCGATTGAGGTTAGTTCGAGTCTGGTCTGGTTTAGGCACGGGATCGACCTTGATTATGAGTTACATCGTGCTTTCCCGAACTGAATTATATATGAGCTAAACCTGGATGGCGTGGAAATTAGACTTATGAATCAGTAAGGAGCTTCGGGGCAGGTTCTTTTAAGGCAAAACTTGAATCTGTGGAATTCGGATCTAAATTGTGCTTCCTGTGTTGATAATTTTGTCGAGCCTTGTGTGATGAGAATCTGACCAAACTTCCTTCATGAAACCTATTCATCACGTCCTTGACTATAACGTAATTTAATTTCGGAATTTTTGGATTTGAAGTGTTATTTATAATTTCCTTAGAACCACACGGGCTCAAGCTGTTTCTGACCAGTTTAGCTGAGACCCCTTACCGTTCGTGATTTTAAACTGATTTTTGGAAAATTATTTAGACCAACTTCCCTTCATGAAATTTTAAGAGGACATCTTTTGCTACAACGTAGAAACATTTGGGATTTTTCTGATCTGGTTAACCATACGAAACGTATTTATTTCTCTGACGTTGGCACTGATTTACTGAAGGTCAGATTTCCTCTAGATTTCATGAATTACTGCAACTTTTATAAATGAGATTAATTCAAGATTTCTTGACACAATGTTTTCCAAGGTCTTAAGTACAACGTGGTAAAATTTGATGATTTTAGGAGCTCATCTACTATTTTTAAAATGGACAACTCGCGTAACTGCACAGTGCTGAAATTCCCTGCTTGAGAATCGAGTTTGATTTCTTTAGCTTGATAAGAATGTGACTTGATTGGCTAGAACCTTGGTGACCCGAGAGCATCAAAGAGAGGAAGTGGTAGCCTTCTGGTCTTGATGATTCATTTCTCATGTGCTCTGCTTGATCAAAGAAATGCTAACTTTGATGCCTTGATTATTATGTCATATCTCATGTACATATCTTGATGAATTGGCATGCTCGTTTTGTTGGCCTGGCATTGTTATATCAATTGCAGAATTGATGGTGAAAATCTTGTGATTCATGGCTGAGCATGCATTGGCACATGGTGCCGCGCGCTATATGATGAGATATGTGGAGTAATTGCTCTTCAGTGCACTGAATTGAGATGACGCCCCTGGGCTGTGTGCGGGGATTTGTACGCACTTGTGGATCCTGCGCTGTGTGCGGGGGAGAGTCGTACCATGCGTCGCGGATCCCCGAAGAGTGGGATTGCAAGGTGGAACGCTTTGCAATGGTGTAAATGAGCGAAGAGCACGTCATTGCATATTGCATTGGCATTCTTATGGCTTCACATCCATCTTGCCTATTGATCATTGATTGATATTGTTACGTGATTATATGTCTCGATTATATGATGTCTTGTTATTTTGTTTTAGGGAGTCTTAGGACCCCTATGGTAAGGTTGAATGTTTTTCTTGCTAGCCGTCGCGCTAACCCACGTTGTGGGAATATTTTTTTCAGATTTGAAGAATTGATAGTTGGGCTATGGGTTGGTATCAGAGTTGGAAGCTAGGAGGAGACCTGGGATTCCACACAGTTTCTTTCTCAAAATCTTTAATTTCATATTTCAAACGAATATTCTCGTTAGACACACAATTTGATTTCTTCTTCAATTGGAAAAATTCCTTTTCGAGAAAATTGATCCTATCTTTTTGTGAAAGATCCTTCTGTTTAAAGATAGTTACTTCCTTTTTCAATTCAAGAAGTATATTAAGAGTCGCTCTATATTCTAAACATAGCTTGTCTATGTAATCTGATACCTCAACAGGAATATTTGAATGAGTTACCTGGAGATCATCATCTGAGTCGGCCATGAGACATATGTTCGCATTCTCTTCATCACTTTCACATTCAGTGTCGCTCCAAGTCTCTGCTTTCAAGGCTTTCTTGGATTTTTCATCCCTGTCTTTCTTCTTTAATAGAGGGCAATTTGATTTAATATGACCTCTCTTTCTGCATTTATAGCAGATGACTTCTTGGCTTTCGCCTTTGATCTCAGATAATTGTTTCTGATCATATCGTTTGATATCCTTTTTGTCCTTGAAGTTCCTGCCTTTCTTAGCAATTCTTTTGAATCTTTTAACCATGAGTGCTAGTTCCTCATCATCTTCATCTTCTGAGTCTGAAACATCAGAATCAGCATCAGATTTTAAAGCAATGAACTCTTACCGTTTGACATTATCTCTTCATTAACTCTTTCTTCCTCATAGGATTGAAGAGTTCCAATAAGTTCGTCCATAGATAAAGGAGATATCCTCTGAGTCTCTCGAATGGAAGTTTTGACGTTGTTTCATTCCTTTGTGAGAGCTCTTAGTAACTTGTTGACTCTCATTGGTCCTGAAACATGTTGCCCATGGTATATAAGACCATTCACTATTTTTGTGAATCTGTCAAACATTTGTTTTACAGTTTCTCCGGGCTTCATCTTGAATGTTTCATATTGGCCAAGAAGAAAATTGACTTTGGTCTCCTTCACTCTATCTCCTTCATAGGTAATGTAGAGCTTGTTCCAGATCTCTTTCGATGAGGAACAATCTGCAATACATTTGTATTCAGTAGGAGATAAAGCAATATAAAATGAATAGACAGCTTTTGCATCAAGAGCATCTCTCTTGGAAATCTCGATAGTTGACAAAGTAGCAGTCGGCATTGGATTGTTATCCCCTGCATTTGATGTGGTCGTAGCATTTGCAGTTGGATTCACTCTTCTTTATACAACATCCCACATCTGAGGATCTTGGCATCTAAGATATGCTTTGAATTTATTTTGCCAATCGTTGTACTCCTTCCCATCAAAATATGGTGGTCTGTTGTTGCTTCCACCTTCGATCCATGTAGGAGAAAAATTACTAGCCATAAAGATCGTTAGGTTGAAAGTAAAAATACTTAACAAAATATGAGCACCAGGCTCTGATACCAATTGTTATGGCTAGCATTATCACCTAGAGGAGGTGAATAGGTGGTTATAGTGCAATTTGAGTATTTTTTTCGCAGAATATCAATTGCACAGGCGTTTCCATAACGACTCAGACAATTGCAACACAGTATATCCATATAAATAGTTCGTATGCAGTTCTACTATCACAGATTATATAATATGATCAGAGTAGGGATAAAGAAGACTACACATAGGGTTTATAGTGGTTCGGCTTTGGTTAAGCCTATGTCCACTTCTTCGGCTATCAGCCAATCGGCTGGATTCCACTAGTAAACGGCTCGAGAGGTTACCGCTTAGTGATCTCTTTGACACGCAAGACACCCCACCTAACGCTCAACACTCTTGTGTACACCTCCTCACAATTACAATGGATGAATCAAGAAGTGTGTATAAAATGAAGTACTCTTGATCTAAGACTTATAAAGACTTTTCCCTCTTAACGCCGACCTTTTGTCCCTTCGACCTTGAGATGTCTTTTATACTCCTCCGCCTCCAATCTAACCGTTACAAGGCTTCCAGAAGAGATCTCTCCAAAACCTCCTGTTTGGACAAGACATACCAAAAGAAGATCTCGTAGCCGTTGGGGATCACCAAAAGGAAAGTCTTCCCCTTTCGGATCAAATCGCCCATATAATTATAATCCTGGGTTTCCATAGATGATTTCACTCATTTGAAAAGTCATATGTTTGTATTTCGCATCTTTGATTGATCTCTATCCCCGATAATCCTCAAGAATGATCCATCTCGATTGTATCCGTTGTAGTGTGTCAAATAAGCACATTTGAAAGTCCTCTTCAAGTTTCGATAACTGCAAGTGAATACTCCACTCAAAGCTTGAGCATCAGTCCAACGACTAAGCTATCCCCGCTTAACGTCCACCGTCTAAGTTATCCCCACTCAACGTCTGAGCTTCAACCAGTATCTGAGTCCATCAGAAATCCCATATGAGCAAAACATTTTTGACAGATTCAATCATGTGCATCCCCGCACCAAAGGATAATCTGCAAAACAAGTATTCCACCGTATTATCTCGAAACTTAAGAGTACTTGGGATCGTTTTGTCAACTTCAAAATCACATATGAGTTTTTCTCAACACATCATAATGTTCACACATCCTATACTTGACAAAATCATCCTATCCAAGCCTAGGACGCTTGGGGCCTAAGGTATCCTCATCGTCCCAGTAGAGATCAAGTCCCTCAGTCTGAGACTCCTCATCTCCAGAATACGGCGGTGATCCCATATCTTCATGTATGTATGGATCCACTCCGGGCATATACGGCATGATGTATTTTGGTAGGTAAGGCTCGACGAAGCTGCGTCTGGCTGCCTCAAAGTATTGGATGTATTCTGCGGAAGCCCTATGAGCATTCATCTTATGAGTCATGTTATCTGGCCACTTTATTTCTTCAATTTGGGATTCTCTCAAAGGGTGTAAGATAACCTCTACCTTTGCTTCGAACTGCCTTTTCTTCTCGCTTGTGAGAATTTCTTTGGGCATGTCAAACGAAAAGACATTTGGTTGGGGTGATGGAGGGATCTCCTGCAGTGCCCCGAATTGTCGGATAATCTTCCTTGGGTAATATGCAGTGGCACCTGTAAATCCTAACAATGGGACTAGGTCTTCGTCGTTGCATGCGAGTCTGATTTTTCCCAACATTGGTAGCCTAAGCCGCCATCGGAGTTGTTCAGGTTTCAGTGTTCTAAGGAACTCTTTCCACTCTTTGAAATTGAACTTAGGAATACGTGTGTGGGTTCGAATGAAAGTTCTAAGGGGATGGGCATCAGAACTAATCTCAGTGAAACCCATACGGATATGAAATTGTTTGATATAAGATGTGAACCACAGGTATAGGAGACCACTGGAGGCTCTAAAGAATCCCTTATTTTCTTTTCGAAAACGATTCGGGGAAAGGAAGGTTTCGGCCAGGATGAGGTTGGAATAATCCCACCCATAGAAGACTTGCTTGACTACGATAGCCATGATAGGGTCAAATGTGACAGACAAAACTGGGAATAGCACAAAGCTAAAGAATGCCAAGATAAAAGCTCTACCTGACTTAGTTCCTTTGCTAGCAGGGAGGCTAGGAAACCTATTTAGGAGAAAGGACAGGGAAACCCGCCCAGAAATACTTTTGGCGTCTGCTTTGATTTCATTGAGGTTTGTATCAAGGAATTCAGCTAGTTGACTCAAAGGTTAGAATCCTATAGGAGGTTAGACTAACAAGTGAGTAAACTCAACTCCAATGGCGGCGCTATACTCTTCAAGGGTATGAGTGATCTCCAATCCTTCAATGTAGAATGTCGCGGTAGTAGGATCCCAATAAAACACCATGGCTTGGATGAAGACATGTGGACATTCAATACTCAATATATCTAACAGATATCCTAGTCGTGATTTGGCGTACTTCTGGTTGGCTTCACCCATGCTATCCCACCAGGCTAGGAGCTCAGCTCGAGGGACGTCATTCTTTCCCATCAAGTCTAGAATATGCAAATGATTTTTGAAAAATCAATCGCCAAAGATTACTTTAAACATGTAATTATGCAAATGTCATGAAATTTGCATGAACTGATTTAATTGCATATTTTAGTTAATGAAATGGAAATTAGAATCCTTTTTAGGTATGAAAGACCCGACTCGAGGTCTAATTTCAATTTCAAGCCAGTGAATTATGGAACTAATCAAGATCAAGCCAATGACTAAAGGAAATAACAGCATCACATTCCATTGGTCAAAACATCAAATGGGAGTATATTGGAGTAAATTCCTTTATTACAATGGGGTCTATCAAGAAAGAGAGGTAGAGAGGAGTCTCAAAAAGGGAGAAGACCCCAGTTTACCTTGTTCTAAAACACGAAAGAAATAAAAGAACAATGGAATGTGGTGTGACATTCCGAATTCCGGCCCATCTCGAGGCTATTTAATGGAAAGATATCGATCGAGGTATTTCAGTTGTATCTCGCTCAGAGCAGGCCACTCTCGAGTTAACCGACCAAAAGGGAAAGACTGATGCGGAGTCGAGTACGTGGACCTAGGGGATTTGAATGAGAAATGACACTTTGACCATAAGGATTGTCGAGGGAATATTTTGGGCCAACAAAGATAGATCTAGGAACGATCATGGAATGCCTTGCTAGCGTTATACGTTGGGACGCGGGTGATTCCGCTTAACCAATGTGTAATTTTCGAGAATTTCCTAAATCAAATTTCGATGATCAGGATCATAGGAGCTTGCGATAAACCCTCATAATTACATGATAACCAAAGTCGTCACGGCTTGAGAAAAATATCAAGGTCGATACGCGTAGCACCTGCAAGAGTCGCCCGTCAGTTTGAGATAAACTGTAATTACAGTCGATGAGAGTTCGGCATGAAATTGGACCTTGAGATTAGGGTATTGGACATTGAGGAATTCCAACATTTGAATTGAAATGGACGTCGCCTCTTCGAGGGAAATTTAGATTGGAAAAATGAAATTTCGGACGACACGTGGAAAATGACCATTTTGCCACTCACACCTTACCCTTGCCTTAAGATTTCTAAAAGGGCATTTTGGTCTTTTTGGATTCCCCTAGCTGCCGAAAATGAGGAGGAAGAATGGTCAAAGGAAATCAATGGCTTCTAGAAGCAAAGACAAGTGTCAAGTGAGGAAGAAGCCAAGTGTCATCAAATTGTGAGCCCTTATCCAAATAGACTAGATTAGATGCCTAGTTGCATTAAATCCTAGTCTAATCATCACCTAATTTTTCTCCCTCCTCTTGACTTTTAGAGGAAGCAAAGCATCTTTCTCCCTCCATTCTTCATCAGCCGAACTTCATCTCTCCCTCATCTCTCTTTCATTTTTTCTCTCTCTCGCTCGCCATCTCGCTGCCCTGTTCCGACCCCCCCACAATTTCGATCATAACATTTTCGTCCGACATTGAATTAAGGTAAAAACATCGCCATCTGAACTCTTATCGTCTTGCCGTTCCAAAAAGGTATTATAAGCTCAATTTGGCCCAGTATTTCGTCCCCTAGGTCGGTTTGAGTGAGCAAAAGTCAGATTGAAGGCAGAACTTGATCGGTTTTGGGAGAAGAGCTGTTTCGTGGGCTTAAAGGCTTCAAATGGCTCCAAATTTTCGGTGAGCTCTTCTACACTCATAGTACTAGGGTTTGCTAAGCTGGGGTTGTAAGTTTACTTGAGTTTTGATGGGTTTTCATGGCTGAAATGAAGTGGTTCATGTGGTGCAGAATCTGATTGCCTGAGTACCGAGAGGAACCGGGCTGATTGGAAGCTTTTAAGGCGCTATTTTGCTTTCAAATTCTCGGTGAGCCTATTAAACATGTAGATTAAGGTTTTGGAAAGATGATTGCATGATGAATTGAAGTTTAGAGTTGGAATTGTGGGCTGTTATGCATGATTCGTTGAGGACCGGTTCTGCCCTGTTAAGGTTATATGGAAGCCGAGTACTTTGAGGCTTAGAAAGGGTGTCGTCTTGTTGTTAAATTATCGTTAAGGCACCTTAGCATGTTAATTGATATGTTGGTAGGGTGTAGACTTGGTGGAATATAGGTTGGAAGAGTTTTAAGGGATGATTTAAAGTGAAAGCCGAGAGCCGTGTAAATCTGACCTTAGCGCGCACTAATTTTGAAATGGCTTGTTCTAGGTTGTCCGGTGTCCAAATTGAGCTCCGTTTTCGTTCACACGTCCATAAGACCTTGAAGGATAAGACTATGGAAGTATATTTCTCAAAAGGTCAACAGATCAATACCAGTTTATTCATGACTGAATCTGGTCGTGGAAGGCCAAGAATGGACAGCATGGTGCCGCGACGTTGCGTTGATCGTTTTATGGAATCGCTTGGCCTAGGCTCGAGGTAAGTTATGTCTAAACCTTTATTAAGATGCTATGTTACTAAAGGATGGAGTTTTGAGTTGGGTTGAATGATTTCATGGCCTGATTTTGTGAGAGGCACGAGGGAGTCCAAATCTGTCCAGTTTTGTGAGTTAGTATTCTTTGGCATGTTTGATTGAAAACAAATTGTTTGGGGAGCCCTAATTGACCATGAATGTGTGCCTTAATGGCTATTTGAGCATGTGAGATGAGAAACCGAAAGTTTTGATTGGAAGGAAAGCCAAGATTGAAAGTGGTGAAAAATGTGATTTTGAGTCAAGCTTTGAAACTATGAAATGGTCATATTCATTGAATTGCCTGAGGCTTCACTTGAATTTATGCGTGCTTGACTGAGAAATTTATGACTTGAAATGTGTTTTGTCCAGTGATGGACGTGTAAAAGGAATGCCTCGAGTAGGCGATGAACCACTTGATTTCATGAGTTATTCTTGAATGAAGTTATTTTGAGGCGTGAACTATTTTCTTTTAATGAATATTTGAGGCTATTTTTATAATTGAATTTTTATGAATAAATGACGTGTGGGATCGCCGATGGAAATTATATGTGCACTGGCGTATGGGATCGCTGGGAAAAATTATAAGTGTATTGGCATGTGGGATCGCCAAGGAATTATGAAATTTGGCCAATGTATTGGGAGGGAGTTACTCCCATTTGACCTGACGAGGTCGTGCGGCTAGAGAATCCCATATTGACACGATTCATCTCGATTGCAAATGGGCGTCGAGAGTCGTATGGTGACCGAATCATCTCTAGGTCTGGACTCGAGAGTCTCATATGTACCGACGGGTCATATGGAGACCGAATCATCTCGCAGCCCCAAAGTGGGAGGCCCAGTATGGGCGGATATGGAAAGATCTAGTTTCTGAAAAATCAAGAACGATTTTGAGAAATAGAATAAGCCTCATGTTTTTGAAGAGTTGTTTCAAGTATGAAAGTTGCCTCACGAGTTTGAAAATGCCTCATGGTGTGAGAAAGAAATGAAATTGCCTCTTGGATTGAGAAGTTGCCTTGAGTGTATGCTTGTGATTGACAAACTCTGCCATTGTACGAAGCTTAGAGTTATCATGATTTTTCTTGACTGGGTCAAGCTGTTTTAAGAGTACTAAAATGCCAAGTTTTGTCAAGTACCCTGTTTTACCATGCCGAAGCTTTTGATCCTAAAATACCCTATTATTTCAAAACGTTTGGAGGTACTGATAGCCTAGTTTAGGGTTAGGTTTAACTTACTGAGATTTTATATCTCACCCCGTCATGGGACAACATTTTCAGGTCCTAGACGATGGAGACCCGAGCTTGCCATGAACTGACATTGGAAGAAGTGATTGGAGGATGTGAAGATTTTATTGGATTGAGACCTTAGAGACTATATATTATTTGCAGTTAGAATTGTACTTGACTTTGGCTTTAATGAGAAGTGTATCCCTTTCTTTTGTCCTAAGTCATCTTGAAAAGTTATTTTTATGGAGTTGTCTTCGCTTTTGCATGCATGTTTCATATAGACCTTTAAGCATTGGCCGTTGGTTCCTGGAAGATCATCAAAGGTAACGGCAAAGGTGGGATGCTCGCGTGTTCGCCGGGTTCGGGGCGTGACATCTCCGTTTAAGTGGTATCAGAGCAAGGTCAGCTCGATCCAATGTGATTGAGGTTGGAGTGATAAGGAGTGATGGCTTAGGGACAATTAGATAGTGTGACCTTGAGGATTAAGCATTGATTACTGAATCTTAAGGATTATAGGCTGGAACTACTGTGCACTCTAATGGTTCTAGCGTTAATTTTAATTGATGATATTGAGTGGTGATATTATTGAGGTACACAAGGAAGCAAGCAGAAATTGAGGAACCGTAAGCATGGATTTGAGGTTGTGGATGTGCTTGAGGCTAATAGAGAATTGCTTATGAGTAAAGGGTCGATTGAATTATGTGAT
Organism: Rhodomyrtus psidioides; assembly: GCA_021437785.1. Classification (NCBI taxonomy): domain Eukaryota; kingdom Viridiplantae; phylum Streptophyta; class Magnoliopsida; order Myrtales; family Myrtaceae; genus Rhodomyrtus; species Rhodomyrtus psidioides. The sequence goes on from JAILYB010000002.1 coordinate 14,988,155, forward strand.
CGTGATTGTGGCCTTGAGGTATATGGTTGAACCTAGGCAATTGATCTGTGAGATTGTCGTTTGTGAAATTAGAAACCTTCTTTGGATAAGAACTGATCTGAAAACGAGTGTGGTGTGATGAGTATTAAGGACGATCATTTAGTGCATGCATTTATGGCATTGAAATAAAAGTTGAGGAAGGTGAATGCATGAGCTTATCATTATTAGACTTGATAAACCATTGCTTGGTATGGGACAAGCTGATAGGATACCTACAAACCGTAATGAAGCATGTTATGGGACATGTGGAACGGGACTCTCTTCGTAGATGTATAACTTGGGACAACCTGCAACGACCAGGTTTGATGAAGGCGGGGAGTGTACGCCGGGACAGAGAGGTTCGGACAAGGAGCGGCTCCTGACAGGATTCTAAGATAGCAAGGAGGCAAGAATGACCCAAGTCATAAATTAAAAGAGAGAGTTTAGGTATCGGTTGAGTCTAATTTTGGTTAAGAGATGTGTTACACTGAAGTGATCCTCAAGGTGAATTTTCAAAACTGCATGGCATTTGTAATGCGTATGTGATTGGCATGGTTAGGAGCTTCGTACATGGCAGTGGGTGTTGTTTGAAAAAGAAAATTGACGCTTGTGTTTGGCCTGTATGGCGAGTTTTGGCCTTGAGTGATGTTTGACTGGTATCTTGTGAAATTGCGATGGCTTGTTGAGTTATTGCTAAGTCGCAGATATGTCTGGACTTAATGTGTGAGCACTTGACCCAATGAATTGTGACTTGAGAGTTTGCCTAGTAAATGGCGATTGGTTGAGTTTTGGCCTAGTTGAGGTTTGCCTAGTAATTGGCTGTTAAATTGAGAAGTTGTCTCGTTGAGGCTTGCTTGATGTGTGGTTGCTGCTTAAGGATGAGTTGAAATCCTTAAATAATGGACAACTAGTTGAGAGTTGTCGGGGAACCACAGGATGGTGGATTGATGGTGATGAATGATGAGATGAGCAGCCTGAGACTACTAGACTCGAGTAGATGACTCGGGTCTTTAATTCCTTGAGGGAATTGTAGTGACTTGAATGTCACGAGAACCTAATAAGTTTGGGCCAATAGAGTAAGGGCATCAAAGAAGCATTTAGCTCGAGTATGCAAGATATGAAAGGACTCTAAATCTGAAATGAGTCGTGAGAATTGAGTAAAGATGAACAACTAGAATATGAGCGCTGAAAGAACATTTGGTTCAAGTTGGAAAAGTGCGCGAGACCCAAGGAACAAAGGGGGTCGTGAGGACTCGAATGGAAATAAGGAAATGGGTGGGTAAGCAGACCCAAGAAGGAGCTGCCATTTTTACCTAAGTAGCTGAGACTGCTGTTGCTGTTGATAGCAAAGTAAATGGTAGAGATCATGGGAAAGATGATGAAAAATAGGAAATGTGGAAAAGAACCACGAGAGCTTAAATACATGGTAAAGTGGATCATGAGGTTGAGATCGACTAAAGTTCGATGGGGAAGATGATCCCGAAACTATCTTTCCCTAGATTGAGAATTTGTAAGGGAACCTTAGAGGTTTTGGATACACTGAAGAAGGAAAGTGACCCTAACAGTACTAGCCTTAAGAGGCTGTTGATGAGTGGTAGAAGGTCACCAAAGGAAGGGTTTCCTTGAAGGCATGGTGCCTAATTGAATTGCCTTGTCGAATTGACTGACGAGAGGTACCTTTCTGATACTGCTTGAGAACGAAGGTTGCCTGAACTTCGATAACCTGGTAAGGACCTGAGGAAAGTCGACTACTATGAGACAGAGTTCTCGAGATCGTCTATATATATTAAGGGTGGTTAATGACCCTTTGAGTGAGACGTAAAGTTCGTGAGTGGTTTGAAATTTGGAGGCCTTATAGCTAGTGCAATTCCAGATTCCGAGGGATGGAATGAATCCTAAGAATAGAAGTGGATAATCGGAAGAGGTATAAGTGAGAAAATTACTATTTATGAATAATAGAAAGTGCCTATAAGGAATGGCAGATAGGCTGATTACCTAGGCATAAGGCTCCTTGTCACGCCCCGCGTCCTAATAAGAGCGCGCGAGCATCCCTTCTATTGTCTTTCATCACGATTTACCCTAGGATCGAATCGTCTAACGATACACTCACAGAATCAAAATGCACATGCGGAAGCGATGAATAAACTCCATACACAAAACTTTGACAAGATGACTTAGAACATAAAGATGTGCACTCCTCAATATCGGCAAATACACTTCAAAGGTTACAGTCGTCCAATACCAATGGTTCAATTCTAAATCCACAAATCCTAGTAAAATTTCTAAGACCACAAGTGAGTTTATATCCATTCTCTCCACATCACTTCTTCGAATGCCAATCCATGGCAACCTCGGGTTTCCATCGCCTAGGACCTGAAAATGTTGGTCCTACAACGGGGTGAGATAATATCTCAATAAGCTAACCCTAAACCCAAACTAGGCACTTAGTACTTCTAGACACTACCTAACACATGCAATGACCAATAAATCATGAATAAAGCAATTGGCGCATAATAATTCAAATAAGGCGGAGGCATAGTAACATTCCTGAGCCTAGGCTAAACTTCGTACTTTGGCACTAAAATATTCATATCATAAACAGTGTACTCATACTTGATACCACCATAATTCCCAGGATTGAGCCCGCGTCATATAGGCGCCTCAGGCATTTCTCATCACTTAACCCGCGCCATAAAGGCGCATAAGGTATTTCTCGTTACTTAGCCCGCGTCACAAAGGCGCCTCAGGCACTTCTCATCACTTAGCCCGCGTCATAAAGGCGCCTCAGGCATTTCTCCTCAGTCAAGCCCGCGTCGTATAGGCGCATCAGGCATTTACCACATTACTCAATCCCGCGTCGTATAGGTGCATCAGGATATCGCATTAACCAATCCCGCATCATATAGGCGCCTCAGGATTTCACATCAAATAAGCTCATAATTTAAACAAGTATGACTGAGTACAATCAATTGAGCAATTTAACCATTCAAGGCATCAATTACTATTTTCGTCACGTGGTCATTATCATATTAATATAGTCATTTGCCAAATAATCCACGTAAATATTCCACGTGTCAAATAATCCACATAACAATTAATCTACGTGCCAATTAATCCACGTAAATATTCCACGTGTCAAATAACACCCAAGGCCGAATATACTTAGGGTAAGATAGATCAATTTCGCTTGTTAATGCATCAACCTCATCATGGCCGAATATACATTTAGGTCTAATCAAGCATTCAAGCAACCCAAGCAAGCGATTCTACCACAAGAAACATTTCTATGTGAACTTGCCTTCCACGGACCAATTCTAACCAAACCCTTAGCATCACAAATCATCAACAAGCCACAATTTCAAGACATGAAACTACACGGCAAGTTTGAATCCTCAAGGATGGGCTCGGCAAGCTTAGCTTCATTGGGGTTTCGCTCATGGAAACTACTCAATAACCCTTCTATAGCATCCTTCGGTAACCTAAGGTCCTAATAAGAGTTTAGAGTTAACTTACCAAGCTAACAAGCAAGCTAGGACGACGAAGGAAGCGGCGAAGCTCGGGGCGCAAATCTGTCCAAGAAGGTCCGAGCATCATCTCACGGGTTAGTCAAGGATTTCTCTTCCAAAATCGCACTAAAACGTCACTCACTAGCTAAGCGATCCATAGAATCAAGTCTTAGGGAAGACTTACCGTGGAAAACAAGGTCGAAGAGTCTACGTGAGAGGTCCAATGGTCGGCAAGGAACGGCGGTGGAGCGGCGATTGGCGGCGGTTTCGCCGTGAGGGAGAGGGAAGCCGAGAGTGGTCGAGCGAGAGAGAGAGTGAGAGGGAGAGAGCGTGAGAACGAGAGAGAGAAAACAAGAGGAAATGAGAGTGAGAGAATGAGGGGAGAGGGAGAGGTCTCGGCCGAATGCATAGGAGGGAGAAGAGGAAGGCTTCATCCACTTCAAAAGTCCAAGAGAGGGAGAGTGATTGATTGGGGAGTGGTTGGAGGGGAAAGGTACATGAGTAGTGCAAGGGAATGACATCTTGTAAGGTGGTGGTTGATGGGGTAAAAATCTAGTCAATGGTCAAATCACTTGTCATTCTATTCTTCCATAATTCAACAGCCAAGATGACCATACTACCCCTCATAATTTCGGCCAAAGCTAGGGGATGGCAATTGTCCAAATTGCCCTTGCTTGTTTCTAAGAGGAAATTCACTAACCTAAGGGTATAAAGGTAATTCCTTAACCGTCGATCTGAAATTCACTTTTCTAAATGCTAAGGACAAATTCTAATCCTAACGGTCCCCGACGAGGCGATGTCCAATTTAATCCCGTTGGAATCCTCAAATATCCGGTGCTCAATTTCGAAGTCCAATTCGTGGCAAATCTTACTTCGAAAAGGGGGGGTCGAATTTCGGAATGTCACAACTCTTCCCTCCTTATAAAAATTTCGTCATCGAAATTTACCAAAAAAATCCCGCCATGCTCAGGAAGTGGGTGCTGACGCCTCATCACTACTTTATCTTCCTCGACGGTCCCCTCTGATTGCCAAAACCCCTAAATAGGTCTACACACCTCGGACTCGACTTTCCGAATCGGGCAAGCCTCGCATGGATGGTGTTCTAATGAAGGCATAATCTCTCACTTGAAGTTCTAAAGATCTCTATCGTCTGTCCATGTAATTCTACTATCGATGCCAAGGCTTTCATAGTGACGCATCTTTCATCAAACTTGCCCAGGATCCGCGTAACACGCCTCAAATCCGTACACTTTTCTAAAACCCGCGTCTCAACGCTTCAGGTTAACATCTCGCGTATCAACACATCAAGATGGGCAAAAATCCCCGCGTCAACATGCTTTAGGGCATTACGCGACGATCTAAACATGATTTCAAACAATCGGCCCACGAGGTAAACTAAGGACGCACCCATGCTATCCAAAAGGCTTAATACATTCCGATGCCATCATCCGCCAGTCTCTAATGAAGTCATTTCAAATCGAGGTAGATCATTCAAAAAGTCCTCACTCAAGTAATCTTGACTAAGGTAAGGACTAATCACTAACCAGTCATCAAGTCTCTTTGCAGGCAATTTTCACTGCAGGCAACTCCACCAGGTGTAGCTATTCATTCCTACTTCCTTTAAAGCTTGTAGTACCCGCTTGCACCATACTCTCAATTGCCTGATCCTACCTCTTAGGTTGTCCACCTGTCTACGTGAAATAGGGTGCGTTATATCACGACTTCGTCCTCATGACGTCTTAAAGACTCTTCCAAAAGTTATGGTGGATTTAGGATCTCTATTCGGCACAGTAGTCACTGAGATTCCATACGAACTACCTGATGCCTAAGCAATTCGGCGTACTCATGATTATACAATTCGACTCATGGCCCTCTTGTCTTTTCAGATACTCAATGTACGGAGGAGGACATCCGTGAGCCAAACATCTAATCACAACAAAAAGCCTCCCCTGTTATTATCAACCTTGAGAAGGAGGAGAAAGGGAAACAGACTGCGAAAACTGAAGTATAGGCTAAAATATTAGCCAAGATCGAAGAATGCTTAAGCAGCCAGGGCTATGAGTTAGCCCTCTTTGACAAGATATCTCCCTTCGCCAAAGTAGAGACCCCTCCCGACTACAAGGAGCCGGACTTCGTGAGAAAATATAACGGGACAGGCTGTCCACGCGCTCACCTCAAGTATTACCTGCGCAAAATGGCGCACTATTCGGATTATATTCCGTTGCTGATGAATACATTCCAAGAAAGTCATGCCGGTGCCGCTCTGGCATGGTTCATTGAATTGGACCTCGATGATTATGATGGGTGGGAAGATCTGGCAGAAGACCTCCTCAGATAGTATAAGTTCAATACGGCAACAGCCCCAATGAGGGAAGACCTTCTACGAACCTCGAAGGCAAGATGTGAATTAATCAGACCATATGCCCAGAGATGGCGAGCTTTGGCTACCCAGGTAAAGCCATCAATCCCAAAGGAGGAGCTGATTGACTTATTCCTAAATGCACTTCCCTACGAATACTTCGACAGATTGAACACCTCCGGATGTCAAACATTTGTACACTTGATTAAGGTGGCTGAAAGGCTAGAATAGGCCTTACGAGAAAGGATGCCTCATGAAACTTCTACTAGGAAACAGTATCCCTTAAAGAAGGAGAGAGGGGCCGAACTCGACATAGCATTCGTACTAGACCCCCATAAGCCTAAACCGTTTGGCAATTCTAATCAGACCAAAAGCAGTTCTCTCAGCTCTCGAGGCCTTTATCCAAGTTGCTCCCGATGCTGCTAGAGCAGCACCTGGTGGCAAAAGAACCACCTAGGACAAACCCTATTAAGTATCCTGGCTTTGACGAGATCTAGACCTGTGTCTACCATATGGGCGAAAGGGGACACAATGTGGATAACTGCTATATCCTTAAGTTGAAGGTGCAAGCTCTGATTGACAGTCAGATTCTGAAGTTTGACAACATGGCTCCAAATGTGCAAGAAAATCCACTCTATGATCATCAAGCAATAGGAGCAATATTCACTAAAAAGGAGGGAGACCACCTCAAGCTGAAGGTAAACATTTCTAAACTCACCTACCTTCTGGTCATCGCTTCGTCATACCCAAAAGGAGGGCAGATCTCTGCGGACGTAAAGAAGCTATGTATCGCCAGGATGATGAGCTTAGGGATAATGTCTGATATTACCAATGAAAGATTCGAAGGAGTCAAAGCTTCTCTATCTTTGGGAGGAAGCCATTTCGTGATCAAAACTGAGCAGGGTAGCACGTGGGACATCCTACATAAGGATCTGGTAGACAACTTTGGGTCGATCATGGAGCTAGAAGAGAAATTCGAAGGGGGCGAACTAGAAGCCAAAAGGCGAAGTCTAGCAGATCGCAGATTTATAGCCGACGCACTTGAAAAGGGGGAAATTGTAGACAACCTCGGTCAAGATTCTAGGGGATACAACTTTAAAGTGAAATATTCGGCCTATCCAAGCTTTTATCAGAAAATTGAGGATATCATACCAGACGGATGGGGAGGGATGGATGATCCCGCTCAACTCGAGATCCCGAGGGGCATGGAAAAGTCTTTTACGAAACACTTTGATGACACTGTGTCAATGATCGAAGCTGCTACCACCGTAGTAATACGATTAGAAGAACTGGATAGCCTGAGTAGGGTGGAGGATTGCCTGATCAAACCTGTTGTGATCCGATTGCAAAAAGAGGGGGCAGATGATACAGCTAAACCAGAGGAATTTGGCCCGACGATGGTAACCATAAAAGTCCCTCTAGTAGAAGAGTATGATCTTAAAGCAGTCCACTGGGACTATAGGACAAAGGAAGTGGATGCAATAATGAGATCTGGACGATTTTATGCCCTTAGGGAAGGCGAATCCGAAAAGAAGGAGGTCTCGAATGGAGACGCAGAAAAGCTCATGTCGATCATTAAGACTAGCGAGTTTGAAGTAATAGAGCATCTGAGAAAGATGCCAGCTCAAATAACCTTACTGGATCTATTCATCAACTCAGAGAAGTACAAGAACGCACTGTTGAAGATACTCAACGAAGTACATGTCCCTGAAACAATTAATGAGGTGCAATTAGGGAACTTTGTAGGGGCGATCCTTTTAAAAGACCAATTGAGCTTCTCTGATGAAGACTTCCCCATGGAAGGAAGAGGGCACAACAAGGCCTTATATATCTCCGAGCAATGTAACAGGAAAAGAGTGGCTCACGTATTAATCGACAACGGATCAGCCTTCAACATTTGCCCTTTGGCTACTCTGAGAAGGTTGGGAATCAATGAGGAAACGATTAAGACTTCGAGAACAGCCGTGAGAGCTTTCGATGGAATGAAGAAGACTATGGTAGGCGAGATTGAGCTCGACGTATTCATCGGCCCAACAAAATTCTCCATAAACTTTCAAGTAATGGATCTGCCTAGTGCATTCAGGTTTTTGTTGGGAAGACCCTGGATCCATGTAGTAGGAGCTGTACCGTCCAGCTTGCATCAGAAAGTGCGCTTTGTGGTAGATGGAAAGGTAATTACAGTACACGGGGAAGTCGACCTCCAAACATATCAGAGTAGCACTATTCCCTACATTGAACCTGAAGTTATGATGGAAGCAAGCTACCATTCCCTGGAGATAGTAGCGACGGTACACACTCCTGTAGGGACAATATTGAAGGCTCCATACGTTTCTGAAACCCATATTTTACCAGCTAAGATGCTACTAGCATATGGGTTCAACCCCGGAGAAGGCCTGGGTAAACACGATCAAGGAATAAATACCCATCTGCAGTTAAAAGCCAACCAGCGTAGAATGGGCTTGGGGTACCAGAAAGATCATATGGGCGAATCTGCCCCGAAGGCAATAGGCCGAGGCCGAGGCAAAAGCCTGGGACGCCAGGGAGGCCAGAGCAACCCGAAGGATTCATTCATCGGTTCTCCAACTTGGAAAGGCAAGTCTTAGATATTCAATAATCTTTTAAATGCCCACTTCAACCAAAACTCCAAATGGCTGTCTGAAGAGGACATCACTCCATCAACAGAACCGGATCTGACAAATCCTTTTCTCAAAAATGACTTTGTGAATGTCATCATGGAGTGGTTGGATGACAAAGCCACTTCCTCTGAGTAAAGAAGCTTCTCTCCTTCTTTAAATACTGCATTAAGAACTTTCTACATTTCTTTGCATTTTCACTCCTGGTTATAGATATAAGAAAAACGCCTTTGGATCTCTGGCCGTTGGTCCAAACAGCGTAGCTTGTGATGCGGTCCATTTTGCATTCAATAAAATCACACGAATTTTGTTAAGGGCATATGGAACCACGAATCAGCCCGATGATGATGCTAGTCTTCCGCACAGAAGCTTGAGGCCTGATATGCCATATGATTCCTAAATTTCCAAAAGATTTCCACGGGGCCAGGATTTCCAATGACATGAAGATTAGTCCCGTCTAGGCCTATACTTATTTCGAAAACTCTTTTGAAAAGACTTTCCACAATCATGCATGTCATTTTTATGGAGTACGAACTAACCATGCTCATGGCATTTCAAGCATATCATCCCAAACATACATACTAGGTTATTATGCGATTCGGACCATCACATCGACTGTTCCTATAACATTGAGGAAGAGGAGGATGAAGGTTATGCGTCTATCCGCAGAGAATGGAATGCCTTTGAGGAATCGATGCCTCCTACTTCGGAAGAACCAATTATTGTTAATTTGGGAGATACCGTGAATATCAAAGAGGTCAAGATCGACGGACATTTATCCTGAGATGAAAGACTCGAATTCACTGAATTACTGAAAGAATATCAAGATGTCTTTGCATGGTCTTACGCTGATATACCAGGACTGGATCCTAAGATTGTGGAGCATGCATTACCCACGGATCCCAGTGTTAAACCTGTCAGGCAAGGTAGCAGACGGATGAAGGATGAGTTGGAAGACAAAATTAAGGAGGAAGTCATAAAACTTCTCAGGGTAGGCTTTATTGAAGCTATCCCATACTCGGACTGGATTGCAAATATAGTCCCCGTCATGAAGAAGGATGGTAGAGTTCGGATCTGCGTGGATTACCGAGATCTGAATAGAGCAAGCCCAAAAGATGATTTTCCACTACCTTACATTGATGTATTGGTAGATAGTACGGCAGGGTATGAATTATTCTCATTCATGGATGGATTCTTGGGATACAACCAAATCTTCATGAAACAGAAAGACAAACCAAAGACTGCTTTTACCACACCTTGGGGAAACTTTTGCTACAAGGTTATGCCCTTTGGATTAAAAAACGCAGGGCCACCTATCAGAAGGCTATGGTCACATTATTCCATGATATGATCCACAAAGAAATTGAAGTATATGTCGATGACATGATCGCCAAAAGAAGGAGCAGAATCACATACAGGTGTTAAGAAAATTATTTGAGCGTCTGCGCAAATATAAGTTGAAGTTGAACCCTAACAAATGTGTATTTGGGGCAAAATCTTGGAAACTTCTCGGATTCATGGTCAGTAACAGGGGCATTGAGATTGATCCTTCGAAGATTCAAGCCATCCATGATCAGGCAACTCCCTCCACAGTAAAAGAAGTAAGAAGCCTTCTAGGGAGACTGAATTATATTGCCAAATTTATCAATCAGCTGTCTGATGTGGCTAAACCAATCTTCAAATTACTCAAGAAGGGCGCGAGAGTGACATGGTACGTAGACTGCAGTCAGGCATTCCAAAAGATTAAGAACTATCTAGTCACTCCGCCGGTACTTGTGCCACCAATTCCAAGTCACCCGTTGACCTTGTATCTGACTATACATCAGGAATCTTTGGGAGCCTTGCTTACCCAAACAGGCCCGATAGATGGTAAAGAAAGAGCCATCTATTACTTAAGTAAGAAGTTCACGTCATCTGAAGCAAAATACATACCAGTTGAAAGGGCTTGTGTAGCAACAATATGGGTGCTTCGTAGATTGAGGCAGTATACCCTACATCACCACATTTAGCTCATAACAGGAAACGATCCCGTCAAATACCTCCTGGAGAAACCCGCCTTAATTGAGAAATTAGCAAAATGGCAGGTGATGTTATCTGAATTTGACATCAAATGTTCTCCACAAAAATCAATAAAATGGAGAGCTATAGCTGTCATGTTGGTAGAAAACCCGTCAAACGGTGAGCCTTCTAAAACGATAAAGGCAGAAGATCAAATTCTGAACTTAGCAGAGGATAAGTGGGTCATGTATTTCGATGGTGCTGTTAATCTATCAGGAGCAGGCACTGGGGCAGTACTGATATCTCCTGATGATCAACACTATCCTGTTGCAGCAAAGATGACCTTCCCTTGCACCAATAATATCTCGGAATACGAGGCATGCATTCTAGGCTTGCGATTGGCCATTTCCATGGGAATACCTAAGCTGCAGGTTTATGGAGATTACATGCTCATCATTTTGCAGAAACAAGGAGAGTGGAAGACCAAGGACGCAAAGCTCATCCCTTATCACGAATACCTTGAAGAATTGACACTTAAGTTCGAAGAAGTGTCATTCGAGTACCTATCGAGGTCTCACAATCAATTTACAGATGCGCTAGCCACCCTGGCCTCAATGTTACAAATAACTGATGGGTTGGAAATAGAACCCCTAAGGATCAGCATAGTTAAAAAGCCAGCTTATTGTATGCTAATCGAAGAGGAATTTGATGGAGAGCCATGGCATTACGACATCAAGAATTATCTCTCAAAAGGAGAGTTTGCTGAAGGATGTCATCTAGGAGACCGGAGATACATAACCAAGATAGCCAGCAAATTCTTCCTCAGTGGATAAATACTGTACAAAAGGTCATTTGACTCTACTCTATTGAGGTGTGTAGATGCCAAAGAAGCAAATATTCTCATGAATGAGATCCATGAAGGTATATGTGGGCCTCACATGAACGGCCACCTTCTCGCCAGGAAGATCATGCGGCTTGGCTATTATTGGATGACCATCGAATCAGACTGCTGTCAGCATGTCAGATCATGCCACCAATGCCAAATATATGGCGATAAGATTAATGCACCACCGAATGAATTGCATCAAATATCTGAGGTTTGGCCTTTTTCTATGTGGGGAATAGACATGATAGGGCCTATTAATCCTGCGGCTTCAAATGGTCATCGCTCCATCCTGGTGGCGATTGATTACTTTACAAAATGGATTGAGGCCACTTCTTACAAGAATGTCACTGCAAGAAATGTGGCAAGATTCATTAAAAAAGACATCATCTCCCGATATGGTACCCCTCAGGCAATCATCACAGATAATAGATCCAACCTGAACAATAAGATTGTCGATGATCTACTAGATCATTTTGGTATTAGACATCTGAATTCATCCTCTTACCGCCCGCAAATGAATGGGGCAGTAGAAGCTGCCAACAAAAACATCAAGAGGATCTTGGCTAAAACAGCAGAAAACTACAGAGATTGGCATGAAAGGCTACCCTTTGCCTTAATGGCATATCGAACTTCAATCAGGACCTCTACAGGGGCAATTCCCTACAGTCTGGTGTACGGAATAGAAGCGGTCCTACCCATGGAAGTTAAGGTCCCCTCTTTAAGGATCTTATCAGAAGGTAAACTCTCTGAGTCAGAGTACTCTAAGAACGGATATGAACAGCTGAATCTGATAGATGAGAAGCGTCTTAGAGCGATCTGTCATGGTCAAAGCTACCAAAAGAGGGTGGCCAAGTCATTTAATCGAAAAGTTAAAGCCAGAAATTTCAAAGTAAACGACTTGGTGGTAAGGAAGACTCTGCCAAATGTTGTCCATCCGGGAGGCAAATTTACCCCAAATTACGAAGGTCCCTATATTGTCAAGAAAATTCTCACAGGAGGAGCATTGATTCTTGTAAACTCTGAAGGAGAAGAATTGTGACACCCTGTAAATTCAGATGCTGTGAAGAAGTATTACCCTTGAAATAAAATCAGATTTCGATCAGGGGGCTTATCCCAGATCAATCCGAATCGTCATTGCATAAACACATCATGCATCCATGCATACACTAGCATGTGTTCAATTTTCCAAGGTTTCGAGAAGCAAACTCAGAATCAGACTCATTCAAACAAAACCCTGGAAAGGAAGGTCATCGACGCCAAATACTAGGTGATATGTATATGTTCCATCAAAGGTCAAGTGGCCTTTACTCACTAGAACATCTCTTTTATCATGCATGCAGGAATGTCTACTGAAGACAGAAGACAGCAAAAGAAGAGCACAATAAACTATCTCTCACTTCCTGGAAGGTAAAAAAAAAATGAGAGAATGAGCGTTCACATGTCTGGACTCAGGAATAAACATTCTATCATGAAAGAATGATGATAAATTCCTTGCATTTACTACACGCCTGCCAAGGTCAGAAAGTGTTCAAGCATGTTCAAAGTATGCATGAGGCGTCATTGAAATCCCTTGTGGAGTAAAACGCCTGGAGAAAAATGAAATGATCTTTCCAGAAACACAGCTTGCTTAGGCTATCTAACAGGAATATCCCCCTGAATGAGAGGCAAACCCGATCCCAAACACGTCCCCCATACACTCGAGAGATGAGGGAAGGATGAGAATAGGAATCCTTGAATCTGAGGATACAATGGCCCTTCGCATCGATTACAAGGATTGGGTAGACAGAGGCATTCATTTCTCTATCCTAAACACTGCAGGTGACTATCGATAGCCATTTGAAGGACGATGTCTTTCTTTACCCCTGTCAAGGACCACCCCACATTGGGGCAAACTGGAGATACGTCCAGCGGTGTCAAGAGGTAAATGGTTAGAAATCCTCTTGCTCAGACTTGCATCAATCTTCGTGTGTTGCTTGTCATTTTAACTTCTGTGGTGATTCAAGTGCTTTAACATGACGAAAAGCATTCGTTTCTCTATCATATACACTTTTACCCTTTGCACAGCCCAGTTGAGCCTGTACATTCATTTCATAAACCTGTTGGTGATCAGTGCATATTCCAAGATGGAAGCAACACCACTTCTAGAGCGAAAAATTCGAAAGGTAGGATTTATGTAAATCCTCAGACTAATGATTAAGTGTTGAGAATCAAGTTGTACCTCAAGCACATTCATTTGAAAAATCCTGGCTCCCAAAAGAGAAAGAACGGACCTAAAAAAAAGAGAGTGAAAGAAAAATTCCATCCTTGGGCATCAAGAAAAAGCAAAATGCCTGGTAAAAGCAAGGCCATTGCCCCTCCAAATATTTGCACATTTGTGAATCATGTATTTGATATAGTAAATGCAAAAAAAAAAAAAAGAGATGGCATAATGTTTGTGTACGGGTCGCTAGTGAGAATTGGTGATGCCACCTTCAGACGCTGACACCACACTAGCACGAGATTGAGGTTCTCCAAAAGGACTATCAATGCGCTTCAAAAGACTGAAGACACTCTTCGAATCACAAGGTACCAGATCGGCAGCAAATCTGTATTGATCACCAATATCAAACCCTTCATGTATTCTGGGCAAAAAACAAGCCTTTTTCGGTCCCCAATCCTACCTATGTTACATCTTTGAGAAGTCTTTTCTGATTAAAGCACTTGGATTAGCATATGGTTTAATGCTTAAGCTTAGCTCGAAGAAGTTCGAGCAAGATTATTTCTTTCTCATTTTGCAGGGTTCTTGACTTGTAAGCCCGGAGCAAATAAAGAAAATTCTGTTAAAAGACCTGACTCAAAAAATGAGTCCCCCTTCGGAAACCATGTCCGAGCCCGACATTACGGTCCAGTAAAGACCTCCCGATTGATCTAAAATGTATGCGTTACGAACGGCTCCGAAAACCTAGGTACAGGGTATTAGGGAATTCGAGTGCTATAATTGTGAAAAGACCAAATCAGAAAATTGGTGAGGAGACCTTTCTGACAGGGATATTCCAATAGAATGCTTGAAAGTAAGCTTTGGTTGGGAACTTCAAATTGTTCGATCCGAGGATTTTTCCTCACAAGGATTCATGATCAGCTTTGCATGCTTCGAGAAGTTTGGATAACCTCCGACGTCCTAAGCCGTTTTACATAAACTACATAGGTTAAAATGAAGCCTTTTACCTGCCTTATAATAGTCATTACGTCAAGAGGGCTAATATCTAGGCAAATGAGGAATGAACTCTCAGGTCTAAGCTTCTAGGACTCATGGTGACCCCAGATTCCAGAAGGATGCCTTGCTCTGTGAAGAAGAGCTTTCAAGTTTATTTTCCTGCAGGATCCCTGGTAACCGCATATCTCAGGAAAATACATTCTTATGAAAAGTTTTTGTAGGTTTGAGCTTTCTACAGGATACCTAGAGTCCCTAGATCTCAGAATGTCACCTCCAATGTCAAAAAGACAATCTTCGAAAACATCCCTCTGTGAGATTGCAAATTTACAGGTTTGAACTTTCTGCAGGATACCTGGAGTCCCTAGATCCTAGAATGTCACATTCCATGTCGAAAGGATAATATTTTGAAATTATCTCCCTGCGTGAGATTTCAGTTTTATAGGTTTGAGCTTTCTGCAGGATACTTGGAGTCCTCAGATCCTAGAATGTCACATTCCATGTCGAAAGGACAATATTTTGAAATTATCTCCCTATGTGAGATTTCAGTTTTATAGGTTTGAGCTTTCTGCAGGATGTCTGGAGTACCCAGATCCCAGAATGTCACCTTCCATGTCGAAAGGACAATGTTTGAAATTATCTCCCTGTGTGAGATTTCAGTTTTATGGGTTTGAACTTTCTGAAGGATGCCTGGAGCACCCAGATCCCAGAATGTCACCTTCCATGTCGAAAGGACAATATTTGAAATTATCTCCCGGTGTGAGATTTCAGTTTTATGGGTTTGAATTTTCTATAAGATACTTGGAGTCCCCAAATCCTAGAACAACACCTTGCATGTCAAAAGGATAAATCTCAGAACCAGCTTTCTGTGAGATTCTAGGTAACCCCTAAACCCAGAATACCTCATGTGGTAAAGCTTAAGGGTTAGGCACACCTCATTTGTAAAGATCCTAGTTAATTCCTTAGAATATAGGATCAAAATGTTCGACAATCCCTAAGAGACTGGGTGCGTCATCCATAGGTTCCTAGCAGAGAGGAGTTCTATTCACGGTCTGATCCACCATTCGGATCAAAACCCCTGACAATCCCTAAGAGACTGGGTGCGTCATCCATAGGTTCCTAGTAGATAGGAATCCTATTCATGGTCTGATCCACCATACGGATCAAAACCCTGACAATCCCTAAGAGACTGGGTGCGTCATTCATAGGTTCCTGTCAAGTATAGGAATCTCATTCTGGTACGGCCTACCATACATGCTAGAGTTTAACCGCCCTAGGATACTCAAAAGACGAGTCCCTAGGTATCCACTGGAACCCGCTATACACCGCGCATGCCGCACGAGCGTCAGGCAAGTAAGTAACATGTGAGTATCTCTATCCCGCCTCTCTCTCTCTCTCACATCAGATGAAACGAAATGAGCAGGGCATTAACCAGCGGGACAAGAAAGATTAGATGTCAAGATTCATTTTTCTATTTCCCAGTAGAGTCGGTCTAGACTCATGTGTCACATGTCTTTGAGCAAAACCTCTCACGAGATTCCTCTCAAAGAGGGGCAGCTGTTGACACCTAATTTTTGACCAAGTCTTTTTCAGCTTTATTTTGAAAAATCATAAAAAATCCATAAAAAGTCAAAAAAATTACAAAATCAACTTTGGTGGCCTTGGCCAAGCCTAAGGAACCATTTTTGACAAAAAAAAATAATTTTTCATATTTTTCACATTTTTTAATATTTTCAGAAATTAGGAAAATACTAAAAAAATCAAGAAAAATAACATTTGAGGTCACAAAAATATGGAAAAATAGCCAATATTTTTATTTTAAATCCCTTGTCTTTTTGACCTCACAAAAGTCCAAAATCAAATTCAATTGTATATGTTCCATTGTTACACATATGATTGAATTTGAGAAACAAATGTCAATTGAGTCTTTTAATTTGTAATTTTGGCATTTTCTAGGATCTTGACATCCATTCTAACTGTCCCTTATTGCAATTTAGCCTAATTATTTGCACAAATTGCTCAATTGCACGAATTTGGCAAAATTGCATACTAAAATTGCATTTTTAGTCCTTGAAATTGGGCATAATTGAAATTACTTTCAATTCAAGGGCTATCATTGCAAATTAAACATATTACCCAATGGGTTTCACCATTTTGAATCGATTGGCATAGGTAATTTGACCCAATTTGATCATTTGAACCATCAATTGCATAATTCCCCAATTTGTAATTAAATGAAAATTTGGGGTTTTCATAGAAATTGATGTGAACTTTTGGGCAAAACCACATTTTTAGATAAAATCCATGCCCTAGATTCGATTCTGAGGTTCAATTGCAAAATTTCCCATTAATTTGGGTTTAATTTGGAAAATGGTAAGTCGGAACCGGTTCTGACCGGTCAGACCTCCGGTCGGACTGGTCGAACCGGTCCAGAACAGTGTCGTCTTCCCCAAAGAGCTCGAGAAGATGAGCAGTGACATGCTGAGCTTTGAAGATCAAATTGAAGGTCAAGTCGACCACAATCGAAGACACATTGGTGGGGGTTTAACACTTTAAATCATCCCCCGTCGATTGACACCGGAATCGCGGCCAATGGTCGCCGGAGGAAGGAGTAAGCGGTCGGTCAATCCTGGAGGCCTGTAAAAGTCAACTCAGCACAAGTCCATGCCAAATTTGCAAGAGATAAGGGCTGCCGGAGGACCAAACGGAGTTGAACGAAAAGCCCATCGTCCTCGACGCCGTTTGGACCTAAATGCATGTGGCCTCACGTGCAATTGAAGCTGTTGCACCACCCCCTTTCGGCGCCAAAATTCCTAAGAGCTATATAAGCTCATGGTCGCTTTCTGTTGAAGAGGAGAGTGAATTCAGTTGAAGAGGAGGAAACAGAATCAAGAGAAAGAGAGAGAACGAGAGAGAGAGAGCTCTCCTCCATTGCCATTATCGAGGGTAGAGCTCGGATTTGCAGAGCACTGGTCAGGTCTTCTGAGGCCAAACCGAAGCTCCTCAAGGTCGACAGAAAGATGGTCAAGCCCCCAGGAAGCAATCGCCATCGACCGCGCAGCCCAAAACTGCCAGAACAGGTAATCCGGAACTTCGAGCTTAAGCTCTGGTCTTCAATGGCGAACCTTGATTTCGATTTCAATTCTTGCGATTCCCGTGTGCGTTTCATTCCTTGGATATCACTGACCATCATTGCATCTTCATTTTGCATCGATTTCGCCCAAATATCTCGAATCGAGTCTTCAAACATAGCCTCTATTGCCGACCGCCGTCCATAGTTGCCCAGCCAAATTTGGGCCATGCGAGCTCAATCGGAGCTCGAGGTAAGTCTCATGAACATCAATTGATGCTATCATGTGATGGAATTGTAATGATTTTGTGTTAATCGAGCGATCGAACTCCCATGGCCGTACTCGGCACTATGCTTGATACTCGTGATTTAGTGAATGAGGTGCTATGATTCCTAGATAAGTTAAACTAGAGACGATCGCGAGTCGATTGCCGTTGGTCTTGCATGATTTCATCGAGAATCCACCGTCGAATCGTCGCCGGAGTTCCTCAGCCGTCCATTTCGCCGGGGTCGAAAGGTTGATGACGAAGCTGATGTGGCGCGGTCAACCGATCAAAGCTTAGGTGGCAGTCTGCCATTGGTCCACTTGGATGTCGAGTCAGCTCGATCGTTAGTCAGTTAAGGCGAGTCAGCGTTAGATCGGACGGTCTAGGTTAATCGAGGCAAATAAATAATAGCCGTTCGATTAATAAATAATATTAACTGAAAATGGTTTTAATCGAAAAAATCAATCAGAACAACAAACGGTGCCGTTTTGATAAAGGACTAGGCGACGTCGTTTTGGGTAAGTGAGAATAGACGATCCTGATCAAATCCCATGTTCTAATCGTGGCCGTAGGTCTTAATAGGTCAATTGGACGGTTCTGGTCAAGTCTCTAATCAATCTGAGCCGTAGGATTTAGTAATCAGAGCCAACGATCGTGGATTAGCCACGCGGTTCAGTGTGGGCCGTCGGATTAATTCCGAATAATCTGAAAATCAAAAACGTAGAAACGGCGTCGTTTTGGCGTGTTTGGTTTCGCGAGTCCGGGTCTGGGCCGGGTTTCGGCCAGAGTGGGTGGGGTCGACCCGGCCCGAATAACATTTTTTTAAAAATAAAAAAATTAGAAAATTCCTAGAAAATAAAAAAAAAATGCTAGAAAATTCCAAAAAAATCCAAAAAAATGTTGAAAAATTGAGGAAAAATCCTAGACACTCCAGAAATCTCCAAAAATTGAGGATTGGCCACAGACAACTGGTCAACCCTATTTTTTGGGTTTCTTATCCGTTCTTCTGAGACTTGACGATATTACCCTTTAGGGGTAAGTCGCCTCTGCTGTATATGCGAGATAAGGCCGATAATGCCAATGTAAGAATTAGGGTCAAATAGGCGATCAATTCTTAGGCTTGGGTTTTTGTGTCCCGTCCCTTTTCTCAAAATGACGAATTTGTCCCTCAATGGGAAAATCGTCTTTTTTGTTCTAATCGAGTCTTGGAAATTGCTTAAAATTAGGGTTTGGGTCAGGTGGGTGACTGGCCCCAATATTTGAGATTTTCAATCCTCATTTTTGTCCGAAATGACGACTTTACCCCTCTAAGGGTAAAATCACTTTTAAATTCCAGAAAAATCCTGAAAATTCCCGAAAAATAGGAAATAGATTGGATTGATGGCCAATCCTATTTCCCCCGATTTTTGACTTTCCAATTCATCTAAAATGACAAATTTTCCCTTTCGAGACGAATTGTCCCCGAATTGTTCAAAATTACGATTTTGCCCCTCATGGGCGAATCATGTCTAAATCACTCTTAAGCCTTGATTGATATTTCTCTAGGCTGATAGGGCCTCATTAGGGATGCCATGCTGCTTTCATGTGTTTTATCCGCATGCTTGGGATCCTTGATTTGCGCGTTTATTTCTACTGATTGTGAGTGATAGGGTAGCCATTCCCATCTGCATGAACTCATAGATTTAGGATCTGTACCCTACTCGTCTGTATGAAATCCTAGGATCAGATAAACCATTCAACTTAAGTATCGAAAGGGCGTCAACTCTGACAGTTGGCGTAACTAAGTCCCCGAACCCATTTCTCTGGTTTTCGCAGAATCAAATAGACCGCTCCCAACTATTCGAGAGGGTTTCCGATCGTACCCTCCACGAAACGATTGGTGGCGACTCCTTAGCATGTACACATATCACATGTCACTAGACCACACTGAAGGTCGACCACGTATATCCAGCCATTGCGATTTGGGTAATGGACCTTGAGAGAGGCCCGTTTCCGATCAGGTGACGATCGGGCGGCCCATTAGCCCTCGCTAGCCAGATGTCACTCGAGAGGGTCGCGACAATGTGACATTCCGAATTCCGACCCTCTCGAGGCTATTGAATGGAAGGATATCGATCGGCATATTTTAGTTGTAACTCGCTCAGAGTTGGCCACTCTTGAGTTAACTGATCAAAAGGGAAAGACTGACGCGGAGAAAAGTACGTGGACCTAGGGAGTTTGAATGAGAAATGGCACTTCGACCATAAAGATTGTCGAGGGAATATTTCGGGCCAGCAGAGATCGATCTAAGGACGATCATGGAATGTCTTGCTAGCGTTATATGTTGGGACGCGGGTGATTCCGCTTAACCAACGTGTAATTTACGAGAATTTTCCTAAATCGGATTCCGCTTAACCAACGTGTAAGTTACATGACAATCAAAGTCACCACGGCTTGAGAAAAATCCCAAGGTCGATACGCGTATCGTCTGCAAGAGTTGCCCGTTAGTTTGAGATAAACTGGAAGTACAGTCGATGAGAGTTCGACATGAAATTAGACCTCGAGATTGGGTATTGGACATTGAGGAATTCAAATATTGGGATTGAGATGGACGTCGCCTCATCGAGGGTGGTTTATACTGAAAAAATGAAAGTTCGGACAAAAAGTGCCAAATGACCATTTTGCCCCTCGACCATTTTCCCTTGCCTTAACATTTCAGAAGGACGAAATGATCAATTCCCACTTCTCTCCATGGCTGCCGAAAATATTGTGCATGGGTCAAATAAGAGTCAAAGCCAAGGATTGCATTATTAGATATGTGCCATGTGTCACTCATTGAAGACCTCAAGCATTTATTACCCACCTAATTCAATCTTGTCACATTAAACCCTCAATTAATTGAGGAGAGCTTCATTCTCCTTCTTCCTCAACCGTACACCCCCTCCCCCTCACTTTTCCATCTTCATCTTCTTCTTTTTCTCTCTCGGTCGAGCGGTTTCTCGCGGACAAACAAAAACTGGTTCACTGTTCTGGCCATAACTTTGTCGTCCGACATCGGAATGAGATAAAACCACCTCAATCTGAAATCTTCTCGTCTTTCCATTCTAGGAAGGTATTATAAGATCAATTTGGCCCAGTATTTCTTTCCGTAGGTCCGTTTGAGTGGACAAAGGTCAGAATCTGACCCTGTTTTGGAGAGGCTGCGTTTTTGGGGGTTTCCGGACTCCAACTGGCCTCGAATTTTCGGTGAGATCTTCATAACATCTATTACTTGAATTGGCTGAGCTTTTGTTGCAATTTTAGTTGAATTTTGATGGGTGTACATGGTTGATTTGTGGAGATTTTTACCGAGCATAATCTGCCATTTTGAGGACCGTGTGGAATCCGGGCTATTCAGAGGTCTTTGGAGTGTCGTTCCGCTTCAAATCTCTTGGTGAGCTCTCTAAACCCATAAATAAAGGTCTTAACAAGTTTGTTTGTGAAGAATTAAGGCTTGGAATTGAAGTATGGCTTGATTGAGCGGTTGGAAACCGAAATCGGTTCTATTTTGAGGATGAACTATTGCTGGCCGGTTCTGTTTAGAGCTGATAAAGGAATAATTGAACTTTAAATGGACTTATAATGCCCTATATGATGTGATGTGAAGTGTTAATGAGAAGTGTGTGAAGTGAATTTGGCGTTTAGAAGTGAATTATGGCAAATTTGGTGCATGAACCTCTAATTTGAGTATTGCCATGTATATGACTGTGTGAACCGAACACATTAAGGGTTCGAGGGGAGCGTTGCCATGTGCTCAATTGTTAGAAAAGGTGTCTTGAATTACCTATATTATGACTAAGGAAGGATTGGATTAATGGAAGTGAGCATTCCATGATTTTTTATTTAAGATTGTTAAATCTTTCTAGGTTGACAAGGAATTCGTGGAGAGTTCATACTTGTGGCATTGAGGATAGTCACTTTGTGTGACATTTTACTAATTGATCAAGGTAAGTGTTACCTAATCCTTTCTCTGAATGCCTGGACACACTGGATGAATAATTGAATGATGTGATTGACTGATGAATTTTTATGAAATGAATTGCATGTGTGTCTTGATGGCATGGTGAAACTGAATGCGAAAGGTGTTGAGGATACCATTTGGGCTGATGACCCGGCGGTATCGGAGGGTAGTGAAATAAAATAAAAATGTGAATGCTATTTGGTCTGATGACCCCGGCGACATAGAGTGGCTGTAAGCCTGGAGAGTACCAATTGGTCTGATGAGCCCAATGGTACGTGGACATCGTTTGGTCTGATGACCCCGGAGATGTCAAGTGGCAAGAGTGCCAGTGGAGTATGTGGATGGTTGAGAAAGAGGTGGTTGTGGTGTACTTGAGTATATGTACTTGGGTATGAGACCCTGTGATTGAGCATGACTGTTTGTATCGATTGTCCATGCTTGCTAATTGATACTGCCGTTGTGTGATGCCTTGTGTCATTGCGTTATTTGTTATTTTACATATGAGCGGCATATGTGGGTGGTCTGGTAGGACTGGTATTGAGGTATAGGGTTAGGTTTCACTTGCTGAGATACAAATATATATATATATATATATATATATATATATATCTCACCCCAGTGGGGGATTAACTTTTTCAGGTCTTTGAAGACGGAAGTACATGCGAGATGAGTATGAGCTCTCGATGAAGTAATGGAATGAATGGTTTTATGTCTTTGGTGGCCTTAGGGATTGTATTTGAATTTTGACGATTATGAATTGAATTTTGGGTACTTGGCTACGATAACTTCTGGGGAGAATTTTATTTATATGAGGTGTATACCCTTTGTCTTGAGTCATCTCATTGTAATTTGTATGGAGCAAGTTTTATGGCTTCTGTGATACCGTTTCTTTGTCAAGTTGTTATATGATTAGCCAATGGATCATGGGAGATAACTGAAGATCAATGGCCTGGTAGGATGTACATGAGCTCGATGGGGTCGGGGCGTGACAAGGGAGCGGATGCGTATAGTAGGAAATCGAGTATAGCGTGATTGGCGATTGGAGGACAGACCTTACCACGAAGTGACAGATTCAACTTCTAAATTGCAAGTTTACCAATTGACTGGTATAGCGACTACCTTAATGTCCAGGGGATAGTGTGAATAAAGGTAACAGGGAGAAAATTCATATTTTCGAGTACTTGAGAAAAAGACCTCGAAGTTGGGGGTATAAGCCCTAAAGTCTAATAGACGAGTTACATATCCAAGAAAGGTGGAAAGTTTTAAAATACCCGAAAGGAACAAGTGAACAAGCGACACAGACTTTGATTGTTCAAGAAGGAAAATTCACAGATATTACAAGGTATCGCAAGGGAGAGAACCATTTCAGTCTAAAAGAAAAGAGAACTGAACTCCGAATAACTATACTAAGGAAGTACGAACCAGACCAACTCTGATTTGAAGAATTGAGTTATGAAAGTGAACAGAAAGAAATATCAATGAGGAAAAGACGAGTATAGAGTGTGGATAAAGGAAGATGAGTTCCAAAGGATTTGAGTTGTTATTAGTAAGGACATTGTGGAAATGTCAAGTATCGAAGGAAGCTACTTTGGAAAGAGAAGCAGCGATGATGCGTCAATACCCCACAAGATTGGATGATTTGGAAGGTTGTAAATTTCGAGGACGAAATTTCTTTAAGGGGGAAGAGTTGTGACATTCCGAATTCCGGCCCCTCTCGAGGCTATTGAATGGAAAGATATCGATCGAGGTATTTCAGTTGTATCTCGCTCAGAGCAGGCCACTCTCGAGTTAACTGACTAGAAGGGAAAGACTGACGAGGAGTCGAGTACGTGGACCAAGGGGATTTGAATGAGAAATGGAACTTTGACCATAAGGATTGTCGAGGGAATATTTTGGGCCAACAGAGATCGATCTAGGAACGATCATGGAATGCCTTGCTAGCGTTATACGTTGGGACGCGGGTGATTCCGCTTAACCAATGTGTAAATTGCGAGAATTTCCTAAATCAAATTCCGATGATTAGGATCGCAGGAGCTAGCGATAAACCCTCGCAATTACATGACAACCAAAGTCGCCACGGCTTGAGAAAAATACCTAGGTCGATACGCGTAGCACCTGCAAGAGTCGCCCGTCAGTTTGAGATAAACTGTAATTACAGTCGACGAGAGTTCGACATGAAATTGGACCTCGAGATTGGGGTATTGGACATTGAGGAATTCCAACATTTGAATTGAAATGGATGTCGCCTCATCGAGGGCAATTTAGATTAGAAAAATGAAATTTCGGACGACACATGCAAAATGACCATTTTGCCACTCACGCCTTGCCCTTGCCTTAAGATTTCTAAAAGGGCATTTTGGTCTTTTTGGATTCCCCTAGCTGCTGAAAATGAGGAGGAAGAATGGTCAAAGGAAGTCAATGGCTTCTAGAAGCAAAGACAAGTGTCAAGTGAGGAAGAAGCCAAGTGTCATCAAATTGTGAGCCCTTATCCAAAAGACTAGATTAGATGCCTAGTTGCATTAAATCCTAGTCTAATCCTCACCTAATTTTTCTCCCTCCTCTTGACTTTTGGAGGAAGCAAAGCATCTCTCTCCCTTCATTCTTCATCAGCCGAACTTCATCTCTCCCCCATCTCTCTTTCATTTTTTCTCTCTCTCGCTCGCCAGCTCTCTGCCCTGTTCCGACCGCCCCACTGTTTCGGTCATAAAGTTTTCGTCTGATATTGTATTGAGATAAAAACACCTCCATCTGAAAGCTTATCCTCTTGCCGTTCCAAAAAGGTATTATAAACTCAATTTGGCCAAGTATTTCGTCCCCTAGGTCGATTTGAGTGAGCAAAGGTCAGATTGAAGGTAGAATTTGACCGGTTTTGGGAGAAGAGCTGTTTCGTGGGCTTAAAGGCTTCAAATGGCTTCAAATTTTCGGTGAGCTCTGCCACACTCATAGTAATAGGGTTTACTAAGTTGGGGTTGCAAGTTTACTTGAGTTTTGATGGGTTTTCATGGCTGAAATGAAGTGGTTCATGTGGAGCAGAATCTGACCGCCTGAGCACCGAGAGGAACCGGGCTGATTGGAAGCTTTTGAGGTGCTATTTTGCTTTCAAATTCTCGGTGAGCCTATTAAACATATAGATTAAGGTTTTGGAAAGATGATTTCATGATGAATTGAAGTTTACAGTTGGAATTGTGGGCTGTTATGCATGATTCGTTGAGGACCGGTTCTGCCCTGTTAAGGTTCTGTGGAAGCCAAGCACCTTGAGGCTTAGAAAGGGTATCATCTTGTTGTTAAATTATCGTTAAGGCACCTTAGCTTGTTAATTGATATGTTGGTAGGGTGTAGACTTGGTGGAATAGAGATTGGAAGAGTTTTAAGGGCTGATTTGAAGTGAAAGCCGAGAGCCGTGTAAATCTGACCCCAACGCGCACTGATTTTGAAATGGCTTGTTCTAGGTCGTCCGGTGTCCAAATTGAGCTTTGTTTTCGTTCACACGTCCATAAGACCTTGAAGATAAGGCTATGGAAGTATATTTCTCAAAAGGTCAACAGATCAATACCAGTTTATTCAAGACGGAATCTGATCGTGGAAGGCCAAGAATGGACAGCTTGGTGCCGCGACGTTGCGTTGATCGTTTTATGGAATCGCTTGGCCTAGTTTCGAGGTAAGTTATGCCTAAACCTTTATTAGGATGTTATGCCTAAACCTTTATTAGGATGTTATGTTATTAAAGGATGGAGTTTTGAGTTAGGTTGAATGATTTCATGGCCTAATTTTGTGAGAGGTGTGAGGGAGTCCAAATCTGTCCAGTTTTGTGAGTTAGTATTCATTGGCATGTTTGATTGAAAACAAATTGTTTGGGGAGCCCTAATTGACCATGAATGTGTGCCTTAATGGCTATTTGAGCATGTGAGATGAGAAGTCAAAAGTTTTGATTGGAAGGAAAGCCAAGATTGAAAGTGGTGAAAAATATGATTTTGAGTCAAGATTTGAAACTATGAAATGGCCATATTCATTGAATTGCCTGAGGCTTCACTTGAATTTATGCGTGCTTGACTGAGAAATTTATGACTTGAAATGTGTTTTATCTAGTGATGGACGTGTAAAAGGAATGCCTCAAGTAGGCGATGAACTACTTGATTATATGAGTTATTCTTGAATGAAGGAATTTTAAGGCGTGAACTATTTTATTTTAATGAATATTTGATGCTATTTTTATAATTGAATTTTTATGAATAAATGGCGTGTGGGATCGCCGATGGAAATTATATGTGCACTGGCGTATGAGATCGCCAATGGCTTGTGGGATCGCCGGGAAAAATTATAAGTGCACTGGCGTATGGGATCGCCAATGAATTATGAAATTTGGCCAATGTATTGGGAGGGAGTTACTCCCATTTGACCTTACGAGGTCGTGCGGCTAGAGAATCCCATACTGACACGATTCATCTCGATTGAAAATGGGCATCGAGAGTCGTATGGTGACCGAATCATCTCTAGGTCCAAACTCGACAGTCTCATATGTACTGACGGGTCATATGGAGACTGAATCATCTCGCAGCCCCAAAGTGGGCGGCCCAATATGGGCGGATATGGAAATATCTGGTTTCTGGAAAATCAAGAACGATTTTGAGAAATAGAATATGCCTCATGTTTTTGAAGAGTTGTTTCAAGTAAGAAAGTTGCCTCACGAGTTTGAAAATGCCTCATGGTGTGAGAAAGAAATGAAATTGCCTGATGGATTGAGAAGTTGTCTTGAGTGTATGCTTGTGATTGAAAAACACTGCCATTGTACGAAGCTTAGTGTGACATTCTGAAGTTCCGGCCCCTTGAGGCTAATGACATGAAATGAAAGCTCGAATTGGCAATTGGAGATGAAGAATTTCAAAATTGAAAAAGGATTTGACGTCGCCTCGCCAATGGTCACTCAAAATGAGAAAAATGATGTTTCGTACGAAAAGTGGCAGATGACTGTTTTGCCCCTCAACCTCATACCATTGCCTTAAGAAAATTGGATGGAAAAAATGGTCATTCAAACTTTATCATGTAGCTGCCGAAAAAGGGGGGGAAATGAGCGTCAATGCTAGTCAAAGCTTTGGGACCAATTATTGGAGCCAAGGACATGTGTCACCCTTTGAGTAAGCCAATTATTGAGTGTCATTAAAATTCATCTTGTCATTTGGCATCAATAATTTATGGACATCCTCCTCAGTTGCTGTTTGGTCGTGCACTCCTTCCCCCTTCTCCATTTTCCTTCAAAATTTCCTTCTTTTCCTCTAACTGCTCCAGAAGACAGTTACTTAGCCTTCTGTTCGGCTTGCTTGAGGGGTCCATTCCGTCACCGTTTTGTCGTTCTACGACCACCATAGGTTTATTCAAGATGTCCTTGGCAATTTCCCGTTGGTTTCATGATTTTTGGAGGTCTGGTTAATATATGGTGATTTTTGGAAGAAATGCGGACATATTCTGAGCTAACTGAGAGAAGGCCATGGTTCACCCTCTTAGAAATTTCAAATGGCTCCGAAATTTTTGTGGGAACGCTATAACATCTAGTGCTTGAGTTCACAGAGCAGAAATGATAATTTTATTGGAGGTTTGAGGTATTTTCATGGTAGATTTTGAGTGACAAAATCTGGACAGATTTTGACCGTCGTGCGCCAAGGAGAAACCGAGTTGATTGAAGGTCTTCGGGGTGTTGTTTCTCATCGAAACTTTCGGTGAGCCTCCCTAACACTTATATTGAGATGTTAGTAAGTGTAACTCATGAGAATTTGGAGCCTAGAGATGATTTGTGGGTTGATATGCATGGTTGGATTGAAACCGGTTGTGCTCTATTTATGCCCTGTTCTGACCGGTTCTGTTGGGCATTCTTTAGGTGGTATTTTGATTTCAAAATAACTCATGAGACCTTATAAGATGTTGATTGAGGTGTTAATGGGAAGTATGTGAATTGGATTGGGAGTTGGAAGAGTTTTAAGGGCTGTTTGAGGTGAGAATGCAAGTCGCCGATAAATATGTCCTTACGCGCACTGATTTTAAATTGAGTCGTTCTAAGTCGTCCGGTATCCAAATTGAGCTCCGTTTTCGCCCACATAACCATAAGACCTTGAAGTTTACGATCCTGGAATTTTTTTCCCAAAAAGTCAGTATAAAAATTTTAGTTTACGTGAGACTGAACCTGGTTGTGGGGGGCTCAAATTGGGCAGTTTTGATGAATTGAGACTTTGGATGACTTGCCTTGATAGAATGATAGTTGGCATGCTTAAGAGCATTGAATTAACACTATGTTTCCTTTAGAATAAGGTGTTATCGGTGTTATTGGATTATTGGCACGATGGAATTGAGAAATAATTAAGTTTCGATGTGGTTTCCTAGGCACGTCGTGAGAGCCATGTTTGGCCGTGAGCTTGCTGACTTCGGAGGGTCGTTTGGATGGATTTGCTAGCTTGCTTGAAGAGGTAAGTGGTTCCTAAACCCTTACTCAAACCCTAGGACGCTACTGGATAGTTGTATTGTGTAGCGTGGTTATGTGATAAAGCCATGGTGATTGGTAGACTGTTATTGAATTGGCTGTGATGCCTTGCTATTGAATTGGCTGTGATGTTCTGTTGTTGAAATGGCTATCTTGCTCTGTTATATGAATGGGCTATAGTGCCCTAGTGATCAATTGGCTTGTATGCCTTTGTGATATTAACTAGTTGTGATGCCCTGGTAGTGAATTTGCCGTGGGCCCTGGCGTTGCTTGAGTGAATTGAAATTACTTCACGGCCGTGGGCCCTGGTAATGCTTGAGCGAATTGAAATTACATTGCGGCCGTGGGCCCTGACGATGATTTGGCTAGATGCCCTTGTAAACTACATCGCGGCCGTGGGCCCTGGTGATGATTTGGCTAGATGCCCTTGTGAACTACATCGCGATCGTGGGCCCTGGCGATGATTTGGCTTGGAGCCCTATGAATTTATATCGCGGCTTGGAGCCCTAGCGATATATCGTGGCTGCGGGCCCTGGCAATGATTAAATCATATGTTGTGTTAATGTGCGAAGCTGAGGTCTCATATGATGTTGTTCACTTGATGGTGATTTGCTATACCAAGTATTTTGTGATAAATGATGCCGAGATGCCATATGCCCTTGCTTGACGAATTTTCTGTATTCTTGCATGATTATGTAGTCTAGTGGGACTAGTGGTTTGGTCTAGGCTGGGTTTCACTTGCTGGGATTTTATATCTCACCCCGTTGGGGACTCACCTTTTTGAGGTCCTAGGCGATGAGACGACAAGTTTGTCGGAGTAGAGTATTCGAAGACGGAATTACAAGATTTGGATTAACATTTTGTGATATTAGAGATTGTCCTTTTGATTTGTGGATTAGGAATTCAACTTTTGGTATTTGATTAATGTGACCTTGATGTCCCATGTTCCTGTCCCAAGTCATCTTGTTGTATTGATGAGGGTAGTTGTTTCTCGCTACCATAGTTTTAATGGTTTGTGTGGTTGGAAGGCCGATGAGTCCTGGGCAGCGGAAAGCGAATGGCAATGCCTTAGTGGGATGTTCGCAGACCAATCAAGTTCGGGGCGTGACATCCCCGTTTAAGTGGTATCAGAGCAAGGTCGGCTTGATCCAATGTGATTGATGCTTGGAGTGATAAGGAGTGATGACTTGAGGACAATTAGATAGTGAGACCTATAGGACTAAGTAATGATTATTGAATCTTGAGGGTTATAGGCTTGAACTTGTGTTGTATTCCGATGGGTCTAGAATCGATTTTTATGAATGATTTTGTGTGATGTGGTGATTGAGGTTCAAGTGGAAGCAAGCTGAGATTAAAGAGACATAGGCATGAATTTTGAGGTAGTAATTGTGCTTGAGGGTAGTAGAGAATTACTTATGATTAAAGGGTCAATTGAAGTATATGATTGTGATTGTGGTTGTCAATGACCCAACTTGAGGAAAATAAGTTACAAGGTGATGACTGGTATTAGTAGATTCAGGTTTGAATTGTGTTATATCTTGATGGTTTTAGCTATTGATTGCTATTGACAACTTTGGTGGATATGAGATGAGGTATATACAAGGAGTATTTGGATTGAAGATCAGTTGTGATTGAATGCATATGGACTTGACTTGAGTAGCGACTAAACTTGAGGTGTATGGGTGAATATAGGCAATTGATCTATGTGATGTGACGGTCATTGGTGGAATTAGAAATTTTTTATGTATAAGAATTGATCTGAAGACGATTTTAGTGTGACAAGTAGTGAGGACAGTCATGAGGTGCACGTGTTGGTGGCTATAAAATGAAAGTTGATGCGGGTACATGCATGAGCTTATCACTAACAGACTTAATAAACTGTCGCTTGGTATGGGACGAGTTGATAGGATACCTATAAATCGTAATGAAGCATGTTATGGGGTGTGTGGAACGGAGCTTCCTCCATAGATGTATGACTTGGGACAACATGTAACAACAAGGTCTTATGAGGGCGGAGAGTGATCGCCGGGACAAAGAGGTCCGGACAAGGAGCGGCTCCTAGTAGGCTTCTAAGATAGCGAGGAGGCAGGGATGACCCAAGTCATAAATTGAAAAGGAAAGCCTAGGTATCATGGTTGAGTCTGATTGTGGTTAAGAGATGTATGGCACGAGAGTGATTCTTAAAGCAAATGCTTGAAAGTGGCATGGCATTTGTATTGGCGCCTATGGTTGGCATGGCTGAGAGCCTTGTATTTGGTAGTGGATGCCATGTGAAAAGGAAAACTGATATTCGTGATTGGCCCTGTTGGCATGTTTTGTAATTGGCCTCATGTGATTGCTGTGGCTGAGGTTTAACTGAGAGATTAGACGGCATGTGGGGTTTATACCCATTGAACTGATGCCTATTGGGATTGAGATAGCATGTTGTGTTTATGCTAGAGTGGCGGATGCCCCTAGATTTATGGCATGAACGATTGAAATGGCACTTTGAGTACTTGCTTGACGTTGGCTTAGTTGAGTTTTTTAGCCTAGTGAGGCTTGCCTAGTAATTGGCTGTTATTTGAGAAGTTACCTTGTGGAGGCTTGCTTGATGTATGGTTCTTACATAATGATGATTTGGGATCCTTGAATAATGAACAACTAGATGAAAGTTGTTTGGGAACCACTGGATGGTTGATGGTGAACGATGATGAGATGAGCAGCCTGAGACAGCTAGACTTGAGTAGACGACTTGAGTTTTCGATTCCTGGAGGGAATCATAGTGGGTCAAGTGACATGAGAATCTAATGACGTTGAACGAGCAAAGTATGGTCGTAGAACAGAGAAGGATCATGAGAATTGAGTAAAGAAGAGCGATTGGAGCATGAGTACCAAAAGAGAATATGGCTCGATTTGTTAATCGTTCGATACCCAAGTGTGATAAGGGGTCATGAGAACTTCAAATGGAAATGAGGAAAATTGATGGGTAAGCAAGCTCGAGAAGAAGTTACCCTTGTTCCCAAGTCGTTGAGACGACTGATGCTAGTGTTGATGAGTTAAGTGATGGAAGTCACTAGAGAGGTGACTCTGAGTTATTCCATTCTAAAGTGAATGTGTGGGAAAAACCACGAGAGTTTTGAAAAGCTTGTTGTGACATTCTGAATTTCCGCCCCTCGAGGCTCGAGATATGAAATGGAAGCTTGAATTGACAATTGGAAATGAAGAATTTCAAAATTGGAAAAGGATTTGACGTCGTCTCGCCAATGGCCATTCAAAACGAGAAAAATAAATTTTCGGACGAAAAATGCCAAATGACCGTTTTTCCCCTCGCCCATTTGTCTTTGCCTTAAGAAAAATTGAAGGTCAAAATAGTCATTCTCTCCTCCACCATAGGCTGCCAAAAATCTGCTTGGGGAAGGTCAATGATGGTCAATGGCCATTGCATTAATAATTGACACAAGGACAAGTGTCAAGCTAGGGTTAATTTGGCATTTATTACTCACCTAACCTCAATTATTTGAGGGAAGCTCCATTATGCACATCCTCAGCCATGACTCCCCTTCCCCTCTCTTTTCCTCTTCATTTTTCTCCTTCTTCCTCCTTTGGTGTCTCGGCCGAACAGTTTTCTCGCGGATAGAGAAAAACCATTTCACTGTTCCGGCCATAACTTTCTCGTCCGATGCTGGATTTAGGTAAAACCATCAGCATCTAAAATTTTATCGTCTTGCCGTTCTAACAAGGTATTATGAACTTAATTTGGCCCAGTATTTATTCCCGTAGGTCTGTTTGAATGGGAAAAGGTCAGAATCCGATCCGGTTTTAGAGAGGCTGTGTTTTTGGGAGCTTCTGGACTCCAAATGACCTCAAATTTTTGGTGAGATCTTCATAACATATAGTACATGAGTTGGATGAGAAAGTATAGTTATTTTCTTGAAAATTTAGGGGTGTTTCATAGCTGAGATTGAGTGAACAGAATTGATCGAAAATCTGATCAGGAGATAATATGTGGAGGCCGTAGCATTTGGACATCCTAGGGGTGTTATTTTGCTTCTAAATTATCAGGGGATGTTCTAGACATGTAAATATAGGTCTTAGCAAGAGGATTGGACAATAAATTGGTGATTTCAAGTGAATTATGGGCTGTTGAAATAGAGCAAAGGCAGAACAGAATGCTGTCTAATTCTGTTCCAGCCTTGGCTGAGCCCTTTGATGATTCTAGGATGTGTTTCCATGGTCCATAATGATTATTGGGATGTCCTAAGATGTCAATTGATGTCTCAGCAATAAATTGGTTCGATTGGATCGAAATTGGCGGAGTTTATTGACGAGAATTGTAATTTATTCGTAGGACGACGCGAGACATGATTTGGCTAGGCATTTGTGGGCCTTGGAAGTGAATTACACGTGGTATTGACTAGCTTTGCTAATTGGCCGTGCATTTTTCCTACTATGGCCGGTTGAAGACCGTGCATGGTGGTGGATTCTGAGTGAAAGTACTAGCTAAATTAAAGAGGTAAGTGTCCCTTAAACCTCTACTATGACGTTAGGACGCTACTGGATGCGTTTGATTGATGATTTGATCAATGAGTGGATTGATTGAACTTTGATTTATGATGACTGAATGAGTGTGTGAAATGATTTGGCTAGAATGCCTATATGATTTCAGTTGTGATGAGGATTGACTTGGTTGTGTGATGTTTGCAATATAATTGCCTATGTTTTATGAATGGGCTATAGTGCCCCAGCGATCAATTGGCTTGGTGCCCCGGAGATCGCATTGGCTTGGTACCCTGAGAAATCAATTGGCTTGAATGCCCTATGTGAATGCATCGTAATTGGCCAGAGTGCCCTGATGCTGATGAATTGGCCAGAGAGCCCTTGTGAACTTGAAATGGCCAGAGAGCCCTTGTGCATCGTAATTGGCCAGAGTGCCTTGATGCTGATGAATTGGCCAGAGAGCCCTTGTGAACTTAAAATGGCCAAAGAGCCCTTGTGCATCGTAATTGGCCAGAGAGCCCTGATGCAAATAATTGGCCAGAGTCCCCTTGAGAAATACATCGCGGCTAGGGAGCCCTTGGCGATGAGTGCATGAGATGACTTCTGAAGTTGTGCGTTTAATTATATGCTACGGTGTGGTGCTTGATTTCATGAAGTGGTGATTTGTGAAATTTGAATACCATGTGCAATGCTTTGTTGAGATTCTACATTTACTTCATGGTGTGATGTGGTGAGACTGGCGATCTGGTCTAGGTTTAGGGTTTACTTGCTAAGATTTATATCTCACCCCAGTGGGGGCTTAACATTTTTCAAGTTCCAAGCGATGGAAACCCGTGGTTGCCATGGAATGGCATTGGAAGAAGTGTTTAAAGAAGATGGATGTAAACTTATTTGTGATATTAGGAATTTTACTTTGATTTGTGGATTTAGAATTGAACCATGTGTATTGGAGGACTGTAACCTTTGAAGTGAATTTGTCAATGTTGAGGGGTATACCTTTTTATGTCCTAAGTCATCTTGGGTTTATTTTGTCTGGAGTTATTTTTCTTGCTTTCGCGTCAATGTGTCCTTTAGGTGAGTGGAGCAGTTGGCCGTGGATCTTGGGAGACTACAGAGTTATAACGACCTGGTGGGATGTTCACGAGCTCGTTGGGTTCGGGGCTTGACATCCCCGTTTAAGTGGTATTAGAGCAAGGTCAGCTCGATCCAGTGTGATTGAGGTTTGGAGTGATAAAGTGGGATGACTTGAGGACAATTAGATAGTGAGACCTATAGGATTAAGCGTTGATCATTGAATCTTGAGGATTATAGGTTTGAACTTGTGTGGTAATCTAATGGTCCTAGTGTTGACTTCAATGGATGATCTTGAGTGATGTGGTGATTGAGGTTTAAGTGGAAGCATGCTGAAACTAAAGAGTCATAGGCCTGGATTTTGAGGTAGTAATTGTGCTGGAAGTTAGTAGAGAATTTCTTATGATTAAAGGGTCAATTGGATTACCTGATTGTGATTGTGGTTTATCAATGACCTAACTTGAGGAATGTGAGTTATAAAGAGACGATTGGTATTAGTGGATTCAGGCTTGAATCGTGTTATACCTTGATGGTTTAGTTATCGATTACTATTGACAGCTTTGGATGTTGTGAGATGAGATGAATACAAGGGAGCAGATAAAGAATATATGGATTAAAGACCAGTTGTGATCGAATGCATAAGGGTTTGATTTGAGTAGCGACTAAACTTGAGGTATATGGTTGAATATAGACAATTGATCTGTGAGATGTAACGGTCATTGGTGGAACTAGAGGTTTTCTATGATTGAGGCTTGATGTGGAAATGATTGTGGTATGACAAGTGGTGAGAACAAACATACTGTGCATGTGTTTGTGGCTTTGAAACTAAAGTTGATGAGGGTACATGCATGAACTTATCGTTGTTGGACTTAATACACTGTCGCTTGGTATGAGACAAGTTGATGGGATACCTATAAACTGTAATGAAGCATGGTATGTGACATGCGGAATGGGGCTTTCTCCGTAGATGTATAACTTGGGACAACCTGCAATGGCCAGGTCTGATGAGGGCAGGGAGTGATCGCCGGGACAGAGAGGTCCGGACAAGGAGTGGCTCCTGGCAGGCCTCTAAGATGGCAAGAGGCAGGAATAACCTAAGTCATAACTTGAAAGGGAAAGTCTAGGTATCAGGTTGAGTCCAATTGTGATTAAGAGATGTATAGCACGTGATTGATTATTGAAGTGAATGTTTGAAAGTGGCATGGCATATGAAATGACGCTTGTGATTGGCATGTTAAAAGCTTCGTGCTTGGCAGTGGATGCCATTTGAAAAAGAAAACTGATATTCGTGATTGGCCTAGTTGGCATGTTTTGTAATTGGCATCATGTGATTGTTTGGCCAAGGTCTAACTAAGAGATTAGACGGCATGTGGGGTTTATACGCATTGAATTGATGCTTGTTGAGATTGAGATAACATATTGTGTTTATGCTAGTGTGGCGAATGCCCCTGGATTTATGGCATGAACGATTGAGATGGCACTTTGAGTACTTGCTTGACGTTGGCTTAGTTGACTTTTAGCCTTGCCACGCCCCGCATCCTTGACGAGCGCACTAACATCCCTTTCAGCTATGCCTTCGCGATACGTCCCAAGGATCGACTCGTCTATCGATATGCTCGCGGAATGAAATGCACATGCGGAAGCGACAAACCAAACTCCATACATACAACTTCACAAGATGACTTACAATGTGTTCAATATAACTACAGAATAGTCGGTTTACAATATTCAGCTTAAAATCATAAAACATGACTGGTTCGGTCCTAAGCTTCAAACTATTTGTTTCTAGGAAACATCCGAAAAGAAATGGTACGACTACTCCTACGCCTCTGGTTTGACAACATCCATCGACTCTAGTCCAGACTCTCAAGCTTCAAGTTCAGCATCGAGATTCTCCAGTATATCATCGGGGTCAAGGCTTGGGGTCTGAAAAAGTGGGTCCCACGACGGGGTGAGATAAATCTCAATAAGCTAACCCTAAACCCAAACTAGGCAATTAGTACTTCCAGACACTACCTAACACATGCAATGACCAATAAATTCAGAATAAAGCAATTGGCACATAGCAATTCAAATAAGTCAAAGTATGGTAGCATTATCAATTCTAGGCTAAACTTCGTACTTTGGCACTAAAATATTTATATCATAAACAGAGTACTCATATTTGATACCACCATAATTCCCATGACTAGGCCCGCGTCATATAGGCGCCTCAGGCATTTCTCATTACTTAGCCCGCGTCATAAAGACGCATCAGGCGTTTCTCATTACTTAGCATGCGTCATAAAGGCGCATCAGGCATTTACCACATTACTCAATCCCGCGTCGTATAGGTGCATCAGGAATTCTTATTTCTCGAGCCCGCGTCGTATAGGCGCCTCAGGCATTTCTCACTTTGGCCAATCCCGCATCATATAGGCGCATCAGGATTCCATTAACCAATCCCGCATCATATAGGCGCATCAGGATTACATGCTCACATAAGTTCATCATTAAACACGTATGGCCAAAGACAATCAATTGAGCACATCAACAATTCTAGGCATTCATTAATATTTTTGTTACGTGGTCATTATCATATTATTATAGCCAATTGCCAAATCAAATAATCCACGTGCCCAATATTCCACATAAATACCGCACGTAAATATTCAACGTGTCAAATAATTCACATGCCAATTAATCTACGTGTCAAATACTCAACGTAAATATTCCACGTGCCAAATAATTCACATGCCAAATATACCTCGGCCTCGATTTCGAATTCTAGACGAACCAATCATTAATTCATCCTCTTGGCACACGGTCTAGGCAATATTAGGCGCATTAATCATTTTAATTAGGCAAAACCCCCAAGATTTCCTCATGGCCGAACACACCATGGGCGAGTCAAGCATTTAAGCAAATCACTCAAGCGATTTTTCATTAGAGGACACTCCTATGTAAGCTATGCTCCCATGGTTCACCCTTATCCAAACCCCTAGCATCACAAACCTTCAAATACCAATGGAATCAAGCCGTAGGACGACAACACCACTTCCTTTCTTCTAGGGCAGGTTCGGCCAGACACAATTCATCAGAGATTCAATCACGAACTTTGCTAAATAACTATTCTAACACATCCTTCGGTAACCCAAGGTCCTAATAAGGGTTTAGAGTTAACTTACCAAGCTAACAAGCAAGTGAGGACGACGAAGGAAGCGGCGAAGCCCGGGGTTCAAATCTGTCCAAGGAGGAACCGAGCATGAATCTCACGGGTTAGCCACGGTTTTCATCTCAAAATCACACTAAACTTCCCTCACTAACTAGACAACCCATCGGAACAAGTCTTAGGGGAACCTACCTCGGCAAAAGAACTTGCGGCGCTCGCCAACGAGGCTTGAAGGCCGGCGAGGAGCGGCGGTCGACAGTGTCCCCTCTAGAGGCCGAGAGTGAGAGAGTGAGTGAGAGAGTTTGAGAGGGAATGAGAGAAGAGAAAAATGAGAGAATGAGGAGAGAGAGGGAGGGTTCGGCCGAATGCATAAGAGGGAGAGGAGGAGGACTTCATCCATGTCCAAGAGCAAGAGTGGATTGATTGATTGGGAGTGGTTGAAGGGATATGAAAATGAATAGTGGCTTAGAATGACAAGGTGTAAGGAAGTGGTTGAAGGGAAAGTTGTCACATCCATCAAGTCCAATCTTGTCATCTCACAAAAATCAATGGTCAAAAGACCATGCTACCCTTCAATTTTCGGCCAAGAATGGGGAGGGACAATTGTCCATTTTGCCCTTACTTAAATCTAATAGAAAAGGCATTAACCTAAGGGTATTAAGGTAATTTACTAATCGTCGGTCCTAATTTCACTTTTCTAATCGATAACGGGCGAATTATAATCTTAATGGTCCTCGATGAGGCGACGTCCAATTTATTACTGTTGGAATTCTCGAAAATCCGCCACCCAATTCCGAAGTCCAATTTCGTGGCTTAAACCCATCAATGGCGATTTCAGTGTATCTCAAACTAACGGGCGGCTCTTAGGAGTTACGCGTATCGACCCGTGACTAATATCACGTTTAAGAGTTATCCGAGTCATGGCGACCTTGGTTGTCATGTAATTGCGAGGGTCAATTGCTAGTTCCAAGGGACGCGATCGTCAGGAATTGGTTTAGGTTAATTCGCAAATTATACGATGGTCAAACGGAATCACCCGTGATCCAATTGTATAACACTAGCAAACCATTCCATGACAAATCTCAGACCGGCCTATAATGGCTCAAAATATTCCCTCGGCAATCCTTATGGTCAAGGTACCAATCCATGGTCGAGTACTTTGGTCCACGTACTTAAACCCTACTTAGCCTTTCCCCATCGGTTAGTCTTCTCAAGAGTGGCCAACTCTGAGCGAGATTTAACTGGAGCGCATTGACGAGAAGTCTCATTCAATCATACCTCGAAAATGGTCGGATTTCAGAATGTCACAACTCTTCCCTCCTTATAAAAATTTCGTCCTCGAAATTTACCATAAATCCCACCAAACTTAACAACTAGGTCCTGACGCCTCATCACTTCTTCACTTTCCTCGATGATCTCCTCTCTTTTTTTGTCAAAATCTAAACAAGTCTACATACCTCGGACTTGACTTTCCAAATCGGGCAAACTTCGCATAGGTGGTACCTTAAGGAAGACATGATCTCCCACTTGAAGTTCTAAAGATCTATATCATCTGTCTATGTAATTCCAATGTCAAGGCCTGCGTAATGACGCCCCGGGCCATCAGACTCATCACGGATCCTCGTAAAACGCCTCAGATACGTATACTTTTTCGAAACCCACGCCTCAACGTTTTAGGTTAACATCTCGCGTAACAACGCATCAAGATGGGTACAAATCCCCGCGTCAACACGCCTCAGGGTATCACAGGACGACCTTTACATAAATTCGAGCAATTAGATCCACAAGGTAAATTAAGGACTCACCCATGCTATCTAAAAGGCTTAACGCAGTTCGATGCCACTTCCAGTTGATCCCTACTGAAGTCATTTCAAACCAGGATGGATCATTCACAAAAGTCCTCACTCAAGTAATCTTGACTAAGGTAAGGACTAATCACTAACCAGTCATCGAATCTTCCTACAGGCAATTGTCATTGCAGGCAACTCCACCAGGTGTAGCAATTCATTCCTACTTCCTTTAAAGCTTGTAGTACCCGCTTGCACTATACTCTCAATTGCCTGATCCGACCTCTCAGGTTGTCCACCTGTCTACGTGAAATATGGTGCGTTATATCACGACTTCGTCCTCATGACGTCTTAAAGACTCTTCCAAAAGTTATGGTGGACTTAGGATCTCTATTCGGCACAGTAGTCACCGAGATTCCATACGAAGTACCTGATACCTAAGCAATTCGGCGTACTCATGATTATACAATTCGACTCATGGCCCTCTTGTCTTTTCAGATAATCCCATGGCCAAATCCATAACAATCCATTCTTGGTTCCACTCGATAATTTTCCACAACTAGAGCAACTCGCCAGACTAACTGAGTCATGCTTCCCTTGCTGGCACGCCCGACTCTTAGCCAGCTTGACTATTTCTGCTTTCATTCTATCTCGTCACTGGTACCGACGCAAGTCCTTATACCTCTTTGTACTATCCAATGAACACTACAATCATCACGGTGAGTTCCCTTACATGACCTTGCCCTTTAGGTCCTCCATCATTAGACACAAACACCCGTCCATGAAGCTTCGAGTTTTCCATCCTTAGGTACTTAAAAGTTAAGATTTTCTCCTTGTC
Organism: Rhodomyrtus psidioides; assembly: GCA_021437785.1. NCBI lineage: Eukaryota > Viridiplantae > Streptophyta > Magnoliopsida > Myrtales > Myrtaceae > Rhodomyrtus > Rhodomyrtus psidioides. Next base: position 15,027,849 of record JAILYB010000002.1, read on the forward strand.
ATATTCACTTCCACGATCTTCCGGACATCAGGGTCTGTAAGTTGCAATGCTTTAGTCTCATCTGACTTCCAGGCTTGACGCTCACAGTAGCCATCTGACTAGCCTTTCGGTGAACTTCCAATTTAGAAGTTGAATCTCTTATTTCCTTGAGCGAAGTACGTCCTTCATCCACCAATCTCGTGGGGCTCGATTCCCAACTAAATGCATCTGCTACCCTTATTCTTTCTTAAGGTGAGGTAAGATATCGTATTCTAATTCCTTAAGCAACTTCATCCGTCTACGTTGCTCCATACGTTCAATTCCTCTTCGAGACAATAGGTGCTTCAAGTTCCAATGATCCTCATCGATCTGAAATCTTCTTCACTGTTTAAGTGATATCTCTAAATTTCCAACATAAGGGCGCAGCTGTCAGCTCTGAATTACAAATTTGGGCATTTATCTCGTTATGTCTACTATCACAACACATAGGTAGTAATCCTTCCATGTTGCATTACCATGGATCTTAATCCTTTTATGACACGTTACTGTAATTCTCACAACGTTCCAGCTCCCAGCAGAAACACCAATATCGGCGCGGTCACTACTTAGGTTTAAGTCCTTGAAAAACTCCTTTTATGTGTATTCATCCATTCACGCCACATCTCGTCCTTAGTCCATTTCATTAATATGACGGCTCCTGTGTGTGATCTTCCCGCGATTCGTTTATAGCAAATCATCGATTTCGAAAAGCTCCAACTTTCAGTAACTCATATTGACCTTAGTTAATTCATCACTTAGACTAGTCCTCAAGGGTTCCATGGAATACCTTCCAAAGGCCGTTCACGTTCCTCATGACTCCTTGATTCTGATCAATTCTTATCAATCTAACATTTCTAATTCCATGAGCGACTATCACATCTTCAAAGATCAATTGCTTAACATAAATCTTATAACCTCGACTTTAGTCGCTATTCAAGTCGCGTCCATATGCATTCGATTACAACTGGCCTTTAATCCAAATATTCCCTGTCCAATTCTTTGCATAAATCTCGTCTCACGCCATCTAAGGCCGTCAATAGTAATTGATAACTAAAACCATCAAGATATAACGCAATTCAAACCTAAATCCATTAATACAGGTCGTCTCTTTATAACTCATATTCACAAATGGAGCTTATCAGTCAGTCGTTTCCATTTCCACATATTGCCTAATCCACTGTCGATCTCTGGATTACAACCACAAATAACCCTAAAGGTCATCAATTAAAGTCGGTACTAAAACCATTAAAAGGCAACAAAGGTTCAAGCCTATGATCCTTGAGACACTACCTGGTGACGTTCATTCTTAACACCCCGACAATAGAATTTCTCTTCTTTTCGTACCGGGGCCTCTTACTCTATGAGGAGACTACATTTCTTAGTGGCATTCTCTTGTCTTGAATCCACCTTGTCTTCCTCGTTCCATAGAATGTCAATCTTGAAGTCTGCATCAACAACGGTACCTTTACTCCAAGATCCAGATGTCACCATAATTGACATTCTCCTTCCAATAACTCTATCACCTCAACGACAAGGTTCTAAGGGATCGAGGTTTCTCCTTGGTCTCTACAAATCCACACTTGGATATTCGAATCTATTACTTCAGTTCACTTTGCGATCATAACCTATGCACCTCTTTCCGGTTTACCCGTCTATCCGTTAAAATCACAATTAGACAAGACTATCATGTCCACTCACTTCGTTCTTGCCAACGACCATCCCATGGTCTAATCGTCCTTTAGAACAGCGCCCCATCCTTTAGGGCCAACAACTTAGAATTCCATTTCCAATGGTTCGATTCACTCTCAACCATCCTCATAGAATCGTCAAACCCAAGTAAACTAGGATGTCGATTCTTCCTTAATACTTCCCCATGACGAGATATACATGTCGCCAATTTCCTTCCATGAGTCATATGCCCAAGCGCCAATCATTCTTACAAGTACATTTTACGTCTTATGAGGGGAAACCCTCTTTACTCATGGTTCTTCCAGTCATTTTGCCCGTCGAGATGAAATTCATCATAATACTTCATATCCAATGATATCGATTCACCACAATGCTTCTAACTTCGATTCGTCCTTGAATCTCCCTGCCCACTTCTCCAAGGGTCTCTAACTGCATTTGGACGCGGTTAAACAATCTCAATAACTCTACCCTGCAATGGCAGATCCACCTCTGGTTCTCACAATTATCAGGATCCTAACACTTTCACTCCTTAGCAATCTCAGTAATGCATTCCTCATTCCAGATAAGAGTAATCTCATACTTACATTTCCAGCCAACTCCGTCGACTTCGACTTCACAAACTATTCCACACGCTAGCCCATATCTCGACTCCTATTCGTGTCTCCAAGATCATCCTTTCGATCACCACCATCAGCTCTAATAATCACAACAGTAATAGCCTCAACTGGCTAAGTCACAACAGCAGCCCAATCTCGAGCCTACCCCCCTCATCAAATTCTCAATCTCTTTTAAGGCTCTCGACTTTATCAACCCTCGAATCTCCCACAACTTGTGGTCTGGAGTTAGGCCCTCCTCTGACATCTTTATCTCGATTGCTCATCCCCACTAGGCTCTAACATCGTAGGAGCCACTACAGTTCCACCAAGGGATTCAAAGACCTAAGCCATCTACTCAAGCCTAGCAGTCCTAAATTGCTCACCACAACGGTAACCATAAGCCAGCCACTAATTACCAAGCAATTACAAGCAACACTCAACCAGGAATCAATCATCAAACAAGTCTCAACTAGGCAAACATGAAGTAAACACTCATGGAATCAATTCAATGAGATAATTCCTCGTACCTCAAGTCCTGCCGCACCTGCGACTTAGCAAAATTACAATATGCTATTCAGTTCTCAAATAAGCCTCAGCCAAAATACAATTGATGCCAAGTAGGCCAATCATAGATCAAGCAATTTAGAAACACATACCAAGAAGTTCTCATTTGTACCTCAAGCCTAGGTGCATATGCCCGTTGGCACAACCACAATCAGCTATCCAACCAAACACTCAGTAAACAACTCTTAGTGCCAAGTACGAAGCTCTAGGACCTCTAATCGCCTACGGCGATGCAAACCAATAGTGTCATTCACATGCGCCATATCAAATGCCATGCAATGTTTGAAATTTCATCTTGAGGATCAGTTTTAATGCAATAAATCTTTTGGTAAAAGAATCAGACTTAGCCCGATACCTAGACCCATCCCTTTCGATGTATGGTTTAGGTCATTCCTGCCTCCCTTTCTGTCTTAGAACCTGCCAGGAGCCGCTCCTTGTCCGAACCTCTATGTCCCGGCGAACACTCCCCGCCCTCATCAGACCCGGTCCTTGCAGGTTGTCCCAAGTCATACACCTACGAAGAGAGTCCTGTTCCACACGTCCCATAACATGCTTCATTACGGTTTATAGGTATCCCATCAGCTTGTCCCATACCAAGCGATGGTTTATCAAGTCCAATAATGATATGTTCATGCATGCACATTCCTCAACTTTTATTTTGACGCCATAAACACATGCAATGCATGATTGTACGCATTGCTCGCCATATCTCAGTCGTTTCTTGATCAATTCCCTATCAATAGAAGGTTTCTAGTTCCACAAATGACCATCACACAGATCAATGGCCTAGGATCAAGCATATACCTCAAAGTCACAGTCATGATCATAAAAATCCAATTGATCCTTTACCCACAAGAAATCCTCTATTAACCTCAAACATGTTTTCAACCTCAAGTTCAAGCTTATGACTCCCCAATCTCTGTTCACTTTCTTGTAAACTTTAATCATCACATCACCCAAGACCATCCATTAAAATCGATACCATAACCATCAAGACACGGCACCAATTCAAGCCTACCATTCCCAATATCCAGTAGTCCATACCTAACCCTAGGGGTCCTGCTATCTAATCATCCTCAAGTCATCACTCCTTATCACTCCAAGTCTCAATCAAATTGGATCGAGCTGACCTCGTTCTGATACCAAATAAACGGTGATGTCACGCCCCGCGTCCTTTACGAGTGCACTAACATCCCTTTCAGCTATGCCTTCGCGATACGTCCCAAGGATCGACTCGTCTATCGATATGCTCGCGGAATGAAATGCACATGCGGAAGCGACAAACCAAACTCCATACATACAACTTCACAAGATGACTTACAATGTGTTCAATATAACTACAGAATAGTCGGTTTACAATATTCAGCTTAAAATCATAAAACATGACTGGTTCGGTCCTAAGCTTCAAACTGTTTGTTTCTAGGAAACATCCGAAAAGAAATGGTACGACTACTCCTACGCCTCTGGTTTGACAACATCCATCGACTCTAGTCCAGACTCTCCAGCTTCAAGTTCAGCATCGAGATTCTCCAGTATATCATCGGGGTCAAGGCTTGGGGTCTGAAAAAGTGGGTCCCACGACGGGGTGAGATAAATCTCAATAAGCTAACCCTAAACCCAAACAAGGCACTTAGTACTTCCAGACACTACCTAACACATGCAATGACCAATAAATTCAGAATAAAGCAATTGGCACATAGCAATTCAAATAAGTCAAAGTATGGTAGCATTATCAATTCTAGGCTAAACTTCGTACTTTGGCACTAAAATATTTATATCATAAACATAGTACTCATATTTGATACCACCATAATTCCCATGACTATGCCCGCGTCATATAGGCGCCTCAGGCATTTCTCATTACTTAGCCCGCATCATAAAGGCGCATCAGGCATTTCTCATTACTTAGCCCGCGTCATAAAGGCGCATCAGGCATTTACCACATTACTCAATCCCACGTCGTATAGGTGCATCAGGAATTCTTATTTCTCGAGCCCGCGTCGTATAGGTGCCTCAGGCATTTCTCACTTTGGCCAATCCCGCGTCATATAGGCGCATCAGGATTCCATTAACCAATCCCGCATCATATAGGCGCATCAGGATTACATGCTCACATAAGTTCATCATTAAACACGTATGGCCAAAGACAATCAATTGAGCACATCAACAATTCTAGGCATTCATTAATATTTTTGTTACGTGGTCATTATCATATTATTATAGCCAATTGCCAAATCAAATAATCCACGTGCCCAATATTCCACATAAATACCGCACGTAAATATTCAACGTGTCAAATAATTCACATGCCAATTAATCTACGTGTCAAATACTCAACGTAAATATTCCACGTGCCAAATAATTCACATGCCAAATATACCTCGGCCTCGATTTCGAATTCTAGACGAACCAATCATTAATTCATCCTCTTGGCACACGGTCTAGGCAATATTAGGCGCATTAATCATTTTAATTAGGCAAAACCCCCAAGATTTCCTCATGGCCGAACACACCATGGGCGAGTCAAGCATTTAAGCAAATCACTCAAGCGATTTTTCATTAGAGGACACTCCTATGTAAGCTATGCTCCCATGGTTCACCCTTATCCAAACCCCTAGCATCACAAACCTTCAAATACCAATGGAATCAAGCCGTAGGACGACAACACCACTTCCTTTCTTCTAGGGCAGGTTCGGCCAGACACAATTCATCAGAGATTCAATCACGAACTTTGCTAAATAACTATTCTAACACATCCTTCGGTAACCCAAGGTCCTAATAAGGGTTTAGAGTTAACTTACCAAGCTAACAAGCAAGTGAGGACGACGAAGGAAGCGGCGAAGCCCGGGGTTCAAATCTGTCCAAGGAGGAACCGAGCATGAATCTCACGGGTTAGCCACGGTTTTCATCTCAAAATCACACTAAACTTCCCTCACTAACTAGACAACCCATCGGAACAAGTCTTAGGGGAACCTACCTCGGCAAAAGAACTTGCGGCGCTCGCCAACGAGGCTTGAAGGCCGGCGAGGAGCGGCGGTCGACAGTGTCCCCTCTAGAGGCCGAGAGTGAGAGAGTGAGTGAGAGAGTTTGAGAGGGAATGAGAGAAGAGAAAAATGAGAGAATGAGGAGAGAGAGGGAGGGTTCGGCCGAATGCATAAGAGGGAGAGGAGGAGGACTTCATCCATGTCCAAGAGCAAGAGTGGATTGATTGATTGGGAGTGGTTGAAGGGATATGAAAATGAATAGTGGCTTAGAATGACAAGGTGTAAGGAAGTGGTTGAAGGGAAAGTTGTCACATCCATCAAGTCCAATCTTGTCATCTCACAAAAATCAATGGTCAAAAGACCATGCTACCCTTCAATTTTCGGCCAAGAATGGGGAGGGACAATTGTCCATTTTGCCCTTACTTAAATCTAATAGAAAAGGCATTAACCTAAGGGTATTAAGGTAATTTACTAATCGTCGGTCCTAATTTCACTTTTCTAATCGATAACGGGCGAATTATAATCTTAATGGTCCTCGATGAGGCGACGTCCAATTTATTACTGTTGGAATTCTCGAAAATCCGCCACCCAATTCCGAAGTCCAATTTCGTGGCTTAAACCCATCAATGGCGATTTCAGTGTATCTCAAACTAACGGGCGGCTCTTAGGAGTTACGCGTATCGACCCGTGACTAATATCACGTTTAAGAGTTATCCGAGTCATGGCGACCTTGGTTGTCATGTAATTGCGAGGGTCAATTGCTAGTTCCAAGGGACGCGATCGTCAGGAATTGGTTTAGGTTAATTCGCAAATTATACGATGGTCAAACGGAATCACCCGTGATCCAATTGTATAACACTAGCAAACCATTCCATGACAAATCTCAGACCGGCCTATAATGGCTCAAAATATTCCCTCGGCAATCCTTATGGTCAAGGTACCAATCCATGGTCGAGTACTTTGGTCCACGTACTTAAACCCTACTTAGCCTTTCCCCATCGGTTAGTCTTCTCAAGAGTGGCCAACTCTGAGCGAGATTTAACTGGAGCGCATTGACGAGAAGTCTCATTCAATCATACCTCGAAAATGGTCGGATTTCAGAATGTCACAACTCTTCCCTCCTTATAAAAATTTCGTCCTCGAAATTTACCATAAATCCCACCAAACTTAACAACTAGGTCCTGACGCCTCATCACTTCTTCACTTTCCTCGATGATCTCCTCTCTTTTTTTGTCAAAATCTAAACAAGTCTACATACCTCGGACTTGACTTTCCAAATCGGGCAAACTTCGCATAGGTGGTACCTTAAGGAAGACATGATCTCCCACTTGAAGTTCTAAAGATCTATATCATCTGTCTATGTAATTCCAATGTCAAGGCCTGCGTAATGACGCCCCGGGCCATCAGACTCATCACGGATCCTCGTAAAACGCCTCAGATACGTATACTTTTTCGAAACCCACGCCTCAACGTTTTAGGTTAACATCTCGCGTAACAACGCATCAAGATGGGTACAAATCCCCGCGTCAACACGCCTCAGGGTATCACAGGACGACCTTTACATAAATTCGAGCAATTAGATCCACAAGGTAAATTAAGGACTCACCCATGCTATCTAAAAGGCTTAACGCAGTTCGATGCCACTTCCAGTTGATCCCTACTGAAGTCATTTCAAACCAGGATGGATCATTCACAAAAGTCCTCACTCAAGTAATCTTGACTAAGGTAAGGACTAATCACTAACCAGTCATCGAATCTTCCTACAGGCAATTGTCATTGCAGGCAACTCCACCAGGTGTAGCAATTCATTCCTACTTCCTTTAAAGCTTGTAGTACCCGCTTGCACTATACTCTCAATTGCCTGATCCGACCTCTCAGGTTGTCCACCTGTCTACGTGAAATATGGTGCGTTATATCACGACTTCGTCCTCATGACGTCTTAAAGACTCTTCCAAAAGTTATGGTGGACTTAGGATCTCTATTCGGCACAGTAGTCACCGAGATTCCATACGAAGTACCTGATACCTAAGCAATTCGGCGTACTCATGATTATACAATTCGACTCATGGCCCTCTTGTCTTTTCAGATAATCCCATGGCCAAATCCATAACAATCCATTCTTGGTTCCACTCGATAATTTTCCACAACTAGAGCAACTCGCCAGACTAACTGAGTCATGCTTCCCTTGCTGGCACGCCCGACTCTTAGCCAGCTTGACTATTTCTGCTTTCATTCTATCTCGTCACTGGTACCGACGCAAGTCCTTATACCTCTTTGTACTATCCAATGAACACTACAATCATCACGGTGAGTTCCCTTACATGACCTTGCCCTTTAGGTCCTCCATCATTAGACACAAACACCCGTCCATGAAGCTTCGAGTTTTCCATCCTTAGGTACTTAAAAGTTAAGATTTTCTCCTTGTCATATTCACTTCCACGATCTTCCGGACATCAGGGTCTGTAAGTTGCAATGCTTTAGTCTCATCTGACTTCCAGGCTTGACGCTCACAGTAGCCATCTGACTAGCCTTTCGGTGAACTTCCAATTTAGAAGTTGAATCTCTTATTTCCTTGAGCGAAGTACGTCCTTCATCCACCAATCTCGTGGGGCTCGATTCCCAACTAAATGCATCTGCTACCCTTATTCTTTCTTAAGGTGAGGTAAGATATCGTATTCTAATTCCTTAAGCAACTTCATCCGTCTACGTTGCTCCATACGTTCAATTCCTCTTCGAGACAATAGGTGCTTCAAGTTCCAATGATCCTCATCGATCTGAAATCTTCTTCACTGTTTAAGTGATATCTCTAAATTTCCAACATAAGGGCGCAGCTGTCAACTCTGAATTACAAATTTGGGCATTTATCTCGTTATGTCTACTATCACAACACATAGGTAGTAATCCTTCCATGTTGCATTACCATGGATCTTAATCCTTTTATGACACGTTACTGTAATTCTCACAACGTTCCAGCTCCCAGCAGAAACACCAATATCGGCGCGGTCACTACTTAGGTTTAAGTCCTTGAAAAACTCCTTTTATGTGTATTCATCCATTCACGCCACATCTCGTCCTTAGTCCATTTCATTAATATGACGGCTCCTGTGTGTGATCTTCCCGCGATTCGTTTATAGCAAATCATCGATTTCGAAAAGCTCCAACTTTCAGTAACTCATATTGACCTTAGTTAATTCATCACTTAGACTAGTCCTCAAGGGTTCCATGGAATACCTTCCAAAGGCCGTTCACGTTCCTCATGACTCCTTGATTCTGATCAATTCTTATCAATCTAACATTTCTAATTCCATGAGCGACTATCACATCTTCAAAGATCAATTGCTTAACATAAATCTTATAACCTCGACTTTAGTCGCTATTCAAGTCGCGTCCATATGCATTCGATTACAACTGGCCTTTAATCCAAATATTCCCTGTCCAATTCTTTGCATAAATCTCGTCTCACGCCATCTAAGGCCGTCAATAGTAATTGATAACTAAAACCATCAAGATATAACGCAATTCAAACCTAAATCCATTAATACAGGTCGTCTCTTTATAACTCATATTCACAAATGGAGCTTATCAGTCAGTCGTTTCCATTTCCACATATTGCCTAATCCACTGTCGATCTCTGGATTACAACCACAAATAACCCTAAAGGTCATCAATTAAAGTCGGTACTAAAACCATTAAAAGGCAACAAAGGTTCAAGCCTATGATCCTTGAGACACTACCTGGTGACGTTCATTCTTAACACCCCGACAATAGAATTTCTCTTCTTTTCGTACCGGGGCCTCTTACTCTATGAGGAGACTACATTTCTTAGTGGCATTCTCTTGTCTTGAATCCACCTTGTCTTCCTCGTTCCATAGAATGTCAATCTTGAAGTCTGCATCAACAACGGTACCTTTACTCCAAGATCCAGATGTCACCATAATTGACATTCTCCTTCCAATAACTCTATCACCTCAACGACAAGGTTCTAAGGGATCGAGGTTTCTCCTTGGTCTCTACAAATCCACACTTGGATATTCGAATCTATTACTTCAGTTCACTTTGCGATCATAACCTATGCACCTCTTTCCGGTTTACCCGTCTATCCGTTAAAATCACAATTAGACAAGACTATCATGTCCACTCACTTCGTTCTTGCCAACGACCATCCCATGGTCTAATCGTCCTTTAGAACAGCGCCCCATCCTTTAGGGCCAACAACTTAGAATTCCATTTCCAATGGTTCGATTCACTCTCAACCATCCTCATAGAATCGTCAAACCCAAGTAAACTAGGATGTCGATTCTTCCTTAATACTTCCCCATGACGAGATATACATGTCGCCAATTTCCTTCCATGAGTCATATGCCCAAGCGCCAATCATTCTTACAAGTACATTTTACGTCTTATGAGGGGAAACCCTCTTTACTCATGGTTCTTCCAGTCATTTTGCCCGTCGAGATGAAATTCATCATAATACTTCATATCCAATGATATCGATTCACCACAATGCTTCTAACTTCGATTCGTCCTTGAATCTCCCTGCCCACTTCTCCAAGGGTCTCTAACTGCATTTGGACGCGGTTAAACAATCTCAATAACTCTACCCTGCAATGGCAGATCCACCTCTGGTTCTCACAATTATCAGGATCCTAACACTTTCACTCCTTAGCAATCTCAGTAATGCATTCCTCATTCCAGATAAGAGTAATCTCATACTTACATTTCCAGCCAACTCCGTCGACTTCGACTTCACAAACTATTCCACACGCTAGCCCATATCTCGACTCCTATTCGTGTCTCCAAGATCATCCTTTCGATCACCACCATCAGCTCTAATAATCACAACAGTAATAGCCTCAACTGGCTAAGTCACAACAGCAGCCCAATCTCGAGCCTACCCCCCTCATCAAATTCTCAATCTCTTTTAAGGCTCTCGACTTTATCAACCCTCGAATCTCCCACAACTTGTGGTCTGGAGTTAGGCCCTCCTCTGACATCTTTATCTCGATTGCTCATCCCCACTAGGCTCTAACATCGTAGGAGCCACTACAGTTCCACCAAGGGATTCAAAGACCTAAGCCATCTACTCAAGCCTAGCAGTCCTAAATTGCTCACCACAACGGTAACCATAAGCCAGCCACTAATTACCAAGCAATTACAAGCAACACTCAACCAGGAATCAATCATCAAACAAGTCTCAACTAGGCAAACATGAAGTAAACACTCATGGAATCAATTCAATGAGATAATTCCTCGTACCTCAAGTCCTGCCGCACCTGCGACTTAGCAAAATTACAATATGCTATTCAGTTCTCAAATAAGCCTCAGCCAAAATACAATTGATGCCAAGTAGGCCAATCATAGATCAAGCAATTTAGAAACACATACCAAGAAGTTCTCATTTGTACCTCAAGCCTAGGTGCATATGCCCGTTGGCACAACCACAATCAGCTATCCAACCAAACACTCAGTAAACAACTCTTAGTGCCAAGTACGAAGCTCTAGGACCTCTAATCGCCTACGGCGATGCAAACCAATAGTGTCATTCACATGCGCCATATCAAATGCCATGCAATGTTTGAAATTTCATCTTGAGGATCAGTTTTAATGCAATAAATCTTTTGGTAAAAGAATCAGACTTAGCCCGATACCTAGACCCATCCCTTTCGATGTATGGTTTAGGTCATTCCTGCCTCCCTTTCTGTCTTAGAACCTGCCAGGAGCCGCTCCTTGTCCGAACCTCTATGTCCCGGCGAACACTCCCCGCCCTCATCAGACCCGGTCCTTGCAGGTTGTCCCAAGTCATACACCTACGAAGAGAGTCCTGTTCCACACGTCCCATAACATGCTTCATTACGGTTTATAGGTATCCCATCAGCTTGTCCCATACCAAGCGATGGTTTATCAAGTCCAATAATGATATGTTCATGCATGCACATTCCTCAACTTTTATTTTGACGCCATAAACACATGCAATGCATGATTGTACGCATTGCTCGCCATATCTCAGTCGTTTCTTGATCAATTCCCTATCAATAGAAGGTTTCTAGTTCCACAAATGACCATCACACAGATCAATGGCCTAGGATCAAGCATATACCTCAAAGTCACAGTCATGATCATAAAAATCCAATTGATCCTTTACCCACAAGAAATCCTCTATTAACCTCAAACATGTTTTCAACCTCAAGTTCAAGCTTATGACTCCCCAATCTCTGTTCACTTTCTTGTAAACTTTAATCATCACATCACCCAAGACCATCCATTAAAATTGATACCATAACCATCAAGACACGGCACCAATTCAAGCCTACCATTCCCAATATCCAGTAGTCCATACCTAACCCTAGGGGTCCTGCTATCTAATCATCCTCAAGTCATCACTCCTTATCACTCCAAGTCTCAATCAAATTGGATCGAGCTGACCTCGTTCTGATACCAAATAAACGGTGATGTCACGCCCCGCGTCCTTTACGAGTGCACTAACATCCCTTTCAGCTATGCCTTCGCGATACGTCCCAAGGATCGACTCGTCTATCGATATGCTCGCGGAATGAAATGCACATGCGGAAGCGACAAACCAAACTCCATACATACAACTTCACAAGATGACTTACAATGTGTTCAATATAACTACAGAATAGTCGGTTTACAATATTCAGCTTAAAATCATAAAACATGACTGGTTCGGTCCTAAGCTTCAAACTGTTTGTTTCTAGGAAACATCCGAAAAGAAATGGTACGACTACTCCTACGCCTCTGGTTTGACAACATCCATCGACTCTAGTCCAGACTCTCCAGCTTCAAGTTCAGCATCGAGATTCTCCAGTATATCATCGGGGTCAAGGCTTGGGGTCTGAAAAAGTGGGTCCCACGACGGGGTGAGATAAATCTCAATAAGCTAACCCTAAACCCAAACAAGGCACTTAGTACTTCCAGACACTACCTAACACATGCAATGACCAATAAATTCAGAATAAAGCAATTGGCACATAGCAATTCAAATAAGTCAAAGTATGGTAGCATTATCAATTCTAGGCTAAACTTCGTACTTTGGCACTAAAATATTTATATCATAAACATAGTACTCATATTTGATACCACCATAATTCCCATGACTATGCCCGCGTCATATAGGCGCCTCAGGCATTTCTCATTACTTAGCCCGCGTCATAAAGGCGCATCAGGCATTTCTCATTACTTAGCCCGCGTCATAAAGGCGCATCAGGCATTTACCACATTACTCAATCCCGCGTCGTATAGGTGCATCAGGAATTCTTATTTCTCGAGCCCGCGTCGTATAGGTGCCTCAGGCATTTCTCACTTTGGCCAATCCCGCGTCATATAGGCGCATCAGGATTCCATTAACCAATCCCGCATCATATAGGCGCATCAGGATTACATGCTCACATAAGTTCATCATTAAACACGTATGGCCAAAGACAATCAATTGAGCACATCAACAATTCTAGGCATTCATTAATATTTTTGTTACGTGGTCATTATCATATTATTATAGCCAATTGCCAAATCAAATAATCCACGTGCCCAATATTCCACATAAATACCGCACGTAAATATTCAACGTGTCAAATAATTCACATGCCAATTAATCTACGTGTCAAATACTCAACGTAAATATTCCACGTGCCAAATAATTCACATGCCAAATATACCTCGGCCTCGATTTCGAATTCTAGACGAACCAATCATTAATTCATCCTCTTGGCACACGGTCTAGGCAATATTAGGCGCATTAATCATTTTAATTAGGCAAAACCCCCAAGATTTCCTCATGGCCGAACACACCATGGGCGAGTCAAGCATTTAAGCAAATCACTCAAGCGATTTTTCATTAGAGGACACTCCTATGTAAGCTAGGCTCCCATGGTTCACCCTTATCCAAACCCCTTGCATCACAAACCTTCAAATACCAATGGAATCAAGCCGTAGGACGACAACACCACTTCCTTTCTTCTAGGGCAGGTTCGGCCAGACACAATTCATCAGAGATTCATTCACGAACTTTGCTAAATAACTATTCTAACACATCCTTCGGTAACCCAAGGTCCTAATAAGGGTTTAGAGTTAACTTACCAAGCTAACAAGCAAGTGAGGACGACGAAGGAAGCGGCGAAGCCCGGGGTTCAAATCTGTCCAAGGAGGAACCGAGCATGAATCTCACGGGTTAGCCACGGTTTTCATCTCAAAATCACACTAAACTTCCCTCACTAACTAGACAACCCATCGGAACAAGTCTTAGGGGAACCTACCTCGGAAAAAGAACTTACGGCGCTCGCCAACGAGGCTTGAAGGCCGGCGAGGAGCGGCGGTCGACGGTGTCCCCTCTAGAGGCCGAGAGTGAGAGAGCGAGTGAGAGAGTTTGAGAGGGAATGAGAGAAGAGAAAAATGAGAGAATGAGGAGAGAGAGGGAGGGTTCGGCCGAATGCATAAGAGGGAGAGGAGGAGGACTTCATCCATTTCCAAGAGCAAGAGTGGATTGATTGATTGGGAGTGGTTGAAGGGATATGAAAATGAATAGTGGCTTAGAATGACAAGGTGTAAGGAAGTGGTTGAAGGGAAAGTTGTCACATCAATCAAGTCCAATCTTGTCATCTCACAAAAATCAATGGTCAAAAGACCATGCTACCCTTCAATTTTCGGCCAAGAATGGGGAGGGACAATTGTCCATTTTGCCCTTACTTAAATCTAATAGAAAAGGCATTAACCTAAGGGTATTAAGGTAATTTGCTAATCGTCGGTCCTAATTTAACTTTTCTAATCGATAACAGGCGAATTATAATCTTAATGGTCCTCGATGAGGCGACGTCCAATTTATTACTGTTGGAATTCTCGAAAATCCGCCACCCAATTCCGAAGTCCAATTTCGTGGCTTAAACCCATCAATGGCGATTTCAGTGTATCTCAAACTAACGGGCGGCTCTTAGGAGTTACGCGTATCGACCCGTGACTAATATCACGTTTAAGAGTTATCCGAATCATGGCGACCTTGGTTGTCATGTAATTGCGAGGGTCAATTGCTAGTTCCAAGGGACGCGATCGTCAGGAATTGGTTTAGGTTAATTCGCAAATTATACGATGGTCAAACGGAATCACCCGTGATCCAATTGTATAACACTAGCAAACCATTCCATGACAAATCTCAGACCGGCCTATAATGGCTCAAAATATTCCCTCGGCAATCCTTATGGTCAAGGTACCAATCCATGGTCGAGTACTTTGGTCCACGTACTTAAACCCTACTTAGCCTTTCCCCATCGGTTAGTCTTCTCAAGAGTGGCCAACTCTGAGCGAGATTTAACTGGAGCGCATTGACGAGAAGTCTCATTCAATCATACCTCGAAAATGGTCGGATTTCAGAATGTCACAAGCCTAGTGAGGCTTGCCTAGTAATTGGCTATTTTTTGAGAAGTTACCTCGTGGAGGCATGCTTGATGTATGGTTGCTGCATAAGGATGATTTGGAATCCTTGAATAATGAGCAACTAGTTGAGAGTTATTTGGGAACCACTGGATGGTTGATGGAAAAAGATGATGAGATGAGCAGCCTAAGACTGCGGGACTTGAGTAGATAACTTAAGTCTTTGATTCCTGGAGGGAATCATAGTGGTTCAACTGGCATGAGAACTTGACAAGGTTGAAAGACCAGAGTACGGTCGCTAGAGGAGCATTTGGCTCAAGCGTGTAAGATATGAAATCCGAGACTAGAAAGGGATCGTGAGAATTGAGTAAAGATGAGCTACTCTAGTATGAGTACTGGAAGAGAATATGGCTCGATCTTGTTAATCGTGCGAGACCCAAGTGTAATAAGGGGTCGTGAGAACTTTAAATGGAAATGAGTAAATTTGATGGGTAGGCAAGCTCGAGAAGAAGCTGCCCTTGTACCTAAGTCGCTGAGACGACTAATGCTAGTGTTGATGAGTTAAGTTATGGAAGTCACAAGAAAGGTGACTCTGAGATTATTCATTTCCAAAGTGGAAACGTGGACATGAACCACGAGAGTTTTGAAAAGCTATTTCTAAAGTTGAGATTGACTGAACTTGATGAAAGGATGGAAATTGAAGCTGCCTGTTTATAAATTGAGAGTTTCGGGAGAAAACCTTAGAGGTTTTGGGTACACTGAAGAAAGAAAGTGACCCTTGGCAGTTGTTAGCCTTAAGATCCTGTTGATGATTGGTGAAGTGCCACCAAGGGAAGAGTTTTCCTTAAAGGCATTGCATATGTTTGGACTGCCTTCAATGAAATGTTCAATGAAAGTACCTTCCTGAGGTTGCTTGAGAGCAATAGTTGTGAGGATCCTAATAATCTTGCAAGGATCTGAGAACGATCGACCGGTGTGAGACAGAGTTCTCAAGGTGGTCTAAGTGTGCCAAGGGTGGTCAAGGACCCTTTCAGTGAGACATAAGCTCTCCGAGTGGATTGGAATTCGAAAGCCTTGTGGCTAGTGGTTATTCCTGACTTTGAGGAATGTTAATGAGACTTAGTAAGAGAAGTGAATGATCGAAAGACATGTAAATAAGAGAACTCCTGCTCATGGATTACGAGCAAAGAAATGTTCATTATGGAACATGGAACGTACCTGCGAGAAATGGCTTTTACCTTAGTGTAAGGCTCCCAATGAGAGATTGATGTTTTGTTTCTTCCGTCGTGAGGAAAATTTAAGGAAGAAGTTATGTAAATTGTTTGACCTTGTTGAATGAAATGGGATTGATTGAGGATGAATTGGGACCACTAGAAGTGGTATTGTGTGTTGTCAGCCCTGAAGTATAGGGTCTCGCTCTTAAAGGGCGATTGGATCATGAGATGGTTGTTGAGGGAAAGGAAAGTGAATGGACTTGATAGTCCCGGTTGTTCGTAATTCTAATAAATGGTTGGGTAAGCGAAAAGAACGCTTAGAATGTAATTACAACTAACTCGAGCTAGTCGAATTGAGTAATCGGTACGGGAGTTTGTGGAGACCGAGGATGAACCTCGACTCCTTGGAATTTTGTCACTTGAGGTGACTGAGTCACTGGAAGAAGAGTGTCAGACATGATGAAATTTCAATCCTAGAGTGGAGGTACTGTTGTTGACATAGACTCCAAGATTGACGTCCTATGGCAAATGAAGGACAAGGTGGATTCGAAGTGAAAGAATGCCACTAAAGTGTATAGTTTCCTTCATGGGGTAAAAAACCCCTAGTGTGAAAGGAAGAGAAAATCCGAATTGTTTTGGTGTTAAGACTGAGCATTTGGATTGAGAAAGAAGACGCGGAATTGGAATGATTCCTAGAAGTGAAGTCCGAGAAACTGTCCTGTAGACAGCCTTAAATCCCAGGATAATGTAGACGTCCGATTAAAGGGATGAAATTGAGACATGATCGCATTAGCTGATTGTGAAACCAAGAGGTCAAGGCACTAATGCTTCCCAAGGAAAGGGTAACAAAAATGAACAAAATATTGTTTAGCCCTAGTGAGGACCCTTGAGAACAGAGAGAGCTAAGGTATGAGCTCTCAAGTGAATGGTACCATGGACAGTTGAAATGATTCGACACTTGGTAGTGACGAAGTGGATAACAGTCGGATTGGGCGTCCCAAAAAATAATTGGATTGGTTGTTACCATCTTGAGAAATGATGATTGGGCTTATTTAAGAAGTCATGAGAAACATGAACGATTTTGAGAGTATTCTATGAACTCAAAGGAGATGCTCGTTGTATGCTAATTATGAAGAACACGAGCTATGGGTCTGATGACGTAAGATTCCTCAGTCATGAAATTTATGAGAAATGTAGTCCCTGCGGAGCCTTTAAGAATTGGAATAAGTGATGAATCGACTAGGGTCGATGTGAGTTGCTGAAAGTTGAAATTTCCTGAGATTGGTGGATTGTTATAGACAGATTGTGGGAGGATTCCCCACGAGAGTTGCCCTCTTGATGAAATGGACTCTAGACGAGAAGTAACTCGAATGGGTGAATGAACGCGATGAGTTTCGAGGACTTAAATCAAGTGGATGACTACGTTGTTAATGGCATTTCCGGTTGGAAATTGAAAAGCTTATGAAGGTCGTAATGACGCGACGCAGAATGAAATTTGAGGCATAACGAGGCAACCGGAGGTAGACATTGCATATACATCGTGATGATAACGCCGTATGAGTTGGAATGCTTAGAACATGATCGAAATTGGTTTGCGAATGTCCCCGCGACAAAGTTTGGAAAATCTTATTTGGGTGGAAGGAGGTTTTGAGTTTATATCTACCACGAGAAAATAAGGTAGTAATTTCCGAGGGGAATCGAACAAGAGGCAACATTGATGTATGAAATTGCTTATGGATATGAAAGCGTTGCTTGTATAAAGAAAGACCCCAAAGTTGTGGGAACTATAAGTGGTTAAAAATTGAGGATTGTGTAATTGGTGATAGAGCGACATATCTTCCCTCGAGAAATAAGAGGTTCGACTTTTAAATTGAAAGTTTGTCAATTGACGAGTTGACGGATACTGGAAACACCTAGCCTGAAGGCCAAAAGGGAATTGAGGTATTGTCGTGATCGAACCCTGATACTTAAAGGGTTATGGGAATGAATAGAACCCTTGAGGTCCCATGGATGAAAATATGAGTCTAGTGTTGAAGGGAAACTTAAAGAGATGACCTCATCGGAAATTCAAAGGGAGAATTATGGTGTCCCTTGAGATGGCACAAGGATGTGCCAAGGTTGTTTTTCCTTAATACTACTGATGATAAGGACTGAAAGCGAATTAGTCTAACATGTGGTCGAGCATTAGACATGCTGACAAGAAAGAAGTATGACCTTGAAGATCAATGGATTTATATGATCATTTGAAATTTTCGAATGGAATCGAGAAGGTTATGACTGGATTGGGTTGATCGAGGACGAGTGGACAAAGCCCATGAATCTCTGATGGTATGAAAGAACGTATGAATGGAGTAATATGATCATTTGGAAATTTTCAACGTATGAATGGACACTAAAAAGTGCAATTTGACGAAGGTTAGTAACACTGGTGATAGACAAATGAAAGAGACGATGTGAATGCTTGAGGGTAAACTGCTAACAGATGCATGGATGTCGAAAGAGAATAGAGAGAAGTAATTACAGATTGAGTACTGAAGGAAACAAGTCCTGGGGAAAGGCGACTTTTGTCAGAAAGGACAAGTATGAATGTTAAGTCATGAAAGGAATTATCCTGAGGAATGAGTATGCGGTGAGGCGTCAATGCCCAAAGGATTGGGTGGTTGGAAGGTTGCAAATTTCGAGGACGAAATTTCTTTAAAGGGGGATGAATTGTGATATTCTGAATTTCCGCCCCTCGAGGCTCGATATATGAAATGGAAGCTTGAATTGGCAATTGGAAATGAAGAATTTCAAAATTGGAAAAGGATTTGACATCGTCTCGCCAATGGCTATTCAAAACGAGAAAAATGAATTTTCGGACGAAAAATGCCAAATGACCGTTTTGCCCCTCGCCCATTTGTCTTTGCCTTAAGAAAAATTGAAGGTCAAAATGGTCATTCTCTCCTCCACCATGGGCTGCCGAAAATCTGCTTGGGGAAGGTCAATGATGGTCAATGGCCATTGCATCAATAATTGACACAAGGACAAGTGTCAATGGTTAATTTGGCATTTATTACTCACCTAATCCCATCCCATCAATTTTAACCTCAATTATTTGAGAGAAGCTCCATTATGCACATCATCAACCGTGACTCCCCTTCTCCTCTCTTTTCCTCTTCATTTTTCTCCTTCTTCCTCCTTTGGTGTCTCGGCCGAACAGTTTTCTCGCGGATAGAGAAAAACTGCTTCACTGTTCCGGCCATAACTTTCTCGTCCGATGTTGGATTGAGGTAAAACCATCGGCATCTGAACGGTTATCGTCTTTCCGTTCTAACAAGATATTATGAGGTTAATTTGGCCCAGTATTTATTCCCGTAGGTCTGTTTGAATGGGCAAAGGTCAGAATCTGATCCGATTTTGGAGAGGCTACGTTTTTGGGAGCTTCCGGACTCCAAATGACCTCAAATTTTCGGTGGGATCTTCATAACATCTAGTACATGAGTTGGATGAGAACGTATAGTTATTTTCTTGAAAATTTAGGGGTATTTCATGGCTGAGATTGAGTGGACAGAATTGATCGAAAATCTGATCGGAAGATAATCTGTGGAGGCCGAACCATTTGGACATCCTAGGGGTGTTATTTTGCTTCCAAATTATTAGGAGATATTCTAGATATGTAAATATAGGTTTTGGCAAGAGGATTGGATAATAAATTGGTGATTTGAGATGAATTATGGGCTGTTGAAATAGAGCAAAGGCAGAACAGAATGTTGTCCAATTCTGTTCCAGCCTTGGCTGAGCCCTTTGATGATTCTAGGATGTGTTTCCATGGTCCAAAATTATTATTGGGATGTCCTAAGATGTCAATTGATGTCTCGGCAAGAAATTGGTTCGATTGGATCGGAATTGGTGGAGTTTATTGACGGGAATTGTAATTTATTCGTAGGACGACGCGAGACATGATTTGGCTATACATTTGTGGGCCTTGGAAGTGAATTACACGTGGCATTGACTAGCTTGGCTTATTGGCCGTGCATTTGTCCTACTCTGGCCGGTTGAAGACCGTGCATGGTGGTGGATTCTGAGTGGAAGTGCTAGCTCAATTAAAGAGGTAAGTGTCCCTTAAACCTCTACTATGACGTTAGGACACTACTGGATGCGTTTGATTGATGATTTGATGAATGAGTGGATTGATTGAACTTTGATTTATGATGACTGAATGAATGTGTGAAATGATTTGGCTAGAATGCCCACGTGAAATGATTTGGCTAGAATGCCTATATGATTTCGGTTGTGATGAGGATTGACTTGGTTGCGTGATGTTTGCAATATAATTGCCTATGTTTTATGAATGGGCTATAGTGCCCCAGCAATCAATTGGCTTGTTGCCTCGGAGATCGCATTGGCTTGGTGCCCTGAGATATCAATTGGCTTGAATGCCCTATGTGAATGCATCGTAATTGGCCATAGTGCCCTGATGCTGATGAATTGGCCAAAGAGCCCTTGTGAACTTGAATTGGCCAGAGAGCCCTTGTGCATCGTAATTGGCCAGAGTGCCCTGATGCTGATGAATTGGCCAGAGAGCCCTTGTGCATCGTAATTGGCTAGAGAGCCCTGATGCAAATAATTGGTCAGAGTGCCCTTGAGAAATACATCGCGGCCCAGGAGCCCTTGGCGATGAGTGCATGAGATGACTTCTGAAGTTGTGCGTTTAATTATATGCTAAGGTGTGGTGCTTGATTCCATGAAGTGGTGATATGTGAAATTTGAATGCCATGTGCAATGCTTTGTTGAGATTCTGCATTTACTTCATGGTGTGATCTGGTGGGACTGGCGGTCTGGTCTAGGTTTAGGGTTTACTTGCTAAGATTTATATCTCACCCCAGTGGGGGCTTAGCATTTTTCAGGTTCCAGGCGATGGAAACCCGAGGTTGCCATGGAATGGCATTGGAAGAAGTGTTTAAAGAAGATGGATGTAAACTTATTTGTGATCTTAGGAATTTTACTTTGATTTGTGGATTTAGAATTGAATCATGGGTATTGAAGGACTGTAACCTTTGAAGTGAATTTGTCAATATTGAGGGGTGTACCTTTTCATGTCCTAAGTCATCTTGGATTTATTTTGTCTGGAGTCGTTTTTCTTGCTTCCGCGTCAATGTGTCCTTTAGGTGAGTGGAGCAGTTGGTCGTGGATCGTGGGAGACTACAGAGTTATAACGACCTAGTGGGATGTTCGCGAGCTCGTCTAGTTCGGGGCGTGACACTTGTGAAGTTATGAATAATGTTGAGATTGACTGAGTTTGACTGAGGGATGAGATTTGAAATTGTTCCCCTCTGGATTGGGATCTTAGTAAGGAAACCTTAGAGGTTTTGGGTGCACTTGAGAAAGAAAGTGACACTGGCAGTTACTAGCCTTAAGAGGCTGTTGATGATTGGTGAAAGGTCACCATGGGAAAGGTTTTCCTTGAAGGCATGGTATTTTCGGAATCGCCTTCATTGAGTCGTTTAATGTAAGTACTTTCTTGGTATTGCTTGAGAGCTAGGGTTGTTGGGATCCTAATAGTCTTGTAAGGATCTGAAGGTGATCGACCACTATGAGACAAAGTTCCAAAGGTGGTCTAAGTGTGCCAAGGGTGGTCAAGGACCCTTTGAGTGAGACGTTAGGTCTCCGAGTTTAATGGAATTTGAAAGCCTTATGGCAAGTGATTATTCCTGACTTTGAGGAATGTTAATGGGACTCAATAAGAGAAGTGAATGATCGGAGGACATGTGA
Source organism: Rhodomyrtus psidioides (assembly GCA_021437785.1). Classification (NCBI taxonomy): domain Eukaryota; kingdom Viridiplantae; phylum Streptophyta; class Magnoliopsida; order Myrtales; family Myrtaceae; genus Rhodomyrtus; species Rhodomyrtus psidioides. Next base: position 15,050,043 of record JAILYB010000002.1, read on the forward strand.
ATAAAAGAACTTCTGCTCACAGATTACGAGCAAAGAAATGTTCATTTTGGAACATGGAATATGCCTGTGCAAATGGTTATTACCTTGGCGTAAGGCTTGTGGTGGTTTACCTCTTGTTGTTATGAAGAATATAAAAGAGACTGACGTGTCAGTCTGTCGAGCCCTGTCGATTTATGAGATCGATTCAAGTTGAATCGGAACCACTAGAAGTGGTATTGTATGTTGTCAACCCTAAAGAGTAGGGTGTCATTGTTAAAGGGCGATAGGACCATGAGATGGTCGTTGAGGGAAAGGAATGTGAATGGACTTGATAGTCCTGACGGTTTACAATTCTAATGAATGGTTGAGTAAGCGAAAAGAACGCTTAGAGTGTAATTGCAGAGAGACTCGAGGTAGTCGAATTGAGTATTCGATACGTGAATTAGTGGAAACTAAGGGGAACGAATCTTGTCACTCGAGGTGACTGAGTCATTGGAAGAAAAGTGTCCGACATGGTGAAATTTGAATCCTGGAGTGGAGGTACTGCCGTGGGCGCAGTCTCCAAGATTGACACTCTAAGGAATGGGAAGGACAAGGTGGATTCGAAATAAAAGAATGCCACTGAAGTGTATAGTTTCCTTCGTAGGGTAAGAGACCGTAGTGTGAAAGGAAGAGGAAGTTTGAATTGTCTTGGTATTAAGATTGAGTGTTTGGACTGAGAAGGAAGACGCAGAACTTGAATGATTCTTGGAAGTGAGGTCCGAGAAACTGTCCTGTAGACAGCGTTGAACTCCAAGATAGTGTTGACATTCGGATGTATGGATGAAATCGAGACAAGGTCGCATTAGCTGGTTGTGGAACCCAGAGGCTAAGGCACTAATGCTTCCTGAGGGTAGAGCGACAAAAATGAACAAATGTGTATGGTTCAAGTGGAGACCCTTGAGAGCAGAGAGCCAAGATATGAGCTGTGACATTTTGAATTCCTGCCATTTTGAGACTATGGAATGAGAAGTATCTATCGATGTATTTCAGTTTTATCTCGCTCGGACCTGATCAATTCGAGTTAACTGACCAGAAAGGGAAAGGCTAACGCATGACAAGTACGTGGACCTGGGAAACTCGAAAAAAGAAATGACGCTTTGACCATAAGGATTGCCGAGGGAACATTTAGAACCATTAAAGGCCGATCAAATGACGAAAAAGGAATCCATTGCTAGTGTTATACAATTGGAGCACGGGTGATGCCGTTTAACCAATGTATAATTTGTGAAGTTTTCCTAAATCGAACAATGACGATCGAGACCGTCAGAACTAGCAATGAACCCTCACCATTACATGACAACCAAAGTCGTCGTAACTTGAGTCGTCCTAAGTGTGACGAGAGTCACAGAGTTGATACGCGTAACGTCTGTAAAAGCCGCCCTTTAGTTCGAGATAAACTGAAGATACAAATGACAGAAGATCGATCATGCAACGGAAGCTCGAAATTGGCAAAATGGAAATGAAGAATTCCAACATTAGAATAACCTGGTGCCTGATATGTCTGAGTTGCTTTAATATGCCAATTGCTTGAATGTCATGTATGAATAGTATTTTCCAAAACTTGCATATTTTCAAACGAGCCTACATGTACCAATAGTCTAGCTTAGGGTTAGGGTTAACTTACTGAGATTATTATCTCACCCCATCGTGGGACCAACATTTCATACCCAAAGCCTTGAAGAATGCCTCGGAGGTGATGAAGAAGGAAAAGGAGGAAGATGAAGATGAGTTTGTCGAGTTTATGAATTTTTTTTTTGGAGTTTCTTTTGTAGTCCCATAGTGCCTTCCTCTGAACCCTTCTGTCTTTTGATGTACTAGATCTTTTTAACTGTAAGACGATGTGTGTTGTTTTTAAATCCTATGTTGCCTTATGTCTTTTTTTTTTCTTTTATGTCTGGGGTTGTTTTCGTTTCCGCATGTGTATCTCATATCACGCTCTGAAAGTAGAATCGTCGGATCCTGGGTTATCTTATTTGTATTGACGGCTGTGTGAGATGTTGGCGTGCCCGTCGGGGTCGGAGCGTGACATGAGCTCTCATGTGAATGGTACCATGGGCAATTGAAATGATTCGACACTTGATAGCAATGAAGTGGATGACATCCAGATTGAGTATCCAAGAAGTACTTGAGTTGATTGTTACCGTATAGAGAGACGATGATTGGACTCATCTAAAGAGTCATGAGAAACATGAACGATTTTGAGAGTATCCTCTGAACTCAAAGAAGATGCTCGTTGTATATTAATGGGAAGAATGTGAGTTATAGACTGGATGAGGTAAGAATCCTCCGTCGAGAGATTTATGGGAAATGAAATCCATGTGGAGTCTTTGACAATTGGAATGAGTGATGAATTGACAAGGGTCGATGAGAGTTGCTGGAACTTGAAGTTTCCTGAGATTGATGAATGGTTATAGATGGATCGTGGGAGGATTCCCCACGAGAGTTGTTCCATTGGTGAGATGGACTAAGGATGAGATATAACGTGAATGGGTGAATGAACATGATGAGTCTTCAAAGACTTGAGTCAAGATGACGACTACGCTGATAGTGACGTTCCTGTTTGGAATCAAAAGAGTTGATAGAATCTTGACGATGTGACTTGGAAAGGAAATTTGAGGCGTAGTAAGGCGATTTAAAATGGGGATTGCTTGTACGTCGTGATAGTAAAGCCATATGAGTTGGAATGCCTAGAGCATGATTGGAGTTGATTTGCAAGTGTTATCGCGACAAAGTTTGGGAAAACTTGTTAGGATGGAAGAAGACTCTAAGTCTTTGTCTACCACAAGAGAATAAGGTAGTACGAAGAGATTCCCGAGGGGAATTGAACAAGAGGCAACACAGATTTATGAAATTGTTATGAGTATAGGAGCGTTGCTTGCGTAAGGAGAGATCTCGTAAGCTATGTGAACTATAAGAGGTTGAGAATTGAGTATTGTGTAATTGATGATAGGGGGACAGATCTTCCCTTGAGAAGTAAGAGATTCAACCTCTAAATTGGAAGTTTGTCAATTGACTAGTTAACGGCTACTGGAAGTACCTAGCCTGAAGGTCAGAGGGAAATGAGGTATTGCTATGATCAAACCATGATACTTAAGGGGTTGTGGGAATGAATAGAACCCTTGTGGTTCCATGGATGAAAGTATGAGTCTAGTATCGAAGGGAGAATTATAGTGTCCCTTTGGATGGCACGATGATGTGCCAAGATTTTCTTTAATACTATCGGTGATAAGGCTTGAAAGTTGGATTAGTCTATTACATGGTCGAGCATTAAACATGCCGATAATAGAGAGAGACGTGACCATGAAGGTTGATGGATCACTTTTATTCAAGAGGATTTTCGAATGGAATCGAGAACGGATTACTACGGAAGTAAATACAGAATGAGGACTGAAGGAAACAAGTCCTGGGTAAAGACGACTTTTGTCGGAAAGGACACGTAAGAACGTTAAGTCATGAAAGGAATTATCCAGAGGAATGAGTGTGCGGTGAGGCGTCAGTGCTCCAAGAGACCGAGTGGACAGAAGGTTGCAAATTTCGAGGACGAAATTTCTTTAAGGGGGGAAGAATTGTGACATTCTGAATTTCCGACCCCTCGAGGTTAATGACATGAAATGGAAGCTCGAATTGGCAATTGAAAATGAAGAATTTTAAAATTGAAAAAGGATTTGACGTCGTCTCGCCAATGGCCACTCAAAATGAGAAAAATGAAGTTTCGGACGAAAAGTGGTAGATGACCGTTTTGCCCCTCAACCTCATACCTTTGCCCTAAGAAAATTGGAAGGGAAAAATGGTCATTCAAACCTTCCCATGTAGCTGCCGAAAAAGGGGGGGAAATGAGGGTCAATGCAAGTCAAAGCTTTGGGACCAATTATTGGAGCCAAGGACATGTGTCACCCTTTGAGTAAGCCAATTATTGAGTGTCATTAAATTCCATCTTGTCATTTGGCACAAATAATTTGTGGACATCCTCCCCAGCTGCTGTTTGGTCGTGCATTCCCCCCCCCATCTCCATTTTCCTTCAAAATTTCCTTCTTTTCCTCTCTAGCCAAAACTGCTCCAGAAGATAGTTTCTGAGCCCTCTGTTCGGCCTGCTTGAGGGGTCCATTACGTCACTATTTTGCCGTTCTCCAACCACCACATGTAAGTTCAAGATGTCCTTGACAATTTCCTATTGGTTTCATAATTTTTGGAGGTCTGGTTAATATATGGTGATTTTTGGAAGAAAAGCGGACAGATTCTAAGCTAACTGAGAGAAGGCCATGGTTCACCCTCTTAGAAATTTCAAATGGCTTCGAAATTTTTGTGGGAACTCTATAACATCTAGTACTTGAGTTCACAGAGCAGAAATGATAATTTTATTAGAGGTTTGAGGTATTTTCATGGCTGATTTTGAGTGACAAAATCTGGACAAATTCTGACCGTCGCGCGCCAAAGAGAAACCGAGTTGATTGGAGGTCTTCGGGGTGTTGTTTCTCTTCGAAACATTCGGCGAGCCTCCCTAACACTTATATTGAGCTGTTAGTAAGTGTAACTTGTGAGAATTTGGAGCCTAGAGATGATTTGTGGGTTGATATACACGGTTGGATTGAAACCGGTTGTGCTCTGTTTATGCCCTGTTCTGACCGGTTCTGTTGGGGATGCTTTAGGTGGTATTTTGATTTCAAAATAACCCATGAGACCTTATAAGATGTTGATTAAGGTGTTAATGGGAAGTATGTGAATTGGATTGGGAGTTGGAAGAGTTTTAAGGGCTGTTTGAGGTGAGAATGCAAGTCGCCGACAAATATGTCCTTAACGCGCACTGATTTTGAATGGAGTCATTCTAAGTCGTCCGGTATCCAAATGAGCTCTGTTTTCGCCCACATGACCGTAAGACCTTGAAGTTTAAGATCCTGAAATTTTTTTCCCAAAAAGTCAGTATAAAAATTGCAGTTTACGTGAGACTGAACCTGGTTGTGGGGGGCTCAAATTGGGTAATTTTGATGAATTGAAACTTTGGATGACTTGCCTTGATAGAATGACAATTGGCATGCTTAGGGGCATTGAATTAACACTATGTTTCCTTGAGAATAAGGTGTTGTCGGTGTTATCTGATTATTGGCGCGATGGAATTGAGAAATAATTAAGTTTCGATGTGGTTTCCTAGGCACGTCGTGAGAGTCATGTTTGGCCGTGAGCTTGCTGACCTCGGAGGGTCGTTTGGATGGAATTTTCTAGCTTGCTTGAAGAGGTAAGTGGTTCCTAAACCCTTACTCGAACCCTAGGACGCTATTGGATAGTTGTATTGTGTAGCGTGGTTGCGTGATAAAGCCATGGTGATTGGTAGACTGTTATTGAATTGGTTGTGATGCCCTGCTATTGAATTGGTTGTGATGCTCTGTTATTGAAATGTTTGTGATGCTCTGTTGTATGAATGGGCTATAGTGCCCTAGTGATCAATTGGCTTATATGCCTTTGTGATATTAACTGGCTGTGATGCCTTGGTAGTGAATTGGCCGTGGACTCTGGCATTGCTTGAGTGAATTCAAATGACATCGCGGCTGTGGGCCCTGGCGATACTTGAGCGAATTGAAATTACATCGCGGCCGTGGGTTGTGGCGTTGATTTGGCTAGATGCCCTTGTAAACTACATCGCGGCCGTGGGCCCTGGCGATGATTTGGCTAGATGCCCTTGTGAACTACATCGCGGCCGTGGGCCCCGGTGATTATTTGGCTTGGAACCCTATGAAATTATATCGCGGCTTGGAGCCCTAGCGATACGTCGCGGCCGTGGGCCTTGGTGATGATTAAATCATATGTTGTGTTAATGTGCGAAGCTGAGGTCTCATGTGATGTGGTTCACTTGATGGTGATTTGCTGTACCAAGTATTTTGTGATAAATGATGCCGAGATGCCATATACAATTGCTTGACGAATTTTCTGCATTCTTGCATGATTATGTAATCTAGTGGGACTAGTGGTTTGGTCTAGGTTGGGTTTCACTTGGTGGGATTTTATATCTCACCCTGTTGGGGACTCACCTTTTTCAGGTCCCAGGCGATGAGACGACAAGTTTGTCGGGGTAGAGTATTCGAAGACGAAATTACAAGATTTGGATTAACATTTTGTGATATTAAAGATTGTCCTTTTGATTTGTGGATTAGGAATTCAACTTTTGGTATTTGATTAATGTGACCTTGATGTCCCATGTTGCTGTCCCAAGTCATCTTGTTGTATTGATGAGGGGAGTTGTTTCTCGCTTCCATAGTTTTAATGGTTTGTGTGGATGGAAGGCCGATGAGTCCTGGGCAGCGGAAAGCGAATGGCAAGGCCTTGGTGGGATGTTCGCAGACCAATCAGGTTCGGGGCGTGACACTTAGAGTTATCATGATTTTTCTTGACTGGTCAAGCTGTTTTGAGAGTACTGAAATGCCAAATTTTGTCAAATACCCTGTTTTACCATGCCAAAGCTTTTGATCCCAAAATACTCTGTTTTTCCAAAACGTCTAGAGGTACTGATAGCCTAGTTTAGGGTTAGGTTTAACTTACTGAGATTTTATATCTCACCCCGTCATGGGACAACATTTTCAGGTCCTAGACAATGGAGACCCGAGCTTGCCATGGACTGACATTGGAAGAAGTGATTGGCGGATGTGAAGATTTTATTGGATTGAGACCTTAGAGACTGTATATTATTTGTAGTTAGAATTGTACTTGACTTTGGCTTTAATGAGAAGTGTATCCCTTTCTTTTGTCCTAAGTCATCTTGAAAAGTTATTTTTATGGAGTTGTCCTCGCTTTTGCATGCATGTTTCATATAGACCTTTAAGCATTGGCCGTTGGTTCCTGGGAGATCATCAAAGGTAACGGCGAAGGTGGGATGCTCGCGTGCTCGTCGGGTTCGGGGCGTTACATGTGGGGTCTAGACTATCCCTCCCCCAAAATCTAATCTTCTTTAGAATAGTAGTCCATTGGAGGTTCCTCTTCGATGGCATCTTCGTCTTGCCCATCTATGGGGTATGGCTCGGTGATCAGGATTTCTTCCTTAGTTGAGCGTTCCTCATAGTGTGGAGAGTAGTCGTCGGTAGGCCAGTTGAGATGTTTTAGCTCCTCTGGCCATTCTCTCGTCCATGGTATAATGACTTTAGGGGTCCTTTTGGGTCTTGTCTTCTTGAGTGTGATGCGTTTCGGCTTTGTCTTGATGGAGGAACGCCTCTTTCTTCCCCAGAGGGTTAACATTGGTCTATTCTCTCTGTCTTGACATTCAGCTTTTCGGTGGGCATATGCTTCTCTAGCTAGGTGGTGCTAATTTGTCTTTTCATCTCCATGTAATCTTTGAACATTCCGTCCACCTGTTGCTTGAATTTGAGGTTATCGACATGGTAGTGAGTCTGCCAATCTTCAGCGTATCCCAGCGTACGCCCAGTCAGCTCTCGGCCATGCACAAATCTGGTAAAGTACAACCTTATATTCGGCCCAGGACGAGTGACTTTCCTTAGACACTCGAAGGTAACTCTGATGAACTCTTAGGAAACACCGACATCCTATTCCCAATCGTTGTTATTTTAATCAATCACTTGGATGATTTCAAAAAAAATGTATGCCATGCATAGAGGCGATATGCAACATGTAACTATAATACAAGACAGGTATAAGAAAGTATATCGGGTAGTAAATGCCTTACCAACCTCAAACCCCAAGGAATGTCAAATGTTCCCTTGTAACCATGAGTGGTTTTAGGTAAACCAACCTTCCACGGACATGCGCATGAGACAAGTGGGGGGTATACTCTAAAAATCTAAAATCAGGTGAGAAACCTATGGCTCATGTCAAGCCCCGAACCCTGCGAGCTTTTGAACATCCCACCTGGCCATTGATCTTTAGATTGTCTTCCAGGATCTCTTGGGCCACCACTCATTCATAAATCCATACAATTCACGGAAGCGACAACATCTCTTCTCATCTTTTTACAATTGAAATGACTTAGGACAAAAATGGTACACATCCCTTTATACAGCGGTCAAACACTAATGGTTTAATCATAATCCACAATTCATAGTAAATTGCTAAGATCACAAATGAGTTTATATCCATTCCTTTTAAAACTTCTTCCATTGCCAATCCATAGCAACCTCGGGTATCCATCGCTTGGGACCTAAAAAATGTTGTCCCACGACGAGGTGAGATATATAATCTCAGTAAGTAAGCCCTAAACCTAGACCAGACCGCCAGTCCTCCCAGATCACACTATGAAGTAAAAGCAGAATCTCAACAAAGCATTGCACATGGCATTCAAATTTCACATATCACAACTTCATGGAATCAAGCACCACACATTAGCATATAATTAAACGCACAATTTCAGAAGTCATCTCAATAACATCTCATGCACTCATCGCCAAGGGCTCTCGGGCCGCGATGTAGTTCACAAGGGGCACTCTAGCCAATTATTTGCATCAGGGCTCTCTGGCCAATTACGATGCACAAGGGCTCTCTGGCCGTTTCAAGTTCACAAGGGCTCTCTGGCCAATTCAACAGCATCAGGGCACTCTGGCCAATTACGATGCACAAGGGCTACAAGCCAATAAGTATTTCACAAGGGCACTCTGACCATTCATTTGCATCAGGGCTCCTGGGCCAATTACGATGCAAAAGGGGCTGCAAGCCAATTGATCGCTGGGGCACTATAGCCCATTCACATCTCAGGGGCATCAAGCCAATTCACATATCAGGGCATCAAGCCAAATCGTTTCACATGGGCATTCCAGCCAAATCATTTCACATGGGCATTCAAGCCAAATCACTTCACATAGGCATTCAAGCCAAATCATTTCACATGGGCATTCAAGTTCGACCATCACAAATCAAATTTCAATCAATCCACTTATTGATCAGATCAATAGTCAAACTCATCCAGTAGTGTCCTAACGTCCTAGTAGAGGTTTAAGGGACACTTACCTCTTCAAGCAAGCTAGTAAATCCAATCCAAACGACCCTCCTAGGTCAGCAAGCTCACGGCCCAACATGGCTCTCACGGCGTGCCTAAGGAAACCACATCGAAACTTGATTATTTCCCAATTCCATCGTGCCCATACTTTAATTACACTGACAACGCGTTAACCTCAAGTCTTCATAGTGTTAATTTGATACTCCTAAGCATGCCATTTGTCGTTCTATCAAGGCAAGTCATCACAATTTCATTCCACCCAAATCTGCCCCTTTTCTAGGCTCCACGACTAGGTTCCTTCTCTCAAAAATTGCAATTTTTATACTGACTTTTTCAGAAAACATATTGTACGGTCTAAAACTTCAAGATCTTATGGACATGTGGGCGAAAACGGAGCTCAATTCGGATACCGGACGACTTAGAACCACCCAATTCAAAATCAGTGCGCGTTTTGGACATATTGGTCGGCGACTTGCATTCTCACCTCAAACAGCCCTTAAAACTCTTTCAACTCCCAATCCACTTCACATAATTCCCATTAACACCTCAATCAACATCTTATAAGGTCTCATGAGTTATTTTGAAACCAAAATACCACCTAAAGCATCCCCAACAGAACCGGTCAGAACAGGGCATAAACAGAGCACAACCGGTTTCAATCCAACCGCGCATATCAACCCACAAATCATCTCTAGGCTCCAAATTCTCACGAGTTACACTTACTAACATCTCAATATACGTGTTAGGGAGGCTCACCGAAAGTTTCGAAGAGAAACAACCCGAAGACCTCCAATCAACTCGGTTTCTCCTTGGCGCGCGACGGTCAGAATCTGTCCAATTTTGTACCACCCATAATCAACAATAAAAATCATTTTAATACCATCTATTTGCAGCTATAGATCATCTAAACATAGTACTAGATGTTATAAAGCTCTTCTAAAAAATTTGAGGTCATTTGGAATTTCTAAGAGCTAGAACCAACACTTCTCCTTAGCTAGCTCAGAATCTATCCACGTTTTTTTTCCAAAAATCACCATAAATTAACCAGACCTCCAAAAATCATGAAACCAACGGAAAAATGTCAAGGACATCTTGAACTAACCTGTGGTGGTCAGAGTATAGAAAAAAGGTAACATGATGGACCCCTTGAGCAGGCCGAACAGATGGCTCAGAAACTATCTTCTGGAGCAGTTTTGGCTGAGAGGAAAAGAAGGAAATTTTGAAGGAAAATGGAGATGGGGGAGGGAGTGCACGACTAAACAGCAGCTGGGGAGGATGACCACAAATTATTGGTGCCAAATGACAAGATGGAATTTAATGACACTCAATAATTGGCTTAGTCAAAGGGTGACACATGTCCTTGGCTCCAATAATTGGTCCCAAAGCTTTGACTTGCATTGACCCTCACTTCCCCCCTATTTCGGAAGCTACATGGGAAGGTTTGAATGACCATTTTGCCCTTCCAATTTTCTTAAGGCAAAGGTATGAGGTTGAGGGGAAAAACGGTCATTTGCCACTTTTCGTCCGAAACTTCATTTTTCTCATTTTGAGTGGCCATTGGCGAGGCGACGTCAAATCCTTTTTTTAATTTTGAAATTCTTCATTTCTAATTGCCAATTCGGGCTTCCATTTCATGTCATTAGCCTCAGGGGTTGGAAATTTAGAATGTCACAATTCTTCCCCCTCAAAGAAATTTCGTCATCGAAATTTGCAACCTTCTATCCACTCGGTCTCTTGGGGCACTGACGCCTCACCGCACATTCATTCCTCAGGATAATTCCTTTCATGACTTAGCGTTCTTACTTGTCCTTTCCGACAAAAGTCGTCTTTCCCCAGGACTTGTTTCCTTCAATCCTCATTCTGTATTTACTTCTGTAGTAATCCGTTCTCGATTCCATTCGACGATCCTCTTGAATCAAAGTGATCCATCAACCTTCTTGATCACGTCTCTCTCTCTCTTGTCGGCATGTTTAATGCTCAACCATGTAATAGACTAATCCAACTTTCAATCCTTATCACCGATAGTATTAAAGAAAATCTTGGCACATCCTCGTGCCATCCCAAGGGACACTATAATTCCCCTTTCAATACTAGACTCAAACTTTCGTCCATGGAACCACAAGGGTTCTATTCATTCCCACAGTCCCTTAAGTATCATGGTTCGATTGTAGCAATACCTCAATTCCCTCTGACCTTTAGGCTAGGTACTTCCAGTAGCCGTTAACTAGTCAATTGACAAACTTCCAATTTAGAGGTTGAATCTCTTACTTCTCAAGGGAAGATCTGCCCCTCTATCATCAATTACACAATACTCAATCCTCATCCTCTTATAGTTCTCATAACTTCAAGGTCTTTCTTTATACAAGCATTGCTCTCATATCCACAAAGCAATTTCATACATCCGCGTTGCCTCTTGTTCGATTCCCCTCGGGAATCTCTTCGTACTACCTTACTCTTTCGTGGTAGATAAAGACTCAAAATCTTCTTTCATCCCAAACAAGTTTCCCAAACTTTGTCGCGCGGACATTCGCAAACCAATTCCAATCATGCTCTAAGCATTCCAACTCATATGGCATTATCGTCACGGCGCATACGCGCAGTTCGTATCAGTTTGCCATACAACGACTCAAATTCCTTTCTTACGCCACGTCATTATGATTCTCTTGACTCTTTTGATTCCAAATAGGAACGCCACTACCAGGGTAATCGACAACTTGACTCAAGCCCTCAAAGACTCTTTGCGTTTATTCATCCCTTCGTGTTACATCTCTTTCTGAGTCCATTTCATCAAGGGAACAACTCTCATGGGGAATCTCCCACAATCCGTCTATAACAACCCATCAATCCCAGGAAACTTCAAGTTTCAGCAACTCACATCGACCCTAGTCGATTAATCACTCATCCCCATTCTCAAAGGCTCCACAAGGATTTCATTTCTCATAAATTTCACGATTGAGGAATCTTACCTCATCAGACCCACAGCTCGTGCTCTTCACAATTAGCATACAACGAGCATCTCTTTAGAGTCCATAGGTTACTCCCGAAGGTCATTCACATTTCTCATGACTCCTTAAATGAGTCCACTCATCGTCTCTCTAGACGGTAATAACCTACTCAATCATTTCTTGGACACCCAATTTGACTATTATTCACTTCATTCCTACCAAGTGTTGAATCATTTCAACTGTCCATGGTATCATTCACTTGAGAGCTCATATCTTGGCTCTCTGCTCTCAAAGGTCTCCACTTGGACCACATAACATTTTGTTCATTTTTGTCACTCTTTCCTCACTAAGCATTAGTGCATTGGCCTCTGGGTTTCACAACCAGATAACGCTACCATGTCTCAATTTCATTCATTCAGCTGAACGTCAACATTATCCTGGAATTCAACGCTGTCTATAGGACAGTTTCTCGGACTTCACTTCTAGGAATCATTCTAGTTCCGCGTCTTCTTTCTCAATCCAGACGCTCAGGCTTAACACCAAAACAATTCGGATTTTCTCTTACTTTCACACTAGGGTCTCTTACCCTATGAAGGAAACTATACACTTCAGTGGCATTCTTTTACTTCGAATCCACCTTGTCTTTCCCATTCCTTAGAGTGTCAATCTTGGAGTCTGTGTCAACGGCAGTACCTCCACTCCAGGATTCAAATTTCACCATGTCTGACACTTTTCTTCCAGTGACTCAGTCACTCAAGTGACAAGATTCGTTCCCCTTAGTTTCCACTAATTCACGTATCGAATATTCAATTCGACTACCTCGAGTCACTCTGCAATTATACTCTAAGCGCTCTTTTCGCTTATTCAACCATTCATTCGCATTACGAACAACCAAGACTATCAAGTCCATTCACTTTCCTTTCCCTCAACGACCATCTCATGGTCCAATTGCCCTTTAATAATGACACCCTACTCTTTAGGGTTGACAATACACAATACCACTTCTAGTAGTTCCGATTCAACCTCAATCGATCTCATAAATCAACAGGGTTCGACAGACTGACACGTCAGTCTCTTTTATATTCTTCATAACAACAAGAGGTTAACCACTACAAGCCTACGCCATGGTAATAGCCATCTTCACATGCACATCCCACGTTCCAAAATGGACATTTCTTTGCTCGTAATCCATGAGCAGGAGTTCTCTTATTCATATGTCTTCCGATCACTCTCTTCTTTTACTGAATCCCATTAACATTTCTCAAAGTCAGGAATAACCACTAGCCACAAGGCTTTCGAATTCCAATCCACTCGGAGACCTTACGTCTCACTCAAAGGGTCCTTGACCACCCTTGGCACACTTAGACCACCTTGGGAGCTCTGCCTCACACTGATCGATCGTTCCCAGATCCTTGTAAGACTTTTAGGATCCCAAACCACCTTTGCTCTCAAGCAATCCCAGGAAGGTACTTCCATTAAACAACTCAACGAAGGCGGTTCAAACATATACCATGCCTTCAAGAAAAATTCTTCCCTTGGTGACACTTCACCCATCACCAACAGCCTCTTAAGGGTAATAACTGCCAGGGTCACTTTTTTTGTGCACCCAAAATCTCTAAGGTTTTCTCATGAAACCCTCAATTTATAAACATGTAGTTTCAATTTCACTTTCTCCACGTTTCCTCTTTGGAAATGAATAATCTCAAAGTCACATTTCTTGTGGCTTCCATCACTTAATGCATCAGCACCAGTCGTCTCAACGACTTAGGTAACAATTGCAGCTCATTCACGAGTCTGCTTACCCATCTATTTTCTCATTTCCACTTAAGTTCTCACGACCCCTTATTACACTTGGGTCTCGCACGATTAATAAATTGAGCCATGTTCTCATCTAGTACCCATACTCTAGTTGCTCATCTTTACTCAATTCTCATGATCCCTTTCTATCCTCGGATCTACTCATATCTTGTACATTTGAGCCAAATGCTCCTCTAGCGACCGTACTCTGGTCTTTCAACCTTATCAGGTTCTCATGTCACTTGAACCACTATGATTCCCTCCAGGAATCAAAGACTTAAGTCATCTACTCAAGTCCAGCGTTCTCAGGCTGCTCATCTAATCATCTTTCACCATCAACCACCCAGTGGTTCCCAAACAACTCTCATCTAGTTGTTCATTATTCAAGGATTCCAAATCATCATTATGCAGCAACCATACATCAAGCAAGCCTCCACGAGGCAACTTCTCAAATGACAGCCAGTTACTAGGCAAGCCTCACTAGGCTAAAACTCAACTAAGCCAACGTCAAGCAAGTACTCAAAGTGCCATTTCAATCGTTCATGCGATAAATCCAAGGGAATCCGCCACTCTAGCATAGACACAACATGCTATCTCAATCTCAATAGGCATCAGTTCAATGGGTATAAACCCCACATGACGTCTAATCTCTTAGTTAGACCTCGGCCACAGCAATCACATGATGCCAATTACAAAACATGCCAACTAGGCCAATCACAACATCGATTTTCTTTTTCAAACGGCACTCACTACCAAATACAAGGCTCTCAGCCATGCCTATCACAGGCGCCATTGCAAATGTCATGCCACTTTTGAACATTCACTGTAAGAATCAATCATGTGCCATACATCTCTTAAACACAATCAAACTCAACCCTGATATCTAGGCTTTTCCATTCAATTTATGACTTGTGTCATCCCTGCCTCCACGCTATCTTAGAAGTCTGCCAGGAGCCGCTCCTTGTGTGACATTATGAAATCCGACCCCCTTTTCGAAGTAAGATTGCCACGAATTGGACTTCGGAATTGGGCATCGGGTGTTTGAGAATTCCAACCGTAATGAATTGGACGTCGCCTCATCAAGAACCATTAAGGTTAGGATTCGCCTAATATCGATTAGAAAAGTGAAATTTGGACTGACGATTGGAAATTACCTTTTTACCCATAAGTTAGTGCACTTTCCCTTAGAAATAAGTAAGGGCAAAATGGACAATTGCCCTCGCCACCCTTGGCCGAAAATAGAAGGGTAGGATGGTCTTTTGACCCTTGAATTATTGAAGAGTGGATTACACAAGTTGATTTGGCCCTTTCCCCACAAACAACTCTCACCAACTAGTCAAATCCTTATCTTTCACCATTAATTCCCCATGAACCACCCCTACCTACTCCCATCAACTCTCTCTCTCTCTCTCTTTCTCTCTCTCTCTCTCTCTCTCTCTCTCTCTCTTGCATTTGAAGTGGATGGCAAGCTCCCACTCTTCCACTCCCTCCTACATTCGGCCGAACATCCTCCTCCCTCTCTCACTCTCATTTTCCACTCTTCTTCTTCAAAGCTCTCAACCTCTCTCTTGGACGCCACCACCACAACGCCATCTTCCTTCTCGTCGCCGACCAACCTTGAACCGAAGGAACTAGGGGTTGTTCTTGGGAGCTCTTTTGGTTAGATTGAGGTAAGTAACTCCCATTACCCTTTGTAGCATGTTAGAAGGTTAGAAACTTGAGTTATGAGTATTATTGATGACTAAACTTGGCCATTTTCGGGTGAACCTTAAGGGAACCGAACAGCTCTTTCCCCGGACCAATCGAACCACCGGCTTCAAAGAGGATCCCGGGAGCTTTTGGTCGCTTGTCGCCTTGGTAAGCTTGTTCTAACCTTATCTTAGGACCTTGTGTGATGGAAGGACCGAGTGAGAGTTAGATTAAATGATTTTTATGGACTGTTTTGGCGGGAATCTTGGTGGACCGATTCTGTCCTTGGGAAAACCGAGCATGGTTGCATCTTGTAGGGCTTGTAGTGTTGATCCCATGGTTGAAGTAAGTTAGTGGATAAGTGCTAGTGTGGGCCGAACACCTCATGGTGCCATTGGAAGTGATAGAACCTGATAGAGCTTGCTTAAATTATTGAAATCCTCGATCAAGCTTAAGAGTGTTCGACCGTGGTAGTGATCTAATGACTCAATGCATGAAAATAACCTAATGGCCCTTATTCCTATTCCAGCCGTGAGCAATAATAGGGGATTAAGTGATGGAAACGACACCGTGATTATGATTGTCGGCCGTGTGTGATTAATTGATGCATTTCGTGACTTCGTCGATTGATTGGTTCTATGACTTTGTGGTATGCCCGAATGATTCTAGTGATAATTGATGAGTGATCTCAATTGAAATATGATTGATCATGAAGCATTGCAATGGCCTTGATTGATTATGATGTGACGAAATGCCATGATATGGAATTGTGGTTTTAATGGCCGAATGGTGCTTGTGATGATGATATGCACATGTAATTGTATTATGCTATAATTGGTTGAATTATAAGCGTATGTGCATATAGCGCCCTGATGCGTTAAACGCGGGGCTAAGTGATATCATGATGCGTTAAACGAGGGATAGACCTGAGGCGTTAAACGCGGGTCATGAGAGATGGCATTTGGAACCTGATGCGTTAAACGCGGGTTCATTGGTTAACCAAGCCTGAGGCGTTATTACGCGGGCTGAGCCATGAGAATATCCTGATGCGCCTATACGACGCGGGATTGTGTGAAATGAGAATATCCTGATGCGCCTATACGACGCGGGATTGCGTAATAAGAAATTCCTGATGCGCCTATACGACGCGGGATTGTTTGATGAAAATACTTGAGGCGCCTATATGACGCGGGCTTGACCACAAAATGTAAGGTTGTACCAAGCATGAGTGCTATTTTAGATGAGATGAGTATATAAGTGCCAAAGTACGAAGCCTAGCGTAGAATTATGAATGTTACGATGTTATAAGCATTAATAAAATTGCCGCATGCCGTTTGCCTTGCGTTTGTTGTTTGGTCATCGCATGTGTTTGGGAGTGTCCGGAAGTACTAAGTGCCTAACTTAGGGTTAGGATTAGCTTATTGAGATTTATCTCACCCGTTGTGGGACCCGCTTTTTCAGACCCCAAGCCTTGACCCCAATGGTATACTGGAGAATCTCGATGCTGAACTTGATGCTGGAGAGTTTGGACTAAAGTCGATGGATGTTGTCAAACCAGAGGCGTAGGAGTAGTCGTACCACTTCTTTTCGGATGTTTCCTAGAAATAAACAGTTTGAAGTTTAGGATCGACCTAGTCATGTTTTATGATTTCAAGCTGAATGTTGTAAACCGACTATTCTGTAATTATATTGAATACATTATAAGTCATCTTGTGAAGTTGTATGTATGGAGTTTGGTTTATCGCTTCCACATGTACATTTCATTCCACGAGCATATCGATAGACGAGTCGATCCTTGGGATGTATTGTGAAGGCATAGCAGAAAGAGATGTTAGCGCGCTCGTAAAGGACGCGGGGCGTGACATCACCGTTTGTTTGGTATCAGAGCAAGGTCAGCTCAATCCAACATGATTGAGGTTTGGAGTGATAAGGAGCGATGACTTGGGGACATTTAGATAGTGAGACCTTTAGGATTAAGCATTGATCACTGAATTTTAAGGATTGTAGGCTTGAACTCATGTACATTTCGATGGTTCTAGAATTGATTTGATTGATATCTTGGGTGGTGATTCTATTGAGGTTCACAAGGAAGCAATCAGAAATTGAGGAGCCATGAGCATGGTTCTGAGGTTGTAGATGTGCTTGAGGTTAATAGGGATTTGCTCATGAGTAGAGGGTCGATTGGATTACGTGATCGTGATTGTGGCCTCGAGGTATATAGCTAAACCTAGGGAAAAATCGATTTGTGAGACGGTCATTTGTGGAACTAGAAGTCCTCTATGGATAAGAATTGATCGGGAAACGACTGCGATGTAACGAGCAATGAGTACGATCATGCACTGCATGTATTTATGAAAGTTGAGGAATGTGCATGCATGAGCATATCATTATCAGACTTGATAAACCATCGCTTGGTATGGGACAAGCTGATGGGACACCTATAAACCGTAATGAAGTATGTTATGGGACGTGTGGAACGAGACTCTTCTCGTAGGTGTATGACTTGGGAGAACCTGCAAAGACCAGGTCTGATGAGGGCGGGGAGTGTACGCCGGGACATAGAAGTTCGGACAAGGAGCGGCTCTTGGCAGGCTTCTAAGGCAGAAAGGGAGGCAGGAATGACCTAAACCATACATTGAAAGAGATGGGTCTAGGTATCGGACTAAGTCTGATTCTTTTATCAAAATTTTTATTGCATTAAAGCTGATCCTCAAGATGAAATTGCAAACATTGCATGGCATTTGATATGGCGCATGTGAATGACACTATTGGTTTGCATCGCCGTAGGCGATTAGAGGTCCTAGAGTTTCGTACTTGGCACTAAGCGTTGGGTACTGAATGTTTGGTTGGATAGCTGATTGTGGTTGTGCTAACAGGCAGATGCATCTAGGCTTGAGGTACGAATGAGAAATTCTTGATATATGTCTCTAATTGCTTGAATTATGATTGGCTCACTTGGCGTCAAGTTGTTGTTTGGCTACGGCTTGTTTAAGAAGCTAAAAAGCATGTTGTAATTTTGCTAAGTCGCAGGTGCGGCAGATTTAAGGTACGATGAAATATCTCATTGAATTGATGCCATGAGTGTTTGCTTGGTGTTTGCCTAGTTGAGACTTGTTTGATGATTGACTCATGGTTGAGTGTTGCTTGTAATTGCTTGGTAATTAGTGGATGGCTTATAGTTACCGTTGTGGTGAGCAGTTTAGGACTGCTAGACTTAAGTAGATGGCTTAGGTCCTTGAATCCTTTGGTGGGACCGTAGTGACTCTTGTGATGTTAGAGCCTAGTGGGAAAGAGCAATCGAGATAAAAGTGTCAGAGGAGCGCCTAACTCCAGACCACAAGTTGTGGGAGATTCAAGAGTTGGTAAGGTCGAGAGAGCCTTAAAAGAAATCGAGAATTGGATGAGTGGGTAGGCTCGAGATTGGGCTGTCTTGTGACTTAGCCAGTTGAGGCTATTGCTGTTGTGATTATTAGAGCAAATGGTGGTGATCGGAAGGATGATCTTAGAGACACGAATAGGAGTCGACATAGGGGTTAGCTGGTGGAATAGGTTGTGAAGTCAAAGTCGACGGAGTTGGCAGGAAATGTAAGTATGAGATTACTCCTATTTGGAATAAGGATTTGTAAGGGAGCCTTAGAGGCGTGGGTATATTGAGGAGAAAATGATCCTAATGATTAACATTCCAAGGTATTGCTAATGATTGGTGAATGGTCACCAAAGGAAGAACTTTCCTCGAAGGCGTAGCACTTAATCGGATTTGCTTTCATCTAGTTGATAAATGAGGAATACATTACTGAGATTGCTAAGGAGCAAGAGTTGGTGGAACCCCTGAAGTTTGTGAGAACCAGAGGAAGATCTACCATGGTGGGGTAGAGTTCTCGAGACTGCCCAAGCATGCATCAAAGATGGTTAGGAACCCATTAGATAAGGACAAGGAGGTTCAAGAATGGATTGAGGTTCGAAGCATCGTGGTGAATTGATATTCTTAGATCTGAAGCGTTATGATGAACCTCGTTTTAAAGGACTAAATGACTAGGGAAACCATGAGTAAAGAGGATTTCCGCTTATAGGACATAGAATGTACCTGTAAGGAATGGTTGGTACCAGAGTGTAAGGCCTAGAAAGGAAATTGGTGATTTGTCTCTTTTGTCATGGGAAGTGTTAAGGAAAATTTGGCATGCTAGTCTACCCGAGTGCAACGATTCTATGAGGTTGTTTGAGATTGAACCGAACCATCGAGAATGGAGTTCTAAGTGGTTGACCCCTAAAGGATAGGGCGATGTTCTAAAGGACGATTAGACCATGGGATAGTCATTGATGAGAAAGAGAGTGAATGGACATGATAGTCTAGGATACTTGTGATTTTAATGTATAGACGAGTAAGCGAAAAGAGGTGCTTAGGTTATGATCGCAAGGTGAATTGAATTAATCAATTTGAATACCCAAGGTGTGGATTTGTGGAGACCAAGGAGGAATCTCGATCCCTTGGAACCTTGTCGTTTGAGGTGGCAGAGTTACTGGAAGGAGAATGTCAAGCATGGTGACATATGGACCCTGGAGTAAAGGTACCACTATTGGCACCCTATGGAATGAGGAGGACAAGGTGGATTCGAAACAGGAGAGTACCACAGAAGTGCATGGTCTCCCTCATAGGGTAAGAGGCCCTAGTACGAAAGAAAGAGGAATTCTACTTGTCTTAGTGTTAAGAGTGAATGTCACCAGATAGTGTCTCGAGGATTATAGGTTTGAACCTTTGTTGCCTTTTAATGGTTTTAGTATCGGCTTTAATTAATGACATTTAGGGTTATTTGTGGTTATAGCCCAGAGATCGACAGTGGATTAGACAATATGTTGAAATGGAAATGACTGACTGATGAGCTTCATTTGTGAATATGAGTTATAAAGAGACGACTGATATTAATGGGTTTAGGCTTGAATTGTGTTACATTTTGATGGCTTTAGTCATCAATTGCTATTGACGGCCTTAGACAGTGTGAGACGAGATGTATGCAAGGAAGTGGACAAGGAATATTTGGGTCAAAAGACCAGTTGTAATCGCATGCATATGGACGCGACTTGAATAACGACTAGACTTGAGGTTATATATTTATATTAGGCAGTTGATTTTTGGAGATGTGATAGTCACTTGTGGAATTAGAAATTTCAATTGAAAGGAATTGGTTGGGATCAAGGAATCATGAAGAGCACGAACGGCCTTTGGAAGGTATTCCATGGACTCCAAGAGGACGCTCGAGGTATGCAAAACGTAAGAGCGCGAGATTTGGGTCTAATAAGGCAAGTTCTTGGTCATAAAGTCTCTGGGAAATGGATTCCTGTGGAATCCTTGAGGATTAGAATAAGTAATGAATTGTCTGAAGACAGTATGGATTACTAGAGTTTGGAGTTGCTGGAATTGATGGTTTACTATGGACAATCGTGGCAAGAGTCATCCTATTAATGAAATGGACTAAGGACGAGATGTGGCGCGAATGGCTGAAGGAACATGAAAGGAGTTTTCGGGGGCTTAAACCTAGTTGGTGACCGCGCCGACAGTAGTGTCCCATTGAGAGTCGAAACGTTGTGAGAGTTACGTTAACGTGTCATGAAAGGGATTAAGGTCCATAGGAATGCAACGCGAGAGGGTGGTTGCCTATGTGTCGCGATAGTGAGACATAACGAGATGGATACCCCAACAGGTCATTTAGAACTGACAGCTATCACCCTTATGTTGGAAACTTGGAGATATCCCTTACGTGGTGAGTGGATTTTAGACCGATGAGGATCATTGGAACTTGAAACACTTATTGTCTCAAAGAGGAATTGAATGCGTGGGGCAACGTGGACGGATGAAGTTGCGTCAGGAATTAGAATATGATGCCCTACCCTACCTTGGGAAAGAAAAAGGATAGGAGGATGCTTGTGGTTGAGAGTCGAGCCCTACGAGATTGGTGGGTAAAGGGTGTACTTCGCTCAAGGAAATAAGAGATTCAACTTCTAAATTGAAAATTATCGAAGGGAAGTCAGACGGCTACTCAAGTGTCAAGCCTGGAGGTCAGAAGAGCCCAAGGCATTACAACCCACGGGGTCTGATGCCCAAGAGGTCGTGACAACAAACACAACAGGGAGAAAATCCAGACTCTTAAGTACCCAAGGATAGAGACCTAGAAGCTTCATGGACGAGTGTAAGTATACGATGATGAAGGGCTTAGAGGGCAGGATTATATTGGAAACTCGTCGTGATACCTATAGTGTCTAGTGGATTGTACCAAGAAGTACCAGGACTTACGTCGGTACTAGTGACGAAATAGAACAAGGAGAGGAATAGTCGACCACGTGGCTAAGGATCAGATGTGTCAACGAAGGAGGGCATGACTCGATAAGTTTGGCAAGTGGCCCCAATCGTGGGAAACTCTCTAATGGAACTAGGAACGAATTGTCGTGGGTTTGGCCGTGAGGTCACCTGAAAGGTCAGGAGGACCATGAGACGATTTATGTAGGCGTGAGGTAATTCATGTGGAAATTCAATGATGGTTGTGTCAAATAAGAGATCGTAAGTCTACCATAACTTTTGGGAGAGTCTTAAAGACGTCATAGGGACGAAGTTACATTACGGTACGTTTTGTCGTGTACAGACAAATAGATGGCCTAAGAAGATGACTTAGATGCTTGAGATCATGTAACAAGCGTGTGTCGCGAACTTTAAAGGAAGTGGCGACGAGTGGCTACACCTGGTGGAAAAGTCTAGAGTAACAATTGCTTGTGGACAGATTTGATGACAGATTGGTGATTGGTGCATACCTTGATTGAGGATGTTTGAGTGAAGGCTCATTGCGAATGATCCATCTTGGTTTGAAATGACTTCATTAGGGATCGACTGGAAGTGTCATTGAACTATATTAAGCCTTCAAGATAGCATGGGTGAGTCCTCAGAGTGTCTTGTGGACCAAATTGCTTGAATTTACGTTTAAGTCGTCACGTAATGCCCTGAAGCGTGTTGACGCGGAGATTTGTGTCCTTCTTGATGCGTTGGTACGTGAAATGTTAACCTGAAGCATTGAGACGTGAGTTTTAGAAAAGTGTACGGATCTGAGGCGTGCTACGCGGATCGTGGGTGAGTTTGACGGTCGGTGCGCCATTACGAAGGCCTTGGCATCGACACAGGAATTAAATAGGAAGACGGTATAGATCTTTAGAACTTCAAGTGAGAGATTATGTTTTTCCTTAAAGTATCACTCATGCGAGGCTTGTTCGATTTGGAAAGTCGAGTCCGAGAGGTGTAGACCTATTTGGGGGATTTTGGCAATAAAAGGGGACCGCCGAGGAAGATGAAGTAGTGATGAGGCGTTATCACCCAGTCGTTAAGCATGGCGGGATTTATGGCAAATTTCGAGGATGAAATTTTTTTAAGGAGGGAAGAGTTGTGACATTCTGAAATCCGACCCCCTTTTCGAAGTAAGATTGCCACGAATTGGACTTCGGAATTGGGCATCGGGTGTTTGAGAATTCCAACCGTAATGAATTGGACGTTGCCTCATCAAGAACCATTAAGGTTAGGATTTGCCTAATATCGATTAGAAAAGTGAAATTTGGACTGACGATTGGAAATTACCTTTTTACCCATAAGTTAGTGCACTTTCCCTTAGAAATAAGTAAGGGCAAAATGGACAATTGGCACTCCCCACCCTCGGCCGAAAATAGAAGGGTAGAATGGTCTTTTGACCCTTGAATTATTGAAGAGTGGATTAGACAAGTTGATTTGGCCCTTTCCCCACAAACAACTCTCACCAACTAGTCAAATCCTTATCTTTCACCATTAATTCCCCATGAACCACCCCTACCTACTCCCATCAACTCACACACACACACACTCTCTCTCTCTCTCTCTCTCTCTCTCTCTCTCTCTCTCTCTCTCTCTCTTGCATTTGAAGTGGATGGCAAGCTCCCACTCTTCCTCTCCCTCCTACATTCGGCCGAACATCCTCCTCCTTCTCTCACTCTCATTTTCCACTCTTCTTCTTCAAAGCTCTCAAGCTCTCTCTTGGACGCCACCACCACAACGCCATCTTCCTTCTCGTCGCCGACCAACCTTGAACCGAAGGAACTAGGGGTTGTTCTTGGGAGCTCTTTTGGTTAGATTGAGGTAAGTAACTCCCATTACCCTTTGTAGCGTGTTAGAAGGTTAGAAACTTGAGTTATGAGTATTATTGATGACTAAACTTGGCCATTTTCGGGTGAACCTTAAGGGAACCGAACAGCTCTTTCCCCGGACCAATCGAACCACCGGCTTCAAAGAGGATCCCGGGAGCTTTTGGTCGCTTGTCGCCTTGGTAAGCTTGTTCTAACCTTATCTTAGGACCTTGTGTGATGGAAGGACCGAGTGAGAGTTAGATTAAATGAGTTTTATGGACTGTTTTGGCGGGAACCTTGGTGGACCGATTCTGTCCTTGGGAAAACCGAGCATGGTTGCATCTTGTAGGGCTTGTAGTGTTGATCCCATGGTTGAAGTAAGTTAGTGGATAAGTGCTAGTGTGGGCCGAATACCTCATGGTGCCATTGGAAGTGATAGAACTTGATAGAGCTTGCTTAAATTATTGAAATCCTCGATCAAGCTTAAGAGTGTTCGACCGTGGTTGTGATCTAATGACTCAATGCATGAAAATAACCTAATGGCCCCTATTCCTATTCCAGCCGTGAGCAATAATAGGGGATTAAGAGATGGAAACGACACCGTGATTATGATTGTCGGCCGTGTGTGATTAATTGATGTATTTCGTGACTTCGTCGATTGATTGGTTCTATGACTTTGTGGCATGGCCGAATGATTATAGTGACAATTGATGAGTGATCTCAATTGAAATATGATTGATCATGAAGCATTGAAATGGCCTTGATTGATTATGATGTGACGAAATGCCATGATATGGAATTGTGGTTTTAATGGCCGAATGGTGCTTGTGATGATGATATGCACATGTGATTGTATTATGCTATAATTGGTTGAATTATAAGCCTATGTGCATATAGCGCCCTGATGCGTTAAACGCGGGGCTAAGTGATATCCTGATGCGTTAAACGCGGGATAGACCTGATGCGTTAAACGCGGGTCATGAGAGATGGCATTTGGAACCTGATGCGTTAAACGCGGGTTCATTAGTTAACCAAGCCTGAGGCGTTATGATGCGGGCTGAGCCATGAGAATATCCTGATGCGCCTATACGACGCGGGATTGTGTGAAATGAGAATATCCTGATGCGCCTATACGACGCGGGATTGCGTAATAAGAAATTCCTGATGCGCCTATACGACGCGGGATTGTTTGATGAAAATGCTTGAGGCGCCTATATGACGCGGGCTTGACCACAAAATGTAAGGTTGTACCAAGCATGAGTGCTATTTTAGATGAGATGAGTATATAAGTGCCAAAGTACGAAGCCTAGCCTAGAATTATGAATGTTACGATGTTATAAGCATTAATCGAATTGCCGCATGCCGTTTGTCTTGCGTTTGTTGTTTGGTCATCGCATGTGTTTGGGAGTGTCCGGAAGTACTAAGTGCCTAGCTTTGGGTTAGGATTAGCTTATTGAGATTTATCTCACCCCATCGTGGGACCCTCTTTTTCAGACCCCAAGCCTTGACCCCAATGGTATACTGGAGAATGTCGATGCTGAACTTGAAGGTGGAGAGTCTGGACTAAAGTCGATGGATGTTGTCAAACCAGAGGCGTAGGAGTAGTTGTACCACTTCTTTTCGGATGTTTCCTAGAAATAAACAGTTTGAAGTTTAGGATCGACCCAGTCATGTTTTATGATTTCAAGCTGAATATTGTAAACCGACTATTATGTAATTGTGTTGAACACATTATAAGTCATCTTGTGAAGTTGTATGTATGGAGTTTGGTTTATCGCTTCCGCATGTGCATTTCATTCCGCGAGCATATCGATAGACGAGTCGATCCTTGGGATGTATTGCGAAGGCATAGCAGAAAGAGATGTTAGCGCGCTCGTAAAGGACGCGGGGCGTGACACCTTGTCCGGACCTATCTGTCCGGGTGATCACTCCCCGCCCTCATCAGACCTGGTTGTTACAGGTTGTCCCAAGTCATATATCTACGGAGGAAGCCCCGTTCCACACTCCCCATAACATGCTTCATTACGGTTTATAAGTATCCCATCAACTCGTCACATACCAAGCGATAGTTTATTAAGTCTAATAGTAATAAGCTCATGCATGCACCCACATTAGCGTTCGTTTCAAAGCCAAAAATACGCACACATCATGACTATCCTCACTCCTGGTCATACCACAATCACCTTCAGAACAATTCTTATCCATCGAAGGTTTCTAATTCCACCAATGACCGCCACATCACATGGATCAATTGCCTATATTCACCTATACGCCTCAAGTTTAGTCTCTATTCAAGTCAAATCCATAGGCATTCGATCACAACGGATATTCAATCCAAATATTCCTTGTATACATCTCATCTCATCTCATCCAAAGTTGTCAACAACCATCGATAACTAAAACCATCAAGGTATAACACGAATCAAGCCTGAATCCACTAATACCAATCGTCTCTTTATAACTCACATTCCTCAAGTTAGGTCCTTGACAAACTACAATCACAATCATATACTTCAATTGACCCTTTAATCATAAGCAATTCTCTACTAACCTCAAGCACAATTACTACCTCAAAATGCATGCTTATGTCACTTTAATTTCAGCATGCTTCCACTTAAACCTTAATCACCACATCATTCAAGATCATCCATTAAAGTCAACACTATGACCATTAGAATGCCACACGAGTTCAAGCCTATAATCCTCAAGATTCAATGATCAACGCTTAATCCTAAAGGTCTCACAATCTAATTATCCCCAAGTCATCACCCCTAATCACACCAAACCTCAATCACAATGGATTGAGCTAACCTTGCTCTGATACCACTTCTACAGGGATATCACGCCCCGAACCCTGCAAGCTCTTGAACATCCCACTTGGCTATTGATCTTTAGATTGTCTCGCAGGATCTCTTGGGCCACCACTCATTCATAAATCCATACAATTCACGGAAGCGACAACATCTCTTCTCTTCCTTTTACAATTGAAATAACTTAGGACAAAAAAAGTAAACTTCCCTTTATACAGCGGTCAAACACTAATGGTGCAATCATAATCCACAATTCATAGTAAATTCCTAAGATCACAAATGAGTTTATATCCATTCCTTTTAAAACTTCTTCCATTGCCAATCCATGGCAACCTCGGGTATCCATCGCCTAGGACAAGAAAAATGTTGTCCCACGACGGGGTGAGATATATAATCTCAGTAAGTAAATTCTAAATCTAGACCAGACCGCCAGTCCTCCCAGATCACACCATGAAGTAAATGTAGAATCTCAACAAAGCATTACACATGGCATTCAAATTTCAAATATCACAACTTCATGAAATCAAGCACCACACCTTAGCATATAATTAAACGCACAATTTCAGAAGTCATCTCAATGACATCTCATGCACTCATCGGCAAGGGGTCCTGGGCCGCGATGTAGTTCAAAAGGGGCACTCTGGCCAATTATTTGCATCAGGGTACTCTGGCCAATTACGATGCATAAGGGCTCTCTGGACATTTCCAGTTCACAAGGGCGCTCTGGCCAATTCAACAGCATCAGGGCACTCTGGCCAATTACGATGCACAAGGGCTACAAGCCAATAAGTATTTTACAAGGGCACTCTGACCATTCATTTGCATCAGGGCTCTTGGGCCAAGTACGATGCAAAAGGGGCTCCAAGCCATGGTCATTCATTTGCTTCAGGGCTCCCGGGCCAATTACGATGCAAAAGGGGCTCCAAGCCAATTGATCGCTGGGGCACTATAGCCCATTCACATCTCAGGGGCATCAAGCCAATTCACATATCAGGGCATCAAGCCAAATCGTTTCACATGGGCATTCAAGCCAAATCATTTCACATGGGCATTCAAGCCAAATCACTTCACATGGGCATTCAAGCCAAATCATTTCACATGGGCATTCAAGTTCGACCATGACAAATCAAATTTCAATCAATCCACTTATTGATCAGATCACTAGTCAAACGCATCCAGTAGTGTCCTAACATCTTAGTAGAGTTTAAGGAACACTTACCTCTTCAAGCAAGCGAGCAAATCCAATCCAAAAGACCCTCCTAGGTTAGCAAGCTCATGGC
The DNA here is from genome assembly GCA_021437785.1 of Rhodomyrtus psidioides. NCBI lineage: Eukaryota > Viridiplantae > Streptophyta > Magnoliopsida > Myrtales > Myrtaceae > Rhodomyrtus > Rhodomyrtus psidioides. Next base: position 15,077,638 of record JAILYB010000002.1, read on the forward strand.
CCAACATGGCTCTCACGGCGTGCCTAAGGAAACCACATCGAAACTTGCTTATTTCTCAATTCCATCGTGCCAATACTTTAATTACACAGTCAACGCGTTAATCTCAAGTCGTCATAGTGTTAATTTGATGCTCCTAAGCATGCCATTTGTCATTCTATCAAGGCAAGTCATCACAATTTCATTCCACTCAAATCTGCCCATTTTCTAGGCTCCACGACCAAGTTCCTTCTCTCAAAAATTGTAATTTTTCTGGTGACTTTTTTAGAAAAAAATTGCAGGGTCTAAAATTTTAAGATCGTATGGACATGTGGGCGAAAACGGAGCTCAATTCGGATACCGGACGACTTAGAACAATCCAATTCAAAATCAGTGCGCGTTATGGATATATTGGTCGGCGACTTGCATTCTCACCTCAAACAGCCCTTAAAACTCTTCCAACTCCCAATCCACTTCACATACGTCCCATTAACACCTCAATTAACATCTTATATGGTCCCATGAGTTATTTTGAAACCAAAATACCACCTAAAGCATCCCCAACAGAACCGGTCAGAACAGGGCCTAAACAGAGCACAACCGGTTTCAATCCAACTGTGCATATCAACCCACAAATCATCTCTAGGCTCCAAATTCTCACGGGTTACACTTACTAACATCTCAATATAAGTGTTAGGGAGGCTCACTGAAAGTTTCGAAGAGAAACAACAACCCGAAGATCTCCAATCAACTCGGTTTCTCCTTGGCGCGCGACGGTCAGAATCTGTCCAATTTTGTACCACCCATAATCAGCCATAAAACTCATTTTAAAAGCATATATTTGCAGCCATACACCCTTTGAACATAGTACTAGATGTTATGAAGCTCTCCTAAAAACTTTAAGGTCATTTGGAATTTCTAAGAGCTAGAACCAACACTTCTCCTTAGCTAGCTCAATATCTGTCCGCTTTTCTTCCAAAAATCACCAAAAATTAGCCAGACCTCAACAAATCATGAAACCAATGGAAAAATGTCAAGGACATCTTGAACTAACATGTGGTTGTTAGAGCACGGAAAAAAGGAAATAGGATGCACCCCTCGAGCAGGCCGAATGGAAGGCTCAGAAACTATCTTCTGGAGCAGTTTTGGCTAGAGAGGAAAAGAAGGCAATTTTGAAGGAAAATGGAGATGGGGGAGGGAGTGCACGACCAAACAGCAGCTGGGGAGGATGACCACAAATTATTGGTGCAAATGACAAGATGTAATTTAATGACACTCAATAATTGGCTTAGTCAAAGGGTGACACATGTCCTTGGCTCCAATAATTGGTCCCAAAGCTTTGACTTGCATTGATCCTCATTTCCCCCCTATTTCGGAAGCTACATGGGAAGGTTTGAATGACCATTTTTCCCTTCCAATTTTCTTAAAGCAAAGGTATGAGGTTGAGGGGCAAAACGGTCATTTGCCATTTTTTGTCCGAAACTTTATTTTTCTCATTTTGAGTGGCCATTGGCGAGGCGACGTCAAATCCTTTTCCAATTTTGAAATTCTTCATTTCCAATTGCTAATTGGAGTTTTCATTTCATGTCATTAGCCTCGAGGGGTTGGAAATTCAGAATGTTACAACTCAGGCTCCCACAATCCAAATATGGCAGATTCCTCCCCAAGAGTACCCATCCAAGAGGGCTAGATGTCGCCAATTTGGATTGTGAACGGGAACGAATACGAAAGTCTCAAGTGCCATCTAACACGAGATCATTTCGTATCGTTTCCCTATCTAAGGTAACCTAGAAGGTGTTTGCAGTCGGGATTTGACCGCCATGTGTGTGATGTGTCATGATCATCACAATGCTGAGTCATACACAGCGGTTTGTATCAAAACAACGCTTTACTATGTGCGTAAAGTAAACATACATTCCCAACTCCAACTTAAAGGAAAAATGTTAGAAAACACTTCACCCATTATTTCTCCAATCTGCAAAAGTATATAATGCAATGGTTAGCATACGTACCTTACCTTCGAGAGCATCTGTGACATTCCGAAATTTCCGCCCACAAGGCTTGAGGCATGGAATGTGATCTCGAAATTGGTAAATGGAGACGAAGAATTTCGAGCAATCAATTTGGAATAGATGATGCCTAATCAAGAATGAAATTTGGCAAAAAAATGGATTTTCGGACGAACGGCGAGAAAAGACCATTTTGCCCGTAGTGAGTTAACCTCGCCTTAATAAGTGAAGGAGGACATTTTGGTCATTGACCACTCCCCTTGGCTGCCGAAAATAAGGATTAAAATTGGCCATTGGATGATCAAATAATTATTTTGTGGACAAGTGTCTTTGGATAGTTGATTTGGCATTAATTACTTGCCTTTTAACCTACAATTCCACTAGGTTTGACCAAGACTTGATGAAGCAAACCTCTCTCTTTCCCTCAGCCATTTTGGACGACAACCTCACCTCTTCTTCTTCTCTTCTGCGTTTTTTTTTTCTCAAGAACAGAACCTATTCTTGCTCGATCAGCTCCAGTCACCTCTTTTGTCGCCATCGAGCGCCTTCTCTAGAAATCACCAGCCCTTACGCCGACCACCAGCCCGTAGCCGCACCTCTTGCCGACCATCTCCAAGTGGTAGCTCAGCGTTTGGACACCGGTACAGCTCCGGCCAACCATTTTCACGAAAGCCGACGGATTTCGTCGCAGCTGAGGTAAGGTCTTCGTTGAGCCCCTTCCGAACCTCATTTGCCGCTCGATTTTCGGTGGAGCCTTGTAGACATGTTGTGCTTGAAATCACTGAGCTAGGGTTGTTGGATTGGTTGAGTTTTGGATGAGTTTCATTGGTTGAGATGAGGTGTTTCTCTGGAACAGAATCTGATCGGCAGTGAGCTTGTGGAAACCGGAGTTGTTCGGGAACTTTCGGACATTGTCTCGCTCCAATTTTTTCGGTGAGGCTCTGTGACATGTAGATTAAGGTGTCGCAAGTGGAATTTGTGATAAATTGGAGCTTAGGAGTGATTTGTGGGCTGTTTAGTGTAGGAAAGTGCTGAACCGGTTTTGCCCTGTTGTGTCCTGTGAAAACTGATTTTGTTGTGGGCTGAGGGGAGTGTCGCCATGCTTTAAATTCATCGTTATGACATACTAGAATATCAATTGAAGTGTTAATGGGAAGTGGGTGAAGTGGATTGAGAATTTGAAGCGATTTAAGGGCTGCTTGAAGTGAAACCTGAAAGGCCGACTAATCTGTCTTCGGCGCACACTGTTTTTAAAATGAGTCGTTCTAAGTCGTCCGGTATACGAATTGAGCTCCGTTTTCGCCCACACGTCCGTAAGAAATTGAAGTATAATATTCTGAAAGTTTATTTCATAAAAAGGCGTTGGATCAATGTCAGTTTATTAAGGATTGAATCTGGTCGTGGGGCTTAGAGATAGGGCAGTTTTGGCGGAATGATAATTATGGTGATTTACCTTGTTAGAACGGCGATTTGACATGCTTAGGGCCATTGAATCGACACTGTGAGAACATGAGAATAAGGGGTTGTGTGTGCTATTGAAGTAATGACACAATGAAAATGAGAAATGACTAAGTTTCGATGTGGTTTTTCCTAGGCGCACCGTGGAAGTCCTATTCGACCTTGAAATTTGCTGACCTTGGAGGAGCTTGGTGATTGGAGTTTGCTATTTGAATGAAGAGGTGAGTGACCCTTAAACCTAAATTAGGACTTTTGGCCGCGACTGGACGGTTTGGTTGAGGAATTGATGAATTAATCGATTTGTTGTGCTTGATTGATTGAGTGCCGAACGATCTTGATGAGGATTGAGCTATATGATTGCTCATGTGCTATAGAATTGTGTTTCCATGATTACATTGATGATGTGCTTGTCGGTATACCTTGTTTGCATATGCTGTCGCATGGCACCTATTTATTAAACTTCATTTTGTGATAAATCGCATTTGCTAGTGACAAGCATTTGGGTGATGTTCTAAAGCTTGAAACTCCTGATGTTGAATATATGGTGAAATGCTTGTGATGGTTATTGACTGGTATTGCTTGAGGAAGTGGGCTGTTGAGTCGTGAAAATACCCTGATGTGCCTAAGATGACGCAGGGATTACTTGATGAGGAACACCCTGATGCGCCTAAGACGACGCGGGGATTGCATGATGAAGGCACACCCTTAGGCGATCTAATCGCGGGGTTGAGAAATGTAACGTACCCTGAGGCGATCTAATCGCGGGGTTGTGAAAGGTTGAGAAATGAAACGCACCCTGAGGCGATCTAATCGCGGGGTTGAGAAATGAAATGTACCTTGAGGCGATCTAATCGCGGGGTTGAGAAATGAAACACACCCTGAGGCGATGTAATCGCGAGGTTGAGAAATGAAATGTACCTCTTCTCTGGAGTGTAAGGTGAAGTTGAAACACCTTTTAATTCATGTGATGAGATTTATTCTAAGCTAGCACAGAAGCTTGGTTACTTGATGCCATGTTTGCCTTTGATTGAAATTCTCGTTTCAGCATGACTCGATGCTTTGAGAAAATGCATTGCCTTGTTTCAACTAATGATTGCATGTTGCTGTAAATATATTGGTTCGATGGAACGATTGGCCTAATTTAGGGTTAGGATAGCTCACTGAGATTTATATCTCACCCTAGTGGGGGCTTACCTTTTTCAGGTTCCAGGCGAAGGAAGCCCGATTTGGATAAAGAAGTGGCTTATGGGGGAAGTAGGTGATCAAATGTATCTAAGACATTGGGTGATCATTAGAGATTATATATAATGAGGTGGATGTAGAAGTTAAATCTTTAGTTTTGATCATCCATGAGAACCGAAGTGTACTATTTCTCTATCCTAAGTCATCTTGACTTTATTTATGCACGGAGTAGCCTCTTGCTTCCGTAGTTACATAATTGATTTGATGAGGGCCGAATGATCCTGGATGTCACAGTTTGTTTATGGCCAGTGAGATGTTCGCGGCTCGTTGGGTTTGGGGTGTGAACTCATATAGGATACTCTCCATCATATATCTCAATACTCAATATCAAGGCCCGCGTAACGACACATCAGGCTATATAACGGTTCTCAAGACCCGCGTAACATCGCATGAGGTCACACTTCTCAATGCCCGAGTAACACGCATCAGGCAAATATAATTGAATAGACTCGCGTAATAACGCCTCAGGCCACAATCCCGCGTTTAACGCATCAGGATAAGTTCAAACCCCGCGTAACACGCATCAAGGTCACATGTGTGCACAAACTCATAACTTAATCAATCAAAGGCCAATCTAAAAGAATTACTCAATTCATCAACCAAAGTACACATTCCGGCCTCCAAGCCTCAAGTCTCAATCATTGGACCACATGCTACAACTCAGCCATTTTATCACATTTAAAACTTCATGATCAAGTATAATAAACTCAAGCAAGGCAACCTAGTCATTGAATCCACATTCCTTGTCATGGCCGAACACAATGAGGCATAAAAATCAATCTAATCATCGACTTCACAATTAACCAATCACGGTTGAACTTACATTAATGTCCAATCAACAATTCAATACAACATACCATGGTGACTAGCCATGGCCGAGCCTACATAACACAAGATTAGTCAATCTAGCCATTCAACTCACAATGACTACTTAAGGATGAACGCACAATGGGCATGCTTAGTGACTTGTTATCTTGATCATTCGTTGGTCCTTATTATGACTACTAGCTCAATCCATCGCAAGACGAGTATAAGCACTCGTTACATGACCATTCAATGATAACTAAAGTTATCAAATTCTCAAGATTATTTCAAGTTCATCCTCAAGTATAGGAACCGCTAAATCACAAGATTTAAAATTGTATAACCCAAGCTCATAACTCATCATCCCCTAATCTCTCATGGCCGAACTTACCAACATCAAACTAACCCCCAATTTATCATTTTTAGCTCAAGCACCGCACAACACAATCAGCCCAAAATTCCCAGATTCGGATTTAGCACGTTTACTCCCAAAACCACCTTCAAAACTCATCAAATTCCTCTCTAAACTCATTCATTAGTAACCAAAGTCCTAGGCTAAGTTTAAGAGCAACTTACCATGAGTTTCAAGCAAGCAAAGTCCACAAAATCCTCCTTTAAAGTCACGACCAAAACAGGTTTTGGAATGGCTCAAACGGTCGGTGATGCTTCTAGCAAGTTACTCGAATATTAGTCACTAAACACCACCAAATTCACTCAAAACTTCAACCGCATGCTCTCTAACATACTAAGCTAGGTTCAAGGGGTCACTTACTCTTCAAATAAGTGAGGAACTCCTCAACTCAGCCCCTAGAACCTCAAGTCGGCCGATCACCGTTGGCTCCAAGGACGGCGACGGGACGGTGGTGCTTTGGCGGGGACGTCGGCTCGGTGGTTGGCCGAGGGAAGAAGAAGATGGCGTTGGTGAGGGAGAGGAAATGAGGGAGAGAGAGAAAGTGATCCAAAAGCTTATTCAAATATCTAAGAAAGAGAGAGTGAGTTGATGGGAGTAGGTGGGGGTGGTTCATGGGGAATTAATGATGAAAGATAAGTGATGGACTTGATTTGACCATGGATAGTGTAGTTGATGGTGGGATTTCAAGAAGAGGGCCCACGTGTCAATCCTTGTCTCTTGCACATAATTGAGAGGCAATCTTGTAATATTCACTCAAGCTAAAAGACCAACATATCCTCACAAGTTCGGCCACTATAGGGAAAGATTAATAAGACTAAAATGCCCTTTAGCTAAACTTGAGGAATGAGCACAACTCAAGGGTAAAAATGTAGTTTCCAAATCCAGTCCAAAACTTCACTTTTCTGAAGAATTGGGGCGAACCTTAAAATAAACATATTCCTGATGAGGTGATGACCAAAAGATTAATATTGGAATTCTTGAAAGTTCGACGACCAAACTCGAAGTCTAATCCATAGCCAATATCGATCAATTGCGACTTCAGTGTATCTCAAACTAACGAGCAGTTCTTAGGAGTTACGCGTATCGACCCATGATTAACGTCACGTTTAAGAGTTATTCAAACCATGGCGGCCTTGGTTGTCATGTAATTGCGAGGGTGAATCATTAGTTCCGAATGACACGATCGTCAGGAATCGATTTAGTTTAATTTGCAAATCATACGATGGTCAAACGGAATCACCCACGATCCAATTGTATGACACTATCAAATTGCTCAAAAACCAATCTTAGACCGGCCTATAATGGCTTAAAATATTCCCTCGACAATCCTTGTGGTCAAGGTGCCAATCCATGGTCAAGTTCTTTGGTCAACGTACTTAAATCTTAGTTAACCTTTCCCCAACGGTTAGTCTTCTCAAGAGTGGCCAACTCTGAGTGAGATTTAACTGAAGCGCACCGACGAGATATCTCATTCATTCATAATTCGTAAAGGGTTGGATTTCAGAATGTCACAACTCTTCCCTCCTTACAAAAATTTCGTCCTCGAAATTTACCATAAACCCCACTACTCCAAACAACTGGAGGTGTTGACGCCTCATCCCTTCTTCACTTTCCTCAATGGTTCACTTAGTTTTGAAATCTCAAATACGCCTATGTACTTCGGACTTCGATTTTCCTTTCTTTCCAAATCGAGACAAGCCTCGCATGGGTGATAGCTTGAGGAAGACATGGTCTCCCACTTGAAGTTCCAAATATCTATGTCGTTTATCCATGTAAATCAATCATCAATGTCAAGGCCTGCGTAATGACGCATAGGGCTATCAAACTTTACAAAGATCAGCGAAATATGCCGCAGATCAGAATACTTCCACAAACCCGTGTCTTAACGCTTCAGGTCAACATCTCGCGTAATAACGCATCAAGATGAGTGCAAATCCCCGCGTCATCACGCTTCAGGGTATTAGGTGACGACATACACATAATCTTAAGCAAAATGGTCCACATGATAAACTAAGAAGCCATCTCTGCTATCCAAAAAGGCTTAATACAATTAGGTGTCACCTCAAGTCAGCCCTTACTAAAGTGAGCCTAGATAAATCAACCACAAAGAGTCCTCACTCAATCATTCTTGACCAAGGCATGAACCAATCACAAACCAATCCTTAAATCCAAATCTACAGGCAACTGTTACTATGGGCAACTAGACCAGGTGTAACTGCTCTTCCCAACTTATTTTAAAATCTATGACATACGCTTGCAACATAATCTCGAGCGTCTGAATCGTCCTCTCAGACTGTCCACCTGTCAGCGTATGATAGGACGTGCCATATCATAACTTCGTCCCCATGACGTCTTAAGGACTTTTCCAAAAGTCGCGGTAAGCTTAGGATCCTTATCCGACATAATCATCATCGAAACTCCATACAGACGAACTATCCGACACCTATATAACTCGGCGCACTCATTCACATTGTTGACACCTGATTTTTGACCAAGTCCTTTTTCAATTTTATTTTTTGAAAAATCACAAAAAAATTCATAAAAAGTCAAAAAATTACAAAATCAACTTTGGTGGCCTTGGCCAAGCCCAAGGAACCATTCTTGACCAAAAAAATAATTTTTCATATTTTTCACATTTTTTAGTATTTTTAGAAAATAGAAAAATACTAGAAAAATCAACAAAAATAGAATTTGAGGTCACAAAAATATAGGAGAATAGTCAATATTTTTCTTTTAAATCCCTTGTCATTTTGACCTCATCAATAGTTGAAATTAAAGTTTAATTTTGTGTGTTTCTTTGTAACGCACAAGGTTAAATTTGCCAAAAAATACGTTTTGAGTCTTTTTATTTGCAATTTTTTGCATCTTACGAGTCTTGACATTCAACTTGATTGCCCGACATTTCAATTGGGTTCAATTGTGTGCCAATTTGATCAATTTTGGCTTTAGGGACCTAATTGCACAAAAAATCTTTTCATTTTAGTCCCTATTATGCCAATTCCGAAATTAAACTTTTCTGAGGGACACCCATAGAACCCCAATGCTTCTTCCCTATAGTATTTGACCCCCTAAATCTAATGGTCAGTTCAATTGGGGCCAATTCGTCCATTAAGAGCATCAATTTGACAAAAATCAAATTCGGATCCTACCCTACATTTGGGGCTTTCAATCAATTCAAAAGGAATTTGTCACGAAAACCACATTTCTTGATGAAATCTGTGCCATGGAACCCAATTTTAGCGTCAATTTTGTGATCTTGGCACATATGGGCGTCCAATTCGGGCAAAGAAAGTAGAACCGGGTCAACTGGGTCGGGTTGACCCGACCCAGTCAACCCGGTTGACCAGCTTAGAAGAAAGAACATAATTGTTCTGTTCTTCGGTCCTTGGCGCAAAAACAGACGAAAAAAAATGACGAAGAGGATCAGTTGGGTTTTGAAAAGAAAGATCAGTTGGCAAAAGAAAAATCGGTTGGCAACAAAAAGAACGAGTTAGTTGGAGCGGGCGCAACAAAAAGGGGAGAACGAACAGAGAGAAGTAGGATTCTGTTCGCACAAGGAGGGAGAGAGAGAAAGCTTGAGCGGGCGAAGACAGAGAGAGCAGGCGAGAGAGAGAGTAAGCGAGGGGGAAAACGAACAGAGAGAAGGGAGTCTGTTCGCGCAAAGAGAGCTCGCGAAGGGCAGAGAGATAGAGAGAGAGAGGAAGACGGCGACCGAAGCTTTGCCAAACCTGTGCAAGCTTCGACTGACCCCTACCGGCGAAACCGAAGCCAGCGACGCCCGTTTTCGAATTCCCTGATTCTCAGAGAAGCGACCGAACCCTTCCAATCGGCCTCTCGTCTCGAAAAACGGTGAGGCTCCTCCTCGTGCTTGGCTTCGGCCTCTAATGGCGACTTGCGATCCACTCGATCGTTTTACGTTTTATGAGTCGCAATTTACTCCTTGTGCATCACTGAGCATTTTCCATTTGATTTCTTGCATTTTCCCTATGTGAAACATCGGGTCTGACCTCCGACCATCCAAACCTACCGAGAGCTTGAGAGCTCGACCCGAGCGAAACCAAAGCTCCACGACGGTCAGGTAAGTCTCCTCTACCCTCGGTGATGCTTCTTGATCGATTCTTTTAGCTAGGTGACGATAGAAATTGCTAGGACGAATAGCCGCCGGAGCCTAACTTCGGCCGGAAGTAGCATGTAGATGAAATGATGATCTGCTGTGTAGAGGCTTGGATATGTGGTAGATGAGATCTGTACGAGTCGAATGGCGGAAGTTTCATGCAATTTCGTGGTCTGAGCGAGGAGAAAACGGCCTCCGACGAGGCGCCGGCGAAACAGAGCCGGCGCCGGTCGTCTTCCCCGGCAGCTCTGTTGACCAGTCAACGAAAGTTGACTGGTCAACGCCTACGTGGCGCTGACGTGGCGCCCACGTGGCAGCCACGTCAGCCGTTCGGTTGCAACGGAAAAAACAAACTTGATCCAACGGTGGATAGTGTGCCACGTGTTGAAATCTCGCAATTTTCGGAAATAAAAATTACTTTCAGATAAATTGATCGGACGGTCGTGGTTCGATTAGGATTTTCAATCTGGACCGTCAGTTGCCAGCCCTAGATCAGGCCGTCAATCAATCACCACGTGGTACAATCTGGGCCCTTGGTTTATATTAGGCGGGAATTAAAGATTTTGAACAGAAAAATTAAAGCGACACCGTTTTGGGGGGCGCGGGTCGCGCGGGCCGGACCCGGGTCCGGGCTGGGCCGTGGGCCGGGTCACCCGACCCGGCCCGGATAACATTTTTTTTAAAAATAAAAAAAAATTCAAAAATGATTTAAAAAAAAATAAAAAAATCAGAAAAATCTTAGAAAATCCAAAAAATGCTAGAAAATTCTAGAAAATTCCAAAAAAATGTGAAAAAATTGTGGAAAAATCCTAGATACTCCAGAAATCCCCAAAAATCGAGGGTTGACCACAGACAACTGGTCAACCCTATTTTTGGGGTTTCTCATCCGTTCTTCCAAGACTCGACGACATTACCCTTTAGGGGTAAGTCGCCTCTGCCGTGTATGCGAGATAAGGCCGATGATGTCAAGGTAAGAATTAGGGTCGAGTACGCGACCAATTCTTAGGTTTGGGTTTTCGAGTCCCGCCCCTTTTCTCAAAATGACGATTTTGCCCCTCAATGGGAAAATTGTCTTTCTTGTCCTAATTGAGTCCCGAAAAATTGCTTAAAATTAGGGTTAGGGTCAGGTGGACGACCAACTCTAATATTTGAGATTTTCAGTTCTCATCTTTGTTCAAAATGACGATTTTACCCCTCTGAGGGTAAAATCACTTTTAAATTCCAGAAAAATCCTGGAAATTCCCGAAAAATGGGAAATGGATTGGATTGATGGCCAATCCTATTTCCCTTGTCTTTTGGCTTCCCAATTCATCTAAAATGACCAATTTGCCCTTTTTGAGGTGAATTGTCCCCGAATTGTTCAAAATTACGATTCTGCCCCTCGTGGGCGAATCATGTCCAAATCACTCCTAAGCCTTGATTGATACTTCTCTAGGCTAATAGGGCCTCATTAGGGATGCCATGTTGATTTCATGTGTTTTATCCGCATGTATTGGATCCTTGATTTGCGCACTTATTTTTAATGATTGTGAGTGATAGGGTAGATATTCCCATCTGCATGAACTCCTAGATTTAAGATCTGTACCCCACTCGTTTGTATGAAATCCTAAGATCAGATAAACCATTCAGCTTAGGTACCGAAAGGGCGTCAACTCTGACAGTTGACGTAACTAAGTCCCCGAACCCACTTCTCTGGTTTCCGCAGGATCGAATAAGACCACTCCCAACTATTCGATAGGGTTTCCGATCGTACCCTCCACGAAACGATTGGTGGCGACTCCTTGGCATGTACACTTTTTCACATGTCACTAGACCGCACCGAAGGTCGACCACGTATATCCAGCAGTTGCGACTTGGGAAATGGGCCTTGGGAGAGGCCCGCGTCCGATCGAGCCAGCGATCGGGCAGCCCACTAGCCCTCCGCGCTCGCGAGAGGGTCGCGACAGACTGGCGACTCCACTGGGGATATTCTAAAAAACCAGAATCTCTGGTTACGAATTCTAGAGGACTTGAGCCCATTAAAAAATTGTTTGGTTTATCTGACATTATTTTCTGCAGATGCTCTCGAAGGTGAGGTACGTATGCTAACCATTGTGTTAGATGTTTTTGCAGATTGGAGAAATAAGGGGTGGAGTGATTGTTGACATTTTTCCTGCAGGTTGGAGTTGGGAATGTATGTTTACTTTACGCACATACTGAAGCGGTGTTTGATACAAACTGCTGTGCATGACTTTGCATTGTGATGATCACGACACATTGCACACACTGGCGGTCAAACCCCGACTGCAACCACCTCTAGGTTACCTTAGATAGGGAAAGGATGTGAAAGGATCTCGTGTTTGATGGCACTTGAGACTTTCATGTTCGTTCCCGCTCACAATCCAAATTGGCGATATCTAGCCCTCTTGAGTGGGTACTCTTGGGGAGGAGTCTGCCTCATTTGGATCGTGGGAGCCTGAGCCATAGGTTCCTTACCTAATTTTCGATTTTTAGAGTATACCCACTTGTCGCATGCGCATGTCCATGGATGGTTGGTATACCTAAAACCACCCATTGATACAGGGGGCATTCCACGTCCCCCAAAGTGTGGTTGGTAAGACATTTATCTCTAAACGTACTTTATTTCCTGCTCCATGATATGACTCATACATTGCATACATCCATGTGCATTCGCATCATGAAGATTACTCGGGTGACTAATGAGAACAACAATGATTATGGGGTAGGATGTCGCTGTTCCCTAAGAGCTCGACGGAGTTGGTGACCTTCGAGTACTTGAGAAAAGTTACTCGCCCCGGACCAAACACGAGGCTACACTTTACTAGATTCGTGTATGGTCGGGAACTGACTGGACGTAAGCTGGGGTATGCTGAAGACTGTCAAACCCGCTACTACGCTGATAATCTCAGATTCAAGCGACAATCAGACGAAATGATGAAGGATTATCTGGAGATGAAGAGACAACGTCGCAACCAGCTAGCTAGGGAAGCGTACGCTCGCAAGAAGGCTGAATTGCTGGCCAAAGAGAACATACCCATGATTACTTTTTGGGGTAAGAAGAGACGCCCTGCGATCAAGACCAAGCCAAGGCGTATCACAATCAAGAAAGTAGAACCCGAGAAGGCTTCCGAAGTCATCGTACCCTGGACTAGAAAGTGGCCAGAGGAACTACAACCTCTCGACCAAACCACTGAAGATAACTCCCCTACCCTAGATTAAAGAAGAATTCCTGACCGACTGTCATTTGGGTAGACTTCTGAAGAAAGAGTGATCTAGACCCTCACGTTCCATTGTCTTTTATGGCTTTCTTGTTTGAAAAACCTTTCTTTACCGTTCTTCTATTAGACATCTTGACTGTAATAAGAGTACATCCCACTTTGCTCCTTTGATGTGTTGACCAATGGAACGTGACATTGCTATTCCCTTTAGTCACTGAGTAAACCTGACTAAATTGCATAATTCACTTCCCTGAAATGCAAATTAGGCTTTGAGTCAGGCTTTCAAGACCTGAAAAAGGGTCCTAATCTCCATTTCTTCAAATTGAACTATGCAATCAAGTTAGCTCATGCATGCTTCATGACATCTGCATATTCATACATTTAAAGTAATTTCTGGTGATTGACCTTTTAAAATCATTTGCATATTTTAGACTTGATGGGAAAGAATGATATTCAAGTGTTCAAGATCCCCCGAGCTGAACTCCAATCATGGTGGGATGGCATGGGCGAAGCCAGCCAGAAGTATGCGGAGTCACGACTAGGATACCTACTGGACCTACTGAAGATTGAGTGCCCACCTGCCTTTATTCAAGCCATGGCGCTCTACTGGGATCCTACCACCGCTACATTTTGCATGGAAGGATTAGAGATCACTCCCACTATCGAGGAATACAGCGCTGTCATCGGAGTTGAATTCACCCCTACGCTCGTCCGACCCCCTATAGGACTTGAACCCCTAAGTCAGGTAGCTGAATTCCTTGACACAAACCTAAATGAAGTCAAAGTAGATGCGAAAAGCAATTCTGGGAGAATTTCCCTATCCTTCCTTATAGACCGATTTTCCCGCCTTCCTGCTTCTAAAGGAACTAAATCTGGTAGAGCTTTTATCTTGGCATTCTTTAGCTTTGTGCTATTCCCAATCTCAACTGTCACCTTCGACCCTATCATGGCTATAATAGCTAGGCAAGTCTGTTGTGGGTGGGATTACTCAAACATCCTCCTTGCCGAAACCTTCCTTTCCCTAAATCGTTTCAAGAAAAGCAAAAAGGGAATCTTTAGAGCTTCTAGTGATCTGCTGTATCTGTGGTTCACATCCCATATCAGACAATTCCACATCCGCATGGGTTTCACTGAAATCAGCCCCAATGCACACCCTCTTAAAACATTTGCTAGAACCCATACACGTGTTCCTAAGTTTAACTTTGTAGAATGGAAGAACTTCCTCAAAGTCCTAAAACCTGAGCAACTCCGATGGCGGCTAAGGTTGCCGACGCTGAGCAAAGTCAGATTGACCTGCGATGACGGAAGCCCAGTCCCCTTGCTAGGATTCACGGGCGCAACTGCATACTATCCAAGGAGGGTGATTCGACAGTTTGGAGCACTTCAGGAGATCCCTTCTTCACCGCGACCTGGTGTCTTTTCCTTTGACTTACCAAACCAGACCCTCACGGAGGAGGAGAAGAAACAATTTGAAGCCAAGGTGGCATCCATCATACACTCCTTGAAGAATTCCCAGGCTGAAGAAATAAGTTGGCCAGAAGACATGACTCGAGAAGAAAACACTCATAGAGCCACCACAGAATACATTCAACATTTCAAAGCGATCCGACGAAGCCTTGTCGAGCCCTACATACCTGAATACATCGTGCCGTACGTACCTGGAATAGAGCCCTACATACCCGAAGACCTGGGACCACTGTCATGTTCAGAAGACGAAGAGCCCCAAGCTGAAGAAGGGAATCTATACTGGGATGATGAGGATGCCTTAGGCTTCAAACGTCCTAGACTTGAATAGACTATTCTGTCAAGTGTAAAATAAGCAAGCATTGTGATGCCTTCTCATACATTCTCATTTCTGTGGAATACTATCTTAGACACATGAGTATGAATGTGAACATGTTTTGCAAATGCATAAAAAAACTATCGTCAGAAATTACGCTTCTTTTAATTTCATGAGTTCTTGTCGGGAAATGATTAAAAGAACTACTTACATGAGGCTAAGGCTCACAAAGTAGCCCTTTTTCTCATCTACTGACAAGAAGCATGCAACTAAAAGAATTAGCTGCTTCTTTTTGCTAAATAAGCGAAGCACTCACAGAGATCTTTTTAAACAGATACACTCTCATCACGGAATTGCCAACGCATCGTTTCCGTACCCGCCTAAAGACGAGAATGGAACAGCAGGAATTGACTCCGCGCGTAGGCATGTTGGAATCTCAGATGACTGCCCTGGCGACTATGATGGCTGACATTAAGGCCATGCTGGAGACCAACCAAGCTAGACAGACAACCGCCCACAATCAGAACAACTCAGGCCCTTCCATGGTACCTGATGTAATAGATAAAGAAGCAACCAGGGATACCCAACATACAGAGGAAAACGTTCATGAACCAAATAGTCGGGCACAACAAAAAGCCTCGCCTGTTGTCATCAACCTTGAAAAAGAGGAGAAGGGAAAACAAACTGTGAAGACAGAGGCAGAGGCTAAGAGATTGGCCAAGATCGAAGAATGCCTGAGCAGTCAAGGCTATGAGCTGGCCCGCTTCGACAAAATATCTCCTTTTGCTAAAATAGAGACTCCTCCTGACTATAGGGAGCCAGAGTTCGTGAGAAAATACAACGGGACAGGCTGTCCCCGTGCCCACCTCAAGTATTACCTGCGCAAGATGGCGCACTACTCGGATTACATTCCGTTGTTAATGAACACATTCCAAGAGAGTTTGGCTGGCGCCGCTCTGGCTTGGTTTATTGAGCTAGACTTAGAGGATTATGACGGATGGGAGGACCTTGCTGAAGACTTCCTCAGGCAGTACAAATTTAACACGGCTACAGCCCCAACAAGAGAAGACCTCCTACGAACTTCAAAAGTGAGGGGCGAATCGATCAGGACATATGCTCAGAGATGGCGAGCCTTGGCTACCCAAGTAAAGCCTTCAATTCCAGAAGAGGAGCTGATCGACTTATTCCTAAAAGCACTCCCCTACGAGTACTTTGACAGACTGAACACTTCTGGATGTCAGACATTCGCACACCTGATTAAGGTTGCTGAGAGGCTGGAATGGGCCTTGAAAGAAAGAAGGCCTCAGGAAGCTCCTACTAGGAAGCAGTACCCTCTGAGAAAGGAAAGAGAAGCCGGACTGGACATAGCATTTATACCAGATCCCCACAAGTTAAAGCCATTTGGCAATTCTAATCAGGCCAAAGGCGGATCATCCTGGTCAGCGCCAAAGGTACAAGAGCCTAGAAGAAAGCAACCCCAGAGACAATTCTCTCAGCTCCCGAGACCTTTATCCAAGCTACTCCCGATGCTGCTGGAGCAACACTTGGTGGCAAAAGAACCACATAGGGCAAACCCCGCGAGATATCCTGGCTTTGATGAGAGCCAGACCTGTACCTACCATATGGGCGAAAGAGGGCATAATGTGGATAACTGCTATGTCCTGAAGCTGAAAGTGCAAGCCCTAATCGATAGTCAGATTTTGAAATTTGACAATGCAGCCCCAAATGTACAAGAAAATCCGTTGCCAGATCATCAAGCAATAGGGGCAATATTCACTGAAGAAGAAGAGGACTACCTTAAACTGAAGGTAGATGTGCCTAAACTGGCCAACCTGCTAACAACCGCTTCATCATACCCAAAAGAGGGGGAGATATCAACCGACCAAAGGAAGTTGTGTATCAACAAGATGAAGAGCTTGGGGATAATGTCCGACATTACTGATGAAGAATTCGAAGGGATTGAAGCATCTCTATCTTTGAAAGGAAACCACTTCTTGATCACAGCTGAACAGAGTAGCACCTGTGGTACCTCACGTGAGAAATTGGCAAACGATCTGGGGCCGACCACTCAATCAGAAGAAGAATTTGAAGAAGACGAAATAGAAGCCAGGAGGAGAAGTCTAGCAGACCTCAAATTTATGGTTGACGCACTTGAGAAGAGCGAAATTATAGACAACCTGGGTCAAGATTCTGGAGGATACAATTTCAAGGTGAAATATTCGGCCCCTACCAGCTTTTATCAGAAGATTGAAGACATCATACCGGACGGATGGGGAGGTATGGATGATCTCTCTCAACCAGAAACCTCAAACAGTATGGAAGAACTCGACAACGCCATATTGATGATCGAAGTAGCCACGGCCGTGGTGATCAGATTGGATGAGCTGGATAGCCTGGGCAAGGTAGAAGATTGCCCAGTGAGGCCTGTCGTAATTCAATTGCCTCAGGAGGAAGAAAGCGACACGTCAGGACCAGAGATACCTCATCAGACAACTGTAACGATAAAAGTCCCCCTAGTAGAAGAGTATGATCCCAAAGCTGTTCATTGGGACTATGGGACCACACAAGTAGATGCAATAATGAGGTCTGGAAGATTTTATGCCCCCAGAGAGGGTGAATCCGAAAAAAGAGATGTCTCAAAGGAAGATGCCGAAAAGCTCGTATCGATCATCAAAACCAGTGAGTTTGAAGTGATAGAGCAGCTGAGGAAGATGCCCGCTCAGATATCCCTGTTAGACCTATTCATCAATTCAGAGAAGCACAAGAACGCACTATTGAAGGTACTCAATGAAGTACATGTCCCTGAAACAATTAATGAGGTCCAACTAGGGGACTTTGTAGGGGCAATTCTCTTAAAAGACCAGTTGAGCTTCTCTGACGAGGACTTCCCCATGGAAGGAAGGGGGCACAACAAAGCTTTATACATCTCTGCCCAATGTAACGGCAAAAGAGTGGCACACGTATTGATCGATAACGGATCAGCCTTTAACATCTGTCCTTTGGCTACCATAAGGAGGCTGGGAATCAATGAAGAGATGGTCAAGGCATCCAAGACAGCTGTAAGAGCATTCGACGGCATGAGGAAGACTGTAGAGGGAGAGATCGAACTTGACGTATTCATCGGCCCGACAAAGTTCTCTATAAACTTTCAAGTAATGGATCTACCCAGTGCATTTGGATTCCTGCTAGGAAGACCTTGGATCCATACAGCAGGAGCTGTCCCTTCGAGCCTGCACCAAAAAGTACGTTTCGTTGTAGATGGGAAGGTAATTACCGTACATGGGGAAGTCGACCTCCAGGCATACCAGAGCAGTGCCATTCCCTATATTGAGCCTGAAGAGAAAACTGAAGCGAGCTATCACTCCCTAGAGTTGGTAGCAACAGTTCATACCCCAGTAGGATCGAAGTTGAGAACTCCTTACATCTCAGAAGCCAGTCTTCTACCAGCTAAGATGCTGCTGGCATACGGGTTCAATCCTGAAAAAGGCCTAGGCAAACATAATCAGGGTATAAATGCCCCGCTACAGTTGAAGGCTAATCCACATAAAATGGGCTTGGGGTACCAGAAGTATCCCATGAATGATTCTGTCCCGAAAGCAACAAGCCGAGGCCGAGGCAAGAGCCTGGGACGCCGTGGAGGCGAAAACAGCCCGAATAGCTCATTCATCGGTTCTCCAACCTGGAAGGGAAGGTCTCGAATGTTCAAGAATCCCTTAAATACCTACTTCGACCAGAACTCCAAATGGTTATCTGAAGAGGGTATCACTTCGCCGATGGAACCAGATCTAACAAATCCTTTTCTCGAAGATGACTCTGTGAATGTCATCATGGAGTGGTTGGACAGTGAAGCCACTTCTTCTGAGTAAATAGACTCTTCCTTCATCTTTAAATACTGTGTTTAGAACTTTCTGCATTTCACTGTATTTTCTTTCCTTATTGAACGCATAAGAAAACGCCTTTGGATCTCCGGCCGTTGGTCCAAATAGCACATCTTGTAACGCGGCCCATTTCGCATTCAATAAAACCACACATGTTTTGTTAAGGACATATGGAACCACGAATCAGCCCGATGATGATAATGGTCTTCCATATAGAAGCTTGAGGCCTGATTTGCCATATGATTCCTAATCTTCAAAAGATTTTCAAGGGGCCGTGATATCCAATGACATGAGGATTAGTCCCATCTGTACCTACATCTATTTCGAAAAAACTTTTTCAAAAAAACTTTACATAAGCATGCATGCCATTTTTACTGAGCACAAACTAACCATACTCATGACATTTCAGGCATATCATCTCAAACATGCATACCAGGTTGTTACAAAATTCAGATCCCTCCATTAACCACTCCTATAACATTGAGGAAGATGAAGACGAGGATTACGCGTCTATCCGTAGGGATTGGAACACCTTCGAAGAATCAAAGCCTCCTACCTCAGAAGAACCAATTGTCATTAATTTGGGAGACACCGTGAACGTCAAAGAGGTCAAGATCGGCGGACACCTATCCCGTGATGAAAGGCTCGAGTTCACCAAGCTACTAAAAGAATATCAAGACATCTTCGCATGGTCTTACGCGGATATGCCAGGCCTTGATCCTAAGATTGTGGAACATGCATTGCCCACGGATCCTGGCATCAAACCTGTCAAACAAGGCAGTAGGCGGATGAAAGCCGAGTTAGAAGACAAGATTAAGGAAGAAGTCATGAAACTCCTTAGGGTAGGCTTCATTGAAGCTATCCCATATTCAGACTGGGTTGCAAATATAGTCCCCGTCATGAAGAAAGACGGAAAAGTTCGGATCTGCGTAGATTACCGAGATCTGAATAGAGCAAGCCCAAAAGATGATTTTCCACTCCCCCACATTGATGTATTGGTGGATAGTACAGCAGGTTATGAATTATTCTCATTCATGGATGGATTCTCGGGATACAACCAAATCTCCATGAAACAAGAAGACAAACCCAAGACTGCATTTACCACACCATGGGGAAATTTTTGCTACAAAGTCATGCCCTTTGGATTGAAAAACGCCGGGGCTACCTACCAGAAGGCTATGGTCAAGTTATTCCATGATATGATCCACAAAGAGATTGAAGTATATGTTGATGACATGATCGCTAAATCCAAGAAAGGACAAGATCACATACAGGTATTAAGAAAATTATTTGAGCGCCTGCGCAAATACAAGTTAAAGTTGAACCCTAACAAATGCGTGTTTGGGGCAAGATCCGGGAAACTCCTTGGGTTCATAGTCAGCAACAGGGGCATTGAGATTGATCCCTCAAAAATCCAGGCCATCCACGATTTATCAACTCCATCCACAGTAAAAGAAGTGAGAAGCCTTCTAGGGAGATTGAACTATATTGCCAGGTTCATCAATCAGCTGTCTGATGTGGCTAAGCCTATCTTCAAATTGCTTAAGAAAGGCGCGAAAATAACGTGGGACGCTGAGTGCAGCAAGGCATTCCAAATGATCAAAAACTATTTGATCACACCACCGGTGCTTGTGCCACCAATTCCTGGTCACCCATTGACCTTATACCTTACCATACGACAAGAGTCCTTGGGAGCCTTACTTGCCCAGACAAGCCCGATAGATGGAAAAGAGAGGGCCATTTATTACCTGAGTAAGAAATTCACGCCATCTGAAGCAAAATATATACCAGTTGAAAGGGCCTGCGTAGCAGCAGTATGGGTACTACGAAGACTAAGGCAGTATACCCTACATCATCACATTCAGCTCATAACAGAGAACGACCCCGTCAAATACCTCCTGGAGAAACCCGCTTTAATTGGGAAACTGGCAAAATGGCAAGTAATGTTGTCTGAATTTGACATTAAATGTTCTCCACAGAAGTCGGTAAAAGGAAGAGCTATAGCGGACATGCTGGCAGAAAACCCATCGAGCACTGAATCCCCTGAAGTAACGAACACAGAAAGCCGAATTCTGAACTTAGCAGAGGATAAGTGGATCATGTATTTCGATGGTGCTGTTAACCTATCAGGGGCAGGCACTGGGGCAGTACTGATATCCCCAGATAGTCAACATTACCCTGTCGCGGCAAAGATAACTTTCCCTTGTACCAACAATATTTCAGAATATGAGGCATGCATTCTGGGTCTACGACTGGCCCTTTCTATGGAGATACCTAGGTTACAAGTCTTTGGAGACTCCATGCTCATTATTCTACAGACACAAGGGGAGTGGAAGACGAAAGATGCAAAACTCATCCCCTACCATGAATACCTTGAAGAATTGATACTCAAGTTTGAAGAAGTGTCATTCGAGTACCTATCAAGGTCTCACAACCAATTCGCAGATGCATTAGCCACCCTAGCCTTGATGTTACAAACGGTTGAAGGGTTGGATATAGAACCTCTGAGGATCGGCATTGTTGAAAAGCCAGCTTATTGCATGCTAATCGAAGAGGAATGTGATGGAGAGCCATGGTACTATGACATCAAGAATTACCTCTTGAAAAGGGAATTCCCTGAAGGATGCCAGTCAGGAGACCGAAAATACATAACCAAGATGGCCAGCAAGTTCTTCCTCAATGGACAAATTCTATACAAGAGATCGTTCGATTCCACTCTACTGAGATGCGTAGATGCCAAAGAAGCAAATATTCTCATGAAAGAGATTCATGAAGGTGCGTGTGGGCCTCACATGAATGGCCACCTCCTTGCCCGGAAGATCATGCGGCTAGGTTATTATTGGATGACCATCGAATCAGACTGCTGTCAGCACGTCCGGTCATGCCACCAATGCCAAATATACGGGGATAAGATTAACGCACCCCCGAACGAACTACACCAAATGTCTGAAGTTTGGCCTTTCTCTATGTGGGGGATAGACATGATAGGGCCTATTAATCCTATGGCTTCGAATGGTCATCGCTTCATCTTGGTAGCGATTGATTACTTCACCAAATGGGTAGAAGCCAGCTCTTACAAGAATGTCACTGCAAGAAATGTGGCAAGATTTGTCAAAAGAGATATCATATCCCGGTATGGTACCCCTCAAGCGATCATCACAGATAATGGGTCCAACCTAAACAACAAGATTGTCGATGGTCTGCTGGATCACTTTAGCATTCGACATCTGAATTCATCTCCTTACCGCCCACAGATGAATGGGGCAGTGGAAGCCGCCAATAAAAACATCAAGAGAATCTTGGCTAAAACAGCAGAAAACTACAGGGATTGGCACGAAAGGCTGCCCTTCGCCTTGATGGCTTACCGAACGTCGATCAGGACTTCTACAGGGGCAACTCCCTATAGTTTGGTATATGGGACAGAAGCAGTTCTACCGGTAGAAGTTAAGGTTCCCTCTTTGAGAATCTTATCCGAAGATAAACTCTCTGAGTCAGAGTATTTCAAGCACAGATATGAATAGCTGAACTTAATAGATGAGAAACGTCTTAAAGCCATTTGCCATGGACAAACTTACCAGAAGAGGGTAGCCAGGGCGTTCAATCGAAAGGTCAAGACCAGAAACTTCGAAGTAAATGACTTGGTAATTAGGAAAGTTTTGCCAAGTACTACCCATCCAGGGGGAAAATTCACTCCAAATTACGAAGGCCCCTACATTGTTAAGAAGATCCTCACGGGAGGAGCATTAATTCTTGTAAACTCCGAGGGAGAAGAATTGGGGCACCCTGTGAATTCAGATGCTGTGAAGAAATATTACCCTTGAAATAAAATCAGATTCTGGTCATATGCCCTGCCTCGAATTGAGCCTACTCTTCATGATAGTCTTTGCATAAGCATGTTACGCATCTATGCATACATTAGCATGTGTTCAATATTGCAGGATCCAAGGAAGCAGGGTCGCGATAAGTTGGAACGCATGATCAAGGAGACCTAACGTCATGGTGGTCAGATGCACGTCTTCTTCTCCAAAGACTGAGAATTTCAAGAAATTTTAGAACAACTTAACCATCTTGTGTTGTTAAGAAAAATGCAGATTTTCGCGAATCTATCCACTTCCATAGGAATGCATGATCAAGGGTAAGGTGTATCGTTCTAATTTTCTGAAATTCGAAAGCATACACTGACATATTCCTTTTATGTTTTTCAGGAATCCCTAGCCGCGCTGGGCAGGTAAGTATTCCTTCCATAATCTTTTAGGTTTACAAGACTGTCGGAATCCTTATTGATAGAATTTGAAGGCTTCTTGGAATCTAGCATATATTCAAATCTCATGTCTAGAAAGACGCAAAATTCTCATAGTCATGTCATTGGCATTCATGTTTAAACTTGGAGGTTATCCGAACATGATTGAAATATGCATTGTGCATCATAAATCCCCTTGGAGGGTCAGTTTTGGAGAAAGCAAAATGAACTCTTCCAAACAAAAGTTGTTTAAATCATTCAAAAGGGTGTTTCCTCAGACAAGGGGCAAGCCTGGTCCAAACACATCCCATACACACTTAAGAGATAAGTGGAATGGTAAGGATAGCGAGACTTTAACCTACGGACGTAAGGGTTATTCGCGGTGATTACATGGATTGAGACGACGGAGGCATTCGTTTCTCTACCATAAACACTACAGGTGACCATTGATAACCATTTGAACGACGATTTTATTATATACCCCTGTCAAGAACCACCCCCACAATGGGGCAAACTGGAGGTACGTCCAGCAGTATCAGGAGATAAATGGTTAGAAGTTCTCTTGCTCAGACTTGCATCAATCTTCGTGTGTTGCTTGTCATTTTAACTTCTATGGTAATTCAGGTGCTTTAGGATGACGAAAAGCATTCATTTCTCTATCCTATACACTTTTACCCTTTGTACAGCCCAGTTGAGCCTATACGTTCATTTCACAAACCCGTTGGTGATCATTGCATATTCCAAGACGGAAGCGACGTCCCTTCAAGAGCGGAAGGGTTCAAAACACAGGATTTGTAAAAAATTCATAAATTAATGCTTGAGCGCTGAGATTCAAGTTGTACATCCAGCACACTTATTTGAAAATTCTGATCCCCAAAAGAAAAGAAAAGGTGGGATCTCGACAAAAGACGAGAAAAAGAAAAAAGAGAAAAAATCAGATCTGGGCATCAAGAAAAAGCAAAGTGCCTGGTAAAAGCAAGGCCAATGCCCGTCCAAATGCTTGTGCACTTGTGAATCATGTGTTTGATCTTGTAAATGCCAAAAGATGGCATGGTACCTTTGTATAAGTCACTAGTGAGATCTGATTATAAAAGAAAATCCCAAGGGAGCTGGACAGCAAAGGATACACCCAGATTATGTCACATTCAGATGACAAAAGCATAGACAAGGTATTGACGCCGTCTTGACATGAGAGAGATGTTCTCTAAAGAAAAACATGCACTTCAAAGATTAAAGACGCTCTTTGAACCAGAAGGGGCAAGATGGCGGCAAAACCTGCAATGATCACCAATGCTAAGCCCTTCGCGTATTCTGAGCCAAAAACAAGCCTTTTTTGGGTCCCCAATTCTACCTACGTTACAACCCTGAAAAGTCTTTTCTGATTAAGGCACATGGATTGACATAGGGTTTAATGTCTAAGCTTAGCTCGAAGAAGTTCGAGCAAGATTATTTCTTTCTCATTTTGCAGGTTTCTTGACTTGTAAACCCGGAGCAGACATTGAAGACTTCTCTTCGAAAGCCTTGACTTGTACGCAAGTCCCCCTTTAAAAATCGTTGACCAAGCCCAACATTACGGTCCCTTGGAAGTCCTCCTAATCGATCGAGGTGTATTCACTGCGAATGATCCTGAACCCTAGGCGCAGGTTTGATAGGAAGTTCGAGTGCATTCTTGGTAAAAGACCATTACCTCAAAACGGTGAGAAGTCCTCTTTGATGAGAATACTCCGTTGGACATTTTAACCAAACTCTTTTGGTAATTTCAGATTGTTTGATTCAAACTTTCCCCGCAAGGAACTTTTGATCAC
The DNA here is from genome assembly GCA_021437785.1 of Rhodomyrtus psidioides. Classification (NCBI taxonomy): domain Eukaryota; kingdom Viridiplantae; phylum Streptophyta; class Magnoliopsida; order Myrtales; family Myrtaceae; genus Rhodomyrtus; species Rhodomyrtus psidioides. Next base: position 15,102,574 of record JAILYB010000002.1, read on the forward strand.
TCCCGTATGTTACAAGGTGTTTTGGATAACCTCCAACCTCGTAATACATTCATTGAAATTTTTTCATGACTATGATATAAGTCATAAAGTGCTGTCAGTTTGACATCACATATCACTTAAAGACCATTGATGTGCCTTTGGTAAGAAAATTTTCAGGTTAGAGCTTTTGCAAGATTCTTGATGACTTCAGCTCCCAAAATGGCTTGCAGCACTCTTGGTAAGAAACAATTTACATGTCTAAACTTCTGCAGAATTCCTGGCAATCCCAGATCTCAGAATAACACAACCTCTCTTGGTAAGAAAGAGTTTACATGTTCAAGCTTCTGTAGGACCCCTGGTATCCCCAGACCTCGGAATGCTACTTCTTTTGTGAAGAATATATTTCAAGTTTAAACTTCTGTAGAACCCCTGGTAACCTCAGGTCTCAGAATGACACATTTCTCTAAGAATGAGAGTTTATATGCCTAAGCTTCTGACAGATTCTAGAATGCTACTGTTCTTGGTTAAACTTCTATAGGAATCATGGTAGCCCCAGATTCTAGAAGGACGCCTTGCTCTGTGAAGAAGAACTTTCAAGTTTATTTTCCTGCAAGATCCCTGGTAATTCCATATCTCAGGAAAACATATTCTTATGAACAATTTTGCAGGTTTGATCTTTCTGCAGGGTACCCGGAGCTCCCAGATCCCAGAATGTCACCTCCAATGTCAAAAGGACAATCTCTGAAATCATCCCTCTGTGAGATTTCAAATTTATAGGTTTGATCTTTCTGCAGGATACCCGGAGCTCCCAGATCCCAGAATGTCACCTCCAATGTCAAAAGGACAATCTCTGAAATCATCCCTCTGTGAGATTTCAAATTTATAGGTTTGATCTTTCTGCAGGATACCTGGAGTCCCCAGATCCCAGAATATCACATCCAATGTCGAAAGGACAATTTTCAGAATCAGCTTTCTATGAGGTTCTAGGTAACCCCTAAACCCAGAATAGCCCATTTGGTAAAGCCTCAAGGTCAGGCACACCTCATTTGTATAAATCCTAGTTAATTCCTTAGAATATAGGATCAAAATGTTCGACAATCCCTAAGAGACTGGGTGCGTCATCCATAGGTTCCTAGTAGAAAGGAATCCTATTCTCGGCCTGATCCCCCTGAAGGATCAAAATATTCGACAATCCCTAAGAGACTGGGTGCGTCATCCATAGGTTCCTAACAGAAAGGAATCCTATTCTCGGCCTGATCCCCCTGACGGATCAAAATGTTCGACAATCCCTAAGAGACTGGGTGCGTCATCCATAGGTTCCGAGTAGAAAGGAGTCCTATTCATGGTCTGATCCACCATACGGATCAAAATCCCTGACAATCCCTAAGAGACTGGGTGCGTCATCCATAGGTTCCTAGCAGAAAAGGAGTCCTACTCATGGTCTGATCCACCATACGGATCAAAACCCTGACAATCCCTAAGAGACTGGGTGCGTCATCCATAGGTTCCTAGCAGAAAAGGAGTCCTACTCATGGTCTGATCCACCATACGGATCAAAACCCTGACAATCCTTAAGAGACTGGGTGCGTCATCCATAAGTTCCTAGCAGAAAGGAGTCCTACTCATGGTCTGATCCACCATACGGATCAAAACCCCGACAATCCCTAGGAGACTGGGTGCGTCATTCACAAGTTCCTGTCAAGTATAGGAATCCCATTCTGGTACGGCCTACCATACAGGCTAGAGTTTAACCGCCCTAGGATACTCAAAAGACGAGTCCCTAGGTATTCACTTGGACCCGCTATACACCGCGCATGCCACACGAGCATCAGGTAGATGATCAACAGGTAAATAGCAGGTGGGTCTCTTTACTTTCTCTCTCACAGTAGCCAGAGCAGAACAAGCAGAGCGTTTACCAGCAAAGCAAGAAAGATTGAATGTCAAGATTCATTTTTCTTTTCCCCAGTCGAGTCGGTCTAGATTCAGGTGTCACTTGTCTTTGAGAGAAACCTCTCACGAGATTCCTCTCAAAGAGGGGCAGCTGTTGACACCTGATTTTTGACCAAGTCCTTTTTCAATTTTATTTTTTGAAAAATCACAAAAAAATTCATAAAAAGTCAAAAAATTACAAAATCAACTTTGGTGGCCTTGGCCAAGCCCAAGGAACCATTCTTGACCAAAAAAAATAATTTTTCATATTTTTCACATTTTTTAGTATTTTTAGAAAATAGAAAAATACTAGAAAAATCAACAAAAATAGAATTTGAGGTCACAAAAATATAGGAGAATAGTCAATATTTTTCTTTTAAATCCCTTGTCATTTTGACCTCATCAATAGTTGAAATTAAAGTTTAATTTTGTGTGTTTCTTTGTAACGCACAAGGTTAAATTTGCCAAAAAATACGTTTTGAGTCTTTTTATTTGCAATTTTTTGCATCTTACGAGTCTTGACATTCAACTTGATTGCCCGACATTTCAATTGGGTTCAATTGTGTGCCAATTTGATCAATTTTGGCTTTAGGGACCTAATTGCACAAAAAATCTTTTCATTTTAGTCCCTATTATGCCAATTCCGAAATTAAACTTTTCTGAGGGACACCCATAGAACCCCAATGCTTCTTCCCTATAGTATTTGACCCCCTAAATCTAATGGTCAGTTCAATTGGGGCCAATTCGTCCATTAAGAGCATCAATTTGACAAAAATCAAATTCGGATCCTACCCTACATTTGGGGCTTTCAATCAATTCAAAAGGAATTTGTCACGAAAACCACATTTCTTGATGAAATCTGTGCCATGGAACCCAATTTTAGCGTCAATTTTGTGATCTTGGCACATATGGGCGTCCAATTCGGGCAAAGAAAGTAGAACCGGGTCAACTGGGTCGGGTTGACCCGACCCAGTCAACCCGGTTGACCAGCTTAGAAGAAAGAACATAATTGTTCTGTTCTTCGGTCCTTGGCGCAAAAACAGACGAAAAAAAATGACGAAGAGGATCAGTTGGGTTTTGAAAAGAAAGATCAGTTGGCAAAAGAAAAATCGGTTGGCAACAAAAAGAACGAGTTAGTTGGAGCGGGCGCAACAAAAAGGGGAGAACGAACAGAGAGAAGTAGGATTCTGTTCGCACAAGGAGGGAGAGAGAGAAAGCTTGAGCGGGCGAAGACAGAGAGAGCAGGCGAGAGAGAGAGTAAGCGAGGGGGAAAACGAACAGAGAGAAGGGAGTCTGTTCGCGCAAAGAGAGCTCGCGAAGGGCAGAGAGATAGAGAGAGAGAGGAAGACGGCGACCGAAGCTTGCCAAACCTGTGCAAGCTTCGACTGACCCCTACCGGCGAAACCGAAGCCAGTGACGCCCGTTTTCGAATTCCCTGATTCTCAGAGAAGCGACCGAACCCTTCCAATCGGCCTCTCGTCTCGAAAAACGGTGAGGCTCCTCCTCGTGCTTGGCTTCGGCCTCTAATGGCGACTTGCGATCCACTCGATCGTTTTACGTTTTATGAGTCGCAATTTACTCCTTGTGCATCACTGAGCATTTTCCATTTGATTTCTTGCATTTTCCCTATGTGAAACATCGGGTCTGACCTCCGACCATCCAAACCTACCGAGAGCTTGAGAGCTCGACCCGAGCGAAACCAAAGCTCCACGACGGTCAGGTAAGTCTCCTCTACCCTCGGTGATGCTTCTTGATCGATTCTTTTAGCTAGGTGACGATAGAAATTGCTAGGACGAATAGCCGCCGGAGCCTAACTTCGGCCGGAAGTAGCATGTAGATGAAATGATGATCTGCTGTGTAGAGGCTTGGATATGTGGTAGATGAGATCTGTACGAGTCGAATGGCGGAAGTTTCATGCAATTTCGTGGTCTGAGCGAGGAGAAAACGGCCTCCGACGAGGCGCCGGCGAAACAGAGCCGGCGCCGGTCGTCTTCCCCGGCAGCTCTGTTGACCAGTCAACGAAAGTTGACTGGTCAACGCCTACGTGGCGCTGACGTGGCGCCCACGTGGCAGCCACGTCAGCCGTTCGGTTGCAACGGAAAAAACAAACTTGATCCAACGGTGGATAGTGTGCCACGTGTTGAAATCTCGCAATTTTCGGAAATAAAAATTACTTTCAGATAAATTGATCGGACGGTCGTGGTTCGATTAGGATTTTCAATCTGGACCGTCAGTTGCCAGCCCTAGATCAGGCCGTCAATCAATCACCACGTGGTACAATCTGGGCCCTTGGTTTATATTAGGCGGGAATTAAAGATTTTGAACAGAAAAATTAAAGCGACGCCGTTTTGGGGGGCGCGGGTCGCGCGGGCCGGACCCGGGTCCGGGCTGGGCCGTGGGCCGTGGGCCGGGTCACCCGACCCGGCCCGGATAACATTTTTTTTAAAAATAAAAAAAAATTCAAAAATGATTTAAAAAAAAATAAAAAAATCAGAAAAATCTTAGAAAATCCAAAAAATGCTAGAAAATTCTAGAAAATTCCAAAAAAATGTGGAAAAATTGTGGAAAAATCCTAGATACTCCAGAAATCCCCAAAAATCGAGGGTTGACCACAGACAACTGGTCAACCCTATTTTTGGGGTTTCTCATCCGTTCTTCCAAGACTCGACGACATTACCCTTTAGGGGTAAGTCGCCTCTGCCGTGTATGCGAGATAAGGCCGATGATGTCAAGGTAAGAATTAGGGTCGAGTACGCGACCAATTCTTAGGTTTGGGTTTTCGAGTCCCGCCCCTTTTCTCAAAATGACGATTTTGCCCCTCAATGGGAAAATTGTCTTTCTTGTCCTAATTGAGTCCCGAAAAATTGCTTAAAATTAGGGTTAGGGTCAGGTGGACGACCAACTCTAATATTTGAGATTTTCAGTTCTCATCTTTGTTCAAAATGACGATTTTACCCCTCTGAGGGTAAAATCACTTTTAAATTCCAGAAAAATCCTGGAAATTCCCGAAAAATGGGAAATGGATTGGATTGATGGCCAATCCTATTTCCCTTGTCTTTTGGCTTCCCAATTCATCTAAAATGACCAATTTGCCCTTTTTGAGGTGAATTGTCCCCGAATTGTTCAAAATTACGATTCTGCCCCTCGTGGGCGAATCATGTCCAAATCACTCCTAAGCCTTGATTGATACTTCTCTAGGCTAATAGGGCCTCATTAGGGATGCCATGTTGATTTCATGTGTTTTATCCGCATGTATTGGATCCTTGATTTGCGCACTTATTTTTAATGATTGTGAGTGATAGGGTAGATATTCCCATCTGCATGAACTCCTAGATTTAAGATCTGTACCCCACTCGTTTGTATGAAATCCTAAGATCAGATAAACCATTCAGCTTAGGTACCGAAAGGGCGTCAACTCTGACAGTTGACGTAACTAAGTCCCCGAACCCACTTCTCTGGTTTCCGCAGGATCGAATAAGACCACTCCCAACTATTCGATAGGGTTTCCGATCGTACCCTCCACGAAACGATTGGTGGCGACTCCTTGGCATGTACACTTTTTCACATGTCACTAGACCGCACCGAAGGTCGACCACGTATATCCAGCAGTTGCGACTTGGGAAATGGGCCTTGGGAGAGGCCCGCGTCCGATCGAGCCAGCGATCGGGCAGCCCATTAGCCCTTCGCGCTCGCGAGAGGGTCGCGACACACATTGAAGTCTTTTAGCACTGTCAGGAAATGCATAGACCTAGTCAATCCCATCCACGATTACTCTAACCGAATAATGTCCTCTAGACCTAGTCAATCCCATCCACGATTACTCTAACCGAACAATGTCCTCTATGACTCCTCGGTGACCCCGTAACAAAGTCCATGGTAATCTATTTTCATTTCCATTCGAGAATCTCCAACGGTCTTAGTAATCCGCCAGGCTTATGGGGGAGTGCCTTCACTTGTTGGCACGTCAACACCTAGCCACACTCTTCGCTATATTTACTTACATCTCATTTTACCAGTAATTCTAATTCAAGTTCTGATACATCTTGTGCTACCCAGATGAACCTTATAATAATCACGATGAACTTTTGACAACGTCCCCTACTTCAGCTCCTCATTGTTGGGCCAACGGTCTTAGTAATCCGCCAGGCTTATGGGGGAGTGCCTTCACTTGTTGGCACGTCAATACCTAGCCACACTCTTCGCTATATTTACTTACATCTCATTTTACCAGTAATGCTAATTCAAGTTCTGATACATCTTGTGCTACCCAGATGAACCTTATAATTATCACGATGAACTTTTGACAACGTCCCCTACTTCAGCTCCTCATTGTTGGGTATACATACTCGTCCATGACACTTCCAGATTCCATCTCCGGACACTTGAAAGTTAGGTTTCCTTCTATCTGTATCCACACCCAGAATCTTTTGGGTGTCAAGGTCCATAGGTTGCGATGCCTTAATCTTTTCCTGGATCTCTGGTACAACTCTCAAGGTAGCCATCGGACTTAAGAGATGATAAATCTTAAACTTGAACTCCAATCCATTACTCCTCCAAGTAAGGTTAATTCCTTAGTCATTAATTGCGCAATGCTCGACTTCCGACTAAGTGCATTTGTTACTGTAACTACCTTCCTAGGGTGATATAGGATATCACAATCAAAATCCTTAAGTGACTCCATCCAATGACGTTGCTTCATGTTCAATTCCTTTCGGGAAGCGGTTACTTCCAATTCTGGTGGTCCGTATAATTTTGAAACTATTCCTTACACAAGTAATGCCTCCAAACCTTCAACATCAAGATGATCACAACAATTCCCAATCATGCGTTGGGTAGTTTAACTTATGAGGCCTCAATTGTCGCAATGCATATGCAACAACTCTTCCATGTTACATTAGCACACATCTTAATCCCTTTTTTGATGCATCACTATAGATCTCATATCCTCCAAGTCCAAATGGTATCGTCAATAATGGTGTAGTCGTCAATCTATGCTTAAGCTCTTGGAAATCCCTTTTTGCACTTATCGGTTTCAAATCGTGTTTCCTCCTTCGCGGACCTCTTCAAGATCTCAGAGAATCTTTCTACAAATCTCCTGAAATAGCCTACCAATCTCTAAAAACTTCTAACATTTGTAACTAACGTCGATCTTGGCCAATTCGTAACTACTTTTATCTTCGGTGGATCTACCGAGATTCCATTCTCAGAGACCATATATCAAAGTAATACTACCTCATTTAGCCAGAACTCACACTCGCTAAACTTAGCATAGAGTTGTTTTCTTAAGGTCGATAGAACTATACTTAGATATTGCTCATGCTCTCCAAGGCTCTTCGAGTAAATCAAAATATCGTCAATGCACACTATGACGAACTTATCCAGAAACTCCTTGAATACTCGGTACATTAAATCCATAAAAGTAGCTGCGACATTAGTCAATCCAAATGGTATGGCTGTAAGCTCATAATGCCCATATTTGCACGAAAGCCTTCTTGGCTACGTCCCCTTTCTTTATTCTCAGTTGATGGCAACCCGTTCTCAAGTCTATCTCGGAGACCACTAACGCTTCCTGCAATTGATCTAGCAAGCCATCTATCCTTGATAATGGATGCTTGCTCCTGACAGTTACCTGGTTCCATTGCTGATAATCAACGTATAAACGTAATGACTCGTCCACCTTCCTTACAAATAGCGCTGAAGGTCTCCCAAGCGACATGCTAGAACGAATGAATCCTTTATCTAGTAATTATTAGATTCACGAGTGGCTAAAACTATCAAGTTCATTCACTTTCCTTTCCATCAATGATCATTTCATGGTCCAATCGCCCTTAAGGACAACGCCCTATCCTTTAGAGGCAACAACTCATGACCCTATTGATGATAGTTCCAATTCAATCTCAACCAGTCTCTTAGAATCAACAGGATCCGACAGACTGACACGTCAGTTTCCTTAATATCTTTCATGACAGCAAAAGGTTAATCACCAAAAGCCCTATGCCAAGGTAACAGCCATTCCTTACAAGCACATTCTATGTTCCACAAGTGAAATTCTCTTTTACTCGTGATCCATGAGTGGAAATCCTCTTACTTATGCCTCTTCCGATCATCCACTTCTTTTATTAAGATCCATTACAGTTCCTCAGATTAAGGAATAGCAACTAACCACAAGGCTTCCAAATTTCCCATCTACTCAGGGACTTATTTGTCTCATTCAAAGGGTCCTTGGCCACCTTTAGTACACTTGGGTGACCTCAAGAACTCTGTCTCATATTGTTCATTTGTCCTCAATTTCTTGCAAAGCTATTAGAGTTCAAGCAATCCTTCCTCTCGAGTAACCTTAGAAAGGTATTTCCATTGAATAACTCAACGAAGGCAATCTAGTTAGATATCACGCCTTCAAGGAAAACTCCTCCTTTGATGGCCTTTCACCAATCATCGACAGCCTCTTAAGGCTAGTAACTGCCAAGGCCACTTTCCTTCTTCAGCGTACGAAAAACCTCTAAGATTTCTTTCCAGATTCTCAATCTAGGGGAAAGCAGTTCAAGATTGTCTTCTCCATCGAATTTAGTCGATCTCAGCCTGATTCATCGTTCCACAAGTTTTCCATTAAACGGTTCTCATTCCCATTTTCTATCGCCTTTCCCACGACCTCTGTGACATTCTGAATTTTCGCCCCTCTAGGCTTGAGATATGAAATGGAAGCTCGAATTGGCAATTGGAAATGAAGAACTTCAAAATTGGAAAAGGGTTTGACGTCGTCTCGCCAATGGTCATTCAGAATAGAGAAAACGAAGTTTCGAACGAAAAATGACAATTGACCATTTTACCCCTCGCCCATTTGTCTTTGCCTTAAGGATCTTCGAAGGTCGAAATGGTCATTTCTCCCACACCTTGAGGCTGCCGAAAATGCTTGGAGAAGAAGGCAAAGAAAGTCAAAGTCAATGAAGCAACCAATGGGAGGTTGTCAAGTGTCATCATACGGTTAAACCGAGCATTAATTGCCATTAATTGTTGTAGCGTCCCAGACCGCCACCCTACGGTCATAGGTTTCTAATAACGATAAATAGAGTTCAACCTAATAAATATCAATAGACTAAGGTCTAAGATCCACAAGCCACAACACAACAATAAGATCTAAGATAAAATTTAACAACTCAGAAATGTAACATAAGGCAGTCAAACATAAGGACCACAATTTATATATATAATAACATCATATACGACCACAAGGGAGTTCGTATAGATATAACAAAAGATGACTCTGGTCGTCGATCCATAGGCATACTGGGATGGCCAAAAAAACTACTCCATCAACCTACGTAGTCGCCTATGCCAAAAGGTCGCCAAACTGCCACCAGTCTCAATCCTACTCAGACTGGTCGGAAAGGAACATCTCCTCATCCTCGGACTCCTCAAGTGGCTCGGGTGGTGGCACGTACACGTCAGGCATAGAAGGCTCTGGAGGGGACGGAATAGGAGCAGCGTCAACAGGAGCAGCTGGAACAGGTGGAGGAGGCACAAGAGCTGTAGGCACTACAGGAGCTCGGGGTGCGTCGAAAGTACTCTCAGAAAAAGGGCCAATCAGTCTATTACCCTCACGAATATATATAGTGTGACATTCCGAATTCCGACCCCTCTTAAGACTATGGAATTGAAGGATATCGATCGGTGTGTTTCAATGGTATCTCGCTCGGAGCAGGCCACTCTCGAGTTAACTGACCGAAAGGGAAAGACTAACGCAAGGTCGGGTACGTGGACCTGAGGATTTTAAATAAGAAATGGCGCTTTGACCATAAGGATTGTCGAGGGAATATTTTGGGCCAGCAGAGATCGATCTAGGAATGATCATGGAATGTCTTGCTAGCGTTATACGTTGGGACGCGGGTGATTCTGCTTAACCAATGTGTAATTTGCGAGAATTTCCTAAATCAAATTCCGCTGATCAGGACCGCATGAACTAGTGATAAACCCTCGCAATTACATGACAACCAAAATCGCCACGGCTTGAGAAAAATCTCAAGGTCGATACGCGTAGCGCCTGCAAGAGTCGCCCGTTAGTTTGAGATAAACTGGAATTACAGTCGATGATAGTTCGACACGAAGTTGGACCTTGAGATTGGCATTGGACATTGAGGAATTCCAACATTTGAATTGAATTTGACGTCGCCTCGCGAATGGTCATTCAAAATGAGAAAAATGAAGTTTCGGACGAAAAGTGTCAGATTACCGTTTTGCCCCTCAAGCATTTGTCTTTGTCTTAAGGATCTTTGAAAGGTCAAAATGGTCATTTACCTATCCCTAGTGGCTGCCGAAAATGCTTGGAGAAGAAGTTAATGTGACATTCTGAAATCTGACCCTTTTCGAAGCATGATTTCATGAGACATCTTGTCAGTGCGTTTCAGTTAAACCTCGCTCAGAGTTGGCCACTATTGAGAAGACTAACCGATGGGGAAAGGTTAAGTAGGACTTAAGTACGTGGACCAAAGAACTCGACCATGGATTGGTATCTTGACCATAAGGATTGCCGAGGGAATATTTTGAGCCATGATAGGCCGGTCTAAGATTGGTCTTGGAACGATTTGCCAGTGTTATACAATTGGATCACGGGTGATTCCGTTCGACCATCGTATAATTTGCGAATCAACCTAAACCAATTCTTGACGATCGCGTCCTTTGGAACTAACGATTGACCCTCGCAATTACATGACAACCAAGGTCGCCATGACTCGAATAACTCTTAAACGTGACATTAGTCATGGGTCGATACGCATAACTCCTAAGAGCCGCCCGTTAGTTTGAGATACACTAAAATCGCCATTGACAGATTTTAACCACGAATTGGACCTCGAAAATTGGGTGTCAGGTATTCAAGGATTCCAACAGTGATAAATTGGACGTCGGCTCATTAAGGTCAATTAAAATTATGGTTCGCCTTAAAATAATTAGAAAAGTGAAGTTTTAGACTGGAATTGAAAATGACCCTTTTACCCTCGAGTTGTGCTCGTTTCTCTAGTCTGTGAGAAGGGTATTTTAGTCATTTGTACCCCCTATAGTGGACGAAATTTTGGGGATTAGATGGTATTTTTACCATCTCACCCTTCTTGCAATTTAAGAGACCAAGGTCTTGAATTATTGGTGGGGTCCCCAAGTCAACAACTCCCACCAACTAGTCAAGTCAAGTACAAGTCAAATCCCTTAAATCCCTCAACCACCAAGTCTATCTTGTCCTAGCCTAGCCCTATGACAACCCCCCATCAACTCACTCTCTCTCTCTTACAATTTTGAAAGTTAAGAACACTTTCTATCTCTCCCCTCTCATTTCCCTCATTCTCTCCCGCTCACCCTCTATCACCGATGCCATCTTCCTCTCTCCCTCACTCTCGGCTTTTCTCTCTTCTTGGCCGACCATGGAGAACCGCCGCCGCCGTTCGCCGCTCGTTGGACCACCGTAGAGCCGCCAACGCCGTGAGTCTTAGGGACTTGTCTTGCTTAGTCTTGAGGTAAGTGATATCTTGAGCTTAGCTTAGCTTGATAGGAAACCATGGTTGAAGTTTCGAGTGGATTTTAGGAGAGTTTAGTGGTTGATTATTGGATGTTCTTACTAGATCCTTTGTGAGCCGCCGGTGCCGCTATTCGGCCGTGAATGATGCCGCCCTCGTTGTTGAATTTCCTTGCTTGATTCCTTGGTAAGTTGCTCTTAAACTTAGCCTAGTACTTTAGGTTACTAATGGATACCTTAGATGTGGATTTGGATGAGTTTAAGGGCTTATTTTGCGGTGTTCCATGAGGAACCCGAATCTGACTTGTAGTGAGTTGCTTGTGATGGTTATTCTTGAGTTGGAAATGAAGAGCCCATGGCTGGTTGTGTTGTTGGAACTCGATTCTAGGAAGACTAGAGAGAACCACATGTGTTTGTGTTGTAATCCTAAAGTGCTTGGTTCGATCTCGTGATTTTTAGTCAAATGGGCAATGTTTCTTGATTAGGTAAAATGGTTCAAGGACTTGGGATATTATCAAAATGTGGAGGGGATCGAATAATACAAGCTTGGGCCATGTTTGTAATAAACAACTAATTCGACAAGTGGGGTACATAAGTATGAATTCATGGCTAGTTGTTTGGCAATGTTTGATCAAGCGATCAATTGAGATATTAGGTTGAGATATTAGGTTGACTTATTAGCCTAGTGTATTCGGCCATGAGGAATTGAAATGAATTGAATGGTTGAATTGATTAATTTCACCTGATATGCTTGGCCAGGACTTATTGTTATTAATCGAGTGGTTAATTCGAGCTAAGAGACTATACCATTGATTGAGTGGCTAAACTGAAAGATTTCCTTATATGCTTTCGGCCTTGAGGTGCCTTGTGGATTGTTTTGAATTAAATGACTTGAATTGTCATTTTAAGGTTTGGCCATGAATTAGAAGGTGAGATTCGATGATTTGAAATGTAGAGGCCGAATGATGAGTTGCCTCTTTGTGATTGTGCATCTTGACTTCGCTTGGCAATTGATTGATGAGTATATTTATATGTGATCACATACTAACAAATGAAAGTATGACCTGGGAGCCGTTTCTATGGGGGGTCTGGCCAAATGAAAGTATGACCTGGGAGCCGTTTCTACGTGGGGTCTGGCCAAGTGAAAGTACGACCTGGGAGCCGTTTCTATTGTGGGTCTGGCCAAATGAAAGTACGACCTGGGAGCCGTTATTACGGGGGGTCTTGCCTTGTGCAATATGATTGCCTAATGCGTTATGACGCGGGCCTTGATAGATTAAATTGTGATTTATGATATGAAATACCCTATACGAGTATGTAATTTGTGAAGTGCCCAGAGTACGAAGCTCGATCTTATTTTACTGAATTATGACTTGATTTGTGAACATCTGAATTGTGATTGCGATGAGTTATTACCTTAGTCTTGTTTAGCATATCATCCCATTTGACGGATAGGAACACGTGATAGGACTCGACCCGAAGGATGGCCTCGATGGATAAACTAGTTCATAGGAATTGATGTGAAGAATGGCCTTGATGATTAGAATTGCAAGATAAGAGATGATTTGACAATTGACCTAGAATGTGGGAACTGCATGTTTAGGATTCGTCCGGAGGTACTATTGGCCTAGTCTAGGTTTAAGAGTTTACTTGCTGAGATTTATTCTCACCCCGTCGTGGGATAACATTTTCAGGTCTTAATTGGTGAAGCTCCAGGGATGCTATCGAAGAAGTCTTTCAAAGCAATTGAACATTTAACCTCGTACTCCCATATGTAGTTGGTGGGATTAGAACAAGTCTGCCTTCGGTTTATGGATGACTATAGCTTTTGGAATTTGAACGGTGCTTGTAAAGATATTGGTTATATTGAGAAAATCTTTTTGTCCATCCTGAATCATCGTGTTATTTATGTTGTACGGAGATTTGTTCTCGTTTCTGCATGTGCATGTCACTTCTCGCTAAAGTTAGAAGCCGCTGGTTCCTGGGAAGTATTTAAATTAGCCGGCCTTAGAGGGATGTTTGCATGCTCAGAAAGACACGGGTCGTGACATCCCCATTTAAGTGGTATCAGAGCGAGGTCAGCTCGATCCAATTCGATTGAGACTTGGAGTGATAAGGAGTGATGACTTGAGGATGATTAGATAGCAGGACCCCTAGGGTTAGGTATGGACTACTGGATATTGGGAATTGTATACTTGAATTTGTGCCATGTCTTGATGGTTATGGTATCGATTTTAATGGATGGTTTTGGGTGATGTGATGATTAAGGTTTACAAGAAAGTGAACAGGGATTGGGGAGTCATAAGCCTGAACTGGAGGTTGAAAACGTGTTTGAGGTTAATAGAGGATTTCTTGTGGGTAAAGGATCAATTGGATTTTTATGATCATGACTGTGACTTTGAGGTGTATGCTTGATCTATGATTGGCCTACTTGGCATCAAGTGTATTTTGGCTGAGGACTATTTGAGAACTGAATAGCATGTTGTAATTTCGCTAAGTCGCAGGTGCGGCAAGACTTAAGGTACGAGGAATTATCTCATTGAATTGATGCCATGAGTGCTTGCTTGATGTTTGCCTAGTTGAGACTTGTTTGATGATTGACTCCTGGCTGAGTGTTGCTTGTAATTGCTTGGTAATTAGTAGCTGGCTTATGGTTACCATTGTGGTGACCAGTTTAGGACTGCTAGACTTGAGTAGATAGCTTAGGTCCTTGAATCCTTTGGTGGAACTGTAATGGCTCTTGTGATGTTAGAGCCTAGTAGGAATGAGCAATCGAGATAAAAGTGTTAGAGGAGCGCCTAACTCCAGACCACAAGTTGTGGGAGATTTGAGAGTTGATAAAGTCGAGAGAGCCTTAAGGAGAGACTGAGAATTTGATGAGGGGATAGGCTCGAGAATAGGCTACCAATGTTACCTAATCAGCTGAGACTGTTGCTGTTGTTGTTATTAGAGTTAATGGTAGTAATCGAAGAAATGATATTGGAGACGGGGATAGAATTTGGCAAAGGGACTAGCTTGTGGAATAGTTTGTAAAGTCAAAGTCGATTGACTTGGCAGGAAATGTAATTATGAGACTACTCTTATCTGGATTAAGGATTTGTAAAAAGGCCCTAGAGGCTTTGGAGTACACTGAGGAGAGGATGAACCTAGCGAATAACATTCCAAAGGTACTGCTGATGATTGGTGAATAGTTATCAAATGAAGAATTTTTCTCGAAGGCGTAGCATTTAATCGGAATTGCCTTCATCGAGTTGATTAATGAGGAATACATTACTGAGATTGGTAAGGAGCAAGAGTTGATGGAGTCCCTGAAGTTTGTGAGAATCAGAGAAAGATCTGCCATTATGGGGTAGAGTTCTCAAGACTGCCCAAGCATGCATCAAAGATGGTTAGGAACCCGTTGGATAAGGACAAGGAGGTTAAAGAATGAATTGAGGTTCGAAGCATGGTGATGAATTGGTATTCTTAGATCTGAAGTATTATGATAAACCTCATCTCGAAGGGCTAAAGGACTAGGGAAACCATGAGTAAAGAGGATTTCCACTTATAGAACTTAGAATGTACCTGTAAGGAATGGTTGATACCTGAGTGTAAGGCTTAGAAGGGAAATTGGTGGTCTGTCTCTCTCGTCATGTGGGAAGTGTTAAGGGAAATCAGCGTGCTAGTCTGCTTGAGTCTAATGATTCTGTGAGGTTGACTGAGATTGAACCGAACCATCGGGAATGGAGTTATAAGTTGTTGTCCCCTAAAGGATAGGGCGACGTTCTAAAGGACGATCGGACCCTGAGATGGTCGTTGTCGAGAAGGAAAGAGGACGGACTTGATAGTCTTGGTTACGAATGGATGGACGAGCAAGCAACAGGGGTGCTTGGATTATGACCGTAAAGTGATTTGAATTAACCGAGTTGAATATCCAAGGTGAGGATTTGTAGAGACCAAGGAGAAACCTCGATCCCTTAGAACCTTGTCGTTGAGGTGATAGAGTTATTGGAAGGAGAATGTCAAGTATGGTGACATCTGGATCTTGGAGTAAAGGTACCGCTGTTGATGCAGACTTCAAGATCGACATTCTATGGAACGAGGAAGACAAGGTGGATTCAAGACAAGAGAATGCCACTAAGAAATGTAGTCTCCTCATAGAGTAAGAGACCCCGGTACGAAAAGAAGAGAAATTCTGTTGTCTGGGTGTTAAGAGTGAACGTCACCAGGTAGTGTCTCAAGGATAATAGGCTTGAACTTTTGTTGCATTCTGATGGTTTTAGTATCAACTCTAATTGATGACCTTTATAGTTATTTGTGATTATAGGCCATAGATTGACAGTGGATTAGACAATGTGTTGAAATGGAAACGACCGACTGATGAGCTTCATCTGGGAATATGAGTTATAAAGAGACGACTGATATTAATAAGTTTAGGCTTGAATTGCATTACATCTTGATGGTTTTAGTCATCAATTGCTATTGACGGTCTTAGACGGTGTGAGACGAGATGTATGCAAGGAAGTGGACAAGGGATATTTGGATCAAAGGCCAGTTGTAATCGAATGCATATGGATTCGACTTGAATGGCGAAGTAAAACTAATATTAGGCAATTGATTTTTGAGATGTGATAGTCGCTTGTGGAATTAGAAATTTCAATTGAAAGGAATTGATCAGAATCAAGGAATCATGAAGAGCATGAATAGCCTTTGGAAGGTATCCCATGGACTCTAAGAGGACGCTCGAGGTATGCAGAACATAAGAGCGCGAGATTTGGGTCTAATAAGGCAAGTGCTTGGTCATAAAGCCTATGGGAAATGGATTTCCTGTGGAACCCTTGAGGATTAGTATAAGTAATGGATTGTCAGAAAACAGTATGGATTACTGGAGTTTGGAGTTACTGGAATTGATGGTTTGCTATAGACGAATCGTGGCAAGAGTCGTCCTATTAATGAAATGGACTAAGGACGAGATGCGGCGCGAATGGCCGATTGAACATGAAAGGAGTTTTCGGGGGCTAAAGCGTTGTGATCTGCAGGTCCTGATGCCTAGAGAGCATGGAAGAGATTACAACAGGGAGAAAATCCAGACTCTTACGTACCCACGAATAGAGACCTAGAAGCTTCATGAACGAATGTCAGTATACGATGATAAAGGACCTAGAGGGCAAGGTCATGTTGGGAACTCATCGTGATGACTATAGTGTCCCATGGATTTACCAATGAGTACCAGGACTTGTGTCAGTACTAGTGATGATATAGACTGAAAAGAGAAATAGTCAAGCTCGTGGCTAAGAATCAAATGTGTCAACGAAGGAAGGTACGACTGGATAAGTTTGACGAGTGACCCTAGTCGTGGGAAACTCTCGACTGGAACCGAGGACGGATTGTTATGAATTTGGCCATGGGGTCATTTGAAAGGTCAAGAGGACCATGAGATAAATTGTGTAGGTGTCAGGCGAATCTTGTGGAAATTCAATGATAGTTGTACCAAGTAGAGATCCTAAGTTTACCTTAACTGTTGGGAGAGTCCTCAAGACGTCATAGGGACGAAGTTACATTACAGTACGTCATGTCGTATGCAGACAAATAGATGGCCTAAGAAAATGATCTAGATGCATGAGATTATGTTGCGAGCATGTATCACGAACTTTAAAGGATGTGGTAATGAGTGGCTATGCCTGGTGGAGATGTCCAAAGTAACAATTACTTGTAGACAGATTGGATGACTGGTTGGTGCGTACCTTTATCAAGGATGTTTGAGTGGGGACTTATTGCAAATGACTTCTATCTTGGGTTGAAATTACTTCATGAGGGACTGACTGGAGGTGGCACTGGATTGTATTAAGCCATTTGAAAAGCATGGGTGGGTCCTAAGTTAATCTTGTGGATCAAGTTACTTGGAGTTATGTTTGGGTCTCGCGTAATATCCTGAAGTGTGTTGACGCGAGGATTTGTGCCGATCTTGATGCGTTAATACGTGAGATTTTAACCTGAAGTGTTGAGACGCGGGTTTCAAAACGGTATATGGATCTAAAGCGTGCTACGCGGATCGTGGGTGAGTTTGACGGCCGGTGCGCCATTACGAAGGCCTTGGCATCGATACTGAAACTAAATGGACAGACGGTATAGATCTTTAGAACTTCAAGTGAGAGATTATGTTTTTCTTAAAGTATCACCCATGCGAGGCCTGCCCGATTTGGAAAGTCAAGTCCGAGGTGTGAAGACCTATTTGGGTTTTGGCAATTAAAAAGAGGACCGCCAAGGAAGATGAAGTAGAGATAAGGTGTCAGCACCCAGTTGTTGAGTACGATGTGATTTATGGTAAATTTCGAGGACGAAATTTTTATAAGAAGGGAAGAGTTGTGACATTCTGAAATCTGACCCTTTTCGAAGCATGATTTCATGAGACATCTTGTCAGTGCGTTTTAGTTAAACCTCGCTCAGAGTTGGCCACTCTTGAGAAGACTAACCGATGGGGAAAGGCTAAGTAGGACTTAAGTACGTGGACCAAAGAACTCGACCATGGATTGGTACCTTGACCATAAGGATTGCCGAGGGAATATTTTGAGCCATGATAGGCCGGTCTAAGATTGGTCTTGGAACGATTTGCCAGTGTTATACAATTGGATCACGGGTGATTCAATTCGTCCATCGTATAATTTGCGAATCAACCTAAACCAATTCTTGACGATCGCGTCCTTTGGAACTAGCGATTGACCCTCGCAATTACATGACAACCAAGGTCGCCATGACTCGAATAACTCTTAAACGTGACATTAGTCATGGGTCGATACGCGTAACTCCTAAGAGCCGCCCGTTAGTTTGAGATACACTGAAATCGCCATTGACAGATTTTAACCACGAATTGGACCTCGAAAATTGGGTGTCAGGTATTCAAGGATTCCTACAGTGATAAATTGGACGTCGGCTCATTAAGGTCAATTAAAATTATGGTTCGCCTTAAAATAATTAGAAAAGTGAAGTTTTAGACTGGAATTGAAAATGACCCTTTTACCCTCGAGTTGTGCTCGTTTCTCTAGTCTGTGAGAAGGGTATTTTAGTCATTTGTACCCCCTATAGTGGACGAAATTTTGGGGATTAGATGGTGCAATTGCCATGTATTTTTACCATCTCACCCTTCTTGCAATTTAAGAGACCAAGGTCTTGAATTATTGGTGGGGTCCCCAAGTCAACAACTCCCACCAACTAGTCAAGTCAAGTACAAGTCAAATCCCTTAAATCCCTCAACCACCAAGTCTATCTTGTCCTAGCCTAGCCCTATGACAACCCCCCATCAACTCACTCTCTCTCTCTTACAATTTTGAAAGTTAAGAACACTTTCTATCTCTCCCCTCTCATTTCCCTCATTCTCTCCCACTCTCCCTCTATCACCGATGCCATCTTCCTCTCTCCCTCACTCTCGGCTTTTCTCTCTTCTTGGCCGACCATGGAGAACCATCGCCGCTCGTTGGACCACCGTAGAGCCGCCAACGCCGTGAGTCTTAGGGACTTGTCTTGCTTAGTCTTGAGGTAAGTGATATCTTGAGCTTAGCTTAGCTTGATAGGAAACCATGGTTGAAGTTTCGAGTGGATTTTAGGAGAGTTTAGTGGTTGATTATTGGATGTTCTTACTAGATCCTTTGTGAGCCGCCGGTGCCGCTATTCGGCCGTGACTGATGCCGCCCTCGTTGTTGAATTTCCTTGCTTGATTCCTTGGTAAGTTGCTCTTAAACTTAGCCTAGTACTTTAGGTTACTAATGGATACCTTAGATGTGGATTTGGATGAGTTTAAGGGCTTATTTTGCGGTGTTCCATGAGGAACCCGAATCTGACTTGTAGTGAGTTGCTTGTGATGGTTATTCTTGAGTTGGAAATGAAGAGCCCATGGCTGGTTGTGTTGTTGGAACTTGATTCTGGGAAGACTAGAGAGAACCACATGTGTTTGTGTTGTAATCCTAAAGTGCTTGGTTCGATCTCGTGATTTTTAGTCAAATGGGCAATGTTTCTTGATTAGGTGAAATGGTTCAAGGACTTGGGATATTATCGAAATGTGGAGGGGATCGAATAATACAAGCTTGAGCCATGTTTGTAATAAACGACTAATTCGACAAGTGGGGTACATAAGTATGAATTCATGGCTAGTTGTTTGGCAATGTTTGATCAAGCGATCAATTGAGATATTAGGTTGAGATATTAGGTTGACTTATTAGCCTAGTGTATTCGGCCATGAGGAATTGAAATGAATTGAATGGTTGAATTGATTAATTTCACCTGATATGCTTGGCCAAGACTTATTGTTATTAATCGAGTGGTTAATTCGAGCTAAGAGACTATACCATTGATTGAGTGGCTAAACTGAAAGATTTCCTTATATGCTTTCGGCCTTGAGGTGCCTTGTGGATTGTTTTGAATTAAATGACTTGAATTGTCATTTTAAGGTTTGGCCATGAATTAGAAGGTGAGATTCGATGATTTGAAATGTAGAGGCCGAATGATGAGTTGCCTCTTTGTGATTGTGCATCTTGACTTCGCTTGGCAATTGATTGATGAGTATATTTATATGTGATCACATACTAACAAATGAAAGTATGACCTGGGAGCCGTTTCTACGGGGGGTCTGGCCAAATGAAAGTATGACCTGGGAGCCGTTTCTAAGGGTGCTTGGATTATAGCCGCATGGTGACTTGATTTAATCGAATTGAATTTCCAAGGTATGGATATGTGGAAACCAAAAAAGGGACCTCGATCCTTGAAACCTTGTCACTTGAGGTGATTAAGTAAATGAAAGAGGAAGGCTAAGTACGGTGGCATCTGAATTCTAAAGTAAAGGCATTGTTGTGGTTTAGACGTCCTATGGAACGAGAAGGACAAGGTGGACTTGAGGCAAGGGAATGCCATTGAAGTGTATAGTTCCTTCATAGGGTAAGAGGCCCTAGTGTGAAAGGTAGAGAACATCCGAATTGTCTTGATATTAAGATTAATCGTCTGGATTGAGGAAGAAGATGCAGAATTTGAATGATCCCTGGAAGTGAAGTCTGAGAAACTGTCCTGTAGATGGCATTGAATTCCAGGATAATGTCGACGTTCGGTTAAATTGATGAAATTGAGACATGGTTGCATTAGCTGGTTGTGGAACCCAGAATCTGAGGCACTAATGCTTCATGAGGAGAGAGTGACAAAAATGAATGAAATATTGTATGGCCCTAGTGAGGACCCTTGAGAACAGAGAGCAAGATATGAGCTCTCAACTGAATGGTACCATGGACAGTTGAAATGATTCAACACTTGGTAGTAGAAGAACTGATAACAATCGAATTGAGTATTCAAGGAGTAATTGGATCGATTGTTACCGTCTTTCGAGACGATGATCAAATTATTCGAAGAGTCAAGAAGGACATGAACACTTGCTGTATGCGAAGAGTAATAAATGTGAGTTTCGGCTTAATAAGATGGCGTTTCTTAAGACGTAAAGTCCGTGGAAAATAGAATCCATGTGGAACCTTCAAGGGTGGGAAATGATAGTGGATTGAGTAAGGCCGATGTGAGCTACTAAGGCTTGAGGTTTTTCTAAACCTGCTGGATTATTGTGGATGATGCGTGAGAGGAATCCCCGCAATAGTTAATCTGGTGATAGGACTGACTAAGAATAAAACGTATCGTGAATGGATAGGTGAACACGAAGGAGTTTTAAGGACTTAAGTCAAGTTGGTGATCACGTCGACAACGGCATTTCCGTTTGGAATTGGAAAAATCCTGAGAACGTAATGACATGTCGTAGAAAAGAGATATGAAGCGTAACAAGGAGATATGAAGTGGACATTGGGTGTTTGTCGCGATAGTAAGACCTTACGAGTTGGAGTGCCGAATGCATGATTGGAGTTGGCTCGCAAACGTCCTTGTGATAAAGCTTGAGAAACATTACTTGCGTGGAGAAAGGATGTGAGTTCACATAGACTGTGAGGACTTAAAGTATTTGGTTGCCTAAGAGAAATGAACGAGGAGCAACGTGGATGAATGAAATTGCTTAAAGACGAAGGAAAATATCTTATATCGCTTTGGGAAAGGCGAATAAGGTGGTGAATGCGTATAGTAGGAAATTGAGCATCGTGTGCTTGACAATTGGAGGGCAGACCTTACCTCATGAAGTGAGAAATTCAACTTCTAAATTGGAAGTTTGCCGATTGACGAGCATAATAACTACCTCAAGTATTGGACCTGAGGGTCAGGAAGAGACTAAGGTATGTTAATCCACGGACATTAATGACAAAGGGATAGTGTGAATAAAAGTGATAGGGAGAAAAATCCAGACTTCTGAATACCTGGGGAAAGAACATTGAAATTGAGAGTGGGAATTTTAAAGTTCAAGGACGAGGAAACGTGCCAACGAGGAAAAGCGTAACCGTTGTAAGATTGATGGAATAAATAGTCATTGGAGAATCTTGAATGGAATTGAGGACGAACTACTAAGGACTCAATCATGAATTTGCCTCAGAAGTCGAGAAGGCTATGGTTCGATGTGGACAACAGAGGTTAAACAAATGGAGCTTATATGTCCTGGACGATACGAGTCACTTTGGCCATAGAAGAAACGGTGAGGCGTTGATACCCCATAAGATTGGATGATTTCGAAGGTTGTAAATTTCGAGGATGAAATTTCTTTAAGGGGGGAAGAGTTGTGACATTCCGAATTCCGACCCCTCTCAAGACTATGGAATGGAAGGATATCGATCGGTGTGTTTTAGTGGTATCTCGCTCGGAGCAGGCCACTCTCGAGTTAACTGACCGAAAGGGAAAGACTAACGCAAGGTCGGGTACGTGGACCTAAGGATTTTAAATAAGAAATTACGCTTTGACCATAAGGATTGTCGAGGGAATATTTTGGACCAGTAGAGATCGATCTAGGAACGATCATGGAATGCCTTGCTAGCGTTATACGTTGGGACGCGGGTGATTCCTCTTAACCAATGTGTAATTTGCGAGAATTTCCTAAATCGGATTCCGATGATCAGGACCGCAGGAACTAGTGATAAACCCTCGCAATTACATGACAACCAAAATCGCCACGGCTTGAGAAAAATCCCAAGGTCGATACGCGTAGCGCCTGCAAGAGTTGCCCGTCAGTTTGAGATAAACTGGAATTACAGTCGATGATAGTTCGACACGAAATTGGACCTCGAGAATGGGCATTGGACATTGAGGAATTCCAACATTTGAATTGAATTTGACGTCGCCTCGCCAATGGTCATTCAAAATGAGAAAAATGAAGTTTCGGACGAAAAGTGTCAGATTACCGTTTTGCCCCTCAACCATTTGTCTTTGTCTTAAGGATCTTTGAAAGGTCAAAATGGTCATTTGCCATGTGTCATCTTTTGATTGGACCAAGCATTAAATGGTATTAATTGAAATCTTGACAAATTGGCACCAATTATTTGAGGGATGTCCATCTTGCAGCAGAAAAGTCGTGCTCCCCCTTCCTCCCCCACCATTTCCTTCAATTTTCCTCTCCAATTCCTCCATAACCACTCTGCTCGCTCGACCGGTTCTGTGCCTTCTGTTCGGTCAGCTCGAGCGGCCCTTCCCGGTGTCCATTTGAGGTGTTTCGACCACGACAGGTTATATCTATGTGTCCTTGACATTTTCCCATTGGTTTCATGATTTTTGGAGGTCTGGTTAATTTATGGTGATTTGTGGAAGAAAAGTGGACAGATTCTGAGCTAGCTGAGGAAAGGTGGTGTTTCTAGCTCATAGAAAATCCAAATGACCTCAAATTTTCGAGGGTAGCTTCATAACGTATATTACTACATGTGTATGAGCAGAAATGATTTTTTCAATTGAGATTTAGGGGTGTTTCATGGCTGAGATTGAGTGGACAGAATTGAGTGAAAATCTGATCGGTGGACAATCTGTGGAGGTTGAGCCATTTGAACATCCTAGGGGTGTTATTTTGCTTCCAAATCATTAAGGGATGTCGTAGATATCTAAATCTAGGTCTTGGAAAGAAGATTGGACAATAAAGTGGTGATTTGAGGTGAATTATGGGCTGTTGGAATAGGGCAAAGGCAGAACAGAATGCTGTCCAATTCTGTTCCAGCTTTGACCGAACCCTTTGGTGGTTCTAGGAAGTGTTTCCATGGTCCAAATTGATTATTGGGATGTCCTAGGAAGTCAATTGATGTCTCGGCAAGAAATTAGTTCGATCGGATTGAAATTTGGCGGAGTTAATTGACGGGAATTGTACTTTGTCCGTAGCACGACGCTTGACGTGATTTGGCTATGCATTTGTGGGCTTTAGAAGGAATTGCACGTGGAATTTGTTAGCTTGCTTGAAGAGGTAAGTTATTCCTAAACCTTTATTAGGATGTTAGGTTACTAAAGGACGAAGCTTTGGGTTGGAATGAAAGGTTTTATGAAGTGATTTTGTGAGAGATGCGAGAAAACCCAAATCTGTCCTATTTTGAAAAATTGAGCTTGAGTGGGTTATGGCATGGAAATGTTGAAATCAAGGTTGAATTGAGGAGTCTTAACTTGATCATGGAATGTGGTTGGGCTTTTGACATGCTTTGTGGAGATTTCCGTTTCGTTTGCGTATTTTGAGTGAATTGAATCACCAATTGAGTTTCGAGATGATTTATGAAACCATGATTTTGTGTCAAGCCTTGAGTTTCGTGAAATGGCCGTGTTCATTAAATTGTCCGAGGCCTTGTTTGAATTAATTCGTTTGATGCATGTGTTTGACTGAGAATTTTATGATGGGGAATATGTTTTGTCCAGTTGAGGGACATTTGAAACGAATGCCTTGTTTTGGCGATGAATCTCCTGAGTTGTTTTTGAATGATGAATTTTGCGGCATGAATTGTTTTCTTGAAATGAAAAAGCTGAGGCTTTCTATGACTGAAATTTTTATGAATAAAATGGCGTGTGGGATCGCCGAGGAAATTATGTGTGCACTGGCGTGTGGGATCGCCAAAGGCGTGTGGGATCGCCGGGAAAAATTATAAGTGAACGGGCGTGTGGGATCGCCAATGGCGTGTGGGATCGCCGAGAATTTATAATTTGGCCAATGTGTTGGGAGGGAGTTACTCCCATTGGACCTGACGAGGTCGTGCGGCTAGAGAGTCCCATACTGACACGATTCATCTCGATTGATAATGGGCGTCGAGAGCCGTATGGTGACCGAATCATCTCTAGGTCCGGACGCGAGAGTCTCATTTGTACCAACGGGTCATATGGAGACCGAATCATCTCACAGCCCTAAAGTGGGCGGCCCAAGATGGGCGGAAATGGAAAGACTTGTTTATTAGAAATTCAAAGAATGGGTTTTGAGAAATCGAAAATGCCTCATGTTTGAAAATTTGCCTCATGATTTGAAATTGGCCCAGAGAGGGGCGTGAAAGGAAATTGGCCCAGAGAGGGGCGTGAAAGAAAAGAATGTATTTTCTGGATATTTGAAGGAATGATTCTTTTGAGAAAAGAATGTGTTTTCTAGAAATTCAATAAGTGGTACTTTTGAGAAAGAATGGAAAGTTGCCTCATATTTTTGAGATGGCGTCTAGTGCTTGCGTGTGATTAAAAACCCTGCCTTTGTACAAAGCTTAGAGTTATCACGATTCTTCTTGATTGGATCAAGCTGTTTTGAAAGTACTAAATGCCATGTTTTGGAAAGTACCCCGTTTTGCCATGCCAAAGTTTTTAATACCAAAATACCCACATTTTTCAAAAGTGTCTGGAGGTACTGGCAGCCTAGTTTAGGGTTAGGTTCGACTTACTGGGATTATATATCTCACCCCGTCGTGGGACAACATTTTCAGGTCCCAAACGAAGGAAACCCGAGCTTGCTATGGATTGACATTTGAGGAAGTCATTGGAGGCAATGTAGATTAATCTGATTAAAACCTTAGGGATTGAATATATTCTTTGGAGTTAGAATTGTACCTGACTTTGGCATTAAAGAGAAGTACACCCTTTTCTTTAGTCCTAAGTCATCTTGTGTTTTATTGATATGGAGTTGTCCTCGCTTTCGCATGCATGTTTCATATAGATCTTTAAGCATTGGCCGTTGGTTCCTGGGAGATCATCAAAGTTAACGGCGGAGGTGGGATGCTTGCGTGCTCGCCGGGTTCGGGTGTGACATATAGCGTACCAACGGTAAATGGTCAAAGTGGGCTCTCCCTCGTCAACCCACATAGTATGTACATGTGCTACAAGCTTCAGATGCGGTACGTCAAGATGTATCATATCACAATAGTAAGAATCATAATCATACGGTACTCCAAAATGCCTATGGACTGTCGCCATGGATGCTAATATGAAAACGTGTCCACAAACGTGGGTTAGCGCGACGGCTAGCAAGAAAACATTCAATCCCACCATAGGGGCCCTACGACTCCCTAGGACAAACTATAAGACAATTCTAACTAAAAGAATAATTTGATAACGTATCAAAATTCAGTCAAGTAACACATAATGCAGGAATGCCATGCTAACATGAAATGACGTGCTCTTCGCTCACACGACCATCGCCAAGCCCAAAGCCTTGCAGCGACCCCTACTCTAGGGCGTCCTTGACGCATGGTACGGTTCTACCCAGCACACAGCACAGGGTCGTCAAGCACGTACAAATCCCCGCACACAACCCATGGGCGTCATCTCGATTCAGTGCACTGAAGAGCAATTACTCCACATATCTCATCATATATCGCTCGGTATCGTGTGCTAATGCATGCTCAGCCATGAATCGCAAGATTCCCACTATCAACTCTGCAATTGATATAACAATGCCAGGCCAACAAACAAGCATGCCAATTCACAAGTACATGTTCATGAGATATGCTATCACCAATGGTTACAAAAATCAAACCACGGAAGAACCATTCGCTGCCCTTGCAAGTGTAGTATACCTAGCTACGGTGGTAACACACAATTCTCTTCAAGAGACATACCAATACTTAACCATTTCAATAAAATATTGAGATACTCGCCATCAATGCCTTAGACCAAAAACATTCATTGGACTTGACAACTAGCTACCTAGTTGAACTTCCTCGAAAATCTTCTTCACCAAACTTCTCCCTATGGGCTCTCGGTTCTCCAAGATTTTCCCCAATCCATCTCGTGAAATCATCAATTAAAAGTACTAATATACGATCTCATGACCTGTAAGAAGGCATTCTTACTATTTATCAGCCTATTACTCAAAGTCAGTTAGAAGACTTGTTCACAATATAAAATTCCATGTCCGAAAAATCTGATTGACCCTAACTCAGAACAGAACCGGTTTCCATCATTCAAATTGGTCTAAATCTCCTCGGTTTAACCATCCACTTCCATGCATGCATCGTACGAACATAGAACTATAATAATCCAATCAAGTCAGTCCATTTTGCTCGGTTTTTACCTCAAGAATCACTTCGGCAATCAGAACAAATTTTGTACCAGGAGTAAGCTTATTTTCAGTTCTATACATGCCAATCGTTCCAAGCTACTTAGACCAAGCTAGGCTTCAACAAATCTATGACATTCCATTCCTACTTAACAAGATTTACTCCCAACATCATACAAGGTAGCCCAAAATCTATTCCAACTCGGTTTCCAAGCTAGAACCGCACCCTACTAATCCTATTCCAAACACAAAGACGATTCTCGCCATTAAATTTACAATCGAACTTCTTAACGAGACGGACACACAAAATACATCTATCCTACGACGAGATTGAAGGAATTCTTGCCTTAGGTAGCTTGTTCTTGCGCGAGCACGACGCCTTTTCCTCTCGGTTTTCCCTCGACGACGAGCCGCGCCTTTCTTCTTCTTCACGCTCTCGGTCGTTCGGTCTCCTCCTCCCGCTCACTTGCTCACGAACTCTCTCTTTCTCTCTCCCTTAGCTTGCTCTTGGTCGAAAAAGGAAGAAGGGAGAGGAAGGCGAAGGGTTTCCCCTTTGTTGCATGTCTTGGATGGTCCACAAGTGACACTTGTCACACAATTCTTCTTTCCTAGTTTTCGTTTGCCACATGGCATTTCCCCCAATGGTCACTAATCATTGTCAAAGGATGGATATGATAGATCACTAATGATGCTTCATGCCATTTCCCTAGGAGTTTCGCCCATTTCTAGTCCATGGAAGAAAGAGCTCGCACGCCACTTGGCTTACCCTCATTGCTCCATTATCCAAGGTGAGATTTGATAGAACTCTTGGCCAATGGTTGAACTTGCTTCCCACGTAATTCCCTAAGCTTCCTTCGGCCAATACAATATCATGAAATGGGAAGGGAAGTCGCCACTTATTCATTCTTTTCTTGGCCCAACATCATCATGGAAATTGGTATCCAAAAATTTCATTTCTTGATCTTCCTTAGGACGGTCGACCAATTAGTCTTTGCATAAGAAAATTATCATGCCGCCACTTAGCATTGCCCTTATGGCCTCTCTATTCTTGCCCACTAAGCTTAGAAATTTTCAAGTATAGGCCCTAAATACAAAATCCTCGTCCCGTAGGCCTCTTCAGCGAATCTTCTAATTTCCAATTCCTTGAGTCAAAAGTCAGCTTCAAAACCCATTTGACCATTCTTGGTCATTAGGAATCTAGTAAACGGGGGATGCCACAATTGTGATCTTGACAAATTAGCCCCAATTATTTGAGGACATCTCCCCTAGCTGCTGAAAAATTCGTGCACCCCTTCCCCTCCTCCATTTCCTTCAAAATTTCCTTCTTTTCCTCTCTAGCCAAAACTACTCCAGAAGATAGTTTCTGAGCCTTCTGTTAGGCCTGCTCGAGGGGTCCATCCTGTTGCGTTTTTTCTGTGCTCCAACCACCATAGGTTAGTTCAAGATGTCCTTGAAATTTTTCCATTGGTTCCATTATTTTTGGAGGTCTGGTTAATTTATGGTGATTTTTGGAAGAAAAGGAGACAGATTCTGAGCTAGCTGAGGATAAGTGTTGGTTCTAGCTCTTAGAAATTCCAAATGACCTCAATTTTTTTTAGGAGAGCTTCATAACATCTAGTACTATGTTCAAATGGTCTATGGCCGCAAATAGATGGTTTTAAAATGAGTTTTATGGCTGATTATGGGTGGTACAAAACTAAACAGATTTTGACCGTCGCCCGCCAAGGAGAAACCGAGTTGATTGGAGGTCTTCGGGGTGTTGTTTCTCTTCAAAACTTTCGATGGGCCTCCCTAACACTTATATTGAGATGTTAGTAAGTGTAACTCGTGAGAATTTGAAGCCTAGAGATGATTTGTGGGTTTATATGCACGGTTTAGATTGAAACCGGTTGTGCCCTGCTTCTACCCTATTCTGTCCAATTCTATTGGGGATGTTTTCAGTGGTATTTTGGCTTCAAAATAACTCATGAGACCTCATAAGATGTGATGTGAGATGTTAATTGGAAGTATGTAAAGTGGATTGGGATTTAGGAATGATTTAAGGGCTATTTTGTGCATGAATCACCAAGCTACATTTTGTCCCGCATTTTGCTGCATGAACAAAATTTATAAAGGGTTCGTGGAGATATTGTGGTGTATTCGATCATTTGATTAGGCATTCTGAGTTGCCATGGCTATTGAGAGATTGGTGGGATAGAATTGAGAATTGATTGGATTTTGATCCAAAGTTAATGAATTTCCTAGGACGGTGCGAGCATCTTGGGAGGCCGAACACTTGTGAGTTTGAGGAAGATCGATTGAGGTGGATCTTTGCTAATTGCTTGAGGTAAGTGGTTCCTAAATCCTTACTTGAACCTAGGACACTACTGGATAGAGTGGTTGAATGAATTGATTGCTTGGTGAAGCATATGGCTTAAATTGCTCGACTGAGTATTGAATTCCATGACTTGAATGGCATAGCATGACAATTGAACTGCGGTATGCCTTGATGACACATTTGGCTATTGAGCCTTTGATTGTTGAATTGGCTGTGACGCCTACGTGATTTATATGGCCATAACGCTTGTGATATTGAAGTGGCTATGAAGCCCTGTCGTTGAATTGGCCATAGTACCTATGTTATTGAGTTGATTATAGTGCCTATACTATATAAATGGGCTATAGTGCCCCATCGATCGTTGGCTTGGTGCCTCGGAGATCGTAATTGGCTTGGTGGCCCTTTTGCATCGTAATTAGCTTGGAGCCCTGATGCAAATGAATGGTCAGAGTGTTTTGTGAACTACATCGCGGCCGTGGGCCCTGACGATGATTTGGCTTGGAACCCTGATGATACCATTTGGTCTAATGACCCCGGCAGTATCGGAGATTGGTGAAGTTGAATGAAAATGAGAATGCCATTTGGTCTGATGACCTCGGCGGCATGGAGTGGCTGTAAGCCTAGAGTGTATGATTGGTCTGATGACCCCCGTGGTATGTGGACATCATTTGGTCCGATGACCCCGGCGATGTCAGGTGGCATGAGTGCTAGTGGAGTATGTGGGTTGATGTGAAAATGGTGGCAGTTGGGCGTTGAATTGCATGTGCTTGTGCAAAAAGCTTGAGACCTGGAAGTTGAGTGTGATTAATTGTAAGCTCGTCCGTGCTTGGCTATTGATATGCCTGTTTGTTTGATGCGATGGGCTATTGTTAATTGCTTGCATCTTGGTGGTATCGTGTGTAGTTTTGGGGGACTAGTGCTCAGGTCTAGGTTAATGTTTCACTTCCTGAGATATATATATATATATATATCTCACCCCAGTGGGGGATTAATTTTCATGTCTTTAAAGAAGGAAATACAAACAAGGTGGGGATGAGTTCTCGATGAAGAAATGGAATGAATGGTTTTATGTATTTTGTAGCCATAAGGATTGTATCTGATTTTGAGGATTTAGAAATTGAGTTTTGGGTACATGGCTGCGCTAACTTCTGAGGAGAATTTTATCTATAAGAAGTGTATACCCTTTGTCCTGAGTCATTTCATTATGAAATTGTACGAAGCAGTTTTGTGGCTTCCGCGATCTTGTTCCTTTGTCAAGTTGTTATATGGTTGGCCAGAGGATCTTGGATGGCATAGCTTATTTACGGCCAGGTGGGGATATCCGCGTGCTCGACGAGTTCGGGGCGTGACATCCCAGTTTAAGTGGTATCAGAGCAAGGTCAGCTCGATCCAGTGTGATTGAGGTTTGGAGTGATAATGAGTGATGACTTGAGAACAATTAGATAGTGATACCTACAGGATTAGGCTTTGATTGTTGAATCTTGAGGATTCTAGGCTTGAATTCTTGTTGTATCTTCATGGTCATAGTGTTGATTTTGATCGATGATCTTGGGTGTTGATATTATCGAGGTTTAAGTAGAAACAAGAAGAAACTAAAGAGACATAGGCATGGATTTTGAGGTAGTAATTATGCTTGAGGTTAGTAGAGAATTGTTTATGAATGAGGGGTCAATTGGATTACCTAATTGTGATTGTGGTTTGTCAATGACCTAACTTGAGGAATGTGAGTTATAAAGAGACGATTGGTATTAGTGGATTTAGGCTTGAATTGTGTTCTATCTTGATGGTTTTGGTTATCGGTGGTTATTGACAACCTTGGATAATATGAGATGAGATGTATACGAGGAAGTAGACAAGGAATATTTGGTATTAAAGGTCAGTTGTGACCGAATGAATAAGGATTTGACTTGAATAGCGACTAGACTTGAGGTATATGATGGAATATAGGCCCTTGATCCATGTGATGTGATGGTCATTGGTGGAATTAGAAACCTTCGATGGATAAGAATTGATCCGAATGTGATCATGGTATGACTAGTAGTGAGGACAGTCATGATATGTATGTGTTTATGGCATTAAAATGAAAGTTGATTTGGGTGCATGCATGAGCTTATCACTATCAGACTTAATAAACTGTCGCTTGGTATGGGACGAGTTGATGGGATACCTATAAACCGTAATGAAGCATGTTATGGGGCGTGTGGAATGGGGCTTCCTCCGTAGATGTATGACTTAGGACAACCTGTAACAACCAGGACTAATGAGGGTGGGGAGTGATCGCCGGGATAGAGAGGTCCGGACGAGGAGCGGTTCCTGGAAGGCTTCTAAGATAGCGAGAAGGCAGGGATGACCCAAGTCATAAATTGAAAGGGAAAGCCTAGGTATCAGGGTTGGGTCTGATTGTGGTTAAGAGATGTATGGCACATGATTGATTCTTACAATGAATGTTCAAAAGTGGCATGGCATTTTTAATGGCGCCTGTGATAGGCATGGCTAAGAGCCCTATATTTGGTAGTGAGTGCCGTTTGAAAAAGAAAATTGATGTTGTGATTGGCCTAGTTGGCATATGTTGTAATTGGCATCATGTAATTGTTGTGGCCGAGGTCTAACTGAGAGATTAGACGGCATGTGAGGTTTATACCTATTGAACTGATGCCTGTTGAGATTAAGATATCATGTTGTGTTTATGCTAGAGTGGCAGATGCCCCTGGATTTATGGCATGAACGATTGAAATGGCACTTTGAGTACTTGCTTGACGTTGGCTTAGTTGAGTTTTAGCCTAGTGAGGCTTGCCTAGTAACTGGCTGTTATTTGAGAAGTTGCCTCATGGAGGCTTGCTTGTTATGTGGTTGCTGCTTAACGATGATTTGGAATCCATGGATGGTGAACAACTAGTTGAGAGTAGCGGGAACCACTGGATGGCTGATGGTGAACGATGATGAGGTGAGCAGCCCGAGACTGCTAGACTTGAGTAGACGACTTGAGTCTTCGATTCCTGAAGGGAATCATAGTGGGTCAAGTGACATGAGAATCTAATGACGTTGAACGACCAAAGTATGGTCGTAGAAGAGCATTGCGCTCGAGTATACATGATGTGGAAGATCCGAGAACTGAGAATGATCATGAGAATTGAGTAAAGAAGAGCGATTGGAGTATGAGTACCAAAAGAGAATATGGCTCGATTTGTTAATCGTGCGAGACCCAATTGTGATAAGGGGTCATGAGAACTTTAAATGGGAATGCGAAAAATTGATGGGTAGGCAAGCTCGAGAAGAAGCTGCCCTTGTACCCAAGTCGCTGAGACGACTGATGCTGGTGTTGATGAGTTAAGTGATGGAAGTCACGAGATAGGTGACTCTGAGTTATTTCATTCTACAGTGAATGTGTGGGAAAAACCACGAGAGTTTTGAAAAGCTTGTGAAGTTATGAATGATGTTGAGATTGACTGAGTTTAACAGAGGGATGAGATTTGAAATTGTTCCCCTCTAGATTAGGGATCTTGGTAAGGAAACCTTAGAGGTTTTGGGTGCACTCAATAAAGAAAGTGACACTGGCAGTTACTAGCCTTAAGAGACTGTTGATGATTGGTGAAAGGTCACCGGGGGAAAGGTTGTCACCCCCGAACCCGGCGAGCACACAAGCATCCCACCTTCGCCGTTACCTTTGATTATCTCCCAAGAACCAACGGCCATTAACTTAAAGACCTATATGAAGCATGCACGCGAAAGCGATGACATCTCCATAAAAACAACTCAAGTGAGATGACTTAGGACAAAAAAGGGATACATTTCTCATTAAAGGCAAGTCAGGTACAATTCTAACTACAAAGAATATATAGTCTCTAAGGTCTCAATGAAATTAAATCTTCACATCCTCCAAAAGTTTCTTCCAATGCCAGTCCATGGCAGGCTCATGTCTCCATCGTCTAGGACCTGAAAATGTTGTCCCATGACGGGGTGAGATATATAATCCCAGTAAGTCAAACCTAACCCTAAACTAGGCTGCCAGTACCTCCAGACACTTTTGAAAAACATGGTATTTTGGAATTAAAAACTTTGGCATGGTAAAACGGGGGTACTTTCCAAAACATGGCATTTCAGTACTTTCAATATAGCTTGACTCAGTCAAGAAAAATCATGATAACTCTAAGCTTCGTATAATGGCAGGGTTTTCAATCAAAAGTAAATATTCGACGCCATCTCAAAAATGATGATATTTCAAATGACATTTCATGAATTTCCAGAAAACATATCATTTTCTATCACGCCCGTCCAAGGCCATTCTTATCACATGAGGCAGACTTGAAACTCGCAAGACAACTTTCATTCCTGAGGCAAATTATTCAAATCATGAGGCATTTTCGATTTCTCAAAACCCATTCTTTGAATTTCCAAGAAAATAAGTATTTCCATTTCCACCTATCTTGGGCTGCCCACTTTAGGGCTGCGAGATGATTCCGTCTCCATATGACCCGTCGGTACATATGAAACTCTCGCGTCCGGACCTAGAGATGATTCAGTCACCATACGACTCTCGACGCCCATTTTCAATCGAGATGAATCGCGTCAGTATGGGACTCTCTAGCCGCACGACCTCGTCAGGTCAAATGGGAGTAACTCCCTCCCAATACGTTGGCCAAATTATAAATTCCTTGGCGATCCCACACGCCATTGGCGATCCCACACGCCAGTGCACTTATAATTTTTCCCGGCGATCCCACACGCCAGTGCACTTATGATTACTCGGCGATCTCACACGCCATTTATTCATAAAATGTCCAGTTATAAAGTAGCCTCAAATTTTCGTTCAAAGAAAATAATTCATGCCTCGAAATACTTCATTCAATAACAACTCATGAAATCAAGCAGTTCATCGCCTACTCGAGGCATTCATTTCAAACGTCCCTCACTGGACAAAACACGTTCCACGTTACGAAATTCCCATTAAGAAAACAAGCATCATTCATCAATTTTCACAAAACACAAGCTTGACATCAATCATGGTTTCAAAATCTCCATTAGAGATTTGATTAGTCATCCATGCCCCTCATTACACTAAATTAAAACGGGAATTTTTTTATAAAAGATGCCAAGAAGTTCAACCACATTCCACTACCAGATTAGGACTTTTCAAATTCACCTTGATTTCATAGTTCCTCATACCACAAATCAATCAAGCACAACTTGCCAAAACATGGCAGATTTGTTTCCTCGCGCCTCTCACAAAATTAGTCCATAAAACCTTTCACTCCAACTCAAAGCTTCGTCCTTTAGTAACCTAACATCCTAATAAATGTTTAGGAATAACTTACCTCAAGCTATTAGCAAAAATCCACACCAAACGAGCCTTCTCAATCCTCAAGATCACAGTCAAATGAGAACCACGTGCCGTCCTATGAAGTTTATCAATGTCGAGTCAAAATCCACTCAATTTTGGATTAGAAACAATCGAACTTCACTTTCTATAAACCATTCTCTCGATTACCAAACAAATGGCAACCCAGGATGCCTTAACAATTGATCAAATACACGTCGATATCACCATGAACCCTTTATGTATTCAGTTCAAACAACAACTTATAGGGCAGAATATAACTCGAAGGTTTCGCGCCCAAATTAGTCCTTAAATCACTTTTAAATCTCAATCCACTTCACATACTTTCCACTAATACCTTAATCAACATTATAGGTAGTCCCTTGAGTCAATTTGAAGTCAAAACACTCTTATATCAGCCCCCAACAGAATCGGTACACAAAGAACATCATCCAAAACAGAACCGGTTTTGTGTTCCAACCGCTCAATCGAGCCATGAATCAATTCTAATCCTCAATCCTTTAATAATAAACTTGCTAATACCTTCCTTTATGGGTTTAGGAAGCTCACCGTGAGATTTGAAGTGGATTGATACCCCAAAGACGTCGAAACAACCCGATCTCTTCAAAGTCAGAATCTGTCCATTTTTGTACCACCCATAATCAGCCATAAAAGTAATTCTAAAATCATCTATTCGAAGCCATAAACCATCTGAACATAGTAATAGATGTTATGAAGCTCTCCTAAAAAATTGGAGGTCATTTGGAATTTCTAAGAGCTAGAACCAACACTTCTCCTCAACTAGCTCAGTATCCGTCCTCTTTTCTTCCAAAAATCACCAAAAATCAACCAGACTTCAAAAAATCATGAAACCAACGGCAAAATGTCAAGGACATCTTGAAATAACCTGTGATAAATACGCTCGACCAAACGACGCCGGAAAGAGACGATATACTGCACCGAACAGAAGGGTCAAAAACTATTTTTCTGGTCAGTTTTCTGTTAGGTGAAGATGAAGAGGAAAATGAAGGAATTGGCAAGGAGGAGTGAGGGTGGTCGACCAGCTTAATTGGTACCATTTTGTCAAGATCATAATTAATGGCAATTAATGCTTGGTTTAACCATAGGATGACACTTGGCAACCTCCCATTGGGTGCTTCATTGACTTTGACTTCCATTGACTTTCCTTGCCTTCTTCTCCAAGCATTTTCAGCAGCCACTAGGGATGGGTAAAATGACCATTTTGGCCTTCTTAAGTTCTTTAGGCGTGGGCAAATGGTCTAGGGGCAAAACGGTCTTTTCGCACTTTCAGTCCAAACTTCACTTTTCCAATTCGAAATTACCATTTGGCGAGACATTGTCAAATTCCTACTCAGAATTGGAATTCTCTATTTCCAATTACCAATTTTGAGCTTCCATTTCATGATCATTTGTTCGTCGATCGTAATTCCAGTTTGTCTCGAACTAACGGGCGGCTTTTGCAAACATTACGCATATCGACTATGTGATTCTCATCACACTGAGGATAACTCAAGTTATGGCAGCTCTGGTTATCATGTAATTGCGAGGGTTCATCGCTAGTTCCGACGGCTTCGATCGTCATAGTTCGATTTAGGAAAATTTGCATATTATACATTGGTTAAGCGGCTTCACCCGCGATTCAATCGTATAACGCTAGCATTGTATTCGTTAATCGTCATCTGATCGGCCTCATTGGATCTAAATGTTCCATCGACAATCCTTATGGTCAAAGTGTCATTTCCTTTTTCGAGTTTCCTAGGTCCACGTACCTTGTCTTGCGTTAGCCTTTCCCTTTTGGTCAGTTTACTCAAGATTGATCAGATCTGAGCGAGACAAGACTGAAATACATCGTAAGCTACATTCACATTCAACAGCCTCAAAATTGTAGGAAATTCATAATGTCACAAAGGTTTTCCTTGAAGGCATGGTATTGTCGGAATCGCCTTCATTGAGTTGTTTAATGGAAGTACTTTCCTGGTATTGCCTGAGAGAAAGGGTTGTTGGGATCCTAATAATCTTGTAAGGATCTGAGAACGATCGACCAGTATGAGACAGAGTTCTCAAGGTGTTCTAAGTGTATTAAGGGTGGTCAAGGACCCATTGAGTGAGACGTGAGGTCTCAAAGTGGAATGAAATTTGAAAGCCTTATGGCTAGTGATTATTCCTGACTTTGAGGAATGATAATGGGGCTCAGTAAGAGAAGTGAATAATCAGAGGACATGTGAATAATAGAACTTCTGCTCACGGATTACGAACAAAGAAATGTTCATTTTAGAACGTGGGATATGCCTGTGCAAATGGTTATTACCTTGGCATAAGGCTTGTGGTGGTTAACCTCTTGTTGTTATGAAGAATATAAAAGAGACTGACATGTCAGTTTGTCGAGCCTTGTCGATTTATGAGATCAATTGAGGTTGAATCGGAACCTCTAGAAGTGCTATTGTGTGTTGTCAACCCTAAAGAGTAGGGTGTCATTATTAAAGGGCGATAGGACCATGAGATGGTCGTTGAGGGAAATGAAAGTGAATGGACTTGATAGTCCTGACGGTTGCAATTCTAATGCATGGTTGAGTAAGCGGAAAAGAGTGCTTAGAGTGTAATTATAAAGTGACTCAAGGTAGTCGAATTGAATATTCGATATGGGAATTTGTGGAGACCGAGGAAGAACCTCGACTTGTTGGAATTTTGTCACTTGAGGTAACTGAGTCATTGGAAGAAGAGTGTCAGACCTGGTGAAATTTGAATCCTGGAGTGACGATATCGCCGTTAGCGTAGACTTCGAGAATGACACTCTAAGGAATGGGAAGGACAAGGTGGATTCGAAGTGAGAGAGTGTCACTAAAGTGTATAGTTTCCTTCATAGGGTAAGAGACCCTAGTGTGAAAGGAAGAGAACATCCGAATTGTATCGGTAGTGAGATTGAGCGTCTGGACTGAGAAAGAAGACATAGAGCTTGAATGATTCCTGGAAGTGAAGTCCGAGAAACTGTCCTATAGACAACATTGAATTCCAGGATAATGTTGACGTTTAGTCGAATGGATGAGATTGAGGTATGGTTGCATTAGCTGGTTGTGGAACCCAGAGGCTAAGGCACTAATGCTTCCTAAGGGAAGAGTGACAAAAATGAACAAAATGTTGTGTATGGTCCAAGTGGAGACCCTTGAGAGCAGAGAGCCAAGATATGAGCTCTTAAGTGAATGATACCATGGACAGTTGGAATGATTCGATACCTGATAGTGATGAAGTGAATAACAGTCGAATGAAGTATCCAAGAAGCACTTAGATTGATTGTTACTGTCTTGAGAGACGATGATTGGACTCGTTTAAGGAGTCATGAACAACATGAATAACCTACGAGAGTGTCCTATGGACTTTAAGAAGATGCTCGTTATATGTGGAATGCGAAGAGCACGAGCTAAGGGTATGATGAGGTAAAATTCCTCAATTGTGAAATTTATGAGGAATGAAATCCCTGTGGAGCCTTCGATGATGGGGATAAGTGACGAATCGACTAGGGTCAATGTGAGTTGCTAAAACTTGAAGTTTCTTGGGATTGATGAAATATTACCGACGAATCGTGGGAAGATTCCCCACAAGAGCTGCTCCATTAAAGAAATGGACTAAGAACAAGATGTGATGCAAGTGGATGAATAAACGTGAATTTTTTTTTGAGGACTTGAGTTAAGTTGATGACTACGTTGGTAATGGCATTCCTATTTGGAATCAAAAGAGTCAAGAGAAACATAATGACGTGGCGTAAAAGAGGAATTTGAGTCGTTGTGTGGCAAGCTGATACGAACTGCGCGAATGCGCCGTGACGATAATGCCATATGAGTTGGAATGCTTAGAGCATGATTGGAATTGGTTTACGAATGTCCTTGCGACAAAGTTTGTGAAACCTTGTTTGAGTGGAAGAAAATATTGAGTCTGTATCTACCACGAGAGAATAAGGTAGTATGAAGAGATTCTCGAGGGGAATTGAGCATGATACAACACGAATAAGTAAAATTGCTTATGAGTATGAAAGCGTTGCTTGTATAAAGAGAGGCCTCACAAGTTACGTGAATTATAAGAGGTTGAGACTGGAGCATTGTGTAATTGGTGATAGAGGGATAGATCTTCCCATGAGAAGTAAGAGATTCAACCTCTAAATTGGAAGTTCGCCAGTTGACTAGGATGATGGCTATTGGAATAATCAGGCCCGAAAGTCAGAAAGGAATTAAGGGGATTGCGAGGAGTGGACCCTGAGATCCAAATAATTATGAGAGTGAACATAGCAGAAAAGAAACCCAGACGTCCAAGTACTTGGGAAAGAGATTATTGAAGTTGAGAATAGAAACCTTGACGTTCCAGGGATGAGGGTATGAGTCCAGTATTGAAAGGGGAATTTCAAGAGATGGCCTCATCGAAAATTTGAAGGGAGAATTATGGTGTCCCTTGAGATGGCACAAGGATGTGCCAAGATTTTCCTTAATAATATTGGTGATATGGACTGAGAGTTGGATTAGTCTATCATGTGGTTGAGCATTAGATATGCTGTGACATTCTGAATTCCGACCCTATCTCGAAGCTTATTAATGAACGAATGTCTATCGATGTATTCCAGTTAATCTCGCTCAGAATTGATCACTCTCGAGTCGACTAACCAATGGGGAATGGCCATATAGGATTTAAAGTACGTGGACCAAAGAACTTAACCACGAGTCGACGCTTTGACCATAAGGATCGTCGAGGGAATATTTTGGACTGCTGAAGGTCGATCTAAGAATGGTTTTGGAACGATTTGCTAGTGTCGTGCGATTGGTTCACGGGTGATTCCGTATGACCATGACATGATTTGCGAATTAACCTAAATCGATTCCTAACGATCGTGACCTTCGAGACTAGTAATTGACCCTCACGATTACATGACAACCAAAGCCACCGTGGCTCGAGTAACTCTTAAACGTGACATTGGTCGCGGGTCGATACGCGTAACTCCTAAGAGCCGCCCATTAGTCTGAGACGCACTAGAATGACAATTGACTGAATTTAGCCATATATTGGACTTCGAGATTGGAGGCCGGACATTCGAAGATCACAAAGGAGTAAACTTGGACGTCGCCTCATCGAGGAGTTGTTAAGATTAGAATTAGCCCCGTATAAGTTAGAAAAGAGAAATTCGGGTCGACGAGTGAAATTGACCCTTTTACCCCTAAGCTTAGCACCCATTCCTCTTAGATAAAGCAAGGGCAAAATGGACATTTGCCCCTCCCCTAGTTGCAATCGAAATTAGAGGGTAAATAGGTCTTTTGGCTAGTGAATTATTGAGGTTTAGATGAGACAAATTGATTTGACTAAATCCCTCAAACCACTTCCATCAAGTGTCATTCCTTGCTACTATTCATGTCCACCAACTCTCAACCACCCCACCAAAGCTTTCCCTCCAATTTTCCTCTCTTTTATGGATATCTCTCTCCCTCTCTCTCTCCCCCCATTTGTCATTCGGCAACCTCCCCTATCCGACTCCCTCTCTTTTCCCTCATTTCTCACGTTCTCTCCATCTCCCTCATTCTCTCGTTGCTCCCTCGGTTTCAAAGGGAAACCGCCGACCACCACCACTCCACCACTTCAAACCACCACCAAGACACCCTCCTCTACCTCTTAGGCCGTGAGAGATCCGCCGTTCAAGCCCGGAACCGCGCGAAACCCCCATGACCAGAATCGAACCAAGGGAAGAACAAAGTGTGTTCATGAGGAAACCTTGAAAAGTTCTTGAGGTAAGTGACTTTGGAGACTTAGATAGTTATGTTAGGGTGTTAGGGACTCGAGTTAAGAGTGATATTGATGTTGTTCTTGGCCATTTGTGTTTGATTTTCAAAGGACCGAGTTGTTCACCGCCGGACCAGATTTACGCCGTGAGTTCCCTCGCCACTTGCCGCCGGTTTCCTTGGACCTTTAAGCTAGGTAAGCTTGTTCTAACCTTTTTCTAGGACCTTAGGTGATGGAAGGACCGAGTGAGGGGTGTGTTAGTGTGATTTAGTGGGCTGATCTTGATGGAGTTCAAGGGAACCCGAATATGTGATTTTTGTGGATAGATCGTATTGATGACTCGAGATGCTTGGAGTGTCGAAATCATGGTTAAAATGGATTAGTGGATAAGTGTTAGTGTGGACCGAATGCCTTATTGTGCCATTTGAAGTGTTAGAGCTTGATTGGACTTGATTGAGTTAGTGTAGCCCTTGATTGTGCATAGATGTGTTCGGCCTTAGTGTGATCTTGATGAATCATTGTGTGAAATGGCCGTGGGCCCTCAAATATATTCTGGTCGTGTATTAACGACAGGGAATTAAACGATGAAAATGGCACCATGGTTGTGAATTCGGCCTTGTATGATGAGTTGAGGCCTTAAATATGTTAATTGATCGATTGGCCTCATTGATGTTTGCTATAGCCGAATGATGATGTTAAGGAATGTCGATTCCCTTAATCGACTTGTATTCGATCGTGGAGTATTGCAATGGCCTTGATTGATTGGATAATGTGATGATATGCCGTGATATGGATTTGTGATTGAAATGGCCGAATGGTGCTTATGATGGTGATATGCACATGTGATTGTTTATGCTATAATTGGTTGAATTATAAGCCTATGTGCATATGGTGCCCTGATGCGTTAAACGCGGGGCTTATCGATATCCTGATGCGTTAAACGCGGGTCATGAGACATGGCATTGGAAACCTGAGGCGTTAAACGCGGGTCATGAGACATGGCATTGGAAACCTGAGGCGTTAAACGCGGGTTCCTTGATTTATTAAGCCTGAGGCGTTAAACGCAGGCTCTGCCCTG
Source organism: Rhodomyrtus psidioides (assembly GCA_021437785.1). Lineage (NCBI taxonomy): Eukaryota > Viridiplantae > Streptophyta > Magnoliopsida > Myrtales > Myrtaceae > Rhodomyrtus > Rhodomyrtus psidioides. The sequence continues at coordinate 15,143,823 of JAILYB010000002.1, forward strand.
AGTATTACGATCGTAATAAGTATATACATATGTACATATATATAAGCTATCCTCTATACTGCGAGATATTAAGTGCCAAGGTACGAAAGCCAAGCCTAGTCTAGATTGGTGCGTTGAATGACAATGCATGTCTTGATTAAGTTGTTATGTGTCTTTTGCCTGAAATTCGCATGGTCAGTCATTGTATGTGTTTGGGTGTGTCTGGAAGTCCCGAGTGCCTAGCTTAGGGTTAGGACTAGCTTATTGAGTTTATCTCACCCCGTCATGGGACCCACATTTTCAGACCCCAAACCCTAAGCATGCCGCCGCCGTCAATTTTTGGGGTACCCGTCCGGGTAGAGCAGTATTCCACGGAGTACCCAGTGGGGGAATGGAAGGTGTACATTAGAAAGTATGGCACTATCTGGATGGACGTAGGACTACAAGACTAGAGGCCAGACAGGTTTGCAGCTTGGTTCTATCGAGACGATGATCTCACCGTTGGGCCGCTGAGGACGTTTGACGTGCCTTGGGATGTAAGCCTGGCGAGGAGGACCCCATGATCGTACACCCCGCGGATGGAGAGCTTATTGACGCCGAGACCGTTCCTGATCCGGATCTTCCTCCAGCACCGTCCCAGAACCCCGTCGTTGATGGCGCTGTCGTGGAGTCCTCTGATGCTGGTGACGACCCCATGGAGGCAGAGGAGTCCGAGCCAGAGTGAGGTAGAAGAGGAAGAAGAAGAAGAGCCCGAAGAAGACCTTGAAGATATGATCCCGTGCACCGTGAGGACCATGCTGATGACCGTGAGCCTGACCCTTAGACAGTGTAGGTGCCCTGGACTTTTGGGTGTTCCCTTTTTTTGGTTAGTGTCTGACTCGTAGTTAGATAGATGACCTCCTTTTTGAGTAGGCTAACTACCTTCCCTTGGTCCCAAGTAATGTATTTCGTTCTGTGATTATGATGTAAAATTGAATCTATGTTATGTTATGGTTAAGTGTCTCTTTTCCTCAAATCATCTTGTTATTTTATGTATGGAGTTATGTATGTCGCTTCCGCATGTGCATATGAGTCTCATTGTCAAGTGTGTACCGTTGGATCCTGGGTAAGAAGTTAATCAGTATGGCAGTAGGGCGATGTTAGCGTGCTCGAAAGGACTCGGGGCGTGACACATGCCGATAAGAGAGGGACATGACCATGAAAGTTAATGGATTACTTTGATCCAAGGGAATTTTCGAATGGAGTCGAGAACGGATTACTGTGGTAGTAATCGTGAAATGGTTTAAGAAATTGAGAGGGCCATAGCTCGATTTGGATAATGGAGGGCAAGTTGATTAAGCCCTTGATCTCCATTGGTACAAACGGATGTTTGAAGAGAATGATCCGCCTGATGGCATGGGCACTAAAGAGTGCATTCTGTGAGGATTTAATAGTAATGGTGTTAGGTGAATGGAAGAGGTTATCTGAAAGAGTGAGGTAGCGGTGAGGCGTCGATGCCCAAGAGATTGAGTGGATAAGAAGATGGCAAATTTTGAGGACGAAATTTCTTTAAGAGGGGAAGAATTGACATTCTGAATTGCTGGCCCTCCAGGCTTGAGATATGAAATGGAAGCTCGAATTGGCAATTGAAAATGAAGAATTTCAAAATTGGAAAAAGGTTTGACGTCGTCTCGCCAATGGTCATTCAGAATAGAGAAAACGAAGTTCAGACGAAAAATGACAATTGACCGTTTTACCCCTCGCCTATTTGTCTTTGCCTTAAGGATCTTCGAAGGTAGAAATGGTCATTTCTCCCACACCTTGAGGCTGTCGAAAATGCTTGGAGAAGAAGGCAAAGAAATTCAATGGAAGTCAAAGTCAATGAAGCAACCAATGGGAGGTTGCCAAGTGTCATCCTATGGTTAAACCAAGCATTAATTGCCATTAATTGTGATCTTGACAAATTGGCCCCAATTATTTGAGGACGTCTCCCCTAGCTGCTGAAAAATTAGTGCACCCATTCCCCTCCTCCATTTCCATCAAAATTTTCTTCTTTTCCTCTCTAGCCAAAACTGCTCCAGAAGATAGTTTATGAGCCTTCTGTTCGGCCTACTCGAGGGATCCATCATGTCGCCATTTTTCCATAATCTAACCACCACAGGTTATTTCAAGATGTCATTGACATTTTTCCGTTGGTTTCATGATTTTTGGAAGTTTGGTTAATTTATGGTGATTTTTAGAAGAAAAGCGAACATATTCTGAGCTAACTGAGGACAAGTGTTGGTTCTAGCTCTTAGAAATTCCAAATGATCTCAAATTTTTTAGGAGAGCTTCATAACATCTAGTACTATGTTTAGATGGTCTATGGCTGCAAATAGATGGTTTTAAAATGATTTTTATGGCTGATTATGGATGGTACAAAACTGGACAGATTCTGACCGTCGCGCGCCTAGGAGAAACCGAGTTGATTGGAGCTCTTCGGGGTGCTGTTTCTCTTCGAAACTTTCGGCGAGCCTCCCTAACACTTATATTGAGATGTTAATAAGTGTAACTCGTGAGAATTTGGAGCCTAGAGATGATTTGTGGGTTTATATGCACGGTTTAGATTGAAACCGGTTGTGCCCTGCTTCTGGCCTGTTCTGTCCAATTCTGTTATGGATGTTTTCAGTGGTATTTTGGCTTCAAAATAACTCATGAGACCTGATAAGATGTGATGTGAGGTGTTAAATGGAAGTATGTAAAGTGGATTGGGATTTAGGAATGATTTAAGTGCTATTTTGTGCATGAATCACCAAGCTTCATTCTGTCCCGCATTTTGCTGCATGAACAGAATTTATAAAGGGTTCGTGGAGATATTGTGGTGTATTCGATCATTTGATTAGGCATCCTGAGTTGCCATTTGATTGGCTATTGAGAGATTGGTGGGACTAGGGACAACCTGCAACGGCCAGATCTGATGAGGGCGGGGAGTGATCGCCGGGACAGAGAGGTCCGGACAAGGAGCGGCTCCTGGCAGGCTTCTAAGATGGCAAGTGTGGCATCCCCCATTTATTAGATTCCTAATGACCAAGATTGGTCAAATGGGTTTTGAAGCTGACCCTTGACGCAAGGATTTAAGGATTCGGGAATACGAGTCGAGACAAGGAAAGTAAGACTGGTCAAGATGATCTAGAAGACAAAGAGAAAATAAGAATTTCTTCAGGCGACCTAAAGGGCAAAAGGAATTAGAAACATTAGACAAGTTTCTAATAAGTATTTGTAGCGATGAATAATTCTATACCAATTGGGAAGTCACGGCCGAGACTAGGAGATTCACCACTGTTAAAGGAATGGACGTGAATTAGGATGTGCATGGGTGATCGACTAATAAGAGTTCGTGAGGATTAAATTGTGCACTAGTTTATGTTCGAAATCCCCAAGCTAGGTGTGAGAGCAAGTATCGGTCATGAGGAAAATGCCAGAGGGCGGCATGGTAATTTTCATACAAGACTAATTGGTCGATCATCCTAAGGAAATAACAAGGGATGAAATTTTCGGCCATGAATTTCTAATGTGGTATTTGTTGACACCTAAATTTTGATCAACTTTTTTTTTATTTTTTTTTATTTTTTTATTTTTATTTTGAAAATTCATAGAAAATCCATAAAAAGTTGAAAAAATTGAAAAATCAATTTTGGTGACCTTAGCCAAGCTAAATGAACCATTTTGACCAAAAAAATAATTTTCATAATTTTCATTTTTTTATATATATTTTCGAAAAATACAAAAAAAAAGAAAAAAAGAAAAAGAAAATCAAGAAAATCAAGAAAAATAATATTTGAGGTCATAAAGATATATAAAAATAGTCGGTATTTTTATTTTTATTTTATCTATTTTCTAACCTCATAAATAGTAAAATTCAAGTTTGATTTTAGGTGTTTTCTGATCACCATAAAATTGAATCTGGCAAAAATATTAGTAATGATTAAAAGGAAAAGGAGTGAAAACATCATCATTCAAAAGGAAAAGGAAACTAATCATTTTGTCTTTTCTTTTGATTATTTTATTATTATTCTTACTTTTTAATATTTTATTTTATTATTATTTTTATTATTATTTTATTTTTTATTATTATTCACTCACATTTTCCCTCATCCGTCGCTGGCTTCTTCTCCTCCCGCGACTTCATCTTCTTCGGCTCCTTCCTCTTCTTCCTCTCCCGTAGCTTCTTCTTCTTCTTTTCTTCTTCTTCTTCTTAAAAATAAAATGGAATCCTCACCTTCGTGCACTATTTTCCTTCGCCTTCGACCCTTCCGCCGTCGTCGCTAGCCGTTGTACCTCAAAGCCGCCGTGAATAACCCAAGACCCGCGGCCTCCACCCGTTTCGGAGTTTGGTTCGGGATTGTTTCGGATCGGGCCAAATCCGTCATCGCCAAAGCGCGCTATCGCCTCCGGCGACAGCCCCGGAGTCCTACCTCCTCCCTCGGAGCTTATGGAGCCTACGCGCCGCTGGTGGAGCCCAGAAACAGCCTCGGGTCACCACCCCGTCGTCGGAGCGTATCCGGACGTGTCGGAACGTGTCCGGACGTGTCGGAGCGTGTCGGAGCCGTGTCCGAGCAGTGTCGGAACAGTGCATGAACAGTGTCGGAACAGTGCATGAACAGTGTCCAATTTCTAAATTTTTTTATTTTTTTATTTTTTAGTCTTAATTTGTGAAATTGACTATCGACATTCTAATGGCGATCGACAGGTAACGGGCATGGGGATGGTCGCAGGCTGGGGCTGGGCGATTGAAAGCTGGTGTCCAATCCGGTATGTTTTACGTACCCGATCCGTATATCAGGATTATTTTTCTAAAATATTGCATTTATAGACTTGATTTGTATGTATTTGTTTCAGTCTAGTGGTTAGCTTATTTATCTGGTTGAGTGTTATCTATTGTCAAAGACATGCTTTTTGTTAAAATATTTTCTGAAAATATAAAAAAATATTAATGAATCAAAAATGCCAAAAAAATGGAAAAATTAAAGAAAAACAAAAAAATTGAGAAAAATTGCAGAAAAATTCTAAAAATTGTCCAAGGCTGAAAATGACAAAAAATTGATTTGTTTTCATTTTTGGGATTTTCTCCCATTTAATCCAAAATGGCGATTTCACCCCTCAAAGGGTAAATCGTCTTTGATATTCTAATGAATTGTGGAAATTGCTTAGAATTTGGTGATGGGCCAGATGGGTGGTTAAACCTTATGTCTAAGATTTCCACATTTCATTTCCATTTTTAGAAAATGACGATTTTACCCTTCGAATGGTAAATCGGTTTCTAAAATTCCCGAAAATCACGAAAATTGCCAAAAAAAATAGGAAATGGGTCAATTGAGTGACCAAACCTGTTTTGACTCCGGATTCATTCCGAAATGATGATTTTGTCCTTTTTGGGCAAATTGTCCCCTTTGTCTCACAATTACGATTTTGCCCCTGATGGGCAAAATCATGTCTAAATCATTCCTAAGCCTGATTGATGCTTCTCTAGGCCAATATGGCCTTATTAGGAATGCCATGTGATTTATTTGTACATTTGAATTCATTGATTTGTGCACTTTATTATTGATTGTGATTGCCAGGATAGTCATTCCTATCTGCATGAACTCCTAGATTTAGGACTTGTACCCCACTCATCTGTATGAAATCTTAATTCAGAAAACTCAGTCAACTTAGGTACCGAAAGGGCGTCAACTCTGATAGTTGACGTAACTAAGTCCCCGAACCCATTTCCCTGGTTATCGCAGAATTGAATATAAACTCCCGACTATTCAATAGGGTGGTCCAATCATACCCTCCAAAAAATGATTGGTGGCGACTCCATGACATGCACACTTAGCACATATCACTAGACCATACTGAAGGTCGACTACGCATACCTCCGTTGCGATTTGGGTAACGGGCCTTGGGAGAGGCCCGCGTCCGACCAGACTGGACGGCCCATTAGCCCTCGAGAGCCCATGGCGAAATTCGAGAGGGTCGCGACAGTATTCGGCCAAGAAGTGAAGGGAACTAGTGGCACGTGAAATTTTCCATTGGCCATTAAAGACCTAGGAGTTGGCGTGAAGCAAGGCCATCCATTGGCCGTTTGTCATATAAAATCTCACTTAGATATTGGAGCAATGAGGGTAGCGTCAAGTGGCGCGCGAACTCATCCTTCCATGGATCATGAATGGGTGAAAATCCTAGGGAACATGCAAGGAACTCAATTGGTGGGCAATCATATCTACTTTTGTGATCATGATTAGCGACCATTGGGAGTAATGCCATGTGGCATACGAAGACTAGGAAAGAAGAATAAGTGTGACAAGTGTCACTTGTGGGCTTCTCAAGGCATGCAACAAAAGGGACTCTTCATCTCCCTTCTTCCTTTTTCGGTCGAGAGCAAGGTAAGGGAGAGAGAGAGAATTCGCAAGTGAGTGAGCGGGAGAGAGGGAGACCGAGAGCTAGCGACCGAGAAGAGGAAGGAGAAGAGCGGCTCGGCATTTGTCAAGAAACCGAACAAAACAACGAGCTCGAGCAACAGCAAACAAGAAAAAAGGCAAGATTTCCTTCAATTTCGTCATAGGGTAGAGGTGCATTGTGGTTTCGTGACCTTTTAGGGGTGCATGTACGGCCTTAGAATAAGAAGAGGCGATTTCATGGTTGGATTGGGGTCTGTAGGGTTTCGATTCTGTCTTTTTTGTAGAAGAAAGTTATGATGAAGAGCAATCCATGAAATTTTGATGAGGATCTAAAGGATTTAGGGCTAGATGTCGAGTTTGTGAAGTTGCTTAGCTAGATTGATGCGATCGGGAGGAATTGTAGAAATGGAACCGGTTCTGTTTTCGGAAGTACTTGCTGTCTTTTCTGTTTGAAACGTGAAAATCGAGTTGGTTTAACCTATATTGTGAATAGTCATACTTATTGAGAAGGAAAGACACAAGAACTCGAGAATGTGGCGATGGAGGATCACGTCGAGGGAACTAGATTTAATTCTATAGACCTTCGGCTTTAAACAGGATTGTTCTCATTCTGTTTGTGGTTAGGAGTGTGATTAAAATAGGCTATATTACTTGTTTATTCGTGTGAATGAGGTATTAAGTGTAGGCAAAGCAAGACTTTGGGTGATTAGCTTAGCCGAATAAAACAAAGGAACGGACCGACTTGTGGCTTATAGAAAACAGAAAAAGAAAATTGATTGATCGGTTCTAGTGGCATAACGGGTTTGGTTTAATGGAACGATTAGGCTATTTCTAGTCGATTAGAACAAGGAAATGATCGAGGCCTTTAGTGATTATGTGACATGAACCTTGGTTGAACTACTTGTTAAAAATTGTGGTTTGAGGGTCGAAGGTTTGGTAGACCGAGAGCTCCCAAGGAAGGACTGATTATTTTCTTAATCTTTGGAATCATAATTGTGATGCTATGCTCGATTGATCATTATGATAATATATCTCATGAGTATAATTTTGTGTATTGGCATGCTTGTTTGTTGGCATGGCATTGTTATATCAATTGCAGAATTGATAGTGAGAATCTTACGATTCATGGCTGAGCATGCATTGGCACGTGATGTCGACTGATATATGATGAGATATGTGGAGTTTTTGCTCTTCAGTGCACTGAATCGAGATGACGCCCCTGGGCTGTGTGCGGGGATTTGTACGTGCTTGACGACCCTGTGCTGTGTGCTGGGTAGAGCCGTACCATGCGTCGAGGACGCCCTGGAGTAGAGCACTGCAAGCCACTAGGCTTGGCGATGGTCGTGTGAGCGAAGAGCACATCATTTCATGACATCTTGGCATTTCTGCATCTTATGATTCTCGATTGAAATTGTGAATTGTCACTGTACTTGATTGTTATAGAATTATTCTATAATTGTCCTAGGGAGCCGTAGGACCCCTATGGTGGGATTGAATGTTTTCTTGCTAGCCATCGCGCTAACCCACGTTTGTGGACACATTTTCAGATTAACATCCATGGCGACTGTCCATAGGCGTTTTGGAGTGCCGTATGATTATGACTCTTATTTTCGTGATATGATACATCTCAACGTGCCGCATTTGAAGCTTGTAGCGCATGTACATACTATGTGGGTTGACGAGGGAGAGCCCACTTTGACTATTTACCGTTGGTATGCTATATATATTCGTGAGGGTAATAAACTGATCGGCCGTTTTTCTAAGAGTACTTTCGACGCACTCCCAGCTCTTATAGTGCCTGCTGCTCCTGTTCCTCCTCCACCTGTTCCAGCTGCCCCTGTTGAAGCAGCACCTATTCCGCCCCCTCCAGAGCCTGCTATGCCTGACGTGTACGTGCCACCACCCGAGCCACTTGAGGAGTCCGAGGATGAGGAGATGTTCCTTTCCGACCAGTCGAAGTAGGATTGAGGACTGGTGGCAGTTTGACGACCTTTTGGCATAGGCGACTACGTAGGTTGATGGAGTAGTTTTTTTTTTTTGCCATCCCAGTTTGCCTATGGATCGACGACCAGAGTTACCTTTTGTTTATATTTATATGAACTCATTTGTGGTCATGTATGATGTTATTATATATAAATTGTGGTCTTTATGTTTGGCTGCCTCAAGTTAGATTTCTGAGTTGTTAAATTTTATCTCAGATCTTATTATCTTGTTGTGGCCTATGGATTATAGACCTTAGTCTATTGATTTTTATTAGGTTAAACTCTACTTATCGTTATTAGAGACCTATGACCGTAGGGTGGCGGTCTGGGACGCCACAACTCTCCGAGGTGGTATCAGAGCATAGTTTTACCCGGAGTAATAAGGTACGATAGGGATTAGGATGTTAGGACTCATGCAGTCAAGACCAATGCTTGTGATTGTTTAATAGCCGTGTACTTCGCAACCTTGTTTAGAACACTCGCAGAGTCTTCCATTGGCAATAGTAGTAAGATTTGATAAGTCAGACTCAATTGGATATGTATTGATGTGCAGGATCAATAGATCATCATGAGAAGGACAAGGGCATCATCCTCTGGAGGAAACGATGATGTTAGGGCAGGAGGTAGAGTCGAAGGGCCCGTTGATCGGACTGATGAAATCCTGCATGCCTTGGCTAATCTTGGTACAACAATATGGGCTCAACCTCGACATGCTCCAGATGGAGTCGAGGATGGAACGAAAGAACGACATTTATAGAAGCTGGTAGAACGCTTTCTGAAGCTGGAGCCACCACAATTCACAGGATTAAGAGAACCTTATGAGGTGGAAAAATGGATAAAAAGTATGGAGAAAATTTCAGGTTGTTCCACTGTAATAATGTGGATAGGGTTACCTTGGCGGAAAATCAATTGGAAGACAATGCTCAACACTGGTGGGCTGCGAGCAAGGATGTAGTGTTTCCACTCGGAACTGCAGTAACATGGGAAGCTTTCGTTAATGCTTTTTATGGCAAGTACTTTTCTGATTGTGCTAGGGATCAAAATATTTCTGATTTTATGAACCTAACTCAAGGCAGTATGACTGTAGTGCAATATGAAGCAAAATTCTCTGAGCTTTCCAGGTTTGCTCTTCAACTGATGGAGACTCAGGAGCGCAGATGCAAGAGGTTCATGAATGGCCTCAAGATTGAAATACATAAGCAATTAGTGTCTCTAAGGATCAGGGAGTATACTGAGTTGTATGAACGAGCTCAGCTGGTGGAGCAAGTGTTGTCAAATGAAAAGAAAGAAGCAGAACAAAAGGCGGGAGGTAACCGCGTGATGACCCAAGAGCAGAACAACAAGAGGCCCAGATGGTTTGATAGATCTCAAGAGACTCCTTACAAAAGGCGCAATTTTGGAAGATTCCGTGGAGTTGGGAAGAACCGGGCAATAGGACAAGCTAGAAATCGAGACAGAGTCTGTAACCGTTTTGGCAAGGCCCATGGCAATTTGCCGTGTAACACTGGGAGAGAGTGTTATGGATGTAGGCGAGTGGGACATATAGTGAAGGATTGTCCCCAGAAGATAACGGAGTTGTGTGGACTAAAGCCTGAAACACTCGAGGTACCCCGTAGTGTATCCACACCACTGAAGGACAAAGTAGTAACTACTCTGATTTGCAAGGGATGTGAAATCGTGATAGGAGGACAGAGTTAGAAAATCGACTTAATAGTTATGGGTTTTTATGATTTTGATGCCATTATTGGTATGGATTGGCTGCGTGACTTGCGAGCCACTGTAGATTGTTTTAAAAAGGTAATTCGGTTTAGCCCTCCTAATGAGACCAGTTTCGAGTTTGTGGGAACTGGAACCCGTGCTACTGTGCCTTTAGTATCCGCAGTGGAAGCTCATAAACTTCTAGGCAATGGATGTCAAGGTTTTCTGCTAATGTCAGAGAATTGACCAAGAAGGGAGCCAATATTAATGACGTCCCAGTAGTTCAAGAATTTTTAGATGTCTTCCCTGAAGAACTACCAGGATTACCCCCGAAGCGAGAAGTTGAGTTTACTATTGAATTGGCCCCAGGAACCGAACCTATTTCCAGAGCTCCCTACAGAATGGCATTAACGGAGCTTAAGGAGTTAAAAGTACAATTGCAGGAATTACTGGATAAAGGATTTATTAGCCCGAGTACTTCACCATGGGGAGCACCAGTATTATTTGTCAAAATGAAGGATGGGTCACTCCGTTTGTGCATTGATTACCGACAATTAAATCAGGCGACCATCAAGAATAGGTATCCTCTGCCAAGGATTGATGACTTATTTGACCAACTGCAAGGAGCCTCCGTTTTCTCGAAGATTGATTTAAGGTCAGGCTATCACCAATTGGCAGTTAGAGAAGAAGATATCCCCAAGACTGCTTTTCGAACCAGGTATGGACACTTTGAGTTTGTGGTCATGCCTTTTGGACTTACAAATGCCCCAGCTGCATTCATGGATTTAATGAACAGAGTATTTAAGCCCTATTTGGATCAATTTGTGATAGTGTTTATTGACGATATCCTGGTGTATTCCAAAGGACAGAAGGAACACGAGAAACATCTACGGAAGGTGTTACAGATGTTGAGGGAACATTAGTTGTATGCGAAATTCAGTAAGTGTGAATTTTAGTTGGACAAAGTCATATTCCTTGGTCATATGGTGATGAAGAAGGGAATCTCTGTCGATCCCGCCAAGATCGAAGCTATCATAAATTGGCCGCGACCAACCACTGTTACGGAGATACGAAGTTTCCTTGGTCTCGCTGGATACTATCGTAGGTTTGTGGAAGGATTTTTTCGATTGGCAGGACCACTGACCCAATTGACTCGAAAAAGGAGTTAAGTTTGAATGGACAGAGAAGTGTGAGCAAGGCTTTCGAGAACTCAAGAAAAGGTTAACTTCAGCACCAGTATTAACCATACCGTCCGGACCAGAAGGATTCGTGGTATATAGTGATGCATCTCATAAAGGATTTGGCTGCGTTTTAATGTAGAATGGAAAGGGTGTGGCGGATGCTTCAAGACAATTACGACCTTATGAGTTGAATTACCCGATGCATGATTTAGAGCTGGCGGCAGTAATTGTTTCTTTGAAGATATGGAGGCATCATCTGTATGGAGAGAAATTTCAGATTTTCACCGATCACAAAAGTTTAAAGTATCTTTTCTCTCAAAAGGAATTAAATATGAGGCAAAGAAGATGGATGGAATTACTCAAAGATTATGACTGTGAAATCCTTTACCACCCTGGCAAAGCAAATAAAGTGGCGGATGCTTTGAGCAGGAAGACTACGTTAGATCTGGCAAGTCTGATGAACAAAGAATGGGAACTATTAGAAGAAGTGTCAAATTCAGATTTCATAGTCGAATTGGATGAATTAACTGGCGTGTTTGCCACCCTGAGAATCGAGTCTAAATTGGTACAAAGGATCAAAGAATTACAACAGACAGATCTCGAGATCTCTAAGCTTCGACAAGAAGCAACATAGGGCAAAAGGCCAAATTTCTCAATTTCGAAAGATGGAATTCTTCGTTTTCAAGGACGTTTATGTGTACCCGAAAAGGAAAAGTTAAGAAAGGATATCCTAAATGAAGCCCATCGAAGCAATTATAGTATTCATCCTGGGTGTACAAAGATGTATCGAAATCTTCGACAACATTATTGGTGGAATGGAATGAAGAAAGATATTGTTGAATATGTCGCAAGGTGCTTGACTTGTCAACAAGTGAAGGCAGAACATTTGAAACCTGATGGTATGCTTAGACCATTAGACATTCTGGAATGGAAGTGGGAACACATAACGATGGATTTTGTGCAAGGATTGCCTAAAACCCCGAAATGACATGATTCTATCTGGGTAATAGTGGATCGATTGACTAAGTTAGCTCATCTCGAACTAACGGGCGGCTTTTGCAGACACTACGTGTATCGACTTTGTGACTCTCGTCACACTTAGGACGACTCAAGTTACGACGACTTTGGTTGTCATGTAATTGCGAGGGTTCATTACTAGTTCCGACGGTCTCGATCGTCATTGTGACGTTCTGAATTCCGACCCTATCTCGAAGCTTATTAATGAATGAATGTCTATCGATGTATTCCAGTTAATCTCGCTCAGAATTGATCACTCTCGAGTCGACTAACCAATGGGGAATGGCCATATAAGATTTAAAGTACGTGGACCAAAGGACTTAACCACGAGTCGACGCTTTGACCATAAGGATCGCCGAGGGAATATTTAGGACCGCTAAAGGTCGATCTAAGAATGGTTTTAGAATGATTTGCTAGTGTCGTGCGATTGGTTCACGGGTGATTCCGTATGACCATGACATGATTTGCGAATTAACCTAAATCGATTCCTAACGGTCGTAACCTTCGGGACTAGTGATTGACCCTCGCGATTACATGACAACCAAAGCCGCCGTGGTTCGAGTAACTCTTAAATGTGACATTAGTCACGGGTCGATACGTGTAACTCCTGAGAGCCGCCCGTTAGTCTGAGACGCGCTGGAATGACAATTGACTGAATTTAGCCATGGATTGGACTTCGAGATTGGAGGCCGGATATTCAAGGATCACAAAGGATTAAATTTGGACGTCGCCTCATCGGAGAGTTAATAAGATTAGAATTAGCCCCGTATAAGTTAGAAAAACGAAATTCGAACCGACGAGGGAAATCGACCCTTTTACCCTAAGCTTAGTACCTTTTTCTATTAGGTAAAGTAAGGGCAAATTGGACATTTGCCACCTTCCCTACCCTTGGCCAAAATTTGAGGGGCAATTTGGTCTTTTAGCCCTTTGAATTATTAGATGTTAGAATGACCATTTGATTTGACAAACATCCTTCAAACTACTTCCATCAAAGGTCTTTCATGGTCACTATTCATTGTACTTCCCACTACCAACTCCCACTTACTCATTTCCCCTCCAATTTCCCTTTCTTTAATGGATCACTCTCTCTCCCTCACTTCTTCTTCTTCCTCCCATTCTCACGATCGTCTCTCTCTCTCGTTCCCCACTTTCTCGCTCGCTCTCCTCATCCTCCTCTCGGTTTCAAAGGGAAATCGATCGACCGCCACACTCCATCACCACCCGACCACCCTCTCCTCCTCCTTAGGACTGTGGAGCAACCACCATTCGGCTTGGAGTCGAGCAAGCCGCCGCCGACCGAACCAAAACCGAGAGAGAACCGGGGCCGATCTTGAGGAGTTCTTGAGGTAAGTGACTCTTAGTGCTTAGGTAGGCATGTTAGGAGGTTATAGGCTTGTGGTAGAAGTGGTACTAAGGTTTGTTCTTGGGTATTTTCGCATAGAACTCCTAGAGGCCAGATTTGATCGCCGAGGAACCGCCGTGCGCCGCGCCGTTTTCCACGCCACTTGCCGCCGATTTCTTGGACTCTTGAGCTAGGTAAGCTTATTCTAACCCTTAGCTAAGACCTCGTGTGATGGAAAGACCGAGAGAGTGTTAGTTTTGATAAGTTTAATGGTTAGTTGGGCAAGAACCGTGGGGGACCGAATATGTTCTTGGGGGAAACTGAGCATGGCCTTACCTTTTAAGACTTGTTGTATTGATTTCATGGTTGAAGCGGGTTAGGGAATAGGTGCTAATGTAGACCGAATCCCTCATGACACCATCGGGAGTGATAGGACATGGTTGAGCTTGTTTATGTTAGTAAAATCCCCGTTCGAGCTTAGGATAATTTGGCCATGAGTGTGATTGAATGACTCGACGCCTGAAAGTAACCTAATGAACCCTATTCCTATGATGGCCGTGAGCACTAATAGGGGATTAGTGATGGGAACGACACCATGATTATGATTGACGGCCGTGCGAGATTAATTGATGCATTTTGTGACTTCGTCGATTGATTGGTTCCATGACATTGTGGCACGACCGAGTGATTATAGTGATGATTGATGAGTGATATATTATGAGATATGGTTGATCATGAAGTATTGCAATGGCCTTGATTGATTAAATGGTGTGACGAAATGCCATGATTTGGGATCTTGGTTTTAATGGCCGAATGGTGCTTGTGATGGTGATATGCACATATGATTGTTTTATGCTATAATCGATTGAATTATAAGCCTATGTGCATATAATGCCCTGATGCGTTAAACGCGGGGCTTAGTGATATCCTGATGCGTTAAACGCGAGATAGACCTCAGGCGTTAAACGCGGGTCATGACATGGCATCGGAAACGTGAGGCGTTAAACGCGGGTTCCTTGATTTATTAAGCCTGAGGCGTTAAACGCGGGCTCTGCCATGAGTATTACGATCGTAATAAGTATATATACATATATATATATATATATATATATATTTATGCTATCCTCAATGCTATGTGATGTTAAGTGCCAAGGTACGGAAGCCAAGCCTAGCCTAGATTGGTGGACTTTATGTCAATTTGTGCTTTAATTGAGTTACCGCATGCCATTGCCTGTTTTTGTACCGTTGGTCATTGCATATGTTTGGGTGCGTCTAGAAGTCCCGAGTGCCTAGCTTAGGGTTAGGACTAGCTTATTGAGTTTATCTCCCCCCCTCGTGGGACCCACCTTTCAGACCCCAAGCCTTGACCATGCCGCCGCCAGCTTTTGGGGTGCCAGTGATGACCGAGAAGTACGTTACTGAGTACCCAGTGGGTGAGGATGAGGTTTTTATCTATGAGCGTAGTACCGTTAGGATTGACCTAAGATGGGTACTCAGTAGAAGGCTGAGACAACTTACCCCTAAAGGGTAAAGTCGTCAATTCTCGGAAAAACGGATAAGAAACCCCAAAAATAGGATTGACCAGTTGTCTGTGGTCAATCCTCAATTTTTAGGGATTTCTGGAGTGTCTAGGATTTTCCCATAATATTCCTATATTTTTTTGGGATTTTCTAGGATTTTCTAGTATGTTTTTAGGATTTTCTAGAATTTTTCTGATTTTTTAAAATCATTTTTCGATTTTTTATTTTAAAAAATATGATTCGGATAAGGTCGACCCGACTCACTCGGGTCGGAACCCGGTCCAGACCCAGACCCGCACGACCCACTACTCAAAACGACACCGTATCGTCTTTTTTTATTTTCTGATTATTTGGACTTGATCTGACGGTTCCTATTGAACCACGTGGCTAATCCACGGCCACCAAATCAACTTACTAAAGCCTACGGCCTAGAAGATTAAATGGAGACTCGACCAGGGCCATCTGATTGACCTACCAAAATCTACAATCAGGATTAGAAGGCTAGACTCGATCTGGGCCGTCCATCATCACTAACCTAAACGACGCCGCTCGGCCACTAACCTAAACGGCACCGTTTCGACTTATTTTGATTTTATGATTTTAAAACATTTTCGGATATTCCTAATTACTAATCGGACGGCCACTAAAATTTAGACTCGATTATCTAAGCCGTTCGATTCGTTTATTCGAATAACAGACCCTAACGGCCATGCTGACTAGACAACCACGTGGACCAATGACGGACTGCCACCTAGGAACGCTAACTCGTTGACTCGCCATGTCAGCTTCGTCTTCAACCTCTCGACCCCGATGGAATGAACGACCGAGAATTCTCCGGCACCGATGAACGGCCAAACCTAGACCGATTGACACGAGACCAGCGCCAATCGACTCATAATGACCTCTAGTTTAATATATCTAAGAATCGCAGCATTTCATCTGTAAAATCACAATCATCATGCAAGATACCGAGTACGGCCATGGAAGTTCGATCACACGATTCATGGCATTTCAAAGCAATTCCATCACATAGGAGCACCACAGGGTGTTCAGGAGACTTACGTCGAGCTCTGATTGAGCTCGCTATGGCTAGAATAGCCTGGCCATTGATCGACCAGACCGAGCTAGGTTGGGAGTTCGACTCAGGGTTTTCAGGCAAAATCGATGCAAAAACGAGATGTAGCAGTGGTCAGTGACATCCAAGGAACAAAACGCATACACTAATTGCAAGAAAAAAATAAAATGGATGAGTCGCCATTGATGCACAGTGAAGAACTCAGAACTGCGTCTCACCTATTTTCGCGATTTCGCGTGGCATGGCCGGTAGTGATCGCTTCCTGGTGCTCCAAGCGAACTTCAGGCAGTCTTCTTTGGCTTCGGTTTGGCCGAAGACGGCCTAACTAGGGCCTTCCAGTCGAACTCAAGTTCTCGACGACGGGGGTTGAAGAACGAGCTCTCTCTCTCGCGTTTTCTCTCTCTCTTTCGATTCAGTTAAACTCCCTTAACCGAATGAACTCTCCTTTTCTTCTAGAAAGCCTCTAAAGACTATATATCCCTCTCCCAATTTTTGGCGCCGAATGGGGGGGGGGGGAGCCAACTGACTCAAAATGGCACGTGCTTGGTCCAAATGGCGCCGGAGACGATAGGCAACTCCGTTAGGTCGAAATGGTTCCCCGGCATGTGCAAACGGATGTCCGATTTGGGCTACTCTGTGAAGTTTGACTTTCACGGCCGCCGGGACGTTGACTGACCGATTTCTTCCTCCTTCGGCGGCCATTGGTTGTGATTCCGGTGTCAATCGACGGAGAATAGCCTGAAGAACTAAACGCCCACCAGTGCATCTTCAATTGTAGTCGATTGGTCGATCAATTTCCTCATCAAAATTCGACATTCTACTGTTCATCTGCACGGGAGTCTGAGGAAGAAGATGGTACTGTAGCGAACCGGTTCGACTGGTCTGACCAAAATTGCAAATTAAAAGACTCAATTGACATTTTTTTTACCAAATTCAATCATATGTGTAACAAAGGAACACCTAAAATTGAATTTGAATTTGGACTTTTTATGAGGTCAAAAAGACAAAGGGTTTAAAATAAAAATATTTATCATTTTTCTATATTTTTGTGACCTCGAATGCTATTTTTCTTGAATTTTCAAGTATTTTCCTATTTTCCAAAAATACTAAAAAATGAGAAAAATATGAAAAATTATTTTTTGGTCAAAAATGGTTCCTTAGACTTGGCCAAGGCCACAAAAGTTGATTTTGTAATTTTTTGACTTTTTGTGAAGTTTTTTATGAATTTTCTAAGAATAAGCTAAAAATGATGATCCGAAATTAGGTGTCAACAGCTGCCCCACTTTGAGAGGAATCTCGTGAGAGTTTTCACTCAAAGACAGGTGACACCTAAGTCTAGATCGACTCTACTGGGGTAGAAAAATGAATCTTGACATCCAATCTCTCTTGTCCCGCTGGTGAATGCTTTGTTTTATCTCTGCCGATGTGAGAGAGAGAGAGAGAGGTGGAATAGAGATGCTTACCTGTCACTCACCTGCCTAATGCTCGTGCGGCATGCGCGGTGTATAGCGGATTCAAGTGAATACCTAGGGACTCGTCTCTTGAGTATCCTAGGGCGGTTAAACTCTAGCCCGTATGTAGGCTAAACCAGAGTGTGATTCCTATTTGATAGGAACCTAGGGACGATGCACACGTTCTTTAGGGATTGTAAAAGAAAATTTGATCCGTATGGTGGATCAAACCATGAATAGGACTCCTATCTATCAGGAACCTATGGATGATGCACCCGTTTTGTAGGGATTGTCGAAAATTTTGATTCGTCAGGGGGATCAGGTCGTGAATAGGACTCCTTTCTGCTAGGAACCCATGGATGACGCACCAGTTCTATAGGGATTGTCAAAAATTTTGATCCGTCAGGGGGATCAGGCCGTGAATAGGACTCCTTTCTGCTAGGAACCTATGGATGATGCACCCGTTCTATAGGGATTGTCGAAAATTTTGATCCGTCAAGGGGATCAGGCCGTGAATAGGACTCATTTCTGCTAGGAACCTATGGATGATGCACTCGTTCTATAGGGATTGACGAAAATTTCGATCTATCAGGGGCATCAGGCATTGAATAGGACCCCTTTCTATCAGGAACCTATGGATGACGCACCCGTTCTGTAGGGATTGTCGATAGCTAAGCTGACCCTACATCTTGAGGAATCAACGAGGGTTTAGACAAAGGAGGTGTATCTAACTTTTGGGCTTACCAAATGAGCTATTCTGGGCTTAGGGATTACCTAGAACCCTATGGAAAGCTGGTTCTGAAAATTGTCCTTTTTGACATGCAAGGCTTTAATATGGTATTTGGGGACTCTAAGTATCCTATATAAAATTCAAACTTGCAGAAACATTGATAAGATTTTTCTGGGATTTAGGGGCTACCTGAAATCTCGCAGAAAGACGATTCTGAAAATTATCCTTTTGACATGTAAGGCGGCATTCTAGGATCTGGGGACTCCAGGCATTCTGCAGAAAGCTCAAACCTACAAAAATTTTATAACATTCTTTCGAGATTTAGGGGTTACCTGAAATCTCACATAAGGAAGGTTCTGAAGCTCTTCATTATGGAGCAAAGTGTACTTCTTGGACCTGGGGCTGCCATGATCTCATAGAAGTTTTAGACTTGAGAGTTCATTCCTCATTTGAAAAAGATATCAGTCATCTCGAAGCAATGATAATTATAGTGCAAGCAAAGCTTTTCTTTGACCTATGTAATTATACAAAACGACTTAGGACGCTGGAGGCTATCCAAGACATCTTAAAGTATGCAAAGGCGATCAAGAATCGTTGTGAGGAAAATCTTGGATCAAATAATTTGAAGCTTCCAACCAAAGCTTGCTTTCAAGCATTCTATTGGAACGTCTCCGTCAAAAAGGGCTTCTTACCAACTCTTTGACTTTGGTCTTTTCATAATAGAAGCACTCGAATTTCCTAATAACCTGTACCTGGGTTTTCGGGGTCATTCGCAGCGCATACATCTAGATCAATCGGGAGGTCTTTACAGGACCGTAATGTTGGGCTTGGACATGGTTTCCAAGGGAGACTCACTCTTTGAGTCAGGTCTTTTTTTGAACGAAAAATTTTCTTCATCTGCTCAGAGTTTACAAGTCAAGAACCCTGCAAAAATGAGAGAGTAATAATCTTGCTCGTACCTCTTCGAGCTAAGGTATATATCAACATAGGCGTCTTAGTCAGAAAAGACTGCAAAGGTTCGTAACGTTGGTAGGATTGGGGACCGAAAAAAGGCTTGTTTTTGGCCCGGAATCACGAAGGGTTTGACATTGGTGATCATTGCTGATCAGCCCTCTGTTCCACTGTGACATCCCATGTTTACTAGATTCCTAATGATCAGAAATGGTCAAATGGGTTTTGAAGCTGACTTTTGACACGAGGAATTGGGAATTGGGAAGGTTCGCTAAGAGGCGAGCGAGATGAGGATTCGATTTATTTAGTGATGTAGGCAAACAATGAAGTATTGATTGAGGATTCCATTTTAAGGAACGACGATGCATTGGATAAAATTTATGAAATCAAGATGACCATCGGATGAACCGGCTACCTATGAAATTATGAGAATTCTTGTACATAGGGACACCTATTCGAAATTTACCTAAGATGGGTGATTAAGGAAGAAAATTTTTATTTTTGGATGACAAATCTATGAGGAATTCACCATCATGTTCGGCCAATAAGTAGTTGTACAAATGGCGATAATATTTCTCTTGCATGAAATTTTATTGGTTGAATAAACCTAGGGAACATGCATGAAAAACTATTGGTTGCCAATCCCCATGAAAACCCACAATGATTATCAACTACTTAGGGCAATGCCAAGTGGCGCCCAAGGTCTTGCTTGCATGAAAAATGATTGGTGGATTTCACCTAAGGAAATGGCAAGGGATGCGATTTTATCATTGGTTGCCAATCCCACCAAATTTTTCCTAAGGCATGTTCAGCCTCTAAGAAGTAGAACAAGTGGCGGTACTACTCCTTGGCGCATGAAAAATCGTTTGCCATTGGGGACCTAGGAATTAGCGTGAGAAGCATGGCCATCCATTGGTCTAGTGTCATATCAAAATCTTGGTTGGATAATGGAACAATGGGGGTAATGCCAAGTGGCGACATCCTTTCCCTCTAGCATGAAACACCATTGGCCGACCATCCTAGGGAATACACAAGAAAAGCTATTGGTGAGAAGCTCCATCATGATTGATTACCAATGGGGGTAGTGTAGAGTAGCGTGTGGTCATTTGAAGGAAGAGCATGTGTGACAAGTGTCGCCTTAGGAGCTTCCATAGACATGCAACAAAAGAACTCTTCATCTCCTCCCTTTACCATTTTTCGACCAAATCTTGAAAAGAGAGAGAAAGAGCTCGAGAGAGAGCGAGCGGCCGAGAAGCAAGAAGAGGAAGAAGAGGCAGCTCGGCGATCCACCATTGAAGCAAGAAAGAAATCGTGAAGCACGGGCAAGAAATAGGCAAGAATTCCTTCAATCTTGTCATAGGATAGTGTACATTATACGATTATCTTGATAGGAAGTTGCAATGAGGAGTTTGTGGGTCGAAATTGCTTCGGTGGTCTTCGATTTAGACGAGCCGGTTTCACATTCTGTTCATGGAAAGAGGCGTGATTAACTTAGGTTACATTGCATGAAATTGGTTGTAAGTCTTGAGGAAAAGAAGGGGAAAATCTCGTAGATATTAGTTACCGAGCTAGATTGAGGTAATTTGTATGTTTGGGACCGAACCGAGTTCGGTTTTAACGTTACCTTTTATGTTCCACGGATTAAATGGAATTAGATTGAGTCGCGTTGTTCGTTCTCGAGCTATTTATTGAAGAACTAGCTTCGGATGACATGAGTGTGACAATGGTTAAATGACTTGACGGGGATTAAGGCCCACTTGTGATTTAGAAGAAGAACTATACACGGTTTAATGTAAGTCTGCTTCTATATGTTTAGAGAAGTCAATTGGAGTGGAAAGGAGCTACTTTGTCTAATTTGGAAGTCGATCTTGGTGTATAGAGCCGAATTACCGTAAGCTTGTTGATGCCTAGTTAGAATGATGTGTTTGAAATAAAATCTCCTAGTCATAACCGAATTTGGGTAAGGTCTGCAGTGTAGGTCTGTTCGGGTTTCTCTTGAGGCTGTCCTTGAAGTGTTACACTTACTTTATAGTTTAGTCTCTCTATTGTAGCGCTATAAAGAAGTGGTCATTGAGTTATAATAGGTTCATTTTGGATTTTTAAAGCCGTGACTATTCGAGGGTCGGACAAGACAGTTTAGTGAAAACGAATTGATGAAATTTTCATATGGATCTTGTGACGTGAGCCTTGATTGATTCACTTGGTAGAATTGACTGTTTTCCTATTCTTTGAGATTCTAGTTGTGATGCCTTGCTCGATTGATCATTATGATATCATATCTCATGAATATATCTTGGCCAATTGGCATGCTTGTTTGTCGGCCTGGCATTGTTATATCATGTGCAGGATTGTCACTGAGAATTTTGTGATTCATGGCCGAGCATGCATTGGTACGTGGTATCCGACTGATATATGATGAGATATGTGGAGTATTTGCTCTTCAGTGCATTGAATCGAGATGACGCCATTGGGCTGTGTGCGAGGATTTGTACGTACTTAAGGACCCTGAGCTATGTGTGGGGTAGAGCTGTACCATGCGTCGAGGACGCCCTGGAGTAGGGGTCGCAAGTCATTGGGCTTGGCGATGGTTCTATGAGCAAAGAGCATGTCATTTTCATGATATCATGGCATTTCTGCATCTCGTGATCCTTGTTTGATATTTCTTAAAATGCTACTGTATTTTATTGTCACAGGATTATTTATAGTTGTCCTAGGGAGTCATATGACCCCTATGGTGAGATTGAATATTTTTTTGCTAGCCATCGCGCCAACCCACGTTTGTGGATATATTTTCATATTAGTATCCATGGCGACAGTTCATAGACGATTTGGAGTTCCATATGACTATGATTCCTATTATCGTGATATGATACACCTTGATGTACCGCATTTGAAACTTGTTGTGCATGTTCATACTATGTGGGTAGATGAGGGAGAGCCTGCATTGACCATATATCGTTGGTACGCTATTTATATTCGCGTAGATAATAGATTGGTAGGTCCATTCTCCGAGAGTACTTTTGATGCACACCCAGCTCCTGCTGAGCCTGTAGTTCTTGCACCTCCCGTAGCTGTGCCTCTTGTAGCCCTTGTGCCTCATCCACCTGTTGTTGTTGCTGCTGCTGCTGCTGTTGTTGCACCTATCCCTCTTTCTCCAGAGCCTGCTATGCCAGATGTGTATGTTCCACCGCCCGAGCCACTCGAGGAGTCTGAGGACAAGGAGATGTTTCCTTCTTACCGGTCCGTGGAGGATTGAGGACTGGAGACAGTCTTGGCGACTTTTTGGTGTAGGCGACTACGTAGGTTGATGGAGTAGTTTTTTTTTGCCATCCCAGTATGCCTATGGATCGACGACCCGAGTTCTCTTTTGTTTATATTTTTATGAACTCCTATATGGTCGAGTATTATGTTTAGAAATAAAAGTTTTAGTCCTTATGCTATGAATGCCTCATATTGTTTTCTGAGTTGTTAAATTTTATTAAATATTGTCTTGTTGTACTTGTGGCATGTGGATCATAGACCTTAGTCTATTGATTGTTATAAGATTAATCTCTAATTATCATTATTAGAGACCTATGACCGTTGGGTGGCGGTCTGGGACGCCACAGCTGTCCGAGGTGGTATCAGAGCATAGTTTTACCCGGAGTAAAAAGGTACGATAGGGATTGAAATGTTAGGACACATGTAACAAAGACCAATGCATGTGATTGTTTAATAGTCGTGTACTTACCGACCTTGTTTGAACCACTCACAGAGATTTCCATTGGCAATAGCAGTAAGATTTGATAAGTCAGACTCAATTGAATATGGATTGATGTGCAGGATCAATAGTTCATCATGAGAAGGACAAGGGCATCATCCTCTGGAGGAAACGATGATGTAGGGAGAGGAGGTAGGGTCGAAGGACCAGTTGATCGGACTGATGAAATCCTGCAAGCTCTGGCTAATCTTGGTATAGCAATAGGAGCTCAACCTCGATAAGCTCCAGCTAGAGCTGAAGATGAAACAGGAGATCGACGTTTACAGAAGTTGGTAGAGCACTTCCTGAAGCTAAAGCTACCACAATTCACAGGGTTAGGAGAACCTCACGAAGCTGAAAAATGGATAAAAAGTATGGAGAAAAGTTTTAGGTTGTTCCACTGTAACAATGTGGATAGGGTCATCTTGGCGGAGTATCAACTGGAAGACAATGCCCAACATTGGTGGAATGCGAGTAAGGATGTGGTATTTCCACCAGGAACGTCGGTAACATGGGAAGCTTTCGTTAATGCTTTCTATGGCCAGTACTTTTCTGATTGTGCGAGGGATCAAAAGATTTCTGAGTTTATGAACCTAACTCAAGGCAGCATGACTGTAGTGCAGTATGAAGCAAAATTCTCTGAGCTTTCCAGGTTTGCCCCTCAACTGATTGAAACTCAAGAACGTAGATGCAAGAGGTTCCTGAACGGCCTCAAGATTGAAATATAGAAACAACTGGCGTCTCTAAGAATTATGGAGTACACTGAGTTATATGAACGAGCTCATCTGGTGGAACAAGTGCTGTCGAAGGAAAAGAAAGAAGCAGAGCATAAGGCGGGAGCCAGCCGCGTGGCGACTTAGGAACAGGACAATAAGAGGCCCAGTTGGTTTGATAGATCCCAAGAGACTCCTTATAAAAGACGCAACTATGGAAGATTCCATGGAGTTGGAATGAATCGAGCGATAGGACAAGCTCGAAACCGAGACAGAGTCTGTAATCGCTGTGGCAAGGCTCATGGTAATCTGCCGTGTAACACTGGGAGAGAATGTTATGGATGTGGGCGAGTGGGACATCTAGTGAAAGATTGTCCCAGAAAAGACAGCAAGTTCAGCAGAATCAGGACAATCGGGCGAAACCTATTAGAGCACCGCAAAGGCCTCTAGCTCAAGGCAGAATCCAGGCTATGACTCGAGAGGAAGCAGAAGCTTCTGGGACTACTATAGCAGGTATGATTCCTTTATGTGATAAGGATGCATATGTGTTATTTAACACTGGAGCGACGCATTCTTTTATATCAACAAGTTTTGCTGAATTGTGTGGACTGAAGCCTGAAATACTTGAAGTACCCCTTAGTGTATCCACACCATTGAAGGACAAAATAGTGACTACTCTGATTTGTGAAGGATGTGAAATCGTGATAGGAGGTCAAAGTCAGAAAATCGACCTGATAGTTATGGGTTTCTATGATTTTGTTGCCATTATCGGCATGGATTGGCTGCGTGACTTACGAGCCAATGTAGATTGCTTCAGAAAGGTGATTCGATTTAGCCCTCCTAATGAGGCCAGTTTCGAGTTTGTGGGAACTGGAACCCGTGCGATTGTACCATTAGTATCCGCAGTGGAAGCTCGTAACCTTTTAGGCAATGGATGTCGGGGTTTTGTTGCTATTGTCAGAGAGTTAACCAAGAAGGAAGTCAACATTAATGATGTCCCAGTAGTTCAAGAATTTTTAGATGTCTTCCCTGAAGAACTACCAAGACTACCCTCGAAGCGAGAAGTTGAGTTTACTATTGAACTAGCCCCAGGAACTGAACCTATTTCCAGAGCCCCCTACAGAATGGCTTTGACTGAGCTTAGGGAGTTGAAAGTACAATTGCAGGAGTTACTAGATAAAGGATTTATTAGGCCAAGTACTTCACCATGAGGAGCGCCAGTATTATTTGTCAAGAAGAAAGATGGATCACTTCGTTTGTGCATTGATTATATACAACTAAATCAGGCGACCATCAAGGACAGGTATCCTCTGCCAAGAATTGATGACTTATTCGACCAACTGCAAGGAGCCTCCGTTTTCTCGAAGATTGACTTAAGGTCAGGTTATCATCAATTGGCAGTTAGAGAAGACGATATCCCCAAGACTGCTTTTCGAACCAGGTATGGACATTACGAGTTCGTAGTCATGCCATTTGGACTTACAAATGCCCTGGCTGGATTCATGGATTTAATGAACAGAGTATTCAAACCTTATCTGGACCAATTTGTGATAGTGTTCATTGACGATATTTTGGTGTTGTCCAAGGGACAGAAGGAACATGAGAAACATCTACGGAAGGTGTTACAAGTATTGAGGGAACACCAGTTGTATGCAAAATTTCTCGACTTGCAGGACCATTGACTCAATTAACCTGAAAGGGAGTTAAGTTTGAATGGACAGAAAAGTGTGAACAAGGCTTTCAAGAACTCAAGAAGCGATTGACTTCAGCTCCGGTATTAACTATACCGTCAGGACCAGGTGGATTCGTGGTGTACAGTGATGCATCTCATAAAGGATTGGGTTGCGTCCTAATGCAACATGGAAAGGTCGTGGCGTATGCCTCAAGACAATTATGACCTTATGAGTTAAATTATCTGACACATGACTTAGAATTGGCAGCAGTGATTTTCGCATTGAAAATTTGGAGGCATCATCTGTACGGAGAGAAATTCCAAATCTTCACTGATCATAAAAGTTTAAAGTACCTTTTCTCTCAAAAGGAATTGAACATGAGGCAAAGGAGATGGATGGAACTACTCAAGGATTATGACTGTGAAATTCTCTACCACCCTGGCAAGGTAAACAAAGTGGCAGATGCTTTGAGTAGGAAAACTACGTTACATATGGCAAGTCTGATGAGCAAAGAGTGGGAGCTATTTGAAGAAGTGTTGAATTCAGATTTCATAGTTGAATTGACTGGCGTGTTTGCCACATTGAGAATCGAGTCCGAGTTGGTACAAAGGATTAAGGAATTACAATAGACGGATCTTGAGATCTCTAAACTTCGACAAGAGACAACAGAGGGCAAGAGGCCAGATTTCTCAATCTTGAAAGATGGGATTCTTCATTTTCAGGGACGTTTATGTGTACCAGAAGAGGAAAAGATAAGGAAGGACATTCTGAATGAAGTACATAGAAGTAACTATAGCATTCACCCTAGATGTACGAAGATGTATCGAAATCTCCGACAACATTATTGGTAGAATGGGTTGAAGAAAGATATTGCTGAATATGTCGCAAGGTGCTTGACTTGCCAACAAGTGAAAGTAGAGCACTCGAAGCCTGCCGGAATGCTCAGGCCATTGGATATTCCCGAATGGAAGTGGGAACATATAACGATGGATTTCATGCAAGGATTACGAAGAACATCGATGGGACATGATTCTATCTGGGTAATTATGGATCGATTGACTAAGTCAGCTCATTTCCTAGTTGTCAGGATGACATACTCTTTGGAGAAATTGGTTGAACTGTACGTACAGACTATAGTGAGACTACATGGAGTTCCAGTGAGTATTACTTCAGATCGAGACCCAAGATTTACATCAAAATTTTGGAAAAGCCTACAAGAAGCCATGGGAACTAAACTTTAGTTTAGTACAGCTTTCCACCCCCAGACAGATTGACAGTCAGAAAGAGTCATACAAATTCTAGAAGATATGCTTCGAGCGTGTATTTTGGATTTTAAGGGTAACTGGGAAGAGAAATTACACATAGCAAAATTTGCCTACAACAACAGTTACCAAAAGAGCATAGACATGGCACCATTCGAAGCTTTATATGGTCGAAAATGCAGAACACCCGTATGTTGGGACGAAGTGGGAGAACGAAGGATCATAGGACCAGAATTGATCCAAATCACAACTGAGGTTGTACAGATTGTTCGTGATAAGCTTAAAACAGCTCAAAGTCGTCAGAAGAGTTATACAGACAAACGATGAAGACCATTGGAGTTTGTAGTGGGCGATTATGTATTTCTAAAGTCTCACCACTCAGAGGAATATCACGATTTGGTAGGAAAGGGAAATTGAGCCTTAGATATGTTGGACCTTTTGAAATTCTGGAAAAGATATGAGATTTGGCTTATCGGATAGCCTTACCGCCAAAGCTATCAAATGTCCATGATGTGTTTCATGTTTCTATGCTGAGGAAATACCATCCGGACGCAGAGCACATGTTGGATTATGAAACTATTGAGGTAAGTAAGAAGGGCGAATATGTAGAGAAGCCATTGCGAATTTTGGATCGAAAAGAGCAAGTTCTAAGGAACAAGACCATTCATCTAGTGAAAGTTTTATGGCAATACCACGGTATGGAGGAAGCCACTTGGGAACTTGAGGAGACAATGAAACAACAACACCCCCACATGTTTGAAGCTACAGGTCAGTATTAAGACCCTTCATTAGACATGCTACATTTTCATTACGATGAGTACTGTAGAAAATGCATGACCTATTTATGAGGTACGTAATGATTGATTAAGTCACTTGACCTTAACTTGAGGAAAATGAGAAGCAGCTGTTAATAGTACCAAAGAGTGGTTAAAAGAAAATTATGGTGCTTGATGACCTCTGTTGGCATGATAGCCGAGTGGCACCCGGGGAGTGACATGGTCCGAGAAGGTGGTCGCTGGATCGACCCCTAAGATTAGTAGATGTACAATTATAAATCGATACTTGTAATTGAAGATAGTAAAAACCTTTTTGCTGCAACCTGCTGTAGAAGAGACTGAGTTTCTTTCTTTAGACTTGACCTTGGAGCTAGGAATCCAATTTCGAGGACGAAATTCTTTTAAGGGGGGTAAAAGTTATGGCATCCCCTGTTTACTAGATTCCTAATGATCAGACATAGTCAAATGGGTTTTGAAGCTGACTTTTGAGACGAGGAATTGGGAATTGGGAAGGTTCGCTAAGAGGCGAGCGAGATGAGGATTCGATTTATTTAGTGATGTAGGCAAACAATGGAGTATTGATCGAGGATTCCATTTTAAGGAACGACGATGCATTGGATAAAATTTAGGAAATCAAGATGACCATCGGATGAACCGGCTACCTATGAAATTATGAGAATTCTTGTACATAGGGACACCTATTCGAAATTTACCTAAGATGGGTGATTAAGGAATGAGATTTTTATTTTTGGATGACAAATCCATGAGGATTTCACCATCATATTCGGCCAATAAGTAGTTGTACAAATGGCGACAATAGTTCGCTTGCATGAAATTTTATTGGTTGAATAAACCTAGGGAACATGCATGAAAAACTATTGGTTGCCAATCCCCATGAAATCCCACAATGATTATCAACCACATAGGGCAATGCCAAGTGGCGCCCAAGGTCTTGCTTGCATGAAAAATTATTGGTGGATTTCACCTAGGGAAATGGCAAGGGATGGGATTTTATCATTGGTTGCCAATCCCACATAATTTTTCCTAAGGCATGTTCAGCCTCTAAGAAGTAGAACAAGTGGCGGCACTACTCCTTGGCGCATGAAAAATCATTGGCCGTTGGGGACCTAGGAATTAGCGTGAGAAGCAAGGGCATCCATTGGTCTAGTGTCATATCAAAATCTTGGTTGGATAATGGAACAATGGGGGTAATGCCAAGTGGCGACATCCTTTCCCTCTAGCATGAAACACCAATGGCCGACCATCCTAGGGAATACACAAGAAAAGCTATTGGTGAGAAGCTCTATCATGATTGATTACCAATGGGGGTAGTGTAGAGTGGCGTGTGGTCATTTGAAGGAAGAGCATGTGTGACAAGTGTCACCTTAGGAGCTTCCATAGACATGCAACAAAAGAACTCTTCATCTCCTCCCTTTACCATTTTTCGACCAAAGCTTGAAAAGAGAGAGAAAGAGCTCGAAAGAGAGTGAGCGGCCGAGAAGCAAGAAGAGGAAGAAGAGGCAGCTCGGCGATTCCACCATTGAAGCAAGAAAGAAATCGTGAAGCTCGGGCAAGAAATAGGCAAGAATTCCTTCAATCTTGTCATAAGATAGTGTACATTATACGATTATCTTGATAGGAAGTTGCAATGAGGAGTTTGTGGGTCGAAATTGCTTCGGTGGTCTTCGATTTAGACAAGTCGGTTTCACATTCTGTTCATGGCAAGAGGGGCGATTGACTTAGGTTACATTGCATGAAATTGGTTGTAAGTCTTGAGGAAAATGAGGGGAAAATCTCGTAGATATTAGTTACCAAGCTAGATTGAGGTAATTTGTATGTTTGGGACCGAACTGAGTTCGGTTTTAAAGTTACCTATTCTGTTCCACGGATTAAATGGAATTAGATTGAGTCGCGTTGTTCGTTCTCGAGCTATTTATTGAAGAACTAGCTTCGGATGACATGCGTGTGACAATGGTTAAATGACTTGAAGGGGATTAAGGTCCACTTGTGATTTAGAAGAAGAACTATACACGGTTTAATGTAAGTCTGCTCCTATATGTTTAGAGAAGTCGATTGGAGTGGAAAGGAGCTACTTTCTCTAATTTGGAAGTCGATCTTGGTGTATAGAGCCGAATTACCGTAAGCTTGTTGATGCCTAGTTAGAATGATGTGTTTGAAATAAAATCTCCTAGTCATAATCGAATTTGGGTAAGGTGTGCAGTGTAGGTCTGTTCGGGTTTCTCTTGAGGCTGTCCTTGAAGTGGAAATTTGTTTTCATGAGATTAAAGTGTTATACTTACTTTATAGTTTAGTCTCTCTATTGTAGGGCTATAAAGAAGTGGTCATTGAGTTATAATAGGTTCATTTTGGATTTTTAAGGCCGTGACTATGCGAGGGTCAGACAAGACAGTTTAGTGAAAACGAATTGATGAAATTTTCATATGGATCTTGTGACGTGAGCCTTGATTGATTCACTTGTTAGAATTGACTGTTTTCCTATTCTTTGAGATTCTAGTTGTGATGCTTTGCTCGATTGATCGTTATGATATCATATCTCTTGAACATATCTTGGCGAATTGGCATGCTTGTTTGTCGGCTTGGCATTGTTATATCATGTGCAGGATTGTCACTGAGAATTTTGTTATTCATGGCCGAGCATGCATTGGTACGTGGTACCTGACTGATATATGATGAGATATGTGGAGTATTTGCTCTTCAGTGCACTGAATCTAGATGACTCCCCTGGGCTGTGTGCGGGGATTTGTACGTGCTTGAGGACCATGAGCTGTGTGCGGGGTAGAGCCGTACCATGCGTCGAGGTTGCCTTGGAGTAGGGGTCGCAAGTCATTGGGCTTGGCGATGGTTGTATGAGCGAAGAGCATGTCATTTTCATGATATCATGGCATTTCTGCATCTCGTGATCCTTGTTTGATATTTCTTAAAATGCTACTGTATTTTATTGTCACAGGATTATTTATAGTTGTCCTAGGGAGTCGTAGGACCCCTATGGTGAGATTGAATGTTTTCTTGCTAGCCGTCGCGCTAACCCACGTTTGTTGATATATTTTCATATTAGTATCCATGGCGGCAGTTCACAGACGATTTGGAGTTCCATATGACTATGATTCCTATTATCGTGATATGATACACCTTGATGTACCGCATTTGAAACTTGTTGTTCATGTTCATACTATGTGGGTAGATGAGGGAGAGCCTGCATTGACCATATATCGTTGGTACGCTATTTATATTCGAGTAGGTAATAGATTGGTAGATCCATTCTCCGAGAGTACTTTTGATGCACCCCGAGCTCCTGCTGAGCCTGTAGTTCCTGCACCTCCCGTAGCTGTGCCTCCTATAGCCCATGTGCCTCCTCCACCTGTTGATGCTGCTGCTGTTGCTGCACCTATCCCTCCTTCTCCAGAGCCTGCTATGCCAGATGTGTATGTTCCACCGCCCGAGCCACTCGAGGAGTCTGAGGACGAGGAGATGTTTCCTTCTAACCAGTCCGAGGAGGTTTGAGGACTGGAGACAGTCTTGGCGACTTTTTGGTGTAGGCGACTACGTAGGTTGATGGAGTAGTTTTTTTTTTACCATCCTAGTATGCCTATGGATCGACGACCCGAGTTCTCTTTTGTTTTTATTTTTATGAACTCCTATATGGTCGAGTATTATGTTTACAAATAAAATTTTTAGTTCTTATGCTATGAATGCCTCATATTGTTTTCTGAGTTGTTAAATTTTATTAAAGATTGTCTTGTTGTACTTGTGGCCTGTGGATCATAGACCTTAGTCTATTGATTGTTATAAGATTAATCTCTAATCATCGTTATTAGAGACCTATGACCGTATGGTGGCGGTCTGGGACGCCACTTTCACCCCGGA
Source organism: Rhodomyrtus psidioides (assembly GCA_021437785.1). Taxonomy (NCBI): domain Eukaryota; kingdom Viridiplantae; phylum Streptophyta; class Magnoliopsida; order Myrtales; family Myrtaceae; genus Rhodomyrtus; species Rhodomyrtus psidioides. The sequence goes on from JAILYB010000002.1 coordinate 15,175,198, forward strand.
TTGATAATTCTTCAAAGGACGCCTTTAGTCTTCTTGTCATTACGCATCTTGAGAATGAGTTTGTCTTTTGAAAGACATTGCTCGCCGTTTTGGCAGTTGGCTACAATTCCGTTAGAAGGGTAGCCTCTTATTACACAAGTCTTGAAGGTTCTTCTTTATCTTGAAATTTGTTGGGGAGGTTGAAATATCCCGTAATCCCTTTATATCCCAAAAATTCTGCCTTATGATCTTCCAACATTTTGGTGGAGATCAGCCATGTTCTTGTCAGGCTCTTGATTTCTTTACTAATATATGGGGATTCGGCTTTTTCTCTTTTTCGATCCCGCCTTTTCCTTGTCTTTTCCCAGGAACTAGGATCTTTGATCGTTCTTTGAGGCACGTGACTTGAGTCCCATTCTGTCTTGAATACCTCACTTTCTGAGACTTGCATGTAACTCATATTCTTGAGCTTTTATGTCCCCTAGTGTCTTGGTCATCTTTCCCTTGGGACTGTACAATGATCACCAATGAGGGTATACGAAACGAATGCGTAGGCTCAAATTGGTTATACGATGGATATAAGTGTGTAGGGTAGAGAAACGAACATCTCTCCGTCATCCTAAGGTGCCTGGATCAATACATATCAACACACGAAGATTGATGTTAGTCCGAACAAAAAGATTTCTAACCATTTGTTGACACCTAAAGTTTGATTTTTAGGAAATTCATTTATTTCACAAAATGAGAGTTAATCCTAATTCTCGCAAAAAGAAATTCTCATCCATTACATATTTTTACATATTTTATTTGTCTGTCATGCATCGGCAGCCAGTCGAAGGCGAATCAATTGACCTTAATTTAACAGGCGGCGGAATCGAAATCGATTTGGACTTTTCGATTATCAGAGGGAATGGCTGAGTTTCACATGGCAATGGGCTTAATTCAAATTTAGTTCGGTCCATTTTTATTTCTTTTAAAAGAAAGGCTTTTAATTAGTTATCTGTTTAATTAATTAAAGCCCGGTTAAGCCTTAAATTCGCGTAAATAAGCCCATTAATAGTGAAATTTTCGGCCAAGCCCTATATCTCTCTAGGGTGGCCGAATTTTTGGATCCTAAGGTCGGTATCTTGCCAGAAATCTCAACGGCTAGGATTAAATCTCAAGGCAGTACCCTAATACTCACTATATATACCTTGTTATAGCTTAAAGTCAAGGGGGGGGGCAATTATGGATTCACACAAAATTCGGAGAGAAGTTCTGACGTTGAGAATTCTTTCGGAGAGCAAAAAAAAAAAGTAGAGAGAGATCGGCACCATTTCTTCTCCGCCGATCTACAGTTGCCAAGAACCTCTACGCACCGATTCTTCTTAGCCGATCTACTGTTGCCACCACCGTCCAGCCATCACCTATCTTCGCTTCGTCGACGTCCATCGCCGGCCACCGTCGCGCGTCACAGCTCCATTAATTCTGCTGCTGATGTTTGCTGTTTCGTCATTGTCCAGTGTTGTTCCAGCTGCCGTTTAGGCGAGATTCAACCGTTTGTTTAAGGCCATTTTCGAAGGTTTGTTCGAGCAAGCCCGTGCGATTGCTTAAAGGCGAACTTTACTGCTGTCTTGGAAGTTTTTGCTGCTGTTCGGTCCAAAAACAGCACAATTTTTGGGGTATTTTCGTTAATTTTTCAGTGCATATTTTTGGGAGTTCGTCTAGGGCGATAACTACATTGTTGGTTGCAAAGTATTCGTTATCCCGGGGCTGATTAGGCGCAAAATCAGCCGTTGCCGCGTCATAGCTGCGGCTGTCCATCGAAGATTCCTCATCAAACCGGTTCTTTTATTCATCCTGCGATTTAAGGTAATGTCCATTTACTTGTACAGAGTTGATTTGATGAATTCGAACATTAGTTGAATTTACACGCTGATTTGAATATGTATCCTGGCTGGGCTTTTAAGATAGTCAAATTTTCAAGACGGTTGAATTTTTCATGTGCAGTTAAGATGATTGGAATTTTGATCATGATCCTCTGTGTTGATTGTTTTGCATATTTTCTGTGGTGTCGTAATCTAAACGGAATGCAATTTTTTCGGAAATTCAAAGAACTCCCTTTTTCGATCTAAACCATCAAGACCAAATCTTTGTCAATCCCGGATATAGCTAATCCGACCTATCACCGTTTAGGTCTGATTTGCTATCTCTGGAAATAAATCAATCTTTAATTCGAGATCTGGATCATTTTTGGAAAAGTTTCGAAAATTGGCAGTCATACATAGTGTGCGATCGTAATTTCTGATTAATTGATTGATTGATTGTCTGATTGACTAACTGACATGTTTGATTGATTGTCTAATTGATTGGTTAATTGACTGACTGATTGGGTTTTACCATATCTAGAAGTTCGGTTGTCGAGAAAAGGACAGTTCCTTCTCTTCAAAAAAATTCAAAAATAAATAAAAAATAATTGCACGTCAGCTTGCCACGTCATCTTGCCATGTCATTCGTACACGTCATCCATGCATAAATGCCACGTCATTTAGTCATGTCATCTTGCCATGTCATCTTGCCACGTCATCTTGCCATGTCATTTTGCCAAGTCATCTTGTCGTGTCATTTTGCAATGTCGTTTTGCCACGTCATCTTGCCATATCATCTTTGTTGCAAGTCCACGTCATTTTTATTTGCTGTGTGAACTTCTGCATCCCATTTCATTTCTTTGCATGTCATTTAATATGCGTTTAGAAGCCTCTGCCTTAGGTAGTTGAGTTTGCATATTGAATTGCTTGGATGAATCGCATGTTATACATAAATTCTGGCATATTTAATTTAAATTAATTGCATGATAGATTTTATGTTTAGTTGACCAATTGCATGATTGATTGTTTTAGAATAACGGTCTTGCGTTATGCTTTGGTGTCATGTATTTCTGCATGTTTTAATTAATTAGTTAATTTTGCATATAGGATGAGACGACCTTAATCTTGCATGTCATAGCACCATTTAGATAATTTCACGTCATTGCATTTATTTTCAATCATACATTGCATATAAAAAGTAAAAATAAAAAAATTACATTTTATGAGCTTCAAATTGTTTCAATCTGAGTCATTGATTTGGGACATCTCACATGGAATTAAGGTACCGAAAGGGCATTAGTTTAAACTAACTAGTGTAATTAAGTTCTCGAATCCATAATCTCTGGTTCGTAGAAGTAAAATGGTTCTCCCGCTATTTTACTTAGGTTTCTAATCAACCTACCAAAAATGATTAGTGGCGACTCCAAACTCTAAATCATTTCTAATTAATTTAAGTTGCGATTTGGTAGGGCTTGGGAGAGTCCGTATTGGGTTAGTCCTTAAATTAACCTAATAATCCATTAGCAGAATTTTAGGTCGCGACAGCTTGGCGACTCCGCTGGGGACATGCTTTAATTTTTCGAAAAATTAAGACTTAACTGGTTCACTTGAAATTTTTCGAAAAATTAAAAGCTTTAGTGGGCTTAGGCCTGATAAAAATTCCATTGATGTCTCGCCTTGATTGATCTCGGTTGAATCTCATTTATAAGGCGTTAAATGTTTTTGCAGGCTTGAAGTGATAAGGGGTGAAGTGTTTGCTAACTTTTTTTTCTACAGATTGGAGTGAGGAATGTATGTTTGGGGGTTATATTGAAGCGTTGTTTTGATATAAACTCTTGTGCATGACTTTATTGCTTTAACATTCACACATAGCACACACAACCCGCCATTGGACCTGAATGGCTAGGCTTAGGATGGTATTTGATTAGGGACACTCTGGCCATCACCATCTGGCTTGAGTCTCCCTCTTCAAGTCCCGAACTCTTCCAAATCGGTGCCACGATTCATCACCCCTATCATTCGCCATGTGATACGGGTCGATACTTGGCTGAGCCAGATGTCTACGGGGATCCTGATTCAATCACAAACTAGGGTGGTTCAATCTGGGTATCCTTGGGCTCCACCTTTGTTAAGCCTTGATAGATAGAAATCGAACCTCACGTCACATTTCATCTGCATGTCTATGTGATTGGTCATTTCAGACGTCCCAAAAGGTGGTACTTTCTTGAATCCTCATCCTCCTACTTACTTATATTTTCGAGTCGGTCCATGACTGTGTTTAGGCGAATACTTTGCATGGTTGGATTTTTTAGAGTGTATTCTGGGCATTTTCGAGTTCTAGCGTCTAAATGAAAAATGTTCCAAACATTTTGAGCTATCATCTTTAAATTTTGAGAGTGATCCATGGTGTTTTCCATTTATTAACAAATTTTCATTAAGAATCATATAAGTTGGAATTTCGACGGTTTTGTGGTGCCCATCTTGTCTTGCCGATTACTATTTTTAAATGACATCCCTTGGTGAACCACGAAACATGAAAGTTGTAGGTCGATGTCTCAACTAATAATCTACAAAATACCAGATTTTAATTCGCATCTTAAGGTGGTCCTTCATTCATTTAACAAAAACCTGACAGAACAGTTTTCTGGGAAGAATTTTTCCAAATATGTATTAAAATGTACTGATAGGTTCACTTTTAGCCTTAAGTCCAAACATGAAAGTTGTTTATCATTGTGTTTTGTACCATATTATAAAATTTTATAATTTTTAGATAAACATGTGAATTATGAAGAATTTTACCGTAAAGGTCGACGAAACTGAAAAATTTCCTGACTCAGTTCTCTGCTCATACTTGTTTTGTTCATCAAGTCTAGAGGGTTGTCATGGACCGGCTCATTATCATTGCTCATTATACTAATCTTCATACGATCTTTCTTTTAAGGTAATTTACTACGGATCCCCCACACCCGTACAATACTCACTCCAGAACGAGACGAATGGCCGAGCAAGCTGAACTGTTGGCCCAGATGGAGCAAAGAATGAAAAAACAGATGGAGGAGCAAATGAAGGCGGTCAATGACCAGATGGCCCAAATGCGATTAATGATGGCTGAACTCATATATAGTCAACGGCAACCTCCGATCGCCCAAACAGTACCTACGAGCTTCAATCCTCATATAACAACTCAAGGGGATGGGACCTATGATGAGATGCCTTCCCTTGAAGATGCGGTTTTACCTGGCGTTACAATCGCTGTTCCACCCTCCGTGAATATCTTCCCACCTGGTGTTAGAGGCAACGCTCAACCTCTTGGGCATACCGGCTTACCAACAGCTCAGATTGTCACGCCACCCCTGATGACCATCCCGCAACCCAATGCTACTGTCGGGATGATGAATGACGAAAGTGCCAAGCTTTTTGCTAAGATGGACCAGAGGCTGCGAGAAGTTGAAGGGACTCATAACATCGCCCCAATCGAATTATCAGTATTTACCAGGGTCCAGGTGCCAGACAAGTTTAAAATGCCGACCTTTGAGAAGTACGAGGGTACCTCTAATCCGATCCAGCACGTTGAGATGTACCAGAATTTGATGAATATGTATGTCACCAACGGTCCGTTTATGGTTCAAACATTCCAAGCTAGCCTGAAGGGTGCCGCCATGTAGTGGTATACCAATCACAAAATCAACTGCATGGATTCATAGGAAGATGCAGCCAATGCTTTTGTCAAGCATTTTAAATTCAATTTAGACGTCACGATCTCTTGTGAAGACCTTGAGCAGACTGAGCTGAAGAAGGGGGAAACCTTGAAGGAGTACGCTACTCGATGGAGAAATATGGCAGGACAGATCATGCCTGAGCCACCAGAGCGAGATTTGATGAAGCTATTTGTATCCACTCTCCCACAGGCAATCCATTCGCGCATGCTGATTACGGCAGTCCGAACATTTAGCGAGCTCGTTGCCATGGGAGAGGAAATTCAGTCTAGGTTGAAGAAGGGATGGTATGGCGAAACCACTTCTTCTGGAAAGCGATTTACTAGTAAAAAGGATAAAGAACACATTCCCGAAGTCAATATGGCTTATGTCCAGAAGGCACCGGCCGAGGTCCAGAAGATGCAGTTTGCTCCTCAACAGACGTCGGGCTATGGGTAGCAGAATCATAGGACAAACCAACGCAAGAATCGAACGTTCACTCCACTTCCTGGGACACTTTCCCAAGTTTTAGCTGTCCTACGTAAGAAGGGTTTGTTGTCCTCTGAGCCCCAACATCTTAATCCTGCGAGGTATCCTAGATATGACCCTGCACAAAAGTGTGACTATCATTCTGGAGAAATAGGTCATTCGATCGATGATTGTCCCGTGCTCAAGCACCGCATCCAGGATCTACTTGAAAATGGGGCATTTACATTTCAGTCAGCCGATAAGCCCAATGTGCAGAGTAACCCGCTACCGGATCATTCGAGCAATGCTTGAAGAATCATCAATTGGGTGGAGGCAGACTTTCAAGCATGACCATTTATTTTTATCTAATCCCCTGCGTGGGATATTTCTTGCGTTCTTTAGGTGTTTAGGTTGCGCTAGGATCTCATTTCCATTCAATATTGCATTTCATTTTCAATAAAGATGCAATTCATTGGTTTGATATCAATAAAATTACACATGTTTTTCATTAATTTTAGAATCTTGTTGAAGTATCCCAAACCAATCCGATGACGATAACCAGCGATCAATCTATCATCTATGGTAAGCACTGAGGGTTAGGCTTCTCAAGAATTCTCGTCCTGAGATTAAAAAAAAAACGATTTAAAAAAGATTAAAAATGGATGGCGTGTGGTCTAACCAAGTTTGTCTTACTGACCCATCTACTATATGTTTCAGAGTCAATCCAGGGGGCAGGGGGTAGGTTCTCCAATTTGACTGGGCATTAATCCAGTTGATTCTTGGACGTTTCACACATGGTGATTAAGCATTTGAAGCAGCCCAAATGATTACTCTTGGGGCAATCCTTAGCTGATTCCTCGATCTTCTTATCAGTCACATCGCATCAGCCAGTTCAAAAACTAGTTCATCAGTCAGCTGAGGCCTATCCATGCCTCAACCTCGATTGATCCATTAATTATGCCATGTCAAAAGATGGGGCAAGACCAAAGTCATTTGATTTCAGAAGGGAGTATCTCTTACCTTGCCTGATCATTATTGAAAATGACTATCTATTTTCCTTCTTGCAGGTGCCAAGCTAGGAAACATGTCCTGAAGCAGATCGACAATCAAGAACATCTCGAACTTTTGTTCATTTCATTTTCTTGAGGTTCTTATTCATGAATGCTTTTCCATGCAGGATTAAACGTGAAAACAAGTCATATGCCATTGCTCGAAATCGAATTCCCAACACTGGCCATGTTTGGAGCAATCTCATATCTTGGTGAAAGCTATACTCGTACCCATCCTGACTGAAAATGGGGGCAAGCAGACCCCGACTTGGAAAAGGGAGTATATCTCTCTGTTTCACATTATTTTAAGGGTGACACTTTACTTTTGCAGGAACATACGACCGACCATGATAGTCATCGCCATTAAATTGGGGCAACCAGAGCACCTCAAATCTTACCCAACTCCTTCATACAAGTGTCCCTCGCTCTGGGGCAAATATAGGAATGAGTCGATGCTCAACCCAAGGACTAGACTTCCTGACTTGATTGATCTACTGACATATACTGGGGCAATCCATTGTTCCCCATTCCTTGAGATTTCTTTCACATCTGAATGTACTTGCATGATTTATGCATGACTATATTTGATCTGCACTCATTTTATGATATTATGGATGATCAAATCAAATTAATCTCATCATATTTTTGCCTGCATTGCTAATCTACACTGTGAGATGATTTCAATTAGAAAGTATCTTTGATCCAATTGAATTGATCATTTTGAATGAGGAACGCCAGGACGATGAAAGGCAAGCCTTTTCCATACACGTCCTATATCACAATCCCTAGTGAGCAATATGAGGATTTCCATGCTTACAAGGTAAAGGGTTATCTCGCGAAAAGTATGACGACAGAAAATGATATGAGGTATTCATTTCATCTATCCCAAACACTACAGGTTGCCCATTGCTTAACCCCTTTTGAACGGTGGTTTCATGTCATAACCCTGTCAGGAACAACCCATATTGGGGGCAATCTCCGAAGTTCAAAGAATGAGTGTGATTTTCTTGCTTTCACTTGCATCAATCTTTGAGCATGTTTGTTGCACGCGATTTCTATGTTAGCTCAAGTGCCTTAGACATGATGAAGAGCATTTCATTTCTACATCCCATATGCATTGATCACTTTGTTCAACCTAACTTGAGCGGCGGATTCATTTCTCGAAACCCAATTGGTGATCATCCTGAAAGAAAATCATTCCAAACCATCCGACAGATGAGCGAAGTGCCTTAGGGCAAGATGAAACTGAAAAATTTGCCAACACAATATGCAGACAATTCAGATGAGACTCTCCCTTCCTTTTCAAAAGAGCTCACTGTGCAAAAAAAAAAAAAAAGCTCGCCATGCAATGAAAAAGGAAAAAAAGAAAAATGGCAAAGCTTGCCATGCAAAAAAAAAATAAGAAAAGCTTGCCTTGCAAAAAAAAAAAGGGGGGGCAAAAGCGCCCACTCTCATTTTAAAAAAAAAAAGAGAGTTCTCTCAAGAAATCTCCAAAAGGAATGGAGGTCTCATCTGAATTGGTTAAAAAAATGCTCTTCAAAAGAAAGATTATTTCTGAAGCACAAGATGTCAAGGACGGATGATCACTAATCATTATACAATCCCTTTGTGAAAAAATAGGCCTTTCGTTTCAAGCCTACCTCGAACCTACATTACAACCCTTACCAAAAGTCTCTTCAAATTAGGGCACTTGGGTTAATGTAGAGTTTCAAATGCTTATAAATATTGCTCGAAGAAGTGAGAGCAAGATCATTTTTATCTCACTTCGCAGGGTTCCTGACTTGTAAACCCAATGCAGCTGATGAAGATTTTATTTCATGGCCTAATGACTCATATGAGTCCCATTTGAATAGCCTTTGACCAAGCCTGAATTACAGTCCTTGAAAAGACCTCGTGGATTGGTCTGGTCATACTGATTGCAAGGTTACCCGGACCCCTATCATGTGTGATGAGGACAGCTCCGAGTGATTCTCATGCCCGCATCAATGGTCGGGTCAAATAGCCTTTTCAAAGAGAGTGAGAGAAAGTCCTTTCTGACTGAAGGTTCCTCATTCTATTTGGTCAAATTTTGTCAAAAGGATCAGACAGTTTTCCTTATTGACAAAATCTCCAGTGAAGTTTTGTAATGCAAGCAAAAGCTCACAAATCTTTCTAGCATATGATGTTGCATTTACATTGATTTTATGCATTCATCATTTTTTCAAGAAAATGGATAGGTATGTCGCAGTCGACCTAGCCATCACTTACTCAGTGCTCGGAAACTCAGGAAAGTTTCCTAATTCCCTTTCAAAATAATATATCGACACTTGATCAGCTCAAGATGTCGCCAGGATCTTATATCATTTTGATACTTGATTAGCTCAAGTTATCACATCTTTGTGTTCGTTCTGATTAGCTCAAACGTCACACCCTTTTGTGTTTGTTTTGATTGGCTCATGCATCACACCCTTTAGTGTTCATACCGATTAGCTCGGGTATCACATCTTTATTGACTCATGGTTTATAGTCCACATGGCGACTTGCCAAGAGACACAGTGTTTGTACCGATTAGCTCGGACGTCACATCTCTACTCGCTCACAGTTTATAGTCCACATGGTGACTTGCTGAGAGACTTTTTATCGACTCATGGTGACTCGTGGAGGTGGTCCCCAAGAGACAAATGGCTAGCTCGAACCATAACTTGAGCATATTTTCAAACCCTACACAGATCATGCGATGCCCGCATCAAAGGGAAACCTTTGTTAACGGATAAGGCCCCCAAAAGCTAAGATCTACATGTGATCTTGGTTTGTTTTCTCGATTTCATAATGCATGCGCTCTTGTGATTTCGAAAAAAAACAAATGGCCAGCTCGAACCATAACTCGAGTACATTTTCAAACTCTACACAGATCTTGCGCCGTTTCGCGTCAGAAGGAAACTTCTGACAACAGATGGGCCAGTACCTTAGCATCTTGGCATCCACTGGAAATCTGGAGGTTAAGGGAATCATCAGCTTATGAGAAGTTGGGTAAAACAGGTATTCTCGTATGCGACCCATGTGCAGGTTTCTCTAATGTGGGATAAGAGAAGTTTTAGCACATGTTATTTATAGCATTGCATTTCACGCATCATCTCTATTTGCATTAGAAAATGGGATTTGAACTCCCGCCAAAAAAATTTATCATCATCATTTGCATTTGCAAAATTTAGGCTTCAATTTTAGTCTTCGAGCAAAACCTCTGCGAGCTTCCACTCAAAGAGGGGCAGCTGTTGACACCTAAATTTTGATTTTTAAGAAATTCATTTATTTCACAAAATGAGAGTTAATCCTAATTCTCGTAAAAAGAAATTCTCATGCATTACATATTTTTACATATTTTATTTGTCTGTCATGCATCGGCAGCCAGTCGAAGGCGAATCAATTGACCTTAATTTAACAGGCGGCGGAATCGAAATCGATTTGGACTTTTCGATTATCAGAGGGAATGGCCGAGTTTCACATGGCAATGGGCTTAATTCAAATTTAGTTCGGTCCATTTTTAATTCTTTTAAATGAAATGTTTTTAATTAGTTATCCGTTTAATTAATTAAAGCCCGGTTAAGCCTTAAATTCACGTAAATAAGACCATTAATAGTGAAATTTTCGGCCAAGCCCAATATCTCTCCATGGTGGCCAAATTTTTGGATCCTACGGTCGGTATCTTGCCAGAAATCTCAATGGCTAGGATTAAATCTCAAGGCAGTACCCTAATATCCACTATATATACCTTGTTATAGCTTAAAGTCAAGGGGGCAATTATTGATTCACACAAAATTCGGAGAGAAGTTCTGAAGTTGAGAATTCTTTCGGAGAGCAAAAAAAAAAGTAGAGAGAGATCGGCGCCATTTCTTCTCCGCCGATCTATAGTTGCCAAGAACCTCTACACACCGATTCTTCTCAGCCGATCTACTGTTGCCACCACTGTCCAGCCATCACCTATCTCCGCTTCGTCGACGTCCATCGCCGGCCACCGTCGCGTGTCACAGCTCCATTAATTCTGCCACTGCTGTTTGTTGTTTCGTCGTTGTTCAGTGTTGTTTCAGCTGCCGTTTAGGCGAGATTCAACCGTTTGTTTAAGGCCATTTTCGAAGGTTTGTTCGAGCAAGCCCGTGCGACTGCTTAAAGGCGAACTTTGCTGCTGTCCTGGAAGCTTTTGCTACTGTTCGGTCCAAAATCAACACAATTTTTGGGGTATTTTCGTTAATTTTTCAGTGCAGATTTTTGGGAGTTCGTCTAGGGCGATAACTACATTGTTCGTTGCAAAGTATTCGTTATCCCGGGACTGATTAGGTACAAAATCAGCCGTTGCCGCGTCATAGATGCGGCTGTCCATCGAAGATTCCTCATCAAACCGGTTCTTTTATTCATCCTGTGATTTAAGGTAATGTCCATTTACTTGTACAGAGTTGATTTGATGAATTCGAACATTAGTTGAATTTACACGCTGATTTGAATATGTATGCTGGCTGGGCTTTTAAGATAGTCAAATTTTCAAGACGGTCGAATTTTTCATGTGCAGTTAAGATGATTGGAATTTTGATCATGATCCTCTGTGTTGATTGTTTTGCATATTTTCTGTGGTGTCGTAATCTAAACGGAATGCAATTTTTTTCGGAAATTCAAAGAACTCCCATTTTCGATCTAAACCATCAAGACCAAATCTTTGTCAATCCCGGATATAGATAATCCGACCTATCACCGTTTAGGTCTGATTTGCTATCTCTGGAAATAAATCAATCTTTAATTCGAGATCTGGATAATTTTTGGAAAAGTTTCAAAAATTGGCGGTCATACATAGTGTGCGATCGTAATTTCTGATTAATTGATTGATTGATTGTCTGATTCACTGACTAACATGTTTGATTGATTGTCTAATTGATTGATTAATTGACTGACTGATTGGGTTTTACCATATCTAGAAGTTCGGTTGTCGGGAATAGGACATTTTCCTTCTCTTCAAAAAAATTCAAAAATAAATAAAAAATAATTGCACATCAGCTTGCCACGTCATCTTGCCATGTCACTCGTACATGTCATCCATGCATAAATGCCATGTCATTTAGTCATGTCATCTTGCCATGTCATCTTGCCATGTCATTTTGCCAAGTCATCTTGCCATGTCATTTTGCAATGTTGTTTTGCCACGTCATCTTGCCATATCATCTTTATTGCAAGTCCACGTTATTTTTATTTGCTGTGTGAACTTCTGCATCCCATTTCATTTCTTTGCATGTCATTTAATATGCGTTTAGAAGCCTCTGCCTTAGGTAGTTGAGTCTGCATATTGAATTGCTTGGATGAATCGCATGTTATACATAATTCTGGCACATTTAATTTAAATTAATTGCATGATAGATTTTATGTTTAATTGACCAATTGCATGATTGATTGTTTTAGAATAACGGTCTTGCGTTATTCTTTGGTGTCATGTATTTCTCCATGTTTTAATTAATTAGTTAATTTTGCATATAGGATGAGACGACCTTAATCTTGCATGTCATAGCACCATTTAGATAATTTCACGTCATTGCATTTATTTTCAATCATGCATTGCATATAAAAAGTAAAAATAAAAAAGTTACATTTTCTAAGCTTCAAATTGATTCAATCTGAGTCATTGATTTAGGACATCTCGCATGGAATTAAGGTACCGAAAGGGCATTAGTTTAAACTAACTAGTGTAATTAAGTCCTCGAATCCATAATCTCTGGTTCGTAGAAGTAAAATGGTTCTCCCGCTGTTTTACTTAGGTTTCTAATTAACCTACCAAAAATGATTAGTGGCAACTCCAAACTCTAAATCATTTTTAATTAATTTAAGTTGCGATTTGGTAGGGTTTGGGAGAGTCTGTATTGGGTTAGTCCTTAAATTAACCTAATAATCCATTAGCAGAATTTTAGGCCGCGACACCATTTACCTGTTCAAGCCACTAGGAGGCTTCTGTATAACCCCAATGCGGGGCGGCTCTTGACAGGGTTTAGAAATGAAAACCGCTGCTCGAAGGGTTTGTCAATGATTACCTGCAGTGTTTATGGATAAGAATGAATGCCTCCGTCATCCCAATCCATGTAATCGATGCGAAAGGCCCTTATATCCTCAGGTTCAGGCTTTTCTATCATCATACCTCTCTCATCTCTCGAGTGTGTGTAGGACGTGTTTGGATTAGGTTTGCCTTTCATCTGGGGGAACGTTCCTGCTAGATAGTCTAAGCAAGCCGTGCTTTGAAAAAATCACTTTATTTTTCTCCAAGCATTTTACACCACATGGGATTTTAATGATGTATTATGTATACTTTGAACATGCTTGGACAACCTTCGATTCCAACAGGTATGCAATAAGTGTTAAGAATTCATTTTTCGAAAACAAGTTTTATTCCTAAGTTCGACCATATATGATTGTTCATTCTCCTGCTCCTTTCATCTTACAGGGGGTGAGAAACTTTACAGTGTTTCTCCTTTGTTGTCTCCTGTTTTCATCAGGCATTCCTGCATGTAAAATAGAATAGACATTCTTGTGAATGAAAGATGGTTTAATCCTTGATGGAACAGATACATATCACCTGGTTCTTGATGTCGAGGACTCTTCTGTCTAGGGTTCCATTCGATTTTGAGTCTACTTCTTAGAACCCTACAAAACTGAACACACGCTAATGTATGCATGGATGCATGATATGTTATGTAATGACCATCACGGCGACTTGGATCGTTTCGTGAGAAGCCACATAATCAATATCTGATTTCATTTCAAGGATAATATTTCTTCACAGCATTTGAATTTACAAGGTGCCCCAATTCTTGTCCTTCAGAATTTACAAGAATTAACGCTCCTCCTATGAGAATTTTCTTGACAATATAAGGGCTTCGTAATTCGGGGTAAACTTGCCTCCCGGATAGACAACACTTGGCAGAGTCTTCTTTACCACCAGGTCATTCACCTCAAAACATCTGGCTCTAACTTTTCGATCAAATGACTTGGCCACCCTCTTCTGGTAACCCTAACCATGACAGATTGCTCTAAGACGTTTCTCGTCTGTCAAATTTAGCTGTTCATAACTGTGTTTGATGTACTTTGTCTCGGAGAATTTAGCATCTGATAAGATTCTCAAGGAGTGAACCTTAACCTCCACTGGCAGGACAGCTTCCATCCCATATACCAGAGCATAAGGAGTTTCCCCTGTCGAAGTTCTGATTGAAGTTCGATATGCCATTAAGGCGAAGGGTAGCCTTTCATGCCAATCCCTATAATTTTCTGCAATTTTAGCCAGGATTTTTTTAATATTCTTGTTAGCCGCTTCTACTGCCCCATTCATTTGCGGGCGGTAAGGGGAAGAATTAAGATGTCGAATACCAAAGCGATCCAGTAGATCGTCGACAATCTTGTTGTTCAGGTTGGACCCATTATCTACGATGATCGTTTGAGGGGCACCATATCGACAGATTATGTCTCTCTTAATAACCTTGCCATATTCCTTGCGGTGACATTCTTGTAAGAATTGGCCTCTATCCACTTTGTGAAGTAATCAATAGCCACCAGGATGAAGCGATGACCATTTGAAGCCGTTGGATTGATAGGCCCTATCATGTCTATTCCCCCACATAGAAAAAGGCCAGGCTTCAGACATTTGATGAAGTTCGTTCGGGGGCGCATTAATCTTGTCGCCATATATTTGACACTGGTGGCATGACCTGACATGCTGACAACAGTCCGATTCGATGGTCATCCAATAATAGCCAAGCCGCATAATTTTCTTAGCGAGGAGGTGGCCGTTCATATGTGGCCCACATATACCTTCATGGATATCCTTCGTGAGAACATTTGCTTCTTTAGCATCTACGCACCTTAACAGAGTGGAATCAAATGACCTTTTGTACAAAACTTATCCACTGAGGAAGAACTTGCTGGCCATCCTGGCTATGTATCTTCGGTCGCCTGCCTGACACCCTTCAGGAAACTCCCTCTTTAAGAGATAATTCTTGATATCATAGTACCACGGCTCTCCGTCAAATTCTTCTTCTATCATCATACAGTAGGCCAGTTTTTCAACTATGCCGATCCTTAGTGGTTCTATTTTTAATCTATCAGTTATTTGCAACATTGAGGCCAGGGTGGCTAGTGCGTCTGCAAATTAGTTATGAGATCTTGGCAGGTATTCAAATGACGCCTCTTCGAACTTAAGTGTCAACTCTTCAAGATATTCATGATAGGGGATAAGTTTCGCGTCCTTTGTTTTCCACTCCCCCTGCGTTTGTAAAATGATGAGCATGGAATCTCCATAAACTTGCAGCTTAGGTATTTCCATGGAGATGGCCAATCGTAGGCCTAGAATACACGCTTCGTATTCTGAAATATTATTGGTGCAAGGGAAAGTCATCTTTGATGCAACAGGATAATGTTGACCATCAGGGGATATCAATACTGCCCCTGTGCCAGCTCCCGACAGATTAACAGCACCGTCAAAATACATGACCCACTTATCCTCTGTTAGGTTCAGAACTTGGTTTTCCACCTTTGTCTTTCAGAAGACGTGCAACTTTGCGAATTTCCTGCCAACATATCGGCTATGGCTCTTCCTTTTACATATTTTTATGGAGAACACCTGATGTTAAATTCGGATAACATCACTTGCCATTTTCCTAGCTTCCCAATCAGAGCGGGTATCTCCAGGAGGTATTTGATAGGGTCATTTTCTGTTACCAGCTGAATGTGGTGATGTAGGGTATACTGTCTTAACCTGCAAAGTACTCATACTGTTGCTACGCAAGCCCTTTCAACCGGTACGTACTTTGCTTCAGACGGGGTGAATTTCTTGCTTAAATAGTAGATGGCTCTTTCCTTACCATCTATCGGGCTTGTTTGGGCGAGTAAGGCTCCTAAAGATTCTTGTTGTATGGTCAAATACAAGGTCAAGGGTTGACCTGGGATGGGCGGCACAAGTACTGGTGGAGTGACTAGATAGGTCTTGATCTTCTGGAATGTCTGGCTGCATTCTATATCCCATGTCACTTTTGCGCCCTTCTTAAGTAGTATGAAAATCGGTTTGGCCACATCTGATAACTGATTGATGAACTTGACAATATAGTTTAATCTCCTCAGAAAACTCTGTACTTCTTTCATTGTTGAGAGAATTGCTAAGTCATGGATAGCTTGAATCTTTGAAGGGTCAATCTCAATACCCCTGTTACTGACCATGAATCCAAGAAGTTTCCCAGATTTTGCCCCAAACACACATTTATTAGGGTTCAACCTCAACTTGTATTTGCGTAGTCGCTCAAACAACTTTTTTAGCACCTGAATGTGATCATGTCCCTTCTTGGACTTGGCGATCATGTCATCGACATACAACTTGATTTCCCTATGGATCATGTCATGGAATAGTGTGATCATAGCCTTCTGATAGGTAGCTGTCATGACCTAAAAAAAATATAGGCTAATGGATTATTAGGTCAATTAAATTAAGTAATCTAAGAATGGTTTCAAAAAAATTTGCTAGTGTCATGCGATTGGTCCACGGGTGATTCTGGATGACCATAGTATGATTTACGAATTAACCTAAACCAATTCTTAACGATCGTAACCTTCGGGACTAGCAATTAAACCTCGCAATTACATGACAACCAAAGTCGCCGTGGCACGAGTAACTCTTAAACGAGACATTAGTCGCGGGTCGATACGCGTAACTCCTAAGAGCCGCCCGTTAGTCTAAGACACGCTGGAATGACAAACGACTGAATTTAGCAATAAATTGGACTTCAAGATTAGAGGCCGGATATTCGAGGATTCCAACGGGAATAATTTGGACGTCTCCTCATCGGGAACCATTAAGATTAGAATTCGTCCTTAGCATTTAGAAAATTGAATTTCGGATCGACGATTAGGAAATTACCTTCATACCCTTGGATAAATACCATTTTCCTTTAGAATTGAGCAAGGGCAATTTGGACAATTGCCCCCCTAACTTTGGCCGAAATCTTGAAGGATAAGATGGTCATTTGACCATTAGATATTTGAATGGTGGATTAGACAAGGTTGACTATACAATTTTCCTTCAAACCACTCTCTTACAAGTTGTCATTCACTTGCACTATTCATGTCCATCAAGTCATTCAAGGTGTCTTGTTTCCCTTGAACCACTCCCACTCAAGCCTTTTTCCTATTGCATTTGAATTTGAAGGAGCTAGACCACTCTTCCTCTCTCTCTCATGCATTCGGCCGACCCTTCCCCCATTCCCTCACTCTCTCATTTCTCTCGCCCTCTTCCTCTCACTCTCTCTCGGCTCACTCTCTCTATCTCTCGCCCCCACCGTCGCCGAGCAGGGAAACCGCGAAGGACAAGGGCTGTCCTAGGAGGTTTCTTGTTCCAACTTGAGGTAAGTAACCCCTAGAGCCTTGATATGTATGCTAGGATGTTAGAAGCTTAAGTTAGGAGTGTCATTGGCTCATTTCTTTGGCCATTTTCGGTTGGTTTAAGGGAGAACCGAACCTCGTCATGGCCGGACATAATAGGACCTTGGATTTCGCCGACTCGTCGACCGTCTCGCCTCGACTCTTTCGCTTGGTAAGTTAGTTCTAAACTTATATTAGGACCTTAGGTTACCGAAGGACGAGTTAGAAAGGTTATTGAGTGATGTTCGTGGTTGAATCTTCAATGGTTTATGCATGGCCGAATCTGTCCTAGAAGAAATGAGCATGTCTTGCCGTCTTAAGGCTTTATTTTATTGCACACTTGATGAGTTGTGATGCTAAGGGTTTGAGTAGGTCGATCCGCGAGCGTCAAATTGTATAGGGCTACTCCTTGTCAGGAAATTTCTTGATTTTGTGACTTAAATATTTATTTAGTCCCTACGTGATGTTCGGCCTTGATGAGATTAAACGTGTTAATGCATTAAAAATCTCCTATGGGCCGTGAGCTCTATTCGGCCATGGACTAAGAAATAGGAAGGTTTGAGCAAATTGATGCATGGAGTCTTATGTAATTAAGTCGATGAAAAACCTTGATTGAGACTTAAAGGTATTCTGACTTGGGTGTTATGGGGCACGTGGAATATTTGATTTGGCATTTGGCTATATTAATGTGTTAATGACCACGTGATGAAAATAGTAATTGATGAATTTCCTGAATCGAATTATATTCGATCTTGAGGTATTAAAATGGTGTCACCTTGAATACATTCTATTAGGTGATTTTGTGGAATGGGCTTGAGAACGTGGTAGTCGTTAATGCCTTGAATTGTTAGAATGCTCAATGGAATGCATCTAGCCATACTTGTTTTAATTATGAGCTCATGCTAATGTGATATCCTGATGCGCCTATACGACGCGTGATTGGTTAATGTGATGTCCTGATGCGCCTATACGACGCGGGATTGAATAATGTGATAGATGCCCGATGCACCTATATGACGCGGGCTTGGCTGAGGATAAAAACCTGATGCACCTTTATGATGCGGGTTAAGTGATGAGAAATGCCTGAGGCGCCTATATGACGCGGATTTAACTATGGGAATTATGGTGGTATCACGTATGACTGCACTGTTTATGATATGAATATTTTAGTGCCAAAGTACGAAGTTTAGCCTAGAACTGGGAATGTCATTAATATTTGGTCTTGTTGAATTGTTATGTGCCAATTACCTTATTCTTGATTTATTGGTCATTGCATGTGTTAGGTAGTGTCTGGAAGTACTAAGTGCCTAATTTGAGTTTATAATTAGCTTATTGAGATTTATCTCACCCCGTTGTGGGACAACATTTTCAGGTCCCGAATGACGAGGTCCCTTGAATACTATGGACCAACTTTTGAAGATACCCTTTTGAAGTAGATGAACCGTTAACCTTACCTGAATATATTTCTTTTTAAAGTCTTAGGGAGCTGCTTTCTTATTTTGGGGTTGTACATGCATATATAGCTCGGTGGGGTTAAACTTCATCTACCGTTGTTTTATTAAAGGAAGTTGTATTTTAGGAGAAGGCAAGTTGTAACCATGTTGTGTGTTTGACGCTTTTAAGGAATGTATGAAGTAAGTTTTAAATCTCTCTTTTTCATCATGAGTCATTGTGTACGGAAAGAAAATAATTGTATAGGAGTTATGTATGTCGCTTCCGCATGTACAATTGTATTCACTAGATTATCGTTTGTCGTTCGATCCTGGGTATACTCGTAACAAGGAACGACGCCAGGGCGATGTTGACGCGCTTGCAATGACGCGGGGCGTGACATCCCCGTTTGTTTGGTATCAGAGCAAGGTCAGTTTGATCCAAGTTGGTTGAGGATTGGAGTAATAAGGTGTGATGACTTTGAGGATGACTGGGTAGTGAGACCTTAAGAGTTCACTAGGGTTAGGCATAAAATGCATGACATGTGAAATGGCGCTTGTGATTGGCATATTGGATTGGCATCACCGTGGGTAATTATAAGGCTATAGAACTTCGTACTTGGCACTAAGTGTTCCTTGCTGGATGTTTGATTGGATAGTTGATTGTGATTTCACTAAGTTGCAGATGCTTCTGGACTTGAGGTACGATTGCGAATTTACAATTATGACTCTTCTGATGGTTGCTTGATGAATAAATGTTTTGATGGTGATTGCTGCTTTGGTGGTAGCATAGAATTACTAGCCTTAAGTAGATGGCTTAGGTCTCTAATTCCTGGATGGAATTATAGTGACTCAGGTGTCTTAAGGCTTAGCGAGATGAGCAACCGAACCAGAGGAATCGGAGGAGCGTCTAGCTCTAGTCCACCAGTAGTGGAAGACCCTAGGTATGACGGAGTCATGAGGATACTAGAAGAGATTGGAAACCCGATGGGCAGGCAGGCCCAGGAAAGAGATGCTGCTGTTGCCCAAGCGGCGGAGGCTGCCGTCGTTGCTGCCAACCTGACGAATGGAAACAATGGCCATAATGGGAACAATGGGCAGGATAACGAAGGTGACAATGCCTAGGGTACTGGAAATCGCGTGATAGGTCAATTGGTGGAACACTTTATGAAGCTGAAGCCGCCTAAGTTTGACAGCATGGGAGATCCTGAGATTGCCCCCAAGTGGACTGAAGAACTGGAAAAGACCTTCGAGGTCTTAGGGTGCCCTGAGGCTGAAAAAGTGACCCTAGCAGTTTACCAGCTCCGTGGGACCGCGAATGATTGGGGGAAGGCCACCAAGGGAAGAGTTTTCCTTGAAGGCACAGTGCCAAATTGGACCGTCTTCTCTAAGGTTTTCAACGCAAAGTATTTCTCGAAAGCGGCCCAGGAACATAAGCTAGTGGAATTCCAGAACCTCCGCCAGAATCAGATGACCATCGAACAGTATGAGGCTGAGTTCGCAAGGCTATCTAAGTATGCCCCGAGAATGGTTGAGAATCCGGAGGATAGGGCAAGGAGGTTTAGAGATGGACTGAGGCTTAACCTTCGTAGTCAGTTGGTACTTTTAGATTTACAGGGCTATGATGCGATTTATGAAAGGGGCCAGCTGGTTGAACGGGACATGAGAGAAAGGAGGATTGCTCCCGTACCGTGATTTACGCCGGTTAGAGATAACCGCCAGTTCGGCAAGAGGCCGATGAGCAATAACAGACTCTTTATCCCTCCAGCTAGGAAGAACATTGGGAAATCAGCTCACCAATCTAATTGGAACTGCCGCCTGTGTGGAAGGAAGCATGGGAATGGACCTTGCCCGAATAAGACGGGTGCTTGCTTCACGTGCGACCAGCTAGGTCATCAGATGAGAACCTGCCCGAGTCAAGCCCCAGACCTCATTTCCAAGGACAGCGACAGCCAGCTGGACCGCCAGCGGGAGCCCCACAGAATAACCAGAATAGACCACCAGCGCAAGGAAGAGTGTATGTTGTAGCGCGGAGAGAGGCGGAGAATGCGCCTGGCGTGGTCACAGGTACGGTTAGTTTATGTGATCATGCTGCCTATGCATTATTTGACCCTGGAGCATCGCATTCGTTCATATCTGCTCAGTTTGCTGATTTGGTTGGAATTGAATTGAAACCGCTGGATATGATATTGCATGTTACTACCCCGTTAAAGGATAAAGTGTTAGTCTCACTAGGTTGTTCGGACTGTAAGATAGTCATCAGTGGTAGTGAGGAACAGATAGACCTAGCAGTGCTGGCTATGTATGATTTTGATGTTATCATTGGAATAGATTGGCTGAGTAAGCAGTGAGTTGTTGTGGATTGTTGTAGCAAGGTGATTCACGTCCATCCGGATGATCACCCTAGATTCGAGTTTGTAGGAAGTCGAGGAGGAACCTCGATTCCTTTAATTTCATCGCTTGAAGTGACTAAGCTATTAGATGACGGATGTCAAGCGTACTTAGCTACTGTGGTTGATCCGACGATTGAGGAACCCAAGCTAGCGGACATAGCTGTGATGTGTGACTTTCCAAAGGTCTTCCCTCAAGAGTTGCCAGGGTTGCCGCCAGAAAGGGAAATAGAGTTCGTGATTGAGTTAGCTCCTGGAACAGAGCCGATCTCAAAGGCACCCTATAGGATGTCCTTGTCAGAGTTAAAGGAACTGAAGGTTCAGATGCAAGAATTGCTGGACAAAGGATTTATTCGTCCAAAAGCATCACCGTGGGGGGCGCCAGTTTTATTCGTTAGGAAAAAGGATGGATCATTGAGTTTATGCATTGATTATAGGCAATTGAACTAGGTGGCAGTCAAGAATAAGTATCTGTTGCCAAGGATAGACGACTTGTTTGACCAATTGCAAGGAGCGTCTGTGTTCTCCAAGATATACCTGAGGATGGGTTATCACCAGTTAAGGATTAAGAAGGAGGATATATCGAAGACAACCTTTCGGACGAGGTATGGGCATTATGAGTTTACAGTTATGCCGTTTGGATTGACTAATGCCCCGGCTGCTTTTATGGATTTGATGCACCGAGTGTTCAAGGAGTATTTGGACCAGTTCGTCATTGTCTTCATAGATGACATCTTGATTTACTCGAAGAGCCCTGAGGAGCATGAGAAATAATTGAGCATAGTTCTACGGACGTTAAGGGAACACTCACTTTATGCCAAGTTCAGTAAGTGTGAGTTTTGGCTTAGCAAGGTTGCATTTCTTGGACACGTCATCTCTGAGAATGGAATTTCAGTGGATCCAGCAAAGATTGAGGCAGTAACAAATTGGCCTAGACCTACGTTAGTGACAGAAGTTCAAAGCTTTTTAGGTTTAGCAGGCTACTACAGGAGGTTTGTGGAAAAGTTCTCCTCTATAGCCACTCCTTTGACGAGGTTGACTAAGAATGATACGCGGTTTGAATGGACGGATAAGTGCGAAAGGAGTTTTCAGGAACTTAAGCATCGATTGACGACTGCACCAGTATTGACGATTCCTTCTGGACCTGGAGGTTATAAGATCTACAGTGATGCGTCGCTAAAGGGATTAGGATGCGTTCTAATGCAACATGGAGGAGTTGTTGCTTACGCATCGCGACAATTAAGACCTCACGAGATGAACTACCCAACGCACGATTTAGAACTGGCAGCTATCATCTTCGCATTGAAAATTTGGAGGCATTACTTGTGCAGAGAAAGGTTTTAGATTTATACCGACCATCAGAGTTTGAAGTACTTGTTTTCTCAAAAGGAGTTGAACATGAGGCAACGCCGATGGATGGAGTTGCTCAAGGATTATGATTGTGACATTCTGTACCACCCTGGGAAGGCAAATAAGGTCGCGGATGCACTCAGTCGGAAATCGAGCATCGCGCACTTGATGGTTAAAGAATGGACTCTATTAGAAGGAATAAGGGATTCAGAGTTCAAGTTCGAGATTTACCAACTGTCGAGTTTGCTAGCTACGTTGAGAATCGAACCGGAAATTCAGGAAAAGGTTAAGGCTTCGCAGTCTACGGACTCGGACATGCAAAAGATTCTGGAGATGGATGCCGCGAAAAGGAAACCTGACTTTCAAGTATCAGAAGATGGAA
This sequence comes from Rhodomyrtus psidioides, assembly GCA_021437785.1. Classification (NCBI taxonomy): domain Eukaryota; kingdom Viridiplantae; phylum Streptophyta; class Magnoliopsida; order Myrtales; family Myrtaceae; genus Rhodomyrtus; species Rhodomyrtus psidioides. The sequence goes on from JAILYB010000002.1 coordinate 15,198,192, forward strand.
TTTTGAAGTTTCGTGGACGCCTGTGCGTACCCAATGACGAGGAATTAAAGGAAATGATCTTGTCGGAAGCTCATAGGAGCAACTACAGTATTCATCCGGGTAGCACCAAGATGTATCAGAACTTGCGACAACACTATTGGTGGAACGGAATGAAGGTGGACGTAGCCAAGCACGTAGCGAAATGTTTGACATGCCAGCAAGTTAAGGCTCAGCACTGTAAGCCTGGTGGAATGTTACAGCCTTTGGAGATTCCCGAGTGGAAATGGGAACACATCACCATGGACTTCATGATGGGCTTGCCGAGGAGTCAAAGAGGACATGACTCGATATGGGTGATAGTGGATAGACTGACTAAGTCCGCGCATTTCTTGGCAGTGAGAAAGGATTTCGCCATGGATAGGTACGCAGAGTTGTACATGGGGTATATAGTTCATCTTCATGGAGTCCCTGTACAATCACGTCAGATAGAGATCCCAAAGTTCACCGCTTCATTTTGGAAAAGCCTACAAGAGACTTTGGGGACGAAATTGCAGTATAGCACGGCCTATCACCCTCAGATGGATAGACAGTCCGAAAGGACGATTCAGATACTTGAGGATATGCTGAGAGCTTGTGTGATAGATTTCAAAGGAGGTTGGGAAGATCGGCTACACTTAGTAGAGTTCGCCTATAATAACAGCTACCAACAGAGTATCAAAATGGCACCGTTTGAGGCATTGTATGGTAGGGCATGCAGAACCCCGATATGTTGGGATGAGGTTGGTGAGAGAAGCATAACAGGCCCGGAACTAGTAGAACAGTCAGTGGAAGCAGTGAAAGTCATCATAGAAAGACTGAAAATCGCACAGAGTCGTCAGAAAAGCTACGCGGACAAGCGGCGCAGGCCTTTGGAATTTCAAGTAGGGGATCATGTTTTCTTGAAAGTATCACCGATGCGAGGTCTATCTCGATTTGGAAAGAAGGGAAAGCTGAATCCGAGGTACATAGGTCATTTTGAAATTTTAGAACGAATTGGAACTCTGGCCTATAGACTCGCCTTTCCACCAAGTTTATCGCAGGTCCACAATGTATTCCATGTCTCGATGCTGAGGAAGTATGAACCGGACGCTACTCATGTACTGGACCATGAAGTGATAGAAGTGGACGATCGGGTGACGTATGTGGAAAAGCCGGTTAGGATTGAGGATAGGAAGGAGCAAGTCCTAAGGAACATGACGATTCCATTAGTAAAGGTGATTTGGGAACACCACGGGACTGAAGGAGCCACCTGGGAAAGCGAAGAAGAGATGAGGCGCCAGCACCCCCATTTGTTTGAGTAGGTGGTTGTAATGTAAATTTCGAGGACGAAATTTTTGTAAGGGGGGAAGAGTTGTGACATTCTAAATTCCGACCCTATCTCGAAGCTTATGAATGAATGAATGCCTATCGATGTATTTCAGTGAATCTCACTCAGAATTGATCTCTCTTGAGTCGACTAACCAAAAGGGAAAGGCTAACTAGGATTTAAGTACGTGGACTAAAGAACTCAACCACGAGTCGGTACTTTGACCATAAGGATTGCTGAAGGAACATTTTGGACCGCTAAAGGTCGATCTAAGAATGGTTTCAGAACAATTTGCTAGTGTTGGTCCACGGGTGATTCCGGATGACCATAGTATGATTTACGAATTAACCTAAATCGATTCTTGAAGATCGTCACCTTCGAGACTAGCAATTAAACCTCGCAATTACATGACAACCAAAGTCGCCGTGGCACGAGTAACTCTTAAAGGCAACATTAGTCGTGGGTTGATACGCGTAACTCCTAAGAGCCGCCCGTTAGTCTGAGTTACGCTGGAATGACAAACGATTGAATTTAGCCATAAATTGCACTTCGAGATTAGAGGCCGGATATTCGAGGATTCCAATGGGAATAATTTGGACGTCGCCTCATCGGGAACCATTAAGATTAGAATTCGTCCTTAGCATTTAGAAAATTGAATTTTGGATCGACGATTAGGAAATTACCTTTATACCCTTGGATAAATACCCTTTTCCTTTAGAATTGAGCAAGTGCAATTTGGACAATTGCCCCCCTAACTTTGGCCGAAATCTTGAAGGATAAGATGGTCATTTGACCATTAGATATTTGAATGGTGGATTAGACAAGGTTGACTAGACAATTTCCCTCCAAACCACTCTCTTACAAGTTATTATTCACTTGCACTATTCATGTCCATCAAGTCATTCAAGGTGTCTTGTTTCCCTTCAACCACTCCCACTCAAGCCTTTTTCCTATTGCATTTGAACTTGAAGGAGCAAGACCACTCTTCCTCTCTCTCTCATGCATTCGGTCGACCCTTCCCTCATTTCCTCACTCTCTCATTTCTCTCGCCCTCTTCCTCTCACTCTCTCTCGGCTCACTCTCTCTCTCTCTCTCGCCCCCACCGTCGCCGAGCAGGGAAACCGCGAAGGACAAGGGCTGTCCTAGGAGGTTTCTTCTTCCAACTTGAGGTAACTAACCCCTAGAGCCTTGATATGTATGCTAGGATGTTAGAAGCTTATGTTAGGAGTGGCATTGGCTCATTTCTTTGGCCATTTCCGGTTGGTTTAAGGGAGAACCGAACCTCGTCATCGCCGGACAGAATAGGACCTTGGATTTCGCCGCCTCGTCGACCGTCTCGCCTCGACTCTTTCGCTTGGTAAGTTAGTTCTAAACTTATATTAGGACCTTAGGTTACCGAAGGACGAGTTAGAAAGGTTATTGAGTGATGTTCGTGGTTGAATCTTCGATGGTTTATGCTTGGCCGAATCTATCCTAGAAGAAATGAGCATGCCTTGCCGTCTTAAGGCTTGATTTTATTGCACACTTGATGAGTTGTGATGTTAAGGGTTTGAGTAGGTCGATCCGCGAGCGTCAAATTGCATTGGGCTACTCCTTGTCGGGAACTTTCTTGATTTTGTGACTTAAATATTTATTTAGTCCCTACATGATGTTCGGCCTTGATGAGATTAAACGTGTTAATGCATTAAAAATCTCCTATGGGCCGTGAGCTCTATTCGGCCATGGACTAAGAAATAGTAAGGTTTGAACAAATTGATGCATGGAGTCTTATGTGCATTCGGTCATGGGGGAGAATTGAAAGGAGATTGAATTGAAATTACTATTTCCTCCTATTGCTAATTGGCCGTGAGCAAAGAGGAGCGTGACTAGGTAATTGAGTCGATGAAAAACCTTGATTGAGACTTAAGGGTATTTGGACTTGGGTGTTATGGGGCTCGTGGAATATTTGATTTGGCATTTGGCTATATTAATGTGTTAATGACCACGTGATGAAAATAGTAATTGATGAATTTCCTGAATCGAACTATATTCGATCTTGAGGTATTAAAATGGTGTCACCTGGAATAAATTCTATTAGGTGATTTTGTGGCATGGGATTGAGAACGCGGTAGTCGTTAATGACTTGAATTGTTAGAATGCTCAATGGAATGCATCTAGCCATACTTGTTTTAATTATGAGCTCATGCTAATGTGATATCCTGATGCGCCTATACGACGGGGGATTGGTTAATGTGATATCCTGATGCGCCTATACGACGCGGGATTGAATAATGTGATAGATGCCTGATGTGCCTATATGGCGCTGGCTTGGCTGAGGATAAAAACCTAATGCGCCTTTATGACGCGAGTTAAGTGATGAGAAATGCCTGAGGCGCCTATATGACGCGGGTTTAACTATGGGAATTATGGTGGTATCACATATGACTACACTGTTTATGATATGAATATTTTAGTGCCAAAGTACGAAGTTTAGCCTGGAATTGGGAATATCATTAATATTTGGTCTTGTTTAATTGTTATGTGCCAATTGCCTTATTCTTGATTTATTGGTCATTGCATGTGTTAGGTAGTGTCTGGAAGTACTAAGTGCCTAATTTGAGTTTAGAATTAGCTTATTGAGATTTATCTCACCCCGTTGTGGGACAACATTTTCAGGTCCCGAATGACGAGGTCCCTTGAATACTATGGACCGACTTTTGAAGATACACTTTTGAAGTAGATAAACCGTTAACCTTACCTGAATATATTTCTTTTTAAAGTCTTAGGGAGCTGCTTTGTTATTTTGGCGTTGTACACGCCTGTATAGCTCGGTGGGGTTAAACTTCATCTACCGTTGTTTTATTAAAGGAAGTTGTATTTTGGGAGAAGGCGAGTTGTAACCCTGTTGTGTATTTGACGCTTTTAAGGAATGTATGAAGTAAGTTTTAAATCTCTCTTTTTCATCCTGAGTCATTGTGTTCGGAAAAAAAATAATTGTATAGGAGTTATGTATGTCGCTTCCGCATGTGCATTTGTATTCACTAGATTATCGTTTGTCGTTCGATCCTGGGTAACTCGTAACAAGGAACGACGCTAGGGTGATGTTGACGCGCTTGCAACGACGCAGGGCGTGACACATAATGTAGCTAAATGGCAGATGTTAAAAGCAGATCTGTTGTCAATTAACACATGTGCTACTCTCTTTCTGTTGCATTATGCCGTAATAAATAAGGCATTGTTGTGTCCTCTCCCTTCCATGGGGAAGTCTTCATCTGAGAAGCTTAATTGGTCTTTTAGAAGGATTGCCCTTATAAAGTCCCTTAACTGCACATCATTGATAGTTTTAGGGACATGCACCTCATTCAGTATCTTCAGCAGTGCATCTTTGTGTTTCTCTAAGTTGATGAACAAATCTAACAGAGATATTTGGGCCGGCATCTTCCTTAATTGTTCTATCACTTCAAACTCACTGGTTTTAATGATGGAAATGAGTTTCTCTGTGTCTTCTTTTGAAACTTCTCTCTTTTCGGATTCGCCTTCCCTAGGGGCGTAAAATCATTCAGACCTCATTACAACATCTACTTCCTTCATCCCATAGTCCCAGTGGACTGTCTTAGGGTGGTCGTACTCTTCTACCGGAGGGACTTTTATAGTTACTGTCGTCAGGCAAGATGGCTCTGGTTCAGCTCTATCGTCTGCTTCACCTCTCGGCAGTCGAATCACGACAGGTTTAATCGGACAATCCTTTACTTGACTCAAGCTATCAACCTCTTCTAGTTTGATCACCACAATCGTAGCGGCTTCAATCATTGACACAGTGTCGCTAAAGTCTTTTGTGATAGTTTCATTTTCCAGCTGAAGATGCCCGTAAATATCACTTCGCTCTGTTGTTATTGCAAATTCCGAGTACTCTCTCATTCCCTTGAATAGTTCAACTGAGCTTTACTGTCGAACTTTCGATCTTTCTGCCTTGGCATACTGCTCCGTGGTAATCTTGATGTTTATCGTCCGATCAAGCGACGATTCAGATTCCTTCAGAAAGGCCCTTACCTCATCCTTCTGGGTTTTTGGTTGAACAGGATCATCCATACCTCCCCATCCATCTGGTATGATATCTTCCATCCTCTGATAAAAACTAGGAGGAGCTGAATATTTCACTTTGAAGTTGTATCCTCCAGAATCTTCCCCTAGATTGTCTATGACTTCGCCCCTTTCTAGTGCTTTAGCCATAAATCTGTGATTTGCCAGGCTTCGCCTGCTAGCTTCTAGTTCGTCCTCATCAAATAGATGCATCTGCCCGTTAGCACAACCACAATCAGCTATCCAACCAAACACTCAGTAAACAACGCTTAGTGCCAAGTACAAAGCTCTAGGACCTCTAATCACCTACGGCGATGCAAACCAATAGTGTCATTCACATGCGCCATATTAAATGCCACGCAATGTTTGAAATTTCATCTTGAGGATCAGCTTTAATGCAATAAATCTTTTGATAAAAGAATAAGACTTAGCCCGATACCTAGACCCATCCCTTTCAATATATGGTTTAGGTCATTCCTGCCTCCCTTTTTGTCTTAGAAGCCGGCCAAGAGCCGCTCATTGTCTGAACTTCTATGTCCCAGCGTACACTCCCCGCCCTCATCAGACCTGGTCTTTGCGGGTTGTCCCAAGTCATACACCTACGAGGAGAGTCCCGTTCCACACGTCCCATAACATGTTTCATTACGGTTTATAGGTATCCCATCAGCTTGTCCCATACCAAGTGAAGGTTTATCAAGTCCAATAATGATATACTCATGCATGCACATTCCTCAACTTTTATTTTGACGCCATAAACACATGCAGTGCATGATCGTCCTCATTGCTCGTCACATCGCAGTCGTTTTCGAATCGATTCTTATCCATAGAAGACTCTAATTCCACAAATGACCGTCTCACAAATTGATTTCCTAGGTTTAACCATATACCTCAAGGTCACAATCACGATCATATAATCCAATCGACCTCTACTCATGAGCAATACTCTATTAACCTCAAGCACATCCACAACCTCAAAATCCATGGTCATGGCTCCTCAATTTCTGATTGCTTCCTTGTAACCTCAATAATATCACCACCCAAAATATCGATCCAAATCAATTCTAGAACCATTAAAATGTACACAAGTTCAAGCCTACAATCCTCAAACTTCAGTGATCAATGCTTAATCCTAAAGGTCTCACTATCTAATTATCCCCAAGTCATCACTCATTATCACTCCAAACCTCAATCATATTGGATTGAGCTGACCTTGCTTTGATACCACTAAAACGGGGATGTCACGACCCGTGTCCTTCGAGCGCGCGAGCATCCCTCCAAGGCCGGCTAATTCAAATACTTCCCAAGGACCAGCGGCTTCTAACTTTAGCGAGAAGTGACGTGCACATGCGGAAGCAAGAACAAATCTCCGTACAACAAAAATAACACGATGACTCGGGATGGACAAGAGAGATTTCCTCAATACAACCATTATCTTTATAAAACATCATTGTTACTCCAAAAGCTACAACAGTCACCCATAAATCGAAGGCAGTCTTGTTTAAACCCCACAAACTCCATATGGGAGTATAAGATTGCATGTCCAACTGCTTCAAAGACTTCTTCGATAGCATCCACGGAGTTTCACCAATTAGGACCTAAAAATGTTATCCCACGACGGGGTGAGAATAAATCTCAGCAAGTAAACTCCTAAACCTAGACTAGGCCAATAGTACCTCCGGAAAAATCCTAAACATGCAGTTCCCACATTCTAGGTCAATTGTCAGATCATCTCTTATCTCGTAATTCTAATCATCAAGGCCATCCTTCAGATCAATTCCTATCAAGCTAATTTATCCATCGAGGCCATCCTTCAGGTCGAGTCCTACCATGTGTTTCTATCCATCAAATGGGACGCTATGCTAAACAAGAAAAGGAAATAACTCATTGTAATCACAAATCAGATATTCACAATTCAAGCCACGATTTAGTACGGTAAGATCGAGCTTCGTACTCTAGGCACTTCACAATCTATAATTGTATAGAGTATTTCATATCATATATCTCATTTTGGTATACCAGGGCCCGCGTCATAATGCATTGGGCTATCACATTGACCTCCCGCTCTCACGGCTCCCAGGTCGTGCTATCACACTGACCTCCCGCTCTCACGGCTCCCAAGTCGTGCTTTAACCCACATTGGTTAATATGTGATCTCGCATAAATATATGTATATATATATATATATATATATATATATATATATCTTTTAATCAATCCATTGGCCAACTTGAATTCAAGATCACTCATGATCTAAACAACACAATTCAGGCAATTTAGTCATAGTACTTGCTCAAGCAAACTTGAATTGCACAAATACAAAGGGTCGTCTCACGGTTCAACCACTATGCTCTAAACTCATAAATAATTCATTTTTCGCATCATAAGATCGAGCACACCAAAAGCAATCAATCAATTTGGCCATTCATCTCTCTAGGACATTCAAGGTCGAACACATAAAGGACGAGGATAGTAGCATACCATTTCAATTAATCATTTACCCCTCATCGTGGTCATGTAGTCCAATTCCAACTCATCACTAACATAAGCTTTCATTTCTATGACCGTTCAAGGACAACTCGTGTCGCCAAATCCACAAGACCATTCAAACTCTTGGTCAAGCTTAGGAGCCTCTAGGTTTAGTCAAATTAAGCTAAAATGATTCAAGATCATGCTCAATGTCCTCTAACCACCCATGGCCAACTTTAAACACACGAGATTAATTATTCCAACACAACCTTGACTCAAGAACACCCAAGGAACAATTATCCATAACAAAACCAGATTTGGATTTAGGCATGTCTCACCTCAAATCAACCCCTAAAACTCATCAAATCCACCTTTAAGAATGTCCATTAGTAATCTAAGGTCCTAAGCTAAGTTTAGGAAGCAACTTACCACTTAACCAAGCCAAGGAGCTAAGGAAAACCGGTTGAAGGTGGCGATGGAGCGGCGTGGACAGATCTGGTCTTCGGCGATCAGAATAGGTTCCTTGAAGAATATCCACAAAACGCCAAGGAAACTTGGTCAATAACACCTCTAACACAAGCTTCTAACCTCTTAACATGTCAATCTAAGCTCTATAAGTCACTCACCTCAAGATCGAACAAGAACAGCCTTGACTCTTCACGGTTCCAGGTTGGGCAGAATTGGTCCGGTTTCGATCGGTCAAGAACAATGAGAAATCGGTCTGTTAAATCCATTAACACCCAAACTCAACCTTAAGGACATGTTGCTCAACATCTTAGCAAGGTTTAGAAAGTGTCTTATCCAAAGATTTGCCCCAAACAAACTCCCAAAGTCGGATTGTGCAAACTCGGGTTAGACTGGTCCGGTCAGCGACCCTTTCCCCTTCAAACGGCTCTACAGGACGATTGGCTGGGTGTATTTTTGTCAACAATACCTTGTTAGAACGGTAAGAGAATGAGCTTTCTAACGGTATGTGGTTCGTCGAAATCTAACAACAGACGAAGGAGATATAAGGCAAACAACGGGTGGCCTCGGAACTGATCTGGCAGGCAACGAGAGAGAGAGAGAGAGAGAGAGAGCTTGAGGGAAAAATCAAAATGGATGGGGGAGGGGGAGCTATGGCCGGCCAAATGAGGTGAGGGGGAGTGAGATTGTGTTATCCAAATGAAGGAGAGGGAAAAAGTGAGCGGGGTTGGTGTATGACAATGAATAGTGGCATGGAATGACTAGTTGGTAAGAGTGGTTTAAGGGATTTTGGTCAAATCAACTTGTCTCATCCAATCAAATATCTCAATGGCCAAAAGACTTCCTTGTCCTTCAATTTTCGGTCAAAGGTGGGGGTGGCAATTGTCCATTTTACCCTTGCTTAATCTAATGAGAAAGAATGCCAACTTAGGGGGTAAAAAAAGGTCATTTTCACTTGTCCGTCCGAATTTCACTTTTCTAGTTGATATGGGGTGAACCGTAACCTTAATGGTTCTTGATGAGGCAACGTCCACTTTATGACCGTTGGAATTCTCGAATAGCCGACGCCTAATTCCGAACTTCAATCCGTGGCTAAAATCCGTCAATGGCAACTCCAGTGTATCTCAAACTAACGGGTGGCTCTTAGGAGTTACGCGTATCGACCCGTGACTAATGTCACGTTTAAGAGTTATTCGAATCATGGCGACCTTGGTTGTCATGTAATTGCGAAGGTCAATCGCTAGTTCCCAAAGGACGCGATCGTCAGGAATTAGTTTAGGTTGATTCGCAAATTATACGATGGTCAAACGGAATCACCCGCGATCCAATTGTATAACACTAGCAAATCGTTCTGTGACCAATCCTAGACCGGCCTATGATGAATCAAAATATCCCCCCAGCAATCCTCATGGTCAAGGCACCAATCCATGGTCGAGTTCTTTGGTCCACGTACTTGAATCCTATTAAGCCTTTCCCTATCGATTAGTCTTCTCAAGAGTGGCCAACTCTGAGTGAGATTTAACTGAAGCACACTAACAAGATGTCTCATGAAATCATACTTCGGAAAGGGTCGGATTTCGGAATGTCACAGTGTGAATCGACGAGGGAAGATGAGAGGAACAAAACGCCCACCATTCCCCTTTCAATTAATCGTGAATTGCCCTTCAATTTCTTGATCAAAATAGAGCTGAGGACTGTTCATTCGCGCGGGGTCTGAGGAAGAAGATGACACTGTTCTGGACCGGTCCGACCGACGGTCAGACCAGTCTAAACCGGTTCTAAATTGGGATTTTCAAAATTAACCCAAATTGGTGGGGAATTTTTGCAATTAAACATCAGAATCGAATTTAGCGCATGAATTTTATCTAAAAATGTGGTTTTGTCCAAAAGTTCATATCAATTTAAAAAAAAAAAACCCAAATTTTCATTTAATTGTAAATTGGGGAATTGTGCAATTGAAGGTTCAAATGATCAAATTGGGCCAAATTACCTATGACAATCGATTCAAAATGATGAAAACCATTGGGCCGTATGTTTAATTTGCAATGATAGTCCTTGCATTTGAAAGTAATTTCAAATATGCCCAATTTCGAGGACTAAAATGCAATTAAGTATGCCCTTTTGCCAAATTCATACAATTGAGCAATTTGTGCAAATAATTGGGCTAAATTGAAATAAGGGACACTTAGATTTAATGTCAAGATCCTAGAAAATGCCAAAATTGCAAATTAAAAGACTCAATCGACATTTTTTTACCAAATTCAATCATACGTGTTACAAAGGAACATGTAAAATTGAATCTGATTTTGGACTTTTTGAAAGGTCAAAAAGACAAGAGATTTAAAAGAAAAATATTGGCTATTTTTCCATATTTTTGTGACCTCAAATGCTATTTTTATTGATTTTTCTAGTATTTTCCTAATTTTTAAAAATATTAAAAAATGTGAAAAATATGAAAAATTATTTTTTTTTTATCAAAAATGGTTCCTTAGGCTTGGCCAAGGCCACCAAAGTTGATTTTGCAATTTTTTGACTTTTTTATGGATTTTTCATGAATTTTCTAAGAAATAACCACAAAAAGGATGATCCAAAATTAGGTATCCACAGCTGCCCCTCTTTGAGAGGAATCTCGCGAGAGGTTTCTCTCAAAGATAGGTGACACCTAAGTCTAGAACGACTCTACTAGGAAATAGAAAAATGGATCTTGACATCTAATCTTTCTTGTCCCGCTGGTGAATGCTTTGCCTTATCTTTGCCGATGTGAGAGAAAGAGAGGCGGGATAGAGATGCTCACCTGTTACTTACCTGCCTGATGCTCGTGCGGCATGCGCTGTGTATAGTGAGTTCAAGTAGATACCTAGGGGTTCGTCTCTTGAGCATCCTAAGGCAGTTAAACTCTAGTCTGTATGGTAGGCCGTACCAGAGTGGGATTCCTATTTTTGACAGGAACCTGTGAATGACGCACCCGTTCTTCAGGGATTGTCAGGGCTTTTGATCCGTATGGTGGATCAAACTATGAATAGGATTCCTTTCTGCTAGGAACCTGTGGATGACGCACCCGTTCTGTAGGGATTGTCGAACATTTTGATCCGTCGGGGGGATCAGGCCGAGAATATGACTCCTTTCTGCTAGAAACCTATGGATGACACACCCGTTCTGTAGGGATTGTCGAACATGTTGATCCGTCAAGGAGATCAGGCCGGGAATAGGACTCCTTTCTGCTAGGAACCTATGGATGACGCACCCGTTCTGTAGGGATTGTCGAACATTTTGCTAATCCTATATTCTAAGGAATTAACTAGGGTCTATACAAGTGAGGTGTACCTAACTCTTAGGTTTTACCAAATGGGCTACTCTGGGCTTAGGGGTTACCTAGAACCTTACAGACAGCTGTTTCTAAAAAATGGTTCTTTTGATGTGCAAGGTGTTATTCTGAGATTTATGGACTCCAAGTATCCTGCAGAAAACTTAAACCTGCAAAAAAATTTATAAGATTCTTCTGGGATCTAGGGATTACCTGAAATCTTACAGAAAGACGATCTTGAATACTGTCCTTTTGACATTAGAGGTGACATTCTGGGATCTGGGGACTCCAGGCATCCTGTAGAAAACTCAAACCTATAAAACTGAAATCTCACATAGAGATGATTCTGAAGATTGTCCTTTTGACATTGGAGGTGACATTCTGGGATCTGGGGACTCCAAGCATCCTGTAGAAAGTTCAAACCTGTAAAACTGAAATCTCACATAGAGATGATTCTGAAGATTGTCCTTTTGACATTAGAGGTGACATTCTGGGATCTGGGGACTCCAGGCATCCTGCAGAAAGCTCAAACCTGTAAAACTGAAATCTCATGAAAAGATGATTCCGAAGATTGTCCTTTTGACATAATGATAAACATAATGCAGATAAAGGATCATTTTAACCTATGCAATTATGCAAAATGACTTGGGATGCTGGAGATTTGTTCAAAATATCTTCAAGCATGCGAGGATGATCAAGAACCCTTGTGAGGAAAATCCTTGGATCAAACAATTTGAAGTTTCCAACTAAAGCTTGCTTTCGAGCATTCTATTGGAGTATCTCTGTCAGAAAGGTCTTCTTACCAATTTTTCAAACTTGGTCTTTTCATAAAAAGAGCACTCGAATTTCCTAATACCCTGTACCTAGATTTTCGGGACCTTTCACAGCGCATACATTCAGATCAATCGGGAGGTTTTTACGGGACCGAAATGTTGGGCCTGGACATGGTTTCCGAAAGGGGATTCACTTTCTGAGTCAGGTCATTTTGTCAACAAAATTTTCTTCATCTGCTCCGGATTTACAAGTCAAGAACCTTGCAAAAATGAGAAAGAAATAATCTTGCTCGAACTTCTTCGAGCTAAGCTTAGACATTTAACCTTACATTAACCCAAATGCTTTAATCAGAAAAGACTTCTTAGGGTTGTAATGCAGGTAGATTTGGGGACCAAAAAAAGAAAGGCTTGTTTTTTGCTTAGAACACGCGAAGGGTCTAACATTGGTGATCACTGCAGATTTGCTGCCGATCCGATACCTTGCAGTTCAAAAAGTGCCTTAGTCTCTGAGGTGCATCGGTAGCCTTTGGAGAACCTCTTTCTTGTGTTAGTGCGACGTCGACATTTGAATGCAACATAATCTAGAAGTGTCTTTCGTAGTCCAGCTCCCTTGGGATTTTCTTTTACAATCAGATCTCAGTGGTGATCTTTATACACATATATCATGCCATCTTTTTAGCATTTACAAGATCAAACACACGATTCACAAGTGTAAAAATATTTGGAGGGGCATTGGCCTTGTTTTTACCAGGTACTTTGCTTTTTCTTAATGCCCAAGATTGGATTTTTCTCTCCTTTTTTTTGGTTGAAATCCCAGTTTTTTCTTTCTTTTTGGAGTCAGGATTTTCAAATAAGTGTGCGAAATGTACAACTTTGAATCTTAGCACTCCGACATTAACCTAGCAATTTTTATCCTTCCTATTCTTTTTGAAGTGACGTCGTTTTTGCCTTGGGATATGCAATGATCACCAACGGGTTTGCGAAACGAATGTACAAGTTCAACTGGGCTGTTCAAAGGGTAAAAGTGTATAGGGTAGAGAAGCGAATGCTTTTCGTCATCCTAAAGCACTTGAATTACCATAGAGGTTAAAATGATAAGCAACACACGAAGATTGATGCAAGTCTGAGCAAGAGAATTTCTAGCCATTCACCTCCTGATATAGCTGGACTCACCTTTAGTTGGCCCCGATGCGGGGTGGTTCTTGACAGGGGTAAAGAATGAAACCGCCGTTCAAAGGGGTTATCAATGGTCACCTGTAGTGTTTAGGGTAGAGAAATGAATGCCTCTGTCTTCCCGATTCATGTAATCGATGCGAAGGGCCCTTATATCCTCATATCCAGGCTTTCCTATTCTCACACTTCTCTCATCTCTCGAGTGTATATAGGACGTGTTTGGATTAGGTTTGCCTTTCATCTGGAGAAATATTCCTGCTAGATAGTCTAAGTAAGCTGTGTCTTTAGAAAAATCACTTTGTTTTTCTCCAGGCGTTTTACTCCGCAAGAGATTCTAATGACGTCTCATGCATACTTTGAGCATGCTCGAACAATCTTTGGTCTTGACAGGTGTGCAATAAATGCAAGGAATTCATTTTCAGAAATAATGTTTATTCCTAAGTCCAGTTATGTGGATGTCCATTCTTTCATTCTTTTCATCTTACAGTGAGAGAGACTCTACTGCATTTGTCTTTCGTCTTCATCAGGCCTTCTTGCATGTAGGATAGAATAGACATTCTCGTGAGGGAAAGGTGATTCAACCCTTGATGGAACAGATACATGTCACCTGGTACTTGACGCTGAAGACCCTTCCGTCTAGGGTTCCATTTGGATGAATCCAATTTTGAATCCGCTTCTTGGAATCCTGCAAAACTGAACACATGCTAGTGTATGCATGGATGCATGATATGCTTATGCAATGACCGTTATGGCGCTTCAGATCATTTCGGGACAAGTCACATATTCAACATCTGATTTCATTTCAAGGATAATATTTCTTCGCCGCATCTGAATTTACAGGGTGCCCCAATTCTTCTCATTCAGAATTTACAAGAATCAATGCTCCTCTTGTGAGAATCTTCTTGACAATATAGGGGCCTTTGTAATTCAGGGTAAACTTGCCCATGGATGGACAGCATTTGGCAGAGTCTTCTTTACCACCAGGTCGTCTACCTCAAAACTTCTGGCTCTAACCTTTCGATTGAATGACTTGGCTACCCTTTTCTGGTAACCTTGACCATGACAGATCGCTCTGCGACGCTTCTCGTCTATCAAATTCAGCTGTTCATATCTGTGCTTGGAGTATTCTAACTCAGAGAGTTTACCTTCTGATAAGATTCTTAAAGAGGGAACCTTTACTTCCACGAGTAGGACCGCCTCCATCCCGTACACCAGATTGTAGGGAGTTGCTCCTGTAGAGTCCTGATCGAAGTTCGATATGCCATTAAGGCAATGGGTAGCCTTTCATGCCAATCCCTATAGTTTTCTGCAGTCTTAGCCAAGATTCTCTTGATGTTCTTGTTGGCTGCTTCTATTGCCACATTCATCTGTGGGCGGTAAGGGAAAGAATTAAGATGTCGAACGCCAAAACGGTCCAGTAGATCATCGACAATCTTGTTGTTCAGGTTGGACCCATTATCTGTAATGATCGCTTGAGGGGTACCATATCGAGAGATTCTGTCTCTTTTAATAAACCTTGCCACACTTCTTGCGGTGACATTCTTGTAAGAATTGGCCTCTATCCATTTTGTGAAGTAATCGATCGCTACCAGGATGAAGCGATGACCATTTGAAGCCGATGGGTTAATAGGTCCTATCATGTCTATCCCCCACATAGAAAAAGGCCAAGCTTCGGACATTTGATGTAGTTCATTCGGGGGCGCATTAATCTTGCCACCGTATACTTGACATTGGTGGCATGATTGGACATGTTGGCAGCAGACTGATTCGATGGTCATCCAATAATAGCCAAGTCGTATGATCTTTCTAGCGAGAAGATGGCCGTTCGTATGGGGCCCGCATATACCTTCATGGATCTCCTTCATGAGAATATTTGCTTCTTTAGCATTTACATACCTTAATAGAGTGGAGTCAAATGACTTTTTGTACAGGACTTGTCCACTGAGGAAGAACTTGTTGGCCGTTTTGGTTATGTATCTCTGATCTCCCGCCTGGCACCCTTTAGGAAAATCCCCTTTTAAGAGATAATTCTTGATGTCATAGTACCATGGCTCTCCGTTGAATTCTTCTTCTATCAACATACAATAGGCCGGCTTTTCAACTATGCCGATCCTTAGTGGTTCTATTTCCAACCCATAAGCTATTTGTAACATTGAGGCCAATGTGACTAATGCATCTGCAAACTGGTTATGAGATCTTGGCAAGTATTCAAATGACACCTCTTCGAACTTAAGTGTCAGGTCTTCATGATAAGGGATGAGTTTTGCGTCCTTCGTTTTCCACTCTCCCAGTGTCTGTAAAATAATGAGCATGGAATCTCCATAAACTTGCAGCCTAGGTATTCCCATGGAAATGGCTAACCGCAAGCCTAGAATACACACCTCGTATTCTGAAATATTGTTGGTGCAAGGAAAAGTCACCTTTCCTGCAAAAGGATAATGTTGACCGTCTGGGGACATCAATACAGCCCCAATGCCGGCTCCAGATAGGTTAACAGCGCCATCAAAATACATAACCCACTTATCCTCTGCGAGGTTCAAAACTTGATCTTCTGTCTTTATCTTTCCATAAGACTTGCAACTTTGTGAGTTTTCTACCAGCATATCAGCTATGGCTCTCCCTTTTACCGATTTTTGTGGAGAACACCTGATGTCAAATTCAGATAACATCACCTGCCATTTTGCTAACTTCCCAATTAGAGCGGGCTTCTCCAGGAGGTATTTGACAGGGTCATTTTCTGTCACTAGCTGGATATGGTGATGTAGGGTATACTGTCTTAATCTGCGAATTACCCATACCATTGCCACACATGCCCTTTCAACAGGTATGTATTTCGCTTCAGACGAGGTGAATTTCTTGCTCAAGTAATAGATGGCTCTTTCTTTACCATCCATCGGGCTGGTTTGGGCGAGTAAGGCTCCCAAAAATTCCTGCTGTATAGTCAGATATAAGGTCAAAGGATGACCTGGGATGGGCGGCACATGCACTGGCGGAGTAACTAGGTATTTCTTGATCTTCTGAAATGCCTGACTGCACTCTTTATCCCATGTCACTTTTGCACCCTTCTTGAGTAGCTTGAAAATGGGTTTAGCCACATCTGATAGCTGATTGATGAATCTGGCAATATATTCAGTCTCCCCAGAAGACTTCTCACTTCTTTTACCGTGGAGGGAGTTGCTAGATCATGGATGGCTTGAATCTTTGAAGGATCAATCTCAATGCCCCTGTTACTGACCATGAATCCGAGAAGTTTCCCAGATTTTTCCCCAAACACACATTTGTTAGGGTTCAACCTCAACTTGTATTTGCGCAGTCGCTCAAATAATTTTCTTAACACCTGAATGTGATCCTGTCCCTTCTTGGATTTAGCGATCATGTCATCAACATATACTTCGATTTCCTTATGGATCATGTCGTGGAATAATGTGATCATAGCCTTCTTGTAGGTGGCCCCAGCGTTCTTTAATCCCAAGGGCATAACCTTATAGCAGAAGTTTCCCCAGGGCGTGGTAAAAGCAGTCTTTGGCTTGTCCTCCTGTTTCATGAGGATTTGATTATACCCGGAGAATCCATCCATGAATGAGAATAATTCATACCCCACGGTACTATCAACCCAGATTCTGCCGTCTTCTTCATGACGGGGACTATGTTTGCAATACAGTCCGAGTATGTGATAGCCTCAATAAAGCCAACCCTGAGAAGCTTCATCACTTCTTCCTTGATTCTGTCTTCTAACTCGGCTTTCATCCGTCTACTGCCTTGCCTGACAGGTTTGACACCGGGATCTGTGGGTACTGCATGTTCCATAATTCTAGGATCCAAACCCAGCATGTCAGCGTAAGACCATGCAAAGACATCCTGATACTCCCTTAGTAATTCTGTGAACCTGAGTCTTTCATCTCTGGATAAATGTCCTCCGATCTTGACTTCTTTGACATTCATAGAGTCCCCCAAGTTAATAACAACTGGTTTCTCTGAAGTAGGAGGTACTGACTCTTCGAAGGCACTCCATTCTCTGCGGATAGATGCATAACCTTCATCCTCATCCTCTTATTCAATATTGTAGGAACAATCATCATGATGATCCGAATCACATAATAACCTGGTATGTATGCTTGAGATGATATGCCTGAAATGTCATGAGCATGGTTAGTCTATACTTCACATGGAAATGCCATGCATGAGTGTGAAAAACCTTTTCGAAAGAGGTTTCAAAATAAGTGCAGGCGTAAATGGAACTAGCCCTCATATCATAGGACATCCTTGTTCCTCGAAAATCTTTTGGAAATCAGGAATCATACGGAAAACAAGGCCTCAAGCTTCTGCGTGGAAGGCTAATATCAGCATTGGGCTGATTTATGGTTCCATATGTCCTTAACAAAACTTGTGTGATTTTATTGAATGCAAAATGGACCGCATTACAAGCTATGCTATTTGGACCAACGACCGGAGATCTAAAGGCGTTTTCCTACATTTATTTCAAGCAACAATACTAAGGGTGCAATGAAATGCGAGAAATTTAAATGCAATATTAAGAGTAGGAAAGAGATTTCTTTACTTAGAAACGGTGGCTTCATCACCCAGCCACTCTATGATGACGTTCACGAAGTTATCCTCCAAGAAAGGGTTTGCCAGATCCGGTTCTGTTGTTGGAGATATGTTTTCTTCTGACAACCACCTAGAGTTCTTGCTGAAGTGCTCGTTTAAAGGGTTGTTGAACATCTGCGACCTGCCTTTCCAGGTTGGAGAACCAATGAATGAATCTTTCGGGGTTTTTTGGCCTCCATGGCATCCCTGGCTCTTGCCTCGGCCTCGACCTATTGCCTTGGGGACAGACTTGTCCAAATGATTTTTCTGATACCTTAGGCCCATCCTATGCTGGTTAGCTTTCAACTGCAGGGGGTATTCATTCCCTGACCATACTCACCCAGACCTTCCCCATGGTTGTATCCATATGATAATCGTATCTTAGCTGGTAGAAGATTGGCCTCAGAAATATAAGGAGTTCTTAATCTTGCCCCCACGGGAGTGTGTACTGTTGCCACCAACTCCAACGAATGATAGCTTGCTTCCATCTTGACTTCGGGCTCGATGTAGGGAATAGCGCTATTCTGATATGTTTGGAGGTCGACTTCTCCATGCACGGTAATCACCTTCCCATCTACTACGAAGCGCACTTTCTGATGCAAGCTTGAGGGTACGGCTCCTGCTACATGGATCCAAGGTCTCCCTAGTAGGAATCCGAATGCACTAGGTAGATCCATTACTTGAAAATTTACAGAGAATTTGGTTGGACCGATGAGCACTTCTAGCTCAATTTCGCCTGCTACTGTCTTCTTCATTCCATCGAAGGCTCTAACCGCTGTTTTGGAGGTTTTAATCATCTCCTCGTTGAACCCCAACCTCCTTAACATAGCCAGAGGGCAAATGTTGAAGGCAGATCCGTTGTCGATTAATACGTGTGCCACTCTCTTCCCATTACATTGCGCAGAAATGTATAAGGCCTTGTTGTGTCCTCTTCCTTCCATAGGGAAGTCTTCATCTGAGAAGCTCAACTGATCTTTCAAAAGGATCGCCCCTACAAAGTCCCCTAATTGTACATCATTAATCGTTTCAGGGACATGCACCTCATTGAGTATCTTCAACAGCACGTTCTTGTGCTTCTCTGAATTGATGAATAAATCCAGCAAAGATATTTGAGCTAGCATCTTCCTCAGCTGCTCTATTACTTCAAACTCGCTGGTTTTAATGATGGACATGAACTTCTCTGCGTCTTCCTTCGAGACTTCCTTCTTTCGGACTCGCCTTCCTTAGGGGCGTAGAATCGTCCGGACCTCATTAATGCGTCCACCTCCCTTGTTCCGTAGTCCCAGTGGACGGCCTTAGGGTCGTACTCTTCTATTAGAGGGACTTGTATGGTTATTGTCTTTGGATAAGGTGTTTCTGGTTCAGCCGTGTCGTCTTCTTCTTCTTCCGGCAATCGAATCACAACAGGCTTGAGTAGGAAATCTTCTACCTCATTCAAGATATCAAGATCTTCCAATTTGATCACCACAGTTGCAGCGGCTTCGATCATTGACACAGTGTTGTCAAAGCCCTTTGAGAGGATTTCGTTTCCCAATTGATAATGCCGGTCGCTGTCACCTAGTATTGTTGATGTCGCAGATCTCAGGTATTCTCTCCTTCCCTTGAATAGTTCAGCTGAACCCTACTGTTGATCCTTCGATTTCTCATACTGTTTCGTGTTAAGTCCGGAATCTACTGTCTGTTCTAGTGATGGTTCAGGCTCCTTTGTAAAAGGTTTTTCCACCTCCTTCGGGATTTGTGCGGGATCGTCCATACCTCCCCATCCGTCTGGTATGATATTCTCCATTCTCTGATAAAAGCTAGGAGGAGCAGAATATTTCACCTTAAAATTGTATCCCCCGAAATCCTGACCCAGGTTGCCTATAATTTCTCTCATTTCTAGTGCGTTAGCCATGAATCTGCGATCTGCAAGACTTCGCCTCTTGGCTTCCAGTTTGTCCTCGTCGAGTTCTTCTTCCATTTGGACAATCGACCTGAGATCACCTATAAAACTCTCGTGCGGGACACTCTCCGCGTCTTCCTGCTCAATTTTGATCCTAAAGTGGCTTCCTTCCAAGGTTAGAGAAGCTTCGACTCCCTCGAATCTTTCATTGGTAACGTTTGACATTATCCCCAAGCTCATCATCTTAGCGATACACAATTTCTTCATGTCAGCAGAGATCTCCCCTTCTTTTGGGTATAGTGAAGCGATTGGCAAAATGTCGCTCAGCTTAGACACGTCCACTTTCAGCTTAAGGTGGTTTTCCTCTTCTTTAGCGAATATTGCCCCTACTGTTTGGTGATCAGAGAGTGGATTTTCTTGCACATTCGGAGCCATGTTATCAAATTTCAGAATCTGATTGTCAATCAAAGCTTGTACCTTCAGTTTAAGGATATAGCAATTATCAACATTATGTCCCCTTTCGCCCATGTGATAGACACAAGTTTGGCTCTCGTCAAAACCTAGATACTTGACAGGATTCGCCCTAGGTGGTTCCTTTGCCACCAAGTGTTGCTCTAGTAGCATCGGGAGCAGCTTGGATAAAGGCCTCTTTCTAGGTTCCTGCCCCTTTGGCGCCGACCATGACGATCCACTTTTGGTTTGATTAGTATTGCCAAACACTTTGGGCTTATGGGAGTCCGGTATGAATGCTATGTCGAGTCCAGCCTCTATCTCCTTCCTCAGGGGGTACTGCTTTCTGGTAGAAGCTTCATGAGGCCTTCTTTCTCTTAAGGCTCATTCTAGCCTTTCAGCCACCTTTATCAGATGTGTAAAGGTTTGACATCCCGAGGTGTTTAACTTGTCAAAGTATTCATAGGGGAGTGCTTTCAGGAACAAATCAATCATCTCGTCTTCTGGGATTGATGGCTTTACTTGGGTTGCCAAAGCTCGCCATCTCTGGGCGTATGTTCTAATCAACTCTCCCATTGCTCTTGAGGTTCACAGCAAATCTTCTCTTGTTGGGGCTGTAGCTGTGTTGAACTTATACTGCCTGAGGAAATCCTCAGCAAGATCTTCCCATCCATCATAGTCATCCAGGACAAATTCAATGAACCAAGCTAGAGCGGGACCAGTCAGACTTTCTTGGAATGTGTTCATTAGCAATGGAACATAGTCCGAATATTGCGCCATCTTGCGCATGTAATATTTGAGGTGAGCACGGGGACAGCCTGTCCCATTATACTTCCTTACGAAGTCTGGTTCCTTGTAGTCAGGAGGGGTCTCCACCTTGGCAAAGGGAGATATCTTGTCAAAACGGGCCAACTCATAACCTTGGCTGCTTAAGCATTCTTCGATCTTGGCTATTCTCTTAGCACATGCTTCAGTTTTTGCAGTCTACTTCCCTCTTTCTTCCTTCTCGAGGTTGATGACAACAAGGGGTGCCTTCTGCTGTGATTGGATGTTTGGCACACGAATAACTTCCTCTGCACGTTGAGTATCTCATGTCGTTTCTTTGTCAGCCATATCAGGTGTGAACGGCAGATTTGAATTGTTCTGGTTGGGAGTTACTGTCTGTCTGGCTTGGGAGGCTTCCAGCATTGCCTTAATATCAGCCATCATAGTCGCCATAGCAGTCATTTGAGTTTCCAGCATGCCTACGAGTGGGATCAACTCCTGTTGTTCCATTCTTGTCTTAAGTCGAGTGCAAAAATGACGCGTTGGTAATTCCGTGATGAGAGTGTACCTGTTTAAAAGGAATTCCAGTGAGTGTTTCTTTAATATAGGCAAAAGGAAGTACTTGATTCTTCTAATTGCATGTTTTCTATTGGTGAATGAGAAAAAGGACTACCTTATGAGCCTTAGTCTCATGTAAGAAGTTCTTTTAATCATTCTCCAAAGAGAATTCATGAAATTAAAAGAAGTGTAATTTTTTACGATGGTTTTTATGCCTTTGTAAAATATGTCCACATTCATGCTCATGTGTCCAAAATAATATTCAGTACAAGTGAGTATGCATGAAAAGGCATCACAA
Source organism: Rhodomyrtus psidioides (assembly GCA_021437785.1). Taxonomy (NCBI): domain Eukaryota; kingdom Viridiplantae; phylum Streptophyta; class Magnoliopsida; order Myrtales; family Myrtaceae; genus Rhodomyrtus; species Rhodomyrtus psidioides. The sequence continues at coordinate 15,220,296 of JAILYB010000002.1, forward strand.
TGTTTTCCTATTTTACACTTGACAGAATAGTCTATGCAAGTCTAGGACGCTTGAGGTCTAAGGTGTCCCCATCATCCCAACATGGATCCCTCTCTTCAGTCTGGGAGTCTTCATCTTCAGAATACGACGGTGACCCCATATCTTTGGGTATGTACGGCTCTACTCCAGGCACGTACGGTACGATGTATTCAGGTATATAAGGCTTGACTAGGCTGCGTCTGGTCGCCTCAAAGTGCTGGATGTACTCAGTGGTAGCCCTATGAAGGTTCTCCCTACGACTCATATTCTCCGGCCATTTTATATCTTCAGCCTGAGAGTTCTTCAAAGAGTGTATAATAAACGCCACCTTGGCTTCGAACTGTTTCCTCTTTTCTCCTACGAGGGTCTCGTTTGGTATGTCAAAGGAAAAGACACCAGGTCGTGGTGGTGAAGAAATTTCCTGTAATGCCCCAAATTACCGAATAACCCTCTTCGGATAATATGCAGTAGCGCTTGTGAATCCTAGCAAAGGGACTGGGTCTTCGTCATTCCATGCGAGCCCGACTTTGCCCAATGTTGGCAACCTTAGCCGCCATCGGAGCTGTTCTGGTTTCAGATTTCCAAGGAAGTTCTTCCATTCTATAAAGTTGAACTTAGGAATACGTGTATGGGTTCTGATAAAGGTTTTAAGAGGATGAGCATCAGGGCTAATCTCAGTGAAGCCCATGCAGATATGGAACTGTCTGATATGAGATGTGAACCATAGGTATAGAAGATCACTAGAGGCTCTAAAGATTCCCTTCTTATTTTTCTTAAAGCGGTTTAGGGAAAGGAATGTCTCAGCAAGAATAATGTTTGAGTAATCCCACCCACAGCAAACCTGTCTGACTACTACAATCATAATAGGGTCGAAGGTGACGGATGAGATCGGGAATAGCACAAAGCTAAAGAAGGCTAAGACAAAGGCCCTACCTGATTTAGTCCTTTAGCAGCATGGAGGTTAGGGAATCGATCTAGAAGGAAGGATAGTGAAATCCATTCAAAATTACTTTTGGCGTTTGCTTTGACTTCTTTGAGGCTTGTGTCAAGGAATTCAGCTAGTTGACTCAAGGGCTCAAATCCTATGGGAGGTTGAACTAGTAGGTGAGTGAACTCAGCTCCGATGGCGGCGCTGTATTCTTCAATAGTGGGGGTAACCTCCAGTCCTTCCATGCTGAATGTAGCGGTAGCGGAATTCCAATAGAGCGCCATGGCTTGAATAAAGGCAGGTGGGCACTCAACCTTCAGCAGGTCCAATAGATATAGCAGCCGTGATTTGGCGTATTTCTGGCTGGCTTCACCCATGCTATCCCACCATGATTGGAGCTCGGCCCGAGGGACTTTGAACACTTGAATATCATTCTTTCCCATCAAGTCTAAAATATGCGAATGATTTTGAAAAGTCAATCGTCAAAAATTACTTTAACCGTGTGAATATGCAAATGTCATGAGGTATGCATGGGCTGACTTAATTGCATAGTTCAATTGGAGAAATGGAAATTAGAACTCTTTTCAGGTATTAAAAACCTGACTTGAAGTCTAATTTGAATTTCAGGAAAGTGAAGTATGCAATTTAGTCTGGTTCACTCCAGTGACTAAGGGAACTAACAATGTCACATTCCATTGGTCAAAACATCAAATGGAAGAAGAGCAGAACGAATCCCTTATTACAACCAGGATGCCTAACAAAAGAAAAGTAAGAAGAGACTCTTCAAACAAGAAAGCCATAAAAGGCCGATGGAATGTGAGGATCTAAACCATACCTTCCTATAGGTCTATTCTCCTTCACAATGGTAGTCAATCGGGAATCCTTCCCCAGTTGAGTGTGAGGGGCTGTCTTTAACGCCTTGATAGAAGGGTCCAAGTTCCTCTGGCCATTCTCAGGTCCATGGTACAATGACTTCAGGAGTCTTCTCGCGTCTCGTCTTTTTGAGTATGATGTGCTTCGGTCTTGTCTTGATCGCAATGCGTCTTCTTTTTCCCCAAAAAGTGATCATGGGTATGTTTACATTAGCTTGACGTTCAGCCTTCCGACGGGCATATGCGTCTCTAGCTAGGCGGTTGCGATGTTTCTTCTTCATCTCGAAGTAATCCTTGAACATCTCGTCCGCTTGTCGCTGGAATCTGAGGTTGACGGCATAGTAGCAGGTCTGACAATCTTCAGCATATCCCAACTTGCGTCCAGTCAGCTCTCGGCCATGCACGAACCTAGTAAAGTGCAGCCTTGTGTTTGGTCCAGGGCGAGTGACTTTCCTTAGGTACTCGAAGGTTACCAATTATGTCGAACTCTTAGGAAACAGCGACATCCTACCCCTTATCATCGTTATTTCAATTAGTCACTTGAGTGATTTTCATGATGTATGCAAATGCATGTACATGTATGCAATGTACGAATCATACTATGAAACAGGGAATGGTAATGTACATTGAAAGTAAATGCCTTACCAACCAAACTCGAGGATGTGAAATGTTCCCCTGTAACAATGTGTGGTTTTAGGTATACCAACCATCCATAGACATGCGCATGAGACAAGTGGGTATACTCTAAAAATTAAAAATCAGGTGAGAAACTTATGGCTCAGGCCCTCACGATCCAAATAAGGCAGATTCCTCCCCAAGGGTACCCACCCAAGAGGGCTAGATATCGCCAATTTGGATTATGAGCGGGAACGAACACGAAAGTCTCAAGTGCCATCAAACACGAGATCCTTTCGCTTCCTTTCCGTATCTAAGGTAACCTAGGGGTGGTTTGCAGTCGGGGTTTGACCGCCAGTGTGTGCGATGTGTCGTGATCGTCACAATGCAAGGTCATGCATAGCAGTTTGTATCAAACACCGCTTCAATATGTGCGTAAAATAAACATACATTACCAACTCCAACCTGCAGGAAAATGTCAACAATCACTACATCCCTTATTTCTCCAATCTGTAAAAACATCTAACACAATAGTTAGTGCACGTACCTCACCTTGAAGAGCATCTGCATAAAATAAGGTCAGATAAACCAATCAACTTTTTAATCGGCTCAAGTCCTCTAAAATGCGAAACCAGAGATTCTGGTTTAGAATAAGTCCCCAGCGGAGTCGACAGTCTGTCGCGACCCTCTCCCTAAGGTGGGTGCACGGGCTCTCGAGGGTTAATGGGCCCCCGGACCTAAGCCTGATCGGACGCGGGCCTCTCCCAAGGTCCATTACCCAAATCGCCACGGCTGGATATGCGTGATCGACCTTCAGTGCAGTTTGGTGGCATGTGATATGTGTACATGCCAAGGAGTCGCCACCAATCGTTTCATGGAGGGTACGATCGGAAACCCTATTGAATAGTTGAGAGCGATCTATTCGATTCTGCGGAAACCAGAGAAGTGGGATCGGGGACTTAGTTACGCCAACTGTCAGAGTCGACGCCCTTTCGGTACCTAAGTTGAGCGGTTTATCTAACCTTAAGATTCATGCAGAGGAGTGGGGTACGGATCCTAAATTTAGGAGTTCATGCAAATGGGAATGACTACCCTATCACTCACAATCAATAGAAATAAATGCGCAAATCAAGGATCCAATACATGCGGATAAAACACATGAAATCAGAATGGCATCCCTAATGAGGCCCTATTAGCCTAGAGAAGTATCAGTCAAAGCTTAGGAGTGATTTGGACATGATTCGCCCATGAGGGGCAGAATCGTAATTTTGAGAAATTTGGGGACAATTTGCCATAAAAGGGAAAAATTATCATTTCAGATGAAATATGCAGTCAAAATAGGGTAGAAATGGGATTGGTGATCAAATCCTTCAATTTCCTATTTTTCGGGAATTTCTAGAATTTTTCTGGAATTTAAAAGTGATTTTTACCCTTAGAGGGGTAAAATCGTCATTTTGGACAGAGATGAGAACTGAAAACCTCAAATATTAGGGTTGGTCACCCACCTGACCCAAACCCTAACATCAAGCAATTTTCAAGACTCGATTGGAATATGAAAGACAATTTACCATTTGAGGGGTAAAATCGTCATTTCAGGGAAAATGATGAGCTTTTGAAAACCTTAACAAGAGGATTCGCCACCTAACAGGCCCTATCCTAATCTAAGCATTTTCAACCTATCTCAAATACAAGGCAGGAACGAATTACCCTTAAAGGGCATTGTCGTCAATTTCCAGAAATAACAGATGAGAAATCCCAAAAATAGGATTGACCAGTTTTCTGTGGTCAATTCTCGATTTTTGAGGATTTCTGGAGTGTCTAGAAATTTCCTAAAAAAATTTTGGGATTTTCTAGAATTTTCCAAGCATTTTTTAGAATTTTCTAGGATTTTTCCAAATTTTTTTAATTATTTTCTGAATTTTTTTATTAAAAAATGTTTCAAACCGGGTCGACCCGACCCACTCGGGTCGGAACCCGGCCCGGACTCGGACCCGCGGAACCTCAACACCAAAACGACGCCGTTTCTGCCATTTTTTATTTTCGGATTAATCGGGCTCGATTTGACGGTCCTCATTGAGCCGCGTGGCTAATCCACGAACGTCGGATCTGATTACTAAAACCTACGGTCTAGATTAAGCGAAGACTAGACCAGGGCCGTCCGATTGTCCTATTGAAATCTACGGCTAGGATTATAACCTGAGACTTGATCTAAGCCGTTCAATCTTACCATCCTAAACGACGTCGCCTACTCATTAACCCATGCGACACCGTTTCGTTTGAATTTGATTTTTCGATTTAAAATATTTTTGAATTATCCTAATCTCTAATCGGACGGTCGTTATGAAATGGACTCGATTAACCTAGACCGTTCGATCTACGCTGACTCGCCCTAACAAACTAACGGTCGAGCTGACTCGACATCCACGTGGACCAATGGCCGACTGCCACCTAAGCTTTGACCCACTGACTACGCCACGTCAGCTTCGTCTTCAACCTCGCGACTGTCTACGAATGGACGGCTACAACATTCCGGCGATGATCCAACGGTGGAATCTCGACAGAATCGAGCGAAACCGGTGGCAATCGACTCATCTTAGGTTCGTGCCTTGCATATCGTAAAATCGCACGACTACACCCATAGGATCGAACGCGGTGAAGCTCGAACCAGTACGTACATAGCTACTCTAATCATGCGATTCATGGCATTTTAGGCTAATTCATCAACATAGGAGCATCATTCAATGTTCAGAAGACTTACCTCGAGCTCCGATTGAGCTCGCATGGCCCAGATTTGGCTGGGCAATCGGTGATGTCCAAGGAATGAAACGCACACACTAATTGCAAGAATGATCAAGAAATATATGGGTCGCCATTAACACACAGTGAGAAGCTCGGAAGTCTATCTCACCTGTTTCCGTGGTCGTAGCTTGCGCGGTCGGCGGCGATCGCTTCTTGGGAGTCTGGGCAACCTCCTCGCAACACTCACTGGCTTCGGTTTGGCCTGGAAGTGGCCCTACCCACGCCTCACAGTTCGAGCTCGAGCCCTCGACAATGGCGGTTGGAGGGCGAGCTCTCAGTCGCTTTCTCTCTCTCTCTCTCTCTCTCTCTCTCTCTCGATTCAGTTTCTTCTTCTTCAACTGAATTCACTAACTACTTGCTTCGCGAAGGTCCATCGGCTTATATCCTTCTTTGAAATTTTGGCGTCGAATGGGGGGAGACCAACTTACTCGAATTTGCACGTGTAGACACGTGCTTTTAGGTCCAAACGGCGTTGGGGAGGATGGGCATTCCGTTCAACTCCGTTTGGTCCTCCGGCGAGCTCCATCTCATGCGAATTTGGCACGAATTTCATCTGAGTTTGGTGATTGTTGACTTTTGCAGGTACCGCAGCTTTGACCGGCCGATTACCTTCCCCTCCGGCAACGTCGGACGGTGCCGTGGGTGTGAATCGACGAGGGAAAATGAGAGGAACAAAACGCCTACCATTCCCCTTTCAATTAATCACGAATTGCCCTTCAATTTCTTGATCAAAATCGAGCTGAGGACTGTTCATTCGCGCGGGGTCTAAGAAAGAAGATGACACTGTTCTGGACCGGTTTGACCAGTCCGACCGGCGGTCAAATCAGTCTGAACTAGTTCTGAATTGGGATTTTTAAAATTAACCCAAATTGGTGGGGAATTTTTGTAATTAAACCTCAGAATCGAATTTAGGGCATGAAATTTATCTAAAAATGTGGTTTTTTCCCAAAAGTTCTTATCAATTTCAACAAAAACCCCAAATTTTCATTTAATTATAAATTGGGGAATTGTGCAATTCAAGGTTCAAATGATCAAATTGGACCAAATTACCATTGGGCAGTATGTTTAATTTGTAATGATAGTCCTTAAATTGAAAGTAATTTCAAATATGCCCAATTTCAAGGACTAAAATGCAATTAAGTATGCAATTTTGCCAAATTCATGCAATTGAGCAATTTGTGCAAACAATTGGGCTAAATTGCAAAAAGGGACAAATAGATTGAATGTCAAGATCCTAGAAAATGTCAAAATTACAAATTAAAAGACTCAATCAACATATTTTTACCAAATTCAATCATACGTGTTACAAAGGAACATGTAAAATTGAATCTGATTTTGGACTTTTTGTGAGGTCAAAATGACAAGGGATTTAAAAGAAAAATATTGGCTATTTTTCCATATTTTTGTGAGCTCAAATGCTATTTTTCTTGATTTTTCTAGTATTTTCCTAATTTCTGAAAATATTTAAAAATACGAAAAATATGAAAAATTATTTTTTTGTCAAAAATTGTTCCTTAGGCTTGGCCAAGGACACCAAAGTAGATTTTACAATTTTTTGACTTTTTATGGATTTTTCATGAATTTTTTAAGAAATAACCACAAAAAGGCTAATCCAAAATTAGGTGTCAACACTGTCAGACCGGTCGAACCGGTTCGCTACAGTGTCGTCTTCCTCCTCAAGAACTCGTGCAGATGAACAGAGTTAGGCTCGATTTTAATGGCAAAATTGAGGATAAAAACGGCCACGATTAGAGGAGTTTGAGGAGGGGTTTTGTTCCTCAAGCCATTCCCCGTCGATTGAAACCAAAATCATGACCAATGGTCGCCAGAACGGAGAGTAATCGACCGGTCAAGGCTGCAGTAATTGCAAAAGTCAATAACGACATAACTCAGATGAAATTCGTCCAAATTCACGCCAAATGTGATCACCGGAGGTTCTAAAGGGATTGGTCATCTGATTCCCGTCGATCACCGGTCGTGCGGAGGTCACCGGCCCTCTTTTTCCCCGCGCGAACTATTTTTCAAAAGAAAAAAATATAAAAGAAAGCAAGAAAGAGGAAGAAGGAGGTTGATTCGATTACAGCAGGAAGAACTGAATCGAATAGAGAGAGAGAAGGAGAGAGTGAGAGCTCACCCTCCATCGCCATTGTCGAGGGTGGAGCTCGAATTTGCAGAGCATCGGTTGGGCCTTTTCAGGTTAGGCCAACTCTCGAAGGGGTCATTTGGAGATCACCCAAGCCGCCAGGAGTCGACCGCTACCGACCGCGCCGCTTGAAACCCAAAGGATAGGTAAATCCAGTCTTCGAGCTTTCTTATTGAGCATCAATGGCGGATCTCGCCTCTGACCATAATCCTTGTAGTTAGCATGTGTGTTTTTCTCCCTAAGCATCACTAACCATCGTCGCATATTCATTTTGCATTGGACACTCTTGAATACCTCGAATTGAGTCTCCAAATCCGACCTCCATAGCCGTGCCTTGTTCATTCTTGCCTAGCCAAATCTAGGTCGTGTGAGCTCAATCGGAGCTCGAGGTAAGTCTTCTGAACCTCCATTGATGCTATTCTGTGACTGAATGTCCATGGCTTGATGTAAATTGTGCGAACGAACTTCCATGGCCGTACTCGGCATTCTACATGATACTCACGATTTCGTGAATTAGATGCTTCGATTCTTAGATATGTTAAACTAGAGACGATTTCGAGTCGATTGGTACAGGATTCGAGTCGATTGGTCAAGGTTCTCCCTTCGATCAACGGCGGAGAAACCTCGGCCGTTCGTTCAGTGGTATACGTCGAGAGGTTGAAGACGATGACGTGGCAGGTCAGCGGGTCAGCGTGCTTAGGTGGCGACGTGCGATTAGTCCACGTGGGTGTCCAGCTGGATAGACCGTTCGTCTGTTAGAGCCGAGTGAGCTTAGATCGGACGGTCTAGGTTAATCGGGGCCAATTTTTAATGACCGTTCGATTAGTAATTAGGAATATCCGAAAAAATTTTAAAATCGAAAAATCAAATTGAATCGAAACGGTGCCGTTTATGTTAGTGGTCGAGCGGTGTCGTTTAGGTTAGTGAGGATGGACGACCCATATCGAGTCTACCTTTCTAATCCTGACCGTAGATTTTGGTAGGTCAATCAGACGGCCCTGGTCGAGTCTCCGTTTAATCTAGGCCGTAGGCTTTAGTAAGCTGATCCGATGGCTGTGGAGTAGCCACGTGGTTCAATAGGAACCGTCGGATCAAGTCCAAATAATCAGAAAATAAAAAAAACGCGGGACGACGTAGTTTCGGGGGATGGGTCCGCGCGGGTCCGGGTATGGACCGGTCCGAATCATATTTTTTAATATTAAAAAATCAGAAAATGATTTTAAAAAATAAAAACAAATCAGAAAAATACTTGAAAATCCTAAAAAATGCTAGAAAATCCTAGAAAATAAAAAAAAAATGTAGGAAAATTATGAGAAAATCCTAGATATTCTAGAAATCCCCAAAAATTGAGGATTGACCACAGACAACTGGTCAATCCTATTTTTGGGGTTTCTTATTTGTTCTCTCAAGAATTGACGATATTACCCTTTAGGGGTAAGTCGCCTCTGCTGTGTATGCGAGATAATTTCATAGTGCCAAGATAAGAATTAGGGTCTGTTAGGCGACCAATTCTTGGGCTTGGGTTTTCGATTCTCATCCCTTTCCTCGAAAAGACGATTTTACTCCTCAATGGGTAAATTGCCTTTCTTGCTCCAATCGAGTCCTGAAAATTGCTTAAAATTAGGATTTGGGTCAGGTGGACAACCAACCTTAATAATTGAGATTTTCAATTCTCGCCTTCATCTAAAATGACGATTTTACCCCTCCGAGGGTAAAATCACTTCTAGATTCCAGAAAAATTCTAGAAATTCTCGAAAAATAGGAAATTGCTTGGTTTGATCGCCAATCCTATTTCCACCATCTTTTGACTACACACTTCATCTGAAATGACGATTTTGCCCTTCCGGGGAAAATTGTCCCCAAATTTCTCAAAATTATGATTTTGCCCCTCTTGGGCGAATCATGTCAAAATCACTCCCAAGCCTTAATTGATACTTCTCTCGGCTAATAGGGCCTCATTAGGGATGCCATGCTGATTTCATGTGATTTATCTGCATGTTTTGGATCCTTGATCTGCGCATTTATTTTTACTGATTGTGAGTGATAGGGTAGCCATTGATGTCTGCATGAACTCCTAGATTTAGGATCCGTACCCCATTCGTCTGCATGAATTTTAAGACTAGATAAATCATTCAACTTAGGTGCCGAAAGGGCGTCAACTCTGACAGTTGGCATAATAAAGTCCCTGATCCCACTTCTCTGGTTTTTACAGAATCGAATAGATTGCTCCCAACTATTCGATAGGGTTTCCGATCGTACCCTCCATGATACGATTAGTGGTGACTCATTGGCATGTACACATATCACATGTCACCAGACCGAACCGAAGGTCGACCACGTATATCCAGCAGTTGCGATTTGGGTAATGGACCTTAGGCGAGGCCCGCGTCCGATCAGGCGATATCGGGCGGCCCATTAGCCCTCTCCTCCGCGAGAGGGTCGTGACAGACTGGCGGCTCCACTGGGGATCGAACCCAAAATCTCTGGTTAAGAATTTTAGAGAACTTGAGCCGATTAAAAAGTTGTTTGATTTATCTGACCTTGTTTTCTGCAGATGCTCTTGAAGGTGAGGTACGTATCCTAACCATCATGTTAAATGTTTTTGCAGATTGGAGAAATAAGGGGTGGAGTGATTGTTGACATTTTTCCTACAGGTTGGAGTTGGGAATGTATGTTTGTCTTACACACATATTGAAGCGGTGTTTGATACAAACTATATTGCATGACTTGCATTGTGATGATCACGACACATCGCACACACTGGCGGTCAAACCCCGACTGCGACCACCTCTAGGTTAACTTAGATAGAGAAAGGATGCGAAAGGATCTCATATTTGATGGCACTTGAGACTTTCGTGTTCGTTCCCACTTACAATCCAAATTGGCGATATCTAACCCTCTTGGGTGGGTACCCTTGGGGAGGAGTCTGCCTCATTTGGATCATGGGAGCCTGAGCCATAGGTTTCTCACCTGATTTTTGATTTATAGAGTATACCCACTTGTCTCATGCGCATGTCTATGGATGGTTGATATACCTAAAACAGCCCATTGTTACAGGGGAACATTTCACATTCCCCGAGTGTGGTTGGTAAGGCATTTACTTTCAATGTACATTACTATTCCCTGTTCCATAGTATGATTCATGCATTATATACATCCACATGCATTTGCATACATCATGAAAACCACTCAAGTGACTAATTGAAATAACGATGGTAAGGGGGTAGGATGTCACTGTTTCCTAGAAGCTTAACAGAGTTAGTAACCTTCAAATGTCAAAGAAAAGCCACTCGCCCTGAACCGAACACGAAATTGCACTTTACCAGATTTGTGCATGGCCGAGAGCTAATCGGGCGCAAGTTGATAACCTCAAGTTTAAACGACAAGCAAACGAAATGTTCGAGAATTACTTGGAAATGAAGAGACAACATCGCAACCACTTAGCTAGGGACGTGTATGCTCGTCGAAAGGCTGAACGGCAAGCTAATGAAGATATACCCATGATCACACTTTGGGGAAAAAGGAGACGCCCTGCGATCAAGACAAGACGAAACGCGAGAAGACTCCTGAAGTCATTATACCATGGACCAGAGAATGGCCAGAGGAGCTGAGATGCCTCGATCAATCCATTGAAAACAACCCCTTACACTCAACTGAGGGAGGGTTCCCAACTGACTACCATTTTGAAAAAGATTAGACCTTTGGGAATGGGTGACTTAGATCCTCACATTCCATCGGCCTTTTATGGCTTTCTTGTTTGTAAAGTCTCGCTTTACCTTTCTTTCATTAGGCGTCCTAGTTGTAATAAGGGATTCACTCCGCTCTACTCCCATTTGATGTATTGACCAATGGAATGTGACTTTGCTTTTTCCCTTAGTCACTAGAGTGAACTTGACTAAATTGCATAACTCACTTCCCTGAAATTCAAATTAGACTTAAAGTCTGGCCTTCCGTACCTGAAGAAGGTTCTAATTTCCATTTCTTCAATTGAACTATGCAATTAAGTTAGCCCATGCATATTTCATGGCATTTGCATAGTCACATGTTTAAAGTAATTTTTTACGATTGACTTTTCAAAACCATTTGCATATTTTAGATTTGATGGGAAAGAATGATATTCAAGTGTTCAAATTTCCCCGGACCGAGCTCCTATCATGGTGGGATAGCATGGGCGAAGCCAGCTAGAAATACGCCAAATCACGACTGGGGTATTTATTGGAGCTGCTGAAGATTGAGTGCTCACCTGCCTTTATCCAAGCCATGGCGTTCTATTGGGATCCTACCACAGCTACATTATGCATGGAGGGACTGGAGGTTACCCCTACTATCGAAGAGTACAGAGCCGCTTTTGGAGTTGAGTTTACTCACTTACTAGTTCAACCTCCCATATGATTTGAGCCCTTGAGTCAACTAGCTGAATTTCTTGATATAGGCCTCAACGAAGTCAAAGCAGATGCCAAAAGTAATTCTGGACGAATTTCCCTATCCTTCCTTCTAGATCAATTTCCCAACCTCCCTGCTGCTAAATGAACTAAATCTGGTAGAGCCTTTGTCTTGGCTTTAGCTTTGTGCTATTTCCGATATCGTCTGTTACCTTTGACCCTATTATGGCTATAGTAGTCAGACAAGTTTGTTGTGGGTGGGATTACTCGAACGTTATCCTTACTGAAAACTTCCTTTCCATAAACCGCTTCAAGAAAAACAAGAAGGGAATCTTTAGAGCCTCTAGTGATCTTCTGTACATGTGGTTCACGTCTCATATCAGACAATTCCATATCCGCATGGGTTTCACTGAGATTAGCTCCGATGCCCATCCTCTTAATACCTTCATCAGAACCCATGCACGTATTCTTAAGTTCGACTTTATAGAATGGAAAAAATTCCTTGGAACTCTGAAACCAGAACAGCTCCGATGGCGGCTCAGATTGTCAACACTGGGCAAAGTCAGGCTCGCATGTAATGACGAAGACCCAGTCCCTTTGCTAGGATTCACAGGCGCTACTGCGTATTATCCGACAATTTGGGGCATTACAGGAGATCCCTTCACCACCGCAACCTGGTATCTTGTCATTTGACATGCCGAAAGAGACCCTTACAAGAGAAAAGAAGAAAAAGATTGAAGCTAAGGTGGAATTTATTATACACTCTTTGAAGAACTCTCAAGCCGAAGATATAAGACGGCCAGAAGATATGACTCGCAAGGAGAACATTCACAGGGCTACCACAGAATACATTCAGCACTTTGAGGAGGCCAGACGCAATTTTGTCGAGCTTATGTACCCGAATATATAGGGTAGAGCCGTACATACCCGAAGATATGGGACCGCCATCGTATTCAGAAGATGAAAAGTTCCAGACTGAAGAGATTGATCTATATTGGGATGATGAGGACACCTTAGACCTCAAGCGTCCTAGACTTGAATAGGTTATTCTGTCAAGTGTAAAATAAGCAAACATTATGATGCATTTTCATGCATACTCACTTATACTGAATATTACTTTGGACACATGTGCATGAGTGTGGACATGTTTTATAAATGCATAAAAACTATCGTCAAAGATTACGCTTCTTTTAATTTCATGAATTCTTTTGGAGAATGATTAAAAGAACTGCCCACCTAAGACTAAGGCTCACATGGTTGTCCTTTTTCTCGTTCACCAGTAGAAAACATGCAATTAGAAGAATCAAGTACTTCCTTTTGTCAATACTAAAGAAATACTCACTGGTATTTGTTTAAAAACAGGTATACTCTAATCACGAAATTACCAACGCATCGTTTTCCCACTCGACATAAGACAAGAATGGAACAACAGGAGTTGACCCCGTGAGTAGGCATGCTGAAAACTCAGATGACTGCTATGGCGACTATGATGGCTGATATTAAGGCAATGCTGGAAGCCTATCATGCCAGACAGACAGTGGCTCCTAACCAGAACAACTCATGTCCATCCTTCGCACCCGATATGGCTGATAAAGAAACATCAAAAGATACCCAACGTACAGAGGAAGATATCCATATGCCGAACATCCAGTCACAGCCAAAGGCATCCCCCGTTGTCATCAACCTCGAGAAGGATGAAAAGGGGAAGCAGACCGTGAAAACTGAAGCAGAGGCTAAAAGAATAGCCAAGATCGAAGAGTGTTTAAGCAGCCAGGGTTATGAGCTGGCCCCGTTTTGACAATATATCTCCTTTCGCCAAAGTGGAGACCCCTCCTGACTACAAGGAACCAGACTTCGTGAGAAAATATAATGGGACAGGCTGTCCCCACGCTCACCTCAAATATTACCTGCGTAAGATGGCGCAATATTCAGATTACGTTCCGTTGCTGATGAATACATTCTAGGAGAGTCTGTTTGGCGCCGTCCTGGCTTGGTACATCGAGTTGGACCTGGATGACTATGATGGGTGGGAAGATCTTGTAGAAAATTTCCTTAGGCAGTATAAGTTCAACACAGCTACGGCCCCGACGAGGGAAGACCTGCTACGAACTTCAAAAGCGAGGGGTGAAACGATCAGAACATATGCCCAGAGGTGGCGAGCTTTGGCAACCCAAGTAAAACCGTCAATCCCAGAGGAGGAGATGATTGACTTGTTCTTGAAAGCACTTCCCTATGAATACTTTAACAGATTGAACACCTCAGGATGTCAAACCTTTACTCATCTAATAAAGGTGGCCGAGAGAATCGAGTGGGCCTTAAGAGAAAAGAGGCCGCATGAAACTTCTACCAGAAAGCAATACCCCTTGAAAAAGGAGAGAGAGGCTGGGCTTGACATAGCCTTCATACCAGACCCCCAAAAGCCCAAGGTGTTTAATAACTCTAATCAAACCAAGGGAGGATCATCGTGGTCGGCGCCAAAAGGGCAAGGGCCTAGAAAGAGGCATCCCCAAAAGCAGTTCTCTCAACTCCTAAGGCCTTTATCCAAGCTGCTCCCAATACTGCTAGAACAACACTTGGTGGCAAAGAAACCACCTAGGGTAAATCCTGTTAAATATCCTGACTTTGATGAAAGCCAGGCATGTATCTATCACATGGGTGAAAGGGGGCACAACGTAGATAATTGCTATATCCTTAAGCTGAAGGTACAAGCTTTGATCGACAGCCAGATTTTGAAGTTCGATAACGTGACTCCGAATGTACAAGAGAACCCACTCCCTGATCACCAAACAGTAGTGGCAATGTTCACTGACGAAGAGGAAAATCACCTTGAGCTGAAGGTAGATATACCTAAGCTGACCAACATTCTGGCAATCGCTTTACTATATCCAAAAGAAGGGGAGGTTTCTGTTGACATGAAGAATTTGTGTATCGCTAAGATGATGAGCTTGGGGATAATGTCGAGTGTTACCGATGAAATATTCAAGGGAGTCGAGGCCTCTATAAACTTGGAAGGGAGCCACTTTGTGATTAAAACTGAACATGGAAACATGTGGAGTATCCCGCATGAAAGTCTGGTAGGCGATCTTGAGCTGATTATCAAGCCAAAAGAAGAACTTGACGAGGACGAACTAGAAGCTAGCAGGCGAAGTCTGGAAGATCGCAGATTCATGGCTAATGCACTAGAAAGGGGAGGAATCATAGACAACCTGGGTGAAGATTCTGGGGGATACAACTTTAAGGTAAAATATTCTGATCCTCCTAGTTTCTATCAAAGAATGGAAGATATCATACCAGACGGATGGGGGGCATGGATGATCCCGTTCAACCAGAGATCCCGAAGGATGTGGAAAAGCCTTTTATGAAGGAACTTGAATCATCGCTTGACCAGATGATAGATGCCAAGCTTAACGCAGTGCAGTAAGTCGAGATGGAGAGATCAAAGGATCAACAGCAAAACTCAGTTGAACTATTCAAGGGAATGAGAGAGTACCCGAAATTTGCGATAACAGCAAAATTAAGTAACGATGACGGACATCGTCAATTGGAAAACGAAATTTTCTCAAAAGACCTTGGCGACACTATGTCGATGATTGAAACCGCTATGACTGTGGTGATCAAATTGGAAGAGCTTGACAACTTGAGTGAGGTAGAAGATTATCTGATCAAACCTGTTGTGATTCGACTGCCAAGAGATGAAGCAGACAATAGAGCTGAACCAGAGGCATCTTGCCCGATGACAGTAACTATAAAAGTCCCTTCGGTAGAAGAGTACGACCCTAAGGCAGTCCATTGGGACTATGGGACGAAGGAAGTAGATGCGGTAATGAGGTTTGGACGATTTTATGCCCATAGGGAAGGCGAATCCAAAAAGAAAGAAGTTTCGAAGGAAGACGCGGAAAAACTCATGTCCATGATTAAAACCAGTGAGTTTGAAGTGATAGAGCAATTAAGGAAGATACCGGCCCAAATATCTATGTTGGATTTGTTCATCAACTCAGAGAAGCACAAAAATGCATTGTTGAAGATACTGAATGAGGTGCATGTCCCTGAAACTATTAATGATGTGCAGTTAGGGGACTTTGTAGGGGCGATCCTTCTAAAAGATCAATTGAGCTTCTCAGATGAAGACTTCTACATGGAAGGGAGAGGACACAACAAGGCCTTATACATTACAGCACAGTGTAATGGAAAAAGAATAGCATACGTATTAATTGACAACGGATCCGCTTTCAACATCTGCCCTTTAGCTACCTTGAGGAGTTTGGGCATCAAAGAAGAAACGGTTAATACCTCCAAAACAGTCGTGAGAGCTTTTGATGGAATGAAGAAAACTGTGGTAGGTGAGATTGAGCTCGACATGCTCATCGGCCCAACCAAATTCTCTATAAACTTCCAAGTGATGGATTTGCCTAGTGCATTCGGATTCTTGTTGGGAAGACCATAGATTCATATAGCAGGAGCCGTACCTTCAAGCCTACACCAGAAAGTACGATTTGTAGTGGATGGGAAAGTGATTACCGTGCATGGAGAAGTTGATCTCCAAACATATTAGAGCATTGAACCCGAAATTAAGTTGGAAGCAAGCTATCATTCCTGGGGGCAAGATTGAGAACTCCATGTATTTCTGAAGCCAACCTTTTACCAGCAAAGATGCTACTGGCATATGGATACAACCTTGGTGAGGGTCTGGGCAAGTATGGTCAAGGAATGAGTACCCCTCTACAGTTGAAATCTAACGAGCATAAGATGGGCTTGGGGTATCAGAAAACCCGCATGGGTGAATCTGCCCCTAATACAGCAGGGCGAGGCCGAGGCAAGAGCCAGGGACGCCATGGAAGCCAGAAAAACTAGAAAGATTCATTCATTGGTTCTCCAGCTTGGAAGGGCAAATCTAAGATGTTCAAAGCCCTTTGAACGAATACTTCAGCAAGAACTCTAGGTGGCTGTCAGAAGAAGATATAACTCCAGCAGCAGAACTAGATCTGGCAAATCCTTTCCTGGGAAGCGACTTCGTGAATGTCATCATAGAGTGGCTGGGTGATGAAGCCACTACTTCTGAGTAAAGAAACATTTTCCCTGCTATTAATACTGCATTTAAATTTCATGCATTTAGTTGCATTTTTAGTTTCCGTTGTTTGAAATAAATGTAGGAAAATGCCTTTGGATCTCCGGCCGTTGGTCCAAACAGCATAGCTTGTAATGAGGCCCATTTTGCATCAATAAAATCGCACAAGTTTTGTTAAGGACATATGGAACCACAAATCAGCCCGATGATGATACTAGTCTTCCACACAAAAGCTTGAGGCCTGATTTTCCATATGATTCCTAATTTTCAAAGGATTTCTGAGGGACAAGGATGTCCTATGATATGAGGACTAGTTCCATTTACACCTACACTTATTCTGAAATCTCTTTTGAAAAGGTTTTTCACACTATTGCATGGCATTTCTATATGAAGTGTAGACTAACCATGCTCATGACATTTCAGGCATATCATCTCAAACATACATACCAGGTTGTTATGCGATTCAAATTGCCACGTTGGTTGTTCCTACAACATTGAGATGGGGATGAAGGTTATGCGTCTATCCGTAGAGAATAGAGTGCCTTCGAAGAGTCGATGCCTCCCACTTTAGAGGAGCTAGTTGTTATTAACTTGGGTGACACCACAGATATCAAGGAAATCAAGATCGGTGGACATTTATCCCGAGATGAAAGGCTCAGGTTTACAGAATTACTGAGGGAATATCAGGATGTCTTTGCATGGTCATATGCTGACATGCCGGGTTTGGATCCTAAAATTGTGGAACATGCATTACCCATAGATCCTAGTGTTAAACCTGTCAAGTAAAGCAACAGACGGATGAAAGCCGAGTTAGAAGACAAAATTAAGGAAGAAATGATGAAGCTTCTCAGGGTGGGCTTTATTGAAGCTATCCCGTACTCGGATTGGATTGCAAATATAGTCCCCGTCATGAAGAATGATGGCAAAGTTCGGATCTGCGTAAATTATCGAGATTTGAATAGAGCGAGCCCGAAAGATGATTTCCCACTACATCACATTGACATGTTGGTGGATAGTACCGCGGGGTATGAACTATTCTCATTCATGGATGGATTCTCCGGATATAACCAGATCCTCATGAAGCAGGAGGACAAACCGAAGACTGCATTTACCACGCCCTGGGGAAACATTTGCTATAAGGTTATGCCCTTCGGACTGAAGAACGTTGGGCCCACCTATCAGAAGGCTATGATCACACTATTCCACGACATGATCCATAAGGAAATCGAAGTATATGTCGATGATATGATCGCCAAGTCCAGGAAGGGACATGATCACCAAGTCCAGGAAGGGACATGATCACATTCAAGTGCTAAGAAAACTATTTGAGCGACTACGCAAATACAAGTTGAGGTTGAACCCTAACAAATGTGTGTTTGGGGAAAAGTCTGGGAAACTTCTCTGATTCATGGTCAGTAACAGGGGCATTGCGATTGATCCTTTAAAGATTCAAGCTATCCATGATCTAGCAACTCCCTCCATAGTAAAAGAAGTAAGAAGTCTTCTGGGGAGATTAAACTATATTGCTAGATTCATCAATCAGTTATCAGATGTGGCTAAACCAATTTTCAAACTACTCAAAAAGGGCGCAAAAGTGACATGGGACGCAGAATGCAGCCAGGCGTTCCAGAAGATCAAGAACTATCTAGTCACTTCACCAATACTTGTGCCACCCATCCCAGGTCACCCATTGACCTTATATTTGACTATACAGCAGGAATCTTTGGGAGCCTTGCTTGCCCAAACAAGCCCGATAGATGGTAAGGAAAGAGCCAACTACTACTTAAGCAAGAAATTCATCTCGTCTGAAGCAAAATACATACCTATTGAAAGGGCTTGCGTAGCAACTGTATGGGTACTTCGCAGGTTAAGACAGTATACCCTACATCACCATATTCAGCTGGTAACAGAAAATGACCCTGTCAAGTACCTCCTGGAGAAGCCCGCTCTGATTGGGAAGTTAGCAAAATGGCAGGTGATGTTATCCGAATTTAATATCGGGTGTTCTCCGTAAAAATCAGTAAAATGAATGGTCATAGCTGATATGTTGGTAGAAAACTCACAAAGTTGCAAGTCTTCTGGAAAGACAAAGACGGAAGATCAAGTTTTGAACCCGGCAGAGGATAAGTGGGTCATGTATTTCGATGGCGCTGTTAATCTATCAAGAGCCGGCACTGGGGCAGTATTGATATCTCCTAACGATCAACATTATCCTATTGCGGCAAGGATGACTTTCCCTTGCACTAACAATATCTCAGAATACGAGGCGTGTGTTCTAGGCTTACGGTTAGCCATCTCCATGGGAATACTTAGGCTGCAAGTTTATGGGGATTCCATGCTCATCATTTTACAGACACAGGGGGAGTGGAAAACAAAGGACGCAAAACTCATCCCCTATCATGAATATCTTGAAGAGTTGACACTTAAGTTCGAAAAGGTGTCATTTGAATACCTACCAATATCTCATAACCAATTTGCAGACGCACTAGCCACACTGGCCTCGATGTTGCAAATAACTGGTGGGATAAAAATAGAACCACTAAGGATCGGCATAGTTGAAAAACCGGCCTACTGTATGATGATAGGAGAAGAATTTGACGGAGAGCCGTGGTACTATGACATCAAGAATTATCTCTTAAAGGGGGAGTTTCTTGAAGGATGTCAGGCAGGAGACCGGAGATACATAACTAGGATGGCCAGCAAGTTCTTCCTCAATGGACAAGTTCTGTACAAAAGATCATTTGATTCCACTCTGTTAAGGTGCGTAGATGCTAAAGAAGTGAATGTTCTCATGAAGAAGATCCATGAAGGTATATGTAGGCCCCATATGAACGGCCACCTCTTCGCCAAGAAAATCATGCGGCTTGGATATTATTGGATGACCATCGAATCAGACTATTGTCAGCATGTCCAGTTATGCCACCAGTGCCAAATATATGGCGATAAGATTAATTCGCCCCCGAACGAACTGCATCAAATGTCCGAAGCCTGGCCTTTTTCTATGTGGGGGATAGACATGATAGGACCCATTAATCCAACGGCTTCAAATGGTCATCGCTTCATCCTGGTGGCGATCGATTACTTCACAAAGTGGATAGAGGCCAATTCTTACAAGAATGTCACCGCAAGGAGTGTGGCAAGGTTTATTAAGAGAGACATAATCTCTCGATATGGTACCCCTCAAGTGATCATTATAGATAATAGGTCCAACCTGGACAACAAGATTGTCGATGATCTACTGGATCGCTTTGGTATTCGACATCTTAATTCTTCCTCTTACCGCCCACAGATGAATGGGGCAGTAGAAGCGGCTAACAAGAATATCAAAAAGATCCTGGCTAAGACTGCAGAAAATTATAGGGATTGGCATGAAAGGCTACCCTTCGCCTTAATGGCATATCGAACTTCGATCAGAACTTCTACAGGGGCAACTCCTTATGCTCTGGTATACGGGATGGAAGCTGTCCTGCCCATAGAGGTTAAGGTTCCCTCTTTGAGAATCTTATAAGAGGATAAACTCTTCGAGACAGAATACTTCAAACACAAATATGAACAGCTGAATTTGATAGACGAGAAACGTCTTAGAGCAATCTGTCATGATCAGGAAAGTTAGAGCCAAAAATTTTGAGGTGAATGACGTGGTGGTAAAGAAGACTCTGCCAAATGCTGTCCATCCGGTAGGCAAGTTTTCCCCGAATTACGAAAGCCCCTATATTGTCAAGAAGATTCTCACAAGAGAAGCGTTGATTCTTGTAAATTCTGAAGGAGAGGAATTGGGGCACCCTGTAAATTCAGATGCTGTAAAGAAGTATTATCCTTGAAATGAAATCAGATATTGATTATGTGGCTTGTCCCGAAACGATCCGAATCGCCATGACGGTCATTACATAAACATATCATGCATCCATGCATACACTAGCATCTGTTTAGTTTTGCAGGATTCCAAGAAATAAACTCAAAATCAAATTCATCCAAAATGGAACCCTAGACAGAAGAGTCCTCGACATCAAGAACTAGGTGATATGTATCTGTTCCATCAAGGGTTAAAATATCTTTCACTCATAGGAATGTCTATTCTATTTTACATGCAGGAATGCCTGATGAAGACAGAAGACAATAAAGGAAAAACAAAGTAAAGTCTCTCACCCCCTGTAAGATGAAAAGAGCAAGAGAATGAACAGTCACATGCTCGAACTTAGGAATAAACCTTGTTTTTGAAAAATGAATTCCTGACATTTATTGCACACCTGTCAGAACCGGAGGTTGCCCAAGCATGGTCAAAGTATACATGATGCATCATTAAAATCTCCAGTGGAGTAAAATGCCTGGAGAAAAAACAAAGAGATTTTTCCAAAAAACATGGCTTGCTTAGACTATCTAGCCGGGATGTTCCTCCAGATGGAAGGTAAACCTAATCCAAACACGTCCTACATACACTCGAGAGATGAGAGAGGTATGATGATAGAAAAGCCTGAATATGAGGATATAAGGGCCTTTCGCATCGATTACATAGACTGGGATGACGGAGGCATTCATTTCTTTATCCTAAACACTACAGGTGACCATTGATAACCCTTTGAACGGCGGTTACATTCTTTACCCCTGTCAAGAACCACCCCACATTGGGGCCAACTGGAGGTAAGTCCAGCAGTATCAGGAGGTAAATGGTTAGAAATTCTCTTGCTCAGACTTGCATCAATCTTCGTGTGTTGCTTGTCATTTTAACTTCTACGGTAATTCAAGTGCTTTAAGATGACGAAAAGCATTCATTTCTCTATCCTATACACTTTTTCCCTTTGCACAACATAGTTGAGCCAGTATATTCGTTTCACAAACCCGTTGGTGATCATTGCATATTCCAAGGTGGAAGCGACATCACTTCCACAGCGGAAGAGTCCAAAATATAGGAATCATAAAAAAAAAAATTCCTAGGCTGTTTGAGTGCTGAGATCCGAGTTGTACATCTAGCATACTCATTTGAAAATCTTAGTTCCCAAAAGAAAGGAAAAGCTGGGATTTCAACAAAAGATGAGAAAAGAAAAAAAGGGAGAAAAATCCAATCATGGTTATCAAGAAAAAGCAAAGTGCCTGGTAAAAGCAAGGCCAATGCCCACCCAAATACTTGTACACTGGTGAATCATGTGGTTGATCTTGTAAATGCCAAAAGATGGCATGATACCTTTGTATAGGTCACTAGTGAGATCTGATTGTTAAAGAAAATCCCATGGGAGCTAGACTGCGAAAGATACTCCCAAGTTATGTCACATTCAAATGACGAAAGCATAGACAAGATGTTGACGCCGTCTTAACATGAGAGAGATGTTCTCTAAAGACAAATGTGCACTTCAAAGACTGACAATTCTTTCCAAAGACTATCAATGCACTTCGAAGACTGAAGACGCTCTTTGAACCGGAAGGGACCAGATCGGCAACAAACCTGTAGTGATCACCAATGTTAAACCCTTCGCGTATTCTAAGCCAAAAACAAGCCTTTTGTGGTCCCCAATCCTACCTGCGTTACAACCCTGAGAAGTCTTTTCCGATTAAAGCATTTGGGTTAACTAGGGTTTAATGCTTGAACTTAGCTCGAAGAAGTTCGAGCAAGACCATTTCTTTCTCATTTTTGCAGGGTTCTTGACTTGTAAATCCGAAGCAGATGAAGAAAATTTTTCGTTCAAAAAAGACCTGACTCATAGAGTGAGTCCCCCTTCGGAAACCATGTCCAAGCCCAACATTACGGTCCCGTAAAGACCTCCCGATAGATCTAAATGTATGCGCTGCGAACAGCCTCGAAACCCAGGTACAGGGTATTAGGAAATTCGAGTGCCCTTGTTGTGAAAAGACCAAGTCAAAGAATTGGTAAGGAACCCTTTCTGACAAAGACATTCCAATAGAATGCTTGAAAGTAAGCTTTGGTTGGAAGCTTCAAATTGTTTGATCCAAGGATTTTCCTCACAAATATTCTTGATCATCCTTGCATGCTTTAAGATGTTTTGGATAACCTCCAGCGTCCTAAGTCATTTTGCATAATTGTATAGGTTAAAATGAGCCTTTACTTGCATTATAATTATCATTACCTCAAGATGACTAATATCTTTTCAAATGAGGAATGAACTCTCAAGTCTAAGCTTCTATGAGACTCATGGCAGCCCTAGGTCCAAGAAGTACACTTTGCTTCGTAATGAAGAACTCCAGAATCATCTTTCCGCGAGATTTCAGGTAACCCCTAAATCCCAGAAAAATCTTATCAAAGTTTTTGTAGGTTTGAGCTTTCTGCATGATACCTGGAGTCCCCAGATCCCAGAATGTCACCTAACATGTCGAAAGAACAATATTCAGAATCGTCTTTCTGCGAGATTTCAGGATAACTAGAGTCCCCAGATCCCAGAATGGTACATCACATGTCAAAAGAACAATTTTCAGAACCAGCTTTCTGTAAGGTTCTAGGTAATCCCTAAACCTAGAATAGCTCACTTGGTAAGCCTAAAAGTTAGGTACACCTCACTTGTATAGGCCTTAGTTGATTCCTCAGAGTGTAGGATCAGCTTAGTTTTCGACAATCCCTATAGAACGGGTGCATCATTCATAGGTTCCTAGCAGAAAGGAGTCCTATTCACGGCATGATCCCCTTGACGGATCAAAATGTTCGACAATCCCTACAGAACGGGTGTGTCATTCATAGGTTCCTAGTAGAAAGGAGTTCTATTCACGGCCTGATCCCTTGACGGATCAAAATGTTCGACAATCCCTACAGAACGGGTGCGTCATCCATAGGTTCGTAGCATAAACGAGTCCTATTCACGGCCTGATCCCCCTGACGGATCAAAATGTTCGACAATCCCTATAGAACGGGTGCGTCATCCATAGGTTCCTAGCAGAAAGGAGTCCTATTCATGGTTTGGTCCACCATACGGATCGAAACTTCTGACAATCCCTAAAGAAATGGTGCGTCATTCATAGGCTCCTGTCAAAATAGGAATCTCACTCTGGTTTAGCCTATCATACGGGCTAGAGTTTAACCGCCCTAGCATACTCAAGAGACGAATCCCTAGGTATTTACTTGAATCCGCTATACACCGCGCATGTCGCACGAGCATCAGGCAAGTAAGCGACAGGTAGACATCTCTATCCCACCTCTCTCTCTCTCTCTCTCTCACATCGGCAAAGATAAAACAAAGCATTCATCGACGGGACAAGAGAGATTGGATGTCAAGATTCATTTTTCTATCCCCCAGTAGAGTCGATCTAGACTTAGGTGTCACCTATCTTTGATTGAAACCTCTCACGAGATTCCTCTCAAAGAGGGGCAGTTGTTGACACCATATTTCAGATCAGCCTTTTTTCTAGCTTATTCTTAGAAAATTCATAAAAAATTCATAAAAAGTCAGACAATTACAAAATCAACTTCGGTGGCCTTGGCCAAGCCCAAGGAACCATTTTTGACAAAAAATAATTTTTCATATTTTTCATATTTTTTAGTATTTTTGGAAATTGGGAAAATACTTGAAAATTTAAGAAAAATAGTATTTGAGGTCACAAAAATATAGAAAAATAGCCAATATTTTTATTTTAAATCCTTTGTCTTTTTGACCAAACAAAAAGTCCAAAATCAAATTCAATTTTACGTGTTCCTTTGTTACACATATGATTGAATTTGGTAAAAAAATGTCAATTGAGTCTTTTAATTTGCAATTTTGGCATTTTTTAGGATCTTCACATTCAATCTAATTGTCCCTTATTGCAATTTTTCCCAATTGTTTGTACAGATTTCTTAATTGCATGAATTGGGCAAAATTATATACTTAATTGCATTTTAGTTCTTGAAGTTGGGCATAATTGAAATTACATTCAATTCAAGGACTACCATTACAAATTAACGTCATTGCCCAATGGTTTTCATCATTTTGAATCGATTGGCATAGGTGATTTGGTCCAATTTGATCATTTGAGCCTTCAATTTCACGATTTGCCTAATTCCAATTAAATGAAAATTTGGGATTTTTGTTGAAATTGATATAAACTTTCGGGAAAAACCACATTTTTAGATAAAATTCATGCTCTAAGTTCGATTTTAAGGTCCAATTGCAAAAATTCCCCATCAATTTGGGTTTAATTTGAAAAATTGCAAGTCGAAACCGGTTCAGACCGGTCAGACGGCCCGGTCAGACCGGTTCGCTACAGTGGCGTCTTCCTCCTCAAGAACTTGTGCAAATGAACAGTGTCAGGCTCGATTTTAATGGCAAAATTGAGGATAAAACTGGCCACAATTGGAGGAGTTTCAGGAGGGGTTTTGTTCCACAAGCCATTCCCCGTCGATTGAAATCAAAATCACGACCAATGATCCCCGAAACGGAGAATAATCGGCCGGTCAAGGCTGCGGTACCTGCAATAGTCAACAACGATAGAACTCAGATGAAATTCGTCCAAATTCACGCCAAATGTGATCACCGGAGGTTCTAAAGGGATTGGTCATCTAATTCCCGTCGATCACCGGTCGTCGGTGACCATTTCGCACGTGTCTGCACGTGCGGAGGTCACCGGCCCTCTTTTTCCCCCCGCGAACCGTTTTTCAAAAGAAAAAAATATAAAAGAAAGCAAGAAAGAGGAAGAAGGAGGTTGATTCAGTTACAGCAGGAAGAACTGAATCGAACAGAGAGAGAGAGGAGGAGAGAGAGAGAACTCACCCTCCATCGCCATTGTCGAGGGTGGAGCTCGGATTTGCAGAGCATCGGTTGGGCTTTTTCAGGCTAGACTAAAGCTTGTAGGGGTCATCAGGAGATCACCCAAGCCGCCAGGAGTCGACCGCTACCGACCGCACCGCCTGAAACCCCAAGGATAGGTAAGTCCAGTCTTCGAGCTTTCTTACTGAGCATCAATGGCGGATCTCGCCTCTGACCATAATCCTTGTAGTTAGCATGTGTGTTTTGCTCCCCAAGCATCACTAACCATCGTCGCATATTCATTTTGCATTGGACTCGCTTGAATACCTCGAATTGAGTCTCCAAATCCAACCACCATGGCCGTGCCCTGTTCATTCTTGCCTAGCCAAATCTAGGTCGTGTGAGCTCAATCGGAGCTCGAGGTAAGTCTTCTGAATCTCCATTGATGCTATTCTGTGACTGAATTTCCATGGCTTGATGTAAATCGTGCGATTGAACTTCTATGGACGTACTCGGCGTTCTGCACGATACTCGTGATTTCGTGAATTAGATGCTTCGATTCTTAGATATGTTAAACTAGAGACGATTGCGAGTCGATTGGTACAGGATTCGAGTCGATTGGTCAAGGTTCTCCCTCCGATCAACGGCGAAGAAACCTCGGCCATTCATTCAGTGGTATACGTCGAGAGGTTGAAGACGATGACGTGGCAGGTCAGCGGGTCAGCGTGCTTAGGTGGCGACGTGCGATTAGTCCACGTGGGTGTCCAGCTGGATAGACCGTTAGTCTGTTAGAGCCGAGTAAGCTTAGATCGGACGTCTACGTTAATCGGGGCCAATTTTTAATGACCGTTCGATTAGTAATTAGGAATATCCGAAAATGTTTCAAAATCGAAAAATCAAATTGAATTGAAATGGTGCCGTTTAGGTTAGTGGTCGAGCGGCGTCGTTTAGGTTAGTGAGGATGGACGGCTCAGATCGAGTCTACCCTTCTAATCCTGACTGTAGATTTTGGTAGGTCAATCAGACGGCCCTGGTCGAGTCTCCGTTTAATCTAGGCCGTAGGCTTTAGTAAGCTGATCCGATGGCTGTGGAGTATCTACGTGGTTCAATAGGAACCGTCGAATCAAGTCCAAATAATTAGAAAATAAAAAATCGCGGGACGATGTCGTTTCGAGGGATGGGTCTGCGTGGGTCCGGGTCTGGGCCGGGTTCCGACCCGAGTGGGTTGGGTCGACCCGGTCAGAATCACATTTTTTTAATAATAAAAAATTGGAAAATGATTTTAAAAAATAAAAAAAATCAGAAAAATTCAAGAAAATCCTAAAAAATGCTAGAAAATCCTAGAAAATAAAAACAATGTAGGAAAATTATGGGAAAATCCTAGATATTTCAGAAATTCCCAAAAATTGAGGATTGACTACATACAACTGGTCAATCCTATTTTTGGGGTTTCTTATCCGTTCTCCCAAGAATTAACGATATTACCCTTTGAGGGTAAGTCGCCTCTGCTGTGTAAGTGAGATAATTCGATAGTGCCAAGATAAGAATTAGGGTCGGTTAGGCGACCAATTTTTGGACTTGGGTTTTCGAATCTCATCACTTTCCTCGAAAAGACGATTTTACCCCTCAAAGGGTAAATTGCCTTTCTTGCTCCAATCGAGTCCTGAAAATTGCTTAAAATTAGGGTTTGGGTCAGGTGGACGACCAACCATAATATTTGAGATTTTCAATTCTCGCCTTCATCTAAAATGACGATTTTACCCCTCCGAGGGTAAAATCACTTGTAGATTCTAGAAAAATTAGAAAAATTCCCGAAAAATAGGAAATTGATTGGTTTGATCGCCAATCCTATTTTTACCATCTTTTGACTACACACTTCATCTGAAATGATGATTGTCCCCTTCCGGGGTAAATTGTCCCCAAATTTCTCAAAATTACGATTTTGCCCCTCATGGGCGAATCATGTCAAAATCACTCCTAAGCCTTGATTGATACTTCTCTAGGCTAATAGGGCCTCATTAGGGATGCCATGCTGCTTTCATGTGATTTATCCGCATGTTTTGGATCCTTGATCTGCGCATTATTTTTACTGATTGTGAGTGATAGGGTAGCCATTCCTATCTGCATGAACTCATAGATTTAGGATCCGTACCCCACTCGTCTGCATGAATCTTAAGGCTAGATAAATCATTCAACTTAGGTGCCGAAAGGGCGTCAACACTGACAGTTGGCGTAACAAAGTCCTCGATCCCACTTCTCTGGTATTCGCAGAATGGAATAGATCGCTCCCAACTATTCGATAGGATTTTTTATCGTACCCTCCATGAAACGATTGGTGGCGACTCCTTGGCATGTACACATATCACATGTCACCAGACTGTACCGAAGGTCGACCACGTAGATCCAGCAGTTGCGATTTGGGAATAGACCTTGGGAGAGGCCCGCGTCCGATCAGGCGACATCGAGCGGCCCATTAGCCCCCTCCTCCGCGAGAGGGTCGCGACAGGACGGGGTACCATCAGTTGAGAATCAAGAAGGAACATATTCCGAAGACGGCTTTTTGAACGAGGTATGGGCATTATGAGTTTACGGTGATGCCTTTTGGGTTGACTAATGCTCCAGCTGCATATATGGATTTGATGCATCGGGTGTTTAAGGAATATCTGGATCGTTTTGTCATAGTATTTATCGATGACATTTTGATTTATTCAAGGTGTAATGAAGAGCACGAAAGGCATTTGAGAACGATTTTACAGACCCTGAGAGAACACTCGCTTTATGCAAAATTTAGCAAGTGCGAGTTTTGGTTGGTTAAGGTGGCATTTCTTGGACATGTAATAACTGGAGAAGGAATATCCGTAGACCCTGCGAAAATCGAGGTAGTGATAAATTGGCCTAGACCTACGACAGTTATCGAAGTTCGAAGTTTTCTGGGATTGGCCGGTTATTATAGACGCTTCGTAGAAAAGTTTTCGTCTATAGCTATGCCATTGACGCAGTTAACTAAGAAGCTTACGAAGTACGAATGGACGGACAAATGTTAAAGGAATTTTCGAGAGCTTAAACATCGGTTGACGACTGCACCTGTACTTACGATCCCGTCTGGACCCGGAGGCTTTGAGATTTATAGCGATGCTTCGCTAAAAGGATCGGGATGCGTACTTATGCAACACGGAAGGGTAGTAGCATATGCTTAACGACAGTTGAGACCCCACGAAATGAACTATCCGACACACGACTTGGAGCTAGCTACGATTATTTTCGCCTTAAAATTTTGGAGACATTACTTATGTGGCGAAAGGTTTCAAATATTTACGGACCATCAGAGTTTAAAGTATTTATTTTCTCAGAAGGAGTTGAATATGAGGCAACGCCGATGGATGGAGCTTCTTAAAGATTATGATTGTGATATTTTATACCATCCTGGGAAAGCAAATAGAGTTGCTGACGCACTTAGTCAGAAGTCTAGCATTGCGCACTTAATAGTTAATGGATGGTCAGTGCTTGAAGGACTGAGAAACTCTGAGTTTAAGTTGGAAGTTTGTCAACTGTCCAGTTTGGTGGCGACCTTGAGAATAGAACCTAAGATCCAAGAAAGGATAAAAACCTTTAGCCTACGGACCCAGAAATCCAGAAGATCCTCGAAATGGACGCAAGAAAAGAAAACAAGAGTTCCAAGTACTAGAGGATGGAATTTTGAAATTTCGAGGGCGTCTATGCATGCCTAATGACGAAGAGCTTCGAGAAAAGATTTTGTCTGAGCCTCACAAAAGTAATTACAGTATCCACCCAGGCAGTACGAAAATGTACCAGAACCTGCGTCAGTATTATTGGTGGAACGGGATGAAAGTAGACGTGGCCAAACATGTGGCAAAGTGCTTGGCATGTCAGCAGGTAAAGGCATAACACTGTAAGCCCGGGGGATTGCTATAGCCATTGGAGATTTCGGAATGGAAATGGGAGCACGTGACTATGGATTTTGTAATGGGATTACCGCGGAGTCAGAGATGACATGATTCGATCTGGATAGTGGTGGACAGATTAACCAAGTCTGCACATTTTATCCCTGTGAGAAAGGACTTTGCAATGGATAAGTACGCCGAGTTGTATATGCGTCACATTGTGCGACTGCATGGAGTACCTATAACAATTACGTCAGACGCTCGAGGACATGTTGCGAGCATGTGTTATTGACTTTAAAGGTGGATGGGAAGACCACTTGCACTTAGTAGAGTTTTCTTATAACAACAGTTTCCAACAAAGCATTGGAATGGCTGCTTTTGAAGCACTCTATGGTAGAGCCTCCAGGACTCCTTTGTATTGGGACGAAGTGGGAGAAAGGAGCATAACGGGCCCCGAGTTGGTAGAACGGTCAGCGGAGGCAGTGAAAGTAATCAGAGATAGATTAAAAACAGCACAAAGTCGCCAGAAAAGTTATGCAGATAAGCGACGTAAGCCCTTAGAGTTCCAAGTTGGTGATCACGTTTTCCTCAAGGTGTCGCCAATGCGGAGCTTATCTCGTTTCGGAAAGAAAGGGAAGTTGAGTCCGAGATAAGTAGGCCCATTTGAGATTTTGGAACGGATTGGAACTTTGGCATATAGGCTTGCCTTGCCGCCTACCTTATCTCAAGTACACAACGTTTTTCACGTATCAAGGTTAAGAAAGTACAAGCCGGACCAGGCACACGTGTTGGATTATGAAACTATCGAAGTTGACGACAGAGTGTCCTATGCGGAAAAGCCAGTCAGGATCGAAGATAGAAAAGAGCAAATTCTGAGGAACAAGACGATTCCATTGGTCAAAGTAATTTGGGAGCACCATGGAACCAAAGACGCTACATGGGAAAGCGAGGAAACGATGAGGCGTCAATACCCCCACTTGTTTGAGTAGCTGGGTTTATTATAAATTTCGAGGATGAAATTTTTGTAAGGGGGGAAGAGATGTGACATTCTGGTTTTTCCTGTCATTTCGAGACTTATCACTGAGAATGTATCTAATGATGTAATTCAGTCTTATCTCGCTCAGATATGATCAAACTCGAGTTAACCGACTATAAAGGGAAAGGCTAACGCAAGACAAGGTATGTGGGCCTAGGGAACTCAAATAGGAAATGGCACTTTGGCCATAAGGATTGACGAGGGGATATTTAGAGCCATTAAGGGTCGATCTAAGAACGATTAAGGAAGGCATTGCTAGCGTTATACGATTGGAAAACGGGTGATACCGTTTAGCCAATGTATAATTTGTAAAATTTTCCTAAATCGAACGATGACGATCGAGACCGTCGGAACTAGTAATAGGCAATCGTAATTACATGACAACCAAAGTCGCCAAAAACTGACAAGCCCTAAGTGTGATGAGAATCACATAGTCAATAAGCGTAACGTCTGCAAAAGCCGCCCGTCAGTTCGAGATAGCCTGAAATTTCATTTGATAGAGAATTGACCCAAAGACGAGTCTCGAAATTGGAAAATGAAAAATTAAGAATTCCAACATTATAATTGATTGGACGTCGCCTCATCGAAGGGAATTTGAATCGGAGAAACGACGTTTCGGGTGACGAGGACGAAGTTACCATTTTGCCCCTCAAGTTTTGGTTTTGCCTTATAATAATGTAGAAGGGCATTTTGGTCTTTGACCTATCCCCAAGGCTGCCGAAAATTGGGAGGAATATTGGCCATTGGATGAGTTTAATTATGGACATCAAGACAAGTGTCAATAGATGGTGACTTGGTATTAAATGCTCAACTTTTTACCTACCATTCCTCTTGTTTGACCATCAAAATTTAGTGTGGACTTCCTTTCTTCATCTTCCTCAGCCGAATGCACCACTTCAAGCTACCATCCTCTTCTTTTCTTCTTCTCTTCCTTCGACCGTGAACCAGACCCGTCCGACCGCTTCTGTCCACCTCCTTCACCGTCGTCGACAACCCTCTCCGGCGATCACCTGACCTCGCGCCGACCACCTACCCCTAACCCTGCCTCTTGCCAACCATCTCCAAGTGGAAGCTCGGCATTTGGTCATCGGTAGAGCTCTGGTCAGCAAATCTCCTACAAGTCGACGGATTTCGTTGCAACAGGAGGTAGGTTGTCGTTTGGCTTCCATAGGACCTCGTTTTGCTTCAAACTTTTGGTCAAATTTCGTAGACTTATAGGACACTTGAATATTGAATTGAGGTGAAAAATTTGGCTAAGTTTGATGGAGTTTTGATGTCAAATTGGTGCTGTGTTTGAAGGGCGGTTTCTGACCGGCGAAGACTAGGAGGAAACCGAACCTGTTTTGGAGACTTCTGGGTGTCGTCTTGCCACGAAATTTTGGGTGAGGCTCCTTAATACATAGGACTATATGTTAGCAAGTGATTTGAGTGAAAAATTGAGGCTTAATGATGAATTGTGGACTGATTAATCGGGTACGAAATAGAACCGAAACTGCTCTGTTTCGGTTTGTGCCATTCGGGTTCTTAGGAGCTGTTAGAGGGATGACCGTGCTTTGAAATTGTCGTTGTGATATTCTAGAATGTCTACTAGGATGTTATTAAGGTTTATGCTCCGTGGTTCGACGATTGGACGAGAAAAATTGATGGAATTGGTTGGATTTCCTTAGGTGTCACGGCTGCCCTGTTTTGGACCCTCAAGGCCGAATCCTTGTTGTTCTAGAAAGGAGTTTTTTTTTTCTCAAATTGAGCCTAAGGTAAGGAGTCTCTAAACCTTGGTGGGGAAGATAGGCCTCGACTGGATGATTTGGCTTCGAATTGAGTGAATTTTCATGAGTTATTGTGTAATCGTTCGATGTTCGTCGTGGTGAGTCGATGAATGCTTGAATGCTTGCTAAATGCTTATGCCTCGTGTTGATGCCACTTTGGAGTAATGAATTTGGTTATCTCGCATTCCATAGACACTTAGCCATTGTATGGGTTTATATTCGATCATGAAATCTTGAATTGAAATGATAATTGGCATGCTTGGAAACTCATGGTGTCCTAATGCGTTGAGACGCGGGACGAGATTTACATGTGTCGACACAGAGCTGGAATGGCATGGAAAACCTAATGCGTCTAACGCGGGTTTGTCAATCTGAAGATCTGAGGCGTAATGACGCGGATCAAGCCTGAGGCGTAATGACGCGGGCGTGAATCATGAGAAAATTCTAAAGGGTGGAATGCATGGCTTAATCTAGTGATTCATGCCGGACTTGATTGATATGTTATGGTGACTTGACTGCGTGACTGTCAATCACTTCGGTACTTATGGCATGTTATGACTGACGAGTGCCTTGTATTGTTGAGTGTATGTTCGTGTTCTTTATTTGCATTCATCTGGGTGTACTATTAGCCTAACCTAGGGTTAGGACTTATTACTGGGATGTGAATCTCACCCCGTCGTGGGACCTTACATTTCAGACCCTAAGCCCTGAGGATGCTACCGACACGTCTAGGCGATCCTAAGGAGATGACAGCCTATTTTGATGAGTTCCCTGACGGTCGGGGTACCGTATTTGTGAGAAAGTGTACAGTTGTATGGGTCGATGAGGGAGGTAAAGACTGGAAACCTCATAGGTTTGAGGCCTGGTTTCGCAGGGTAGGCGAGGTCACTACTGGTCCATTGAAGTCCACGGAGGTGCCTCGAGGAGTCGTCCCTAGTTGGTGTCATCCCACTCGGGATTCTATGGAGGTAGAGGTGTCCGTAGCTGGCTCAAGGAACGTACCCGAGAAGACCCATACTCTGGGGGACTCTATTGAAGTGATTGAGATCGATGCCTCGGAGGACGAGCTGGAGGACGATTTGATGGACGACACAGTGGAGGTGCACTCCGAGACCTTTTCGGACTACGAGCTAGACGAGGATTGAGACAAGACTGATGAGTCTAGTGGTTCGACCTAGGGGTTTCCAGACTTTACTTAGTCATCTTTTGATGTTAACCTCGTTGGTCTGTAACCTTTTGGGGGCTTAAACTAGTGGTATATTGGATAAGTCCCGACCACCCCGATCCGTCAGCAGTTTTAGTAGATCTGCTCTTTTGTAAGAACTCTTGTTGATGTTTATAGTTATATTATGATCTCGTTATCCTTGTCCCCATCGTTTGCGTACAGAGGAGTTGTTCATTCCGTTTCCGCTTGCTCATTTACTTCATGCATCTCTCGTCAAGTGAGTCCTGGGCACCGAGAGAATCCGATCAGGAAGCTGCGCGTTCGCGCTCAAGGATGCGGGGCGTGACAATCAGAATATCTAAACTCATTTCTCCCTTTTGAATAGAGGATATAGCAATTTCTCTTGGATTTATTAGTCTAAGTAGGAGACAATATACTCTGATATTGTTGATCATTCTTTGATTTAAAAAGTCCTCACATCTCAATTATTTACATGAAAAATAAATAAATTACATAAATACTAAATTATTTATTAATTATTTTTCTTAATAAAGTTTTCAATTAATTATTGATAATTATGTTATAAAAATAAGCTTTAAAAGGAAAAAATTATATTTACAAAGTTATATAAATATAAATGTTATAAATATAATAAAGTAACAAAAAATGTAAAAAATATGAAATTAAAAAAAGGGCTCGTGTGGCAGTCATTTTTTGTAAATTTTTTTTACCCATGGGCCCCGTTTTTCATAAATTAAAAAAAAAATTAGTCCTAATTTCTGTAAATTTTTTGACCCATTTTTGAAAAAGCTCGAATAGATTGGTAGATCATTTTTTCTTTGCTTCTTGTTTCTGTTCCAAAACTATTCCCTGACCACTGATTTGATCCCAGGAACAGAAAAATTAACTCATTAGTAAATAGATTTCTATTTTTTTTCTTTTGTCGGGAGCAAAAGAGCATGAATCAAAGAAACCAGAGCATTACCAAACATGCATTTAATCTCCATTTCTTCCTCTCAAGCTCTCCATCATCTTCTTCCTCCGCTCTCTACCTTTGGATATTTATTTTTCCGAGTTTCTTTTAGCGCTAACACAAAAGAGAGCTCCTCATGTTGGATTTTATGAGGGAGCACGGTAAGTACCGTGGTCCGCCCATATAGGGGATCGTACCCCTTGGCCAAAGAAATAACTGTCAGAAGCAGTTATATTTGAAACGTGATATTAGATCACGTTTTATCATCAGTCGTCTGTTTCCCTTAATACGACGTTCTTCAGAACCGTCGCTACCAAACGTTCTTCCAACGAAGAACACAGAGAGACGAATGGATGCCCTTCTCCTCCCCAATCATCAATGGGCGAACAATCTCTCGAGGTCTGCATTGTAGACATTTAATCTGTGGCTACGAGGTATGTCCGTTCTGTGATATGCTTCTTCGATCAGTGACTCAAGATTGATCCTAGGGCTGTTAATTCATGTAATTTCGATGTACGCAATAGGGATCGGTTCCCTTCATTGGTATCAGAGCTACAATCCTTGTTTCCTGATCATATGGGCAAATCATTTTTTTCTTTTTCGGGGTTTTTTTTTTCTGGCCGTGGAGTTTTGCTCCGATTCCAGCCAAATTCCGACGAACCACGGGCTGTCTTTGCAACAGCAGGGTCGCCTGGGCATGGGAAACAAAAGCCCTAACGTGTCTCGACATTCGGTTGTTCGCCGGAGACGAATTTCGCGAAGGAAATTTACGGATTAGGGTTCCGCGTCCAAATGGTTTCCGCTCGATTTCGGGCAAAATACTTCACCATTTCCGTTGATTCTTGGGCCTATGTGGTCGCACCGGCACAATATTCAAAACCCACTACTTATTTTGTCAGAGGAGAATCGAACGATGTTTCTCGCGGTGGAAATGGCGAAATTAGCAAAGGTATTCTGTCCGTGAAGGTCTTCGCGTGTGGAAGAAGACCACGGAAAAAACAATAATAATAATAATAATAATCTGGGAAGCGGCCAAGATATCGTGGGTGCTGGTGAGAGAAGTAGGGACACCCACTTGGCCACGTCGACAGAACTTTGCTATTAAAAAAAAAGGGATCAGTCATTCCTGGGTTTTGAACCCACGCCCACTCCCACCATTGCGGCTTTTGGATAGCCCACTAGGCCACCATCAACTGATTTTGGTGAGAGAGACCAAATCATTTTTATGAATGATGCTGCAAATGTGGGCCATCGCGACATAAGAAGCGGGCCCGGCCCAAGACCCGAAATCGGACCCGGTCCGCGACCAACCCGGATGTTTAACAGTTGACTGGTCTCCGATGACCGTTGACCGGTCGGGCTACTTTTCGAAAATTGCATTTTGGTCCCTAATTTTTTCCAAAATTGCAATGTGGTCCCCAATATTTTTTTGAAAAAAAACTTCATTTTGGACCCAAAAAATTTTGGAAATTGCAATTTAGTCCATATATTTTACGAAAATTACAATTTGGTCCTCAATTTTTTTTAAAAATTACAATTTGACCCCTTTGACCAAGCTTTGACTAGTCAAAGCAGAAAATATGACCGGCTCGTGTAGATACATATGAGCCCCAATTGGGGCATACCAGGTACCATTACGTTCGTATCGAAATTGTTTTCGATCTGATATATTATGTGGACATGTTTTCTGCATGTAAAATTATTAAAATGCATAGGAATCCTGGTGATGTACGTATTTTTTTTTATATAGAGGATGCTTTATATGTATATGATGATTGATGATAGCATGTATAAAGTATAGAATGCTTGTTACCTATCTTGTATCATGCAATTAGAGCAATTTCAGTGAACTTGATTTTACATAAATGGTTATGTTAATGGTAATTTCAAGTGAGGATTCTCAGACGATGATTAGGAACATAGTGAACTTTCGACTTTGAGACCTCATGTGAAATTATTCATTAATATAATGTTGACACTTAATTTTGGATCAGCCTTTTTTGGTTATTTCTTAGAAAATTCGTGAAAAATCCATAAAAAGTCAAAAAATTACAAAATCAACTTTGGTGGCCTTGGCCAGGCCTAAGGAATCATTTTTGACAAAAAAAAAATAATTTTTCATATTTTTCACATTTTTTTAATATTTTCAGAAATTAGAAAAATACTAGAAAAATCAAGAAAAATAGCATTTGAGGTCACAAAAATATGGAAAAATAGCCAATATTTTTATTTTAAATCCCTTATATTTTTTACCTCACAAAAGTCCAAAATCAGATTCAATTTTACATGTTCCTTTGTAACACGTATGATTGAATTTGATAAAAAAAAAATATCAATTGAGTCATTTAATTTGCAATTTTGACATTTTTTAGGATCTTGACATTTAATCTAACTGTCCCTTATTGCAATTTAGCCCAATTGTTTGCACAAATTGATCAATTGCATGAAATTGGCAAAATTGCACACTTAATTGCATTTTAATCCTTGAAAATTGGGCATATTTGAAATTACTTTCAATTCAGGGACTATCATTGCAAATTAAACATACTGCCAAATGGGTTTCACCATTTTGAATTGATTGGCATAGGTAATTTGGCCCAATTTGATCATTAGAGCCTTCAATTGCACAATTCTCCAATTTGCAATTACATGAAAATTTGGGGTTTTTATAGAAATTCATATGAACTTTTGGGCAAAATTACATTTTAAGATAAAATTCATGCCCTAAAATCGATTCTGAGGTCCAATTGCAAAAATTTCCCATTAATTTGGGTTTAATTTGGAAAATCGTAAGTCGGAACCGGTTCAAACCGGTCAGACCTCCGATCGAACCGGTTCGCTACAGTGTCTTCTTCTTCCTCAGTTTCCTGCGCAAATGAATAGTGCTGAGCTTAATTTTGGTGACAAAATTGACGGTCCAATCGACTACAATTGAAGATGCAATGGTGGGCATTTGATTCTTGGGCATTTACCCGTCGATTGATACCAAGACCGCGACCAATGGTCGCCGGAGGAAGAAGTAATCGGCCGGTCAATCCGGCGGACCTACGAAAGTCAACACCTCACAAAGCTCAGTTGAAATTCATCCCAATTCGTGCCAAATGCGACCACCGGAGGTCCCGAACAAAATGGCCACTTAATGCCCGTCAATGGCCGGTCGTCGGTGACCATTTCGCACGTGTTTTCACGTGCGGAGGTCACCTATCCCAACTCCCCGATTCGGCGCCAAAACTGAAAATGCTATATAAGCCTATGGAGGCTTTCGGTTGAGGAGGTTGGTCAATTCAGTTAGTAGAGGACGAGGAGAATCGAGAGAGAGAGAGAGAGAGAGAGAGAGAGAGAGAGAGAGAGAGAGAGAGAGAGAGAGAGAGAGAGCGAGAGAGAGAGAGAGAGAGAGAGCGAGAGAGAGCTCGTCCTCCAACCGCCATTGTTGAGGACAGAGCTCGAATCCACAGAGCATCAGGCAGGCCTTTCCAGGCTAGACCAAAGCTCAAGGAGATCGTCAGGAGGTTGCCCAGACTGAGAGGAAGCTGTTGCCGTCGTTCGCGCAGCCTGAAATCGCCGGAACAGGTGAGTCACAGCCTTGAGTTCTTCACTGCACTTCAATGGCGACTCATGCATTTCTTGTTCATTCTTGCAATTACTATGGGCGTTTTGCTCCTTGAACATCACTGACCATCATCGCGTATCTGTTTTGCATTGACTTCGCTTGAACTCCCCGAATCGAGTCTTCCAATTCGACCTCCATTACCGCACCTTGTTCATTCTTGCCCAGCCAAATCTGGGCCGAGCGAGCTCAATCGGAGCTCGAGGTAAGTCTCATGAACATTAGTTGATGCTGTACTGTGATGGAATTGTCTTGATTTGATGTGAATCATGCGATCGAACTCCCATGGCCGTACTCGGCACTTTGCATGATACTCGTGATTTTACGAATAAGATGCCACGATCCTTAGATATGTTAAACTAGAGACGATTGCGAGTCGATTAGAGTTACTCTCGCACGATTTCATCAAGATTCCACCGTATGATCGTCGCCGGAGATCCTCAGCCGTCCATTCCGCAGGGGTTGAGAGGTTGAAGACGAAGCTGACGTGGCGCGGTCAACCGGTCCAAGTCCTAGGTGTCAGTCTGTTATTGGTCCACGTGTCGGTCTAGTCAGCAGGCCGTTAGCAGTTTGTTATTCGAATTAGTAGATCGGACGGTCTAGGTTAATCGAGTCTATTAAATGACGACCGTCCGATTAGAAATTAGGATAATTCGAAAATAGTTTTAATCGAAAAATCAAACAGAACCAAAACGGTGCCATTTAAATAAAGGGTCAGGCGACGTCGTTTTAGGTTAGTAGGGGAGGACGGCTCAGATTGACTCTTAGGTTTTAATCTGGACCGTGCATTTTAGTAAGTCAATCAAACGGCTCAGGTCTAGTCTTCGTTTAATCTAGACCGTAGGTTCTAGTAATCAGATCCGATGGCTGTAGGTTAGCCACGCGGCTCAATGAGGGCAGTCGGATTAGAGTCGGGTAATCCAAAAATAAAAATGGACGATACGGCGTCGTTTTAAGGGTTAGTGCGCGCGGGTCCGGGTCCCGACCCGAGTAGGGCGGGTCTACCCCTGTCCGAAATATTGTTTTTTAATAAAAAATCAGAAAATGATTTAAAAAAATAAAAAAAAATCAGAAAAATCCTAGAAAATCCTAAAAAAATTCTAGAAAATCCAAAAAAATGTAGAAAAATTGTAGGAAATTCCTAGACACTCCAGAAATTCCCAAAAATCGAGGATTGACCACAGACAACTGGTCAACCCTATTTTTGGGGTTTCTTATCCATTCTTCCGAGAATCGACGATATTACCCTTTAGGGGTAAGTCGCATCTGCTGTATATGCGAGATAAGTCGACAATGCCAAGGCAAGAATTAGGGTCGGTCAGGTGACCAATTCTTGGGCTTGGGTTTTCGAATCTCGTCCCTTTTCTCAAAATGGCGATTTTGCCCCTCAATAGGAAAATCGTCTTTCTTGCCCCGATCGAGTCCTGAAGATTGCTTAAAGTTAGGATTTGGGTCAGGTGGGTGACCAACCCTAATATTTGAGATTTTCAGTTCTCATCTTTGTCCAAAATGACGACTTTACCCCCTAAGGGTAAAATCATTTCCAAATTCTAGAAAAATTTCGGAAATTTCCAAAAAATAGGAAATGGAAGGATTTTATTGTCAATCCCATTTCCACCATCTTTTGACCACATATTTCATCTGAAATGACGATTTTACCCTTTTGGGGCAAATTGTCCCCAAATTCGTCAAAATTACGATTCTACCCCTCATGGGCAAATCATGTCAAATTACTCCTAAGCCTTGACTGATACTTCTCTAGGATAATAGGGCCTTATTAGGGATGCCATGCTACTTTCATGCATTTTATCAGCACGTATTGGATCCTTGATTTGCGAACTTATTTCTATTGATTGTGAGTGGTAGGGTAGTCATTCTCAAACTGCATGAACTCCTAGATTTAGGATCCGTACCCCACTCATCTGCATGAATCTTAAGGTTAGATAAACCATTCAACTTAGGTACCGAAAGGGCGTCGACTCTGACAGTCGACGTAACTAAGTCCCCGACCCCACTTCTCTGGTTTCCGCAAAATCGAATAGACTACTTCCAACTATTCGATAGGGTTTCCGATCGTACCCTCCATGAAACGATTGGTGGCGACTCCTTGGCATGTACACGTATCACATGTCACTAGACCACACCGAAGGTCGACACGTATATCCAGCCGTTGCGATTTGGGTAATGGACCTTGGGAGAGGCCCGCGTCCGATCAGGCGACGATCGGGCGGCCCATTAGCTCCCTCGACGAAGCCGCTCCTCGAGGTGGGTCGCGATAGACTGGCGAATCCACTGGGGAATTTTTCAAAATCAGAATCTCTAGTTAAGAATTCCAGAGGACTTGAGCCGATTAAAAAGTTGATTTGTTTATCTGACCTTGTTTTCTATAGATGCTCTCGAAGGTGAGGTACGTACGCTAACCATTATGTTAGATATTTTTGCAGATTGGAGAAATAAGGGGTGGAGTGATTATTGACATTTTTTCCTGCAGGTTGGAGTTGGGAATGTACGTTTATCTTACGCACATACTGAAGCGGTGTTTTGATACAAACTGCTGTGCATGACCTTGCATTGTGATGATCACGACACATCGTACACACTGGCAGTCAAACCCCGACTGCAACCACCTCTAGGTTACCTTAGATAGGGAAAGGATGTGAAAGGATCTCGTGTTTGATGGCACTTGAGACTTTCGTATTCGTTCCCGCTCACAATCCAAATTGGCGATATCTAGCCCTCTTGGGTGGGTACCCATGGGGAGGAATCTGCCTCATTTGGATCGTGGGAGCCTGAGCCATAGGTTCCTTACCCGATTTCTAATTTTTTAGAGTATACCCACTTGTCTCATGCGCATGTCTATGGATGGTTGGTATACCTAAAATCACACATTGTTACAGGGGAACATTTCACATTCCCTGAGTTTGGTTGGTAAGGCATTTATTTTCAATGTACTTTACTACTCCATGTTTCATAGTATGACTCGTACATTGCATACATGTACATGCATTTGCATACATCATAAAAATCACCCAAGTGACTAATTGAAATAACAATGATAAGGGGTAGGATGTCGCTGTTTCCCAAGAGTTCGACAGAATTGGTAACCTTCGAGTACCTAAGGAAAGTTACTCGCCCTAGACCGAACACAAGGCTGCACTTTACTAGGTTTGTACATGGCCGAGAGCTGACTAGACACAAGTTGGGATACGCCGAAGATTGTGAAACCCGCTACTATGTCGACAACCTTAGATTCAAGCGACAAGCGGACGAGATGTTCAAGAATTACTTAGAGATGAAGAGACAGCATCGCAACCACCTAGGTAGAGAGGCATACGCACGTCGACAAGCCGAAAGACGCGCCAATGAAGACATACCAAGGATCACCTTTTGATGAAAAAGAAGACGCCCTGTGATCAAGACAAAGCCAAAACGCATCACACTCAAGAAGCTGAAGCCCGAGAAGGCCCCTGAAGTCATCATACCATGGACCAGAGAATGGCCGGAAGAGTTAAGGTACCTGGATCAATACTCTGAAGACAACCCCTCACACTCGACCGGAGGAAGGTTCCCGACTAATTAGAGTTGTAAAGAAGAGTAGACCTTTGGGGAAAGGGTGGTTTAGATCCTCACATTTCATCGGCCTTTTATGGCTTTCTTGTTTGAAGAGTCTCTCTTTACCCTTCTTTCATTAGACGTCCTGATTGTAGTAAAAGATTCGTTCTGCTCTTCTCCCATTTGATGTTTTGACCAATGAAATGTGACGTTGTTGTTTTCCTTAGTCACTGGAGTGAACCTGGCTAAATTGCATAATTCACTTTCCTGAAATTCAAATTAGACTTAAAGTCAGGTCTTTAGTACCTGAAAAAGGTTCTAATTTCCATTTCTTCAAATTGAACTATGCAATTAAGTTGGTCCATGCATACTTCATGGTATTTGCATAGTCACATGTTTTAAAGTAATTTTTGACGATTGGCTTTTCAAAATCATTTGCATATTTTAGACTTGATGGGAAAGAATGATATTCAAGTGTTCAAAGTTCCTCGGACCGAACTCCTATCATGGTGGGATAACATGGGTGAAGCTAGCCATAAGTACGCCAAATCGCGACTGGGGTATCTATTGAACCTGCTGAAGATGGAGTGCCCACCTGCCTTCATTCAAGCCATGGCACTTTGTTGGGATCCCACCACCGCAACATTCTGCATGGAGGGATTGGAGGTTACCCCTACTCTTGAGGAATACATCGCCGCCATCGGAGTTGAATTTACTCACTCTCTAGTTCAACCTCCCATAGGATTTGAACCCTTGAGTCAACTAGCCGAATTCCTTGACACAAGTCTTAACGAAGTCAAAGCAGATGCAAAAAGCAATTCTAGACGAATTTCACTATCCTTCCTCCTAGATCGATTTCCCAACCTTCTTGCCACTAAAGGGACTAAATCAAGTAGAGCCTTTGTGTTGGCCTTCTTTAGCTTTGTGCTATTCCCAATCTCGTCTGTCACCTTCGATCCTATTATGGCCTTTGTAGTCAGACAAGTCTGTTGTGGGTCGGATTATTCAAACATCATCCTTGCTGAGACCTTTCTTTCCCTAAATCGCTTTAAGAAAAACAAGAATGGAATCTTTAGAGCCTCTAGTGATCTTCTGTACATGTGGTTCACATTTCATGTCAGACAATTCCATATCCGCATTGGTTTCATTGAGATTAGCCTCGATGCTCATCCTCTTAAAACTTTTGTCAGAACCCATACACGTATTCCTAAGTTCAACTTCATAGAAATGAAGAACTTCATTAGAAATTTAAAACCCGAACAGCTCCGAAGGCGGCTAAGGTTACCAACACTGAGCAAAGTCAGAAGTCCCTTTGCTGGGATTCACGGGCGCTACTGTATATTATCCAAAGAGGGTCATCCGACAATTTGGGGCATTACAGGAGATCCCTCCTTCACCACAACCTGGTATCTTTTTTTTTTGACACACCAAACGAGACCCTCGTAGGGGAAAAGAAGAAACAGTTCCAAGCCAAGGTGGCATTTGTTATACACTCCTTGGGGAACTCTCAGGCCGAGGATGTAAGTTGGCCAGAAAACATGACTCACAAGGAGAACATTCACAGGGCCACCGTTGAATACATCCAGCACTTTGAGGCGATCAGACGCAGCTTTATCGAGCCTTATATACCTGAGTATATCGTGCCGTACGTACTTGGGATAGAGCCCTATATACCCGAAGACATGGGATCGCCGCTGTACTTGGAAGATG
Organism: Rhodomyrtus psidioides; assembly: GCA_021437785.1. Lineage (NCBI taxonomy): Eukaryota > Viridiplantae > Streptophyta > Magnoliopsida > Myrtales > Myrtaceae > Rhodomyrtus > Rhodomyrtus psidioides. Next base: position 15,263,489 of record JAILYB010000002.1, read on the forward strand.
AAGAGTCCCAGACTGAAAAGGGGAATCCATATGGGGATGATGAGGATGCCTTAGACCTCAAGCGTCCTAGACTTGAATAGGCTATTCTGTCAAGTGTAAAATAAGCAAACATTGTGATACATTTTCATGCATGCTCACTTGTACTGAATATTATTTTGGACACATGAGCATGAATGTGGACATGTTTTACAAATGCATAAAAACTATCGTAAAAAATTACGCTTCTTTTAATTTCATGAATTCTCTTTGGATAATGATTAAAAGAACTACTCACATGAGACTAAGGCCCACAAGGTAGTTCTTTTTCTCATTCGCCAATAGAAAACATGCAATTAGAAGGATCAAGTACTTCCTTTCGTCAGTACCGAAGAAATACTCATTGGAATTTCTTCTGAAACAGGTACACTCTTATCACGGAATTACCAACGTATCGTTTTCGCACTTGATTTAAGACAAGAATGGAACAACAGGAGTTGACCCCACGCGTGGGTATGCTGGAAACTCAAATGACTGCTATGGTGGCTATGATGGCTGATATTAAGGCGATGCTGGAAGCCTCCCAAGCTAGACATGCAATAGCCCCTAATCAGAACAACTTAAGTACATCACTTGCACCCGATGTAGCTGATAAAGAGACGGCGAAAAATACCCAACGTGTCGAGGACGATGTCCGTATGCCGAACATCTAGCCACAACAAAAGGCACCCCCTATTGTCATCAACCTTGAGAAGGATGAAAAGGGAAAGCAGACTGTGAAAACTGAAGTAGAGGCCAAGAGATTAGCCAAGATTGAAGAATGCTTGAGCAGTCAAGGTTACGAGTTGGCTCGTTTCGACAAGATATCTCCCTTCACCAAGGTAGAGACCCCTCCGGACTACAAAGAACCGGACTTCGTAAGGAAATATAATGGGACAGGCTGTCCCCGCGCTCACCTCAAATATTACCTGCGCAAGATGGCGCAATACTCAGATTATGTCTCATTGCTGATGAACACATTCTAGGAGAGTCTGGCGGGCGCCGTTCTGGCTTGGTTCATCGAACTGGACCTCGATGATTATGATGGGTAGGAAGATCTTGCTGAGGATTTGCTCATGCAGTATAAGTTCAACACAGCTACAACCCCGACGAGAGAAGACCTTCTACGAACCTCGGCGAGCTGATTAGAACATACGCCCAGAGATGACAGGCTTTGGCAACCCAAGTGAAGCCGTCTATCCCAGAAGATGAGCTGATTGATTTATTCCTGAAAGCACTCCCCTACGAATACTTTGACAGGTTAAACACCTCGGGATGTCAAACATTCGCACATTTGATAAAGGTAGCTGAAAGGCTAGAATGGGCCTTAAGAGAAAGGAGGCCTCATGAAGCTTCTACCAGGAAACAGTATCCCTTGAAGAAGGATGTCGCGACCCGTCCGAAAGAGGACGCGGCTAATGGATTACCGATCGCGGGTCTTGGATCGGCGCGAGCCCTCCCAGGCCCATACCAAATCGCGGCGGGAGTATTTTTCAAAGGATTCGACGATAAGAGTCGATCGCTTTCGACCTTCAGTGTGGTCGTGGTGGCATGTGCAAATTGTGCATGCATTTGGAGTCGCCACCGGTCTTTCTTGGAGGGTAGACCGGAAACCTTATTGACCGATTGGGAGAGATCGATCAATTCTGCGGAACCAGAGATTTTGGGTTCGGGGACTTGGTTACGCTGGTGTCATTACCAACGCCCTTTCGGTACCTAACGCGAGTGATTTCCCTAACTAAGAATTCATGCAGACGCAATATTAGGTAAGGTAGGTTTGATTCAGGGTTTCATGCAGATTGGAAGACTATTCCTATCAATCACAATCAATTTTAATGAAAGCGCAATCAAGTGCATAAATAAATCACATCAATGCACATCAATTCAAATCAACGGCTTCCTAATATAACCATAAAGGCTTAAGGAAGGTGTGACTTCGGACCATGGGTAAAATGGGAAGATTTGGAGGCGATTAGCCCGAAGGGCAAAATCGTCAATTTTTGGAAGGTTTGGATACCGAATTACCCAAAATATTCCATGGCCAGTTGTTTGTGGCCATTTCCCATCTTTGAGAATTTTTTGGAATTTCTTGATTTTTCTCCAATTTTCGGGAGACGATTCGCCCAAAGGGCGAAATCGTCATTTTAAGAAGGGTCGGGGTTCAAAACACCCGGAATGAGTCTTGGCCAGTTGTTTGTGGCCATTTCCTATTTTTTGGGATTTTCCTGGATTTTTTTAAAAAATTTTTGGAAGACGGTTCGCCGGAAGGGCAAAACCGTCATTTCGGAAAAGATCGGGGGGTCGAAAGACCCGGAACAGGTCATGGCCAGTTGAATGTGGCCATTTCCTATTTTTTGGAATTTTTTAGAATTTTTCTGAATTTTCTGAATTTTTTTTTAATTTTCTATGATTATATATTTTTTTTATTAATTTTTGAATTTTTTTATTAATTAAAATAATAATATAAAAAAAATTATCCGGACCGGGTCGGATGACCCGGCCCACGCCCAAACCCGGATCGACCAAAACGACGACGTTTTTGATGTTTTGAAGGTTTTTCTATTTTTTATTGATTTTTTTATTATACCCGAAAATCAAAACCCTCCGACGGACCAGATCGTGCCACGTGGCTGATTCTGGAGCATCCGATCTTTGGGCATGATCAGACGACTCTCAGAGCGCCACGTGGCGAATTCTTGATCATCGGATCTATTTTTTTATTAATACGAAAATCATTTATTAATTTCTGAAAATCATTTTTTCATTTAAAAATCCCAGATCGCGACACGTGGCGAAGCCACGGCCGTCCGATCTGGGCTTTGATTTATTCGGCCCGGGGCCCGCCAACGCTGACGTGGCTGCCCACGTGGCACGCCACGTCAGCTTTGACCGCTGACCGTTGACCGTTGACCGCCGGCGACTTCGCCGGAGAAGACAATGAATAGTGATTTTTCCGGCCAAAGTCGCCGGAGGAGCGAAACCGACGTAAAAACGGCGGTTTCAACTCGCGATTTTCATGCTAAATCCATCTACAACGAACCCAAGATCAAATGGAATCCTTTCATGGCATAAACAAACGCGGGAGACGACCAAATTAGCCCTCACCGAACCGGTGCCGGCGAGCTCACGTGCAGAAAATTTTTTCGATGAAGTTCCATTCTAATCCTTTGAAAGGCATACAATGGTGGTCTAGAAGCTTACCTACGTTTGTTCGAGGCTCGGCGACCACCGTGAACCTCCCCGTCGAGCTCCCGATCCGTGGCGCGGCCGGCAAAGCTCCGGGCTCGTTTTCGCCAAATTTTAATGCACAAATAAAGGGAAGTCGGTCTTAGAGGGAGTACCAATGAAGTTCTATGACAAAATTTGCAAGAAATACGACTCGGGGAGGCCCGACCGAGACTCCAAAAATGCGACGTTCATTTTGGCATTTCGTCGAGCATGTAGTATGCGTGTATGGAACGGTGGTCGGAGAGATATACCGATCTTTTTGAAGCTCACCGACGGCCACCGAGCTCCGGGGATGATCTATGGGTGTCGCTGAAAATCCGAAGCTCTCCGTTTTTGGCTCGTCTTCGCCCAAAACCAATGGTCGATGGAATGATGGCTATTCCATTTTGCCAATCTCTTTCGGAAAGCTCTACGTCCCGCTAGCAAGAACCTCCCCTTTTCCGCCGAAAGGAGACACCTTTTGTCTCTTCATTCTCTTCCTTCCATTGTTTTATTCCTTCTTTCTTTCCCCTTTTTTTTTTTTTTGATGAAGACCCCATCTCCCTTCTTGTCGTGAAGCACATGAAGAAAACGGCTAATAGAGAGACCCCTCCAAAAAAGAGAGGCCATCTCCTTTTTTATTATTTTCTTTCTTTGCCTTATGATGGTGTACGCATTAGTCATCCACCTTTCTTGCATGTGCTTATTTCTTTTGTCTGCCACTTCTCCATTTGGTATCATCTTTTAGTCTTCTCAATGTCCTTCACTTGTTTTCTTTTTTAATTTCACTTGAAATGGCCGACCCCCTCATCTAAGCAAGGACAAGAATGCTCCATTTATATCCCAATGGGTGCCTGCCATTTCCTCTCTTCAAGATGATGTCCATTATTTTATGGAGGAAGTGTCCAAATGGCCCATCATGTATGATTCCCTAAAGCACGATTAGGAGCAAACTTCCGAAGCGCACTATTGACTCATCATCCTCATTTTTTAATCCCATAATGATCGATTTTTTTTTCTCGATTCAGGTTTATGTTTGTGAAGGAACATAGTGACCCAAACCGTATTTTTCAAGATTTAAAGTGACAAGCTTGAAGAGGAAATTAAAACAAAATTATTGAATATTTTTGTGTATTTTTCTGACCACGAATGGTATCTTTCTGATTTTTTTTGGGTATTTTTAATAATTAAATAAATTCGAAAAATTATTAAAAATTACGAAAAATATTTTTTGTTCAAAATTGGTTCTTGAGGCTAAGCCAAGGCTTCCAAAGTTGATATTGTGATTTTATGACCTTTTTTGATATTTTTAATTAATTTTAAATGATAAAAATCACAATAATAAATGGTCAAAAATCAGGTATCAACAGCTGCCCCTCTTTGAGAGGAATCTCGTTAGAGGTTTCTCTCAAAGACAAGGTGGCACCTGAATCTTAACCGACTCGACTGGGGAAAAGAAATGCTATGACATCGGACCCTTAAGTCTTTTGATGAATGCCCAAATTAATCACCGGTTTATTCTAACAATTTGAACATGGGCCGGAGTGAGAGAGGCTTACCTGAAGCTCACCTGTTGGATGCTGCCGGTTGCGACAACTTTCAAGAAGATGCCTAGGACTTGTCACAGAAAATCCTAGGGAGATTAAGCTCTGACCTGTATGGTAGGTCATACCATTATGGGATTCCTAACTGGTAGGAACCTAAGGAAGGCGCATCCCACGCTTGAGGATTTGCCAGTGATTTTAATCCGTATGGTGGATCGGACCTTTGTGTTGATCTTTAAGTACCTCGTGTTGACCCTTATGGCGGTTTCTACCATGAGTTGATCCTTCAGGCGGTTTCTACCTTGGTTTTGACCATTCAGGCGGTATCTACCCTGAGTTGACCCTTCAGGCGGTATCTACCTTGTGTTGACCCTTCAGGCGGTATCTACCTTGAGTTGATCCTTTAGGCGGTTTCTACCATCTGCTGACCCTTCAGGCGGTTTCTACCTTGTGTTGACCCTTCAGGCGGTATCTACCATTGATTTGACCCTTCAGGCGGTATCTACCTTGATTTGACCCTTCAGGCGGTATCTACCTTTGATTTGACCCTTCAGGCGGTATCTACCTTGATTTGACCCTTCAGGCGGTATCTACCTTTGATTTGACCCTTCAGGCGGTATCTACCTTGATTTGACCCTTCAGGCGGTATCTACCTTTGTTTTGGTTTGAAAAGGGGTCTCATGACGAGGGTTCTCCACGTTCGATGAGACTGTTTGATATTTTTGAAAAAGGGATCCTAGGACGAGGGTTCTCCACGTCAAGCTAGGACTGTTTGATATTTTTGAAAAGGGGTCCTAGGACGAGGGTTCTCCACGTCAAGCTAGGACTGCTTGATTTTTGAAAAGGGGTCTCATGACGAGGGTTCTCCACGTCCGATGAGACTGTTTGATATTTTTGAAAAAGGGATCCTAGGACGAGGGTTCTCCACGTCAAGCTAGGATTGTTTGATATTTTTGAAAAGGGGTCCTAGGACGAGGGTTCTCCACGTCAAGCTAGGACTGCTTGATTTTTGAAAAGGGGTCTCATGACGAGGGTTCTCCACGTCCGATGAGACTGTTTGATATTTTTTGAAAAGGGATCCTAGGACGAGGGTTCTCCACGTCAAGCTAGGACTGCTTGATTTTTGAAAAGGGGTCTCATGACGAGGGTTCTCCACGTCCGATGAGACTGCCTAAATTTTTGAAAAGGGATCACATCCTCACCCCTTCTTTTGAAAGATCCCGAAATTTGTCGGGAATTCAGTTTTGAAGCAGTGAAAGATTTTATTTTGACAAAGCCTCGCTTTAGTCTGTTGAGGCGACATTCTGGGAGCTGGGTTCTCCAGGTATCCTGCAGAAAATTCAAACCTGTGTGCTCCACTCCATGGAGCAAATATTTTTCTGGGATTCGGGGTTTCCAAGAATCCTGCAGAAGTTTGAGCTTGAAAGATTTTTCTTCACCAAGAAAACGTTAGTAATCTTTGGGAAGGCCACGGCTGTCCATTTGACAAAAACCGTATGACTTAAGTTTTAATTGTGAAATGTGCATTTTGATGCTGGAGGTTATCCAAAACATTCTTGCAACATGCAAATGTGATCACAAATCCCTTGTACGGAAAATCTGGATCAATAGTTTGAAAATTCCAAAAAGAGTTTGTTCAAAACATCAATTGGAATATTTCTCGACAATGAGGTCTTCTCACCTGTTTTGAGATAGTGGTTTTTATAGGGGATGCACTCAATTCCCCACCAACCTCTGCCTAGGTTTTAGGCTCATTCGCAGCGCATACATTTTGATCGGTCGGGAGGTCTTCCACGGGACCGTAATGTCGGGCTTGGTTATTGATCTTCAAGGGGGACTCACTTTTGAGTCAAGGTCATTGAATGAAAGTCTTCACCATTTGCTCCGGGTTTACAAGTCGAGAACCCTGCAAAACGAGAAAGAAATAGTCTTGCTCGTACTTCTTCGAGCTAAGCTATATGTTAACCCAAGTGTCTTAGTCAGAGAAGACTGTTTCAGGGTTATGATGTTGGTTGGGTTGGGGACCGAAAAAGGTTTGTTTTTGGCCCAGAATTTATGAGGGGTTTGACATTGGCGATCATTGCTGATTTGCCTCCTGTCATTTCCTTTCTGCATCTTTAGTCTTTGAGGTGCACAACAGATTTTGAGGTGTGCGCCAGCTCTTTAGAGAGCGTCTCTTGTGGTATTAAGAGGTTGACAACTCTTTTTGTGTTTTTGCTTCACGGCTGACATCATTTGGGGGAGCAGTCTTCTTGATCTGACTCCATTAGGGGTTTTTCCCTCTTCTTTTCCCTACCAGGTTTCTTTAGGGATCGATCAAATTGTTCACTCGAGCATCGGCCTCGCTTTTACCAGGCACTTTGCTTTTTCTTGATGCTGGGGATTTCTTTAATCCCTTGTCGCAAGTGGGATGCTTGGCAATTGTGCTAGATATATGACTTGGCTCTTAGCACGCTTGAGTATCAACTTAGTAGTTTCTTCGTAAACCCTAAGTCTTGAACTTCTCCGCTCCTGAAGTGATTTGCCTTTGTTTTGGAACTTGCAATGATCACCAATGGGTTTATGAAATGAATTTGCAGGCTCAACTTGGCTGTGCAAATGATAGTGTGTGGGATAGAGAAATGAACGCTTCTCGTCATCCTATGGCACTTGGATTACCATATAAACAACACAAAGATTGATGTTAGTCCGAGCAAGAAAATTTCTACCCATTTTCTCCTGATGCTGCCGGACTTACTCTCTTCTCACCCCGATGTGGGATGGTTCTTGACAGGGCTGAGAATGAAAACCGCCGTTCGAAGGGGTTGTCAATGGTCACCTGTAGTATTTGGGGATATGAAACGAATGCCTCCGTCATCCCAATCTATGTAATTGTTGCGAATAATCCCTACTTCCGTAGGTCCAGATTTCACTATCTGATCCGCTCCACTTCTCTCTCAAGTGTGTATAGGACGTGTTTGGACTAGGCTTTGCCTCTCGTCTTTTGAGAAAACGTCCTTTTGAAAGCTTTGAATAACTTTTGATTGGAAAAGATCTCTTTCATTTTCTCCAAAAAATTTTACCCGTCAAGGGGGGTTTTGCGATGCACAATGCATGTTCTTATTCATGTTTAGACAACCTCCTGTTTTAAAACATGAATGCCAATAAAGTTTGAGTTCTATGTCATTTCTAGACATTAGACTCTGAAAGCTTTTCTTTTTCTCTATGTTTTTTTTTATTTAACATCTTCAATGGATCAGGGAAAGGGATACTTACCTGTCCCCCGCGGCTGGAGATCCCTGAAAATGCGGAAGAAACATGTTATTGTACGTTCACGGATTTTTCAAAAAAAATTAGAACGATACAATTTATCCTTGGTCATGTATTCCAACGGGTAATACATGGGATGTGAAAACCCGTTTTGCCTTGATGGCGAGCCCCTGTCAACAACAAACAATAAGTGTCAGTTTACGTTCCAAAATTCAAGACAAATTGGAACGATACCGCCTCGTCCTTGCTTGGCGTTTTCATTTGAAAATAAACGCGCGGCTTGCAGAAATTGGCCATCTATATTGTGGCCACGATCCCTCCGTTTGGTTGGCGATGAATCATTCTCAAGGATTTGCCCCAGAGGAGATCCATTTGTGTTTTTGGACGCATTCCAGCGCCACTCTTCAGAGTTCCTTTTATTCAAGGAAAAAGAAATTTTTATCAGAACACATGTCAAAGCATGAAGTGTGGAAGCGATACTTTTTACCCTCCACTAGGTCTTATAATCAAAGATCATTTCCTGGACTCCTGACTTCCAAGGTCAATAATTTTATTCGCCTCCTCGTTGGCGAGTTCTTTTCTTTTGAGGCTTTCGGTGCCAACGACTTCCTGTTAAATGAGTAAAAACTCATGTTAGGGATGTGGTCTTTGAAGACCAAATTGGAACGATACAAGGTTACCGTTCACCCATATTCGTATCTTGGGGTTTGATTCTGATGTGGACGACTCTGCGATCGTGTCCATTGACTTTGCCGGAGAAGATACATCTTTCTTTGTCCAGCGCAAAATTGATTCACCTGCCCTAGTTAGGCATGATTTATCACAGCTAGGTGACGCTTGCCTTGGCAACATGCCTTAGCACTTTCCGTGTTTGTTGGCAATTTTCGATCCAATTTGGAGAAGTCCATGCACCTGCACATGAAGAGATAGGCATAGGTCTTTATCAGACTTCATTTGGATTTTTTTTTTTTTTTTAGGAAAGAGATACTCCCTTCGAGGTTTTGTCCTTCCAACATTTGAAGGAACGATGCTTTTTAAATATTTTGCCCCAGTTAGGCTTGTCTTGATGTTTGTCATCTCTGGGTTTGATAACCCTGGTCTGATGTGCCTTCATGGGGCTTATGAGAGTTTGCCCCCGGCCAATGAGTGATTCGCCTGGGCTGGTTGATTTATTTGTAGGCAGTTTGATCATGTCGCCTTGACGCCTTCGGGCTATTTGACATCCGCAAGCTTGGGTTTACTCGTGATTAAGTACTTCAACAACCTGCGCGATGAAAGGAGTGAAAGAGTCAATCACCGCGTAAGGAGCTTTAATTGAAACGATTACGGATTTACTATCCCCGCTCTGGTCACTTCTGGCGTCCAAGATGCTGGAAATTTTCAATGGGCCCGTTCATTCTCGTCGTCGCCTGCAAGAATGAGAAACCATATCAACTCTTGAACCAGTCAATCCGATTTGGAACGGATACAACTTTTTCGATTTAGGGAGAGCCAATCCTAATTAGGTTGCTCCTCCTTCATAATTTGATTCAATTTGTCATTGCAATCCCAATGGGTGACATCTACTGAAGGCACGTTTCTTTCCGTCTTATAGGGAAGACAAATTTTCCTTCGTTTGTCTTTGACCATCTTATCCTGTAGACAAAAGACATAAAGGTCCCCGTCAGGTATAATATTCGAAGGGCTTATTGGAACGATTACAGTTTCACCATCGTTCCATGATCATCTTGGATGGGGACATTTTTGACAAACGTGTGCCATGTAAAACATGTCCCTCGTGTCTATCCACAAATGGATTTTCCTTCTCTACCTGTTTTTCACCTGAGAGGAAAAGATAGGAAATATTATGCCGGTATCTGATTGAAAATCAATTAGGAACGACACGTCTTTACACTTGACCCGGCTGCCCCGGTCAAAAAGCATTTGCCCTCATTAGTTGACTCTCCAGGGTGGTCCAGCGCTTTTCCATGCCATCCTGGTTCATTTAAACTCGCGACTGATTCTTCACACAAGTCTTTGGATTTTGATCCATAAGCGGCGCTGAATGACCTTTTGGTTTCGAGGTGTACCAATCATTCACATACATGCGCATGAGACCAGTGAGGTTTGACTTCTAAGAATCAAGATAGGGTTTGGAACCTAAGGCCAAGGCTCCCATCTCGAGTTCTAGAAAGAGCAGATTCCATTGCACAACTATCGTTGCATTGGGGCTCGATCCATAGTTCAAAATGAGCGGAATTGAAAAGTGGATTACCCCGTGTTTTTCCTCACGGAGATTCCATTTTCAATCCCTTCTATTATTTTCCTATAGGCGGCGCCTGGGGTTTTAGGCGCGGTTGTGTGTGTCCATGTGTCGTGATCATCACAATGCAAGTCATGCACAACAGTTTATCAATCAGCGCTTCAAATCATCCACAAAACATACATTCCTACGCCAACCTGCATAAGACAATGTTAATCACGGACTACACCCCTTATTTCTCCAATCTGCAAAAACATATAACACCTATCATGAGCGGACTTACCTCACCTTCAAGAGCGCCTGCAAGGTTAGAAAAATCACTCAGCGTTTTAATTACGGCCTAAGTCCACTTAAGGTCTAGAATCATTGGTTCTAGAACAGCTCCCCAGTGGAGTCGCCAGCTGTCGCGACCCGTCCGAAAGCGGACGCGGCTAATGGATTACCGATCGCGGGTCTTGGATCGGCGCGAGCCCTCCAGGCCCATACCAAATCGCGGCGGGAGTATTTCTTAAAGGATTCGACGATAAGAGTCGATCGCTTTCGACCTTCAGTGTGGTCGTGGTGGCATGTGCAAATTGTGCATGCATTTGGAGTCGCCACCGGTCTTTCTTGGAGGGTAGACCGGAAACCTTATTGACCGATTGGGAGAGATCGATCAATTCTGCGGAACCAGAGATTTTGGGTTCGGGGACTTGGTTACGCTGGTGTCATTACCAACGCCCTTTCGGTACCTAACGCGAGTGATTTCCCTAACTAAGAATTCATGCAGACGCAATTTTAGGTAAGGTAGGTTTGATTCAGGGTTTCATGCAGATTGGAAGACTATTCCTATCAATCACAATCAATTTTAATGAAAGCGCAATCAAGTGCATAAATAAATCACATCAATGCACATCAATTCAAATCAACGGCTTCCTAATATAACCATAAAGGCTTAAGGAAGGTGTGACTTCGGACCATGGGTAAAATGGGAAGATTTGGAGGCGATTAGCCCGAAGGGCAAAATCGTCAATTTTTGGAAGGTTTGGATACCGAATTACCCAAAATATTCCATGGCCAGTTGTTTGTGACCATTTCCCATCTTTGAGAATTTTTTGGAATTTCTTGATTTTTCTCCAATTTTCGGGAGACGATTCGCCCAAAGGGCGAAATCGTCATTTTAAGAAGGGTCGGGGTTCAAAACACCCGGAATGAGTCTTGGCCAGTTGTTTGTGGCCATTTCCTATTTTTTGGGATTTTCCTGGATTTTTTTAAAAATTTTTTGGAAGACGGTTCGCCGGAAGGGCAAAACCGTCATTTCGGAAAAGATCGGGGGGTCGAAAGACCCGGAACAGGTCATGGCCAGTTGAATGTGGCCATTTCCTATTTTTTGGAATTTTTTAGAATTTTTCTGAATTTTCTGAATTTTTTTTTAATTTTCTATGATTATATATTTTTTTTTATTAATTTTTGAATTTTTTTATTAATTAAAATAATAATATAAAAAAAATTATCCGGACCGGGTCGGATGACCCGGCCCACGCCCAAACCCGGATCGACCAAAACGACGACGTTTTTGATGTTTTGAAGGTTTTTCTATTTTTTATTGATTTTTTTATTATACCCGAAAATCAAAACCCTCCGACGGACCAGATCGTGCCACGTGGCTGATTCTGGAGCATCCGATCTTTGGGCATGATCAGACGACTCTCAGAGCGCCACGTGGCGAATTCTTGATCATCGGATCTATTTTTTTATTAATACGAAAATCATTTATTAATTTCTGAAAATCATTTTTTCATTTAAAAATCCCAGATCGCGACACGTGGCGAAGCCACGGCCGTCCGATCTGGGCTTTGATTTATTCGGCCCGGGGCCCGCCAACGCTGACGTGGCTGCCCACGTGGCACGCCACGTCAGCTTTGACCGCTGACCGTTGACCGTTGACCGCCGGCGACTTCGCCGGAGAAGACGATGAATAGTGATTTTTCCGGCCAAAGTCGCCGGAGGAGCGAAACCGACGTAAAAACGGCGGTTTCAACTCGCGATTTTCATGCTAAATCCATCTACAACGAACCCAAGATCAAATGGAATCCTTTCATGGCATAAACAAACGCGGGAGACGACCAAATTAGCCCTCACCGAACCGGTGCCGGCGAGCTCACGTGCAGAAAATTTTTTCGATGAAGTTCCGTTCTAATCCTTTGAAAGGCATACAATGGTGGTCTAGAAGCTTACCTACGTTTGTTCGAGGCTCGGCGACCACCGTGAACCTCCCCGTCGAGCTCCCGATCCGTGGCGCGGCCGGCAAAGCTCCGGGCTCGTTTTCGCCAAATTTTAATGCACAAATAAAGGGAAGTCGGGCTTAGAGGGAGTACCAATGAAGTTCTATGACAAAATTTGCAAGAAATACGACTCGGGGAGGCCCGACCGAGACTCCAAAAATGCGACGTTCATTTTGGCATTTCGTCGAGCATGTAGTATGCGTGTATGGAACGGTGGTCGGAGAGATATACCGACCTTTTTGAAGCTCACCGACGGCCACCGAGCTCCGGGGATGATCTATGGGTGTCGCTGAAAATCCGGAGCTCTCCGTTTTTGGCTCGTCTTCGCCCAAAACCAATGGTCGATGGAATGATGGCTATTCCATTTTGCCAATCTCTTTCGGAAAGCTCTACGTCCCGCTAGCAAGAACCTCCCCTTTTCTGCCGAAAGGAGACACCTTTTGTCTCTTCATTCTCTTCCTTCCATTTTTTTATTCCTTCTTTCTTTCCCTTTTTTTTTTTGATGAAGACCCCATCTCCCTTCTTGTCGTGAAGCACATGAAGAAAACGGCTAATAGAGAGACCCCTCCAAAAAAGAGAGGCCATCTCCTTTTTTATTATTTTCTTTCTTTGCCTTATGATGGTGTACGCATTAGTCATCCACCTTTCTTGCATGTGCTTATTTCTTTTGTCTGCCACTTCTCCATTTGGTATCATCTTTTAGTCTTCTCAATGTCCTTCACTTGTTTTCTTTTTTAATTTCACTTGAAATGGCCGACCCCCTCATCTAAGCAAGGACAAGAATGCTCCATTTATATCCCATTGGGTGCCTGCCATTTCCTCTCTTCAAGATGATATCCATTATTTTATGGAGGAAGTGTCCAAATGGCCCATCATGTATGATTCCCTAAAGCACGATTAGGAGCAAACTTCCGAAGCGCACTATTGACTCATCATCCTCATTTTTTAATCCCATAATGATCGATTTTTTTTTCTCGATTCAGGTTTATGTTTGTGAAGGAACATAGTGACCCAAACCGTATTTTTCAAGATTTAAAGTGACAAGCTTGAAGAGGAAATTAAAACAAAATTATTGAATATTTTTGTGTATTTTTCTGACCACGAATGGTATCTTTCTGATTTTTTTTGGGTATTTTTAATAATTAAATAAATTCGAAAAATTATTAAAAATTACGAAAAATATTTTTTGTTCAAAATTGGTTCTTGAGGCTAAGCCAAGGCTTCCAAAGTTGATATTGTGATTTTATGACCTTTTTTGATATTTTTAATTAATTTTAAATGATAAAAATCACAATAATAAATGGTCAAAAATCAGGTGTCAACAAAGGAGAAAGAGGCCGGGCTCGACGTAGCAGTCATATCGGACCCCCATAAGCCCAAATCGTTTGGCAATTCTAATCTGACCAAAGGAGAATCGTCCTAGTCGGCACCGAAAGTGCAAGAGCCTAGAAGGAGGCAATCCTAAAGGCAGTTCTCTCAACTCCCCAGGCCCTTATCCAAGCTACTCCCGATGTTGCTAGAGCAACACTTGGTGGCGAAGGAACCACCTAGGGCAAATCCTGTTAAATATCCAGGTTTTGACGAGAGCCAAACTTGTGTCTATCACATGGGCGAAAGGGGACATAATGTTGACAACTGCTATATCCTTAAACTAAAGGTACAGGTTTTGATTGACAGCCAGACCTTGAAATTTGATAACACGGCTCCGAATGTGCAAGAAAATCCACTCCCTGATCACCAAGCAGTAGGGGCAATATTCGCTGAAGAGGAGGAAAACCACCTTGAGCTAAAGGTAGACGTGTCTAAACTGACCGACATCTTGGCAATCGCTTCACTATACCCGAAAGAAGGGGAGATCTCCGCTGACATGAAGAAACTGTGTATAGCTAAAATGATGAGCTTGGGGATAATGTCCGATGTGAATGATGAAAAATTCGAGGGGGTCGAAGCTTCTCTATCCTTCGAAGGGAGCCACTTCGAGATTAAAACTGAGCAGGGAAGCATGTGGAACATCCCGCGTGAGGGTTTGGTAGGCGATTTTGGGCCAATCATTGAACCAGAAGAAGAACCCGATAAGGACGAACTGGAAGCCAAGGATTGAAGTCTAGCAGATCACAGATTCATGGCTGATGAGCTAGAAATGGGTGAAATTGTAGACAATCTGGGTCAAGATTCCGGAGGGTATAACTTTAAGGTGAAATACTATACTCCTCCTAGCTTCTATCAGAAAATGGAGGACATCATACCAGACGGATGGGGAGGCATGGATGATCCCGTTCAACCGGAAAAGCCTTTTTCAAAAGAGCCTGAGTCATCACTTGACTAGATAAGGGATACTAAGCTCGGCACAGAATGATATGTCGAAATAAAGAAATTGAAAGACCAGCAACAGAACTTAGTTGAACAACTTGGGGAATGAGAGAGTACCCGAGATCTGCAACATTAACAGTACTGAGTGACGACGACCGGCATTGTCAATTGAGAAACGAAATCCTCTCAAAGGGCTTTGACAACACTGTGTCAATGATCAGAGCCGCTACAGCTGTGGTGATTAAGTTGGAAGATCTTGATATCTTGAATGAGGCAGAAGATTGAGTAGTCAAGCCAGTCGTGATTTGATTGACGGAAGAGGAAGAAGACGACACAGCTGAACCAGAAACATCTTATCCAAAGACAATAACCGTAAAAGTCCCTCCAATAGAAGAGTACGATCCTAAAGCGGTCCATTGGGACTATGGGACGGAGGAAGTAGATGCAGTGATGAGGTCTGGACGATTTTACGCCCCTAGGGAAGGCGAATCCGAAAAGAAGGAAGTCTAGAAGGAAGACGCAGAAAAGCTCATGTCCATCATTAAAACTAGCGAGTTCGAAGTGATAGAGCAGTTAAGGAAGATGCCAGCTCAAATATCCTTACTGGATTTATTCATCAATTCAGAGAAGCATAAGAATGCACTATTGAAGATACTCAACAAGGTGCATGTCCCTGAAACAATCAATGATGTGCAGCTGGGGGACTTCGTAGGGGCGATCCTCCTGAAAGATCAATTGAGCTTCTCCGATGAAGACATTCCCATGGAAGGGAGAGGACACAACAAGGCATTATACATTACTGCACAGTGCAAGGAAAGAGAATAGCGCACGTACTAATCGACAACAGATCTGCTTTCAACATATGCCCTCTAGCTACCTTGAGGAGTTTGGGCATCAAAGAAGAAATGATTAAGGCCTCCAAAACAGCTGTGAGAGCTTTCGATGAAATGTAGAAGACTGTGGTAGGTGAGATTGTGTGGCATCCGAGGTCCCTCCTAGTCTCCAACTCCGATACCAATCCAAAGCCTAGCTGTCATATCTCCCAATCTGAAAAATGTTCCCACAACGTGGGTTAGCACGACGGCTAGCAAGAAAAACACTCAACCCCACCATAGGGGTCCTAAGACACCCTAAAACTAACTAAAAAGGACAATCATATAATCAAGGTATCAAGAGCATGAAACAACATCAATTCAGATCATTAAGCATCAACAATAAAAAGTAATGAGAATGCCAATGCAATATGCAATGACGTGCTCTTCAATCATCTCACCATCGCCAAGTCAATTGACTTGCGACCTCTACTCCAGGGCATCCACGACGCATGGTACGACTCTCCCCCGCACACAGCTCAGGATCCTCAAGTACGTACAATTCCCTGCACACAGCCCAGGGGCGTCACGACGCTTGGTACGACTCTACCCAGCACACAGCACAGGGTCGTCAAGTCTGTACAAATCCCCGCACACAGCTCAGGGGCGTCAACTCAATTCAGTGCACTGAAGAGAAAATATCCCCATATATCTCATCAATATCGTTCCATGTACAATGTATGCTTGGCCATGTATGTCATGATTCACAATCTCAATTCTTGCAGGCGATAACTCAATTGCAAAGCCAACATACCAATGTCAATGTCCATAATGACAAGTACATGGAAAACAAATATCACAGCATTGAATTTAATCAAGCAGAGCACAAGAGAAATGAATCATCAAGACCAAAAGGCTACCATTTCCTCTCTTTGATGCTCTCGGGTCATCGAGGTTCTAGCCAATCAAGTCACATTCTTATCAAGCTAAAGTAATCCAACTCGGTTCTTAAGCAGGGAAATTTCAGCACTGCACAGTTATACGAGTCGTCTGTTTTAAATTAGTAAATGAGCTCCTAAAATTATCCAATTTTACCACGTTGTACTTAAGACCTTGGAAAATATTGTGTTAAGAAATCTCGAATTAATCCCATCTAGAAAAATTGCAGTAATTCACGAAATCTAGAGGAAATCTGACCTTCAGTAAACCAGTGCCAACGTCACAGAAATAAATATATTTCCTGGGGTTAACCAGATCATAAAAATCCCAAAATTTTACACGTTGTAGTACAAGATGTCCTCTTAAACTTTCATGAAGGGGAGTTGGTCTAAACCATTCTCCAAAAATCAGTTTAAAATCAAGAACCGTAAGGGATCTCGGTTAAACTCGTCCGAAACTGGTTGAGCCCGTGTGATTCTAAGGAAATTATAAATATCACCTCAAATCTAAAAATTCCGAAATTAAATTACGTTATAGCCAAGGGCGTGCCGAACAAGTTTCATGAAGGAAGTTTGGTCAGATTCTCATCACACAAGGCTCGACAAGATTCTCAACACAGGAAGCATAACCGAGGTCCGAATTCCACAGATTCAAGTTTTGCCTTAAAAGAACCTGACCCGCAGCTCCTTAATAAGTTAAACAGACCCACTTCCTTTCCTTGCCTCGCGTTAGTGAAGTCTAGCTATTTAAATCACATTTCCAGCAAGTAAATCATCAATTCCTAGGCCTAAAGACCATCAAGGAAACTACTACCTCATTCCTCAAGTTAATCCCTTCATAGACCACTTCAATTGACCAATTGCCTTACGGATTCACTCTAAAAATCTGATCTGCACCAAAACAGAATAGTTTCTGACTTTTATGCCCTAAAATAAATCCGAAGACCCTCAATTGAGCTAGCCCTTCATACCCTTCATCAACTAAGCCTAGCACCTTGTTAGTCAAGGCAAGATAGCATAACACCACTCAATTTAGTACTAAAAATCAGCATTTAAAACAGAACATGTTCTGCACTAAAAAATGAACACAGTTTCGGCTCTTTGACACAAATCAGCTTCAAACTTTTTAAACTAAATAGTCACTCACACACCTACCTTGTTATAGTCTAGTCCATCAATTACTCAGCTCAAAATTAGACAATGTAGCTCGAATACAACCTTGTTTCCATGCCTAAACCAGAACCGAACAGCATCAATCTTAACACAGCTCATAGAATCAATTTTCTGTCCTAAGCACTTGAATCATAATTCTAACTTGTATATCCATTCAATCATGAGCCTAAAAGTCAATAGAAAACCATCTTAAATTCCCTCAAGTCCTACCCTTCGTTCTTCTTATGGCACAGCTCGGTTTTACCCCATTTCCATCATTTTTCACGTTAAAAACAGATTGAACATCAATCAGAACAGCTTCTGTTTATACCTCACAAATCAAGCCCGAAGCCTTCAAATTTCCTAGCATTCACCACTCAACATAATTCTCATCTTGCTTGTAAATTGCCAACTCAAGATCAAGCATTATGGTCACATTTTAACCTCAATTCAGCATCTAAACATAGCCGAATTGGACTAGTCTGTTCGGTACACAGATTTGAGTTCTCTGTCCTAAACTAAACCCGAAATTCCACAATCAGGGCATTCATTCACATATCCTCATTATCTAAGCCTTGTGCGTCCGTATTTACCTCAAGATGATGCAACTAGTCTTGTTTTAACATTAAGACCAAAACTGAATAGAATCAGTTCTAGCAGCTCACGATTTCCTGTCCTTTGCTTCCAAACTTAACCCCAATTTCCTAAAACGATAGAATCAAGCTATGGACAACTACCCTATGACAAGGTTGAAGGAATTTCTTGCCTTTGGTAGCTTGCACTAGCTCGAGTCTTGGCGCCTTCTTCTTGATTTCCTCGAGACGCCGAGCCGCTCCTTCCTTCTTCTTCCTTGAACTCTCTCCCTCCTCTCTCTCTAGCTTCGGTCGACCATTGTGTATGGAAGGAGATGATGAGTCCTTTTTGTTGCATGGTTTTAGGAGTCTTCAAGTGACACTTGTACCACAATCTAAGGCATGGAAACCTTCCCCTCACAACTTCATGCCACTTGGCGTTACCCCCATTAGTCCTTTGTCACATACAAAAGGTGTTCATTCCCAAGATTGCCTCTCCAATGAAATTTCATGCAAGCATGGTTATAGGCGCCACTTGTCTTATTCTTCTAGTGGCTTATTATCTAGGGTGGATTTTTTTTTATGGAACACTTGACCAATGGATGAGCTTGCTTCTAATGCTAATTACTAGGTCCCCGATGGCCAATAGATTTTCATGCAAAGAGAAAAATGTCGCCACTTGTGCGACCCCTCAATGACCGAATATCATTAGTGATATTCTTTGGGGATTTGCCAACCAACAATTTAAAATCCCAAACCTTGCCATTTCCCTAGGCAATTTCGACCAATGCCCTTTCATGCAATAGGAGTCAATGCCGCCACTTGTCCTTACCCTTAATGGTTCGAAAATTCCTAGCTCCCCAAGTCCATGAGAATTAATCCCATTAAGCCAAGCTTATACTAATCCTCATAGGTCCTTGATTGATTGACCAATACCTTAATTCCTTGGTCACCAAGCTTGATCCAATGGTGACTAAAGTCTCTCAATCCTCAGACATGGCTAGATCAATTAAATTCCTATTTTCCAATCAACTCCACTTAATAGCAATATGATTCTTGAGACTATAATTCTCGACTAATGCACCATAGTCCTTGAATATGAAATTCCTTAATTAATCTTCCCTGAAAATTTCCTAACACGTTTCCACATATGTCACCTTGACATATCTTGGCCTCTTTGATTAATCACGTATAATGAGGTTCCAATTCCTTGTTCTTAAAATCAATTCTCTATTCCCTTTCGGATATCCTTGCTCATTGGAAATCTAGCAAACAGGGGATGCCACAACTCCTTCCCCCCTTATAAAAATTTCGTCCTCGAAATTTGATCTTTGCTCCCTCCTTATCAATTGCAAAAGTCTTATAGTCTTTACCCCGCTAGACCTTGTGGCCTTACCATGCTTCCGCTGCGCATTCTGATTACATGTTTTATTCAATTCTCTTATTCAGTGATCATAATCACTTCTCGTGGTCCTTCTCGGCCCTAATGTCTCATAATTCTCAGGTGATTCTACAATACTATCCACTCATAAATTTCACTATGACTACTCTTTTTCATTTCCATAACTTGTCATTTCTCGATGCTAATTTCACATGCCATGCTTGTGGTTCCGTTGGTTATAGTCCTCACATAATTCACACCCACAACGACGCTACTCGATCTCTAGCTAGCTAGCTAGCTCGTGTGGGTCATAAATCATCTCAAGGCTACCCTGATCAAATAATAGGGTCCTATCCGACTCACGTTCGAAGGCACAAACTAACCATCACCAACACCACAAGGCACATAGGCATAGTTCATTTCCAGCATCTCAATCCATTCATCAACTTTCATTCGTCGTTCTCTATGCAATGCCATGTATTTGGAAAATAATTGTCACTTTGAAAATCAATTTTAATGCAACATATCTTTTAAATATTGGTCAGACTTAGCTTGATACCTAGACCCATCTTTTTCGATATATGGCTTGGTTCATTCCTACCCCCATCGCCATCCTAGAAGCCTGCCAGGAGCCGCACTTTGTCCGAGCCTTCCTCCTCCGGCGATCACTCCCCGCCCTCGTCGAACCGGGTCGTTACATTCCTTCCCCAAGCCACACATCTATGAAGTTGAGTCCCGCTCGACATGTCCCATACCATGTCTTACGGTTTGTAGGTATCCTGTCTATCTCATCCCATACCGAGCGACAGTTGGTCAAGTCCGACAAAATAATGATATGCTCATGCATGCACATTTCTCAAAATTTCATTTTAATGCAACAAATCCATGCAATGCATGAACGTCCTCCTTACTCTTCTCATCACTCGCTTTCATATAAATCTTTATCTTAAGCTAAACTTTCTAACACCACAAGCGACCATCGCACTAAAGATCAATTGCTTATGGCTAATTTGTAACCTAAAATCTGGTCGCTATTCGAGACGAAACTATATGCAATTCATCACACTGGCCTTCAATCCAAATGTTCATCGTTCACTTCCTTGTGAACTTCTTACCTTATACCTTCCAAAGCCCTTAATAAAGATCGGTAACTAAAACCTTCAAGGTACATCATCATTCAAGCCTAATTCCGCCAATAACTTCCGCCTTATTATAAATCTTATTCGTAAGTCGGGCTTGTAAATAAGTTGTTTCCATGTCGATTCATCATCCAATCCAATGTCGATCACTAATTCTATAACCACAATTAGTCATGTATATCATCCAGTCCTAAGTAGTGATTGATATAAAATTCTTGCCTAATACTCCTCAAGTTCTCCATGAGATTGATCATCGCTTTCGTCTTTCACCTTGGGAATCTCGATTTATGCGCTCTACGTACTTCTCAAGCAGACCAGTCACAACTAGGTATGTCCATCAATGTTCAGATATGATAACATGATCGTCTTTTCTTTTGCTTCATATCCTCATGATTATTAATGTACCCATCCATTCCAGTTGGACTTGGCATGCTCCTTAGATAATACTTTTCAATCCTTTGTTTCCTTCTACCAGAAACCATGAGCTATTTTATTCTTACCCCTTTTGACGACAAGTCCTCATCAGTTGTCTACAAGACCATCATCAACAACCTTTGTCAAATGAGTATCTTCATTGTCTACACCCATGTATATGCTCTTGTCTTTTCTTTATCATTTAATGGAATTTCTAGTATTCAAACCAAGTTGTTAACTGAAAAGACATTCTTGCGCTTATCAATCGTTGTAAACTTTCCCTCAAAGGGTTCACATTTTGTACCATGAACACCATATTCAATACTTCATTTTCCTTTTGAGCTCTCTTGAAAGATCTTGTATCTATCGTCTTTGTCAAAGCCATTAACAAGATCAAAGTCTTTTGCCCACAACTGACAAGTTCATGAAGTTCGCATTCATTTGTAAAATTGATTCTTGTGAGGCCATCTCTTTTCCTCAAGAACCATAATCTTATTCACCCAAGAAAATTCTTTTTCTATTCATTTGTCTCTTCCAAGAGTCTCCAATCTCTCCTTGGCCTCATCTTTTAACTTGATCGGAGAGAGTCCATTACCCGTTTCTATCCATCAATGAACAAATTAGGACACAACTGTACTCATCAAGTCATTCTATCATTGCACTTTGTCCATTTTTCCACCTTGACTTTAAGATTAGAACGAATCCTTCTACTTGCTTAAAGATCCACTCGGTAGTCACGCTATCTGCATGGTCATTAAGATGGCCCTTCAGAATGTCTTCAGCAACCATTTCCACTGGCGTCGAATGATGCTAGGTTGCCTAATCCAAAAGCACGTAATATTCCAAGCAATCCCTTAACTTGCTTTATTGCATATGGAATTGGCATCTCCTTGTCAATTAATTGAAGTCTAGGAATGCATGAGTCAAGAACAATCCTCCAAAGACTCAGTACTTCATCACTCCATCCAAAAATCCAACTTCAATTTCCTAGACTTACCCTTTCTGATTCTTGCAAGAGTTTCTTATCCAAGATGTTGTATCAGGCTTAAACCAGACCTTATCCTCAGAAACTATCATTGTCCAAGGTCAGTCACTAAACCTTAATTCACACTTTCAAGTTCATACCTAAACTTGATAGTCTCCACATGCTCCTTTCCGAACACATGAGTAATGGTTCCACATTCACATTCATGGCCTTTAGATACAAGTCGACGTCTATCATCCTCAATACAATGATGTAGATTCAAGCCTATAACTCCCAAATATCCTTCACTTCATCTTAAGTCCAAAAATATCAATCGAACAGAGGCGATTCCTTAAACCCAAAAGTTGATAAATCAGACTATCTATCGAACCATGACAATGTCAGTTTATATCAAACTATCACCAATCCCTCAAGATCAATGCAAATATTCAAGCCTATAACTCTCAAGCATTCTTCACTTATCTCATGTCCAAGGAAATCCATCACAAAGAAGCAAGATCAATTTTTTTAAAAGTGGATATATTAAACTATCCACCCAATCTCACAATTCATGCCTAATGCACAATTACTCTTGATTCATTGTCCAATGATATCGAATACAAAGAAGCGATTCCATAATTCGAAAGCTGTTATATCCAACTGACCATCAAGCTCTGACAATGTCGGTTTATAACATGGCTATTGCTAATCCATCAAGATCAATTCAAATATTTAAGCCTATGATCCACAATTGCTAATTCTTAGCAATTTCATATCCAGAATCCATCTTAAAAAGGCTAACCACCAAGCTTCACATTTCAAACCTATCGGTAGATGAATTACCCTTTCAACTTAACGTCCAATTCACTTGTCATTCACCAACGATATTTACTATTAAGTAGTAAGCTACTATCAATCAAAATTACAAGCACAAGTGATTGTACTTGTAAGTTCTAAACGCGTCCGTGCCTACTAACTACCTTAACTGCTAGCGCACCTTATCACTCCATTTAACGTAAAATCTGATACCACCTAAAGCGGGATGTGGCATCCCAGGTCCCTCCTAGTCTCCAACTCCGATGCCAATCCAAAGCCTAGTTGTCATATCTCCCAATCTGAAAAATGTTCCCACAACGTGGGTTAGCACGACGGTTAGCAAGAAAAACACTCAACCCCACCATAGGGGTCCTAAGACTCCCTAAAACCAACTAAAAAGGACAATCATATAATCAAGGTATCAAGAGCATGAAACAACATCAATTCAGATCATTAAGCATCAACAATATAAAGTAATGAGAATGCCAATGCAATATACAATGACTTGCTCTCCAATCATCTCACCATCGCCAAGTCAATTGACTTGCGACCCCTACTCTAGGGAATCCACGACGCATGGTACGACTCTCCCCCGCACACAGCTCAGGATCCTCAAGTACGTACAAATCCCCGCACACAGTCCAGGGGCATCACGACACGTGGTACGACTCTACCCAGCACACAGCACAGGGTCGTCAAGTCCGTACAAATCCCCGCACACAGCTCAGGGGCGTCAACTCAATTCAGTGCACTGAAGAGAAAATATCTCCATATATGTGGCATCCCAGGTCCCTCCTAGCCGCCAACTCCGATACCAATCCATCAGCCTAGCTGTCATATCTCCCAATCTGAAAAATGTTACCACAACGTGGGTTAGCACGACGGCTAGCCAGAAAAACATTCAACCCCACCATAGGGGTCCTACGACTCCCTAGGACAAACTATAGGGCAATTCTATAATAATAAAGCACCATAACAATTCACAATTTCAAACAAGAGTCATAAGATGCAAAATGCCATGATGTCGTGCAATGACGTGCTCTTCGCTCACACAGCCATCGCCAAGCCCAAGGCTTGCAGCGACCCCTTACTCCAGGGCGTCCTCGACGCATGGTACGGCTCTACCCAGACACACAGCACAGGGTCATCAAGCACGTACAAATCCCCGCACACAGCCCAGGGGCGTCATCTCAATTCAGTGCACTGAAGAGCAAATACTCCACATATCTCATCATATACCGCGCGGCACCATGTGCCAATGCATGCTCGGCCATGAATCACATGATTCTCACTATCAATTCTACAATTGATATAACAACAACAGGCCAATAAAACAAGCATGCCAATTCACAAGATCACACTCATGAGATATGTTATTACAATGATCAATCGAGCAAAGCATCACATTTAGGATTTCAAGGATTAAGAAAATAATCAGTCCTTCCTTGGGAGCTCTCGGTTTAACAAACCCTCGACCTTCAAACGACCATTTCTAACAAGAAGTTCAATCAAGGTTCATGTCACATAATCACTAAAACCCTCAACCATTTCCTTGTTCCAATCGGCTAGAAATAGCCCAATCATTCCATTAAACTGAACTCGATAAATCGACTAATCCGTCAAAATCGAATCTGCTATATCACTAAAACAAATCAGATTTTCCACCAAATCGTGACCCCAACTCAGTCCACTCCATGTTCCAACCGACTAGTCACTCAAGATTTTTATTAAGCTAAAGTAATCAAACTCGGTTCTTAAGCAGGGAAATTTCGGCACTGCACAGTTATACGAGTCGTCCCCTTTAAAAAATTAGTAAATGAGCTCCTAAAATCATAAAATTTTACCATGTTGTACTTAAGACCTTGGAAAATATTGTGTCATGAAATCTCGAATTAATCCCATCTATAAAAATTGCAGTAATTCACGAAATCTAGAGGAAATGTGACCTTCGGTAAACCAGTGTCAATGTCACAAAAATAAATATTTTTCGTGGGGTTAACCAGATCAGAAAAATCCCAAATTTTTATACGTTGTAGTAAAAGATGTCCTCTTAAACTTTCATGAAGGGAAGTTGGTCTAAATCATTCTCCAAAAATCAGTTTAGAAACACGAACCGTAAGGGGTCTCGGTTAAACTCGTCAGAAACTGGTTGAGCCCGTGTGATTCTAATGAAATTATAAATATCACCTCAAATCCAAAATTCCGAAATTAAATTACATTATAGCCAAGGGCGTGACGAACAAGTTTCATGGAGGAAGTTTGGTCAGATTCTCATCACACAAGGCTCGACAAAAATTTCAACACAGGAAGCATAACCTAGATCCGAATTCCACAGATTCAAGTTTTGCCTTAAAAGAACCTGACCCGAAGCTCCTTAATAAGTTAAACAGACCCACTTCCTTTCCTTGCCTCGGGTCAGTGAAGTCTAGCCATTTAAATCACATTTCTAGCAAGTAAATCATCAATTCTTAGGCCTAAAGACCATCAAGGAAACTACTACCTCATTCCTCAAGTTAATCCCTTCATAGAACACTTCAATTGACCAATTGCCTTACGGATTCACTCTAAAAATCTGATCTGCACCAAAACAGAATAGTTTCTGACTTTTTATGCCCTAAAATAAATCCGAAGACCCTCAATTGAGCTAGCCCTTCATACCCTTCATCAACTAAGCCTAGCACCTTGTTAGTAAGAGCAAGATAACATAACACGACTCAATCTAGTACGAAAAAATCAGTATTTAAAACAGAACAGATTCTGTTTATACCTCACAAATCAAGCCCGAAGCCTTCAAATTTCCTAGCATTCACCACTCAACATAATCCTCATCTAGCTTGTCAATAGCCAACTCAAGATCAAGCAATGCAATCACATTTAACCTCAATTTCCTAAAACGATAGAATCAAGCTATGAACAACTACCCTATGACAAGGTTGAAGGAATTTCTTGCCTCAATACTTGTACTAGCTCAACGCCTTCTTCTTCTTCTCGGTTCCCTTGGTAGTGCCGCGCCGCTCCTTTTCTTCTCTTTCTCAGTCGCTCTTGGTCTCTCGGTCTCTTCCTCACTCTCTCGAGCTCTTGGGCTCTCTCTCTCTCTCTCTCTCCCTTACTAGCTTGCACGACCGAAATGGCGAAGGGAGAGGAGAAGATGGAAAATCCCTTTTGTTGTATGTCCATGAAAGATTTCAAATGACACTTGTCTTGCATGCACCATTTCCTAGTCTTCACTCGCCACATGGCAATACCCCTAATGGTCACTAGTCATTGTCACAAAAGCAGAGATGATGGCTCACCAATGGAGTTCCTTGCATGTTCCCTAAGATTGCTGCCCAATGGATGCCCATGGAAGGAAGAGCCGCACGCCACTTGTCAATACCCTCATTGCTCCATTATCCAAGAAGAGATTTGATTAAACCCTTGGCCAATGATTGAGTTTGCTTCCCACGCAACTCCCTAAGCTCCTTCGGCCAATGGAAGAACTCACGCCACATTACCCTCTCCCACTTGACACTTGTTACACATGCACAAGAACTTGAATATGTCCCACAATCCCGTCCAGGTTCACCCTCGCATAAACTGACAATTTTTCGTCCACTTTTCTGGTAATCAAAACTCAGATTCATGTTCCTCGTCGTCTTACGGTCGCGTGGGAGAAAACGGAGCTCAATTTGGACTCCGGACGACTTCAAACGAGCCGTTTTACTTTCGACGCGCGCAGAAAAACGGAAATACGGGCTCTCGGGTCAAATGACGTTTTTTCATGCTATTTCCCATTCTAATGAAGGCCAACGAAATTCTTATGGTTCTAATCCAAATTCCTCTTACATGTCTTAAGAAGCTCTTGATTTGACACTTGTCTTACATCCCATAATATGAGGATTTTCCTTACAAACTTACGCCACTTGGCATTATCCCAAGTGGTCAAATGTCCAATACAAAGGTTTGCTTATTCCCAATGTCATTTGGCCAATAGAAATTCATGCACATGGAAGGATCTTGCCAAGTGTCCTTGCCCCTATTGCTCCAAATTCCTTGCTCCCCAAGTCCAAGAGAATTAATTCCATGAAGCCAAGCTTATACTAATCCTCTAGGTCCTTGATTGATTGACCAATACCTTAATTCCATGGTCATCAAGCTTGATCCAATGGTGACTAAAGTCTCTCATTCTCGGCCATGGTATAAATCCAATTAATTTTCTAATTTTCCAATCAACTTGACTTGATAATAATTTTTTCTTGGAACTTGGATTCTCGACAATTGTACCATAGTCCTTGAATATGAAATTCCGTAATTAATCTTCCTAATGTCTCCTTAATTCCATTCTATGGGAAATTGGTCAATGGAACTCGAATTTCTATCCATCATAATCCTCAATGTATACGACCGATTCCTCACAATATCACCTGAGCCATGACAATCCAAAATTGACAAGTTCGTTGATACTTTCCTAACTTACTTTCACATATGTCACCTTGACATATCTTGACCTCTTTGATTAATCATGTATAATGAGGTTCCAATTCCTTGTTCTTAAAATCAATTCTCAAATCCCTTTCGGATATCCTTGCTCATTAGGAAACTTGCAAACGGGGGATGCCACAATATATCTCATCAATATCGTTCCATATACAATGTATGCTTGGTCATGTATGTCAGGATTCACAATCTCAATTTTTGCAGGCGATAACTCAATTGCAAAGCCAACATACCAATGTCAATGTCCATAATGACAAGTACATGGAAAACAAATATCACAGCATTGAATTTAATAAAGCAGAGCACATGAGAAATGAATCATCAAGACCAAAAGGCTACCACTTCCTCTCTTTGATGCTCTCGGGTCACCGAGGTTCTAGCCAATCAAGTCACATTCTTATCAAGCTAAAGTAATCCAACTCGGTTCTTAAGCAGGGAAATTTCAGCACTGTACAGTTATACGAGTCGTCTGTTTTAAATTAGTAAATGAGCTCCTAAAATCATCAAATTTTACCACGTTATACTTAAGACCTTGGAAAACATTGTGTCAAGAAATCTCGAATTAATCCCATCTAGAAAAATTGCAGTAATTCACGAAATCTAGAGGAAATCTGACCTTCAGTAAACCAGTGCCAACATCACAGAAATAAATATATTTCCTGAGGTTAACCAGATCAGAAAAATCCAAAATTTTTATACGTGGTAGTACAAGATGTCCTCTTAAACTTTCATGAGGGAAGTTGGTCTAAATCATTCTCCAAAAATCAATTTAAAATCAAGAACCGTAAGGGATCTCGGTTAAACTCGTCAGAAACTGGTTGAGCCCGTGTGATTCTAAGGAAATTATAAATATCACCTCAAATCTAAAAATTCCGAAATTAAATTACGTTATAGCCAAGGACGTGACGAACAAGTTTTATGCAGGAAGTTTGGTCAGATTCGCATCACACAAGGCTCGACAAGATTCTCAACACAAGAAGCATAACCTAGGTCCGAATTCCACAGATTCAAGTTTTGCCTTAAAAGAACCTGACCCGAAGCTCCTTAATAAGTTCAATAGACCCACTTCCTTTCCTTGCCTCGGGTCAGTGAAGTCTAGCCATTTAAATCACATTTCCAGCAAGTAAATCATCAATTCCTAGGCCTAAAGACCATCAAAGAAACTACTACCTCATTCCTCAAGTTAATCCCTTCATAGACCACTTCAATTGACCAATTCCCTTGCGAATTCACTCTAAAAATCTAATCTGCACCAAAACAGAATAGTTTCTGACTTTTATGCCCTAAAATAAATCCGAAGACTCTCAATTGAGCTAGCCCTTCATACCCTTCATCAACTAAGCCTAGCACCTTGTTAGTCAAAGCAAGATAGCATAACACCACTCAATTTAGTACTAAAAATCAGCATTTAAAACAAAACATATTCTGCACTAAAAAATGAACACAGTTTCGGTTCTTTGACACAAATCAGCTTCAAACTTTTTAAACTAAAGAGTCACTCACACACCTACCTTGTTCTAGTCTAGTCCATCAATTACTCAGCTCAAAATTAGACAATGTAGCTCGAATACAACCTTGTTTCCATGCCTAAACCAGAACAGAACAGCTTCAATCTTAACACAGCTCATAGAATCAATTTTCTGTCCTATGCACTTGAATCATAATTCCAACTTGTATATCCATTCAATCATGAGCCTAAAAGTCAATTGAAAACCTTCTTAAATTCCCTCAAGTCCTACCCTTCGTTCTTCTTATGGCACAGCTCGGTTTTACCCCATTTCCATCATTTTTCACGTTAAAAACAGATTGAACATCAATCAGAACAGCTTCTATTTATACCTCACAAATCAAGCCCGAAGCCTTCAAATTTCCTAGCATTCACCACTCAACATAATCCTCATCTAGCTTGTCAATAGCCAACTCAAGATCAAGCATTGTGGTCACATTTTAACCTCAATTCAGCATCTAAACAGAGTCGAATTGGACTAGTCTGTTCGGTACACAGATTTGAGTTCTCTGTCCTAAACTAAACCCGAAATTCCCCAATCAGGGCATTCATTCACATATCCTCATTATCTAGGCCTTGTGCGTCCGTATTTACCTCAAGATGATGCAACTAGTCTTGTTTTAACATTAAGACCAAAACTGAATAGAATCAGTTCTAGCAGCTCACGATTTCCTGTCCTTTGCTTCCAAACTTAACCCCAATTTCCTAAAACGACAGAATCAAGCTATGGACAACTACCCTATGACAAGGTTGAAGGAATTTCTTGCCTTTGGTAGCTTGCACTAGCTCGAGTCTTGGCGCCTTCTTCTCGATTTCCTCGAGACGCCGAGCCGCTCCTTCCTTCTTCTTCCTCGAACTCGCTCCCTCCTCTCTCTCTAGCTTCGGTCGACCATTGTGTATGGAAGGAGATGATGAGTCCTTTTTGTTGCATGGCTTTAGGAGTCTTCAAGTGACACTTGTACCACAATCTAAGGCATGGAAACCTTCCCCTCACAACTTCATGCCACTTAGCGTTACCCCCATTTGTTACGACAATGCGGAAATTAAGACGAAATTGAGACAGATAAGAAGAACGGGACACACAAGATTTACGTGGAAACCCTTGCGGGAAAAACCACGGGAGAGAGGAGAGGCAAAATCCACTATGAGAATCAAGGGATTACAAAAGAGGCAACGTAAGCTTCTCTGTTATCCTGACAATTTGAGAAAAGAGCAATATTTATAGTATTACCCCTCAAACCCTAATGTTGGCCCAAGGCCCATAACTTAAGCCTATTTCCTATTCAAGGCATACATAACAAATCTCCACCTTGTCTTGAATTCCCAAGTAGACATAAATATTAAGACAAACTTCTCCTCCTACCAGCATAAAACTCAACTACTGCAAACATTAACCAAATCCAAGCAGTGCTTGAATTTAGTAAAAGGTAATGACTTTGTCAACATATCAGCTGGGTTGTCTTCTGTACCAATCTTCAAGACCTTAATATAGCCATCAGCAAGAATGTCTCGAATATAATGATACCGCACATCAATGTGCTTTGTTCTCTCATGATACATCTGATCTTTAGTAAGATGTATAGCACTCTGACTATCGCATTGCACAACAGTCACATTATCATCCACATTGAGCTCTCCAAATAAGCCTCTTAGCCATATAGCTTCTTTGATTGCCTCTGTAATAGACATATATTCTACCTCTGTAGTAGACAGAGCAATTGTATGCTGCAAAGAAGCTTTCCAACTGACTGCACAACCTCCAACAGTAAAGATGTACCCTGTCAAAGACCTCCTTTTATCAAGGTCACCAGCATAATCAGAGTCAACATATCCAGTAAGAGTTTCACAGGTTTTCCCAAACTCTAAACCATAATCTGAAGTACCCTTCAGATATCTCAAAATCCACTTCACTGCTTGCCAATGAATTTTACCTGGGCATGATAAATATCTACTTACCACGCTAACAGCATGTGATATGTCAGGTCGAGTGCAAACCATAGCATACATAACACTACCAACTGCACTAGAATATGGAATACCTGACATATATTTTATTTCATCATCTGTATGTAGACATAAATCAGTTGATAGTCGAAAGTGAGCAGCAAGAGGAGTACTCACTGGTTTGGCATCTTTCATTCCAAAACGATCTAATAACTTCTCAATGTAGCTTTTCTGGGAAAGATACAATTTTCCTCTTTTCCGATCTCGCTGAATTTCCATGCCAAGAATTTTCTTCGCAGAACCTAAATCCTTCATATCAAATTCAGCGCTCAACTGTGCCTTCAAATTCTGTATATCAAATTTATCTTTTGCTGCAATCAACATGTCATCAACGTATAACAGCAGATAAATATATGATCCATTTGGAAGTTTGCACAGATATACACAACTATCATACTTGCTTCTACAATAGCCAAGTTGCACCATAAAAGAATCAAATCTCTTGCACCACTGTCTAGGTGATTGCTTCAAACCATAGATAGATCTTTTCAATAAACATACATGATCTTCATTACCTTCAAACTGAAAACCCTCAGGTTGACCCATATAGATTTTCTCTTCAAGTTCACCATGCAAGAAAGCTATTTTCACATCGAGTTGTTCCAACTCTAAATCATGCATAGCAACTAACGCAAGAAATACCCGAATAGAGCTGTGTTTAACGACGGGTGAAAACACATCATTAAAATCAACTCCCTCAATCTGACTATAGCCCTTAGCGACTAGACGTGCTTTAAATCTAATGTTTTCAACTCCAGGAATACCTTCCTTTCTTTTGAAAACCCACTTGCAACCCACAATCTTCTTTCCTTTTGGTGGTTTGACAAGCTCCCAAGTTTGATTATTTTCAAGAGATTCCATCTCTTCATTCATAGCAACTAACCACTTTGCTGAATCTTTGGAGGAAATAACTTCCTTGTACGTTTTAGGCTCAGCATATTCTATCGACTCTGCAGCTGAAAGAGCATAAGCAACAAAATCTGAGTATCCATACATCTGTGGAGGTTTTACTGTTCTTCTCGGTCTATCTTTGGCTATGGAATAATTTTCTTCTTCAGATTCTTCAATCTCAATATTATCAGTCACTGACTGAACTGGCTGTGAAGAAGATACTTCAAACTCCACCTTCTTTGGTGCACTTTGTAGATTTTCCTGACAAGTATCTAATGATTTCTTGACAGGATGAAGCATAGCAGACTCATCAAAAGTAACATCTCTGCTAATTATAATCTTAGATGAATCAGAACACCAAAGCCTATAACCTTTTATACCAGAACCATAACCAAGAAAAATACATTTTTTCGCTCTAGGCTCTAGTTTTCCTTCACTAACATGTGCATATGCTGGACATCCAAAAACTCGAAGAGAAGAATAATCAACAGGTTTACCTGACCATACCTCCTCGGGTGTCTTGTTATCAATAGGCATGCAAGGAGAACGATTTATTAACCAACAAGCAGTATTGACTGCTTCAGCCCAGAATTCCTTGCCCAAACCAGCGTTAGACAACATGCACCTTGTTCTTTCTAATAAGGTTCTGTTCATACGTTCTGCAATACCATTCTGCTGCGGAGTATACACTGTAGTATGATGTCTCACAATTCCTTCATTCTTGCAGAACTCATTAAACTCACTTCCACAAAATTCTAGCCCATTATCTGTTCACAGCCGCTTAATTTTCTTACCAGTCTGATTCTCAATTAATGTTTTCCATTGCTTGAAAGTAACGAAAACATCACTTTTTGCCTTGAGAAAAAATACCCAAACTTTTCTTGAAAAATCATCAATAAAAGTGAGTACATACCTGGAACCAAGGCCTTTAGATGGAACTCTAGCAGGCCCCCAGAGATCAGAATGAATGTAATCCAGAGTGCCCTTTGTGCTGTGAATTCCTGTTTTGAAACTGACTCTTTTCTGTTTCCCAAAAACACAATGTTCACAGAAATCCAGTTTTCCAATTTTCTGACCACACATGAGACCTCTTTTACTTAGCTCATCCATCCCTCTAATACTCATGTGGCCTAGTCTCATATGCCATAATTTTGTATTATCTGAATCTGTCATATCAGAAGATACCGCAGCTGAACCAGTAACAAAGTAGAGGCTTGCAGCTGATACCAGTAGAGGCTTGCAGCTGATACAAAGTACCAATTTTAAGCCCTTTCATCAACAAAAGTGAACCTCTCAAAATTTTCATAACTCCACCCTCAGCAGTAAATCTACAACCATTGGCGTCAAGTGTACCCAATGAAATTAGATTTTTCCTCAAATCAGGCACATGCCTGACATTATCTAAAGTTCTGATCATGCCATCATGCATCTTAATATTAATTGTGCCAATCCCAATAGCTTTGCATCTAGCATCATTACCCATGAGAATAACTCCACCATCATGTTCTTTATACGTAGAGAACCAATCTCGATGAGGACACATATGATATGAGCAGCCAGAATCAAGAATCCAACTATCACAGAATTTATCTTTGTTATCTTCAATCAAAAGCCAATCTTTGTCTTCTTCTTTAGCAACATCAGCTTGAGCAGGATTTTCGTTTCGCCTATTCTGTCTGTTCTGATAGTTGCGATTGTTATGACGACTGACATTCCGATGATTCTGTTGATTCGAATTATTTTCTCTTTGCTCCTTTGCCTTTAGTTTTAGGCAATTGATCTTAATATGCCCTGGGGACTTACAATAGTTGCAAATAATATCTCTATGCTTAGACTTTGACTTGCTCCTGCCAAAATTTCTTCTCTCAACAAACCTTCCCCGAGCAACTAAACCAGCCCCATGATTATTACTACTATCAGAAGTCAATTCTGTATCAAGTTTCTGCTTATTTAGCAAACTAGTCTTGACATCTTCAAAATCAATAGTTTCTCTGCTAACAAGCATGGTCTCTCTAAAATTCTTATAAGAGACAGGTAGTGAAACTAGCAATAAAAGAGCTTGATCCTCATCTTCAATATTAACATCAATGCTTCTTAATTCAGCGATAAGAGCATTGAACTCAGAAATATGAGATTTGAGAGAAGTACCTTCGACCATACGAAAAGTGAAGAGTCCTTGCTTGAGTCTCAATCGATTTGTGAGAGACTTTGTCAGAAAAATACTCTCCAACTTCGTCCATAAACCTGCGGCTGTCTTTTGATCTTGTACCTCCTGCAAAACTTCGTTCGTGAGGCACAACTGAATAGTGGACAAAGCTTTCTCATCAAATTCTTCCCATACTTCATCTGTCGTGTCCGGCTTCTTCCCTTTAGTAAACAAAGTTTTCTTCAAACACTGCTACGTAAGAACGGCTAACATACGAACCTGCCATAGGTTGAAACTACCGTTCCCATCAAACTTTTCGATATCGAATTTAGTTGCCGAACTCGAAGCCATAATTTATTTCGAATCGAAGAAGCGCGCACGAAATCCTTGGACAACACTTGTCAATGCCAAAATTACTGATGAACGGCCACGAAATTGCAGGAGTTCGAAAAATCTCACGGAAATCCTTCAGTCCCAAAAAAAAAAAAAAACAAACTTTCTCACACACACAAACGAGGTGCTCGAAAAATCCTTGAGCACGAACGAACTTGTAGACGATGGGTGCTTCAATTCTGATTTGCTCCAAATAGTGCGCAAAAAAAAAAATTTCTTCACGTCGAGCTTCAATTCACGTTTTGCTCCTGAAGATCGTGAAAATCCAAATACTTGAAGATCGTGCTCCAAAGCCTTGATAGTGCGCCTGATCGTGCTCCAATTCACGGCCAATTAACAACAAAACCGAGAGGCCTCTCTCTCTTCACGTCCTTTTGTGGACCTGAAAATTGAAGACCTGCAAGACTGAAGACCACTTCTGCTCGCCTCTCTCTCTCTTCACGTCCTTTTGTGGACTTGAAAATTGAAGATTGAAGACCTCCTTTTAATTGTGGCCCTCTGACGCAAAACCGAGAAGTTGGACGTGGAATCGTCCAAAAAAAAAATGAAGCTGTCCAGCAATTCGTCCAAAACCGAGAAGGCTACTGAAAACAGCTGGGATGTCCGCCGAACTCACCGAATTCACCGAGATCCAAATTGACGAAATCCAAATTCCCGAACTCTCGTGTCTCTATTTTGTCGACGGATGAACCTTGAGCTCTGATACCAGTTTGTTACGACAATGCGAAAACTAAGACGAAATTGAGACAGATAAGAAGAACGGGACACACAAGATTTACGTGGAAACCCTTGCGGGAAAAACCACGGGAGAGAGGAGAGGCAAAATCCACTATGAGAATCAAGGGATTACAAAAGAGGCAACGTAAGCTTCTCTGTTATCCTGACAGTTTGAGAAAAGAGCAATATTTATAGTATTACCCCTCAAACCCTAATGTTGGCCCAAGGCCCATAACTTAAGCCTATTTCCTATTCAAGGCATACATAACACCATTAGTCCTTTGTCACATACAAAAGGTGTTCATTCCCAAGATTGCCTCTCCAATGAAATTTCATGCAAGCATGGTTATAGGCGCCACTTGTCTTATTCTTCTAGTGGCTTATTATCTAGGGTGGATTTTTTTTTTATGGAACACTTGACCAATGGATGAGCTTGCTTCTAATGCTAATTCCTAGGTCCCCGACGGCCAATAGATTTTCATGCAAAGAGAAAAATGTCGCCACTTGTGTGACCCCTCAATGGCCGAATATCATTAGTGATATTCTTTGGGGATTTGCCAACCAACAATTTAAAATCCCAAACCTTGCCATTTCCCTAGGCAATTTCGACCAATGCCCTTTCATGCAATAGGAGACAATGCCGCCACTTGTCCTTACCCTTAATGGTCCGAAAATTCCTTGCTCCCCAAGTCCATGAGAATTAATCCCATTAAGCCAAGCTTATACTAATCCCCATAGGTCCTTGATTGATTGACCAATACCTTATTTCCTTGGTCACCAAGCTTGATCCAATGGTGACTAAAGTCTCTCAATCCTCGGCCATGGCTAGATCAATTAAATTCCTATTTTCCAATCAACTCCACTTAATGGCAATATGATTCTTGAGACTATAATTATCGACTAATGTACCATAGTCCTTGAATATGAAATTCCTTGATTAATCTTCCCTGAAAATTTCCTAACTCGTTTCCACATATGTCACCTTGACATATCTTGGCCTCTTTGATTAATCACGTATAATGAGGTTCCAATTACTTGTTCTTAAAATCAATTCTCTATTCCCTTTCGGATATCCTTGCTCATTGGAAATCTAGCAAACGGGGGATGCCAGAGATTGAGCTCGACGTATTCATCGGTCCAACGAAATTCTCTATAAACTTCCAAGTAATGGATTTGCCTAGTGCATTCGGATTCCTGCTGGGGAGACCTTGGATCCATGTAGCAGGAGCCGTGCCATCAAGCTTGCATCAGAAGGTACGCTTTGTGGTGGATGGGAAGGTAGTTACCGTACATAGAGAAGTTGACCTCCAAACCTATCAGAACAGCGCTATTCCCTACATTGAGCCCGAAGTTAAGATGGAAGCAAGCTCTCATTCCTTGGAGTTGGTGGCGACAGTGCACACTCCCGTGGGGACAAGATTGAAAGCCCCTTATATCTCTGAAGCCAATCTTTTATCAGCTAAGATGCTACTGGCATATGGATATAACCCTGGAAAGAGTCTGGGCAAGCATGGTCAATGAATGAGTACCCCCTGCAGTTGAAAGCTAACCAGCATAGGATGGGCCTAGGGTATCAGAAAAACCACTTGGGCGAGTCTGCCCCAAAAGCAACTGGCCGAGGCCGAGGTAGGAGCCTGGGACACCATGGAAGCCAGAACAACCCGAAAGATTCATTCATTGGTTCTCCAACTTGGAAAGACAGGTCCCAAATGTTCAATAATCCTCTGAACGCTTATTTCAGCAAGAACTCTAGGTGGTTGTAAGAAGAGGATATAGCTCCAATAGCAGAACTAGATTTGGCCAACCCTTTTCTTGAAGACAACTTCGTGAATGTCATCATAGAGTGGCTAAGTGACGAAGCCACTACTTCTGAGTAAAGAAACCTCTCATGCTTTTAAATACTGCACTTAGAATTTTCTGCATTTTGTTGCATTTTTAATTCCTGTCATTTGAGATACAGTAGGAAAACGCCTTTGGATCTCCAGCCGTTGGTTCAAACAGCATAGCTTGTAATGCGGCCCATTTTGCATTCAATAAAACCACACAAGTTTTATTAAGGACATATGGAACCATAAATCTGCCCAATGATGATACTAGTCTTCCGCGCAGAAGCTTGAGGCCTGGTTTTCCATATGATTCCTAATTTCCAAAAGGGTTCCCCAGGGACAAGGATGTCTTAGGATATGAGGACTAGTCCCATTTACACTTCCACTTATTTTAAAACCTCTTTCGAAAAGATTTTTCACACTCATGCATGGAATTTTCACATGAAGTATAGATTAACCATACTCATGACATTTCAGGCATATCATCTCAAACATACATACCAAGTTATTGTGTGATTCGGATCATCATGGCTGTTCCTACAATATTGAAGAAGAGGATGAGGATGAATGTTACGCATCTATCCGTAGAGAATGGAGTGCCTTCGAAGAGTCAGTACCTCCCACTTCAGAAAAACCAGTTGTTATTAATTTGGGGGACTCTATGAATATCAAGGAAGTCAAGATTGGTGGACATTTATCCCGGGATGAAAAGCTCAGATTCACAGAATTATTAAGGGAGTATCAGGACGTCTTTGCATGGTTTTACGCTGACATGCCAGGTTTGGAACCTAAGATCGTGGAACATGCATTACCCACGGATCCCAATGTTAAACCTGTCAGGCAGGGTAGCAGACGGATGAAAGCCGAGTTAGAAGACATAATTAAGGATGAAGTCATGAAGCTTCTCAGAGTACGCTTTATTGAAGCTATCCCTTACTCGGACTGGATTGCGAATATAGTTCCCGTCGTGAAAAAGGATGGCAAAGTTCGGATCTGCGTGGATTATCGAGATCTGAATAGAGCAAGCCCAAAAGACGATTTTCCTCTACCTCACATTGACGTGTTGGTGGATAGTACAGCGGGGTATGAATTGTTCTCGTTTATGGATGGATTCTCTGGATATAACCAAATCCTCATGAAACAGGAGGACAAGCCAAAGACTGCTTTTACCACGCCTTGGGAAACTTTTGCTACAAAGTTATGCCCTTTGGATTAAAGAAAGCGGGGGGCACCTACCAGAAGGCTATGGTCACGTTGTTCCACGACATGATCCATAAAGAAATCGAAGTATATGTTGATGACATGATCGCTAAGTCCAAGAAGGGACATGATCATATACAGGTGTTGAGAAAGCTATTTGAGCGGCTGCGCAAATATAAGTTGAGATTGAACCCTAACAAATGTGTGTTTGGGGCAAAATTTGGGAAACTTCTCGGATTCATGGTCAGTAGCAGGGGCATCGAGATTGATTCTTCAAAGATCCAAGCCATCCATGATCTAGCAACTCCCTCCACAGTAAAAGAAGTGAGAAGCCTTCTAGGGAGACTGAATTATATTTCCAGATTCATCAATCAGCTATCAGATGTGGCTAAACCAATCTTTAAACTGCTCAAGAAGGGTGCAAAAGTGACATGGGATACAGAGTGCAGTCAGGCATTCTAGAAGATCAAGAACTACCTAGTCACTCCGCCAGTACTTGTGCCGCCCATCCGAGGTCATCCTTTGACCTTATATCTGACTATACAACAGGAATCTTTGGGAGCCTTACTCTCCCAAACAAGTCCAACGGATGGTAAGGAAAGAGACATCTATTATTTGAGCAAGAAATTCACCTCGTCTGAAGCAAAGTACATACCTGTTGAAAGGGCATGTGTGGCAACGTATGGGTACTTCGTAGGTTAAGATAGTATACCCTACATCACCATATTCAACTGGTGACAGAAAATGACCCTATCAAATACCTCCTAGAGAAACCCGCTTTAATTGGGAAGTTAGCAAAATGGCATGTGATGTTATCTGAATTTGACATCAAGTATTCTCAACAAAAATCAATAAAAGGGAGAGCCATAGCTGATATGTTGGCAGAAAACTCACAAAGTTGTAAGTCTTCTGGAAAGACAAAGACAGAAGATCAAGTTCTGAACCTGGCAGAGGATAAATGGGTCATGTACTTTGACGGCGCTGTTAACCTGTCTGGAGCTGGCACTGGGCCGGTACTGATATCTTATGATGATCAACATTATCCTGTTGCGGCAAAGATGACTTTCCCTTGTACCAATAATATCTCAGAATACGCAGCTTGCATTCTAGGCTTACGATTGGCCATTTCCATGGAGATACCTAAGTTGCAAGTTTATGGAGATTCCATGCTCATCATTTTACAGACACAGGGAGAGTGGAAAACGAAGGACGCAAAACTCATTCCTTATTATGAATACCTTGAAGAGCTGACACTTAAGTTCGAGGAGGTGTCGTTCGAGTACTTACCAAGATCTCACAACCAGTTTGCAGATGCACTAGCCACATTGGCCTCAATGTTGCAAATAACTGGTGGGTTAGAAATAGAACCCCTAAGGATCGGCATAGTTGAAAGGCCAGCCTAATGTATGCTGATCGAAGAAGAGTTTGATGGAGAGCCGTGGTATTATGACATCAAGAATTATCTCTTAAAAGGGGAGTTTCCCGAGGGATGCCAAGCAGGAGACCGAAGATACATAACCAGGATGGCCAGCAAATTCTACCTCAGTGGACAAATCCTGTACAAAATGTCGTTTGACTCCACTTTATTAAGATGTGTAGATGCTAAAGAAGCAAATACTCTCATGAAGGAGTATTTGCCATTACCTCAAGAAGGCTAATATTTTGGCAATAAGAAATGAACTCTCAGGTCTAAGCTTCTAGGACTCATGGTGACCCCAGATTCCAGAAGAATGCCTTGCTCTGTGAAGAAGAGCTTTCAAGTTTATTCTCCTGCATGATCCCTGGTAACTCCATATCTCAGAAAAATACATTTTTGTGAAAAGTTTTTGTAGGTTTGAGCTTTCTACAGGATACCTGGAGTCCCCGGATCCTAGAATCTCACCTCCAATGTCAAAAGAACAATCTTCGAAATCATCCCTTTGTATGAGATTTCAGTTTTACAGGTTTGAGCTTTCTACAAGATACCTGGAGTCTGTCGCGACCCTCTCGAGCGCCATCGAATGGCTAGCGAGGGTTAATGGGCCGTCCGATGTTGCATGATCGGACGCGGGCCTCTCCCAAGGTCCATTACCCAAATCGCAACTGCTGGATATACGTGGTCGACCTTCAATGTGGTCTAGTGACATGTGATGAGTGTACATGCCAAGGAGTCGCCACCAATCGTTTCGTGGAGGGTACGATCGGAAACCCTATCGAATAGTTGGGAGTGGTCTATTCGATTCTGCGGAAACCAGAGAAGTGGGTTCGGAGACTTAGTTACGCCAACTGTCAGAGTTGACGCCCTTTCGGTACCAAAGCTGAATGGTTTATCTGATCCTAGGATTTCATACAGACGAGTGGGGTACAGATCCTAAATCTAGGAGTTCATGCAGATGGGAAATACTACCCTATCAATCACAATCAATAGAAGTAAATGCGCAAATCAATGGTCCAGTACATGCGGATAAAACACATGAAAGCAGCATGGCATCCTTAATGAGGCCCTATTAGCCTAGAGAAATATCAATCAAAGCTTAGGAACGATTTTGGCATGATTTGCCTATGAGGGGCAAAATCGTAATTTTGAGCAATTCGGGAAAATTCACCTCGAAAGGGTAAATTTGTCATTTTAGATGAATTGGGAAGTCAAAAGGCAGAGGAAATAGGATTGGCCATCAATCCAATCCATTTCCTATTTTTCGGGAATTTCCAGGATTTTTCTGTGATTTTCAAGTGATTTTACCCTTGGAGGGGTAAAGTCGTCATTCGGAAAAAGACGAGAACTGAAAATCTCAAATATTAGGGTTGGTCGTCCACCTGACCCAAACCCTAACTTTAAGCAATTTTCAGAACTCGATTGAGACAAGAAAGACAATTTTCCCATTGAAGGGCAAAATTGTCATTTTGAGAAAAGGGGCGGGACTCGAAAACCCAAACCTAAGAATTGGTCGTTTACTCGACCCTAATTCTTACTTTGGTATTATCGATTTTATCATACTTACATAGCAAAGGCGACTTACTCTTAAAGGGTAATGTCGTCAAGTCTCGGAAGATCGGATTAGAAACCCCAAAAATAGGGTTGACCAGTTGTCTGTGGTCAACCCTCGATTTTTGGGGATTTCTGAATGCTTAGGATTTTTCACAATTTTTCCACATTTTTTGGAATTTTTTTGGAATTTTCTAGCATTTTTTTTTTGGATTTTCTAAGGTTTTTCTGATTTTTTTTTAAATCATTTTCGGAATTTTTTTTTATTAAAAAAAAATATGATTCGGACCGGGTCGACCCGACCCACTCGGGTCGGAACCCGGCCCAGACTCGGACCCGCGCGGACCGCAACTCTAAAAACGACGTCGTCTCATCTTTTTTGTTTTTGGTTTAATCGGATTTAATCCGACGGTCCCTAATGAACCGCGTGGTTAATCCACATCCATCGGATGGTCTGACTAGAACCTACGGTCTAGATTGAAAGAAGACTCGCCCAGGACCGTCTGATTGACTTACTAAAACCTACGGCCACGATTAGAATGTGAGACTCAATCTGGACCGTCCATCCCCACTAACTCAAACGGCGTCGTCTACTTCTTAACCTAAACGGTGTCGTCTTGATTCTATTTGATTTTTCGATTTAAAATATTTTCGAATCATCCTAATTTCTAATCGGACGGTCGTTATAAACCGAACTCAATTAATCTAGACCGTTCGATCTACGCTGACTCACCCTAACAGACTAACGGTCGAGTTGACTCGACACCCACGTGGATCACTCGTAACGCGACACATGGAACTTTGAATCGCGCCTGTGACTGGACGAACGGCTATGCTTCTCCAGCGACGATCTGACGGTGGGATCTTGATGGAATCGCGCGAGACCGGCGGCAATCGACTCGCAATCGACTCTATCCTAACATATCTAAGGATCGAAGCATATAATCCACAGAATCAAGAAAATCATGCGAGTCGCCGAGTACGGCCATGGAAGTTCAATCACACAGACCACGCGAGATTAGATCAATTCACTCACAGATTGACATGGCAGGAGGTGCAGAAGACTTACCTCAAGCTCCGATTGAGCTCGCTTGACCCAGATTTGGCTGGGCAAGAATGAGCAAGGGTCGGCTAGGATAGCTAAGTTCGAAGACTCGATTCAGGGTATGTGAGCGAAATCAATGCAAAATAGAGATGCGACAACGGTCAGTAGTGTTCAGGGAAGGAAACGCACACACAAATCGCAAGAATGATCGTGAAACAGGCAAGTCGCCATTGATGCACAATAGAGAGCTTGAAGCTGTGTCTCACCTTTTTTCGTGATTTCAGGCGGTGCGGCCGGCAACGATCGCTTCCTGAAGTCTTGGACGAGCATGTGACGACCTTCTTTGGCATTGGTTTGGCCGGAGACGGCCCAACCAGTGCCTTGCAGTCGAGTTCAAGTCCTCGACGACCCAGGTCGGAGGACGAGCTCTTTCTCGCGTTTTTTTCTCTCTGTTTCGATTCAGTTTCCTTTCTCTAACTGAATCCCCTCTCCTCTTCAACTGAAAGCCCTTCTAAGGCTTATATGGATTTCAAGAATTTGGCACCGAGTCGGGGAGTTTCAACCGACTGAAATAGCACGTGCTACCACGTGGTTTTAGGTTCAATCAGTGTCGGGGAGGATGTGGATTCCGTCCACCCTCGTTTAGTCCTCCGGCGGGCTTCATCTCGTGCAAATTTGGCACGAATTTGTCCTGCGTTTGAGAATGTTGACTTTCGCAGGTTTAAAGGTTTGACTGACCTCGCCGAAGCTCGTCCGGCGGTCATTTGTCATGGGGCCGGTCTTGATCGAAAGGTCTTGAGGTAAGGAGTAAGACGCCCACCAATGCTTCTTCAGCTGCCGCCGATTGCTTGGTCAATTTTGTCATCGAAATCAAACCTTCCACTGTTCATCTGCGCAGGATCGTGAGGAAGATGATGACACTGTAGCGGACCGGTTCGACCGGTCTGACCGGCGGTCTGACCGGTCTGAACCGGTTCGACCGGTCTGACCGGCGGTCTGACCGGTCTGAACCGGTTCCGAATAGGATTTTTCAAAATTAAACTCAAATTAGAAGGAAATTTTTACAATTGAAGCTCATAATCGAATCTAGGGCATGGATTCTATCAAAAAATATGATTTTTCCCAAAAGTTCATATCAATTTCAACAAAAACCCCAAATTTCCTTTTAATTGCAAATTGGGAATTATGCAATTGAAGGTTCAAATGATCAAATTGGGTCAAATTACCTATGCCAATCGATTCAAAATGGTGAAACCTATTGGGCAGTATGTTTAATTTGCAATGATATCCCTTGAATTGAAAGTAATTTCAATTATGCTCAATTTCAAGGACTAAAAATGCAATTTTAGTATGCAATTTTGCCAAATTCGTGCAATTGAGCAATTTGTACAAACAATTGGGCTAAATTGCAATAAGGGACAGTTAGAATGGATGTCAAGGCCCTAGAAAATGCTAAAATTGCAAATTAAAAGACTCAATTGATATTTTTTTCTCAAATTCAATAATATGGGTTACAAAGGAACACCCATAATTGAATCTGATTTTGAACTTTTTGTGAGGTCAAAAATACAAGGGATTTAAAATAAAAATATTGGCTATTTTTCCATATTTTTTTGACCTCAAATTCTATTTTTCTTGATTTTTTAAGTGTTTTTCTATTTTCTAAAAATGCTAAAAAATATGAAAAATGTGAAAAATTATTTTTTGGTCAAGAATGGTCCCTTGGGCTTGGCCAAGGCCACCAAAGTTGATTTTGTAATTTTCTGACTTTTTATGAATTTTTTTGTGATTTTTCAAAAAAAAAAAACTAAAAAGAACTTGGTCAAAAATCAGGTGTCAACAGCTGCCCCTCTTTGAGAGGAATCTCGTGAGAGGTTTCTCTCAAAGACAGGTGACACCTGAAACTAGACCGACTTTACTTGGGAAAAGAAAAACGAATCCTGACATTCAATCTTTCTTGCCTTGCTGGTGAACGCTCTGCTTGTTGTACTTTGGCTAATGTGAGAGAGAGACGGGGTAGAGATGCTCACCTGTTGCTTACCTATTGATCACCTACCTGATGCTCGTGCGGCATGTGCGGTGTATAGCGGGTTCAAGTGAATATCCAAGGACTCGTCTTTTGAGTATTCTAGGGCGGTTAAACTCTAGCCTGTATGGTAGGCCATACCAGAATGTGATTCCTATACTTGACAGGAACCTGTGAATGACGCACCCAGTCTCTTAGGGATTGTTAGAAGTTTTGATCCGTATGGTGGATCAGACCATGAATAGGACTCCTTTCTGCTAGGAACCTATGGATGACGCA
Organism: Rhodomyrtus psidioides; assembly: GCA_021437785.1. NCBI lineage: Eukaryota > Viridiplantae > Streptophyta > Magnoliopsida > Myrtales > Myrtaceae > Rhodomyrtus > Rhodomyrtus psidioides. The sequence continues at coordinate 15,307,983 of JAILYB010000002.1, forward strand.
CCCAGTTTCTTAGGGATTGTCAGGGGTTTTGATCCGTATGGTGGATCAGACCATGAATAGGACTCCTCTCTGCTAGGAACCTATGGATCACGCACCCAGTCTCTTAGGGATTGTCAGGGGTTTTGATCCGTATGGTGGATCAGACCATGAATAGGACTCCTCTCTGCTAGGAACCTATGGATGACGCACCCAGTCTCTTAGGGATTGTCAGGGGTTTTGATCCGTATGGTGGATCAGACCATGAATAGGACTCCTCTCTGCTATGAACCTATGGATGACGCACCCAGTCTCTTAGGGATTGTCGAACATTTTGATCCTTCAGGGGGATCAGGCCGAGAATAGGACTCCTTTTTGCTAGGAACCTATGGATGACGCACCCAGTCTCTTAGGGATTGTCGAACATTTTGATCCTTCAGGGGGATCAAGCTGAGAATAGGATTCCTCTCTGCTAGGAACCTATAGATGACACACCCAGTCTCTTAGGGATTGTCGAACATTTTGATCCTTCATTCTAAGGAATTAACTAGGATATATACAAATGAGGTGTGCCTAACCCTTAAGGCTTCACCAAATGAGCTATTCTGGGTTTATGGGTTACCTAGAACCTCTTAGAAAGCAGACTTCGTCAACAATTTTTGATCCTATATTCTAAGGAATTAACTAGGATTCATACAAGTGAGGTTTGCCTAACCTTTAGGCTTCACCACATGGGCTATTCTGGGTTTAGGGGTTACCTAGAACCTCACAGAAAGCTGATTCTGAAAATTGTCCTTTCGACACGCGAGGCGTTATTCTGGGATTTGGGGATTCCAAGTATTCCGCAGAAAACTTAAACCTGCAAAACTTTGATAAGATTCTTCTGGGATCTAGGGGTTACCTGAGATCTCGTAGAAAGACTATCTTGAATATTGTCTTTTCGACATTGAAGGTGACATTCTGGGATCTGGGTACTCCAGGTATCCTGCAGAAGCTCAAACCTATAAATTTGAAATCTCACAGAGGGATGATTTCGGAGATTGTCCTTTTGACATTGGAGGTGACATTCTGGGGTCTAGGGACTCCAGGTATCCTGCAGAAAGTTCAAACCTGTAAATTTGAAATCTCACAAAGAGATGATTTCGAAGATTGTCATTTTGACATGTGAGGTGGCATTCTGAGATCTGGGTACTCCAGGTATCTTGCAGAAAGTTTAAACCTATAAATTTGAAATCTCACAGAGGGACGATTTCGTAGATTGTCCTTTTGACATTGGAGGTGACATTCTGGGATCTGGGTACTCCAGGTGTGACATTCTGAAATTCGACCCTTTTCGAAGTAAGATTTCATGAGACATCTCGTCAGTGCGCTTCAGTTAAATCTCACTCAGAGTTGGCCACTCTTGAGAAGACTAACCGATGGGGAAAGGCTAAGTAGGATTTAAGTACGTGGACCAAATAACTCGACCATGGATTGGTATCTTGACCATAAGGATTGCCGAGGGGATATTTTTAGCCATGATAGGCCGGTCTAAGATTGGTCTTGGAACGATTTGCCAGTGTTATACAATTGGATCACGGGTGATTCCGTTCGACCATCGTATAATTTGCGAATCAACCTAAACCAATTCTTGACGATCGTGTCCTTTGGAACTAGCGATTGACCCTCGCAATTACATGACAACCAAGGTCACCATGACTCGAATAACTCTTAAACGTGACATTAGTCACGGGTCGATACGCGTAACTCCTAAGAGCCGCCCGTTAGTTTGAGATACACTGAAATCACCATTGATGGATTTTAACCACGAATTGGACTTCGGAATTGGGCATCGGATATTCGAGAATTCCAACTGTAATAAAATTGGACGTCGCCTCATCAAGAGCCATTAAGACTAGAATTCTCCTGTTATCGATTAGAAAAGAAAACTCGGACTGACAATTGGGAATTTCTCTTTTACCCTTAAGTTAGTGCCTTTCCTTAGAAATAGGCGAGGGCATAATGGACAATTGCCATTCCCCACCGTTGGCCGAAATTTAAGGGTTAGTATGGTCATTTGACCCTTAGATATTTGATGATTGGATTTGACTAGAATGACTAGACAATTACCCCATGAACCACTTTCTTACAAGTTGTCAATCAATTGCACTATTCATGGTCATTCACTCCCAACCACTCCACTTCATCTTTCCCTCCATTTCTTCCTTGTTTCATGTCACTCTATCTCTCCATCTCACCTCCATTGTTCGGCCGACCACTCTTCCCCTCCACCTATTTTTCTCATTTTCTCTCATTCTCTCATCTCTCTCCTTTACGCTCTCTCTCTCGCTCACTCTCTCGGTCTCTAGGCGGAAGCCGACCACCACCACCTTAAGCCACCACCAACCGACCTCCTCTTCCTCTTTAACTGTGAAGGATCGCCGTTCAAGCCCTTAGGCCGCGTGAGCACCCCGATCCGAACCGAGCCATGAGCAAACCGCAGGCTGTTCTTGGGAAGTCCTTGGTTGTTCTTGAGGTGAGCGAATTCTAGAATTTAGTTAGATATGTTAAGGGGGTTAGAGACTTGTGTTAGATGTGTTCTTGACCAAGTTTCCTTGGCCTTTGGTGGATGTTTTTCAAGGAATCAATTCTGTTCTCCGCCGGACAGGATTTGCGCCGCTCCTTTCACGCTATCTCAACCGGTTTTCCTTAGCTCTTGGACTTGGTAAGTTATCCCTAACCTTTTATTAGGATGTTAGGTTACTAATAGATGTTTTATGGTTGGATTGGTAGAGTTTAAGGGCTGTTTTTGTGAGAAAAATGTTAATACCCGAGAGCCCGTGTAATCCCGTTTTCAGCGCGCGTCGGAAATGAAATGGGTCGTTCTAAGTCGTCCGGAGTCCAAATTGAGCTCCGTTTTCGCCCACGCGACCGTAAGATCATGAAGAACGAGGTTCTAAAGTTAGATTGCTAAAACAGTAAACAGATTTATGTCAGTTTTGCTGAGAGTAAGCCTGGTCATGGAAAGACCGAACCTGTCATGAAATGGATGAACCGCGCTTGGTTGTTTCTTGGATTAAAAATGGCGAAATTGAGTTTATATGATGAAGTCCTATTCTGGTCATGAATGACCTTAGGGTATTGAGCATGTGTTGAAGTCATTTTAACTTAATTTGAGCAAGTGAAGTGGTTTAATAGACTAAACCGGAGTTTGAATGGGAAGTGTAAAATAATCGAATGCTCATGGATGACCTATGATCGTGGCTATGTGCCTTGATGGTTAATTGCTTGACTGTGTGATCTTGAGTGCAATTGGCCGTTGGAATGAGATGTATGAGTACTAAATCACATATTAACCTATTAAGGTTAAAGCATGACCCGAGAGCCGTTTTTACGGGGGATCTTGGTAAACATATAATAGCCTGGGCGTTATGACGATGGCGTTTACCAAATGCAAGCATGACCCGAGAGCCGTTTTTACGGGGGGTCCTGGTAAACATATAATAGCCTGGGCGTTATGACGAGGGCGTTTACCAAATGCAAGTATGACCTAAGAGCCGTTTTTACGGGGGGTCCGGGCAGATGAAATTATTAGACCTGGACGTTATGACGAGGGCCCTGCCTAATACAATGTGATTATTAAGCTATGTCCCGGGCGCTACGGCGAGGGCTGGATAGCTAGAATCGAGTTATTGATGGGTTGCCTTATTCGAGCAGTTGATTGTTTAGATGCCTAAAGTACGAAGCTTAGCTTAAATCGTGAAATCGCATCTTGAATTGGGTTGAATGGAGTGTCTATGTCTTGTACTCCTATTTATTGTCTTAAATGCCATGATTATGCTTTTTATTAGAATTGTTTATTTTCAGGTGTTAGGAGGTACTAATGGCCTAGTTTAGGGTTAGGAATGACTTGCTGAGATTTATTTTCAACCCCGTCGTGGGACAACATTTTCAGGTCCCGAATGACGAGGTCCCTTGAATATTATGGACTGACTTTTGAAGATACCCTTTTGAAGAAGATGAACCGTTAACCTTACCTGACTGTATTTCCCTTTTAAGACTTAGGGAGCTATTTTCTTATTTTGGGTTGTTCACGCCTATATAGCTCTGTAGGGTTAAACTTCATCTACCGTTGTTTTATTAAAGGAGGTTGTATTTTGGGAGATGGCAAGTTGTAACTCTGTTGTGTATTTGACGCTTTTAAGGAGTGTATGAAGTAAGTTTTAAATCTCTCTTTTTCATCCTGAGTCATTGTGTTCGGAAAGAAAATTTTTGTAAAGAAGATGGTTTGTCGCTTCCGCAAGTACATTTGGTATTGCACTTAAGTCGTTCGCCGTTGATCTTGGGAACTACTCAATGCAAACGGCCGTGGCGGGATGTTAGCGAGCCCAAGAAGGGCATGGGGCGTTACACTAGGTATCCTGCAGAAAGATCAAACCTACAAAATTGTTCATAAGAATGTGTTTTCCTGAGATAAGGAATTACCAGGGACCTTGCAGGAAAATAAACTTGAAAGCTCTTCTTCACAGAGCAAGGCATCCTTCTAGAATCTGGGGCTACCATGATTCATATAGAAGTTTAACCAAAAAAATAGCATTCTAGAATCTGGGGTTACCAAGAATCTGTCAGAAACTCAGGCATATAAACTCTCCTTCTTAGAGAAATATGTCATTCTGGGACTTGGGGCTACCACGAGTCCTGCAGAAGTTTAAACTTGAAATATATTCTTCACAAAAGAAGTAGCATTCCGAGGTCTGGGGATATCAGGGGTCCTACAGAAGCTTGAACATGTAAACTCTTTCTTACCAAGAGAGGTTGCGCTCTTCTGAGATCTGGGCTTGCCAAGAATTCTACAGAAGTTTAGACATGTTAAACGTTTCTCACCAAGAGTGATACAAGCTGTTTTAGGAGCCGAAGTCATCAAGAATCTTGCAGAAGCTCCAATCTGAAAAATTTCTTACCGAAGGCACATCAATGGTCTTTAAGTGATATATGATGTCAAACTGACAGCACTTTATGACTTATATCATGGTCATAAAAAATTTAATGAATGCATTATGATGCTGGAGGTTATCCAAAACACCTTGCAACATACGGAAGTGATCAAAAATCCCTTGTGAGGAAAGTTTGAATCAAACAATCTGAAATTACCCACATGAGTTTGGTTAAAATGTCCATTGGAGTATTCTCATCAAAAAGGACTTCTCACCGTTTTTGAGATAATGGTCTTTCACCAAGAATGCACTCGAATTTCCTATCAGACCTGCGCCTAGGGTTCAGGACCATTCGCAGTGAATACACCTCGATCGATCAGGAGGACTTCTAAGGGACCGTAATGTTGGGCTTGGTCAACGGTTTTCAAAGGGGGACTTGCGTGCAAGTCAAGGCTTTCGAAGAGAAGTCTTCAATGTCTGCTCCAGGTTTACAAGTCAAGAAACCTGCAAAATGAGAAAGAAATAATCTTGCTCGAACTTCCTCGAGCTAAGCTTAGACAATAAACCCTATGTCAATCTAAGTGCCTTAATCAGAAAAGGCTTTTCAGGGTTGTAACGTAGGTGGGATTGGGGACCAAAAAAGGCTTGTTTTTGGCTCAGAATACGCGAAGGGTTTAACATTGGTGATCATTGCAAGTTTGCTGCCATCTTGCCCCTTCTGGTTCAAAGAGCATCTTTAGTCTTTGAAGTTCATTAGTAGTCTTTGAAGAGCATTGTCAGTCTTCGAAGCGCACATTTGTCTTTAGAGAATATCTCTTTCATGTTGAGACGGTGTCAACATCTTGTCTACGCTTTCATCATTTAAGTGTGACATGATTGGGAGCATCTTTTGTAATCTAGCTCCCTTTGAATTTTCTCTTACGTCCAGATCTCACTAGTGGCCTATACAAAGGTATCATGCCATCTTTTGGCTATTACAAGATGTACAAATATTTGAATGGGCATTGGCCTTGCTTTTACCAGGCACTTTGCTCTTTCTCGATGCCCAAGATCGGATTTTTTTCTTTTTCTTGAAATCCCATCTTTTCTCTTCTTTTGGGAATCAGCATTTTCAAATGAGTGTGCTAGATGTACAGCTTGAATCTCAGTACACCAACATTAACTCAGGAATTTTCCACAAATCCAATATTTTGAACTCTTCTGCTCGGGAAGTGATGTCGCTTCTACTTTGGAATATGCAATGATCACCAATGGGTTTGTGAAACGAACGTACAGGCTCGACTGGGCTGTACAAGAGGTAAAAGTGTATGTGATAGAGAAACAAATGCTTTTCGTCATCCTAAAGCACCTGAATTACCATAGAAGTTAAAATGACAAGCAACACACGAAGATTGATGCAAGTCTGAGCAAGAGAACTTCTAACCATTTACCTCCTGATACCGCTGGACGTACCTCCAGTTTGCCCCATTGTGGGGTGGTTCTTGACAGGGGTAAAGAATGAAACCGTCGTTCAAAGGGTTATCAATGGTCACCTGTAGTGTTTATGATAGAGAAACGAATGCCTCCGTCGTCTCGATCCATGTAATCACTGCGAATAACCCTTACGTCCGTAGGTCAAGGTCTTGCTATCATTTCCACTCCACTTATCTCTCAAGTGTGTATAGGATGTGTTTGGACTAGGCTTGCCTCTTGTATGAGGAAACATCCTTTTGAACGGTTTAAACAACTTTTGTTGGAAAAGTTCATCTCGCTTTCTCCAAAACTTACCTCCAAGGGGATTTATGATGCACAATGCATATTTCAATCATGTTCAGATAACCACCAAGTTTAAACATGAATGCCAATGACATGACTGTGAGAATTTTGCGACTTTCTAGACATGAGATTTGAATGTATGCTAGATTCCAAGAAGCCTTCAAATTCTAGCAATAAGGATTCTGACAGTCTTAAAATCTAAGAGATTGGGAAATGAATACTTACCTGCCCAGCGTGGCTAGGGATCCCTGAAAAACATAAAAGGAATATGTCGATGTATGCTCTCGAATTTCAGAAAATTAGAACGATACACCTTACCCTTGATCATGCACTCCAATGGGAGTGGATAGATTCATAAAAATCTGCATTTTTCTTAACAACACAAGATGGTTAAGTTGTTCTAAAATTTCTTAAAATTATCAGTCTTTGGAGAAAAAGGACATGTACCTGGTCACCATGACAGTAAGTCCTCTTGATCATGCATTCTAATTGGCTTCATTCATTTTGGAACGTGCTCCTGTGCCCTTCTTTTGAAGTTTCCTGCTCTTCGTTTTGCTGTCTGCTGTCTTCATCGGACATTCTTGGTATTTGCCCTCGAGGACCTTGCTTCCTTGAGTCCTGCAATATTGAACACATGCTAATGTATGCATGGATGCATGACATGCTTATGCAATGACTATCATGAAGAGTAGGCTCAATTCGGGGTAAGTCATATGACCGGGATCTGATTTTATTTCAAGTGTAATATTTCTTCACAGCATCTGAATTTACAGGGTGCCCCAGTTCTTCTCCCTCGGAGTTTACAAGAATTAATGCTCCTCCCGTGAGGATCTTCTTGATAATGTAGGGGCCTTCGTAATTTGGCGTGAATTTTCCCCCTGGGTGGGTAGTACTCGGCAAAACTTTCCTAATTACCAAGTCATTTACTTCGAAGTTTCTGGTCTTGACCTTTCGATTGAACGCCCTGGCTACCCTTTTCTGGTAAGTCTGTCCATGGCAAATGGCTTTAAGACGTTTCTCGTCTATTAAATTCAACTGTTCATATCTGTGTTTGAAATACTCTGACTCAGAGAGTTTATCTTCTGATAAGATTCTCAAAGAGGGAATCTTAACTTCTACGGGTAGAACTGCTTCTGTCCCATACACCAGACTGTAGGGAGTTGCCCCTGTAGAAGTCCTGATCGACGTTCGGTAGGCCATCAAGGCGAAGGGCAGCCTTTCGTGCCAATCCCGGTAGTTTTCTGCTATTTTAGCCAAGATTCTCTTGATGTTTTTGTTGGCTGATTCCACTGCCCCATTCATCTGTGGGCGGTAAGGAGATGAGTTCAGATGTCGAATGCCAAAGTGATCAAGTAGATCATCGACAATCTTGTTGTTTAGGTTAGACCCGTTATCTGTGATGATCGCTTGAGGGGTACCATACCGGGATATGATGTCTCTTTTGATGAATCTTGCCACATTTCTTGCAGTGACATTCTTGTAAGAGCTGGCTTCTACCCATTTTGTGAAGTAATCAATTGCTACCAAGATGAAGCGATGACCATTTGAAGCCACAGGATTAACAGGCCCGATCATGTCTATGCCCCACATAGAGAAAGGACAAACTTCAGACATTTGGTGTAATTCGTTTGGGGGTGCATTGATCTTATCACCGTATATTTGGCACTGGTGGCATGACCGGACGTGCTGACAGCAATCTGATTCGATGGTCATCCAATAATAGCCAAGCCGCATGATCTTCCTAGCGAGGAAGTGGCCGTTCATGTGAGGCCCACATATTCCTTCATGGATCTCTTTCAAGAGGATATTTGCTTCTTTGGCATCTACACATCTTAATAGAGAAGAATCAAAGGATCTTTTGTACAGAATTTGTCCATTGAGAAAGAACTTGCTGGCCATCTTGGTTATGTATCTCCGGTCTCCTGGTTGGCATCCTTCAGGGAACTCACCTTTTGAGAGATAGTTCTTGATGTCGTAATACCATGGTTCCCCATCAAACTCTTCTTCGATTAGCATGCAATAAGCTGGCCGTTCAACTATATTGATCCTTATGGGTTCTATATCCAACCCTCCAGTTGTTTGCAACATTGAGGCAAGGGTGGCTAACGCATCTACAAATTGATTGTGGGATCTCGATAGGTATTCGAATGACACTTCTTTGAATTCGAGTATTAATTCTTCAAGGTTTTCATGATAAGGGATGAGCTTTGTATCTTTCATCTTCCACTCTCCTTGTGTCTGTAAAATGATGAGCATGGAATCTCTAAAAACTTGCAACCTAGGTATCTTCATGGAAATGGCCAATCGTAGGCCTAAAATGCACGCCTCATATTCTGAGATGTTGTTGGTGCAAGGGAAAGTTATTTTTTCCGCCACAGGGTAATGTTGATCATCCGGGGATATCAGTACTGCCCCAGTGCCTGCCCCTGATAGATTAACAGCACCATCAAAGTACATGACCCACTTGTCTTCTGCTAAGTTGAGAATTTGACCTTCTGTGCTTGTTGCTTCAGGAGACTCATCGTTTGACGGGTTTTTTGCTAGCATGTCAGCTATAGCTCTTCCTTTAACTGACTTCTGTGGAGAGCACTTGATGTCAAATTCAGACAGCATTACGTGCCGTTTTGCTAATTTCGCAATCAAAGCGGGTTTCTCCAGGAGGTATTTGACAGGATCGTTCTCTGTTACGAGCTGAATGTGGTGGTGTAGGGTGTACTGTCTCAGTCTGCGAAGTACCCATACCGCTGCTACACAGGCTCTTTCGACTGGTGCATATTTTGCTTCAGATGGTGTGAATTGCTTACTCAGGTAATAGATGACTCTTTCTTTACCATCTATCGGGCTTGTTTGGGCAAGTAAGGCTCCCAAGGATTCCTGCTGTAAAGTCAGATATAAGGTCAATGGGTGACCAGAAATTGGTGGCACAAGTACCGGCGGTGTGATCAGATAGTTCTTGATCATTTGGAATGCCCTGCTGCATTCACCATCCCATGTTACTTTCGCGCCTTTCTTAAGCAATTTGAATATAGGCTTAGCCACATCAGACAGTTGATTGACAAATCTGGCAATATAGTTCAGTCTCCCCAGAAGGCTTCTCACTTCTTTTACTGTGGAAGGAGTTGACAGACTGTGGATAGCTTGAATCTTTGAAGGATCAATCTCAATGCCCCTATTACTGACTATGAACCCAAGAAGTTTCCCAAATCTCGCCCCAAACACACATTTGTTAGGGTTCAGCCTCAACTTATATTTGCGCAGGCGCTCAAATAATTTTCTTAACACTTGTATGTGATCCTGTTCTTTCTTGGATTTGGCGATCATGTCATCGACGTATACTTCAATTTCTTTGTGGATCATATCATGAAATAATGTGACCATAGCCTTCTGATAGGTCGCCCCGGCGTTCTTTAATCCAAATGGCATGACTTTGTAGCAAAAGTTCCCCCAGGGTGTGGTAAAAGCAGTCTTCAATTTGTCTTCTTATTTTATGAAGATTTGGTTATATCCCGAAAATCCATCCATAAACGAGAACAATTCATAACCTGCTGTGCTATCCACCAACACATCAATGTGAGGAAGTGGAAAATCATCTTTTGGGCTTGCTCTAATCAGATCTCGGTAATCCACGCAGATCCGAACTTTACCGTCCTTTTTCATGACGGGGACTATATTTGCAATCCAGTCTGAGTATGGGATAGCTTCAATAAAGCCTACCCTAAGAAGTTTCATGACTTCTTCCTTAATTTTGTCTTCCAACTCGGCCTTCATCCGTCTGCTGCCTTGCTTGACAGGTTTGATACTGGGATCTGTGGGTAAGGCATGCTCCACGATCTTAGGATCTAGGCCTGGCATATCAGCGTAAGACCATGCAAAAATGTCTTGATATTCTTTCAATAACTCTGTGAACTCGAGCCTTTCATTTCGGGATAAATGCCCGCCGATCTTGACCTCTTTGATATTCACGGAGTCTCCCAGATTAACAATGATTGGTTCTTCTGAAGTAGGAGGTGTCGATTCCTCAAAGGCATTCCAATCTCTGCGGATAGACGCATAACCCTCGTCTTCATCTTCCTCAATGCTATAAGAATGGTTACTGGAGAAGTCCGAATCTCGTAACAACCTGGTATGCATGTTTGAGATGATATGCCTGAAATGTCATGAGTATGGTTAGTTTGTATTCCATAAGAACGACATGTATGATCATGGAAAGTCTTTTCGAAAGAGTTTTCGAAATAGGTACAGGTATAAACGGGACTAATCCTCATGTTATTGGATATCCTGGCCCCAAGGAAATCTTTTTGGAAATTAGGAATCATATGGCAAATCAGGCCTCAAGCTTCTGTGTGGAAGACTAGTATCATCATTGGGCTGATTCGTGGCTCCATATGTCCTTAACGAAACATGCGTGGTTTTATTGAATGCAAGATGGGCCGCGTTACAAGATGTGCTAGTTGGACCAACGGCCAGAGATCCAAAGGCGTTTCCCTATACGTACAATAATGAAAGAAAATACAATAAAATGCAGGAAGTTTTTAAATGCAGTATTTAAAGACAAAGGAAGAGGCTCTTTACTTAGAGGAAGTGGCTCCATTGTCCAACCACTCCATGATGACATTCACAGAGTCATATTTGAGAAAAAGATTTGTCAGATCTGGTTCTATCGGTGAAGTGACATCTTCTTCAGACAACCATTTAGAGTTCTGGTTGAAGTGGGCATTCAAAGGGTTATTGAACATTTGAGACCTGCCTTTCCAAGTTGGAGAACCGATGAATGAGTCATTCGGGCTGTTTCGGCCTCCCAGGCGTACCAGGCTCCTGCCTCGACCTCTGCCTGTTGTCTTTGGGTCAAATCCATCCATGTGATATTTCTGATACCCCAAGCCCATTCTATGTGGGTTAGCTTTTAACTGCAGTGGGGTATTTATTCCTTGATTGTGTCTGCCTAGGCCTTTTTCGGGGTTGAATCCGTATGCCAGTAGCATCTTAGCTGGTAGAAGACTGGCTTCTGAGATGTAGGGGGTTTTTAGCCTTGTCCCTGCCGGGGTATGAATTGTTGCTACCAGTTCTAGGGAATGATAGCTCGCCTTTGTTTTTACTTCGGGTTCAACATAAGGTATGGCACTGTTCTGGTATGTCTGGAGGTTGACTTCTCCATGTACAGTAATCACCTTCCCATCTACTGCGAAGTGTACCTTTTGATGCAAGCTTGAAGGGACAGCTCCTGCTGTATGGATCCAAGGCCTTCCCAACAAAAACCCAAATGCACTGGGCAGATCCATCACTTGGAAGTTTATAGAGAACTTTGTCGGGCCGATGGATACGTCAAGCTCAATCTCAGCCACCACAGTCTTCTTCATCCCGTCGAAAGCTCTCACAGCCGTTTTGGATGTTTTAACCGTTTCTTCATTGATTCCCAATCTTCTCAGGGTAGCCAAAGGGCAAATGTTGAAGGCTGATCCATTGTCGATCAATACGTGGGCCACTCTTTTTCCGTTACATTGCGCGGAAATATACAAGACCTTGTTATGCCCTTTTCCTTCCATGGGGAAGTCCTCGTCAGAGAAGCTCAATTGGTTTTTTAAAAGGATCGTCCCCACAAAGTCCCCTAATTGTACCTCATTAATTGTTTCAGGGACATGTACTTCATTAAGTATCCTCAACAGTGCGTTCTTGTGCTTTTCGGAATTGATGAACAGATCCAATAGGGATATCTTAGCGGGTAATTTCCTCAGCTGTTCTATCACCTCAAACTCGCTGGTTTTGATGATCGATATGAGCTTTTCCGCGTCTTCCTTTGAGACCTCCCTTTTTTCGGATTGGCCCTCCTGGGGGCATAGAATCGTCCGGACCTCATTACCGCGTCTACCTGTGTGGTCCCATAGTCCCAATGGACTGCTTTAGGATCGTATTCTTCTACTGGAGGGACTTTTATAGTTACAGTTGTCTGATGAGGTATCTCTAGTTTAGATGTGTCGCCTTCTTCCTCTTGCGGCAATCGAATCATGATAGGCTTGACTAGGCAATTTTCCACCCTGCTCGGGTTATCCAGTTCTTCCAACCTGATTACCACGGTCGTGACGGTTTCGATCATCGATACGGTGTTGTCAAGTTCTTCTATGCCCTTCGAGATCTCTGGTTGAGAGAGATCATCGATACGGTGTTGAAGTTGTACCCTCCAGAATCTTGACCAAGGTTGTCTATAATTCCGCCCTTCTCAAGTGCGTCGGCCATAAATTTGAGGTCTGCTAGACTTCGTCTCTTGGCTTCCAGTTCGTCTTCTTCGAACTCTTCCTCTGACTGAGTGACTGGCCCAAGACTGTTTACCAGATTCTCATGTGAGGTACCCCACGTATTACCCTGCTCAGTCTTGATCACGAAGTAGCTACCTTCCAAAGATAAGGAAGCTTTGACTCCTTCGAACTCTTCATTGGTGATATCAGACATTATCCCCAAGCTCATCATCTTAGCGATGCATAGTCTCTTTTGGTCAGTCGAGATCGCTTCTGCTTTTGGGTATGATGAAGCGGTTATTAGCAGGTCGGTCAGCTTAAGCACATCTACCTTCAGCTTGAGGTAGTCTTCTTCCCCTTCAGAGAATATTGCTCCTACTGCTTGATGATCTGGCAGTGGATTTTCTTGTACATTTGGGGTCGCATTGTCAAACTTTAGAATCTGGCTATCAATTAGGGCTTGCACTTTCAGCTTAAGGATATAACAGTTATCCACATTATGTCATCTTTCGCCCATATGGTAGGCACAGGTCTGGCTCTCATCAAAGCCAGGATACCTTGCAGGGTTTGCCCTGGGCGGTTCTTTCGCCACCAGGTGTTGCTCTAGCAGCATCGGGAGCAACTTGGATAAAGGCCTCGGGAGCTGAGAGAATTGCTTCTGGGGTTGCTTTCTTCTAGGCTCTTGCACCTTAGGTGTCGACCAGGACGATCCTCCTTTGGCCTGGTTGGAATTGCCGAACGTCTTGGGCTTGTGGGGATCTGGTATAAATGCTATGTCGAGTCCGGCTTCTCTCTCCTTTTTTAAGGGGTATTGCCTTCTAGAAGCTTCATGAGGCTTTCTTTCCCTTAAGGCCCATTCTAGTCTTTCGGCAACCTTAATCAAGTGTGCGAATGTTTGACACCCGGAAGTGTTTAGCCTGTCAAAGTACTCGTAGGGGAGTGCTTTCAGGAATAGGTCAATCAGCTTCTCTTCTGGGATTGATGGCTTTACTTGGGTGGCCAAGGCTTGCCACCTCTGGGCATATGTCCTGATTAGTTCACCTCTTGCCTTTGAAGTTCGCAGAAGGTCTTCTCTTGTAGGGGCCGTAGAGGTGTTGAATTTGTACTGTCTGAGGAAGTTTTCTGCAAGATCCTCCTACCCATCCTAATCTTCTAGGTCTAGCTCAATGAACCAGGCCAGAGCGGAGCCAGCCAAACTCTCTTGGAATGTGTTCATTAGTAGCGGAATATAATCTGAATAGTGCGCCATCTTGCGCAGGTAATACTTGAGGTGTGCTCGGGGACAACCTGTCCCATTGTATTTTCTTATAAACTCTAGCTCCTTATAGTTAGGAGGAGTCTCTACCTTAGCGAAAGGAGATATCTTGTCGAAGCGGGCTAACTCGTAACCTTGACTGCTCAGGCACTCCTCGATTTTAGCCAACCTTTTAGCCTCCGCTTCAGTTTTCATGGTCTGCTTCCCATTCTCCTCCTTCTCGAGGTTGATAACAACAGGCAAAGCCTTTGGTTGTGATCGACTGTTTGGTTCATGGACATCCTCCTCTGTATGTCGAGTATCCCTTGTTACCTCTCTATCTGCTACATCAGGTATCGAAGAAAGGCTTGAGTTGTTCTGGTTATGGGCTATGGTTTGTTTAGCTTGGGTGGCCTCCTGCATGGCCTTGATGTCGGCCATCATAGTTGCTAAGGCGGTCATCTGAGATTCCAACATGCCCACACGCGGAGTCAATTCTTGTCTTAAAGCGGGTACGGAAACGATGTGTTGGTAGTTCCGTGATGAGAGGGTACCTGTTTCAGAAAGATTTCTAGTGAGTGCTTCGCGTATTGTTGGTAAAAAGAAGCAGTTAATTCTTTCAGTTGCATGCTTCTTGTCAGTAGATGAGAAAAAGGGCTACCTTGTGAGCCTTAGCCTCACGTAAGTAGTTCTTTTAGTCATTTCCTGATATGAATTCATGAAATCAAAAGAGGCGTAATTTCTGACGATAGTTTTTATGCATTCGCAAACTATGTTCACATTCATGCTCATGTGTCCAAGATAGTATCTAACAGAAATGAGAATGTATGAGAATGTGTCATAATGTTTGCTTATTTTACACTTGACGGAATAGTCTATTCAAGTCTAGGACGCTTGAGGTCTAAAGTATCCTCATCATCCTAGTATGGATTCCCCTCTTTAGTCTGGGACTCCTCGTCTTCTGAACATGACAGCGGTCCCATGTCTTTGGGTATGTACGGCTCTATTCCAGGTACGTACGGCACGATGTATTCGGGTATGTAGGGCTCGACAAGGCTTCGTCGGGTCGCTTCGAAGTGTTGAATGTATTCTCACGAGTCATGTTTTCTGGCCAACTTATTTCTTCAGCCTGAGAATTCTTCAAAGAGCGTATGATGGATGCCACCTTGGCTTCAAACTGTCTCTTCTCTTCCTCTGTGAGGGTCTGGCTTGGTAAGTCAAAGGAAAAGATACCAGGTTGCGTTGGAGAAGGGATCTCTTGTAGAGCTCCAAACTGTCGAATCACCCTCCTTGGATAGTATGCGGTAGCGCCCGTGAATCCTAGCAAGGGGACTGGACCTTTGTCATCACATGCCAATCTGACTTTGCTCAGCGTTGGCAACCTTAGCCGCCATCGGAGTTGTTCGGGTTTTAGGATTTTAAGGAAGTTTTTCCACTCTATAAAGTTGAACTTAGGAACACGTGTATGGGTTCTGACAAAGGTTTTAAGAGGGTGCACATCGGGGCTGATTTCAGTGAAACCTATGCGAATGTGAAATTTTCTGATATGGGAAGTGAACCACAGATATAGAAGATCACTAGAGGCTCCAAAGATTCCCTTTTTACTTTTCCTGAAGCGATTTAAGGAAAGGAAGGTCTCGGCAAGGAGGATGTTTGAGTAGTTCCACCCACAACAGACTTGTCTAGCTACTACAGCCATGATAGGGTCAAAGGTGACAGATGAGATCGGGAATAGTACAAAGCTAAAGAATGCCAAGACAAAGGCTCTACCAGATTTGGTTCCTTTAGCAGCAGGGAGGCGGGAAAATCGGTCTATAAGGAAAGATAAGGAGACTCGTCCAGAATTACTTTTTGCATCTGCTTTGACTTCATTCAGGCCTGTGTCAAGGAATTCAGCCACCTGACTCAAGGGTTCAAATCCTATAGGGGGTCGGACGAGCGTAGGAGTGAACTCAACTCCGATGACGGCGCTGTACTCCTCGATAGTGGGAGTAATCTCTAGTCCTTCCATGCAAAATGTAGCGGTAGTAGGATCCCAGTAGAGCGCCATGGCTTGAATAAAGGCAGGTGGACACTCAATCTTCAGCAGGTCCAGTAGGTATCCTAGTCGTGATTCAGCATACTTTTGGCTGGCTTCGCCCATGCTGTCCCACCATGATTGGAGTTCGGCCCGCGGGATTTTGAATTCTTGAATATCATTCTTTCCCATCAAGTCTAAAATATGCAAATGATTTTGAAAAGTCAATCGTCAGAAATTACTTTAAACGTATGAACATGCAGATGTCATGAGATATGCATGAGCTAACTCGATTGCATAGTTCAAATGAAGAAATGGAAATTAGGACCTTCTTCAGGTCTTGAAAGCCTGACTCAAAGCCTAATTCAAATTTCAAGAAAGTGAATTATGCAATTTAGTCAGGTTTACTCAGTGACTAAGGGAAATAGCAACGTCACATTCCATTGGTCAATACATCGAAAGAACAAAGTGGAGTGAACTTTTATTACAATCAAGATGCCTAATGGAAGAAAGGTAAAGAGAGATCTTTCAAACAAGAAAGCTGTAAAAGACCGTTGGAATGTGAGGATCCAAATCACTCTTTTCCTAGAGGTCTATCCAAACGACAGTTGGTCGGGAGTTTTCCTTTAATCAAGTGTAAGGGAGTCGTCTTCAGTGTTTTGGTCGAGAGGCTGTAGTTCCTCTGGCCATTCTCTGGTCCACGGTACGACGACTTCAGGAGCCTTCTCGGGTTTCGGTTTCTTGAGTGTGATACGCTTCGGTTTTGTCTTGGTCGCGGGGCGCCTCTTTCTTCCCTAGAAAGTGACCATGGGCACACTTTCTCTGGCCAGTAGTTCAGCCTTCCGACGGGCATATGCCTCTCTGGCCAACTGGTTGTGACGCTGCCTCTTCATCTCCAGATAATTCTTAAACATCTTATCCGCTTGTCGCTTAAATCTGAGATTATCAACGTAATAGCGGGTTTGACAGTCTTCCGCATATCCTAGCTTAAGTCCAGTCAGTTCCCGACCATGCACGAATCTAGTGAAGTGTAGCCTTGTGTTTGGTCCGGGGCGAGTGACTTTCCTAAGGTATTCGAAGGTCACCAATTCTGTCGAGCTCTTAGGGAACCGCGACATTCTACCCTATTACCATTGCTGTTTCAATTAGTCACTTGAGCGATTTGCATGATGTGAATGCATATGAATGTATGTAATGCATGAGTCATATTATGGAGCAGGGAGCAGTAAAGTACATCGGAAATAAATGCCTTACCAACCATCCTTGGGGAAAGTGGAATGTCCCCCTCTTATCAAAGGGCGGTTTTAGGTATACCAACCATCCATAGACATGCGCATGAGACAAGTGGGTATACTCTAAGAAATAAAAAATCAGGTGAGGAACCTACGGCTGAAGCTCCCACGATCCACACGAGGCAGATTCCTCCCCAAGGGTACCTACCCAAGAGGGCTAGATATCGCCAATGCAGATGGTAGGCGGGAATGAATACGAAAGTCTCAAGTGCCATCAAACACAAGATTCTTTACACACTCCTTCCCTATCTAAGGTAACCTAGAGGTGGTTGCAGGCGGGGTTTGACCGCCAGTGTGTGCAATGTGTCGTGATCATCACAATGCAAAGTCATGCACAGCGTATGTGCATAAAAATAGACATACATTCCCAACTCCAACCTGCAGGAAAAAATGTCAACAATCACTCCACCCCTTATTTCTCTAATCTGCAAAAACATCTAACACAATGGTTAGCATACGTACCTCACCTTCGAGAGCATCTGCAGAAAATAATGTCAGATAAACCAAGCAACTTTTTAATCGGCTCAAGTCCTCTGGAATGCGTAACCAGAGATTCTGGTTTAGAATCATTCCCCAGCGGAGTCGCCAGTCTGTCGCGATCCTCTCGAGCGCCATCGAATGGCTAGAGAGGGTTAATGGGCCGTCCGATGTTGCATGATCGGACGCGGGCCTCTCCCAAGGTCCATTACCCAAATCGCAACTGCTGGATATACGTGGTCGACCTTCAATGTGGTCTAGTGACATGTGATGAGTGTACATGCCAAGGAGTCGCCACCAATCGTTTCATGGAGGGTACGATCGGAAACCCTATCGAATAGTTGGGAGTGGTCTATTCGATTCTGCGGAAACCAGAGAAGTGGGTTCGGAGACTTAGTTACGCCAACTGTCAGAGTTGACGCCCTTTCGGTACCTAAGCTGAATGGTTTATCTGATCCTAGGATTTCATACAGACGAGTGGGGTACAGAACCTAAATCTAGGAGTTCATGCAGATAGGAAATACTACCCTATCAATCACAATCAATAGAAGTAAATGCGCAAATCAAGGGTCCAGTACATGCGGATAAAACACATAAAAGCAGCATGTCATCCTTAATGAGGCCCTATTAGCCTAGAGAAATATCAATCAAAGCTTAGGAACGATTTTGGCATGATTTGCCCATGAGGGGCAAAATCGTAATTTTGAGCAATTCGGGAAAATTCACCTCGAAAGGGTAAATCTGTCATTTTAGATGAATTGGGAAGTCAAAAGGTAGAGGAAATAGGATTGGCCATCAATCCAATCAATTTCCTATTTTTCGGGAATTTCTAGGATTTTTCTGGGATTTTCAAGTGAT
Organism: Rhodomyrtus psidioides; assembly: GCA_021437785.1. NCBI lineage: Eukaryota > Viridiplantae > Streptophyta > Magnoliopsida > Myrtales > Myrtaceae > Rhodomyrtus > Rhodomyrtus psidioides. Next base: position 15,326,735 of record JAILYB010000002.1, read on the forward strand.
TTTACCCTTAGAGGGGTAAAGTCGTCATTCGGACAAAGACGAGAACTGAAAATCTCAAATATTAGGGTTGGTCGTCCACCTTACCCAAACCCTAACTTTAAGCAATTTTCAGAACTCGATTGAGACAAGAAAGACAATTTTCCCATTGAAGGGCAAAATTGTCATTTTGAGAAAAGGGGCGGGACTCGAAAACCCAAACCTAAGAATTGGTCGCTTACTCGACCCTAATTCTTACTTTGGCATTATCGATTTTATCATTCTTACACAGTAAAGGCGACTTACTCTTAAAGGGTAATGTCGTCAAGTCTCGGAAGATCGGATAAGAAACCCCAAAAATAGGGTTGACCAGTTGTCTGTGGTCAACCCTCGATTTTTGGGGATTTCTGAATGCCTAGGATTTTTCACAATTTTTCCACATTTTTTGGAATTTTTTTGGAATTTTCTAGCATTTTTTTTTTGGATTTTCTAAGGTTTTTCTGATTTTTTTTAAATCATTTTCGGAATTTTTTTTTATTAAAAAAAAATATGATTCGGACCGGGTCGACCCACTCGGGTCGGAACCCGGCCCAGACTCGGACCCGCGCAGACCGCAACTCTAAAAACGACGTCGTCTCATCTTTTTTGTTTTTGGTTTAATCGGATTTAATCCGACGGTCCCTAATGAACCGCGTGGTTAATCCACATCCATCAGATGGTCTGACCAGAACCTACGGTCTAGATTGAAAGAAGACTCGCCCAGTACCGTCTGATTGACTTACTAAAACCTACGGCCACGATTAGAATGTGAGACTCAATCTGGACCGTCCATCCTCACTAACTCAAACAACGTCGTCTACTTCTTAACCTAAACGGTGTCGTCTTGATTCTATTTGATTTTTCGATTTAAAATATTTTCGAATCATCCTAATTTCTAATCGGACGGTCGTTATAAATCGAACTCAATTAATTTAGACCGTTCGATCTACACTGACTCACCCTAACAGACTAACGGTCGAGCTGACTCGACACCCACGTGGACCACTCGTAACGCGACACATGGAACTTTGACCCGCTAACTTCGCCACGTCAGCTTGGTCTTCAACCTCGCGCCTGTGACTGGACGAACGACTATGCTTCTCCGGTGACGATCTGACGGTGGGATCTTGACGGAATCGCGCGAGACCGGCGGCAATCGACTCGCAATCGACTCTATCCTAACATATCTAAGGATCGAAGCATATAATCCACAGAATCAAGAACATCATGCGAGTCGCCGAGTACGGCCATGGAAGTTCAATCACACAGACCACGCGAGATTAGATCAATTCACTCACAGATTGACATGGCAGGAGGTGCAGAAGACTTACCTCGAGCTCCGATTGAGCTCGCTTGACCCAGATTTAGCTGGGCAAGAATAAGCAGGGGTCGGCTAGGATAGCTAAGTTCGAAGACTCGATTCAGGGTATGCGAGCGAAATCAATGCAAAATAGAGATGCGACAACGGTCAGTGGTGTTCAGGGAGCGAAACGCACACACAAATCGCAAGAATGATCGTGAAACAGGCAAGTCGCCATTGATGCACAATAGAGAGCTTGAAGCTGCGTCTCACCTTTTTTTGTGATTTCAGGTGGTGCGGCCAACAACGATCGCTTCCTGAAGCCTCGGACGAGCTTGTGACGACCTTCTTTGGCTTTGGTTTGGCCAGAGACGGCCCAACCAGTGCCTTGCAGTCGAGTTCAAGTCCTCGACGACCCAGGTCGGATGACGAGCTCTTTCTCACAATTTTTTCTCTCTGTTTCGATTCAGTTTCCTTTCTCTAACTGAATCCCCTATCCTCTTCAACTGAAAGCCCTTCTAAGGCTTATATGGATTTCAAGAATTTGGCGCCGAGTCGGGGAGTTTCAACCGACTCAAATAGCACGTCCTACCACGTGGTTTTAGGTTCAATCGGTGTCGGGGAGGATGTGGATTCCGTCCACCCTCGTTTAGTCCTCCGGCGGGCTTCATCTCGTGCAAATTTGGCACGAATTTGTCCTACGTTTGAGAATGTTGACTTTCGCAGGTTTAAAGGTTTGACTGACCTCGCCGGAGCTCGTCCGGCGGTCATTTGTCATGGAGCCGGTCTTGATCGAAAGGTCTTGAGGCAAGGAGTAAAACGCCCACCAATGCTTCTTCAGCTGCCGCCGATTGCTTGGTCAATTTTGTCATCGAAATCAAACCCTCCACTGTTCATCTGCGCAGGATCTTGAGGAAGATGATGACACTGTAGCGGACCGGTTCGACCGGTCTGACCGGTCTGAACTGGTTCCGAATAGGATTTTTCAAAATTAAACTCAAATTTGTAGGAAATTTTTACAATTGAAGCTCATAATCGAATCTAGGGCATGGATTCTTTCAAAAAATGTGATTTTGCCCAAAAGTTCATATCAATTTCAACAAAAACCCCAAATTTCCTTTTAATTGCAAATTGGGCATTATGCAATTGAAGGTTCAAATGATCAAATTGGGTCAAATTACCTATGCCAATCGATTCAAAATGGTGAAACCTATTGGGCAGTATATTTAATTTGCAATGATAGCCCTTGAATTGAAAGTAATTTCAATTATGCTCAATTTCAAGGACTAAAAATGCAATTTTAGTATGCAATTTTGCCAAATTCGTGCAATTGAGCAATTTGTACAAACAATTGGGCTAAATTGCAATAAGGTACAGTTAGAATGGATGTCAAGACCCTAGAAAATGCTAAAATTACAAATTAAAAGACTCAATTGATATTTTTTTCTCAAATTCAATAATATGGGTTACAAAGGAACACCCATAATTGAATCTGATTTTGAACTTTTTGTGAGGTAAAAAATACAAGGGATTTAAAAGAAAAATATTGGCTATTTTTCCATATTTTTGTGACCTCAAATTCTATTTTTCTTTATTTTTTAAGTGTTTTTCTATTTTCTTAAAATACTAAAAGATGTGAAAAATGTGAAAAAAAAAATTGGTCAAGGATGGTCCCTTGGGCTTGGCCAAGGCCACCAAAGTTGATTTGTAATTTTCTGACTTTTTATTAGTTTTTTTGTGATTTTTCAAAAAATAAAACTGAAAAGGACTTAGTCAAAAATCAGGTGTCAACAGAGTCCCCGGATCCCAGAATCTCACCTCCAATGTCAAAAGGACATTCTTCGAAATCATCCCTCTGTATGAGATTTCAGTTTTACAGGTTTGAGCTTTCTGAAGGATACCTTGAGTCCCCAGATCCCAGAATGTCACCTCCAATGTCAAAAGGACAATATTCGAAATCATCCCTCTGTGAGATTTTAGATTTATAGGTTTGAGCTATTCTGCAGGATACCTGGAGTTCCCAGATCCCAGAATGTCACCTTCAATGTCGAAATGACAATATTCAAAGATCATCTTTCTACGAGATTTCAGGTAACCCCCAAATCCTAGAAGAATCTTATCAAAGTTTTTGCAGGTTCGAGTTTTATGCAGGATACTTGGAACCCACAAATCCCAGAATAACGCCTTGCATGTCAAAGGACAATTTTTAGAACTAGCTGTCTGTAAGGTTCTAGGTAATCCCTAAACCCAGAATAGTTCATTTGGTAAACCTAAGAGTTAGGTACACCGCATTTATATAGACCCTAGTTAATTCCTTAGAATATAGGATCATCAAAATGTTCGACAATCCCTACAGAACTAGTGTGTCACCCATAGATTCCTAGCAGAAAGGAGTCCTATTCTCGGCCTGATCCCCCTGAAGGATCAAAATGTTCGACAATCCCTACAGAATGGGTGCGTCATCTATAGGTTCCTAGCAGAAAGGAGTCATATTCCTAGCCTGATCCCCTTGAAGGATCAAAATGTTCGACAATCCCTACAGAACCGATGCGTCATCCATAGGTTCCTAGGAGAAAGGATTCCTATTCATGGTCTGATCCACCATACGGATCAAAACCCCTGACAATCCCTAAGAGACTGGGTGCGTCATTCATAGGTTCCTGTCCAGTATAGGAATCCCACTAGGGTTTGGCCTACCATACGGGCTAGAGTTTAACCGCCCTATGATACTTAAAAGACGAGTCCCTAGGTATCCACTGGAACCCGCTATACACCGCGCAAGGCGTACGAGCATCAAGCAGGTAAGTAACAGGTGAGCATCTCTATCTCGCCTCTCTTTCTCTCATATCGGCAAAGATAAGGCAAAGCATTCACCAACAGGACAAGAAAGATTAGATGTCAAGATTCATTTTTCTATTTCCCAGTAGAGTCGATCTAGACTTAGGTGTCACATGTCTTTGAGAGAAACCTCTCGCGAGATTCCTCTCAAAGAGGGGCAGCTGTTGACACCTAATTTTAGATAAGTCTTTTTTGGTTATTTCTTAGAAAATTCATGAAAAATCCATAAAAAGTCAAAAAAAAATTGCAAAATCAACTTTGGTGGCCTTGGCCAAGCCTAAGGAACCATTTTTGACAAAAAATAATAATTTTTCATATTTTTCACATTTTTTTAATATTTTCATAAATTAGGAAAATACTAGAAAAATCAAGAATAATAGCATTTGAGGTCACAAAAATATGGAAAAATAGCCAATATTTTTCTTTTAAATCCCTTATCTTTTTGACCTAACAAAAAGTCCAAAATCAAATTCAATTTTACATGTTCCTTTGTAACACGTATGATTGAATTTGATAAAAAAAATATCAATTGAGTCTTTTAATTTGCAATTTTGGCATTTTTTAGGATCTTGACATTTAATCTAACTCTCCCTTATTGTAATTTAGCCCAATTGTTTGCACAAATTTCTCAATTGCATGAAATTGGTAAAATTGCACACTTAATTGCATTTTAATCCTTGAAAATTGGGCATATTTGAAATTACTTTCAGTTTAGGGACTATCATTGCAAATTAAACATACTACCCAATGGGTTTCACCATTTTGAATAGATTGGCAAAGGTAATTTGGCCCAATTTGATCATTAGAGCCTTCAATTGCACAATTCCCCAATTTGCAATTACATGAAAATTTGGGGTTTTTATAGAAATTGATATGAACTTTTGGGAAAAATTACATTTTTAGATAAAATTCATGCCCTAAAATTGATTCTGAGGTCCAATTGCAAAAATTTCCCATTAATTTGGTTTTAATTTGAAAAATTGTAAGTTGGAACCGGTTCAGACCGGTCAGACTGCCGATCGAACCGGTCCGCTACAGTGTCTTCTTCTTCCTCAGTTTCCTGCGCAAATGAATAGTGTCGAGCTTAATTTTGGTGACAAAATTGACGGTCCAATCGACTACAATTGAAGATGCAATGGTGGGCATTTGATTCCTTAGGCATTTACCCATCGATTGACACCAAGACCGCGACCAATGGTCGCCGGAGGAAGAAGTATTCGGCCGATCAATCCGGTGGACCTACGAAAGTCAACACCTCACAAAGCTCAGTTGAAATTCATCCCAATTCGTGCCAAATACGACCACCGGAGGTCCCGAACAGAATGGCCACTTAATGCCCGTCAATGGCCGGTCGTCGGTGACCATTTCGCATGTGTTTTCATGTGCGGAGGTCACCTATCCCAACTCCTCGATTCGGCGCAAAAACTGAAAATGCTATATAAGCCTACGAAGGCTTTCGGTTGAGGAGGTTGGTCAATTCAGCTAGTAGAGGACGAGGAGAATTGAGAGAGAGAGAGAGAGAGAGAGAGAGAGAGAGAGAGCTGGTCCTCCAACCGCTATTGTCGAGGACAGAGCTCGAATCCACAGAGCATCGGTCAGGCCTTTCCAGGCTAGACCAAAGCTCAAGGAGATCGTCAGGAGGTTGCCCAGACTGAGAGGAAGTTGTTGCCGTCGATCGCGCAGCCTGAAATCGCCGGAACAGGTGAGTCACAGCCTTGAGTTCTTCACTTCACTTCAATGGCGACTCATGCATTTCTTGTTCATTCTTGCGATTACTATGGGCGTTTTGCTCCTTGAACATCACTGACCATCATCGCGTATCTGTTTTGCATTGAATTCGCTTGAACTCCCCGAATCGAGTCTTCCATTTCGACCTCCATTACCGCACCTTGTTCATTCTTGCCCAGCCAATTCTGGGCCGAGCGAGCTTAATCGGAGCTCGAGGTAAGTCTCCTGAACATCAGTTGATGCTGTACTTTGATGGAATTGTCTTGATTTGATGTGAATCATGCGATCGAACTCCCATGGCCGTACTCGGCACTTTGCATGATACTCGTGATTTTGCTAATAAGATGCCACGATCCTTAGATATGTTAAACTAGAGACGATCACGAGTCGATTAGAGTTAGTCTCGCACGATTTCATCAAGATTCCACTGTAGGATCGTCGCCGGAGATCCTCAGCCGTCCATTCCGCAGGGGTCGAGAGGTTGAAGACGAAGCTGACGTGGCGCGGTCAATCGGTCAAAGTCCTAGGTGTCAGTCTACTATTGGTCCACGTGTCAGTCTAGTCAGCAGGCCGTTAGCAGTTTGTTATTCGAATTAGTAGATCGGACGGTCTAGTTTAATCGAGTCTATTAAATGACGACCGTCCGATTAGAAATTAGGATAATTCGAAAATAGTTTTAATCGAAAAATCAAACAGAACCGAGACGGTGCCGTTTAGATAAAGGGTCAAGCGACGTCGTTTTAGGTTAGTAGGGGCGGACGGCTCAGATTGAGTCTTAGGTTTTAATCTGGACCGTGCATTTTAGTAAGTCAATCAAACGGCTCAGGTCTAGTCTTCGTTTAATCTAGATCGTAGGTTCTAGTAATCAGATCCGATGGCTGTGGGTTAGCCACGCGGCTCAATGAGGGCAGTCGGATCAGAGTCGGGTAATCTAAAAATAAAATTGGACGATACGGCGTCGTTTTGAGGGTTAGTGCACGCGGGCCCGGGTCTGGGCCGGGTCCCGACCAGAGTGGGGCCGGTCGACCCTGTTCAAAATATTTTTTTTAATATAAAAAATTAGAAAACGATTTTAAAAAAATAAAATAAAAATCAGAAAAATCCTTGAAAATCCTAAAACAATTCTAGAAAATCCAAAAAAAATGTAGAAAAATTGTAGGAAATTCCTAGACACTCCAGAAATTTCCAAAAATCGAGGATTGACCACAGACAACTGGTCAACCCTATTTTTGGGGTTTCTTATCCATTCTTCCGAGAATCGACGATATTACCCTTTAGGGGTAAGTCGCCTCTGCTGTATATGCGAGATAAGTCGACAATGCCAAGGCAAGAATTAGGGTCGGTCAGGCGACCAATTCTTGGGCCTGGGTTTTCGAATCTCGTCCCTTTTCTCAAAATGACGATTTTGCCCCTCAATGGGAAAATCGTCTTTCTTGCCCCAATCGAGTCCTGAAGATTGCTTAAAGTTAGGGTTTGGGTCAGGTGGGTGACCAACCCTAATATTTGAGATTTCCAGTTCTCATCTTATTCCAAAATGACGACTTTACCCCCCCGAGGGTAAAATCATTTCCAAATTCCAGAAAAATTTCGAAAATTCCCAAAAAATAGGAAATGGAAGGACTTTATTGTCAATCCCATTTCCACCATCTTTTGACCACATATTTCATCTGAAATGACGATTTTTCCCTTTTGGGGCAAATTGTCCCCAAATTCCTCAAAATTACGATTCTGCCCCTCATGGGCAAATCATGTCAAATTACTCCTAAGCCTTGACTGATACTTCTCTAGGCTAATAGGGCCTTATTAGGGATGCCATGCTGCTTTCATGCGTTTTATCCGCACGTATTGGATCCTTGATTTGCGAACTTATTTCTATTGATTGTGAGTGGTAGGGTCGTCATTCTCAAACTGCATGAACTTCTTGATTTAGGATCCGTACCCCACTCATCTGCATGAATCTTAAGGTTAGATAAACCATTCAACTTAGGTACCGAAAGGGCGTCGACTCTGACAGTCGACGTAACTAAGTCCCCGATCCCACTTCTCTGGTTTCCGCAGAATCGAATAGACTGCTCCCAACTATTCGATAGGGTTTCCGATCGTACCCTCCACGAAACGATTGGTGGTGACTCCTTGGCATGTACATGTATCACATGTCACTAGACCACACCGAAGGTCGACCACGTATATCTAGCCGTTGCGATTTAGGTAACGGACCTTAAGAGAGGCCCGCGTTCGATCGGACGACGATCGGGCGGCCCATTAGCTCCCTCGACGAAGCCGCTCCTCGAGGTGGGTCGCGACATATAATTAGTTAGTGTAAAATACATGCTTAATATACACTATGTATGTAAAAGACCTGATATTTATTATGTAGTTGGAATGGTATGTGAATTCCAATTCACTGCAGGTCAAATGCTTTGAATTGCCGTCAAGAAAATTCTGAGATATTTGAAAAGTGCTGCTGAATTTTTATTGAGTTATCAAGGTAGAGATTTGCACCTTGAAGGCTATGCTAATTTTGACTGAGAAAAATATTGAGCTTTGCGTTCTTACTTAAAAATGGCGCCTTGTGTTAGAATAGTAAGAGGCAAAGGTGTATAGCCTTATCCACGATGGAAATTGATCGCGTGGTGTTAAGCAAACATGTATAGCCTTATCCACGATGGAAGATGATCTCGTGGTATTATCAACAGCTATACAAGAGAATGTTTGGATCAGTGAGGTGTTGCTAAGGATGCTGCTGTTAGTGGTCTACCCTAAGAACCAATTAAGGTTGATATTCTAACATTAGTTGTGGATCAGGTTGTGTCAAAAAATCGACCTTCACTATACTTAGGTAGTTATAATGTCTTGCTAGAGACCGCTTATAACTTGTGGGCCAAAAGTGTTTTGGGCACACTGCTAATGTCTAGTGAACCTACAGGATCGGACACAATAGCGAACTGATTTAATATTTTCTCTCCGCCTTGATCTACTTAAGAGATGCCTCAAACTGTTTTTTGGTGATTATCCCGAAGGAGAAACAGAGAACGGTTCTCTGTTCAAGGCGATCGTGAGAGGAACTCCAAGATCTAATAGCTAGCACTTGGATTGTTGGAGATTGCAGTTCATGTGTGTGGATACCGGTAGAGGTGAAATGTTGTGGAAATACTCCTATATTTTGATTCTGACAAAACCTTCAAAAGATATTGTTTAATGAAATGTGATGCAGGAAGAATGAGTAAGCAGCAGATTGAGTTACTCCAATTCTGTCGCGCTGACGAATGGTCAGATGGAAGTGCTTCTGACGAAGGGTCAGATGGAAGTGCTTTTGACGTAGAGTCGGATGGAAGTGCTCTTGACGATCCAAACAGTGACGGATGGATCACATCAAATCTCCGTATTACCATTCCATGCCAACTGATCAAATTTCTCCTAGACGAATCTGAAGAAAGATCAGTTCCTGCATTTTACAAAACACGAAGACCCACGTAAGGTAGGTTTCCGATCAAGGCAAGTGATATTCAATTATCCTGATATCCCCTCTTGTCAATTAAGGGACTTTCTAAAATAGGATATCATCTTCTAAGGAAAATATCCTCGGGATTCAACTCAAACTTATCACACTTATGGAAGCTGGAGATTCAGTTGTATGGGCGACTGAATCAGAAGGGTTCAATATCTTACCCAACGGTCTACATATCTTCTGAAGATACAGTCTCGTTCAATCACGATTGATGACGTCCAATTAAGGATTGAAGAGTGATCCCTTGGCTGGAATCCAACGGCTAGTTCGGAGGCAGGGGAGTATAAAAGAAGTATAATGTTCGACTAGAGGGCAAGAGGGCGAACAACAATCCAAAGTGCAAGAATAATTTGAGTTTCATCTGAGAGAGTATTCTGTGTACTCAAAATCCTTCACTGTGAAAATCTGTGTGAGAAGAAAAAAAAACACTTTAGTGATTGTAATCTTCTTGATTCTTCATAGTGAAATCCAGCCAATCGGCTGTCATCGTGGGAGAGTGGACGTAGGCTTGATCCAAACCGAACCACTATAAACATCGTGTGCAATATCCTCTTCTCTAAACTCTTATTCTTGTGTTTAGATTTCCTGCACACTGTTATACTGCTTTTGTTCCTAATCGTACACTGAACTCTATCCATTCCGCAAGAAATTTATAATTGTGTTCAGAATCTCCTATTCACCCCCCTCTAGGAGATATTGCTAGTTACATCAATTGGTATCAGAGCAGGTTGCTCATTTTACGAAGTGTTTATTGACTTCAGAGTTAACGATCTACTATGTCTAGCAATCACTCTTCAGGAACAAGCGATTCGCACTTTGCCAACAAGCCTCCATACTTTGATGGAAAGGATTACAATATGTGGAGTAACAAGATGAAGTGGTTCTTCAAAGCCTATGATGATCTGATGTGGGATGTCGTTACAAATGGAATAGTTCCTGCAAATACCACAAATCCAACCTCTGCTGACGGAGTAAACATTGTCACAACAATGACTGATGCTGAAAAGGCTAAAAGAAAAGGCCTTGATTCTAAAGCTGTCAATGCTCTCTTTTGTGCCTTATCTACTCCTCTTTATAATCGTGTCTCAGAGGAAGAATCATCTAAGGTAATATGGGATAGACTTCATGTTACCTTTCAAGGAACAAATCGTGTGAAAGAAACAAAGCTCAGTATTTTACTGAGTGACTATGAAGCATTTGAAATGAAGCCTGATGAATTTATTGCAGATATGATAGACAGGTTTTAGACTTTGGCAAGTGGACTTGCAAGACAAGGTGCACCTATTGCTGAACCAATGCAAGTCAGGAAGATACTACGTGGACTGACAGATGATTGGAATTACATCAAGCCATCAATTCAAGAATGCCAAACAATTAGACCCCTCTCGGTGGATGAGCTAGTCGGCACTTTGCAATCCTATGAAACAGAACGAGCAAACAAAAAGGGAGAACAGAAAGGTAAAAAATCTATTGCATTAAAAAGTCAAATTAATCAATGTTTTTCTGACACAGATGATGAAGATGAGGATGATGAAGAATTAGCTCTCATGGTCAAGAAATTTAGGAAGGTGGCTCGGAAAGGCGGAAACATCAAAGGAAAGAAACCTTTGAAAAAGAGTGAGGTAAAAATATCAAGCAACGACTCACAAGATAGCAAAGACGTGATTTGCTTCCACTGTAAGAAAGCAGGTCATATCAAACCGAACTGCCCAATTTTGAAGAAGGACAAACTCAAGTATGAGAAGTACAAGAAGGCTCTAAAGGCAGAAACTTTGAGTGATTCTGATGAAAGCGAGAATGATTATGCAAATATCTGTCTCATGGCCGAATCAGACTCAAGTTCAGATTCAGAAACTGAGGTATGTTCATCTGAACTCCCTGATGAAGTCGTTGAATATATTGATGAATTATGTAGAAACTACAAAGAAGCCCTTGAGAAGGTTTCTTGTTTGAAAAAGGAAAATACTTCTTTAAAACAACAGAATTTGTCCCAAGAAGAAAAAATTAGTTTTCTACAACAAGAGTTTCACTAGATGAAAGAAAATCATGATTCTGTTTCAAGAGAAAATGTTTCCTTGAAAGAAAAAATTTCTACTATATCAAAAAGGTTTCACAAAGCTCAGAAACTCTGAATAGCATTATATCAAAACAAATACCCTTCAATGATCGATCTGGGTTAGGTTTTAAAAAGGAAAGTAGCCAAAGAAATGTCTTTAAAACTGAATTTCGAAAACCAACGTTTTCCAATTACAAGCATCATTTTTATAAGCATTTTACTAGATCCTACATTCGACAACCTTGTGTGAACTGTGGTGATCCTAGCCATACTAAGGATTACTGCAAGAAAATCTGGAGACCTATTAAAAGGTCAAAATATACTAACACAGAAGGACCCAAGAAAACATGGGTACCAAAGAAACAGTAAGTTGGTTATCTATTGCAGGTACCAAAGAGAAGGAAGAACAAGTGGCTTCTGGATAGTGGTTGTTCAAGTCACATGACTGGAAATCCAGATGTGTTTATATCCCTCTCAGATTATGATGGAAGAAGTGTGTCGTTTGGAGGAAGGAACAAGGGTAAAGTGATCGGGAAAGGAAATGTAAAGATTGGAAATCTAACCGTTAAAGATGTCTCTCTAGTCAAAGGATTGAACTACAACTTGAATTCTGTAAGTCAACTCTGTGACTCTGGATATGATATTCGGTTCCAAGATCTAAAATGCACAGGTATGAGCAAGGATAAGAAGCAATCCTTCACGGGACGAAGGCATGGGAATATTTATCTTTTAGATATTAATGCTGACTGTGAACATGCTAAATGTCTTATTTCTGTTAAAGATGAATCTGATCTTTGGCACAGAAAGTTAGGTCATATTAGTGTGAAACATATTTCAAAGCTTTCCAAGAAGGGACTTGTTCGAGGATTACCTCAAACAAAATTTGAGAAAAGTGGACTATGTCATGCATGCACACTAGGTAAGCAGGTAAGAAGTTCCTTTAAGTCTTTAAATCAAGTTTCCACTAAGCGTTGTCTGCAGCTACTTCATATGGACATCTTCGGACCAAATAGAACTCTAAGCATTGGAGGTAAGAAATATTACCTTGTCATAGTTGATGACTTCTCTAGATTTACATGGGTTTCATTTCTTGCTCACAAAAACGAAGCTTTCATATCCTTTTCAAAACTTGCTAAAAGAATTCAAAATGAAAAGGGTTACACTATTTCCAGTTTGAGAACGGATCATGGGGGAGAATTTGAAAATCAAAATTTCTCAGATTTTTGCACTAATTTCGGAATTCAGCATAACTTCTCTGCTCTTTATACTCCACAACAAAATGGGGTAGTAGAAAGGAAAAACAGATCGTTGCAAGAAATGGCCAGAACTCTTCTTATTGAAAGTAAAATTGCCTCTAACTTTTGGGCTGAGGCCGTTTCAACAGCTTGTTATATCTTAAATCAAATTTCCCTCAGACCTTTTTCTGAGAAAACTCCCTATGAATTTTTCAAAGAAAGAAAGCCTGATATTGCATATTTTCATGTATTCGGTTGCAAATGCTTTATTCTAAAGAATGCTAATGATCGAGTTGGAAAGTTTGATGAAAGATCAGATGAAGGAATTTTCTTGGGATATTCAACAACAAGCAAAGCCTACAGAGTTTACAACAAGAACACTCGTATTATTGAGGAATCAGTGAACATCAAGTTCGATGAAAGCAACCAGGATGATGAACCTGAATCCATTCAAATGCATACACTTCATCAAGTCACGAACTCACAAGCAGAATCAGATGTGAATACGAGTTCGGAGAATTCTCAGAAGGAAACTTCCTCATAAGAAAGACCAGAAGATGATCAGAATGAATCCACAATATCCTCAAATGATGGACTTGACAAAAACTGGAAGCATAAGTCAAGTCATCCAAAGGAACTTATCATATGCAGCATAAATGATGGTGTAAGAACGAGATCCAAGTTCAAGCAAGCAATGAGCAACATCGCCTTGGTATCTGAATTAGAGCCAAAAAGGATTGAAGATGCATTAGCAGATGAAAACTGGATAAATGCAATGCAGGAAGAGTTACATCAGTTCAAAGTCAACAATGTCTGGGAACTAGTCAGTCGTCCCAAAAATCGTCCAGTAATTGGAACAAAATGGGTATTCAGAAACAAACTTGATGACAAAGGAAAAGTTGTGAGAAACAAAGCAAGACTTGTAGCAAAAGGATATTCTCAAGAAGAAGGAATAGACTATGATGAAACCTATGCACCGGTTGCCAGGTTAGAAGCCATTAGGCTACTTCTTGCTTATGCGTGTTATAATGACTTCAAACTTTTTCAGATGGACGTGAAAAGTGCCTTCCTAAATGGGTACATCAAAGAAGAGGTATATGTTGAACAACCTCCTGGCTTCGAAGAACCTAAACAAATGGATATGGTCTATGTCTTAAAAAAGGCACTCTATGGATTAAAACAAGCACCCCGCGCCTGGTATGAAAGGTTAAGTAACTTTTTATCTCAACACAGCTTCACTAAAGGTAATGTAGATACCACTCTTTTTATTCAAAGAAAAGGTAAAGATATCCTTTTAGTTCAAATTTATGTTGATGATATTATATTCGGCTCCTCTAATGAACTTCTCTGCAAGAAATTCTCTAAATCAATGCAGGATGAATTTGAGATGAGTATGATGGGAGAATTACGGTTCTTTCTTGGTCTTCAAATTCATCAATCCCAGAAAGGAACCTTCATATTTCAAGAGAAGTATGCATTGGAAATAGTGAAGAAGTTTGGTATGGAGAATGGCAAGAAGACAGAAACTCCTATGTCTCACTCTTCCAAATTAGATAAGAATGAAGATGGAAAAGAAGTCGATCCCAAACTATATCGGAGTATGATCGGATCATTACTCTATCTTACAGCTTCAAGACCCGACATACTGTATAGTGTCTGCTTATGTGCAAGATTTCAGTCAAGTCCAAGAGAATCACACCTATCAGCAGTCAAGAGAATAATCAAATACATAGGGACTTATCCCAACTATGGTTTGTGGTATTCTAAATCTTCTGATTTTACACTAAAAGGTTATTCAGATGCAGATCTTGCAGGTTGCAAAATTGATAGAAAAAGTACATCTGGAACCTGTCAACTCATGGGAAACATGCTTGTCTCATGGTACTCAAAGAAGCAAAATACAGTGGCACTCAGTACAGCTGAAGCAGAATACGTATCTCTTGGAAGCTGCTGCACTCAAATACTTTGGCTAAAACAGCAGCTCAAGGACTATGGTATTGAAGAATCAACTGTGGAAATCCTATGTGACAACACAAGTGCCATAAATCTCACAAAGAATCCTGTACTTCACTCAAGAACAAAGCATATTGAGATCAAGCATCACTTCATACGTGATCATGTTCAAAACCATGATGTTAACATTCAATACATTGACACGAAAAATCAACTTGCAGATATTTTTACTAAACCACTTGATAAACAGAGTTTCAATTTTATCAGAAATGAATTATCTATTATTAACCTTCCTTCTTAAGTATACCTTAGAACAGGGTACGTCAGAAGGAGAGTCAGAAGGAAAGTCAGAAAGAGCATCAGAAGGAAAGTCAGAAAGAGCATCAGAAGGAGCATCAGAAGGAGCGTCAGAAGGAGCATCAGAAGGAGAGTCAGAAGGAGAGTCAGAAGGAGCATCAGAAGGAGCATTAGAAGGGACGCCAAAAAGGCGCGTAAGAAAAAATTCACACTTTTCTTAAATCAAAAGGTCAGTTATCTCTAAAAGCTATCTTTTAGGTAAGTTCCTCATATGAATAGATATCGCTTAATATCTGATTGACCGTGAATATTTTTTTTAAGAATTCCTTTTTAAATCAAAATTCTCTTTTGTGTTTCCAAAAATAACCGCCTCTTTTATAAAAACGCTGAACCGTCACCTCTGTTCTCTTACTTTCAAAATTCTCTCAAATCAAAACCCTAAAATCGTGTTGAAAGCCTCTCGCTCTCGATTTCCTCCTCAAAGCAACACTCTTTCACTCAAAGTTTCAAACTTTCTACGCATCAATGGCTCCAAAATCAGTCTCTGACTCGAAGAAGACGCCTCAGACCAAGAGGAAGTTCTCCGCATCAACTGCAAGCAGCGCGGAACTCACAGATACCCAAATCAACGAACAACGAGAAGCACTCCGCCTGACAAAAGGTCTATCTCTGTCTGCTTTTGAAATAAAGGAATCTATGGCTCATTCTATTAAGCCAATGTATGATAGAATCAAGGACGCAGGAGATTTTGGAAACGAACTTAGAAAACTGCTGAAAACTCATCACTTTGATAGTGAGAGCGAACTTTTGGAGTTTCTTAGTCTGCCTGGAAAAATCGTTGAACCACTTGCTGTAGAAAAACCTACATCTGTCTCTAGGAAAGGAAAGGAGAAAGTAGCAGAAACAAGTTCGAAACAAAGACGATCCCCAATTAGACCTGGCGGTACGAAGGCGAAGGTGGAAGACGATGATGACATTCTGTTCAACGAATTTGTGAAAAATATAGGCTTTAATTTGGATAAAAGCTTTCCTGATCCATTGTTCCAGAATCAGGCTCACAAAGAAAGGTTTGAAGCAATGAAACATAGAGGTGTTATACCTCAAAGGGTATTTGAGTTAAAGTACTTTGACAGCAATGGCATCTATCTGAGGAAGCATCTAGAAAAGATGAAGCTAGATCAGTTTATAACTAGGAGAGGCTACACCTTTCCTGATATGGTAGCTTACTTTTATTCAAATCTTCAGTTTGTCAACTTCAACTCTCTGGCTTTCACAATCAAAAGAAAGCAGTATTTTCTGACTGTTGATGAATTGGCTTCAATCATGGGAACTAGAAAGGGAGATTTCAAACCCTTAGATATCACTGCAAGTGAAACTTTCTGCTTCCTGACTGGCAAATCGAGTTTCTCAAGGGAATCAAAGTCACACATTGCCTACACAGACTTTCCCCTGAAACATATCATGATGCACAAAGTGATCATTGAATGTCTCAGACCCAAGGCAGCATCAAAGACAGATATCTCAAAGTACGAGGCAAAGCTGTTATGGGGAATCTTGACAGGACAAAGGATTTCTTTTGCTCACACTGTACTACTGCATATGTACAGATCAGCTCTCAAGCCAAAGGGGCAACTTCCTTATGCGGCATTGATCTTCAAAATAATCAATCATTTCAAGATTGATAGCCTAGGTGCCTTTGTCGAGCAAGAAATTCCTTTAATGACTGCTGGAGAGACTATGGTAACAAAGATGGGATTCAAGATGACTCCTGCTGGATGGAGAACAAAGAACAATGAACCAGTCATTGTGGACTTTGAGGAAGAGTCAAGGCAGAAATCTCCAAAGAAGAGAAAAGTCATGGCAGTTAAGGGGCAACAAACAGAAAGTCCTGCTGATAGGGACTCAGACGCAAGTGAGGAAGAAACAGGGGAATATGATTCTGAAGCTACCCAATCTCGAGCTGGATCAGATGAAGGTGGTGAGTCTGAAAATAGTAATGCTGGGGGAGATGAGGAAGAAGGAGATGAAACAGAAATACAACCACAAGAAAAGGTTGTATATCCCTGTGATCTGACTGAGGAAGAATTCCTCACAATGTGGAATGAGGAGCAAGTTGCACGATTTGCAGATGACACAGAGTATGACATCCAAATCGTCAACTGTGATCATGAGGAATTGCTAGCTCAAGTTCTAGTAACATTGGCGTCACAAGCACAGGAGCAAGAACAAGATGACTTTGACGCCTACTCTGTCTCCTCCACCAGACGCACTATTCAGAAAGGTGCTACAAGTCTAGCCTCAGCAATAGCACGAGAAGATCAGCTGTCCAGTGCACAGTCCATTCCAATGAACATTAATGAAGAAATAGTCTCCGTGCCACCATCAAAGGAAAAAGGAAAAAGAGCTATACTTTAGGGGGAGAAAGAGCCTGAGCCTGTCACATCAGATGTCTTTCTCACTGAAGTCCTAGCTTCTCAAGCCTTCACTAAGGCTCAAACTGAGGGGGAGACTTCAGAACCTACACCTCCACACCCACATATGGACCTTCACGCGCATTTTGAGAATCTTCAAAATACTGTCATTTAGACAATGGCTGCAATGGAAACAAGATTTGTTCAGCAACTGCAGGCTTTTGAACAGAAGATAGATAGGAAGCTGCAGGGTTTGACTAGTCAGGTGACTAGGCTAGAAAAATCCATTGATGTCTATGGGAAAACGTTTCGTGATGAGATAGCCAACCTGCCTACATACACACTGGCCAGAACGGACAGAACAGCTTCACACATGCCATCTCCTCCAGTTGTTAGAGACCATGCTCAGATGCTGAGAAGCAGTTTTGCAGGACCTTCCCTAGGGGAGACTAATGTTGAGCCTGAAGATCATCCCTCTTCTTAAAAAAACTCAGCTATTTTTTTCTCTTTTCCTCTTCAAGAACTTTTTCGATGTTGACAAAAAAGGGGGAGAAGTTGAAATTATTTTTATGCAGTCTCAATAGATTATCTCTAATCATATTTCTCTATAGATTATCTCTAATCATAATTTTCTGTTCATATCATATCTCAATTTAGATGAAAGGAGGAGAAGACCTAACCTACCGTTTTGCAGGACAATTCGTGTAGGATTATTGCAGGATAATCTTACTCTGATCATGCTCTCCTATGAGCACACTTTCATTATATTTCAAACTCTAATGATGATTACCTGCAGGAACAAATATGATGGCTACTCACTTTTATTAAATTATCGCTGGTTAAATTTTCCTTTAAATTTGCAACTGGAGAAGTTTTTGTCATCATGAAAAAGGGGGAGATTGTTGTGGAAATACTCATATATTTTGATTCTGACAAAACCTTCAAAAGATATTGCTTAATGAAATGTGATGCAGGAAGAATGAGTAAGCAGCAGATTGAGTTACTCCAATTATGTCGCGCTGACGAAGGGTCAGATGGAAGTGCTTCTGACGTAGGGTCAGATGGAAGTGCTTCTGACGTAGAGTCGGATGGAAGTGCTCTTGACGATCCAAACAGTGACGGATGGATCACATCAAATCTCCGTATTACCATTCCATGCACACTGATCAAATTTCTCCTAGACGAATCTGAAGAAAGATCAGTTCCTGCATTTTACAAAACACGAAGACCCACGTATGGCAGGTTTCCGATCAAGGCAAGTGATATTCAATTATCCTGATATCCCCTCTTGTCAATCAAGGGATTTTCTAAAATAGGATATCATCTTCTAAGGAAAATATCCTCGGGATTCAACTCAAACTTATCACACTTATGGAAGCTGGAGATTCAGTTGTATGGGCGACTGAATCAGAAGGGTTCAATATCTTACCCAACGGTCTACATATCTTCTGAAGATACAGTCTCGTTCAATCACGATTGATGACGTCCAATCAAGGATTGAAGAGCGATCCCTTGGCTTGAATCCAACGGCTAGTTCGGAGGCAGGGGAGTATAAAAGAAGTATAATGTTCGACTAGAGGGCAAGAGGGGGAACAACAATCCAAAGTGCAAGAATAATTTGAGTTTCATCTGAGAGAGTATTCTGTGTACTCAAAATCCTTCACTATGAAAATCTGTGTGAGAAGAAAAAAAAAACACTTGAGTGATTGTAATCTTCTTGATTCTTCATAGTGAAATCCAGCCAATCGGCTGTCATCGTGGGAGAGTGGACGTAGGCTTGATCCAAGCCGAACCACTATAAACATCGTGTGCAATATCGTCTTCTCTAAACTCTTACTCTTGTGTTTAGATTTCCTGCATACTGTTATACTGCTTTTGTTCCTAATCGTACACTGAACTCTATCCATTCCGCAAGAAATTTATAATTGTGTTCAGAATCTCCTATTCACCCCCCTCTAGGAGATATTGCTAGTTACATCATGAAACACTTGGGGCGCTAATCCAGATACAACTGACCGTCAGTTAATTGCCGACAGAAAAAGGTACGTCTTGAACCTATTTTGATTTGATATACACATGGATCCTGTTTAGGGTTTCGTTCCGCTGCATTTTATGAATCGAGGAAGTCCAACAATGGTATCAGAGCGTCTTGTGTTATATCAAAGTTGAATAGGAAACCCTAATTGTTGATACATATGATGTATGCCTGAATTGATTCTGTGAAATTAGGGTTAGATAAATTGGGAGCACGAATTGATATGATCAATTTGAGTATTTTCACACTGAGACGAACTCGAATTCCTGCGATGAAATGGATTAATGTGATTGATCTAGAGGCGTTCTGTTATGTAAACAGAATTACGAATTCTGTTTAGAGTT
Source organism: Rhodomyrtus psidioides (assembly GCA_021437785.1). Lineage (NCBI taxonomy): Eukaryota > Viridiplantae > Streptophyta > Magnoliopsida > Myrtales > Myrtaceae > Rhodomyrtus > Rhodomyrtus psidioides. Next base: position 15,346,455 of record JAILYB010000002.1, read on the forward strand.
CTGAGAAGGAATGAAGCATGGACGACCTTAGGGATGATGTAGTTGAAATCGCCCACCCTAGCAGCGTCGATTCAAGGGGATGGACAGTTTTCTGAAAAAATAAAATTGAGAATTCTGTCTAGGTTTCGGGAAGCTGCCCCTTCAAACCCCGCTCGCTGATCGTTCAGCGAGACCACCGCAAGGGGCTCTGCCCCTCGAACCCCGCAAGGGGGCACAGCCCCCTTGACCCCCGCATGGATTGGTCGTTCCCAATATAATTGTTATTCCTTTGTTATTATAAATGATTATGTTCATAACATGCATGCATTCATCATTGTATAAAAACATCGTAAAAGTCCCTGATAAAATTAAGTAGTAAAACGATGTCTTTCCAATCATACACCTATCAATGCTTGAATCGTCAAAAGATGGGTCTACCAAAGCAGGGTGTCTTTAACTATTTGAGTAAGGTAGGATGGATAATGGTTATTCATATGTCAAGATTGGTTTACTTAACGAGGCTATCAACACGATTTTGGGCATTGAGGTATAGAGTTTGGAGATAATACATGAGATGTCAACCCCAACAACTAAGAGTTGTATTTGATACAATTGACAAGAGTTGTCTACCTAAATAACTAAGTCTTGAGCGGTAAGCCAAAGTTTACTCGAGTCTTAGTGAAATATGGATTTTGGTCCACTATACTTATAAGAGACATTTTTTTTTATATAAAAGTATAGTGGGAGTTGATTATGAATTATATTGATGAACAATTCACTTTGCATATTTGTTGTAGATAATGTCAAATACCTCTGCATCAAGCTTTTCACTGCGATCTGTCCTTGAGAAGGACAAATTGAATGGTTCAAACTTCTTGGACTGGTATAGAAGCTTGAGAATTGTTCTAAAGTAAGAGAAAAAAGGATTATATCTTGGAGAAACCACTCCCTCAAAAGGCACCTACTTCCAATGCTCCCCATGCATCATCTTTATGCTTACCAGAAGCATAAAGATGATGCATTGGATGTATCTTGTCTAATGCTAGCTACCATGAACTCAGACCTTCAGAAGCAGTTTGAGAACGTGGATGCCTATGATATGATCATAAACCTGAAAAATTTATTTCAAGAGCAAGCACGCACTGAAAGGTACCAAACTGTAAAGGCCTTAATTGAGTGCAAGCTAGCAAGTAGGAGTTCAGTTAGCCCACATGTCATAAAGATGATAGGTCATATTGAAAACCTGGAGCGACTAGGCTCTCCTATTAGTCAAGAGTTGGCTACTAACATTATTCTTCAATCGCTGCCTCATGATTATGACATGCTTGTTATGAACTATAACATGCATAATCTGAATAAGACTTTGACTGAATTGCATGGGATGCTCAAAACTGCTGAGCAGAATATCAAGAAGAACCCTACCCCTAATGTTCTCGTGGTTCAAAAGGGAAAAGGCTTTAAGAAGCCAGGTATGGTCAAGGGTAAGGGTAAGGGCCCTAAGCCTAAACCCAAATCCAAGACCAAAACGGGTCCGACTGCTGATGTTGTCTGCTTCCATTATGGTAACAAGGGACACTAGAAGAGGAATTGTAAGAAATATTAGGAGGATCTGAAGAAGAATGGAAGTGAGACTTCCACTTCAGGTATTTATGTTATAGAAGTAAATGTTAGTACTAGTTCTACTTCATGGGTATTGGATACCGGTTGTGGTACTCACATTTGTATGAATGTGCAGGGACTGAAACGAAGTAGAACGCTAGCAAAAGGTGAAGTGGAACTACGCGTTGGAAATGGAGCAAGAGTTGCTGCATTAGCCGTAGGAACATACGATGTAGCTTTACCTTCTGGCATGGTTTTAGAATTGAATAATTGCTACTATGTACCTGCTATACGCAGGAATATTATTTCTGTTTCTTGTTTGGACAAGGAAGGTTTCTGTTTTGATATAAAGAACAACAGTTGTTCATTTTATCTTAATGGATTGTTTTATGGTGGCGCCCATATTGTAGATGTGATATATGTTCTAAACTTGATGTGCCAATCTATAATATAAATACAAAAAGGTTTAAATCTAATTATTTGAATCCGACCTATCTGTGGCATTGTCGTTTAGGCTACGTAAACGAGAAAAGAATTCACAAGATCTACAGTGATGGGCTATTAAATTCATTTGATTTTGAATCATATGATACATGTGAATCTTGTTTAGTTGGCAAAATGACAAAAGCTCCTTTTACTAATCAAAGTGAGAAGGCAAAAGAATTGTTGGCCATTATACATACTGATGTGTGTAGACCACTAAGTTCTACAGCCAGAGGAGGTTATCAGTACTTCATTACATTTACTGATGATTTCAGTAGATATGGATATGTTTATTTGATGAAACATAAATCCGAGTCATTTGAAAAGTTCAAGGAATTTCAGAATGAAGTACAAAATCAACTTGGCAAGAATATCAAGGCTCTTCGATCTGATCGAGGTGGAGAATATCTAAGCCAATAATTCAATGACCATCTCAAGGAGTGTGGAATTGTTTCACAGCTTACTCCCCTTGGAACACCACAGTGGAATGGTGTCTTTGAGAGGAGAAATCGAATTTTGTTAGACATGGTTCGATCAATGATGAGTCATTCAGATCTTCCGTTATCTTTCCGTGGATTGTACTCGAGACAGCTGCGTTCACACTAAATAGAATTCCATCAAAAGCTGTAGAAGGAAAAGTTCCTAGTATGTCTTTTCTAAAGATTTGGGGCTGCGAAGCTTATGTAAAATGTTTACTTTCTGATAAGCTTGGGCCCAAATCTGATAAATGCTTCTTTGTAGGATATCCTAAGGAAACGAAGGGATATTACTTTTACAACCGATTAGAGAACAAAGTGTTTGTTGCTCGAAATTGTATCTTTTTGGAGAAAGAGTTTCTTAATAAAGGAACCAGTGGGAGTAAGGTAAACCTCGAAGAAGTTATTGTGCTACAAGAGAGTGTTCCAGTTCATGAGGAACCTCAATTGGATCTACGAAGAGTTGTAGAGTCTACTCTAGTGGCACCTATAGTTCGTAGGTCTGAAAGAACACATCGTGAGCCTATGAGATATGGATTTCATGTGACAGAACATCGTCATCTATTGCTAATAGAAAATGACGAGCCTACGACCTATACAGAAGCTATGATAGGCCCAGACTCTGATAAATTGCTTCAGGCCATGAAATCCGAAATGGACTCAATGTATCAAAATAAAGTTTGGACTTTGATTGATCCACCCGAATGTGTCAAACCTATAGGGTGCAAATGGGTTTTCAAGAAGAAAACTGATATGGATGGAAATGTTCACATCCATAAAGCACGACTCGTAGCTAAGGTTCAAACAAACTCATGGTATTGACTATAACGAGACCTTTTCACCAGTGGCCATGCTTAAGTCCATTCGGATTATCCTAGCGTTTGCTGCATATTATGACTATGAGATATGGCAAATGGATGTAAAGACAGCTTTCCTTAATGGAAACCTAGAGAAGGATGTGTATATGACACAACCTGAAGGCTTTACATCACCAGATAACGCTGGGAAGATATGCAAGCTTCAACGTTCTATTTATGGATTGAAGCAGGCATCACGGAGCTGGAATATTCATTTCGATGAAATCGTCAAAGAGTTTGGCTTCATCAGAAACAAAGAAGAAGCTTGTGTTTACAAGAAGTCTAGTGGGAGCGCAATTGTGTTTCTAGTGTTGTATGTGGATGACATACTACTCATTAGAAACGACATTCCTATGCTTCAGTCGGTTAAGACATGGCTAGGAAAATGTTTCTCCATGAAGGACATGGGTGAAGCACACTATATCTTGGGAATCAAGATCTATAGAGATAGATCAAAGAGACTTATTGGACTAAGTCAAAGTACATACATTGACAAAGTCATCAATATGTTTAATATGCAAGATTCCAAGAAAGGTTTTCTCCCTATGTCACATGGCATAAGTCTTAGTAAGACTCAGTGTCCTTCAACACAAGATAAGCAAGAGCGCATGAGTAGGATTCCTTATGCATCAGCCGTAGGATGCATCATGTATGCCATGTTGTGCACTCGTCCTGATGTTTCTTATGCATTGAGCATGCCAAGAAGATACCAGTCAGATCCAGGAGAATCTCACTGGATAGTTGTCAAAAATATCCTTAAGTACTTGAGAAGAACTAAGGATTTATTCTTAGTCTATAGAGGTGAGGAACAGATCATTGTAAGTGGTTGCACTGATGCTAGTTTCCAAACCGACAAAGACGACCTTCGATCGCAGTCAGGTTTTGTCTTTTGCGTGAATGGTGGAGCGGTGTGCTGGAAAAGTTCCAAGCAAGACACTATTGCAGATTCTACAACAGAAGCTGAGTATATTGCTGCTTCAGAAGCATCAAAGGAAGCTGTATGGATTCGAAAGTTCATAGAAGAACTGGGAATCGGTCCCATTAGTTCAAATCCAGTAGACCTCTATTGTGACAACAATGGGGCTATAACTTTGGCTAAAGAGCCTAGGTCTCACCAGAAGACCAAACACATACTCAGGAAGTACCACCTCATTCGAGAATTCGTTGAAAGAGGCGATGTCAAAATGTGCAAAGTTGCAACGGAGTTGATTGTAGCTGAACCGTTGACGAAGGCTCTTCCACGACCTAAGCATGAACATCATTGTAACGCTTTAGGCCTTCGACACATTAGTGATTGGTCTTGATATGAGTGGGAGTATATGTTATATACATTTTCATTGTTCATTAATAAAGTACATCTTATATTTGATTTCTATATAGTTTCAGCATATGATTAAATGCGAAATATTAGTCCCATGAATATTGAATATCCTTGATAGATAATCAAATACGTGATTTGATCGTGAAACTCTATTAATAGAATGGATATTAATATTCTAAATATCCCTAGTCAATTGTCATTGTGCATTGGGATGCCAATGGTGTTTGAGACTAGCATGTGATTCAACTGATGACCAAGTTTCACGGGTCATGAATATAGAGATATAAAGTTGATCGCATGGAATACATGTTGGAGAACATTGTATTGGATAGACCCGCTATGAGAATACTGTAGGATTGTTATATGATGTCATCAGTGTTTCTCATCACAGCTATAGAGTATAGTCCTTTGACCTGAATCTGCCACGGTTTCCTAGACGTGGATTAGCATGTTTTAACATCACCAAACATCAGCGGTAACTGGTGATTATAAAGGTGATGGCTAGGCATGTCATGAATCGTGTTGAGGAATGTGGGTAGACAAGATGGAATTTGTCCCTCTCATATAACGAGAGTATGATATCCTGGCCTCCTGTAGAGTTGAGACTGTGAAATGCATGGCCATGCTCAAGTGAGTTGAAGAGTCAACTACTTGTTTTGACAGTCTAACTGCGGTATCGGGAAAACGAGTTTGAGCTATATAAGGATGACAGTTCTCCTGCCTTATGCTTAACTCCGATATCAAGTGGCAAAATGACTTAGTTTATATAATTGGTTCTAGTGCAAGTGGGAGATTGTTAGTGGTCTTCCCTAAGAACCAATTAAGGTTGATATTCTAACATTAGTTGTGGATCAGGTTGTGTCGGAAAACCAACCTTCACTATACTTAGGTAATTATAATGTCTTGCTAGAGACCGCTTATAACTTGTGGGCCAAAAGTGTTTTGGGCACACTGCTAATGTCTAGTGAACCTACAGGGTCGTACACAATAGCGAACTGATTTAATATTTTCTCTGCGCCTTGATCTACTTAAGAGACGCCTCAGACTGTTTTTTGGTGATTATCCCGAAGGAGAAACAGAGAACGGTTCTCTGTTCAAGGCGATCGTGAGAGGAACTCCAAGATCTGATAGCTAGCACTTGGATTGTTGGAGATTGCAGCTCGTGTGTGTGGATACCGGTAGAGGCGCAACACTTGGGGCGCTAATCCAGACACAAACTACCGTCAGTTCATTGCCGACAGAAAAAGGTACGTCTTGAACCTATTTTGATTTGATATACACATGGATCTTGTTTAGGGTTTCGTTCCGCTACGTTTTATTAATCCAGGAAATCCAATAGCTGCAGGTACAATTATTAGTTGATTGTGATAGCCAAGCAACAAGAGCTTACACTAATGATCCATTGCCAGAAGAAGCAAATAGACATGCAATACGTTTTTTGTGAAAGACGTGGTTGTAAGAAAAGATGTAAATATACACTACACATACATGCACATAATGATAGCAGCTCTTCTGTGAAGTAAGTACCTAAAGATGTTGCTCCTCAGTCATGTGCTAGCAAAATGATTAGTTTCATATATTGAAATCTCTAGAAGTGCGTAAAAGTGGGAGTACTAGACATTTATATTTCCCAATGTTCATAGTTAATGGTATTTGTTATCATTATTGATGGCTATGAGTTAGTATGACATTTATGCATATTAATGCTTGGTGCATTATCTTGAGCAGGTATGTCAGACAGATAAGATTAGCCTACTCACACAGGTAATCATCTCTATTTACTGTGTGATAAATAGAGATGAGACGATTTTAAGCTTATTATCTAGGTGATAATTGAGAGCTGAAGCTTGAAAATTTAATGTCGCCTTAACAGAAGTGTTAAGATGAGGTCATAATTTTTATTATGTCCAAAAGTGAATTACCAAAAGTGATATAGCCCACATATTTCACTTTATTTGTCTTAATGCCAGATGTGAGTTCTGAAAGATTCTTTTAAAGAAAATAGATTTGCGAGCTCAAGCTAAACATTGAGTATGTCTGAGCTATCATCTGTACGGTATTAAAAGTGAAAAGACATACGCTCCAAGGGAAATGAGAGATTACCGTAATACGTACTTCATATTACGTATGCATGAAACGGCCAAGAAGAGTTGGCAAGAGTTTTTTTTTTTATCTCAACTCTATAGCCGTGTGAGACTCTTGAGGACAAAAGTTCCTTGAATTAAGTCCACTCACGACTCTTACTTATTCTCAAGATTTCTTTTTGGTGTTCGCTATCTTATGGTGTTACCAATGGTCATGAGATTGATTCGAACAATCTCTCGAGGTCTGCATTGTAGACATTTAATCTGTGGCTATGAGGTATGTCCGTTCCGTGATATGCTTCTCCTATCAGTGACTGAAGATTGATCCTAGGGCTGTTAATTCATGTAATTCTGATGTGCGCAATAGGGATCGGTTCCCTTCACCTCGTTATTCCATCCCCATTTTCCTCTCCTTAACGGATGCCCTCTCTCTTTCTTTTGATTAGAGCCGACACAAACCAACGAGCTCTCTCCACGATTTTAAATTTTTTGTTAGCCTCTACATCTTTCTATTGAGGGAGCCATTCCAGAATTCGCTCTCAAGAAATCGTGGTCATACTCTCGCAAATGGTATTATACGAAAACACCTCTGATCGTGCCCGCTTGAGCTTGCTATAACAAGTGTGTTCGATATGATTCAGAAAATTATAGAATGAATAATATAGGTCTATCATATTTGGTGCAGGAAAACTCCCTGTAAAATATGTGATTGATCTGAATAGATCTGGATAAAAACTCAAGTAATTTATCCAAGCATTGAGAATAAGAAGGAAAAAGCAGAGAACGGATTTGTCTATTATTCCAATGCTTACAGCAGTAGTTGTGCTTCCTAGTTGTTCCTCGCGCCTCTTAAATTTGGTTTCTCTCCTTCTCTCTCTCTCTCTCCATTGCTGTTGGGTTACATGTTGTCGGCTAGATTGACCACGACAAGACCATATTTATAATGTTTTGTGGAACAGTGATTAGGTTTTCTTATATTCATTTTGACCTTTTGTAGTGATTGTCGTTAAATCTCCTCGCACTTAGATCCACATAAATTCGTCGCTCCATCCCAATCCCATTCGCGCCTTTTGTGTCCGAGCGCGGAACCATAGAACAATTTCAATCACTCTCCAATGGTTTATGTGGTTCGGATAGGAGTTTACTTCAACAATAGTAAACTGATATTGATGCAAATAGATTTTCTGTTGTATACTCCAGTATGGATATCCTACAAAAAAAAAATCTCTCAGTATACTTGTCCAAATCCCAACATGTATATATTCTGGTTAAATAATATTACCTCAATGGACGGAATTTAGGCTACTTATAGTGTTGTTACCTCCATGAAGGAGCATAAACTTAATTTACTATGAAAATTTTCAGGTAATTACACTAATCTAACTGGCACCACCACTAGGTTTCAATAAATTTAACTGTTGTTGACAAGCTTTATCTTTCCTTTCCCAGGGATCCTTCTAATTTTTCATAATTTCGTTTCCGGACGAGTGTGTAGTTGGTGGACTTCAATGTAGCTCAACTTTATAAAACTACTTTATTCTTTCTTAATGATCTCGGCTAAATAAATAGTTAAATTATGTTAACGAATTGCAGTCCTTTTGTCACGCCCCGAACCCATCAAGCTCACGTACATCCCACCAGGCCGTTGATCTTCAGTTATCTCCCAGGATCCATCGGACAATCATATAACAACTTGACAAAGAAACGATATCGCAGAAGCCATAAAACTTGCTCCATACAAATTACAATGATATGACTCAGGACAAAGGGTATACACCTCTTATAAATAAAATTCTCCTCATAAGTTACGGCAATCAAGTACCCAAAATTCAATTCCTAATCCTCAAAATTCAGATACAATCCCTAAGGCCACCAAAGACATAAAACCATTCATTCCATTACTTCATCGAGAGCTCATCCTCATCTCGCATGTACTTCCATCTTCAGAGACCTGAAAAGTTAATCCCCTACTGGGGTGAGATATATATATCTCAGCAAGTGAAACCTAACCCTATACCTCAATACTAGTCCTACCAGACCACCCACATATGCCATTCAAAATGCGGAATAACAAGCAAGGCGATGGCACCAGGCATCTCACAAGACAATATCAAATACAGACATGGCCAATCAATACAAATAATCATGCTCAATCACAGGGTCTCATACCCAAGCATATATACTCAAGTACACCACAACCACCTCTTTCTCAACCATCCACATACTCCACTAGCACTCTTGCCACTTGACATCTACGGGGTCATCAGACGAAACGATGTCCACGTACCACTGGGGTCATCTTACCAATCGGTACTCTACAGGCTTACAGCCACTCTATGCCGCCGAGGTCATCAGACCAAATGGCATTCACATTTTTATTTTATTTCACAACCCTCCGATACCGCCGGGGTCATCAGACCAAATGGTATCCTCAACACCTTTCTCATTCAGTTTCACCATGCCATCAAGACACATGCAATTCATTTCATAAAAATTCATCAGTCAATCACATCATTCAATTACTCATCCAGTGTGTCCAGGCATTCAGAGAAAGGATTAGGTAACACTTACCTTGATCAATTAGCAAAATGTCACACAAAGTGACTATTCTCAATGCCACAAGTATGAACTCTCCACGAATTCCTTGTCAACCTAGAAAGATTTACCAATCTTAAATAAAAAATCATGGAATGCTCACTTCCATTAATCCAATCATTCCTTAGTCAGATTATAGGCAATTCAAGACACATTTTCTAACAATTGAGCACATGGCAACGCTCCCCTCAAACCCTTAATGTGTTCGGTTCACACAGTCATATACATGGCAATACTCAAATTAGAGGTTCATGCACCAATTTTTCCATAATTCACTTCTAAACGTCAAATCCACTTCACACACTTCTCATTAACACTTCACATCACATCATATAGGGTATTATAAGTCCATTTGAAGTTCAATTACTCCTTTATCAGCTCTAAATAGAACCGGCCATCAATAGTTCATCCTCAAAATAGAACCGATTTCGATTTCCAACCGCTCAATCAAGCCATACTTCAATTCCAAGCCTTAATTCTTCACAAACAAACTTGCTAAGACCTTTATTTATGGGTTTAGAGAGCTCACCAAGAGATTTGAAGCGGAACGACACTCCAAAGACCTCTGAACAGCCCGGATTCCACACGGTCCTCAAACGGGCAGATTATGCTCAGTAAAAATCTCCACAAATCAACCATGTACACCCATCAAAATTCAACTAAAATTACAATCAAAGCTCATCAAATTTAAATAATAGATGTTATGAAGATCTCACCTAAAATTTGAGGTCATTTGGAGTCCGGAAGCCCCCAAAAACGCAACCTCTCCAAAACAGGGTCGGATTTTGACTTTTGTCCACTCAAACGGACCTATGGAAATAAATACGGGGCTAAATTGAGCATATAATACCTTCCTAGAACGGCAAAACGATAAGCTTTCAGATGAAGGTGGTTTTACCTCATTCCGATGTCGGACGACAAAGTTATGGCCAAAACAGTGAAGACGTTTTTCCTTGTCCGTGAGAAGCCCTTCTCGGTCGAGGGCAAAATTGAAGAAGAAGAAGAAGATGATGGGAGATGGTTTCCAGCTAAAAATGAAGAGAGAGAGAGATTTTCCACCCCAATAATACACTTTGGTCAAATGACAAGATTGGTAGGTGAGGTTTAATTAATGCTTAACCTCTCTAATGGTGACACTGGGCAAGCTTCCATTGGTTGCTCCATTGACTTTGACTCCCTTTGACCACATCCATACACTATTTTCGGCAGCCATATAGAGGGTTAAATGACCAAAATGACCTTCTAAATTTCTTAAGGCAAGGCCAAAGGTCGAGGGGTAAAATGGTCATTTGGCACTTTTCGTCCAAACTTTCATTTTTCCAGTATAAACCACCCTCGATGAGGCGACGTCCATCTCAATTCCAATATTGAAATTCCTCAATGTCCAATACCCAATCTCGAGGTCCAATTTCATGTCGAACTCTCGTCGACTGTACTTCTAGTTTATCTCAAACTGACGGACGACTTTTGCAGGCGCTACGCGTATCGACCTCGGGATTTTTCTCAAGCCGTGGCGACTTTGATTGTCATGTAACTGCGAGGGTTTATCGTTCGTTCCTTCGATCCTGATCATCGGAATTCGATTTAGGAAATTCTCGCAAATTACAGATTGGTTAAGCGGAATCACCCGCGTCCCAACGTATAACGCTAGCAAGACATTGCATGATCGTCCTTAGATCGATCTCTGCTGGCCCGGAATGTTCCCTCGACAATCCTTATGGTCAAAGTGTCATTTCTCATTCAAACTCCCTAGGTCCACGTACTCGACTCCGCGTCAGTCTTTCCCTTTTGGTCAGTTAACTCAAGAGAGGCCAACTCCGAGCGAGTTACAACTGAAATACACCGATCGATATCCTTCCATTCAATAGCCTCGAGAGGGTCGGAATTCGGAATGTCACAATTCTTCCCCCCTTAAAGAAATTTCGTCCTCGAAATTTGCCACTTTCCAATTATCCAATCTCGTGGGGTATCGACGCCTCATCGCATCCTCACTCTCCAAAGTAGTTCCTCAAATTACTTTATATTCTTACCTGTCTTTTCTGACAAAAGTTATCTTCCTCCAGGACTTGCTTCCCTCAATCCTTAATCTACGTTTACTTCTCTATTCTCCTTTAACATTCACAACATTGGTCGGTGGTACACCTCCTAGCATACAGACTTTCTTTACAATTCGTCCAATGGTCCGGAAATAATATGTACGTCATACTGTAATCTCACTTTTCAAATTCCTTGTCAGAAGGCTTTTCCAGAACGCCGCAATAGATCTAAGATCGTTTTCTATCACGATCATTACCGAACTGTCATGAAAACGCACTCCTTGAGTGCCTCTATCAATTGGCATAATCATCCTTTTCAAACGTCATGTTGTGTCGTCGGGGACGCACAAGTTCCATTAACTTACCCGCAATTGTCCAAATCAAACTATAGCCTTCTCGACTTCATTCGAAGACTTCCAACGATCGCCCATCAACTTTCAAGATCATGTCTCTCTCTCTTGTCGGCATGTCCAATGCTCAACCATACGTTATACTAATTCAACCTTCGATCCACATCATCGATAGTGTTAAGGCAATCTTGGCACACCTTTGTGCCATCCCCAGGAGCATCTTAGCTTTCCATGTTCTAATCATTTCCATACCTCTTAGATATCAGGGTCTGATCATGGAAATTTCTCGATTCCTTTATATCCTTCAGGCCTGATATTTCAGGTAGCCATCAAACTATCCACACGACGAACTTCCAATTGAAAAGTTGAATCTCTTATTTCATGAGGGAAGATCTGTCCCTCGATCGCCAATTACACAATGCTGAATTCTCAACTGTAAGCATCCGCGAAACTCGCGAGACAGTTCACCCTTCCTTAGCGATATGAATATCGCCATAACAACATTTGAGTGATCTCTTCGTTCCACATGACTCGGCCTCAATTCTCTTTAGGCAGTCCATGCTCTCAATCTCTTATAGTTCACATAATTTCGATGTCTTTCTTTATTCAAACAAACGCTCTCATATCCACAAACAACTTCACGCATCAGCGTTGCCTCTTGTTCAATTCCTCTCAGGAAACTGCTACATTATTCTCTCGTGTTAGATATTGACTTGAAGTCTTCTTTTACCCACAATGTTTCCCGAACTTTGTCGCAAGGACATTCGCAATCAAACTCCAATCATGCTCTAAGCATTCCAACTCATATGGCCTTATGCAATGCCTACTTCCGGTTGCCTCGTTATACCTCAAGTTTCATTCTGTGTCGCGTCATTACGACCTTCATAAGCTTTTCCACTTCAAACCGGAAACGCCATTAACAACGTAGTCATCAACTTGACTTAAGTCCTCGAAAAATCTTTTCACGTTCGTTCATTCATTTGTGTTACGTCTCGTCCTTAATCCATTTCACCAATGGAACAATTCTTGTGGGGAATCTTCCCACGATCTGTTTGTAACGATTACTAATCTCGGAAAATTTCAACCTCCAGCAACTCACATCGACTCCGTCGATTCTTCACTTATTCTAATCCTCAAAGGCTCCACAGGGATTTCCTTTCTCATAAGTTTCACAATTGAGGAATCTTACCTCGTCAAGCCCACAACTCGTGCTCTTCATATTTAGCATATAACGAGCATCTCCTTAGAGTCCATAAGACTCTCTCAAAAGCTGTTCATATTCCTCATGACTCCATAAATGAGTCCAATCATCGTCTCTCAAGACGGTAATAATCAACTCAATCAATCCTTGGGCACTTAATTCAACTATTATCAACTTCTTTCTACCAGGTGTCGAATCTTTCAAGCTGTTTCTCACACTTTTCACTTGAGAGCTCAAACCTTGGCTCTCTGTTGTCACGAGTCTCCTCTAGGACCACACAATATTTTGTTTATTCTTGTCACTCTTTCCTCAAGAAGCATTAGTTTTTTAGCCTCTAAGTTCCACAACTCGCTAATCCTTATCCCAATTCCATCCATTCAACTGAACATCAACATCATCCTAGAATTCAACATTGTCTATAGGACAGTCTCTCGGATTTCACTTCCAGGATTCATTCAAATTCCGCGTCTTCTTTCTCAGTCCAAACGCTCAACCACAATACCAAGACAATTCAGACTTTTTCTTCCTTTTACACTAGGGCCTCTTACCCTAAGAAAGAAACTATACACTTCCCTGACATTTTTTTTAATCGACCTTGTCCTTCCCATTCCATAGGACGTCAACCTTGGAGTCTGCGCCAATGGCGATACCTTTACTCCAGGATTTAAATGTAACATGCTTTAACATTTTCCTTCCCATAACTCAGTCACTTCAAGTGACAATATCCGTTCGTTCTTAGTCTCCACCAAATCACGTAGCGAATGCTCAATTCGATTACCTCAAATCACTCTGCAAGTATTCTCTAAGCGCTCTTTTCGCTTACTCAATCATTCACTAGAATTACGAACATCCAGGACTATCAAGTCCGTTCACTTTTCTTTTCATCAACGACCATCTCATGGTCCAATCGTCCTTTAAGAATGACGTCGTACCCTTTAGGGGCGATAACACACAATACCACTTCTAGTGGTCTAGATTTATGCTCAATCAATCTCATAGAATCGTCAATGTCAGACAATTGACATATTTCTTTCCTCAACTTTCCCTACAACGGAAGGAACGACATGTCAGTCTCTCATTACGAGACTTGCGCCAAGATAACAACCATCCCTTACAGTCGCATTTTGTGGAAATCTCTATATTCGTAATCCATGAACAGAAATCTTCTTTCAATCATCCACTTCCTTCCTTAGGATCCATTACAGTTCCTTCGAATCAAGAATATCAACTAGCCATAAGGCTCTCAAGTTCCAATCCACTCAGGGATTTACTTATCTTATTCAAGGGTCCTTGACCACCTTTACCATATACTTAAATGACCTTGAGAACTCTGTCTCACACTGGTCGATCATCCTTTGATCCTTGCAAAAGTATCAAGATCAAAACAACCTATGCTCTCAAGCAATCCCAGGAGGATACTTTCCATCGAACAACTCAGCAGAGGTAGTCCAGGCAGACTTCATGCCTTCGAGGAAACCCTTCCTCAGGTAACCTTTCACTAATTATCAATAGCCTCTTAGGGCTAGTAACTGCCATGGTCACTTTCTTTCTTCAGTGTACCCAAAACCTCCAAGGTTTCCTTGTCAAGATTCCCATTCAAGAGGGAGACAGTTTCAAATCTCATCCCTCTTTCAAACTCAGGCAATCTCAACTTATACATAGCCTCACAAACTTTTAAAACTCTCATGGTTCTTCCCACACATTCACCTTTCTCGTGAATGAAATAACTCAGAGTCACCTTTCTCGTGACTTCCATCATTTAATTCATCAGCACTAGCATCTGTCACCACAGTGGCTTAAGCAATTATGGCAACTCCTCACGAGCCTACCTACCCAACAAATTTTCTCATTCCATTTAAAGCTCTCAAGACCCATTATCACACTTAGGTCTCGCATGATTAACGAGATCGAGCCATACGCTCTCCCAGTACTCATTCTCCAGTTGCTCATCTTTGCTCAATTCTTATGATCCATCTCAGTTCTTGGATCTTCACATATCTTACATACTTGAGTCCAATGCTCTTCTACGACCATACTGTAGTCGTTCAACGTCATTAGGTTCTCATCTCACTTGAACCACTATGATTCCCTCTAGGAATCAAAAACTTGAGTCATCTACTCAAGTCTAGCAGTCTCAGACTGCTCCCCTCATTCTCTTTCATTATCAACCATCAGTGGTTCCCAAATAATTCTCAACTAGTTGCTTATTATACAAGGATTCTAAATCATCCTTAAGTACCAACCACGCAACAAGCCAGCCTCAACAAGGCAACTTCTCACTTAACAGCCATCACTAGGCAAGCCTCAACTAGACTAAAACTCAACTAGGCCAATACCCAGCAAATACTCAAGGCGTGACTTCCATAAGTCAGTCGCCCAAACTCAAAGCATAAAGCATCTGCCACTCTGTCACAAACTTGACAGGCTATCGCAATTCCAGAAGACATCAGTTCAATGGGTATAAACCCCATATGTCATCTAATCTCGCAGTTAAACATTGACCAAGCCAATTACATGACACCAATTATAAAACACGCCTAACAAGCCAATCACATCATCACTTTTCTTTTTCAAACGACATCCACTGCCAAGCACAAAGCTTTTAACCGTGCCAATCACATGCGTCATTATAAATGCCATGCCATTTTCGAACATTCACTTTAAAAATCACTCCAGTGCCATACATTTCTTAACCACAATCAGACTCAACCCGATACCTAGGCTTTCCCTTTCAATTTATTACTTGGGTCATTCCTGCCTCCTCGCTATCTTAGAAGCCTGCCAGGAGCCGCTCCTTGTCCGGACCTCTCTGTCCCGGTGATCACTCCCCGCCCTCATCAGACCTGATTGTTATAGGTTGTCCCAAGTCATACATCTACAGAGGAAGCCCCGTTCCACATGCCCCATAACATGCTTCATTACGGTTTATAGGTATCCCATCAACTCGTCCCATACCAAGCGACGGTTTATTAAGTCTGATAGTGATAAGCTCATGCATGCACCCTTGTCAACTTTCAGCTCACAGCCACAAACACATGCACAGCTTGTTTGTTCTCACCACTTGTCATACCACAATTGTCCCCAGATCGATTCTTATCAAGAGAAGATCTCTAATTTCCACAAGTGTCATCGCCTCTCACTGATCAATCGCCTATATTCCATCATATACCTCAAATCCGGCCACTAATCAAGTCAAATCCATAGGCATTCGATCACAACTGATATTCAATCCAAATATTCCTTGTATACATCTCATCTCATATCACCCAAGGTTGTCAATAGCAATTGATAACTAAACCATCAAGATACAATGCAATTCAAGTCTGAACCCGCTAATGCCAATCATCTCTTTATAACTCATATTCTCCAAGTTGGGTCATCGACAAGTCACGATCACAATCATATACTCCAATTGACCATTCATTCAGAAACTATTCTCTAACAACCTCAAATCCAGGCTTATGACTCTTCAATCTCTACTCACTTCCTTGTTAGCCTTATCCCTAAAATCACTCAAGATCATCCATTAAATCGACATTAGGACCACTAGAATATCTCACAAGTTCAAGCCTATAATCCTCAAGATTCAATGCTCAATACTTAATCCTAAAGGTCTCACTACCTAATTATCCTCAAGTCATCGCTCCTTATCACTCCAAACCTCAATCACAATGGATCGAGCTGACCTTGCTTTGATAACACTTAAACGAGGATGTCACGCCCCGAACCCATCGAGCTCATGTATATCCCACCAGGCCATTGATCTTCAGTTATTTCCTAGGATCCATCGGCCAATCATATAACAACTTGACAAAGAAACGATATCGCAGAAGCCATAAAACTAGCTCTATACAAATTACAATGAGATGACTCAGGACAAAGGGTATACACCTCTTATAAATAAAATTCTCCTCAGAAGTTATCGCAGTCAAGTACCCAAAATTCAATTCATAATCCTCAAAATTTAGATACAATCCCTAAGGCCACAAAAGACATAAAACCATTCATTCCATTACTTCATCGAGAGCTCATCCTTATCTCGCATGTACTTCCGTCTTTAAAGACCTGAAAAGTTAATCCCCCACTGGGGTGAGATATATATATCTCAGCAAGTGAAACCTAACCCTATACCTCAATACCAGTCCTACCAGACCACCCACATATGCCATTCAAAATGTGGAATAACAAGCAAGGTGATGGCACCAGGCATCTCACAAGACAATATCAATTACAGACATGGCCAATCAATACAAACAATCATGCTTAATCACAGGGTCTCATACCCAAGTACATATACTCAAGTACACCACAACCACCTCTTACTCAACCATCCACATACTCCACTGGCACTCTTGCCACTTGACATCTCCGGGGTCATTAGACCGAAGATGTCCACGTACCACTGGGGTCATCAGACCAATCGGTACTCTCCAGGCTTACAGCCACTCTATGCCGACGGGGTCATCAGACCAAATGGCATTCACATTTTTATTTTATTTCACCACCCTCCGATACCGCTGGGGTCATCAGACCAAATGGTATCCTCAACACCTTTCTCATTCAGTTTCACCATGCCATCAAGACACACATGCAATTCATTTCATAAAAATTCATTAGTCAATCACATCATTCAATTACTCATCCAGTGTGTCCAGGCATTCAGAGAAAGGATTAGGTAACATTACCTTGATCAATTAGCAAAATGTCACACAAAGTGACTATTCTCAATGCCACAAGTATGAACTCTCCACGAATTCCTTGTCAACCTAGAAAGATTTACCAATCTTAAATAAAAAATCATGGAATGCTAACTTCCATTGATCCAATCCTTCCTTAGTCATATTATAGGCAATTCAAGACACCTTTTCTAACAATTGAGCACTGTCGCGACCCTCTCGCGGAGGAGGAGGACTAATGGACCGTCCGATGTCGCCAGGTCGGACGTGGACCTCTCCCGAGGTCCATTACCCAAATCGCAACAGCTGGATATGCGTGGTTGACCTTCGGTGTGGTCTGGTGACATGTGATATGTGTACATTCCAAGGAGTCGCCACCAATCATTTCATGGAGGGTACGATTAGAAACCCTATCGAATAGTTGGGAGCGATCTATTCGATTCTGCGAAAATCAGAGAAGTGGGATTGGGGACTTTGTTACGCCAACTTTTAGAGCTGACGCCCTTTCGGCACCTAAGTTGAATGATTTATCTAGCCTTAAGATTCATGCAGACGAGTGGGTTACGGATCCTAAATCTAAGAGTTCATGCAGACAGGAATGGCTACCCTATCACTCATAGTCAGTAAAAATAAATGCGCAAATCAAGGATCCAAAACATGCGGATAAATCACATGAAAACAACATGGCATCCCTAATGAGGCCCTATTAGCCTAGAGAAGTATCAATCAAGGCTTAGGAGTGATTTTGACATGATTCGTCCATAAGGGGAAAAATCGTAATTTTGAGAAATTTGAGGACAATTTGCCCTGGAAGGAAAAAATCATCATTTCAGATGAAGTGTGTAGTCAAAAGATGGTGGAAATAAGATTGACGATCAAACCAATCAATTTCCTATTTTTCGAGAATTTTCAGAATTTTTCTGGAATTTAAAAGTGATTTTACCCTTGGAGGGGTAAAATAATCATTTTAGACGAAGACGAGAATTGAAAATCTCAAATATTAAGGTTGGTCGTCCACCTGACCCAAACCCTAATTTTAAGCAATTTTCTGGACTCGATTGGAACAAGAAAGACGATTTACCCATCGATGGGTAAAATTATCTTTTCGAGAAAAGGGACGAGACTCGAAAACCCAAGCCCAAGAATTGGTCGCCTAACCGACCTTAATTTTTACCTTGGCGTTATCGACTTATCTCGCACAAACAGCAGAGGCGACTTACCCCTAAAGGGTAATATCGTCAATTCTTGGGAGAACGGATAAGATACCCCAAAAATAGGACTGACTGGTTGTCTGTAGTCAATCCATAATTTTTGGGGATTTCTGGAGTATCTAGAAATTTCCCATAATTTTCCAATATTTTTTTGGGATTTTCTAGAATTTTCTAGTATTTTTTTAGTATTTTCTAGGATTTTTCTGATTTTTTTTTATTTTTAAAATCATTTTCTGAATTTTTTATTTAAAAAAAAATGTTATTCGAACCGGGTCGGGTGACCCGGCCCACGACCCGTGGGCGACCAGCCCAGCCCGGATCCGACCCGCACCGAAACGACGTCATTTTGGCTTCTCCCGCTCGAATTTCAAATTCCCGCCTAAGTTGAACCGACGCCCCTGATCGCGCCACGTGACAGACTGTCGACTGTTTGATCTAACAAAAGGAACCGACGGCCACGATTGAAATGCAAGGTTGAATCACAACCGTCCGATCCACTGCATTTCTTTATTCCTGAAAATCATTTTTATCTTTAAAATTCCATGATCGTGACACGTGTTCTATCCAATATCGTCGGATCAAGTTTTCGGACTCTTCACTTGGATTACCACGTGGATCGCTAACATGGACTCCGTGTGACCAATTTGTGAACGTGCGGTCAACACGGTCAACACTCCCAAGGTTGAAGATGATCGGCGCCGGCGAAGGTCATCGGCGCTTCGTCGGAATCCATTTTCCGACGTCAAAACGGCCGCCAAACCCAGTGATTTTTACCTCAATTGAAACGTCAGATAGCCTATATTAATATATGTCAAATCTAGACCAGAAAACCCATCGGAACCATCCCAAACGAACTTCCACATTCCGGCGGAACCTGCAATTCCCGGCGAGCCGCAAAATCGATACGAAAACACCTCCAAAACGCGGCCATTTTTACATGTATCGAGTTCTCATCTCGACTACCTCGATATATCTCCGATTTAGCACAAGAAACAAACTTGAAATAACCTAAACCGACATGCCCAATCCGACCAAAAAACTGACTTCCGATGGAACTTCGCCTTAGCGCTTCTAACGTGATTCCACCTATCTAGCTCACTACACATCATTAACTGTGGTCAAGGGAACTTACTTGCACATCCTTGCCACTAAGTGGTCGTCCGACGAAGTTTCGCATTCCCACCATCGGCAAAACTCCGGAGGGGTTCGAGCATGGGAAGATCACCATTTCATTCACAAAGAAATAACAAAACTTGGCTTAGAAGTCGTTCTGGATACTAATCAAAGCGCAAGATACGCGAAAATAGGCCTAGTGATTCGCGGCGAAGCTTGAACAGTAACTCCAATGAAAAACAGAGCAGTGTCACAACAAGAAGAACCGACCTTCGCGGCGACGATGGAGAAGCTTAACCACGACCGACGGTGGTTCTAGTATCTCCTAGAACTCGAAACGAGCGTTCTCAACCCTTCAAATTGTCTGGATCGCTTCGGGACGGCGACGAGCTCTTTCATCACCACCTCCGAACAACGTCCACTGAATTTGCTGGTGACGATGGAGCCATAGCTAGGCACGGCGTTGACAGGTTCTCCTCCCTCCCCATCTCTCTCTTGCTCTCTATCTCTCTCCCTCGCTCTCTCTGTTCGTCCTCTTTCTTGAAGTTCTGTTCAGCTCCCCTCTCCAACGAACAGATTCTTCCCCCCCCCCCCCCGTCTCTTCTCTATTTTCCCTCCTTTTGGTTCTAATCGATCCCCCTCTTTTGTTTCCCCCTACCTTGCGACTGTAACTAACTCCCCCTAGTAGTGCCAGCCCATCTTCTCAACTGTATCGCACTCTTGCTCGTCGAAAAACCGTTTTCTCCTCCTCCTCCGTCTTTTGCGCGTCTGTTAGATCCATTGAGGAATAGAATCAACAGTTTCGGGTCCATGGGTCGGATTTGTCCGACCCGACAGATCCGGTTCACAAAAGAAGGGCCAAATTACACTAGCAATTGCCGTCTTTTCGCAAAATTAAACCTGCCAATTGTTTTCCCAGCATGATTTCTCTTTAGAAATGTGGTTTTTGTGACTAAAACACTTAGAATAATAGGAAACCCCTAAATGTGAGGTAAGATCCGAAATGAAATTTCACCAAATTGGACTTTTTAACGAATGAATTGGAGCCAATTGAGCCCATCGTAAGATTTAGGAGGTCAAAACCTATAGGGAGGAAGCATTGGGGTTCTATGGGTGTCTCTTAGAAAAGTTTAATTTTGGATTCGGCATTTTAGGGACTAAAATGAAAATATTTTTATGCAATTAGGTCCCTAAAGCTAAAATTGGTCAAATCAGCGCACCATTGAACCAAAGTGAAATGTAGGGCAATCAAGTTGAATACCAAGACTCTGAAAATGCAAAAGATTGCAAATAAAAAGACTCAAAACATATTTTTTGACAAATTCAACCTTGTGCGTTACAAAGAAACATAAAAAATTAAACTTGAATTTCGACTCTTGATGAGGTCAAAATGACAAGAGATTTAAAATAAAAATGTAGGATATCTTTCCATATTTTTGTGACCTCAAATGCTATTTTTGTTGATTTTTCTAGTATTTTCCTATTTTTTAAAAATACTAAAAATATGAAAAATTATTTTTTGTTTAAAAAAGGTTCCTTAGGCTTGGCCAAGGCTACGAAACTTGATTTTGTAATTTTTTGATTTTTTATGAATTTTTTGTGATTTTTTTCAAAATAAGATTGAAAAAGACTTGGTCAAAAATCAAGTGTCAATAGCTGTCCCTCTTTGAAAGGAATCTCATGAGAGGTTTCACTCAAAGACAGGTGACACCTGAGTTTAGACCGACTCGCCTAGGGAAAAGAAAAACGAATCTTGACATTCACTCGCTCTTGTCTTACTGGTGAACGCTTTGCTCATTCTGTTTTAGCTGATGTGTGAGAAGAGAGATGGAATAGAGATGCTTACCTGCTATTCACCTGCCTGATGCTCGTGCGGCATGCGCGGTGTATGGCGGATTCAAGTGAATACCTAGGGACTCGTCTTTTGAGCATCCTAGAGCGGTTAAGTTCTAGCCCGTATAGTAGGGCAAACCAGAATGAGATTCTTGTCTTGACAGGAACCTAAGGATGACGCACCCGTTCTTTAGGGATTGTCAAAGGTTTCGATCCGTATGGTGGATCAAACCATGAATATAACTCCTATCTATCAGGAACCTATTGATGATGCACCCATTCTGTGGGGATTGTCGAAAATTTTGATCCGCCAGGGGGATCAGGCCGTGAATAGGACTCCTTTCTGCTAGGAACCTATAGATGACGCACCCGTTCTGTAGGGATTGTCGAAAATTTTGATCCGTCTGGTGGATCAGACCATGAATATGACTCCTATCTGTTAGGAACCTATGGATGACGCACCCGTTCTTTAGGGATTGTCAAAAATTTTGATCCGTCAGGGGGATCAGGCCGTGAATAGGATTCCTATATATTAGGAACCTATGGATGACGCACCCGTTCTTTATGGATTGTCAAAAATTTTGATCCGTCAGGGGGATCATACCATGAATAGGACTCATATCTGTCAGGAACCTATAAGGTGACGTACCCGTTCTTTAGGGTTTGTCGGAAACTAAGCTGATCCTACACCTTGAGGAATCAACGATGATCTATACAAATGAGGTGTACCTAACTCTTAGGTTTACCAAATGAGTTATTCTGGGTTTAGAGATTACCTAGAACCTTATAGAAAGCTGGTTCTGAAGATTGTCCTTTTGACATGTGAGGTGCCATTCTAGGATCTGGGGACTCCAAGTATCCTGCAGAAAGCTTAAAGCTACAAAAACTTTGATAAGAGTTTTCTAGGATTTAGGGGTTACCTAAAATCTCGCAGAAAGACGATTCTGAAGATTGTCGTTTTGACATGTTAGGTGGCATTCTAGGATCTGGGGACTTCAGGTATCCTGCAGAAAGCTTAAACCTACAAAAACTTTGATAAGATTTTTCTGGGATTTAAGGGTTACCTGAAATCTCGCAGAAAGACGATTCTGAATATTGTCCTTTCGACATGGGAGGTGATATTCTGGGATCTGGGGACTCCAGGCATCCTGCAGAAAGCTTAAACCAACAAAAACTTTGATAAGACTTTTCTGGGATTTATGGGTTACCTAAAATCTCGCAGAAAGACGATTTTGAAGATTGTCCTTTTGACATGTTAGGTGACATTCTGGGATCTGGGGACTCCATTATCATGCAGAAAGCTCAAACCTACAAAAACTGAAATCTCACAGAAAGACGATTCTGAAGATTGTCCTTTCGACATAGGAGGTGACATTATGAGATCTGGGGACTCCAAGTATCCTGCAGAAAGCTCAAACCTACAAAAACTTTGATAAGATTTTTCTGGGATTTAGGGGTTACCTGAAATCTCGCAGAAAGACGATTTTGAATATTGTCCTTTTGACATGTTAGGTGACATTCTGGGATTTAGGGACTCCATGTATCCTGTGAAAGCTCAAACCTACAAAAATTGAAATCTCACATGAAGACGATTCTGAAGATTGTCCTTTCGACATAGGAGGTGACATTCTAGGATCTGGGGACTCCAGGCTTCCTGCAGAAAGCTCAAACCCACCAAAACTTTGATAAGATTTTTCTAGGATTTAGGGGTTACTTGAAATCTCGCAAAAAGACGATTCTGAATATTGTCCTTTCAACATGTTAGGTGATATTCTGGGATCTGGGGACTCCAGGCATCCTGCAGAAAGGTCAAACCTACAAAAACTTTTATAACATTCTTTTGGGATTTATGGGTTACTTGGAATCTCGCAGAAAGAAAATTCTGAAAATTATCCTTTTGACATGTGAGGTGGCATTATGGGATCTGGGTACTTCAGGTATTTTGCAGAAAGCTTAGACCTACAAAACTTTTATAACATTCTTCTGGGATTTAGGGGTTACCTGAAATCTCGCAGAAAGAAGATTCTAAAACTTATCCTTTTGACATGTGAGGTGACATTCCGGGATTTGGGGGCTCCAAGTATCCCGCAGAAAGCTCAAACCTACAAACATTTCATCCAAAGATATTTTTCTGGGATATGAGGTTACCAAGGATCCTTCAGAAAAGTAAGCTTGAAAGCTCTTCTTCACAGAGCAAGGCATCCTTTTAGAATCTGGGGCTACCATGAGTTCTGTAGAAGTTTAACCAAGAAAGATAGCATTCTGGGATCTGGGGCTACCAGGAATCCGATAGAAGCTTAGTCATATAAACTTTTCTTCTCAAAGAAAGGTGTCATTCTGGGACATGGGGTTGCCACGAGTCCTGCAGAAATTTAAACCAAGAGAGATAGCATTCTAGGATCTGGGGTTACCAGGAATCCGTTAGAAGCTTAGTCATATAAACTCTTATTCTCAGAGAAAGGTGTCATTCTGGGACCTGGGGTTACCACGAGTCTTGCAGAAGTTTAAACTAAGAAAGATAGCTTTCTGGGATCTGGGGTTACCAGGAATCCGTCAGAAGCTTAGTCATACAAATTCTTCTTCTCAGAGAAATGTGTCATTCTGGGACTTGGGGTTGCCATAAGTCCTGCAGAAATTTAAACCAAGAGAGATAGCATTTCGGGATCTAGGGTTACCAGGAATTTGTCAGAAGCTTAGTCATATAAACTCTTATTCTCAGAGTAAGGTGTCATTCTGGGACCTGGAGTTACCACGAGTCCTGCAGAAGTTTAAACCAAGAGAGATAGCATTCAGGGATTTGGGCTTACCAAGAACCCAGCAGAAGCTTTGACTAAGGAGGGTTATGTCCTTCTAAGATTTGTGGTCATCAAAGATCCAAGAGAGCTTGTGTTCTTTTGAGATCTGGGATCGCCAGGAATCTTGCAGAAGCTTAAGCAAGCAATTTTCTTTACCAAGAAATATGTCATTCTAAGATCTGGGGTCATCAGAGATCCAAGAGAGCTTGTGTTCTTTTGAAATCTGGGATCGCCAGGAATCTTGCAGAAGCTTAAACAAGCAAATTTTCTTTACCAAGAAATATGTCCTTCTAAGATCTGGGATTGCAAGAAATCCAGCAGAAGCTCAAACTTGAAAGTTATTCTTCATAAAAGAAATAGCATTCTGAGGTTTAGGGATACTAGGCATCCTACAGAAGCTTGAACATGTAAACTCTTTCTTACCAAGAGAGGTTGTGTTCTTCTGGGATTTGGGGTTACCAGAAATCCTGCAGAAGTTCATACATGTAAATTGTTTCTTACCAAGAGAGCTACAAGCCATTCTAGGAGCCAAAGTCATCAAGAATCTCGCAGAAGCTCCAATATGAAAATTTTCTCACCAAGGGCACATCAATGGTTTTTAAGTGATATCTAATGTCAAACTGACATCACTTTATGACCTATATCATTAATGCATTATGATGCTAGAGGTTATCCAAAACACCTTGCAACATACGGAAGTGATCAAAAATTCCTTGTGGGGAAAGTTTGAATCAAACGATCTGAAATTACCAAAAGAATTTGGTTAAAACGTCCATTGGAGTATTCTCATCATAGAGGACTTCTCACTGTTTTGAGATAATGGTCTTTTATCAAGAATGCACTCGAATTTCTTATCAAACATGTGCCTAGGGTTCAGGATCATTTGCAGTGAATACACCTCGATCGATCAGGAGGACTTCCAAGGGACCGTAATGTTGGGCTTGGTCAACGGTTTTCAAGGGGGGACTTGCAAGCAAGTCAAGGCCATTGAAGAGAAGTCTTCAACATCTGCTCCAGGTTTACAAGTCAAGAAACTTGCAAAATGAGAAAGAAATAATCTTGCTCGAACTTCTTCGAGCTAAGCTTAGACATTAAACCCTATGTTAATCCAAATGCTTTAATCAGAAGAGACTTCTCAAGGTTGTAATGTAGGTAGGATTGGGGACCGAAAAAGGCTTGTTTTTGGCTCATAATACGTAAAGGGTTTAACATTGGTGATCATTGCAGGTTTGCCGCCGATCTTGTCCCTTCCGATTCAAAGAGCGTATTCAGTCTTGGAAGTGCATTGATAGTCTTTGGAGAGCATCGTCAGTTTTTTGAGAACACTCTTTGTGTTTGGAGAGCATTACTGATCTTCGGAGAGCATCATCAGTCTTCGAAGCACACATTTGTCTTTAGAGAACATCTTTCTCATGTTAAGACGGCGTCAATATCTTGTCTGTGCTTTCGTCATCTGAATGTGACATAACTTGGGAGTATCTTTCGCCGTCTAGCTCCCATGGGATTTTCTTTTACAACCAGATCTCACTAGTGACCTATACAAAGGTATCATGCCATCTTTTGGCATTTACAAGATCAAACACATGATTCACAAATGTACAAGTACTTGGATGGGCATTTGCTTTTACCAGGCACTTTGCTTTTTCTTGACGCCTGTAATTGAATTTTTCTCTCTTTTTTCTTTTTCTCATCTCTTGTTGAAATCCCATCTTTTACTTTCTTTTGGGAATTAAGATTTTCAAATAAGTGTGCTAGATGTACATGTTGAAATCTCAGCATTTAAACATTAACCCAGGAATTTTTCATAATTCCTATATTTTGAACTCTTCCACTCTTGAAGTGACGTTGCTTCCATCTTGGAATATTTAATGATTACCAACGAGTTCATGAAACGAATGTACAGGCTCAACTGGGCTATGTAAAGGGTAAAGTGCATAGGATAGGGAAACGAATGCTTTTCGTCATCTTAAGGCACCAGAATTACCATAGAAGTTAAAATGACAAGCAACACACGAAGATTGATGCAAGTCTGAGCAAGAGAATTTATGACCATTTACCTCCTGATACTGCTGGACTTACCTCTAGTTGGCCCCAATGTGGGGTGGTTCTTGACAGGGGTAAAGAATGCAACCGCCATTCAAAGGGTTATCAATGGTCACCTGTAGTGTTTATGATAGAGAAACGAATGCCTCCGTCATCCCAATCCATGTAATCACTGCGAATAACCTCTACGTTCGTAGGTCAAGGTCTCGCTATCCTTACCACTCCACTCATCTCTCAAGTCTGTATAGGACGTGTTTGGATCATGTTTGCCTCTTATCTAAGGAAACATCCTTTTTAAACAGTTTTAAACAACTCTTGTTGGAAAAGTTCACTTCGCTTTCTCCAAAACTTACCCTCCAAGGGAATTTATGATGCACAATGCATATTTCAACCATGTTCAGATAACCTCCAAGTTTAAACATGAATGCCAACGACGTGACTGTGAAAATTTGGTGCCTTTCTAGACATGAGAATTGAATGCACGCTAGATTCCAAGAAGTCTTTAAATTCTAGTAACAAGGAATCTGAAAGTTTTAAAACCTAAGAGATAGGGAAATGAGTACTTACCTGCCCAGCGTAGCTAGGGATCCCTGAAAATATAAAAGGAATATATCAGTGTATGCTCTCGAATTTCAGAAAATTAGAACGATACACTTTACCCTTGATCATGCACTCCAATGGAAGTGTATCGGTTCATGAAAATCTGCGTTTTTCCTAACAACACAGGATGGTTAAGTGTTCTAAAATTTCTTGAAATTCTCAGTCTTTGGAGAAGAAGGCATGTACTTGGCCACCACGACAGTAAGCCCTCTTGATCATGCATTCCAATCTAAATGCCGATGTGCGGATTACAGAAATCGGCCATTTTGACCTTTGGCGATGATCCCTTTGTCTGATTGGGCAGTGAATCCTACTTGATGACTCCATTCATCCTTTTGGGTTTGTTCCATGCCACTCTTCGAAGTTCCTTATTTAAGGAAAAATGAATTCTTATCAAAATGTATGCTAAAGCATATGGTGTGGAAGCGATACTTTTTACCCTCCACTCGATCTTATAGCCAAAGATCATTTCTTGAATGCTTGACTCCCGAAGTTGTTATCTTCAAAGATCATTTCGCCTTGAATTTGAGTCGACGAGTTCTTCCCTTTTGAGTCCTTTTGAGTGCCAATAATTTTCATATTAAGAGAAAGATCATTGAGGATCAAATTAGAACGACACAAAATTACCCTTCACTCAAGTTTGTATCTTGAGGTTTGACTCTGATGTGAACGACTCTTCTATCATGTTCATTGATCTTGCTGGGAATGAAATGCCACTTTTTCATCTGGTCACGTAGATGATTCGCTTGCCCCAATTAGGCATGACTTGTCATGGCTAGGTAATGCTTGCCCCAGTCAAATGGTTCTATTCATTTTTGCATTTTCATGCAATCCCCTATCCAATTTGGGATATCTCTTACTTGGATCTTCACTTTACTTTTCACCTTTGAGGTGTCATCTTTCCAATGCTTGAGAAAATCGTTTGCTTCAGGCGTCTTGTCACTTGTGACCATCCTTGTGATGTTCTCCTCTTATTGGACCCATGATGATGTCCTATCGGCATATTCCTTCTTTTGTCAATTGTCGACATTTCTCTTTTGATTGAGTTCATTCCAATATTGTATACTGATATGGTCAACATTTATCGAATCCCTCCATCCATGCTTGAAGGTGTTGGTAATATCAACAATCCATTTGCCCCAGTTGGGCAACGTCTACCTTGGCCAAATGCCTTAGCATTTTTCATATCCTTTGACCATTTGCAATCCCATTTGAAGAAGTCTTTGTACCTGTACATGAAGTAATGAGTATTCATCCATGTTTGACTTTATTTAAATCACCAAGGAACACGATACTCCCTTTGGGGCTAGCATTTCCGTTGATCAAGGAAATCGTCTCTTTCGGTTGCTTTGCCCCAGTAGGGCATGTCTTGATGCTTGTCATCTTTGGGCTTGATAACTTGCTCCAATATGCTATTTTGGTGGCACATGAGAATCTTTCCCCCAACTTGGTTCCTTGACAAGAAAAGAGGGGTTTGCCCCCAATGAATTTCCTTTGTTGACTCTACTCATTTATCTTGACTACCAGAATATTCGATCGTTTTCGTTTGTCTCTTGGTTGCTTGACAACTTTAGAATTTTTCACATGGCGGCTTTGGCGATTCTCTCAATCACAGTTGCCCTTGAAGTGTCAGATGTTTCCCTAGCAAAGGAAATAACGGGCACGTTTAAATTGCATATAAAATGGACCATTGGAGTTGATACAATTTACCCTTCACATTCATCTTTTGGGTCTTGGCATTTTCCTTTCATTTGGATTCTTTTGCCTTGACCTGTCGACATCTTTCAAGGAAGAATATGCATATAAATGATGCATGCATGATATGTATAATGCAAGTGATCTAAGATGATTCTTGTTTGCAATGAAAAATGGATTCGTGCCTTTCACTCAATTCACAGAAAGCATCTCTTATCAAGTATGCCAATCTGTAAAGTTTGAATTCTTTCTTTTCGAGTGCTCTTTTCAAAGAGATTTCTAATTGTTAAGAAACTTTTTCAAGTTTTTCTCGAGAATTTTGTTCACAAATTGAGCCATTATGATGCTCTTGAAATCATTTATCCCAAATGCATGTATGAGATGATATGAAAATGGGTACTCCTTGCTTTGTCATTTGAAGCCATTGCTCTTGGGTGCCTTGACTCTGTTTATCACCTGAGAGAAAAAAGATAGGAAATATTATTCCCACATCTGATTGAAACTTATTTAGGAACGATATGTCCTTTTCTATCAAGAGGGATGGCTTGGCATCGTTCTTCTTGGAAGCATTGTTGCTATGGCGAAACGTTTTTTGTATTCAATGGATGGATTTCATTCCATTATGTTCCATGAGTGATAGCCATCGTTTCGGGGACTCGCCCCACTTATCACCATGATGAATCTGATATCTTCGATTTCGACATGTTTTCCAGATGGAGAAATGATTTGCCCCCAGCAACTTAGTACTCCATCTTGAGTTAGCTCATCACATGTAACTCCATCATATCATGCTAATGCATTCCCTATTGGTTGAGTCAATCACTTCCATGTCAGGTGATTTTGGTGTTTGACATCCTTCAATCTATTCTGACACCTATCTTAAACTAACATTCTCTGTATATGAAACATAAACATCTTAGTCATTTGTATGGAATGAAATCAAAATAAGGGACGATTTACTCCCTTTTGTGACATCAGAGGATAAAACTTCATCGTAATTATCCGAAGGTCTCGGCATTTGATGTTCCACGATGTTCGACACTACTTGGGTTCCGTCACTCTCCTTCTTGAGGTTGGGTGATCTTTCGCCACTTTCGCTCTATTGATGCATTTCAATCTGTTTAGAGTGAAAGAAAAATGTTAATTGTGAAAATCAATTTCTAAAACAAGTACTCCATCTTGATTCAAAGATGGGCAACGATCATCTCTTCATGGTCTTTTCGATTTGTCATGACTTCATGACGCTCTTCAAGCATCCTACTACTCGAGATCCACAAGTGTAGATTTATCTCTATTTGTGTACATTTACATCTTGAGTGTTGCTTCGCGAATAAGCATTCATTTTTCTTCATCCCCTTTCGTGCTTGCGTGATCATCAATCTCATGGCGAGAAACACGAGTAGTTGTACTCTTGAGATGTGCTTCAATTGGCGCATTGGCCTCCAGTTTTGAGGGTCCACAATTGAGTCTTTTTTAAAGAGACAAATGTCGACTTCACACAATCCTTTTATTTCACCTACATGACAGAAGGAATGAATAAGTCAATTGTTGCACAAAAAGCTCTAATTGAAACGATCACAGATTTACTATCCCCAGAGTATATTTCCTCAGCTCCCATCATTTTGAGCATCAGAGATGAAGGAATGTTCCTTAACGATCCTGTTCATTTTTTATAATCACCTACAAGTATGAGTAACCATGTCATCCTATAAACAAATCAATTTAATTTGGAACGAATACATCCTTTTCGACTTAGAGAGGTCGATCCAAATCAGGTTGCCCCTTTTTCATGTTGTCTTGTTTTGGGGTTATCATAGTCGATTCATCTTATTTTGGAAACCCAATGGGTGGCGACTGATGAAGGTGCGTTTCCTTTCATCTTACAGGGAAA
Organism: Rhodomyrtus psidioides; assembly: GCA_021437785.1. Taxonomy (NCBI): domain Eukaryota; kingdom Viridiplantae; phylum Streptophyta; class Magnoliopsida; order Myrtales; family Myrtaceae; genus Rhodomyrtus; species Rhodomyrtus psidioides. Next base: position 15,377,293 of record JAILYB010000002.1, read on the forward strand.
ACAAGTCTTGCATCATTGGTCTTCAACCATTTTCACCTGTTGGCAAAAGAAATAACCGAGCAAGTCAAGTATAACACTCGAAGTTTTTATTGGAACGATTACAGTTTTACCATTGTTCCATCACATCTTGCATGTGATTAGATGAAGAAATCTTCAATAAATGTCTGTGTATAACTTGTCAGAAAGGAGATACACTTAGCATTTTACATAGTAAAGACATCTCTCAATGACGTCGCCTCTTATAATGAAAGCAAGGCGACAATACATATCCCATAATCCCTATTTACGGGCGTCTGATGTCCGCCAAGATTTCAAAATAAGCAGAGACATTATTAAAAGATCGATCCACGGTCATCAATCGAACGCCCATTTATTTTCAAACGTTAAATACACAAATGGGGGCATTAATCCTGAAAGATTGCTTTGTGACGTTTTTCTCGTAAAAATCATGTGATCCTCGTTTTAAGAAATCACTACACAAAATGTGATTGCAAACATGGCTTTAACTTTATGCCCCAAAATCTTGAAATGGAAGAATTTTAGACATAAAAAATGTCATCTTAATCCATGATTGAAAATTTGGATGAACCATCTATTCTGTAGGGACGGCTTAGAAGTGTTTCAACTTTGTATCTAAAATTCATTGTAAAAAAAATTCATTTGTAAACTCAAACACCCAAGGCATTCGGTTGATTTCCATGAATTTCCTATCATGAAATTTCACTAGGAAGTGAACAAGTAGAGGGAGAAATCATACTTACAGTGATCCGCGAGATTTTTTTTTTTTTTAGGCAGACCAACCTTCCATAGACATGCGCATGAGACAAGTGGGGGGTATACCCTAAAAAATCGAAAATCAAGTGAGGAACCTATGGCTCAGGCTCCCACGATCCAAATAAGGCAGATTCCTCCCCAAGAGTACCCACCCAAGAGGGCTAGATATCGCCAATTTGGATTGTGAGTGGGAACGAATACGAAAGTCTCAAGTGCCATCAAACGCGAGATCCTTTCGCATCCTTTCCCTATCTAAGGTAACCTAGAGGTGGTCGCAGTCGGGGTTTGACCACTAGTGTGTGCGATGTGTAGTGGTCATCAAAATGCAAGTCATGCACAGCAATTTGTATCAAACACCGCTTCATTATGTGCGTAAGACAAACATACATTCCCAACTCCAACCTGCAGGAAAAATGTCAACAATCACTCCACCCCTTATTTCTCCAATCTGCAAAAACATCTAACACAACAGTTAGCGTACGTACCTCACCTTCGAGAGCATCTACAGAAAACTAGGTCAGATAAACCAATCAACTTTTTAATCGGCTCAAGTCCTCTAAAATTCTTAACCAGAGATTCTGGTTTAGGACAAGTCCCCAGTAGAGTCACCAGTCAATCGCGACCCTTTCGCGAAGGAGGAGGGCTAATGGGCCGTCCGATGTCGCCAGGTCGGACGCGGACCTCTCCCGAGGTCCATTACCCAATCGCAACGGCTGGATATGCGTGGTTGACCTTCGGTGTGGCCTGGTGACATGTGATATGTCATTCGTTTCATGGAGGCGCCACCAATTGTTTCATGGAGGGTACGATCGGAAACCCTATTGAATAGTTGGGAGCGATCTATTCGATTCTGCGAAAACCAGAGAAGTGGGATCGGGGACTTTGTTACGCAATTGTCAGAGATGACGCCCTTTCGGCACATAAGTTGAATGATTTATGTAGTCTTAAGATTCATACAGACGAGTAGAGTACGGATCTAAGAGTTCATGCAGACAGGAATGGCTACCCTATCACTCACAGTCAGTAAAAATAAATGCGCAAATCAAGGATCCAAAACATGCGGATAAATCACATTAAAGCAGCATGGCATCCCTAATGAGGCCCTATTAGTCTAGAGAAGTATCAATCAAGGCTTAGGAGTGATTTTGACATGATTCGCCCACAAGGGGCAAAATCGTAATTTTGAGAAATTTGGGGACAATTTGCCCTGAAAGGGAAAAATCATCATTTCAGATGAAGTGCGTAGTCAAAATATGGTGGAAATAAGATTGGCGATCAAACCAATCAATTTCCTATTTTTCGGGAATTTTCAGAATTTTTCTGGAATTTAAAAGTGATTTTACCCTTGGAGGGGTAAAATCATCATTTTAGACGAAGACGAGAATTGAAAATCTCAAATATTAAGGTTGGTCATCCACCTGACCCAAACCCTAATGTTAAGCAATTTTCAGGACTCGATTGGAATAAGAAAGGTGATTTACCCATCGAGGGGTAAAATCGTCTTTTCGAGAAAAGAGACGAGACTCGAAAACCCAAGCCCAAGAGTTGGTCGCCTAACCGACCCTAATTCTTACCTTGGCGTTATCGACTTATCTCACACAAACGGCAGAGGCGACTTACCCCTAAAGGGAAATATCGTCAATTCCTAGGAGAACGGATATGAAACCTCAAAAATAGGATTGACCAGTTGTCTGTAGTCAATCCTCAATTTTTGAGAATTTCTGGAGTATCTAGGAATTTCCTATAATTTTCCTATATATTTTTGGGATTTTCTAGAATTTTCTAGTATTTTTTAGGATTTTCTAGGATTTTTCTGATTTTTTTATTTTTAAAATCATTTTCTGAATTTTTTAATTAAAAAAAATGTTATTCGAACCGGGTCGAGTGACCCGGCCCACGACCCGCGGGCGACCGGCTCAGCCCGGATCCGACCCTCACCGGAACAACGTCATTTTGGCATCTCCCGTTCGAATTTCAAATTCCCGCCTAACTTGAACCGACACCCCTGATCGCGCCACGTGGCGGACTGTCAACTGTTCGACCTAACAAAAGCAACCGATGGCCACAAATGAAATGCAAGGTTGAATCACGACCGTCCGATCCAGGGCATTTCTTTATTTCTGAAAAACATTTTTATCTTTAAAATTCCACGATCGTGACACGTGTTCTATCCAATACCGTCGGATCAAGTTTTCGGACTCTTCACTTGGATTACCACGCGGATCGCTGACATGGACTCCGTGTGACCAATCTGTGAACCCCACGTCAGCATCAATTGAAGATGATCGGCGTCGACGAAGGTCATCGGCGCTTCGTCAGAATCCATTTTCCGACGTCAAAACGACCGCCAAACCCAGTAATTTTTATCTCAATTGAAACGTCAGATAGCCTATATTAATATATGTCAAATCTAGACCAGAAAACCCGTCGGAACCACCCCAAACGAACTTCCACATTCCGGCGGTACCTGCAATTCCCGGCGAGCCTAAAAACCGATACGAAAACACCTCCAAAACGCAGCCATTTTTACATGTATCGAGTCCTCATTTCGACTACCTCGATATATCTCCGATTTAGCACAAGAAACAAACTTGAACTAACCTAAACCGACAAGCCCAATACGGCCAAAAAACTGACTTCCGATGGAACTTCGCCTTAGCGCTTCTAACGTGATTCCACCTATCTAGCTCACTACACATCATTAACAGTGGTCAAGGGAACTTACCTGCACATCCTTGCCACTCGGCGGTCGTCCGACGAAGTTTCACATTTGCACCATCAGCAAGACTACGGAGGGGTTCGAGCATGGGAAGATCACCATTTCATTCACAAAGAAATAACAAAACTAGGCTTAGAAGTCGTTCTGGATACTAATCAAAGCGCAAGATACGCGAAAACAGGCCTAGTGATTCGCGGCGAAGCTTGAACAGTAACTCCAATGAAAAACAGAGCAATGTTACTATGAGAAGAACCGACCTTCGCGGCGACGATGGAGAAGCTTAACCACGACCGACGGTGGTTCTAGTATCTCCTAGAACTCGAAACGAGCATTCTCAACCCTTCAAATTGTCTGGATCGCTCTCGGACGGCGACGAGCTCTTTCATCACCACCTCCGAACAACGTCCACTGAACTTGCTGGTGACGATGGAGGCATAGCTAGGTGTGGCGTTGACAAGTTCTCCTCCCTCCCCATCCCTCTCTTGCTCTCTATCTCTCTCCCTCGCTCTCTCTGTTCGTTCTCTTTCTTGAAGTTCTGTTCAGCTCCCCCCTCCAACGAATAGATTCTTCCCCCCGTCTCTTCTCTGTTTTCCCTCCTTTTGGTTCTAATCGATCCCCCTCTTTTGTTTCCCCCCACCTTGCGACTGTAACTAACTCCCCTAGAAGTGCCAGCCCATCCTCTCAACTTTATCGCCCTCTTGCTAGTCGAAAAACCGTTTTCTCCTCCTCCTCCGTCTTTTGCGCGTCCGTTAGATCCATTGAGGAAGAGAATCAACAGTTCTGGGTCCATGGGTCCGATTTGTCCGACCCGACATATCCGGTTCCCAAAAGAAGGGCCAAATTACACTAGCAATTGCCGTCTTTTCGCAAAATTAAACCCGTCAATTGTTTTCCCAGCATGATTTCTCTTTAAAAATGTGGTTTTTGTGACTAAAACACTTAGAATAATGGGAAACCCCCAAATGTGAGATAAGATCCGAAATGAAATTTCACCAAATTGGACTTTTTAACGAATGAATTGGAGCCAATTGAGCCCATCGTAAGATTTAGGAGGTTAAAACCTATAGGGAGGAAGCATTGGGGTTCTATGGGTGTCTCTTAGAAAAGTTTAATTTTGGATTTGGCATTTTAGGGACTAAAATGAAAAGATTTTTATGCAATTAGGTCCATAAAGCTAAAATTGGTCAAATCAGCGCACAATTGAACCAATTTGAAATGTAGGGCGATCAAGTTGAATGCCAAGACTCTGAAAATGCAAAAGATTGAAAATAAAAAGACTCAAAACATATTTTTTGACAAATTCAACATGTACGTTACAAAGAAACACACAAAATTAAACTTAAATTCCGACTCTTGATGAGGTCAAAATGACAAGAGATTTAAAATAAAAATGTAGGATATCTTTCCATATTTTTGTGACCTCAAATGCTATTTTTGTTGATTTTTCTAGTATTTTCCCATTTTTCTAAAAATACTAAAAAATACTAAAAATATTAAAAATAGTTCCTTAGGCTTGGCCAAGGCTACCAAAGTTGATTTTGTAATTTTTTGACTTTTTATGAATTTTTTGTGATTTTTTCAAAATAAGACTAAAAAAGACTTGGTCAAAAATTAGGTGTCAACAAGCATATGGCAACGCTCCCCTCGAACCCCTAATGTGTTCGGTTCACACAGTCATATACATGGCAATACTCAAATTGGAGGTTCATGCACCAATTTTGCCATAATTCACTTCTAAACGCCAAATCCACTTCACACACTTCTCATTAACGCTTCACATCACATCATATATGGTATTATAAGTCCATTTGAAGTTCAATTACTCTTTTATCAGCTCTAAACAGAACCGGCCAGCAATAGTTCATCCTCAAAACAGAACCGATTTCAGTTTCCAACCGCTCAATCAAGCCATACTTCAATTCCAAGCCTTAATTCTTCACAAACAAACTTGCTAAGACCTTTATTTATGGGTTTAGAGAGCTCACCAAGAGATTTGAAGCGGAACGACACTCCAAAGACCTCTGAACAGCCCGGATTCTACACAATCCTCAAACGGGCAAATTATGCTCGGTAAAAATCTCCACAAATCAACCATGTACACCCATCAAAATTCAACTAAAATTGCAACCAAAGCTCAGCCAATTCAAGTACTAGATGTTATGAAGATCTTACCGAAAATTCTAGGTCATTTGGAGTCCAGAAGCCCCAAAAAAATGTAGCCTCTCCAAAACAGGGTCGGATTCTAACATTTGTCCACTCAAACGGACCTACGGAAAGAAATACTGGGCCAAATTGAGAATATAATACCTTCCTAGAACGACAAGACGATAAGATTTCAGATGACGGTGGTTTTACCTCATTCCGGTGTCGGACAACAAAGTTATGGCAAAATAGTGAAGACGTTTTTCCCTGTTCGCGAGAAGCCCTTCTCGGCCGAGAGCAAAATTGAAGAAGAAGAAGATGATGGGAGATGGTGGCCAGCCAAAAATGAAGAGAGAGAGCTTTTCCACCCCAATAATACACTTTGGTCAAATGACAAGATTGGTAGGTGAGGATTAATTAATGATTAACCTAGACGTGGCCGGTTCGGCGGAACCGCCGGTTTCGGTTCCTCAAAAAGCCAGAACCGGAACCGGCCCTTGAAGAGGCGGTTTCGGTTCCTGTTCGGAACCGGCGGTTCCGGGTCCGGTTCAAGGAACCGCCGGTTCCGCCGGTTCAATTGTCCATACATTTTTTTTATAATTTATTTGCAATATAAACAATTAAATTGAAGGTAGTTGAGTGGTTTAGGGCACTTATTTCAACCAAAAGATCAATGGTTCCAATCCCACTTCAAGCAATTATCATTTTCTCTATTTTTTTCTTTTATGTTTTTTAAATGGCGGTTCGGAACCGACCTGGAACCGCCGATTCCGAAAAATGTGGAACCGGAACCGGCCCTTGAAGGCCATTTTCGATTCCGGGCCGGGCCAGCGGGCCCGGTCAACGGGCCGGTTCCGGGTCCACGGGCCCAAATGGCCATGTCTAGCTTAACCTCTCTAATGGTGACACTTGGCAAGCTTCAATTGGTTGCTCCATTGACTTTGACTCCCTTTGACCACATCCATACACTATTTTCGGCAGCCATATAGAGGGTTAAATGACCAAAATGATCTTCTAAATTTCTTAAGGCAAGGCCAAAGGTCGAGGGGCAAAATGGTCATTTGGCACTTTTCGTCCGAACTTTCATTTTTCCAGTATAAACCACCCTCGATGAGGCGACATCCATCTGAATTCCAATATTGAAATTCCTCAATGTCCAATACCCAATCTCGAGGTCCAATTTCATGTCGAACTCTCGTCGACTGTACTTCCAGTTTATCTCAAACTGACGGGCGACTCTTGCAGGCACTACGCGTATCGACCTTGAGATTTTTCTCAAACCGTGGCGACTTTGATTGTCATGTAACTGCAAGGTTTTATCATCCGTTCCTTCGATCCTGATCATCGAAATCCGATTTAGGAAATTCTCGCAAATTACACTTTGGTTAAGCAGAATCACCCACGTCCCAACGTATAACGCTAGCAAGACATTCCATGATCGTCTTTAGATCGATCTCTGCTGGCCCGAAATATTCCTTCGACAATCCTTATGGTCAAAGTGCCTTTTCTCATTCAAACTCCCTAGGTCCACGTACTCGACTCCGCGTCAGTCTTTCTCTTTTGGTCAGTTAACTCAAGAGTGGCTAACTCCGAGCGAGTTACAACTGAAATACGCCGATCGATTTCCTTCCATTCAATAGCCTCAAGAGGGTCGGAATTCGGAATGTCACACCTTTTGTCTGTTACTTAGCAAATGCTTAAACTTGTTAAACAAAACAAAAGAGATTACCACTGTGATTTTAACTCCACTAATGTCCTTTCAGAGCTGGGTAAGTGGAGGGAATGATGAGAATAAGCTATGAACGTGAACAGTGCACATGAAATGACCCCAACAAGAGAAAGCTACGCAACCAAAGTTCCCCAACCTAAACAAGGCAAGTGGCTATTAATGGAAAAATTGGGATGGGCTGTGTGTCCAAATTTTCCACCTGCGTTAGGGGGAATGGGCGGAGGGTTCATAATAGGTAGCCCTACCCCAAGCAGAGCCCGCTGCTCCTACCGCCGGCCAAGCGAGCGGAGTGCTGACTTGACTGGTGGGTGAAGGAGAGAAAGTCTCAGCGCTAACTCACGGAAGGCTTCCCCAGATAAAGATTTATTATCTACGCTATCGGTCATTGAGGAATACTTAGGCTTAGAGGGTGGTCCCTCTTTCTCACGTAAAAACGATCAGAATTCGAACATGCCGCCTTTTCCGAGAATGTTATAAACATTTTAGGGGGTTAGCCCCACATTAAATGTGGGAAAACTGGTGTTTTGTCGTATATGCAAAACTGGTGTTTTGTCGTAACTTACTTGCGTTAAAGAAACTTGTGAATGCAAAGGTGACAAATTTATAATGAACAAGAAAATTAGAAAGGAAAATTACTGGTACATAGATTACAAAAAATTTACGACGCGTAATGAAAATATATGAGCAATTTTATATTTTACTAACAATTGCATAAGAAAAATTTACTATCAACTTAGGTAGATTACTATTTTTGTGGAATATTAAAAACCATAGAACTCAGAGAACATAATGTTATATAAGAGAACTTATTTCCTCTAAGTAAAGGTTACAAAAGGATATTTTATAGATAAGTTATGAGGATATTTACGTGCTCCATTCATTAGGTAGGACAAATAATTGTTATTATTTGTGGAGTATTGCAAATCATCAAATCCATAGAATTTATGGCGATAAAAGGGAAATTACGAGTTTTATCACGCAAACCAATTTTAAAAGTACATTACTAGTAATGACATTTTCCTCATGCATCCATGAAAAATAGAGAGGTCAAAGACACGATTGATCGACCCTTTATTGTCTATACTAAATTGTTGTGACCCCATTTCATTGAAACTTCAAATCAGTAAAGGATTAACAAAAAGCGACATGATATGATCTTTGAGCTTGGTCTTAGAATGGGTGTAATGATCTCCGTTGGTGTATAACACATCAATCACCCGCGAGAGGTTGAGAATTAGCGTGAGAACCGGTGTTGGGGCCGCGGTCGGGCGAAGAAACTCTTTATTGATGTCCTTCCAGGCATCATCTACTCGTTTCCGGAGTTCCTCCTCAGCTTCCGACTCCGAGACACCATTTTCTTTCATGAGTAACTCCACCGAAGATGCCACGTGCCCCCTCTTTTGCTCAAACTGTATGTCGATGACATTGGTGTGATTAGTAGGTTGACATCGTTTCCGGTCGAGCAGTGGTCGAACTAATTTAGTCAAATCATCGGTGGAAAATTATGTTTGTATTATACCTGGTGAGAAGCAATGTCATCCATGAGCCTACATATGATTTGGGAAGCCTTCAAGATCTTGCAGTTGCCGAGCAGCCATTCAAAAGCATCTCTTGTGACCACATCGCCCATTCCTACAAGTCCTGTTATTGATATCACTTCGTAGCCTGTCGTTAACAATGCAAGGGGCATGTATTCCTCTGGCGTCGGTGTGTAGCCAGTATGGAACCATTTGGCTTCGTGGAAGTAACCTCTCACTTGCTTCTTCAACTAAGGAATTTAAACAACAAACAAGAAGGTTGGGTTCTTGAAAGAGAAAAACTTTGTTAGATGCATGTAAAATGCGCGAATGATGCTTACAGCTTCTTTTGCGTAGTCTATGTGATACGATCTTCCTCTCGTGGCCAGCTCATTCCCGATTTCATCGTACAGATCGAGAAGTTCCTTATAATGAGCTTGCATGTACTCTGGTAGGCCATCCATGGCAGCAATATCCCACCTGAATTCGAGCCCTCGTAAATGACACACTTGCTTTACACATACTTGATCAAATTCGAAAGTTTGAGCGAGATAACGTGGATCACATACCTCTCAATTGCTTTTGTGAAGGGTACAAGTTCTTCCATTGTACCGTAGACGTCGTACATATCGTCGAGAATGGAAATCAGGGCGGTCACTCTGGTTAGTATATCTCTAGCCATAGCAAACTCCGGCTGGAAATATGCTCCCACCATCCAGAAGAACAACTCCGCAATCCTATCTCTAGCGAATGGAAACTTCCTTGCGACATCTATGTCCTTCCACCACCTATGATCAAACGAATATGAGCATCATCGAAAGTACGTTAGCCCGATGAACTTGCAAAGGACATTCAAAAGCGCTATTTAGAATGGTAAATTGAAACCAGACGAGGAAACCTTTGAAAAACGCAACAGAATACTACTATCATGTGAAGTTAGATGACCTTGTAATCTTGCCGAGTTCCTTCTGGTGTTGCTCTTGCAGTAAGTTGAAATCTAATTTAGCCAAGGCAAGCAAGACCTCGTCATGTGAAGGCTCTTCTTGGTAGAGTGAGATATAATGCCTTGCCTCGAGTCTGGGTAAACCCTTGCGAAGCGGCTGCTTTAGGGCATGACTCACTTGTTTCGCAAGACTAGTGCTCGCGTTCATTTCATTGATCGACTCAAGGCGAGTTATAGCGAAAGGAAGTGCTTCTTCCAGAATAGCGTCGCTATGGCATCTTAAATGGCAAGCTTCGTATAAGCTCAGCAATCCGCGCACATCCGTGACGAGCGATTCCTTGAAGTTGCCTTCACTATCCTTGAATTTGTTAAATACCTCTGTGCGACCAATCAACATGGGAAAAAAGACATAAATTGAAATTAGGAAGGTGATACACGTAGCTAATGTTCTATGTTTTCTTTCACTCGTTTACCCTGAAATTCAAATGAGCAATAGTTAATTTTGCAGCATCAATTTTCTAAAGAAGGAATTCTTAATGGGTTTCTTATCGGATGGTTCATTAAATTTAAAACTTACCAGATGAAATATTGTAACCTTGTTGTCGTAGCAGTCGAAACATAAGAGCAACCATGTGAAGGTGATCTCCCTTGAAATCTCCATGATCAAGTTGAGAGTAACTTTTGTGAATTTGTTCCAATTGTTCATCTATTTCTCGTTCAAAATGGTAGTCAATTCCCAAGCGTTGAATTTGATCAATCAAGTGAAGCATTTGTGAAGGCTTATCTGCTGCATCAGTCAGCTTCTTCCTCGCCTCTCCTTTCAATTCCTCAACTTGTCCCTCCACTCTTCCAAGGAATTTAAACTTCTGCAAAGTATAAAATCGGCTATTCTGAATAAATGCAAGCATGTGATATGCATGTATTACAAAACAAACAAACAAACAAACTCAAAGGAAAGCGAAGTTACTGTGAAAGATAATATAATGTTTACTTGGTTACAAAACCATAAAAAAGTTACCAAACAAGGTATATTGTGCATATTAAAAAACCAGTACATATTCGCAGAAAAGTGGGTTAATGATAAAGACTGGAGTCATTTTATTTTAAACTTCATATAGATATAATCTAACATTATTCTCTGCAATCGATGACCAAATCAAGTCGTATAGGTGGAGTGGTACAATTGACCAAATTAAAACAAAATCTGAATACCCGAGAAAGCAAAGATAGATTCAAAACTCGAATCCCCCAAAGATCGTTTGTTAATACTTCTCTTGAACAGACAGTGGAATTATGATCAAGCCAACGACATATTTCCGCTACTAAGACTTAGTCCTAAGCCAACACGAAGAGTACACGATGAAGAAAAACTTTTTCTTACTAGCAGTTCATTCTTTAAACTTGAAGACAATACATCATTTTCCACAAACAAGAAGAGGGAAAGAGTTGAGAGCTTGCAGGCAGAAGAAGAGCTCAAAGCTGTCCAAAGCAGCCCCAGCTAGTTTCACCATATTTGCCCTGCGTTCACATATAGTGTGATTGGTATGATCCATCATATCCTTCACAACATGTAAGTATACCTTTTTTCATTCAAGGGCAATTGCAAAGTTCTTCCGGTTATACATTTTTGTAGACAAATGTTTCTTGAACATGTATAATGGGCGACTTACATAGGGATGAAGGATATGAAGTTTTCTGATACGTAACCAATTTATCAATCACAATTGTGATTGATGCTGCCCAATGACCTAAGAATCAGAGTGCATTCGTTTCACTAAAAACTTCGTGATAAAAGAAAATAATTTACATGAAAAGCATTAAGGAAGGTGGTTAGTTTTCATTTGTTAGGTGATTTAGAGAAAGCAATTTCCTTCTTACCCAAAAGGGTAATTATTTCACACAGTCTATGCTTGTAGTTTTCAGTCCATGGAAAATTTTTTTCTATCGATTGATTAGTTTTCCGTCATCAAATGCTGAATAGTTAAAAAATAATTTTCGGGAAAATAATTTTCCTCCAAAGAAATGGACCCTCGATCCTTCGATGCTATCAATCATCGTGAACCCAAAGAATTTTGCTAAGTCTCCAAAATGCAATTACAAGAAAACAAAGGAGGAAGACTTTAGAAAAGAATTACTAACCATTGAGTTGGAGGGACAAGCATATTTGAGGAAGTAATCGCCCCATATGCTCTCATGATATTCTGCCCACCGGCGTTCGCCCATGCCGCCGCTCCTTCCTTTACTAGGAGAAGAAGATGGAATTGCCGAAACCTGAACCGACATGTTTCCTACTGTTTCCGTTCTTTGTTTGTGGATGTCGGACCACTACGCAAACTAAAGACTCAAAGAGAGGCTTATGCTGCGTTGCAAAACATCAAACACTTGATGGGTATTTATAGACAACTTGTTCATAGCCACCTTATTACTTGGATTTATTTTTTTACTTATCACTTTTTAATAGATGATAATACTGGTGATATTATTCCGTGCGAAAATGAGTTATTCTACCTATAATATAAGCACTCCTATCTGTCTTGCCTTTGTTAGAAAAATAATTAGGAAGAATGGAATCAGATTTTGAGGTGTGAATACATTATTTTTAAGGAATTGTTTGCCCCACAATTTAGCTAATGATTACTCACAAAAATTCTCCAACTTATAACTCAAAATAAGAATACCATGTAGCAATTCTGGTATTTCTCCAAGAAATCTCAACACGAAACAATTGGAGAATAAATTCGGTATCTTTTAAACCAAAAGAAAATTGAAGAAGTAAAAAATATTAAGTTAGATTCGACATATAATAATAATTTTGAAACCCTTTTGTGAAAAGACATACTGTTTCAAAAGTACACAATTTTTTCATGTTTTAAAAACTTTAAATTCAGTATTCTTATTTAAGAAGACCATTGATTAATGCTAAATGCGCCAACAATTCGTGCATTCACACACGGATACAGTATGGGCTAGTTCACTTTGCCCATGGACTTCAATTGTAAGCTAGAAGCTTTCCACTTATATACTGGACCACACTAGTATTTTTTAGATGTAGGACAATCCACGTCTTTGTTTGTTCAAACAAACTATCACCAGCCTTCAGACAACAACCGATATTAGCAAAATTTAGAAGAAAATACAGTTTTGTTACCTATTGGAATAACTTATTTCTTACGAAGTGAGGGATTTAGTGTCTCTTCCATGACTAGATCTAGGGCCCTCTTTCGGGGAATTTGCATACCTTCATATGTACGGAGATCATTAGCTGTTTGTAATAGGCTGAGTCGATTCATTAAACGCAGAAGCGTACTATTTTCGACTTACACTTAGAGTCACGTACTTTAAGGTACAGCTGAATTTCTAGTTTGGGAATCCAAGGGAGTACTTTTTAACCTATGTTTGTTAAATGTCAGTTGTTGTGTTACCAAGAACAGTCCTTATGGTACCGACCTGGTTATAAGTTATTTCATTAGTTTTTCCAAACCCAAGATTAGACTATATAACTAATGTTTTGTATTGATCGTCGGCTGTAGTGATGTTACCAAAAGAATGTCAATTTGTAGTTGGTTCGAGGATAAAGCCACCCTAAGCAAGACATAGGACCTGTCGGAGTCCTTCATCTTAGAAGTAAAATAAGATTTCGAAGAGATATTTTCATTTCAAATTTCAAACGAAGTGAGTTTAAATGGTATCCATATACCATATAGTCACAACCATCTAACTAATTAAGAAAAAACTGTCATAGAGTTAGTGAGCTCAATAAAAAAAAACATAGAAAAATAATATAAATAGTCATTGAACTTTAGTTTTATGTGCAATATTGTTTCTGAATTTTTTATCTGTATAATATGGACCCTGGCCAAAGTTCATGAGCGACATTACAAAATGATCAAAGTTCAAAGATTATGAAATTCAATTTGAGTATCTCACCTAGACCCTATTGTCTCGATGGACCGCTACTATGGATTTATTACTTGCTAAGTGGTAGAACCCAGCGTATTTTCTCTTCCGCATTCACTCTGGCATGTTACACCACGGATCTTGCTGCTGTCGGTGCTAAAACAATGACTCTATTAACTGAAACGCTTTGCTTTACAAATTCGTATCTCCATCTCGTACATTTCGATTCCTCCATCTTAATCCCTTCTAAGTACTTATAAAATTTGTATATCGAGTTCTAATTGTATTATAAAGTTTCAGAAGGAAGATGCTTATTCGTGCATTATGTAGTTCGTACTCCACTATTAAACCATTTATGTTTTTGTACCTGGAAAAATTTAAGATGGGCTATTATGTTTGTGAAATGAATGTAATAGCCCCCTAATTACTTTTTTTATGGAGTCAAAAATATCTCTCCATCCTTTGCTCATTTTTCTATCTTTTGCTCCTTTCCCCATTTGTTTTCTTTATTTTATCTTGACCTTATTCTTCCTGTTTGTAAATTTGTAATCACTGTCTTTCATATTGTGGTTTTCCACTATAATTATTCAAATTAAACTTTTTCACTTTTAGAAGTAGCCGAAACTAAGCTAATGGAAATATGTTTTACGAAGCATTTCATTGTTAATTTTTGAACTAACTTTATAAGCAAATACTTCGTGGGCAATCATAAATATTTTGCAATCAGGTAACTGAACCTTTAGTTCTATCACCCAATACACTAACCTTTATTTCTTTGCAATTGATGCGCTTTAACCAGGATTCACTCAATTTTCAGGAAAGTGCTAATATGGTGAACCAATAAACAAATTTTCTAGCAGTCACCGTTAGGGGTGAGCTGATCCCGGTCCGGTCCGATTTCCATCAAGAACCGAGAACCGGATTAGTGGTCTCGGTCAGCATGTATGTACTATGGTTAAATAATATTACCTTGATGGACGAAATTTAGGCTACTAATAGTGTTATTACCTCCATGAAGGAGCGAAAACTTAATTTACTGTGAAACGTTTTAGGTAATTACACTAATCTAACTGGCACCACCACTAGATTTCAATAAATTTAGCTGTTGTTGAGAAACTTTATCTTTCCTTTCCCTAGGTTCCTTGTAATTTTTCATAATTTCTTTTTCGGGCGAGTGTCGTAGCCCAACTTTCTAAAACCATTTTGTTCTTTCTTAATGATCTCGGAAAAAGAAATAGTTAAATTATGTTTAAAAAAATAATTAGGAAGAATGGAATCAGAGATTTTGAGGCGTGAATATATTATTTTTAAGGAATTGTTTGCCCCACAATTTAGCAAATGATTACTCACAAAAATTCTCCGACTTATAACTCAAAATGAGAATACCATGTAGCAATTTTGGTATTTCTCCAAGAAATCTCAACACGAAACAATTGGAGAATAAATTCTGTATCTTTTAAACCAAAAGAAAATTGAAGAAGTGAAAAATATTAAGTTAGATTCGACATATAATAATAATTTTGAAACCCTTTTGTGAAAAGACATACTGTTTCAAAAGTACACAATTTTTTTCATTTTTTAAAAACTATAAATTCAGTGTTCTTATTTAAGAAGACCATTAATTAGTGCTAAATGCGACAACAATTCGTGCATTCACACACGGATACGGTATGGGCTAGTTCACTTTGCCCATGGACTTCAATTGTAAGCGAGAAGCTTTCCACTTATATACTGGACCACACTAGTATTTTTTAGATGTAGGACAATCCACCTCTTTGTTTGTTCAAACAAACTATCACCAGCCTTCATACAACAACCAATATTAGGAAAATTTAGAAGAAAATACAGTTTTGTTACCTATTGGAATAACTTATTTCTTACGAAGTGAGGGATTTAGTGTCTCTTCCATGACTAGATCTAGGGCCCTCTTTCGGGGAATTTGCATACCTTCATATGTACGGAGATCATTAGCTGTTTGTAATAGGTTGAGTCTATTCATTAAACGCAGAAGCGTACTATTTTCAACTTACACTTAGAGTCACGTACTTTAAGGTACAGCTGGATTTCTAGTTTGGGAATCCAAGGGAGTACTTTTTAACCTATGTTTGTTAAATGTCAGTTGTTGTGTTACCAAAAACAGTCCTTATGGTACCGAACTGGTTATAAGTTATTTCATTAGTTTTTCCAAACCCAAGGTTAGACTATACAACTAATGTTTTGTATTGATCGTTGGCTGTAGTGATGTTACCAAAAGAATGTAATTTGTAGTTGGTAGGAGGATAAAGCCACCCTAAGCAAGAAATAGGACCTGCCGGAGTCCTTCATCTTAGAAGTAAAATAAGATTTCGAAGAGATATTTTCATTCAAATTTCAAACAAAGTGAGTTTAAATGGTATCCATGTACCATATAGTCACAACCATCTAACTAATTAAGAAAAAACTGTCATAGAGTTAGTGAGCTCAATAACAAAAACATAGAAAAATAATTTAAATGGTCATTGAACTTTAGTTTTATGTGCAATATTGTTTCTGAATTTTTTATCTGTATAATATGGACCACGGCCAAAGTTCATGAGCGACATTACATGCTGGATCAATGTTCAAAGATTATGAAATTCAATTGAGTATCTCACCTAGACCCTATTGTCTCGATGGACCGCTACTATGGATTTATTACTTACTAAGTGGTAGAACCCAGCGTCTTTTCTCTTCCGCATTCACTCTGGCATGTTACATCAAGGATCTTGCTGTTGTCGGTGTTAAAACAATGATTCTATTAACTGAAACGCTTTGCTTTACAAATTCATATCTCCATCTCGTACATTTCAAATCCTCTATCTTAATCCATTCTAAGTACTTATAAAATTTGTATATCGAGTTCTAATTGTATTATAAAGTTTCAGAAGGAAGATAATTATTCACGCATTATGTAGTTCGTACTCCACCATTAAACCATTTATGTTTTTGTACCTGGAAAAATTTAAGATGGGATATTATGCTTGTGAAATGAATGTAATAGCCCCCTAATTACTTTTTTTATGGAGTCAAAAATCTCTCTCCTTCTTTTGCTCATTTTTCTTTATTTTATCTTGTCCTTATTCTGCCTGCGTGTAAATTTGTAATCACTGTCTTTCATATTGTGGTTTTCCACTATAATTATTCAAATTAAACTTTTCACTTTTAGAAGTAGCCGAAACTAAGCTAAGGGAAATATGTTTTACGAAGCATTTCGTTGTTCATTTTTGAACTAATTTTATAAGCAAATACTTCGTCAGCAATCATAAATATTTTGCAATTTGATAACTGAACCTTTAATTCTATCACCCAATACACTAACCTTTATTTCTTTGTAATTGATGCGCTTTAACCAGTGTTGACACCTGATTTTTGGCCATCCGTTATTATAGTTTTAATTTCTAAAATTAATTAAAAATAGCAAAAAAGGTCAAAAAATTGCAAAATCAACTTTGGAAGCCTTAGCCTAGTCTTAGGAACCAATTTTGAACAAAAAATATTTTTTGAATTTTTTAATTTTTTTTGGAATTTATTTAATTATAAAAATGCCCAAAAAATCAGAAAAATACCATTTGTGGTCAGAAAAATACAAAAAAATATTTAGAAATTTTATTTTAATTCCCTCTTTAACCTAAAACCGAAATTTGGCTCGATTCATGGGGTTCCTTCACAAACCTAAAACCGAAACGAGTCTAAAAAATCCTTTTCGAGTCTTTTAATTTTCAATTCTCGGTTTTTATAAGCTATGACATTGGATTCTAGAGTCTTGAGGTTCAATTGGGCCAATTTTCCCTCCAATTTGATCAATTTTAACCAAAAGGGCTTAATTGCACAAATCTTATTCAATTTAGTCCCCGGTTTTACAATTTTCGAAATTAAGTTTCACACGGGCGCACCCATTAAAATTAAGCACCTCTACCCTATATTTTTCATCATGCTGAATCTATTGGTGGGCTCAATTTTGAATAATTCGATCGTTTGGACCTTCGATTTGGCGAAATTCATTTTCGGATCCTAGGGACGATTTGGGGTTTTCACAAAATTTCAATCAATTGATTCACGAAAATACCCATATTTGATAGAAATTGTGTCAAGGAGTCCGATTATGCCATCAATTTCATGAAAATAGGTCGAATCGGGGCTCAATTTGAACAAATTGGCCGAACCGGGCCGGTCGGGTCAGACCCGACTCGACCCGGTCCGACCGGGTCTGCAACAGAGTTGCAGACCCGCGGACAGTGAGCATGGGCAGAAACAGGGCATGTCGGACGTGCGTTTTTGGGGAGGAACAAAAGCAAAACGAGCATGGGGGACAGGAGTGGAGACCCAATGCTCGTGTTCTGGCGGGGGAGCGGGCGTCGAGGTCGCCGGTCGGCCACGAAACAGGCGGGGAATCTCGGTTTTATACCGAGTTCGAAGAGAGAGAAAGGGAGGATTTTTTGCGAAAAACCGAGGGAGAGCGGGCATCCTCAACCTTCAAGATACCACACTAAGCTTCGCCGGAACGTGGACCGCCGTCGACGGACCGGAGACAGGTCGGTATCTCGCCGGATCTCCATATTTTTGTATGCACACCATGTGTTCGATGAAATGCCAATGCTTGTTTCGATTCGGTTTTGCCCCCGGCCGTGCATTGTCTGAGTAACATGTGTTCGGTTATGGCCCTAAGTTAATCCTAGAACCGACTCTAAGCCCGACTTGCTGTTTATTTTGCATTAAAACTCGATAAAAACCGAGGGCCGGAGCTTCGCCGGCCATGGTTCAGACGGGAGCTTGACGAGGGATTTCCGGCGGCCGCCGACCATCAAGGGACCTCAGGTAAGTCCTCAAACCTCCCTTGGATGCTATGTGAACGAAAGAAACCGAGTTTGAGCGACAAAAAAATTCTGCAAATCGGTTCGCCGGAGCCGGTTCGGTGGCCGGTCGTTTACGTGTTTTCCGACGTGTTTTATTGCCATGTTTTGATTACATGTTGGTGCTGTTAGTGTAGGGAGTCTAATGCTAAAAAAAGAAACAAAAAATTCGAAGGTTCGGCTCGGTTTTGAAGTTTTCCGGCGAGAATTCCGGCGAAGTCGCCGGATTTCTTACTGTTCATCGTCTTCTCCGGCGACTTCGCCGGCGGTCAACGGTCAACGGCCGACGTGGCATGCCACGTAGGCGCCACGTCAGCCGGGTGGGGGCCACGGGGATTTTAAGAAATAAAATAAAACGGATGGCCACGATCGCGACACGTGTCGCGATCCCGTAATTTTGGAAAATAAAATAAATGATTTTCGGATAATTAATTGAAATCGATCCGACGGTCGAGAATGTGCCAAGTGGCTTCCTGTGTATCGTCCGATCTTATCCAAGATCGGACGCACCACGATTGGACACGTGGTACACTTCCGATCGTCCGATTTGTGGTTTTTCTAAAAAAGAAAATAAATTAATTTTTGATCCGACGGCTATGATTGAGCCACGTGGCTCTCTGTGGGTCTTCCGATCGAGCGAGAGATCGGACGCACGAGAACATGCCACGTGGCACGATAGGAACCGTTAGATTCGTAAATTTTCGGATAATTAAGGAAAATACATAAAAAATATAAAAAAAAATAGGAAAATGATTAAAAATATAAAACGGTGTCGTTTTAGGCCGGTTTTGACCCCTAGGGTCGGGCCGGGCGCCCGTGAGGCGCGGGCCGGGTCAGACCCGGCCCGGAAAATATTTTTAAATATTAAAAAAAATTCAGAAAATAATCAAAAAATAATAAAATAATCAAAAAATCAATAAAAAATAGAAAATCATAAAACAATCAAAAAATTCGGAAACATTCAGAAAAATTCTAAAAAAAAATTCCAGAAAATAGGGAATGGCCACATTCAACTGGCCATGACCTGTTCCGGGTCTTTCGACCCCCGGTCTTTTCAGAAATGACGGTTTTGCCCTTCCGGCAAACCATCTTCCAAAAAAATTCTAAAAAATCCAGAAAAATCCCAAAAAATAGGAAATGGCCACAAACAACTGGCCAAGTCTCATCCCGGGTGTTTTAAACCCCGACCCTTCTTAAAATGACGATTTCGCCCTTTGGGCGAATCGTCTTCCAAAAAATTGAAGAAAAATCAAGAAATTCCAAAAAAATCTCAAAAATGGGAAATGGCCACAATCAACTGGCCATGGAATATTTTGGGTAATTCGGTATCCAAACCTTCCAAAAATGACAATTTTGCCCTTCGGGCTAATTGTCCCCGAATCTTCCCATTTTACCCCTAGCCCTAAATCACATCTTCCCTAAGCCCTTATGGCTATACTAGGAGGCCAATGATTGAAATTGATGTACATTGACATGATTTATTTATACACTTGACTTACGCTTTCATTAAATTGATTGTGATTGATAGGACTAGTATTCCAATCTGCATGAAACCCTGATTCATACCTATCTCACCCAAAATTGCGCCTGCATGAACTCTTAGTCAGGAAAATCACTCGCGTTAGGTACCGAAAGGGCGTTGGTAATGACACCGACGTAACCAAGTCCCTGAACCCAAAATCTCTGGTTCCGCAGAACTGATCGATCTCTCCCAATCGGTCAGTAAGGTTTCCGGTCTACCCTCCAAGAAAGACCGGTGGCGACTCCAAATGCATGCACAAGTTGCACATGCCACCACGACCACACTAAGGTCGAAAGCGATCGACTCTTATCGTCGAATCCCTCAAAAGACACTCCCGCCGAGATTTGGTATGGGCCTGGGAGGGCCCGCGCCGATCCAAAGCCCGCGATCGGCAATCCATTAGCCGCGTCCGATTTCGGACGGGTCGCGACAACCAGGATTCACTCAATTTTCAAGAAAGTGCTAATATGGTGAACCAATAAACAATTTTCCTAGCAGTCACCGGTAGGGGTGAGTGGATCCGGGTCCGGTCCGGTTTCCATCAAGAACCGAGAACCGGACTGGTGGTCTCGGTCAGCATGTATGTATTCTGGTTAAATAATATTACCTTGATGGACAAATTTAGGCTACTAATAGTGTTATTACCTCCATGAAGGAGCGTAAACTTAATTTACTGTGAAACTTTTCAGGTAATTAGTCTAATCTAACTGGTACCACCACTAGGTTTCAATAAATTTAACTGTTGTTGACAAGCTTTATCTTTCCTTTCCCTGGGTTCCTTGTAATTTTTTGTCATGCCCCGCGTCACTTACGGGTTCGTCACATCTGCTCAGCCGTAAATTTAACCCAGAATACTTTTACTATTGCTTAAATGAAATGAGGCACGCATGCGGAAGAGTAAAAGAAAATAAAAGATACACGTCTCCAAGAAAAAGATAAAGAACAAGACACGGGATAGTAAAATATGTTTATAAACATAAAGCCCAATTTATACATCAAAAACGAAAGAAAAGGTCAGGGACCATCTAACATCGTAGTCTAGGGTCGAAGAGGATAGGGTGACCAAAAAGTGACCACCACCAAAAAGATCACAAGTCACCAAAATGCAACTCAAAAGATCTTAAGACTCTAAAGCCACTAGGTGGTGCTACTGTCTTCGTCTTGGTTCATGTCCGCAACGGGATCGTAATCCGAGAAAGTTTCCGACCGTACTTCTTGTGGCATCCTAGGTCCCTCCTAGCCTCCAACTCTGATACCAAACCAAAGCCCAGCTTTCATATCTCCCAATCTGAAAAATGTTCCCACAACGTGGGTTAGCGCGACGGCTAGCAAAAAAAACATTCAACCCCACCATAGGGGTCCTAAGACTCCCTAAAACCAACTAAAAAGACAACCATATAATCAAGGCATCAAGAGTATGTAACAGCATGAATTCAAATCATCAGGCATCAACAATATAAAGTAATAAGATTGCCAATGCAATATGGAATGACGTGCTCTTCAATCATCTCACAATCGCCAAGTCAATTGACTTGCGACCCCTACTTCAGGGCATCCACGACGCATGGTACGACTCTCCCCCGCACACATCTCAGGATCTACGAGTACGTACAAATCCCCGCACGCAGCACAGGGGCATCACGACGCGTGGTACGACTCTACCCCGAACACAGCTTAGGGTCATCAAGTCCGTACAAATCTCCGCACACAGCTCACGGGCGTCAACTCAATTCAGTGCACTGAAGAGTAATATCTCCACATATCTCATCAAGCATCAATCCATGTACCATGTATGCTGGCCGTGAACCTCATAGTTCTCAATCTCATTTCTTGCATGTCATGTCATGATATAATGCCAGCATAGTATCATCAATGTTCACATGAACAAGTACATGGAGAATTTATGCATTGAACCCATTCAAGCATGGCATATAGAAACCGAGTCATAAGGCAAAAAAGACAATCAATCCTCCTCTTGTAGCACTCGGGCTTTTGGTCATCTAGTTCACAATTTTAACCAGCAAATGCATCAAGACTTAGCCCTAAGACTCACGAGGATACATTCCTCATTTGCATCACTTTCACTCTTTTATAAAGCAACTCAAGTCTGCAATTTCCTCACAAGTTCACACCTAAAATCTGTTCTGTTCTAAATCAATATAGTCTCGGTTTTAATCACTGAAACAGACTTAAAACTCCTCAGTTTGATTAGCTAATCATGTCTACTAGTTATACCAACATAACTCATCTTTTACCAAGACACAAGGTCATAATCCAACTCAGTTTTTGTATCAAGAACAGCATAAAAAGTCAGGACGTATTCTACCCTGCATCAAACCAGTTTTTTGTCCTTAAAAGAATTTCAGTTTTCCTCAATTTAGCTAACTATTCGCATTCCTACTTGATATCAACATAACTCTACAACAATCAAAGCAAGAGATCAAGATCTAGCTCAGTTTATACATAAAAAACTGCACAATAAACAGAACCAATTCTGCGCTAGAATCAAACTCAGTTCTGTTTTCCTTTGAACCTGTAAATCAGTCCCCTTAATGCCTCAAATCAACTAATTACTCAAAGCTATTCCTTATCCAAACTTAGCACGACATTATACAAGATAGGATAATGCAATGTAACTTGATTTCACCTCAATCGACACTTTAAACAGAATATGACAGACTTGTTCTAAACCGAATGCAGTTTCGGTTCCAATTTATAGATCAGGTCCTAATTCCTTCAAATCGACTATCTATTTCCACATCCATACTGTTATAAACCAATTCTTCAATCATTGCTTAAAAAATCTACAGTGTGGCTCGAGATTAACTCCATTTTCATGCAAGAACAAAACCGATCTGTACTACTCTATTTCAATCCACAGAACCGAGCCATATAGTCCAAGAAACACATATTCGAACTTCCTAGGGCCACATTTATACAAAATACATCTATCCTACAGCAAGATTGAAGGAATTTCTTGGCTTAAAATTGACTTGAGCGGCTGTTCTTCGAGTTCCTTCTTTCTCCTTCTCGATCGTGCCCACCACCAGCTTTGGCTCTTCTTCCTTTGCCTTCTTGATGGAACCAATGACATGCAACAACCATCTTCAACCATCACAACTCCCTTTAAATAGCGTTACGAAAATTTGGGGACCAAGTCGTGTGACACTTGTTCATTCGGCTTTGACACTTGGCGAACATGCGGCAAGCTAAGCTGCCATTTGGCCTATTTACCTTGCAGGTACGCCACTTGCCCTTCATGCATCCTTATGGTTGTCTCCACTTGCCACATTATTGTTACACATGCACAAGAACTTGAATCTGTCCCACAATCCCATCCAGAGTCATTCCCATCCAAACTGACAATTTTTTGTCCAGTCCTCTGGAAACTGAAGCTCAGATTCATATTCTTCATTGTCTTACAATCGCGTGGGTGAAAACGGAGCTCAATTTGGACTCCGGATGACTTCGAACGAGCCATTTTACTTTCGACGCGCGCTGAAAAACGGAAATACGGGCTCTCGGGTCTTGGCCGTTTTTCATGTAACCTACTTTGTATTAAGGGCCAACGAAGCTCCTATTGTTATGATCCAAATGTCCTCTTGCATGTCTTAAGAAGCTCTTGATTTTGACACTTGTCTTACATCCCATGATATGTGGATTTCCCTTACAAAGTTACGCCACTTGGCATTATCCTAAATGGTCCAATGTCAATTGTAAGGTCTTGATTGATTGATTATATCCTTTGCTTGTTCCCTAGGTTGCTTGGCCAATCATTTTTCATGCACAAGGGATGATGGAGCCACTTGTCCTTACCCCTAATGGCCGACTATCTCTTGCAAGATCTTGATGGGACATTGGACCAATGATTGAGCTACATTTTCTTGCCACTTCCCAATGTTGTTCGGCCATTCACCTCTCATGCACATGGAGTCTTGCCGCCACTTGTCCTAGTTTTCTTTGGTCCGAATTCCTTGTTCCCCAAGTTCATGGGAATTGATTTATTAAACCAAGCCTATGATAATCCTCATAAGCTCTTGATCAATCGACCGCTCATTGATTTCCTTGGTCCCAAAGTTTAATCCAATGGTGGCAATGTTCCTCATATTCTCGGCCATGGTATAAATCCAATTAATTCCTCTAATTTCTCACTAATTCCCTCAATGACTAGTCGGTCATGTAAATCAAAATTTTTATCCATGAAATGCTTCAAAGCACATGGCCATGTAATAATTCCAAGATAATTTTCTAATTTTTTTCAATCAACTTGACTTGATAATAATTTGGTCATGGAACTTCGATTCTCGACCAATGTACCATAGTCCTTGAGTTCGGAATTCCTCAATTAATTTTCCTAATATCTCATTAGTTCCATTTGATGGGAAATTGGTCAATGGAACTCGAATTTCTATCCATCATATTCCTCAATGCACACTGTCATTTCCTCATAATATCACTTGAGCCATGACAACCCAAAATTGACAAGTTCCTTGATAATTTCCTAACTCGTTTCCACATATGCCACCTTGACATATCTTGGCCTTTTTGCTTAATCCAGTATAATGAGGTTTCGAATCATTATTCTTAAAGTCAATTCTCTAATCCCTTTCAGATATCCTTCCTCATTAGGAATCTAGCAAACGGGGGATGCCACACTTCCACAGTGTCCTCCTCCATGTCATCCTCAGAGTCCGATATCTCAATCACTTCAATGCCCTCTGCTCTTGCCGAGTTCTCTTCGGAGACATTCCTCGAACCTGCTACGGAGATCTCCACCTCTACCTCATCACGAGTAGGATGACACCACGAAGGCACAACACCTCTAGGAACCTCATGACCCTTCAACGAACATGTAGTAACTCCTCCGGTTCTACGGAACCAAGCCTCAAAACGATGTGGCTTCCAAGGTTCTTCCCCCTCGTCGACCCAAAGTATAGTACTCTTCCTAACATAGACTATCCCCTGACCAGCTGGAAATTCCTCAAAGTAGACGGTCATTTCCTTCGGGTCGCCTAGGCGTATAGATAGCATCTTCAAAGCTTGGGATCTGAAAAGAAAAGTTTCCACGATGGGGTAAGACTTACGTCTCAGCCAGCTTGCCTAACCCTAACTAGGCCATCAGTCCCACCAGACCAAAGCAATCCTAGCAACAAGCTTACAGTGATAAGACAATATGTGACATTTATACCCAAAGCATCATATCATAATTTCGCTAAGAAGTTACATTCCAAGGCAAGCATAAGTAAAGTGACCAAGCTTCTGTCCTAGCTTAGAGCAATTTCAAGTTTCACATATCCAGAGATTTACCCGCTTTCAGACGCCTCAGGCTATCACGGCTAATAAACCCGCGTTAGGACGCCTCAAGTTTAATAGCTTATTTCCAAACTCATGTCGACAAGTACAATTCTTATCCCGCGTTCAGACGCATCAGGATATACTCTCAACCACAACCCCGCGTTAGAATGCCTCAGGGTGTAACTTAACTCGCAACCTTGTGTTAAAACACAATTTCAAGAGCCGAGAGTCGTACGGCTACATAAGCAAGGAAAACATTATAACACGCACATTATCAACGCAACCATGAGGACAACAATTTTAATAAAACACAAGCACTCATGGCTTGGTTCTCATCAAACCCACTCGGTTTCCACTCAACCACGCATAATAAATCCGTCAATTCTTCAATAAAAACTGTCTAGTTTTGTCCAGATGGCCCAATATAAGTTTAGGGGTCACTTACCTTTTAAGTAAAATAGCTAAATCCTATCAAAACTCTTCTAAGGATTCGGTCCCCCTTCTACCAGAACAGGGCAGCTGCGCAACCTAACAAAAGTTCACCAATCGATCATTTTTTTCTTCCATTTACCAATCTATGAAGCACACTGTTGACACCTAATTTTGGATCAACCTTTTCCGGTTATTTCTTAGAAAATTCATAACAAAATTCATAAAAAATCAAAAAATTGAAAAATCAAATTTGGTGGCCTTGGCCAAGCCTAAGGAACCATTTTTGACAAAAAAAATAATTTTTCATATTTTTTGCATTTTTTAATATTTTAAAAAATTAGGAAAATACTAGAAAAATCAAGAAAAATAGCATTTGAGGTCACAAAAATATGGAAAAATAGTCAATATTTTTATTTTAAATGTCTTGTCTTTTTGACCACACAAAAAATCCAAAATCAGATTCAATTTTACGTGTTCCTTTGTAACACATATGATTGAATTTGGTAAAAAAAATATCAATTGAGTCTTTTAATTTGTAATTTTGGCATTTTTTAGGATCTTGACATTCAATCTAATTGTCCGTTATTGCAGTTTAACCCAATTGCCCTCACATAATGTCTAATTACATAAATTGGGCAAAATTGAATACTAAATTGCATTTTAGTCCTTGAAATTGGGCATAATTGAAATTACTTTCAATTCAAGGACTACCATGGCAAATTAAACACATTGCCCAATGGTTTTCATCATTTTGAATCGATTGGCATAGGTAATTTGGTCCAATTTGATCATTTGAACCTTCAATTGCACAATTCCCCGATTTGAGGTTTTTGTTGAAATTGATATGAAAATTTGGGGTTTTTGTTGAAATTGATAAGAACTTTTGGGCAAAACCACATTTCTTGATAAAATTCATGCCCTCAATTCGATTCTGAGGTCCAATTGCAAAAATTTCCCATTAATTTGGGTTTAATTTGAAAAATTGTAAGTCAGAACCGGGTCAGACCGGTCAGACCGCCGGTCGAACCGGTTCGCTACAGTGTTGTCTTCCTCCTCAAGGACCCGTACGAATGAACAATGTCAGGGTCGATTTCAATGGAAAAATTGAGGGTGAAAACAGATATGATTGGAAGAGTTTGAAGAGGGGTTTTGTTCCTCGAGTCATTACTCGTCGATTCAAACCAAAAACACGAGCAATGGTCGCCAGAACGGAGAGTAACGGCCAGTCACGGTTGCGGTATTTGCAAAAGTCAACGGCGACAGAACTCAGATGAAATTCGTCCAAATTCGTGCCAAATACGATCACCGGAGGTCCCGAACAGATTTTCCATTTCATGCTCGTCGATTACCGGTCGTTAGTGACCATTTCGCACGTGTTTTCACGTGCGGAGGTCACCGATCCTCCTTTCTTCGGTTCGGCGCCAAGATTCCAAACAGATATAAAAGCTATTGGACCATCTAGAACGAAAACGGGGTTGATTCAGTCGAAGAAGAGAAAACAGAATCGAAAGAGAGGGAGAACGAACGAGAGAGAGTTCGCCCTCCATCGCCATTGTCGAGGGTAGAGCTCGAATTTACAGAGCGTCGGTCAGGCCTTTCTAGGCTAGACCAAAGCTTAAAGAGACTGTTAGGAGACTGCCCACACTGAGAAGAAGCGATCGCCATCGACCGCGCGAGCCAAAACCACGAAAATAGTCTTCAAAATTAGCTTCCATAGCCGATCCCTCTTCGTTCTTGCCTAGCCAAATCTAGGCCGTGCGAGCTCGATCGGAGCTTGAGGTAAGTCTTCTGAACCTTCATTGATGCTATTCTATGACTGAATTGCCATGATTTGCTATGAATTGAGCTATTGAATTTCCATGGCCGTATTCAGTATTCTGCATGATGCTCGCGATTTTGTGAATTAGATGCTCTGATTCTTAGATATGTTAGACTAGAGACGATTATGAGTCGATTGGTGTTGGTCTCGCGCGATTTAGTAGAAGTTCCACCGTTGGATCGTCGGAGGAGGTTCTCAGCCATTCGTTCCGTCGGAGTCACGAGGTTGAAGACGAAGTTGACGAGGCAAAGTCAACGAGTCAAAAGCCTAGGTGGCAGTCGGCCATTGGTCCACGTGTCAGTCTAGTTAGCATGGCCGTTGGGGGTCTGTTATTCGAATAAATAGATCGGACGGCTCAGATAAATCTAGTTTAAATTCTAGAAGCCGTCCGATTAGTAATTAGGTTTATTCGAAAATGTTTTAAAATCAGAAAATCAAAATAGATTGAAACGGGGCCGTTTGGGTTAGTGGCAGTGCGACGTCGTTTAGGTTAGTGAGGGTGGACGGTCCAAATCGAGTCTTGCGTTCTAATCCTGATCGTAGGTTTTAGTAAGTTGATCAGACGGTCCAGATCGAGTCTTTCGTTCCATCCAGACCGTAGGTTTTAGTAATCTGATCTGGCGGCCGTGGATTAGCCACGTGGTTCAATGAGAACCGTTGGATCAAGTCTAGATAATCCGAAAATAAAAAAGCCGGTACGGCGTCGTTTTGGGCATGGGTCATGTGGATCCGGTTGTGGGTAGGGTTCCGACCCGAGTGTGTTGAGTTTACCCGGTCTAAAGTATTTTTTTATTTTAAATAAAAAATTGCGAAAATGATTTAAAAAAATAAATAAAATCAGAAATTTTTTTGAAAATCCTAAAAAATACTAGAAAATCCCAGAAAAATCCCAAAAAAATGTAGAAAAATTATGAAAAAATCCTAGATATTCCAGAAATCCCTAAAAATTGAGGATTGACCATAGACAACTGGTCAACCCTAATTTTGGAGTTTCTTATCCGTTCTTCCGAGAATTGACGATATTACCCTTTTGGGGTAAGTCGCCTCTGTTGCATATGCGAGATAAAGTCGATAATGCCAAGGTAAGAATTAGGGTCGGATAGGCGATCAATTCTTAGGCTTGGGTTTTCGAATCTCGTCCCTTTTCTCCAAATGACGATTTTGCCCCTCATTGAGAAAATCATCTTTCTTATTCCAATCGAGTCCTGAAAATTGCTTAAAATTAGGGTTAGGGTCAGGTGGGTAACCAACCCTAATATTTGAGATTTTTCAGTTCTCATCTTTGTCCAAAATGACGATTTTACCCCTCCAAGGGTAAAATCACTTTTAAATTCCAGAAAAATCTTGGAAATTCTCGAAAAATAGGAAATGGAAGGATTTGAACGCCAATCCCATTTCCACCATCTTTTGACTGTATATTCCATATGAAATGATAATTTTTCCCTTTTAGGGCAAATGGTTCCCAAATTTCTCAAAATTACGATTCTGCCCCTCATGGACGGATCATGTCAAAATCATTCCTAAACCTTGATTGATATTTCTCTAGGCTAATAGGGCCTCATTAGGGATGCCATGCTGCTTTCATGTGTTTTATTCCCATGTTTTGGATCCTAGATTTGCGCATTTATTTTCACTGATTGTGAGTGATAGGGTAGCCATTCTTGTCTGCATGAACTCCTAAATTTAGGATCCGTACCCCACTCGTCTGCATGAAATCCTAGGGCTAGATAAATCATTCAACTTAGGTGCCGAAAGGGCGCCAACTCTGACAGTTGGCGTAACAAAGTCACGCCCCGAACCCTGCGAGCATCCCTCCAAGAACTTCAATCACTATGATTGTCTTCCAGGATCCTTCGGCCTTCAACTTATCAAATCCTTACAATGAAATGGCACAAACGGAAATGAGACAACTACTTCTTCTCGTTAAGACACATGATGACTTTAGTACGTTCCAATACAAGAGCATTTTTTTTACTCCCAAGGTAAATCATGAATTCAATGTATAACTCTAACTTCGAAACATTAAGAGGTCCTCATAGAATTCAACAGAGAAGACATACTTCTCATCAAGTCAATTTCTCTTCGACCTTCACATCATCATCTTCCTTCAAGGGTCTCCATCAGTGCTTCGGGTCTGAAAATGTTGGTCCCACGACGGGGTGAGATAATAATCTCAGCAAGCTAAGCTAGACAATTGGTACCTCTAGGCTCGTTTGAAAATATACAAGTTTTGGAAAATACTTTTCATACATGACATTCAAGCAATTGGCATAATAAAGCAACTCAGGCATATCAGGCAATCAAGTTCATGTCTTTCATACTTTCACTTTCCAATCTGAGTTTCTCAAGCCATATATGCACAATAGACATTCCACGCACTCTAGGCAATCCAGACATTCCAGCCAATTCAAGCATACAGACTCGGAAACACATCAAGAGCCATGTTTCAGTTTTTTATCTTCTTTACGCCCATCAAGGGCCCCTTGCGAGATGATTCGGTCAATCATATGACTCTCGACGTCTTATCGAGATGATTCGGTCATCATGACTCTCGCTGCGTGATGATTTGGTCTCTATAGCGACTCTCGACACTCCGCGCCATCGAGATGATTCAGTTGACTATAGCACTCTCACGTCCGGACCTAGAGATGATTCGGTCACTACCTAACTCTCGATTCTTACAGCCTTCGAGATGATTCGGTCAAGGTAGGACTCTCTAGCCGCACGACCTCGTCAGGTCAATTGGAGTAACTCCCTCCCCGGCTCAATGCATTGGCCATAAAACATAATTGTGAACCTTCTCATTAATCTCATGTCCACATTCTCAAGCAAAATTCATTTCATCACCATTCAAGGCACGCATTCAAGCACATTCAGTTCATCAATTTCAACATGCCATTCGGCCACTAGCAGCATATGCCATCCCATATCAAACAATTAAACCATCGAATGCACCATCCAGCATTAAAGCACTCGATTAAACCAAATAAGTCAATGCACATCAAAATTCACTCATGGCACCTCATCATCAAGCATGCACAACTTTAATTCAACATTTTTAGGCATGCCAAAGAGTCATTCAATCAAGGCAAAGCATCCAAAAACTCAATTCATCAAAACTTCCCAATACAAGACCCCACGATCAGGTTCAGTCTATCAAAACCTGACATTTTGCTACTGACTTTTTCAGAAAATAAATTTCACGATATTAAACTTCAAGATCTTACGGACATGTGGACGAAAACGGGGCTAAAGTTGGATATCAGATGACTTAGAACGACTCGTTTTAAAAAGGTGCGCGCTGAAAACGGGATTGCATAGCTTTCGGGTCCCTCACGTTTTTCACACCAAAAATGTGACATTCTGAAATCCGACCCTTTTCGAAGCATGATTTCATGAGGCATCTTGTCAGTGTGTTTCAGTTAAATCTCGCTCAGAGTTGGCCACTCTTGAGAATTCTGACCGAAGGGGAAAGGTTAAGTAGGATTTAAGTACGTGGACCAAAGTACTCGACCATGGATTTGTACCTTGACCATAATGATTGCCGAGGGAATATTTTGAGCCATTAGAGGCCGGTCTAGGAATGGTCACAGAACGATTTTCTAGTGCTATACAAATGGATCACAGGTGATTCCGTTTGACCATCGTATAATTTACAAATTAACCTAGACCGATTCCTAACGATCGCGTCCTTTGGAACTAGCGATTGACCCTCGCAATTACATGACAACCAAGGTCGCCATGACTCGAATAACTCTTAAACGTGACATTAGTCACGGGTCGATACACGTAACTCCTGAGAGCCGCCCGTTAGTTTGAGATACTCTGGAGTCGCCACTGACGGATTTTAGCCAAGAATTGGATTTCGGAATTGGGCGTCGGATATTCGAGAATTCCAACGGTAATAAATTGGATGTCGCCTCATCAAGGACCATTAAGATTAGAATCCACTTCGTAACGATTAGAAAAGTGAAGTTTGGACTGACAAGCGGAAACGACCATTTTACCCTTAAGTTAGTATTCTTTCTCTTGTATATAAGTAAGGGCAATTTGGACTTTTGCCATCCCCTATCTTTGGCCGAAAATTTAGGAGGTAGTATAGTCATTTGGTCATTGGATATTTAGTGATAAGAAGTGACAAGATTGGATTAGACATTTTCCCTTTCAACCACCCCAACCACTTGTCATTTCAAGCTTACTATTCCTTGTCATTCATTCTCCAACCACTCCACTAGCAAGTTTTCCCTCCAAAACCCTCTCCTCCTCTTATCACTCTCATTCCCTCACTTGGCCGACCACCTCCCCCATCTCCCTCACTCTCAATTCCTCTCATCTCTCTCTCGGCTCCCTCCCGCTCTCTCTCGTTTGCCCTCACGGTCTCACGGTGGAACCGCCGTCGGCCACCACTTCTCGCCACACCACCACCTCAAGCCACCACCAAGGCACCTTCATCTCCCTCTTGGATCGCAGAAGAACCGCCGTTCAAGCCCGGAACCGCGCCAACCTCGTCCGACTAGAACCGAAATGTAAGAAGACCGGGGCTGTCCTTGAAGAGTTCTTGAGGTGAGTGACTTCTAGGACTTAGATAAACATGTTAGAGAGTTAGAGAATTGAGTTAAGAGTGTATTGATGTATGTTCTTGGCCGGTTATGGTTGAAACACCTAGGAGCTGAATCTGAATCGCCGAGGAGCAACCTTATGCCGCGCCACCCTCAGCCTTGCCAACCGGCTTTCTTGGACTTTTGGACTTGGTAAGCTTGTTCTAACCTTATCTTAGGACCTTGTGTGATGGAAGAACCGAGTGAGAGTTAGATTAAATGAGTTTTATGGACTGTTTTGGCGGGAACCTTGGTGAACCGATTCTGTCTTTGGGAAAACCGAGCATGGTTGCATCTTGTAGGGCTTGTAGTGTTGATTCCATGGTCGAAGTAAGTTAGTGGATAAGTGCTAGTGTGGGCCGAACACCTCATGGTGCCATTGGAAGTGATGGAACTTGATAGAGCTTGCTTAAATTATTGAAATCCTCGATCAAGCTTAGAAGTGTTCGACCGTGGTTGTGATTTAATGATTCAATGCATGAAAATAACCTAATGACCCCTATTCCTATTCTAGCCGTGAGAAATAATAGGGGATTAAGTGATGGAAACAACACCATGGTCATGATCCCGGCCGTGTTTGATTAATTGATGCATTTCGTGACTTCGTCGATTGAGTGGTTCCATGACTTTGTGGCACGGCCGAATGGTTGTAGTGTTAATTGTCGAGTGATCTCAATTGATATATGATTGACCATGAAGTGTTGCAATGGCCTTGATTGATTAAATGATGTGATGAGATGCCATGATATGGAATTGTGGTTTTAATGGCCGAATGGTGCTTGTGATGGTGATATGCACATGTGATTGTTTATGCTATAATTGGTTGAATTATAAGCCTATGTGCATATGGTGCCCTGATGCGTTAAACGCGGGGCTTATTGATATCCTGATGCGTTAAACGCGGGATAGACCTGAGGCGTTAAACGCGGGTCATGAGACATGGCATTGGAAACCTGAGGCGTTAAACGCGGGTTCCTTGATTTATTAAGCCTGAGGCGTTAAACGCGGGCTCTGCCATGAGTATTACGATCGTAATAAGTATATACACATTTATATATATATATATATATATATAAGCTATCCTCTATATTGCGAGATATTAAGTGCCAAGGTACGAAGTCCAGCCTAGTCTAGTTTGGTGCGTTGAATGACAATGCATGTCTGGATTGAGTTGATGTGCGTCTTTCGCCTAAAATTCGCATGGTCGGTCATTGCATGTGTTTGGGTGCGTCTGGAAGTCTCGAGTGCCTAGCTTAGGGTTACGATTAGCTTATTGAGATTTATCTCACCCCGTCGTGGGACCCACTTTTTCAGACCCCAAGCCTTGACCCCGATGATATACTGGAGAATCTCGATGCTGAACTTGAAGCTGGAGAGTTTGGACTAAAGTCGATGGATGTTGTCAAGCCAGAGGCGTAGGAGTAGTTGTACCACTTCTTTTCGGATGTTTCCTAGAAATAAATAGTTTGAAGTTTAGGACTGACTCAGTCATGTTTTGTGATTTTAAGCTGAATATTGTAAACCGACTATTCTGTAATTATATTGAACACATTGTAAGTCATCTTGTGAAGTTGTATGTATGGAGTTTGGTTTATCGCTTCCGCATGTGCATTTCATTCCACGAGCATATTGATAGACGAGTCGATCCTTGGGACGTATCGCGAAGGCATAGTTGAAAGGGATGTTAGTGCGCTCGTAAAGGACGCGGGGCGTGACATCACCGTTTATTTGGTATCAGAGCGAGGTCAGCTCAATCCAATTCGATTGAGACTTGGAGTGATAAGGAGTGATGACTTGAGGATGATTAGATAGCAGGACCCCTAGGGTTAGGTATGGACTACTGGATATTGGGAATTGTAGGCTTGAATTTGTGCCGTGTCTTGATGGTTATGGTATCGATTTTAATGGATGGTCTTGGGCGATGTGATGATTAAGGTTTACAAGAAAGTGAACAGAGATTGGGGAGTCATAAGCCTGAACTTGAGGTTGAAAACGTGTTTGAGGTAATAGAAGATTTCTTGTGGGTAAAGGATCAATTTGATTTTTATGATCATGACTGTGACTTTGAGGTGTATGCTTGATCCTAGGCCATTGATCTGTGTGATGGTCATTTGTGGAACTAGAAACCTTCTATTGATAGGGAATTGATGTGGAAACGACTGAGATATGACGAGCAATGCGTACAATCATGCATTGCATGTGTTTATGGTGTCAAAATAAAAGTTGAGGAATGTTCATGCATGAACATATCATTATTGGACTTGATAAACCATCGCTTGGTATGGGACAAGCTGATGGGATACCTATAAACCGTAATGAAGCATGTTATGGGACGTGTGGAACGGGACTCTCCTCGTAGGTGTATGACTTGGGACAACCTGCAAAGACCAGGTCTGATGAGGGCGGGGAGTGTATGCCGAGACATAGAAGTTTGGACAATGAGCGGCTCCTGGCAGGCTTCTAAGACAGAAAGGGACGCAGGAATGACCTAAACCATACATTGAAAGGGATGGGTCTAGGTATCGGGCTAAGTCTGATTCTTTTATCAAAAGATTTATTGCATTAAAGCTGATCCTCAAGATGAAATTTCAAACATTGCGTAGCATTTGATATGGCGCATGTGAATGACACTATTGGTTTGCATCGCCGTAGGCGATTAGAGGTCCTAGAGCTTCGTACTTTGCACTAAGCGTTGTTTACTGAGTGTTTGGTTGGATAGCTGATTGTGGTTGTGCTAACGGGCAGATGCATCTAGGCTTGAGGTACGAATGAGAACTTCTTGGTATATGTCTCTAATTGCTTGATCTATGATTGGCCTACTTGGCATCAAGTGTATTTTGGCTGAGGACTATTTGAGAACTGAATAGCATGTTGTAATTTCGCTAAGTCGCAGGTGCGGCAAGACTTAAGGTACGAGGAATTATCTCATTGAATTGATGCCATGAGTGCTTGCTTGATGTTTGCCTAGTTGAGACTTGTTTGATGATTGACTCCTGGCTGAGTGTTGCTTGTAATTGCTTGGTAATTAGTAGCTGGCTTATGGTTACCATTGTGGTGAGCAGTTTAGGACTGCTAGACTTGAGTAGATAGCTTAGGTCCTTGAATCCTTTGGTGGAACTATAGTGGCTCTTGTGATTTTAGAGCCTAGTAGGAATGAGCAATCGAGATAAAAGTGTTAGAGGAGCGCCTAACTTCAGACCACAAGTTGTGGGAGATTTGAGAGTTGATAAAGTCGAGAGAGCCTTAAGAAGAGACTGAGAATTTGATGAGGGGATAAGCTCGAGATTGGGCTGCCATTATAACTTAGCCAGCTGAGGCTATTGCTGTTGTGATTATTAGAACTAATGGTGGTAATAGGAAGGAGGATCTTGGGGATGGGTATAGCAGTTGGCAAAGGGACTAGCTTGTGGGATAGTTTGTAAAGTCAAGGTTGACTGAGTTGGTAAGGAATGTAGTCGTGAGACTGATCCTACCTGGATTGAGGATTTGTAAGAAGGCCTTAGAAGCCTTAGGGTGCACTGAGGAGAAGATGACCCTAGTGATTAACGTTCCAAGGTACTGCTAATGATTGGTGAATGGTTACCGAAGGAAGAATTCTCCTTGAAAACGTAGTACTTGATCGGATTGCCTTCATCTAGTTGATCAATGAGGAATGCGTTACTGAGATTGCTAAGGAGCAAAAGTTGGTGGAACCCCTGAAGTTTGTGAGAATCAGAGAAAGATCTGCCATTGTGGGATAAAGTTCTCGAGACTGCCTAAACATGCATCAAAGATGGTTAGGGACCCGTTGGATAAGGACGAGGAGGTTAAAGAATGAATTGAGGTTCGAAGCATTGGGGTGAATTGATATTCTTAGATCTGAAGTGTTACGATGAACCTCATCTTGAAGGGCTAAAGGACTAGGGAAACCATGAGTAAAGAGGATTTCCACTTATAGAACATATAATGTACCTGTAAGGAATGGTTGATACCTGAGCGTAAGGCTTAGAAGGGAAATTGGTGGTCTGTCTCTCTCGTCATGTGGGAAGTGTTAAGGGAAATCAGCGTGCTAGTCTGCTTGAGTCTAATGATTCTGTGAGGTTGACTGAGATTGAACCGAACCATCGGGAATGGAGTTATAAGTTGTTGTCCCCTAAAGGATAGGGCGACGTTCTAAAGGACAATCGGACCCTGAGATGGTCGTTGTCGAGAAGGAAAGAGGACGGACGTGATAGTCTTGGTTACGATTGGATGGACGAGCAAGCAATAGGGGTGCTTGGATTATGACCACAAAGTGATTTGAATTAATCGAGTTGAATATCCAAGGTGTGGATTTGTAGAGACCAAGGAGAAACCTCGATCCCTTAGAACCTTGTCGTTGAGGTGATAGAGTTATTGGAAGGAGAATGTCAAGTATGGTGACATCTGGATCTTGAAGTAAAGGTACCGCTGTTGATGCAGACTTCAAGATTGACATTCTATGGAACGAGGACGACAAGGTGGATTCGAGACAAGAGAATGCCACTAAGAAATGTAATCTCCTCATAGAGTAAGAGACCCCGGTACGAAAAGAAGAGAAATTCTATTGTCTAG
The DNA here is from genome assembly GCA_021437785.1 of Rhodomyrtus psidioides. Classification (NCBI taxonomy): domain Eukaryota; kingdom Viridiplantae; phylum Streptophyta; class Magnoliopsida; order Myrtales; family Myrtaceae; genus Rhodomyrtus; species Rhodomyrtus psidioides. Next base: position 15,414,120 of record JAILYB010000002.1, read on the forward strand.
GTGTTAAGAGTGAACGTCACCAGGTAGTGTCTCAAGGATAATAGGCTGAACTTTTGTTGCATTCTGATGGTTTTAGTATCAACTCTAATTGATGACCTTTATAGTTATTTGTGATTATAGGCCAGAGATTGACAGTGGATTAGACAATGTGTTGAAATGGAAACGACCGACTGATGAGCTTCATTTGTGAATATGAGTTATAAAGAGACGACTGATATTAATAAGTTTAGGCTTGAATTACGTTACATCTTGATGGTTTTAGTCATCAATTGCTATTGACGGTCTTAGACAGTGTGAGACGAGATGTATGCAAGGAAGTGGACAAGGGATATTTGGATCAAAGGCCAGTTGTAATCGAATGCATATGGATTCGACTTGAATGGCGACTAGACTTTAGGTTATAGATTAATATTAGGCAATTGATTTTTGAGATGTGATAGTCGCTTGTGGAATTAGAAATTTCAATTGAAAGGAATTGATTAGAATCAAGGAATGAAGAGCATGAATGGCCTTTGGAAGGTATCCCATGGACTCTAAGAGGACGCTCGAGGTATGCAGAACATAAGAGCGCGAGATTTGGGTCTAATAAGGCAAGTGCTTGGTCATAAAGCCTATGGGAAATGGATTTCCTGTGGAACCCTTGAGGATTAGTATAAGTAATGGATTGTCAGAAAACAGTATGGATTACTGGAGTTTGGAGTTACTGGAATTGATGGTTTGCTATAGACGAATCGTGGCAAGAGTCGTCCTATTAATGAAATGGACTAAGGACGAGATGCGGCGCGAATGGCCGAATGAACATGAAAGGAGTTTTCGGGGGCTAAAGCGTTGTGATCTGCGGGTCCTGATGCCTAGAGAGCATGGAAGAGATTACAACAGGGAGAAAATCTAGACTCTTACGTACCCACGGATAGGGACCTAGAAGCTTCATGAACGAATGTAAGTATACGATGATAAAGGACCTAGAGGGCAAGGTCATGTTGGGAACTCATCGTGATGACTATAGTGTCCCATGGATTTACCAAGGAGTACCAGGACTTGTGTCAGTACTAGTGATGATGTAGACTGAAAAGAGAAATAGTCAAGCTCGTGGCTAAGAATCAAATGTGTCAACGAAGGAAGGTACGACTGGATAAGTTTGACGAGTGACCCTAGTCGTGGGAAACTCTCGACTGGAACCGAGGACGGATTGTTATGAATTTGGCCATGGGGTCATTTGAAAGGTCAAGAGGACCATGAGATAAATTGTGTAGGTGTCAGGCGAATCTTGTGGAAATTCAATGATGGTTGTACCAAGTAGAGATCCTAAGTTTACCTTAACTGTTGGGAGAGTCCTCAAGACGTCATAGGGACGAAGTTACATTACAGTATGTCATGTCGTATGCAGACAAATAGATGGCCTAAGAAAATGATCTAGATGCATGAGATTAGGTTGCGAGCGTATATCATGAACTTTAAAGGATGTGGTAATGAGTGGCTATGCTTGGTAGAGATGTCCAAAGTAACAATTACTTGTAGACAGATTGGATGACTGGCTGGTGCATACCTTTATCAAGGATGTTTGAGTGGGGACTTATTGCAAATGACTTCTATCTTGGGTTGAAATTACTTCATGAGGGACTGACTGGAGGTGGCATTGGATTGTACTAAGCCATTTGAAAAGCAAGGGTGGGTCCTAAGTTAATCTTGTGGATCAAGTTACTTGGAGATATGTTTGGGTCTCGCGTAATATCTTGAGGCGTGTTGACGCGAGGATTTGTGCCCATCTTGATGCGTTAATACGTGAGATTTTAACCTGAAGTGTTGAGACGCGGGTTTCAAAACGGTATATGGATCTAAAGCGTGCTACGCGGATCGTGGGTGAGTTTGACGGCCGGTGCACCATTACGAAGGCCTTGGCATCGATACTGAAACTAAATGGACAGAAGGTATAGATCTTTAGAACTTCAAGTGAGAGATTATGTTTTTCTTAAAGTATCACCCATGCGAGGCCTGCCCGATTGGAAAGTCGAGTCCGAGGTGTGAAGACCTATTTGGGCTTTGGCAATTAAAAAGAGGACCGCCGAGGAAGATGAAGTAGAGATGAGGCGTCAGCACCCAGTTGTTGAGTACGATGGGATTGATGGCAAATTTCGAGGATGAAATTTTTATAAGGAGGGAAGAGTTGTGACATTCTGAAATCCGACCCTTTTCGAAGCATGATTTCATGAGGCATCTTGTCAGTGTGTTTCAGTTAAATCTCGCTCAGAGTTGGCCACTCTTGAGAAGACTGACCGAAGGGGAAAGGCTAAGTAGGATTTAAGTACGTGGACCAAAGTACTCGACCATGGATCTGTACCTTGACCATAAGGATTGCCGAGGGAATATTTTGAGCCATTAGAGGCCGGTCTAGGATTGGTCACAGAACGATTTGCTAGTGTCATACAATTGGATCACGGGTGATTCCGTTTGACCATCGTATAATTTACAAATTAACCTAGACCGATTCCTGACGATCGCGTCCTTTGGAACTAGCGATTGAACCTCGCAATTACATGACAACCAAGGTCGCCATGACTCGAATAACTATTAAACGTGACATTAGTCACGGGTCGATACGCGTAACTCCTGAGAGCCGCCCGTTAGTTTGAGATACTCTGGAGTCGCCACTAACGGATTTTAACCAAGAATTGGATTTCGGAATTGGGCGTCGGATATTCGAGAATTCCAACGGTAATAAATTGGATGTCGCCTCATCAAGGACCATTAAGATTAGAATCCGCTCCGTAACGATTAGAAAAGTGAAGTTTGGACTGACAAGCGGAAACGACCATTTTAACCTTAAGTTAGTATTCTTTCTTTTGGATTTAAGTAAGGGCAATTTGGACTTTTGCCATCCCCTAGCTTTGGCCGAAAATTTAGGGGGTAGTATGGTCATTTTGTCATTGGATATTTAGTTATAAGAAGTGACAAGATTGGATTAGACATTTTTCCTTTCAACCACCCCAACCACTTGTCATTTCAAGCTTACTATTCCTTGTCATTCATTCCCCAACCACTCCACTAGCAAGTTTTCCCTCCAAAACCCTCTCCTCCTCTTATCACTCTCATTCCCTCACTTGGCCGACCACCTCCCCCATCTCCCTCACTCTCAATTCCTCTCATCTCTCTCTCGGCTCCCTCCCGCTCTCTCTCGTTTGCCCTCACGGTCTCACGGTGGAACCGCCGTCGGCCACCACTTCTCGCCACACCACCACCTCAAGCCAACACCAAGGCACTTTCATCTCCTCTTGGATCGTGGAAGAACCGCCGTTCAAGCCCGGAACCGCGCCAACCTCGTCCGACTAGAACCGAAATGTAAAAAGACCGGGGCTGTCCTTGAAGAGTTCTTCAGGTGAGTGACTTCTAGGACTTAGATAAACATGTTAGAGAGTTAGAGAATTGAGTTAAGAGTGTATTGATGTATGTTCTTGGCCGGTTATGGTTGAAACACCTAGGAGCTGAATCTGAATCGCCGAGGAGCAACCTTACGCCGCGCCACCCTCAGCCTTGCCAACCGGTTTTCTTGGACTTTTGGACTTGGTAAGCTTGTTCTAACCTTATCTTAGGACCTTGTGTGATGGAAGGACCGAGTGAGAGTTAGATTAAATGAGTTTTATGGACTGTTTTGGCGGGAACCTTGGTGAACCGATTCTGTCCTTGGGAAAACCGAGCATGGTTGCATCTTGTAGGGCTTGTAGTGTTGATTCCATGGTTGAAGTAAGTTAGTGGATAAGTGCTAGTGTGGGCCGAACACCTCATGGTGCCATTGGAAGTGATGGAACTTGATAGAGCTTGCTTAAATTATTGAAATCCTCGATCAAGCTTAGAAGTGTTCGACCGTGGTTGTGATTTAATGATTCAATGCATGAAAATAACCTAATGACCCCTATTCCTATTCTAGCCGTGAGCAATAATAGGGGATTAAGTGATGGAAACAACACCATGGTCATGATCTCGGCCGTGTTTGATTAATTGATGCATTTCGTGACTTCGTCGATTGAGTGGTTCCATGACTTTGTGGCATGGCCGAATGGCTGTAGTGTTAATTGTCGAGTGATCTCAATTGATATATGATTGACCATGAAGCGTTGCAATGGCCTTGATTGATTAAATGATGTGATGAGATGCCATGATATGGAATTGTGGTTTTAATGGCCGAATGTTGCTTGTGATGGTGATATGCACATGTGATTGTTTATGCTATAATTGGTTGAATTATAAGCCTATGTGCATATGGTGCCCTGATGCGTTAAACGCGGGGCTTATTGATATCCTGATGCGTTAAACGCGGGATAGACCTGAGGCGTTAAACGCAGGTCATGAGACATGGCATTGGAAACCTGAGGCGTTAAACGCGGGTTCCTCGATTTATTAAGCCTGAGGCGTTAAACGCGGGCTCTGCCATGAGTATTACGATCGTAATAATTATATACACATTTATATATATATATATATATATATATATAAGCTATCCTCTATATTGCGAGATATTAAGTGCCAAGGTACGAAGTCCAGCCTAGTCTAGTTTGGTGCGTTGAATGACAATGCATGTCTGGATTGAGTTGATTTGCGTCTTTCGTCTAAAATTCGCATGGTCGGTCATTGCATGTGTTTGGGTGCGTCTGGAAGTCCCGAGTGCCTAGCTTAGGGTTAGGATTAGCTTATTGAGATTTATCTCACCCCGTCGTGGGACCCACTTTTTCAGACCCCAAGCCTTGACCCCGATGATATACTGGAGAATCTCGATGCTGAACTTGAAGCTGGAGAGTTTGGACTAAAGTCGATGGATGTTGTCAAACTAGAGGCGTAGGAGTAGTCGTACCACTTCTTTTCGGATGTTTCCTAGAAATAAACATTTAGAAGTTTAGGACTGACTCAGTCATGTTTTGTGATTTTAAGCTGGATATTGTAAACCGACTATTCTGTAATTATATTGAACACATTGTAAGTCATCTTGTGAAGTTGTATGTATGGAGTTTGGTTTATTGCTTCCGCATGTGCATTTCATTCCGCGAGCATATCGATAGACGAGTCGATCCTTGGGACGTATCACGAAGGCATAGCTGAAAGGGATGTTAGTGCGCTCGTAAAGGACGCGGGGCGTGACAAAAAACCACCCTTTAAACCCTTTCAATTCCACCAAAATTTCACCCTTTAGTGACTCAACTTCCTAACAAAAGGTTAAAAGTCTTCTTACCTAGCTAATTAAGCCAACAAACTCCTTCAAGCACAGCAACAACCTTCGGATCCCAATCTGACCAAAGCAGGGCAGATTCTGTTCCAACAAGTTTCCATATAAACCGACCATCAAAACTCCAATATAACTCCTCTATCCTTTGCTAACATGTATTATCATGTCTTAGGGTATCTTACCAACAAGTTTCGGGGCAAGGCGACACCTCGGCGGACCTCAAAAGCAAACGGATCCTCTACCGGTCGGAGGAGGTAGAATCTTTCGGTAAAGACCACCTCAAATCAGCCATGAAATCTCATTCTAAAACCATCTATTTGTAGCCATAAATAATCTGAACATAGTACTGGTTGTTATGAAGCTCTCCTAAAAAATTTGAGGTCATTTAGAATTTCTAAGAGCTAGAACCAACACTTCTCCTCAACTAGCTCAGAATCCGTCCACCTTTCTTCCAAAAATCACCATAATCAACCAGACCTCCAAAAATCATGAAACCAACGGTAAAATGTCAAGGACATCCTGATCTAACCTGTGGTAATCGGCAGCTCTGGTTATCATGTAATTGCGAGGGTTCATCGCTAGTTCCGACGGCTTCGATCGTCATAGTTCGATTTAGGAAAATTTGCAAATTATACATTGGTTAAGCGGCTTCACCCAAGATCCAATCGTATAACGCTAGCATTGTACTCCTTAATCATTATCTGATCGGCCTCATTGGCTCTAAATGTTCCTCGACAATCCTTATGGTCAAAGCGTCACTTCCTTTTTCGAGTTTCCTAGGTCCACGTACATTGTTATGCGTTAGCCTTTCCCTTTTGGTCAGTTTACTCAAGATTGATCAGATATGAGCGAGACAAAACTGAAATACATCGTACAGTACATTCACATTCAACAGCCTCAAAATGGCAGGAAATTCAGAATGTCACAATTCTTCCCCCCTTACAAAATTTCGTCTTCAAAATTTGCCACTTTCCAATTATCTAATCTCTTGGGGTGTAGACGCCTCATGGCATTCTCACTCTCCAAAGTAGTTCCTCCCATTACTTGACATTCTCACTTGTCTTCTCTGACAAAAGTTATCTTCCTCCAGGACTTGCTTCCCTCAATCCTTAATCTACGTTTACTTCTCTTTTCTCCTTTGACATTCACAACATTGGTCGGTGGTACACCTCCTAGCATACGGACCTTCTTTGCAATTCGTCCAATGGTTCGGGAATAATATGTACGTCATTCTGTAATCTCGCTTTTCAAATTCCTTGTCGGAAGGCTTTTTTCGGAACGCCGTAATAGATTTAAGATCGTTTTCTATCACGATCATTACCCAACCGTCAAGAATCGCACTCCTTGAGTGCCTCAATCAATTGGTATAATCATCCAATTCAAACGTCATGTTGCACCTTCGAGAATGCACAAGTTCCATTAACTTACCCTCGATTGTCCAAATCGAACCATAGCCTTCTCGACTTCTCAGGCAAACTCATGATTGAGTCCTTAATAGCTCTTCCTCGATTACATTCGAGATCCTTCAATGACTAATTTAATCCATCAACTCGCAAAGGTTATGATTTCCCTTCAATCCCCTTGGAGCAGTCAATATTTCCAACTCTTGCATTTCACACAGTTGCGAGGTCTTTCTTTACACGAGCAACGCTCTCGTATCCGTAAATAATTTCATCCATCGGCGTTGCTTCTCATCAATTCCTCTCGGGAAACCACTACCTTATTCTTTTGTGGTAGATATAGACTTGAAATCTTCTTCCACCCAAACAATGTTTTCCAAACTTTGTCGTGAGGACATTCGCAAACCGACTCCAATCACACATTAGGCGTTCCAACTCATATGGCCCTACTGCCATGGCGTACATGCAATGTTTACTTTAGATCGCCTTGATACGCCTCCAATTCCCTTCTTACGCCACGTCATCATGATTCTCTCGACTCTTTCGATTCCCAACAGGAGCGCTATTCACAACGTAGTCGTCAACTTGATTTAAGTCATCGAAGACTCATCACGTTCATTCACCCATTCACATTACATCTCACCCTTAGTCCATTTCATCAATGGAACAATTCTAGTGGGGAACCTTCCCACGATCCGTCTGTAACAATTTACCAATCTCAGGAAATCTCAACTTCTAGCAACCCACATCGACTCTAGTCAATTCATCACTTATTTTATTTCTTAAGTGCTCCACAAGGACTTCATTTCTCATAAATTTCACGACTGAGGAATCTTACCTCATCAGGTCCGCAGCTCGTGCGTTTCACATTTAGCGTACAACGAGCATCTCCTTAGAGTCTATAGGATACTCTCAAAGTTGTTCATATTTCTCACGACTCCTTAGATGAGTCCAATCATCGTTTCTTTATACGGTAACAACCAATCCAATTATTCTTTGGGACGCCCAATCCGACTGTTATCCACTTCATTACTACCAAGTGTCGAATCATTTCAACTGTCCATGGTACCATTCACTTGAGAGCTCATACCATAGCTCTCTCTGTTCTCAAGGGTGGGTCCTCACTAGGGCCAAACAACATTTTGTTCATTTTTGTTACCCTTTCCTTAGGAAGCATTAGTGCCTTGACCTCTTGGTTTCACAACCAGCTAATGCGACCATGTCTCAATTTCATCCCTTTAACCGGACGTCTACATTATCTTGGGATTTAACGCTGTCTACATGACAGTTTCTCTAACTTCACTTCCAGGGATCATTCAAGTTCTGTATCTTCTTTCTCAATCCAAACGCTCAATCTTAATACCAAGACAGTTCGGTTCTTCTCTTCCTTTTACACTAGGGTCTCTTACCCTATGCAGGAAATTATACAGTTCATTGGCATTTTTTTTTACTTCGAATCCACCTTGTCCTTCCCATTCCTTAGGGTGTCAATCTTGGAGTCTGTGCCAACGGCAGTACCTCCACTCCAGGATTCACCATGTCTGACACTCTTCTTCCAATGACTTAGTCACCTCAAGTGACAAGATTCGTTCTTACTTGGTTTCCACCAATTCACGTATCGAATACTCAATTCGACTACCTCAAGTCACTCTGCAATTACACTCTAAGCGCTCTTTTCGCTTCCTCAACCATTCATTAGAATTACAATCAGTCTGGACTATCAAGTTCACTCACTTTCCTTTCCCTCAACAACCATCTCATGGTCCATTCGCTCTTTCAGAACGACACCCTACTCTTTAGGGGTGATAGCACACAATACCACTTCTAATGGTCTCGATTCGTCCTCAATCAATCTCATTCTTATACATAGCTTCACAAGCTTTTCAAAACTCTCGTGGTTCTTCCCACACATTCACTTTAGAATGAAGTAGCTCAGAGTCACATTTCTCGTGACTTCCATTACTTAACTCATCAGCACTAGTCGTCTCAGCGACTTGGGTAACATTGGCAGCTCTTCCTCGAGCTTGCCTACCCATCAAATTTCCTCATTTTCGCATAAAGTTCTCACGACCCTAATTACACTTCGGTCTCGCATGATTTACAAAATTGAGCCATATTCTCATCTAGTACCCATACTCAATTCGCTCATCTTTACTCAATTCTCATGAACCATCTCAATGCTTAGATCTTCTCATATCTCGTAAATACGAGCCAAGTGCTCCTCTAGCGACCGTATATTGGTCTTTCAACCTCATTAGATTTTCATGCCACTTGAACCACTATGATTTCCTCCAGGAATCCAAGACTTAAGCCATCCACTCAAGTCTAGCAGTCTCAGGTTGCTCATTATCCAAGGATTCCAAATCATCCTTAAGCAACATCCACATATCAAGCCAGCTTCCACGAGGCAACTTCTCAATTAACAGCCATTACTAAGCAAGTCTCAACTAGGCCAAAACTCAACTAGGTCAACACCTAGCAAATACTCAAGGCGTTACTTCTATAAGTCAATCTCCCAAACTCTAAACATAAGACATCGCCCACTCTGTCACAACACGACAGACTTTCTCATTCTCAACAAACATCAGTTTAACGGGGTATAAACTCCCCACATGCCGTCTAATCTCTCAATTAGACCTTGGCCAAAACAATCACACGATGCCAATCATAAAACATGCCTAACAGGCCAATAACAAACATCAATTTTCTTTTTCAAACGGCATCCTCTGCCAAGCACGAAGCTTTTAACCATGCCAATCATAGGCGTCATTACAAATGCCATGCCACTTTCGAACATTTGCTTTAAGAATCACTCTCGTGCCATACATCTCTTAATTACAATCAGACTCAACTCGATACCTAGGCTTTTCCTTTCATATATGACTTGGGTCATTCCTGCCTCCTTGCTATCTTAGAAGCTTGTCAGGAGCCGCTCCTTGTCCGGACCTCTCTGTCCTGGCGATCACTCCCCACCCTCATCAGACCTGGTCGTTGCAGGTTGTCCCAAGTCATACATCTACGGAGGAAGCCCCGTTCCACACGCTCCATAACATGCTTTATTACGGTTTATAGGTATCCCATCAACTCGTCCCATACCAAGCGACAGTTTATTAAGTCTGATAGTGACAAGCTCATGTATGCACCCGCATCAAGTTTCATTTTAATATCACAAACACGTGCACATCATGACTGTCATCACTACTCGACATACCACAATCGCCTTCAAATCAATTCTTGTCCATCGAAGGTTTCTAATTCCACCAATGACCGTCACATCATATGGATCAATTGCCTATATTCAATCTTATCCCTCAAGTCTGGTCGGCATTCAAGTCAAATCCATATGCATTCAATCACAACTGGCCTTTAATCAAAATATTCCTTATCCGCTTCCTTGTATTGATCTCGTCTCATACCATCCAAAGTTGACAATAGCAATCAATAACCAAACCATCAATGTACAACGCAATTCAAGCCTGAATCCACTAATGCCAATCATCTCTTTATAACTCACATTCCTCAAGTTAGGTCATTGACAAACCACCATCACAATCATATACTTCAATTGACCCTTTAATCATAAGTAATTCTCTACTAACCTCAAGCATAATTACTACTTCAAAATCCAGGCATATGTCTCTCTAGTTTCCACATGCTTTCACTTAAACATCAATCACCACATCCCTCAAGATCATCCATTAAAGTCAACACTAGGACCATTAGATTACCACACAAGTTCAAGCCTATAATCCTCAAGATTCAATGATCAACGCTTAATCCTATAGGTCTCACTATCTAATTGTCCTCAAGTCATCCCTCCTTATCACTCCAAACCTCAATCACACTGGATCGAGCTGACCTTGCTCTGATACCACTTAAATGGGGATGTCACGCCCCGAACCCTGCAAGCATCCCTCCAAGCACTTCAATCACTATGATTGTCTTCCAGGATCTGTGACATTCCAAATTTCGACCCTCTTCGAGGCTAACGATATGGAAAGGAATCTTAAAGTCGGATTTAGGACAACGAAGAATTTCAATGTTCGATAGGAATTGGACGTCGCCTTGTCGAGCCCTCAAGGCTTGAAGTATTGAATTTGACATCAAATTGGGAGATGAAATCGAGGAATTCAAGAATTGGACTTGAATTTGACGTCGCCTGGCCAAATGGACAAATTAAGACTGAAAAACGAAATTTCGGACGAAAAGTGAAAAATGACCGTTTTACCCCTCAAGCTTAATTCTTTTCTTTGAAAATTTTAGAAGGGCAAAATGGACATTGAACCTCTCCCCTTGGCCGCAGAAAATCTGCCCAAAAAGTGGTCAAAGAAATCAATGAGTTAAGCTCAAATAATTGGCACTAAGGACAAGTGTCATTTGGTGATTGGTTGGCCTTCTAATCCCCCAAAAAGTGGTTGACAAATTAAGAGAAAATTATTGGGGGTCCATATACTGTTGATCTTCTGCTCCAAAGAGCCATTGCACGAAAATTTCACCATGTCCTCCATTTTCCCTCAAGTTTTCTCTCTAGCCAGACCCTGCCGCCCGATCAGCTCCTGCCGCCTACTTCGGTCCGTACGACGGCCACCTCCGGTGACCTTTTAGCTGGATGTCGACCACTACAGGTTAGTTGAAGATGTCCTTGACATTTTCCCGCTGGTTTCATGATTTTTGGAGGTCTGGTTAATTTATGGTGATTTTTGGAAGAAAAGTGGACAGATTCTGAGCTAGCTGAGGAAAGGTGGTGTTTCTAGCTCATAGAAAATCCAAATGACCTCAAATTTTCGAGGGTAGCTTCATAACTTATAGTACTACATGTGTATGAGCAGAAATGATTTTTTCAATTGAGATTTAGGGGTGTTTCATGGCTGAGATTGAGTGGACAGAATTGAGTGAAAATCTGATCGGTGGACAATCTGTGGAGGTTGAACAATTTGAACATCCTAGGGGTGTTATTTTGCTTCCAAATCATTAGGGGATGTCCTAGATATGTAAATCTAGGTCTTGGCAAGAAGATTGGACAATAAATTGGTGATTTGAGGTGAATTATGGGCTGTTTGAATAGGGCAAAGGCAGAACAGAGTGCTGTCCAATTCTGTTCCATCCTTGACCGAACCCTTTGGTGGTTCTAAGAAGTGTTTTTATGGTCCAAATTGATTATTGGGATGTCCTAGGATGTCAATTGATGTCTCGGCAAGAAATTAGTTCGATCGGATTGAAATTTGGCGGAGTTAATTGACGGGAATTGTACATTGTTCGTAGGACGACGCTTGACGTGATTTGGCCATGCATTTGTGGGCCTTAGAAGGAATTGCACGTGGCATTTGTTAGCTTGGTTGAAGAGGTAAGTGTCCCTTAAACCTTTACTTGAACGTTAGGACACTACTGGATAGATTGGTTAGATGATTTGATTGCTTGGTGAAGCTTATAGCTTGAATTGCTTGATTGGTCGATTGAAACGGCAAGGAAAACTAACTATGAGATTGATTGCCTTGTCATGTAGTGCGGCTATTGAGCCTTGTTATTGAATTGGCCGTGTGCCCTGTTATTGCTACTGAATTGGCCGTGGGCCCTATTATTGTTATTGAATTGGCCGTGGGCCCTGAGAAATTACATCGCGGCCGTGGGCCCTGGCGATGCTTGAGTGAGTTGAAATTTCATCCCGGCCGTGGGCCCTAGCGATGACTGAATGAGTTGAGAGCTACATCGCAGCCGTGGGCCCTGGCGATGACATCGCGGCCGTGGGCCCTAGCGATGATTTGGCTTGGAGCCCTATGAAATTATATCGCGGCTTGGAGCCTTGGCGATACATCGCGGCCGTGGGCCTTGGCGATGATTAAATGGTTTGGCACAGTGATGACTTATGAAGTTGTGTGTTTGTTTATGCTAATGTGTGAAGGTGGATCTCATGTTATGTGGTGTATTTCATGGTGACTTTCTTCATATCAAGTGCCAAGAGAAGGTGTTATTGAGATACTATATGCTAATGCCTCGATGAGCTTCTATTTACTGCTTTGTGGCATAGTCTGGTGGGACTGGTATTCAGGTCTAGGTTTAGGTTTCACTTATTGAGATTTATATCTCACCCCAGTGGGGGCTTAACTTTTTCAGGTTCCAGGCGAAGGAAGCCGAACTTGCCAATGATTGGCATTTAAGGAAGTAGTTGACTAAGCGTTTTTAGGATGTTGGATGACCTTAGAAATTGTATATTGTTTTGTGGATTAGTCTTGACCACTACAAAGAATTGAGGTGTATTTTTTTTTATCCTAAGTCATTCTTGATTTTATTTGTGTACGGAGGATCTCTTGCTTCCGCATGTGTAAGATATAAGGTTGATGATGGCCGAAGGATCCTGGATGGCACAACTTCGTTACGGCCTGGTGGGATGTTCGCATGCTCGTCGAGTTCGGGGCGTTACAGGATCCTTCGGTCTTCGACTTATCAAATCCTTACAATGAAATGGCACAAGTGGAAATGAGACAACTACTTTTTCCCTTTAATACAAATGATGACTTTAGGACATTCCAATACAAGAGCATTTTTTTTACTCCTAAGGTAAATCATGAATTCAATGTAAAACTCTAACTTCGAAACATTAAGAGGTCCTCATAGACTTCAACAGAAAAGACAGACTTCTCATCAAGTCAATTTCTCTTCGACCTTCACGTCATCATCTTCCTTCAAGGGTTTCCATCAGTGCTTCGGGTCTGAAAATGTTGGTCCCACGACGGGGTGAGATAATAATCTCCGCAAGTCGACCCTAACCCTAAGCTAGACTATTGGCACCTCCAATCTCGTTTGAAAAAATGCAAGTTTTGGGAAAAAATTTCATACATGACATTCAAGCAATTGGCATAATAAAGCAACTCAGGCATATCAGGCAATCAAGTTCATGTCTTTCATACTTTCACTTTCCAATCTGAGTTTCTCAAGTCATATAAGCACAATAGACATTCCATGCACTCTAGGCATTCTAGGCATTCCAGCCAATTCAAGCATACAGACTCGGAAACATATCAAGAACCATGTTTCAGTCTTTTATCTTCTTTACGCCCATCAAGGGCCCCTTGCAAGATGATTTGATCAATCATATGACTCTCGAAGTCTTATCGAGATGATTCGGTCATCATGACTCTCGCTGCGAGATGATTCAGTCTCTATACCGACTCTCCGCGTGATCGAGATGATTCGGTCGACTATAGGACTCTCGCGTCGGGACATAGAGATGATTCGGTCACTACCTGACTCTCGATTCTTACAGCCTTCGAGATGATTCGGTCAAGGTAGGACTCTCTAGCCGCACGACCTTGTCAGGTCAATGGGAGTAACTCCCTCCCCGGCTCAATGCATTGGCCATAAAACATAATTGTGAACCTTCTCATTAATCTCATGTCCACATTCTCAAGCAAATTCATTTCATCGCCATTCAAGGCACGTATTCAAGCACATTCAGTTCATCAATTTCAACATGCCATTCGGCCACTAGCAGCATATCCCATCCCACATCAGGCAATTGAACCATCGAATGCACCATCAAGCATTAAAGCACTCGATTAAACCAAATAAGTCAATGCACATCAAAATTCACTCATGGCACCTCATCATCAAACACGCACAGCTTTAATTCAACATTTTTAGCCATGCCAAAGAGTCATTCAATCAAGGCAAAGCATCCAAAAACTCAATTCATGAAAACTTCCCAATTCAAGACCCCACGATCAGGTTCAGTCTATCAAAACCTGACATTTTGCTACTGACGTTTTCAGAAAATAAATTTCATGATATTAAACTTCAAGATCTTACGGACATGTGGACGAAAATGGGGCTCAATTTGGATATCGGATGACTTAGAACGACTCGTTTTAAAAACGGTACGCGCTGAAAACGGGATTGCATAGCTTTCGGGTCCCTCACGTTTTTCACACCAAAAACCACCCTTTAAACCCTTTCAATTCCACCAAAATTCCACCCTTTAGTGACTCAACATCCTAACAAAAGGTTAAAAGTCTTCTTACCTAGCTAATTAAGCCAACAAACTCCTCCAAGCACAGCAACAACCTTCGGATCCCAATCTGACCAAAGTAGGGCAGATTCTGTTCCAACAAGTTTCCATATAAACCGAACATCAAAACTCCAATATAACTCATCTATCCTTTGCTAACATGTAATATCATGTCTTAGGGTGTCTTACCAACAACTTTCGGGGCAAGGCGACACCTCGGCGGACCTCAAAAGCTCACGGATCCTATACCGGTTGGAGGAGGCAGAATCTGTTCGGTAAGGACCACCTCAAATCAGCCATGAAATCTCACTCTAAAACCATCTATATGCAGCCATAAACCATCGGAACATAGTACTAGATGTTATGAAGCTCTCCTAAAAAATTTGAGGTCATTTGAAATTTCTAAGAGCTAGAACCAACACTTCTCCTCAGCTAGCTCAAAATCCGTCCGCCTTTCTTCCACAAATCGTCATAAATCAACTAGACCTCTAAAAATCATGAAACCAACGGAAAAATGTCAAGGACATCCTGAACTAAACTGTGGTAATCGGCGGCGGCGAGACGATGCCGGTAGAGGTCTTTCATACGGACCGAACAGGGTGCTCAGAAACTGTCTTCCGGCAGTTTTTTGGTAAGAAGGAAAAAAGAGAAAAACCAAAGGAAAATGATGGGGGAGTGTCATCCACGACCAAAGGGCTGTAAATTGGGTGTTTCACATATATAATTGAGGCAAATATTGACAAGATGGGATTAGATGGGTATTTAATGCCAAGTTAACCCTAGCTTGACACTTGGCAACCTCCCATTGGTTGCTTCTTTGACTTTGACTTCCATTGACTTTCCGTGCCTTCTTCTCCAAGAATTTTCAGCAGCCTCTAGGGATGGGTAAAATGACCATTTTGACCTTCTTGGGTTCTTTAGGCGTGGGCAAATGGTCTAGGGGCAAAATGGTCTTTTCGCACTTTCAGTCCAAACTTCACTTTTCAAATTCGAAATTACCATTTGGCGAGACATTGTCAAATTCCTACTCAGAATTGAAATTTTCTATTTCCAATTGCCAATTTTGAGCTTCCATTTCATGATCATTCGTCCATGGATCGTAATTCCAGTTTGTCTCGAAGTAACGGGCGGCTTTTGCTAACATTACGCATATCGACTCTGTGATTCTCATCACACTGAGGATAACTCAAGTTATGGCAGCTCTGGTTATCATGTAATTGCAAGGGTTCATCGCTAGTTCCGACGGTTTCGATCGTCATAGTTCGATTTAGGAAAATTTGCAAATTATACATTGGTTAAGCGGCTTCACCCGCGATCCAATCGTATAACGCTAGCATTGTATTCCTTAATCATTATCTGATCGGCCTCATTGGCTCTAAATGTTCCTCGACAATCCTTATGGTCAAAGCGTCACTTTCTTTTTCGAGTTTCCTAGGTCTACGTACCTTGTTATGCGTTAGCCTTTCCCTTTTGGTTAGTTTACTCAAGATTGATCAGATCTGAGCAAGACAAAATTGAAATACATCGTAAGGTACATTCACACTCAACAGCCTCAAAATGGCAGGAAATTCAGAATGTCACACACATCACATGTCACCAGACCACACCGAAGGTCGACCACGTATATCCAGCCGTTGCGATTTAGGAAATAGACCTTGGGAGAGGCCCACGTCCGATCAGGCGACGATCGGGCGGCCCATTAACCCCCTCCTCGGGCACTCGAGAGAGGGTCGCGACCGACTGGCGACTCCGCTAGGGACTATTCTAAACTAGAATCTCTGGTTTCGCAGAATTCCAGAGGACTTAAACCTATTAAAAAGGTGATTGGTTTATCTGACATTGTTTTCTACAGATGCTCTTGAAGGTGAGGTATGTACGCTAACCATTGTGTTAGATGTTTTTGTAGATTTAAGAAATAAGGGGTGGAGTGATTGTGGACATTTTTCCTACAGGTTGGAGTTAGGAATGTATGTTTATCTTACGCACATATTGAAGCGGTGTCTGATACAAACTGCTGTGCATGACATTGCATTGTGATGATCCCGACACATCGCACACACTAGCAGTCAAACCCCGACTGCAAACCACCTCTAGGTTACCTTAGATAGGGAAAGGATGCGAAATGATCTCGTGTTTGATGGCACTTGAGACTTTCGTGTTCGTTCCTGCTCACAATCCAAATTGGCGATATCTAGCCCTCTTGGGTGGGTACCCTTGGGGAGGAATCTGTCTCATTTGGATCGTGGGAGCCTGAGCCATAGGTTCCTCACCTGATTTCTAATTTTTAGAGCATACCCACTTGTCTCATGCGCATGTCTATGGATGGTCGGTATACCTAAAACCGCCCATTGTTACAAGGGAACATTTCACATTCCCCAAGTTTGGTTGGTAAGGCATTTACTTTCAATGTACATTACTATTCCCTGTTCCATAGTATGACTCATGCATTATAGACATTCACATGCATTTGCATCATAAAAAAGTCACTCAAGTGACTAATTGAAGTAACGATGATAAGGGGGTAGGATGTCGCAGTTCCCTAGAAGTTCCATAGAGTTGGTAACCTTCGAATGCCTAAGGAAAGTCACTCGCCCTGGACCGAACACGAGGTTGTACTTTACCAGATTTGTCATGGCCAAGAGCTAACTGGACGCAAGTTGGGATACGCCGAAGATTGCCAAACCCGCTACTATGTCGATAACCTCAGGTTTAAGCGATAAGTAGACGAAATGTTTAAGGACTACTTGGAAATAAAGACACAATATCGCAACCGCTTAGCTAGGGACGCGTATGCTCGTCGAAAAGCTAAAGGGCAAGCTAAGGAGACGCCCTGTGATCAAGACAAGGCCGAAACACATTGTACTTAATAAGTCGAAACGCGAGAAGACTCCAGAAGTCATTATACCATGGACTAGAGAATGACTAGAGGAATTGAGATGCCTCGATCAGTTCCCTGAAGATGACCCCTTATACTCAACTAGGGGAGGGTTCCCGACGGACTATCATTGTAAAGAAGAATAGACCTTTAGGAAAGGGTGGTTTAGACCCTCACATGCCATCGGCCTTTATGGCTTTCTTGTTTGAAGAGTCTCTCTTTACCTTTCTTTCGTTAGGCGTCCTGATTGTATTAAGGGATTCATTCCACTCTTTTCCCATTTGATGTATTGACCAATGGAATGTGACGTTGTTAGTTCCCTTAGTCACTGGAGTGAACCTAACTAAATTGCATAATTCACTTCCCAGAAATTCAAATTAGACTTTAAGTCAGGCCTTCAGTACTTGAAAAAGGTTCTAATTTCCATTTCTCTAATTGAACTACGCAATTAAGTTAGCCCATGCATGTTTCATGGCATTTGCATAGTCACATGTTTAAAGTAATTTTTGACGATTGACTTTTCAAAATCATTTGCATATTTTAGACTTGATGGGAAAGAATGATATTCAAGTGTTTAAAGTTCCTCGGACCGAGCTCCTATCATGGTGGGATAGCATGGGCGAAGCCAGCCAGAAATACGCCAAATCACGACTGGGGTATCTAGTAGACCTACTGAAGATTGAGTGTCCACCTGCCTTTATTCAAGCCATGGGGCTTTATTGGGATCCTATCACCTCTACATTCTGCATGGAAGGGCTGGAAGTTACTCCTACTCTCGAAGAATACAGCGCCGCCATCGGAGTGGAGTTTACTCACTTACTAGTTCAACCTCCCGTAGGATTCGAGCCTTTGAGTCAACTAGAGGAATTCCTTGACACAAGCCTCAACGAAGTCAAAGCAGACGCCAAAAGTAATTCTGGACGGATTTCACTATCCTTCCTCCTAGATCGATTCCCCAACCTCCATGCCGCTAAAGGGACTAAATCTGGTAGAGCCTTTGTCTTGGTCTTCTTTAGCTTTGTGCTATTCCCGATTTCGTTTGTCTCCTTCTACCCTATTATGGCTGTAGTAGTCAGACAAGTTTGTTGTGGGTGGGATTACTCTAACATTATCCTTGCTGAGACCTTCATTTTCCTAAATCACTTCAAGAAAAATAAGAATGGAATCTTTATAGCCTCTAGTGGACTTTTGTACCTATGGTTCACATATCATATCAGACAATTCCATATCCGCATGGGATTCACTGAGATTAGCTCCGATGCCCATCCTCTTAAAACCTTTGTCAGAACCCATACACGTATTCCTAAGTTCAGCTTCGTAGAATGGAAGAACTTCCTTGGAACTCTGAAACCGGAACAGCCCCGATGGCGGCTTAGATTGCCAACACTGGGTAAAGTCAGGCTCGCATGTAATGGCAAAGACCCGGTCCCTTTGCTAGGATTCACAGGCGCTGCCACATATTATCCAAAGAGGGTTAACTGGCAATTTGGGGCATTACAGGAAATTCCTTCTCCACCACGGCCTGGTATCTTCTCATTTGACATCCCAAAAGAGACCCCTACAGGAGAAAAGAAGAAACAGATTGAAGCTAAGGTGGAATTTATTATACTCTTTGAAAAACTCTCAAGCTGAAGATATAAGATGGCCAGAAAACATAACTCGCATGGAGAACGTTCATAGGGCTACCACAGAATACATTCAACACTTTGAGGCGGTCAGACGCAGCCTCATCGAGCCTTATGTACCCGAATACATCGTACCGTACGTGCTTGGAATAGAGCCGTACATACCCGAAGATATGGGATCGCCGTCGTATTCAGTATATGAAGAGTCTCAGACTGAAGAGATGGATCCATGTTGGGATGATGAGGACACCTTAGACCTCAAGCGTCCTAGACTTGAATAGGCTATTCTGTCAAGTGTAAAATAAGCAAACATTATAATGCCTTTTCATGCATACTCTCTTGTACTGAATATTACTTTGAACGCATATGCATGAATGTAGACATGTTTTACAAATGCATAAAAACTATCGTCAAAGATTACACTTCTTTTAATTTCATGAATTCTTTTTGGAGAATGATTAAAAGAACTGCTCACATGAGACTAAGGCTCACGAGGTAGTCATTTTTCTCATTCACCAATAGAAAACATGCAATTAGGATAATCAAGTAATTCCTTTGGCCAATACTGAAGAAATACTCACTACAATTCATTTTAAACAGGTACACTCTCACCACAGAATTACCAACACATCATTTTCACACTCGACTTAAGACGAGAATGGAACAACATGAGTTGACCCCGCGAGTAGGCATGCTGGAGATGCAGATGACTGCTATGGAAACTATTATGGCTGATATTAAGGCAATGCTGGAAGCCTCCCACGCCAGACAGGCAGTGGCCCCTAATCAGAGCAACTCGAGTCCATCATTTGCGTCCGATATAGCTGATAAAGAGACAGCAGAAGATGCCCAACGTATAGAGGAGGATGTTTGTATGCCGAACGTTTAGACACAACAAAAGACACCCCATATTGTCATCAACCTTGAGAAAGATGAAAAAGGGGAAGTAGACCGTGAAAACTGAAGTGGAGGCTAAGAGAATAGCCAAGATTGAAGAATGTTTGAGCAGCCAAGGTTATGAGTTGGCCCGTTTCGACAAGATATCTCCCTTTGCCAAGGTAGAGACCTTTCCTGACTACAAGGAACCAGATTTCATGAAAAAGTATAATGGGACAGGCTGTCCCCATGCTCACCTCAAATATTACCTGCGCAAGATGGCGCAATATTCAGACTATGTTCCATTGCTGATGAACACGTTCCAAGAAAGTCTGGCTGGCGCCGCTTTGGCTTGGTTCATCGAATTGGACCTAGATGACTATGATGGGTGGAAAGATCTTGCAGAGGACTTCTTCAAGCAGTATAATTTCAATACAGCTACAGCCCCAACGAGAGAAGACCTCATACGAACCTCAAAAGCAAGAGGTGAATTAATCAGAACATACGCCCAGAGGTGGCGAGCTTTGGCGACCCAAGTAAAACCGTCAATCCCAGAAGATGAGCTGGTTGACTTGTTCCTGAAAGCACTCCCCTACGAATACTTCGACAGATTGAACACCTCAGGATGTCAAACCTTTACACATTTGATAAAGGTAGCCGAAAGACTCGAGTGGGCCTTAAGAGAAAGGAGGTAGCATGAAACTTCTACCAGAAAATAATATCCCCTGAAAAAGGAAAGAGAGGCTGGGCTCGACATAGCATTCATACCAGACCCCCATAAGCCTAAGGCGTTTAACAGTTCTAATCAGACCAAGGGAGGATCATCGTGGTCAACGCCAAAAGGGCAAGAGCCTAGAAGGAGGTAACCCCAAAACCAATTCTCTCAGCTCCCGATGCCTTTATTCAAGTTGCTCCCAATGCTGCTAGAACAACACTTGGTGGCGAAGGAACCACCTAGGGCAAATCCTGTTAAATATCTTGGCTTTGATGAAAGCCAGACTTGTGTCTACCACATGGGCGAAAGAGGACACAACATCGATAATTGCTATATCCTTAAGTTGAAGGTACAAGATTTGATTGACAATCTGATTCTGAAGTTTGATAACATGGCTTCGAATGTACAAGAAAACCCGCTCCCTGACCACCAAGCAGTAGGGGCAATATTCACTAACGAGGAGGAGAACCGCCTTAAGTTGAAGGTGGACATACCTAAACTGACCAACATTCTGGCGATCGCTTCACTATACCCGAAAGAAGGGGATGTCTCTGCTGACATGAAGAAATTGTGTATCTCTAAGATGATGAGCTTGGGGATAATATCAAACGTTACCGATGAAAGATTCGAGGGAGTCGAGGCCTCTCTAAGCTTGGAAGGAAGCCACTTTGTGATTAAAACAGAGCAGGGAAGCACGTGGAGTATCCCGCACGAGAGTTTGGTAGGCGATCTCAGGCCGATCGTCCAGCTGGAAGAAGAACTCGACGAGGATGAACTGGAAGCTAAAAGGCGAAGTTTAGCAGATCGCAGATTCATTGGTAACGCACTCGAAATGGGAGAAATCATTGACAACCTGGGTGAAGATTCTAGAGGATATAACTTTAAAGTGAAATATTCTGCTCCTCATAGTTTCTATCAGAGAATGGAGGACATCATACCAGACGGATGGGGAGTTATGGATGACCCCGTTCGACCGGAAATCCCAGAGGAGGCGGAAAGGCCTTTTACTAAAGGTTTTGAATCGTCGATTAACCAGATGATAGATTCCAAGCTTAACACAAAGCAGTATGTCAAAATAGAGAGACAAAAAGATCAGCAACAAGACTCAGTCGAACAACTCAAGGGAATGAGAGAGTACCCGAAATTCGCGACATCAGCAAAGCTAAGAAACGACGACCGGCATCGTTAATTGGAAAATGAAATTTTCTCAGAGAACTTTGACGACACTGTGTCAATGATTGAAACCGCTACAACGGTGGTGATCAAACTAGAAGAGCTTGACAGCTTAAGTGAGGTAAAAGATTGTCTAATCAAACCTGTTGTGATTCGACTACCAAAAGAAGAAGCGGACGATACAGCTGAACCAAAGGCATCTTGCCCGACGACGATAACCATAAAAGTCCTTCCGGTAGAAGAGTACGATCCTTGTGACATTCCGAATTCCGACCCTTTTCGAGGCTATTGATTGGAAAGGCATCGATCGGTGTGTTTCAGTCATATCTCGCTCAGAGCTGGCCACTCTCGAGTCGACTGACCGAAAGGGTATGACTAACGCAGAGTTAGTACGTGGACCATGGAGACTCGAATGAGAAATGGCACTTTGACCATAAAAATTGTTGAGGGAATATTTTGGGCCAGCAGAAATCGATCTAGGAACGATCATGGAATGCCTTGCTAGTGTTAAACGTTGGCACGCGGGTGATTCCGCCTAACCAATGTGTAATTTGCGAGAATTTCCTAAATCGGATTCCGACGATCAGGACCGCAGGAACTAGCGATAAACCCTCACAATTACATGACAACCAAAGTTGCCACGACAAGAGTAATCCTAAGGTCGATACACGTAACACCTGCAAGAGCTGCCCGTCAGTTTGAGATACACTGGAACTACAGTCGACGAGAAACTTGTCATGATTTGGACCTCGGAGTTGGGTATCAGATATTGGAGAAATCCAACATTAAGAAAACAATTGGACGCCGCCTCATCGAGAGGAATTAAAGTCATGATTCGCTCCATAAGATTAGAAAAAAAAAAACAAGATTTTGGACTGAAAGTAAAAAATGACCATTTGCCCTCGAAGGTTATTCATGCTTTTAAGAATGGACAAGGGCGTTTTGGTCATTCCTCCCTTCCCTTCCTTGGCCGAAAATCTAGGGGTAAGAGGGTCATTTTGGGTCCTTGATATTTTGCTTAGAGAAAAGACAACCTATTAAGCTATGGCCTAGGACCTAGGTTAAATATTAATGACTTAGTCTAATCCTCACCAACCATGTCATGTCATTGTTTTCCTTGTGGAAAGAAAGCTTCTTCTTCCTCTTCTTCTTTTCACCTTGGCCGACCACCAACCTCCTCCTTCTCTTCTCTCTCTCGGCCCCATGTTCTCTCTCGCCGCCCAGCCCCCACGCCGTTCACTGTTTTGGCCATAACTTCTTCTTCTATTATCCAATGGAGACGATCCACCCACCATTAGAAATATATTTATCTTGCCGTTCCAACAAGGTATTATGAGCCCAAATCCACCCAGCTGTTCTTTCTGTAGAGCTGTTTTAAGGAGCAAAGGTCGGATGAGTCAGTTTTGACCCGCGAGCTCCTAAGTGGGATTTCCGAGCTCTCTTCGCTCCAAATTTTGGTAAGCCACTCCATGAACCTAGTTAGGACATTTGACAACATGTATTTGAGGTTTAGATAGATTTTTTTTATGGATTTTTATGGTTAAATCTCTGTGATTTTCAAAGGGACAGAATCTGTCCAACCGGACCGGTTTGGAAACCGTGGCACTTTGGAGCCCGACGAGGTATCATTTGGCTTGGAAATCTTCGGTAAGTCTTCTTAGGACATGGTAGTAAGTGTTAACAAGGAGTATGTGGATTAGAAGGGGGATTAGATGAGTTTCAATGGCTGATTTCGTGTGGTTTCCCCTGAGGACAGAATCTGACCGCCGTGACCAATCGAGGAAACCGTGATTCCTTGAGGAGTTCTGAGGCTTTGTCTGTTGGAAAACGGTGTTAAATAAATAACAAAACTGTTTAAAGAGTATGGAGGATACTTACAATTCGAATGACAATAATAAATATAAGCAAGCTGCCTCAAATATGAAAATACTAATTTGAGCCTTCAGATGCAGTATTGAAAATTCATCAGATGCAAAAATTCGTCAGATGCAAAAATTCGTCAGATGCAACTGCATCTGAACCCGTTAGATTGAGTTCCTTCTGAACTTGTCAGAAGCAGTCCTTTTGGACCCGTCAGATGGAGTTCCTTCTGAGGCTTTCTTCTGAGCCCTCCTTCTGACCTTCCTTCTGAGCCTCCTTCTGACCCTCCTTCTGAACCTCATTCTGACCGTCCTTATGAGCCTCCTTCTGAGGTTCCTTCTGACCCTCCTTCTGAGGTTCCTTCTGACCTTCCTGAGCAACAAAATCCGAACGGAAATATAACAATATAAATAAATAGAATTTAGATGAAATACCGAGGCCTGTGTTCAACACAGTTTCCTTAAAACAGATTCGTCCCCTCCAGTACGTACTTTGAGGTTTCGTGGACGTCTGTCTCCCAGGATACAACGGTTACACAGCGATAGAGGCAAGCACAGCACTCCAAAGCTTCCGGGCGAACTTGAACAACACTAGAACACTATCGAAAGACAATGCAAATGCAGATATTTCAAAAGAGGGAGATTTTCGCAAATCTTTTCGTCTTGTCGTAAACAGAATGGGAAGCCACCTATTTATAGGCTAAGCGGGGCATTGCGGAAATAAATAATAACGGCCAAATTAATTCTGCCGTTACGTAATTAATTTTGTAACCACAGAATTATAGCAGCCGTTACTTAGTTAATACCATTTACACACCGGTAATTAACGTAAGCACGATTAACGGCTTGAGTTGGAAAAATTAAAACAGAAGGCAAAAATGGGCTTGTCGCGAGGCCTACTTTTCGGTCTGGCATTCGCGTACGCAGGTCGTGCGCTCGCGCCCAAGTTCAACTTGTCGAGCCTCCGTCTGGTTCCGGGATTTGCACCCCCTGCGCGTGCGCGCGAGGCATAGTGCTTGTGCTATGATAGTTACCACTCAAAGAGAGTGTATCCAGATATAAAGCACTTCAAGGCCTTCTTCATTTCCTATGTGGGACTAGTGCTTTGTCACTTCCCACTTCCAACTCAATGGTGTTCTTTGAGAAATAATTTCTCATTCATTCACCATCAAAATGCCTCATATTTCCAACAATTCCCCACATGAATGAAAATTATTTTGGTTTTGACTCTGTGATAGTGTTCAACATATGAAACCTGCATAGGATAGGTAGGTATCACCCTTTGAACCTTCCCTTGTGAAAGTATATTTAATTTACCAGCTGTCCAGTAGACATGATGTCCTTGAACTGTCCCGCTTTCTTAGTAAATTACCCATACACTTCACACAGGAATCATCAACGTTTGTTCAGTTCTCATGAGTATGTTCGTTTTGGCCATGAACATCGTCCTGGTTCTGCAAGAGTTTATAGAGAATTCATCCCTCAATAATTCTCCTTTGAAGCGGCCTCACTTCTCTCTCACATAGGTGATTACTTAATCTTGAGTAATTGATTTACTCCACTTAAGAATCATTAAAGCAATAGTTGCTATCCTTTTCCTGATAAACCCCCACAGTAATTTGTTTACTCCACATACTTGGGGGATATCATATCACTGTTTCTTTTATAGGAATGATTTGAGGGATAGACCCCCACAGTGATATCTTAAGTTCGTATACTTAGGTTGTCCCTTTTGAACCTAGATCTTGGGTTCTCCAGTCAGCTAGGTTGGGTTTTCCGTTATACAAACTTTTCTGTAATGGGCTGTAGTCCCATTCCTATTGTTGCCTTTTCAACTAACTCTCTGTTTAACCCTTTGGTTAGCGGATCCGCAATATTATCCTTTGACTTTACGTAGTCAATAGAGATAATTCCAGTTGAGAGTAGTTGTCTAATGGTATTGTGTCTACGACGTATATGTCTAGACTTACCATTATACATGTTACTCTGTGCTCTTCCAATCGCAGATTGACTATCGCAATGTATACAGATTGGTGGCACAGGTTTTTGCCATTTTGGAATATCCTCTAGGAAATGGCGTAGCCATTCAGCCTCTTCACCACATTTATCCAAAGCTATAAACTCGGATTCCATTGTGGATCTGGCTATAACAGTTTGTTTACAGGATTTCCAAGATACAGCCGCACCTGCCAGTGTGAATACATATCCACTAGTAGATTTTGAGTCTTTTATATCAGATATCCAGTTTGCATCACTGTATCCTTCTAATACAGATGGATACCTGGTATAGTGCAGGCCATGATTCCGAGTATACCGTAAGTACCTGAGTACTCTCACTATTGCTTTCCAATGGTCAGCACTCGGATTGCTCGTATATCTACTCAATCTACTAACCGTATAGGCAATATCTGGTCTAGTACAACTCATTAAGTACATTAGACTTCCAATAATTCTGGAGTATTCTACTTGAGAAACACCCTCTCCTCTATTCTTGGATAGATGAAGACTGTTGTCTAATGGTGTTCTGGCAATACCAGAATCATTCTTGCTGAATTTTTCAAGAATCTTGTCCACATAGTGTGATTGGTTTAAAACTAAACCTTCCGATGTTCTCGTGATTTTAATCCCTAAAATCACATCAGCAAGTCCCATATCTTCCATGTCAAATCTTGAATTCAACATATTCTTGGTAGATTTGATCATTATGTCATCACTACCAACAATGAGTATGTCATCTACATACAAACATAGAATGACATATCCATTCTCTGTCTCTTTAATGTAGACACATTTATCACATTCATTGATTTTGAAACTATTGGTAATCATTGCATTATCAAACTTTTCATGCCACTGCTTTGGCGCTTGTTTTAGACCATACAATGATTTTACCAATTTACAGACTTTCCTTTCTTGTCCTGGAACTACAAAACCTTCAGGTTGTTCCATATAGATTTCTTCATCCAAATCACCATTTACGAAAGCTGTTTTTACATCCATTTGATGTACTTCTAGATTTCGCAATGCTGCAATCGCAAGTATCATCCTAATGGAGTTTATTCTCGTCACAGGAGAATAAGTATCAAAGTAATCTAAGCCTTCTCGTTGCCTGTATCATTTGATTACAAGTCTAGCTTTATACTTATCAATGGAGCCGTCTGCTTTCATCTTCCTTTTAAAGATCCATTTGGACCCTAAAGGTTTACAACCAGCAGGAAGATCCACTAGCTCCCAAGTATGATTCTGCAATATAGAATCAACTTCACTTTTTATTGCCTCTTTCCATAGAGGTCCCTCAGAAGAACTCACAGCTTCTGTATAAGTTAGTGGTTCTTTTTCTAACAAATAAGTTAGAAAATCATTTCCAAATGATTTTTCCACTCTTGCTCTTTTGCTACGTCTTAGTTCATGATCTGAATCATGACTTTCATCGTTCATAGTTTCATTTGTTCGTTTGGACGAACTTGAACCATCATTGGATTTATAAGGAAAAACATCTTCAAAAAATGAAGCATTCCTAGACTCCATGATCGTATTCTTGTGTACATCTGGAATCTTAGATTCATGCACAAGAAATCGATATGCACTACTGTTATGTGCATAGCCTATAAAGATACAGTCCACCGTTTTAGGACCTATCTTAGTTTTCTTTGGTGTTGGAACAATTACCTTAGCAAGGCACCCCCACACTCGTAAGCAATTGTAGGATGGTCTCCTACCTTTCCATAGCTCATAAGGGGTTTTAACCTCTTTCTTTTGAGGTACCTTATTTAAAAAGGTAATTGCTCGACAAAATAGCTTTACCCCACATATTTTGAGGTAAGCCTGAACTTAGTAACATCGCATTCATCATTTCTTTCAATGTGCGATTTTTACGTTCAGCAACACCATTTGATTGAGGTGAATAGGGCGCAGTTACCTCATGTATAATTTCTTGTTGTGCATAGAATTCACCAATTGGTACTTCATACTCACCGCCTCTATCACTTCTCAATCTCTTGATTTTCTTATCAAGTTGATTTTCAACTTCATTCTTATAGAGAATAAATTTCTCTAAAGCTTCATCTTTGCTTTTAAGCAAATACACATAGCAGTATTTAGTGCTATCATCGATAAAGGTAATAAAATATTTATTACCACCTCTTGTTTGTACGAATTTCAAATCACAAACATCACTGTGAATCAATTCAAGAGGTATTGTACTTCTGTCAATCGATTGAAACGATGATTTCGTTAATTTTGTCTCAACACAAATTTCACATTTGTGTTTTGAATCAATTTGGAATGAGGGTATATGTTCCAAGTTAATTAATCTACGCAATGTATCATAATTAACATGTCCGAGTCTACCATGCCATAAATTGGAGGACTCAAGCAAATAAACGGAAGACTTATTATCTTTATTGATAATCGTCATAACATTGAGCTTAAAAAGCCCATCAGTTACATATCCCTTCCCCACATACATTCCAGATTTTGACAAAATAACTTTGTCTGACTCGAACACCATGGGAAATCCATGCTTGTTCAACAGTGATCCGGACACCAGATTCTTTCGAATTTCCGGCACATACAAGACATTGTTCAGAGTCAGTTCTTTCCCAGAAGTCATCTTCAGAAGCACCTTCCCTTGGCCTTCAACCGCAGAAGAGGCAGAGTTTCCCATGAACACTTTCTCCCCATCAATTGGTTCGAAAGTTGTGAACAATTCCTTATTGGAACACACGTGCCTTGTAGCACCAGTGTCAATCCACCATTCCTTTGGATTGGACCCAACCAAGTTCACTTCAGAAATCATTGCAGAGAGATTTATGTCTGACACGTCTTTTGTCATGCCATTCACCATATTTGTCTCATAACTCTTCCTCTTTGGAAGTCTGCAATCCACAGATCTGTGACCCGTCTTGCCACAGTTGAAGCATTTTCCTAGAAACTTGTTCTTGGAAACTCCTCCTTTTGGTCCTAGCTTCGGCTTGGCGACCTTCTTGTTCTTGTGGCCATGCTTATGCTCCACAACATTTGCCTTAGCTGTAGCAGGATTGAATCCTTTGCGTTCAGAGCTTCTGTTGTCTTCTTCAATTCGAAGTCTAACAATCAGCTCCTCTAGGTTCATTTCCTTTTGCTTGTGCTTGAGGTAGTTCTTGAAATCCTTCCATCCAGGATGTAGCTTCTCAATAATCGCAGCTACTTGGAAGGTTTCACTCAAGTTCATTCCTTCAACCTGAATCTCATGCAAGATCACTTGAATTTCTTGCACTTGACTGATTACAGCCTTAGAATCCACCATCTTATAATCAAGGAATCGACCGACAACAAATTTCTTTGCTCCGGCATCCTCTGTTTTATATTTTCGGTCTAAGGATTCCCATAACTCCTTTGCCGTCTTTATTGCACAATGTACAAGGAGTCATGTAAGCCATTCATGACATAATTCCTACACAGGAAGTCAGAATGCTTCCAAGCCTCAATAGCATTGAAGGCTTGCTTATCTGTTTCTCCATCGGATACCTTAGGAGGTTCCTCAGTCAAGAATCTCGCAAGATTCAGTGTTGTTAAACAAAACAACATCTTCTGCTGCCACCTTTTAAAGTTCGATCCGTTGAACTTTTCAGGTTTCTCACCATGGTGGAAAGAAGGCGCAGCAGAAGTAGAAGATGACCCGGGCTGATGGATAGCAGAGGCAGAGCTTTTGGTGATGTCATCAGCATGCACATCAACAGCTTCTTTTCCAGTAGCCATTTGAATTGTAAGTGTCGAATTGAATCGAATCGAATCTGTTTTAAGATTGTTGGAAAACAGTGTTAAATAAATAACAAAACTGTTTAAAGAGTATGGAGGATACTTACAATTCGAATGACAATAATAAATATAAGCAAGCTGCCTCAAATATGAAAATACTAATTTGAGCCTTCAGATGCAGTATTGAAAATTCATCAGATGCAAAAATTCGTCAGATGCAAAAATTCGTCAAATGCAACTGCATCTGAACCCGTCAGATGGAGTTCCTTCTGAACCTGTCAGAAGCAGTCCTTCTGGACCCGTCAGATGGAATTCCTTCTGAGGCTTCCTTCTGAGGCTTCCTTCTGAGCCCTCCTTCTGACCTTCCTTCTGAGCCTCCTTCTGAGGTTCCTTCTGACCCTCCTTCTGAACCTCCTTCTGACCGTCCTTCTGAGCCTCCTTCTGAGGTTCCTTCTGACCCTCCTTCTGAGGTTCCTTTTGACCTTCCTGAGCAACAAAATCCGAACGGAAATATAACAATATAAATAAATAGAATTTAGATGAAATACCGAGGCCTGTGTTCAACACAGTTTCCTTAAAACAGATTCGTCCCTTCCAGTACGTGCTTTGAGGTTTCGTTGACGTTTGTCTCCCAGGATACAACGGTTACACAGAGATAGAGGCAAGCACAGCACTCCAAAGCTTCCGGGCGAACTTGAACAACACGATAACACTATCGAAGACAGTGCAAATGCAGATAATTCAAAAGAGAGAGATTTTCGCAGATCTTTTCGTCTTGTCGTAAACAGAATGGGAAGCCACCTATTTATAGGCTAAGCGGGGCATTACGAAAATAAATAATAACGGCCAAATTAATTCTGTCATTATGTAATTAATTTTGTAACCACAGAATTATAGCAGCCGTTACTTAGTTAATACCATTTACACACCGGTAATTAACGTAAGCACGATTAACGGCTTGAGTTGGAAAAATTAAAACAGAAGGCAAAAATGGGCTTGTCGCGAGGCCTACTTTTCGGTCCGGCATTCGCGCACGCAGGTCGTGCGCTCGCGCCCAAGTTCAACTTGTCGGGCCTCCGTCGGGTTCCGGGATTTGCACCCCCCCTGCGCTTGCGCGCGAGGCATAGTGCTTGTGCTATGATAGTTACCACTCAAAGAGAGTGTATCCATATATAAAGCACTTCAAGGCCTTCTTCATTTCCTATGTGGGACTAGTGCTTTGTCACTTCCCACTTCCAACTCAATGGTGTTCTTTGAGAAATAATTTCTCATTCATTCACCATCAAAATACCCCATATTTCCAACATTGTCTTGATTGGATTTCGTCGGTAAGTCATCCTAAGATGTGGAGTGATATGTAATAAAGGTGTTTATGGGTTAGAATGGTGTTTAAACGGTGTTTAATGGTCGGTTTGTGTGAATTTCTCTAAGGTCAAAATTTGTCCAGTGCCGATCAGCTTAGTCGAGTGGTTGTGCGGCCTCTTTGAGGGGAAATTGCTTGTTCATTTAGCCTGGTAAGCTATTCCTAAATCTTTACTAGGGAGTTAGGGTACTAAAGGACGACCTCGTTTGAGAAATTGATGTTTTACAAACCGATTTTGAATTGAGAAAAGTTATATCTGAATCTGCCTTGTTTTTGAATGAGCTATGCTTTAGTGATTCTTGGCTTGAATTTATGAAATCAAGGTCGATTTATGAAGTCCTAACTTGGATATGAGATATGGTTGAAGTCAGTCTTGTATTGTGGAAGTTCCGTTTGAAATGAATGCTTTTAAGTGGCATGAATCATTGACTGAGTCCCGAGATGGTTTATAAACCGAAATCTGACATTAATTTTGGGGTAATGTCAAGCCTTGAATCAAAATAGAGGTTGATAGATGCATGCGTTAAGTTGAATTATGCATGGTAGCATGAATTTTGTTTGTTTCAAAGAGACCTCGTTGTTTGATTTCGATTAATGAGAATCGTGAAATCTCAGAGTTTGAATTGAGGTCATGGCATGTGAATTGAGGCCTTGTGCCGTTTGCTTTTGTATGAATGACTGGAAAAATGAATGAAAACTTAAGGCCAATCCAGTCGGGTGTTTAATCCCGACGTTGGGTGTTTGATCCCAACTTTTAATGATGGGTGTTTGATCCCGTGTTTGGGTGTTTGATCCCAAAGTTTATGAGCTCAGGGACTTGTTCCCATTTGGCCTGATGAGGTCACTGCGGCTAGAGAGTCTTACAGTCGACCGAATCATCTCGTGGTGCTGGAGTAACGAGAGTCACTGTAATGACCGAATCATCTCTAGGCCCGGATGCGAGAGTCTTCATGTTGACTGCTTCAAGGGAGTTCAGGTATCGGGCGTCACATGTTAGACCGAATCATCTCGCAGGATTGGCCATGACGAGAGTGTCATAGTTGACCGAATCATCTCGGCGGTGCTGGGGAGCGAGAGTCACTATGACGACCGAATCATCTCGTCGTAATAAAGTGAAAAGATGAATTATTTTCTGTGGCTAATTGATTTCATAGCAAGAAATGGCTTGACTAAAGGGAATTCATCTTGAGGCCCAAGGCGCTTTGGCGCGGGCGGGTAACGACTTGTTACCATTACCGAGAGTCAAAGTTTTATGAGGAAAGGCAATGAAATTGAATATTAAGCTTTACGAGACAATAAGATCAATTGATAGTTTTGGAACAAAGAATTGTTTCCTTTGAGCTTGCTTAATTGAAAACCCTGCCTAAGTACGAAGCCGAGCGTTTATCATGATTCTGACTATCAAGTTATTTGAAAAAGATTGGAATGTCAATTTAGGTCAAAAATGTGCATTGTTTGTGAATCATGTTTTGCCGAGACAACCATACTTTTACCATGACAAAAGCTTTTATTCGAAAAATACCTGTTTTCAAAAGTGTCTGGAGGTACTAGCGACCTAGTTTAGGGTTAGGTCTAGTTTACTGAGATTTATATCTCACCCGGTCGTGGGACAACATTTTTCAGGTCCCTAAAGACGAAGTCCCGTGGATGCTGAAGACGATTAGCCGAAGAAGCACTTGATGTATTTTAGACATGTGACCTTGTATGATCTTCCATTTGTAAACCGAAGCCGCTTTGAATGTTTGGTTAAATTTTTTTGATGCATCGTTCTAATGCCCTCTTTTATTTAATAAGTGTAGGGTTGTTTTTCTCGCTTTCGTTTGCTTGCTTCATTTAGGTCCTTTGCCATTTGGCCGTCGGATCCTAGATGACTATCGGAGTTAACGGTTGCTGAGGGATGTCTGCGTGCCCACCGGGCTCGAGGTGTGACATCCCCGTTTGGTTGGTATCAGAGCAAGGTCAGCTCGATCCAATCTGATTGAGACATGGAGTGATAAGGAGTAAGGCCTTTAGAACGACTAGATAGTGAGACCTTAGGTGGTTATAAGGCACGATTTGCATGGCATTTTATGACGCATGCGAATGGCTTGATAAAAAAAAGAGAAGAAAAAGAAGAGGCTTCGTACTTGGCAGTGATGACTTTTGAAAAAGAAACTGGCGCGTTTGTTTGGCTTCTTTGGCGAGATTGTTTTCTTGGCACCGAATGTTGTCTTAACTGGTGTCCTCTGGAATTGAGGTAGTCTGTGTTGAGTCATTGCTAAGTTATAGAGGTGTCTGGATTTAGAGCACGAGATTATGTTCCTTGATTTAGCACCTTGATGTGTTTCTTGAAGCCGCCTGGATGAGGCTTGCTTAGTAGATGGCAATTAGGTGAGAATTGCCTGAAACCCTCGAGTGAAAGATTGTTTAATGGGGACTATTGTGTTATTGAGTGGTCTAGTGTTACCAGACCTGAGTAATGACATAGGTCTTTAATCCCTCGTGGGATTGTGGTGATTTGAAAACCATGAGAACCTAGTAAGTGTGGGTTAACAGATTGAATGCGTTAAAGGAGCGCCTGACCTGTGTCTGCAAGTTGTGAAAGGCCCAAGAGCTGAAGGGTCATGAGAACTTGGAAAGAAATGAGAGTCGGTGGACAAGCAGACTCAAGAAGAAACTGTCGCTGCTGACTAAGTTGTTGAGACCACTTAAGTGGTTGTTACCAAAGTAAGTATAGGAAGCCATGAAGAAGACGGCGGATGGTGAATCTGGAAATTTTAAATTGGATGACCTGAGAAAGGATTATGAGGTTGAGGCCGATTAAATTCAATGAAAGAAAGCGACCCTGAAATTATTCTTCTTCAGATTGAAGGTCTGATGAAAAACCTTAGAGGTTTTAGGGTATCCTGACCCTAGCTATTATTGGTCTTAAGACATTGTCAAGGATTGGAAAGCATTAAGGAGACGGACATGTTAGTCTCTCGGACCTGGCTTAATCTAAAAGATTGACTGAGATAGAATTGAGGTCGTTAGAAATGGATTTATAAGTTATTATTCCTTAAAGGATAGGGCATTGATCCCTTTGAGATGATTGAACCATAAGATGGTTGTTAGTGAAAGGAAAATGGATAGACTTGACAGTTTTGGCTATGTGTGGTCTTGATGTATAATCGAAGTAGAGTAACAAGTGGTCAAGAGAAATTGCTTGGGACCGTATCAGTAACGGACCTAAGTTGGTCGAACCGACCACCCAAAGTGGAAAGTAAGGGGAAACCCGAAAAGAAGTCTCGATTTCTGGAGCCTCATTACTAGAAGTAATAGAGTTGGTAATCAGTGGATGATGTTAAAGGTGTAAAGTTGCCTTCCTAGGGTAAGAAACCCTAGTGTGGAAGGAGGAAAATTGAGATTGAGCGTTTGAACTAGAAAGGAAAACGCATAGCTTAAAAGATCCCCATAGAGTGACTTTGCAAGAGGTCTGCTTTAGAGCAATGTCGAATTCCAGGATGAGGTAGACGTGCAGTCGGAAGGATGGAATTGGGATAAAAGTCACATTGACTAGTCATGGAGTCAAGAGGTTAAGACATCAGTATGTCCAAAGAAAGAACGATGAAAACGAATGAGATATGGTGTGGTTTAATGGGATATCTAAGGAAACATGGAGCTAAATTGTAATACTCTCACGCGGATGATGCAAAGAACCATAGAGGTGGTTGGGCATTTGATAATAAGAAAGAGATAAAGGCCTGATCGGACGTCAAGGGAATAAATAGACTAACTCTTGTTCCCGTAGTCGATACTTGGATTCACTTGAGGAGATATGAGAGGTACAAATAAAAACTTAGAATTGTCCTACAGACCTTAAAGAGAACACTCGTTATGTGTTAAGTGTAAGAAGCGCAACTTTCTGATGTTATGAGACAAGATCGTGTGGTTATGAAGTTTCTGGGAAGTGGAAATCCATGAGGAACCCATGAGAAATCCTTGAGGATTGGAATAGGTGATGAATCAGCTGAAACTGATGTGAACTACTGGAGCTTGAAGTTTCCTGGACTAACGAGTAGTAATAGACAACTCGTGAGGAGGTTCCCCGCGATAGATGCCTTGGCGATGAGAGCGACTAAGGACAAGGTGTCACATGATTGGATGGGTCAGTACGAAAGGAATCTGGTAACTAAGCATGGGATGATAACCACATTAATATGAGTAATCCCTTCTAGACATGAGAAACCGCGTGAAGTATAATGACGAGTCGTGAAAGGAAATTAGAATGCGTATCCGTACAATGTGGAAAGCTTGTTGCCCGTATGCAGTATTGGTAAGACCCAAAGGGACAATTAACCCAAGGTATGACTTGAAATCGCCGGTTGTCGCCGTCGTATGGGAAATGAGGAATGTCACTTTGAAGCAAGGAAGATCTCGGAGTCGTGTGGACCGCCGTAACTTAAAGTATAAGTTTTTCCAAAAGGAATCCGACGAAGAACGACAAGCATGGATGAAGTTGCTTAAAGATATGGAAACGTGACTATGTAGACAAAGATCTCGCGAGTAGGTGAATTACAAGAATTGGAAATATCTGCTGCTCCCAAGGGAATTGAAAGGAAAATTACATTGAATGAGGATATTACCTAAAGGTGGTGGTTGCGATATTCTTTATCACCCCGAAAAGGTGATTAAAGTAGTAACACGTATAATTGGAAAGGGAGCATTACGCGATTGGTGATAAGAGGATAAACCTTATTCGAGAAATAATAGGATCGACTTTTAAATTGAATGTTGTTGAATGGCTAACTAGAAGAATGCCTCAAGCATCGGACCTAGAGGTCAGGAAGGAATATTGTCGAAAACTCATTAGGATGACCATGGTATTCATTGAATGGTACAAAGGAGCACTAAGACTTGCATTGATGCTAGTAATGGTATGGAATGAAAGCAAAGGTAGTCAAGCATGTGATTAAGAATTAAGGAGTACCAACGAGAGAAGGCACATAGTCATAAATTAGAAGGGTCGTTAAGACTGTTGAGAACCCTGTTATTGTAGACTCAGCCACGAGATTGGCTAAAGGGCCAAGAGGGCTACGACTCGACCTGAAAGGTTGTGAATAAGTCGATTTAATTGTGCACATGCTTAACAGAGTCAAAAAGGAACATTTGAATTGGATGGCACATCGAAGGATATGTTCACAAGGAGTATGGCCTTATGGCGAGTTAGCAATGATGATAATAGTTAAAGATCATAAGTTGCCAGAGAAATCGAGAAAGCTATGGTTCTATTAGAATAGTGAAGTTAAGCCAATAGAACTTGAACATCCCCAATAAATGCGAAGGGAGCGATGAATCGAAAGATTTCTCTAGATGGTAGAGCCACCAAAGAATGCGTCTTTTTAATGTTATAGTAACTACGGTGATAAGAAAGAATCTTGAGTCTCATACGGTGCTTAGGAAAAGTCGTCAGTCAAGGAAGTAGGAAAAACAAGATTACAGCGTGATGCATCTAT
This sequence comes from Rhodomyrtus psidioides, assembly GCA_021437785.1. Classification (NCBI taxonomy): domain Eukaryota; kingdom Viridiplantae; phylum Streptophyta; class Magnoliopsida; order Myrtales; family Myrtaceae; genus Rhodomyrtus; species Rhodomyrtus psidioides. The sequence continues at coordinate 15,450,433 of JAILYB010000002.1, forward strand.
CACCCCATGACCGTTAGGCAAACTGAAAAGAACAATTCGAAAGCTCGAAGGTGTATTGCTGACGGAGATAATGAGCTTCGAAGGAATATAGGAAGGGTGATTACTTGTGAAGGAGACTCGCCTGAAACGATCATTGTGAACGAGAAATTTGGACTGACGACGCTGGAAAAGTCGAACGAGATGAATCAAGGAAACCCAACATATAAGGGTAAAGTTGATGGAAGAAGCATGAAAAAAAAAAATTCAGGGTAAACCCAGTAACCAAGAGATCCGACTAAGGTAGTCGAGGAAATTAAAGAATGCATTTAAAGGAGAGGTGGACGAACGACGAAGATCCTTAGGGACTCAAGATGGAAAGGAAAGGAGGAGCGACAATGCCTTTTAAGGATTCACGGAGAAGAATTCCATATCTCACCCAGTGTTGCAAGAGAAAGACCTATTCTAGTCTGAAGGAAAAGAGAAAGGAACTCAAAGTAATCGCATTAAGGATGGAAGAAAATAAGCTTCGAAGGATGAGGATGTCCATCAGTAAGGAAGACCGGGCAACGTTCCGAACAAAAAGAAATCCTTTGGAAAGTGAAGAAACGATGAGGCATCATCACCCCATGAGGATAGATGATTTGAAAGTAAAATTTCGAGGACGAAATTTCTTTAAGGGGGGAAGAGTTGTGACATTCCGAATTCCGACCCTTTTCGAGGCTATTGATTGGAAAGGCATCGATCGGTGTGTTTCAGTCATATCTCGCTCAGAGCTGGCCACTCTCGAGTCGACTGACCGAAAGGGTATGACTAACGCAGAGTTAGTACGTGGACCAAGGAGACTCGAATGAGAAATGGAACTTTGACCATAAAAATTGTCGAGGGGATATTTTGGGCCAGCAGAGATCGATCTAGGAACGATCATGGAATGCCTTGCTAGTGTTATACGTTGGGACGCGGGTGATTCTGCCTAACCAATGTGTAATTTGCGAGAATTTCCTAAGGTCCGCAGGAACTAGCGATAAACCCTCACAATTACATGACAACCAAAGTTGCCACGACAAGAGTAATCCTAAGGTCGATACGCGTAACACCTGCAAGAGCTGCCCGTCAGTTTGAGATACAATGGAACTACAGTCGACGAGAAACTTGTCATGATTTGGACCTCGGAGTTGGGTATCAGATATTGGAGAAATCCAACATTAAGAAAACAATTGGACGCCGCCTCATCGAGAGGAATTAAAGTCATGATTCGCTCCATAAGATTAGAAAAAAAAACAAGATTTTGGACTGAAAGTGAAAAATGACCATTTTGCCCTCGAAGGTTATTCATGCTTTTAAGAATGGACAAGGGTGTTTTGGTCATTCCTCCCTTCCCTTCCTTGGCCGAAAATCTAGGGGTAAGAGGGTCATTTTGGGTCCTTGATATTTTGCTTAGAGAAAAGACAACCTATTAAGCTATGGCCTAGGACCTAGGTTAAATATTAATGACTTAGTCTAATCCTCACCAACCATGTCATGTCATTCTTTTCCTTGGGGAAAGAAAGCTTCTTCTTCCTCTTCTTCTTTTCACCTTGGCCGACCACCAACCTCCTCCTTCTCTTCTCTCTCTCGGCCCCATGTTCTCTCTCGCCGCCCAGCCCCGACGCCGTTCACTGTTTTGGCCATAACCTCTTCTTCTATTATCCAATGGAGACGATCCACCCACCACTAGAAGGATATTTCTCTTGCCGTTCCAACAAGGTATTATGAGCCCAAATCCACCCAGCCGTTCGTTCTGTAGAGCTGTTTTAAGGAGAAAAGGTCGGATTAGTCAGTTTTGACCCGCGAGCTCCTAAGTGGGATTTCCGAGCTCTCTTCGCTCCAAATTTTGGTAAGCCACTCCATGAACCTAGTTAGGACATTTGACAACATGTATTTGAGGTTTAGATATATTTTTTATGGATTTTTATGGTTAAATCTCTGTGATTTTCAAAGGGACAGAATCTGTCCAACAGGACCGGTTTGGAAACCGTGGCACTTTGGAGCCCGACGAGGTATCATTTGGCTTGGAAATCTTCGGTAATTCTTCTTAGGACATGGTAGTAAGTGTTAACAAGGAGTATGTGGATTAGAAGGGGGATTAGACGAGTTTCAATGGCTGATTTCGTGTGGTTTCCCCTGAGGACAGAATCTGACCGCCGTGACCAATCGAGGAAACCGTGATTCCTTGAGGAGTTCTGAGGCTTTGTCTTGATTGGATTTCGTCGATAAGTCATCCTAAGATGTGGAGTGATATGTAATAAAGGTGTTTATGGGTTAGAATGGTGTTTAAACGGTGTTTAATGGTCGGTTTGTGTGAATTTCTCTAAGGTCAGAATTTGTCCAGTGCCGATCAGCTTAGTCGAGTGGTTGTGCGGCCTCTTTGAGGGGAAATTGCTTGTTCATTTAGCCTGGTAAGCTATTCCTAAACCTTTACTAGGGAGTTAGGGTACTAAAGGACGACCTCGTTTGAGAAATTGATGTTTTACAAACCGATTTTGAATTGAGAAAAGTTATATCCGAATCTGCCCTGTTTTTGAATGAGCTATGCTTTAGTGATTCTTGGCTTGAATTTATGAAATCAAGGTCGATTTATGAAGTCCTAACTTGGATATGAGAGATGGTTGAAGTCAGTCTTGTATTGTAGAAGTTCCGTTTGAAATGAATGCTTTTAAGTGGCATGAATCATTGACTGAGTCCCGAGATGGTTTATAAACCGAAATCTGAGATTAATTTTGGGGTAATGTCAAGCTTTGAATGAAAATAGAGGTTGATAGATGCATGCGTTAAGTTGAATTATGCATGGTAGCATGAATTTTGTTTGTTTCAAAGAGACCTCGTTGTTTGATTTCGATTAATGAGAATCGTGAAATCTCAGAGTTTGAATTGAGGTCATGGCATGTGAATTGAGGCCTTGTGCCGTTTGCTTTTGTATGAATGACTGGAAAAATGAATGAAAACTTAAGGCCAATCCAGTCGGGTGTTTGATCCCGACGTTGGGTGTTTGATCCCCACTTTTAATGACGGGTGTTTGATCCCGTGTTTGGGTGTTTGATCCCAAAGTTTATGAGCTCAGGGACTTGTTCCCATTTGGCCTGACGAGGTCACTGCGGCTAGAGAGTCTTATAGTCGACCGAATCATCTCGTGGTGCTGGAGTAACGAGAGTCACTGTAATGACCAAATCATCTCTAGGCCCGGACGCGAGAGTCTTCATGTTGACTACTTCAAGGGAGTTCAGGTATCGGGCGTCACATGTTAGACCGAATCATCTCGCAGGATTGGCCATGGCGAGAGTCTCATAGTTGACCGAATCATCTCGACGGTGCTGGGGAGCGATAGTCACTATGACGACCGAATCATCTCGTCGTAATAAAGTGAAAAGATGAATTATTTTTTGTGGCTAATTGATTTCATAGCAAGAAATGGCTTGACTAAAGGGAATTCATCTTAAGGCCCAAGGCACTTTGGCGTGGGCGGGTAACGACTTGTTACCATTGACTGAGAGTCAAAGTTTTATGAGGAAAGGAAATGAAATTGAATATTAAGCTTTACGAGACAATGAGATCGATTGATAGTTTTGGAACAAAGAATTGTTTCCTTTGAGCTTGCTTAATTGAAAACCCTGCCTAAGTACGAAGCCGAGCGTTTATCATGATTCTGACTATCAAGTTATTTGAAAAAGATTGGAATGTCAATTTAGGTCAAAAATGTGCATTGTTTGTGAATCATGTTTTGCCGAGACAACCATACTTTTACCATGACAAAAGCTTTTATTCAAAAAATACCTATTTTCAAAAGTGTTTGGAGGTACTAGCGACCTAGTTTAGGGTTAGGTCTAGTTTACTGAGATTTATATCTCACCCCGTCGTGGGACAACATTTTTCAGGTCCCTAAAGACGAAGTCCCGTGGATGCTGAAGACGATTAGCCGAAGAAGCACTTGATGTATTTTAGACATGTGACCTTGTATGATCTTCCATTTGTAAACCGAAGCCGTTTTGAATGTTTGGTTAAATATTTTTGATGCATCGTTCTAATGCCCTCTTTTATTTAATAAGTGTAGGGTTGTTTTTCTCGCTTTCGTTTGCTTGCTTCATTTAGGTCCTTTGCCATTTGGCCGTCGGATCTTGGATGACTATCGGAGTTAACGGCTGCTGAGGGATGTCCGCGTGCCCGCCGAGCTCGGGGTGTGGCAATCCTAAGGCAGTCCATTGGGACTATGGGACGGAGGAAGTAGATGCAGTAATGAGGTCTGGACGATTCTACGCCCCTAGGGAAGGCGAGTCCGAAAAGAAGGAAGTCTCGAAGGAGGATACAGAAAAACTCATGTCCATTATTAAACCCAGCGAGTTTGAAGTGATTGAGCAGTTAAGGAAAATGCCGGCCCAAATATCTCTACTGGATTTGTTCTTTAATTCAGAGAAGCACAAGAATGCACTGTTGATGATACTGAATGAGGTGCATGTCCCTGAAACAATTAATGATGTGCAGTTAGGGGACTTTGTTGGGGCGATCCTCCTGAAAGATCAATTGAGCTTCTCAGATGAAGATTTCCCCATGGAAGGGAGAGGACACAACAAGGCCTTATACATTACTGCACAGTGCAACGGAAAAAGAATAGCACATGTATTGGTTGACAACGGATCCGCTTTCAACATATGCCCTTTAGCTACCTTGAGGAGTTTATGCATCAAAGAAGAGATGATTAAAACCTCCAAAACGGCTGTGAGAGCTTTCGATGGGATGAAGAAGACTGTGGTAGGTGAGATTGAGCTCGACGTACTCATCGGCCCAACAAAATTCTCTATAAACTTCCAAGTGATGGATTTGCCTAGTGCATTCGGATTCTTGCTGGGAAGGCCTTAGATTCACGTAGCAGGGGCTGTGCCTTCAAGCCTACATCAGAAAGTACGATTTGTAGTAGATGGAAAGGTGATTACAGTGCATGGAGAAGTTGACCTCCAAACATATCAGAGCAGCGACATTCCCTACATCGAACTCGAAATTAGGGTGGAAGCAAGTTATCATTCCGTAGAGTTGGTGGCAGCAGTACACACTCCCGTGGGGGCAAGATTGAGGACTCCATGTTTTGAAGCCAACCTTTTATTAGCAAAGATGCTACTCGCATATGGATATAGCCCTAGAGAAGGTTTGGGCAAACATGGTCAAGGAATGAATACCCCTCTACAGTTGAAGCCTAACCAGCATAGGATGGGCTTGGGGTATCAGAAAAACCACCTGGGCGAGCTTGCCCCTAAGACAGCAGGCCGAGGCCGAGGCAATAGTCGGGGACGCCATGGAAGCCAGAAAACCAGAAAGATTCATTCATTGGTTATTCAACTTGGAAGGGAAAATCTAAGATGTTTGACAGTCAATTGAACGAGTACTTCAGCAAGAACTCTAGGTGGTTGTCAGAAGAAGACATAACTCCAACAGCAGAACCGGATCTGGCGAACCCTTTCCTAGGAGATAACTTTGTGATTGTCATCATAGAGTGACTGGGTGATGAAGCCACTACTTCTGAGTAAAGAAATATCTTCCCTACTCTAGATACTGTATTCAAATTTCATGCATTTCGTCGCACTTTCAATTTTCGTTGTTTGAAATAAATGTAGAAAAACGCCTTTGGATCTCAGGCCGTTGGTCCAAACAACATAGCTTGTAATGCGACCCATTCTGCATTCAATAAAATCACACAAGTTTTGTTAAGGACATATGGAACCACAAATCAGCCCAATGATGATACTAGTCTTCCACGCAGAAGCTTGAGGCCTGATTTTCCATATGATTCCTAATTTCTAAAGGATTTCTGAGGGACGAGGATGTCCTATGATATGAGGACTAGTCCCTTTTATACCTGCACTTATTTTAAAATCTCTTTTGAAAAGGTTTTCCACACCCATACATGACATTTCTATATGGAATATAGACTAACCATGCTCATGACATTTCAGGCATTTCATCTCAAACATACATACCAGGTTGTTATGCGATTCAGATCACCACATTGACGGTTCCTACAATATTGAAGAAGATGATAAGGATGAAGGTTATGCATCTATCCGCAGAGAATGTAGTGTCTTGAGGAATCAATGCCTCCTACTTCAGAAGAACCGGTTGTTATTAACTTGGGCGACACTATGAATATCAAGGAAATCAAGATCGGTGGACATTTATCCCGAGATGAAAGGCTCAGGTTTACAGAATTACTAAGGGAGTATCAGGATGTCTTCGCATGGTCTTATGCTGACATGCCGGGTTTGGATCCCAGAATTGTGGAACATTCATTACCCACAGATCCCGGTATTAAACCTGTCAGGCAAGGCAGTAGACGGATGAAAGCCGAGTTAGAAGACAAAATTAAAGAAGAAGTGATGAAGCTTCTCAGGGTGGACTTTATTGAAGCTATCCCATACTCGGACTGGATTGCAAACATAGTCCCCATCATGAAGAAGGACGGCAAAGTTCAGATTTGTGTAGATTATCGAGATTTGAATAGAGCAAGTCCGAAAGATGATTTCCCACTACCTCACATTGACGTACTGGTTGATAGTACCGCAGGGTTCGAACTATTCTCATTCATGAATGGATTCGCCGGATATAACCAGATCCTCATGAAGAAGGAGGACAAACCGAAGACTGCATTTACCACCCCCTGGGGAAACTTTTGCTATAAAGTTATGCCATTCGGACTGAAGAACGCTGGGGCCACCTACCAGAAGGCTATGATCACATTATTCCACGACATGATCCATAAAGAAATCGAAGTGTATGTTGATGACATGATCGTCAAGTCCAGGAAGGGGCAGGATCACATTCAGGTGTTAAGAAAACTATTTGAGCGACTACGCAAATATAAGTTGAGGTTGAACCCCAACAAATGTGTGTTTGGGGAAAAATCTGGGAAAATTCTCGAATTCATGGTTGTCGCGACCCTCTCGAGATTCGCCATGGGCTCTCGAGGGCTAATGGGCCGTCCAGTCTGGTCGGACGCGGGCCTCTCCCAAGGCCCGTTACCCAAATCGCAACGGAGGTATACGTAGTCGACCTTCAGTGTGGTCTAGTGATATGTGCTAAGTGTGCATGCCATGGAGTCGCCACCAATCATTTTTTTGGAGGGTATGATTGGACCACCCTGTTGAATAGTCGGGAGTTTCTATTCAATTCTGCGATAACCAGGGAAATGGGTTCGGGGACTTAGTTACGTCAACTATCAGAGTTGACGCCCTTTCGGTACCTAAGTTGACTGAGTTTTCTGACTTAAGATTTCATACAGATGAGTGGGGTACGAGTCCTAAATCTAGGAGTTCATGCAGATAGGAATGACTATCCTGGCAATCACAATCAATAATAAAGTGCACAAATCAATGAATTCAAATGTACAAATAAATCACATGGCATTCCTAATAAGGCCATATTGGCCTAGAGAAGCATCAATCAGGCTTAGGAATGATTTAGACATGATTTTGCCAATCAGGGGCAAAATCGTAATTTTGAGACAAAGGGGACAATTTGCCCAAAAAGGACAAAATCATCATTTCGGAATGAATCCGGAGTCAAAACAGGTTTGGTCACTCAATTGACCCATTTCCTATTTTTTGGTAATTTTCGTGATTTTCGGGAATTTTAGAAACCGATTTACCATTCGAAGGGTAAAATCGTCATTTTCTAAAAATGGAAATGAAATGTGGAAATCTTAGACATAAGGTTTAACCACCCATCTGGCCCATCACCAAATTCTAAGCAATTTCCACAATTCATCAGAATATCAAAGACGATTTACCCTTTGAGGGGTGAAATCGCCATTTTGGATTAAATGGGAGAAAATCCCAAAAATGAAAACAAATCAATTTTTTGTCATTTTCAGCCTTGGACAATTTTTAGAATTTTTCTGCAATTTTTTCTCAATTTTTTTGTTTTTCTTTAATTTTTCCATTTTTTTGGCATTTTTGATTTATTAATATTTTTTTATATTTTCAGAAAATATTTTAACAAAAAGCATGTCTTTGACAATAGATAACACTCAACCAGATAAATAAGCTAACCACTAGACTGAAACAAATACATACAAATCAAGTCTATAAATGCAATATTTTAGAAAAATAATCCTGATATACAGATCGGGTACGTAAAACATACCGGATTGGACACCGGCCTTCAATCGCCCAGCCTCAGCCTGCGACCATCCCCATGCCCGTTACCTGTCGATCACCATTAGAATGTCGATAGTCAATTTCACAAATTAAAACTAAAAAATTAAAAAAAAATTAAAAAAAATTAAAAAATTGGACACTGTTCATGCACTGTTCCGACACTGTTCATGCACTGTTCCGACACTGTTCGGACACGGCTCCGACACGGCTCGGACACGGCTCCGACACGTCCGACACGCCCGGACACGTCCGGACACGTTCCGACGACGGGGTGGTGACCCGAGGCTGTTTCTGGGCTCCGCCAGCGGCGCGTAGGCTCCATAAGCTCCGAGGGAGGAGGTAGGACTCCGGGGCTGTCGCCGGAGGCGATAGCGCGCTTTGGCGATGACGGATTTGGCCCGATCCGAAACAATCCCGAACCAAACTCCGAAACGGGTGGAGGCCGGAGGTCTTGGGTTGTTCACGGCGGCTTTGAGGTACGACGGCTAGCGACGACGGCGGAAGGGGGGGTTCCATTTTAGGCGTCCACGAAGAAGAAGAAAAGAAAAGGAAGAAGAAGCTACGGGAGAGGAAGGAGGAGAAGAAGAGGAGGAAGAAGAAGAAGAAAAAGAAGAAGAGGAGGCGACGGATGATGAGGGGGAGGGGGGAAGAGTAAAATAATAATAAAAATAAAATAATAATAATAAAAATAATATAATAATAATATAATAAAATACTAAAAAGTAAAAATAATAATAAAATAATCAAAAGCGAAGACAAAATGATTAGTCCCCTTTCCTTTTAAATGATGATGTTTTCACTCCTTTTCCTTTTAATCATTATTAATATTTTTGCCAAATTCAATTTTATGGTGATCACAGAACACCTAAAATCGAACCTGAATTTTACTATTTTATGAGGTCCTAAAGTAAAGAAAAATAAAAATAAAAATACCGACTATTTGTATATATTTTTGTGACCTCGAATACTACTTTTTTTTTATTTTCTTTTTATTTTTATATTTTTCGAAAATAATAATAATAAAAAATATGAAAAAATATTTTTTTATCCAAAATGGTCTCTTTAGCTTGGCCAAGGCTACCAAAGTTGATTTTGTAATTTTTTAGCTTTTTATGGATTTTCTATGAATTTTCGAAAAATAAAGGAAAAAAGTTGATCAAAATTTAGGTGTCAACAGCTGCCCCTCTTTGAGAGGAATCTCGTCAGAGGAATCCCCTCAGAGGTTTCTCTCAAAGACGAGGTGACACCTGAGTCCTGATCGACTCGACTCGTGAAACTAAAAGAAAAGGAGTCATGACATCCAGTTTTTCATGCTTGTCGATGTATGCTCTTTCTTGAAGGGGGAAACATTTATTTGACATGAGAGAGTGAGATAATAGAGAGACATACCTGCCACTTACCTGTTCGATGTTTGTGCGATTTTCGCGGTGTTTGATGGATTCAAGAGAATTTCTAGAAACTCGTTACTAGAATATCCTAGAGAGGTTAAGCTCTGACCCGTATGGTAGGTCAAACCATAATGGGATTCCTAACTGATAGGAATCTAAGGAAGACGCATCCCACATTTGGGAATTTGCCAAGGGTTTTGATTCGTATGGTGGATCGGACCATTGAGTTGACCATTTAAGTGATTTTTACTATTGGGTTGACCCTTCAGGCGGTTTCTACCGTTGTGTTAACCCTTCAGGCGGTTTCTACCATTGGTTGACCCTTCAGGCGGTTTCTACCTTTGGTTTGACCCTTCAGGCGGTATCTACCTTTGGTTGACCCTTCAGGCGGTTTCTACCTTTGAGTTGACCCTTCAGGCGGTTTCTACCTTGGTTTGACCATTTAGGCGGTTTCTACCTTGATTTGACCCTTCAGGCGGTTTCTACCTTGTGTTGACCCTTCAGGCGGTTTCTACCTTATGTTGACCCTTCAGGCGGTTTCTACCTTTGATTTGACCCTTCAGGCGGTATCTACCTTCATTTGACCCTTCAGGCGGTATCTACCTTTATTTGACCCTTCAGGCGGTTTCTACCTTGTGTTGACCCTTCAGGCGGTATCTACCTTTGATTTGACCCTTCAGGCGGTTTCTACCTTGTGTTGACCCTTCAGGCGGTTTCTACCTTTGATTTGACCCTTCAGGCGGTATCTACCTTCATTTGACCCTTCAGGCGGTATCTACCTTTGTTTTGGTTTGAAAAGGGGTCTCATGACGAGGGTTCTCCACGTCCGATGAGACTGTTTGATATTTGAAAAGAGGTCCTAGGACGAGGGTTTTCCACGTCATGCCAGGACTGTTTGATATTTTTGAAAAAGGGATCCTAGGACGAGGGTTCTCCACGTCAAGCTAGGACTGCTTGATTTTTGAAAAGGGGTCTCATGACGAGGGTTCTCCACATCCGATGAGACCGCCTAAATTTTGAAATGGGATCACATCCTCACCCCTTCTTTTGAAAGATCCCGAAATTTGTCGGGAATTCAGTTTTGAAGCAGTGAAAGATTTTATTTTGACAAAACTTCAGTTGAGTCTGTTGAGACGACATTCTGGAAGCTGTGTTCTCCAGGTATCCTGTAGAAAGTTCAATCCTGCGTGCTCCACTCCACGGAGCAAATGTTTTTCTGGGATTTGGGGTTTCCAAGAATCCTGCAGAAGTTCGAGCCTGGAAGATTTTTCTTCACCAAGAAAACGTTAGTAATCTTTGGGAAGGCCACGGCTGTCCATTTGACAAAACCGTATGTTTTAAGTTTTAATCATGAAATGTGCATTTTGATGCTGGAGGTTATCCAAAGCATTCTTGCAATATGCAAATGTGATCACAAATCCCTTGGACGGAAAATCTGGATCAACAGTTTGAAAATTCCAAAAAGAGTTTGTTCAAAACATCAATTGGAATATTTCTCGACAATGAGGTCTTCTCACCTGTTTTGCGATAGTGGTTTTTTTTTTTTGTTGGGGATGCACTCAATTCCCTACTAACCTGTGCCTAGGTTTTAGGCTCATTCGCAGCGCATACATTTTGATCGGTCGGGAGGTCTTCCACGGGACCGTAATGTTGGGCTTGGTTCTTGATCTTCAAGGGGGACTCACTTTTGAGTCAAGGCCATTGAACGAAAATTTTCACCATCTGCTCCGGGTTTACAAGTCAAGAACCCTGCAAAATGAGAAAGAAATAATCTTGCTCGTACTTCTTCGAGCTAAGCTATATGTTAACCCAAGTGTCTTAGTCAGAGAAGACTGTTTCGGGGTTGTAACATTGGTAGGATTGGGGACCGAAACAGGCTTATTTTTGGCCCAGAATTCGTGACGGGTTTGACATTGGTGATCATTGCTGATTTGCCACCTGTCCTTTCTTTTCTGCATCTTTAGCCTTTGAGGCGCGCAACCTATCTCGCGATGTGCACCAGCTCTTTAAAGAGCGTCTCTTGTTGCATTTAGAGACTGACTCTTTCTATGTCTTTGTTCTGCGCCTGATAGCATTTGGGGAGCAGTCCTTTTGGATTTGGCTCCTTCAGGGATTTCCCCTTTTCCCATCCAGCTTCATTGCGGACCAATTAAACAACTAGCACGAGCATCGGCCTTGCTTTTACTAGGCACTTTGCTTTTTCTTGATGCCGGGGATTTTTCTCATTTTCATTTTTGAAATCCCCCTTTTTCTCATCTTCATGGGATCATGTTAGACATATAGTCTAAACATGCTTTAAATATCAGTCCGAGAATTCTCTTCGTAATCCCTGAGTATTGAACTTTTCCATTTTTGAAGTGGTGCGACATCCGTCTTGGAATGATCACCAATGGGTTCATGAAATGAATTTGCAGGCTCAACTTGGCTGTGCAAATGATACAGTGTATGGGATAAAGAATGAATGCTTCTCGTCATCCTATGGCACTTGGATTACCATATAAACAACACACAAAGATTAATTAGTCCGAGCAAGAAAATTTCTAACCATTTTCTCCTGACGCTGCTGGACTTACTTCCTTTTTGCCCCGGTGTGGGGTGGTTCTTGACAGGGTTAAGAATGAGAACCGCCGTTCAAATGGGTTATCAACGGTCACCTGTAGTATTTGGGGGATATGAAACGAATGCCTCCGTCGTCCCAACCCATGTAATCGCTGCAAATTGAACTTACCCCTGTAGACCCAGATTTTGTTATCTGCTCACTTCACTCATCTCTCAAGTGTGTATTGGACATGTTTGGATTAGGATTCGCCTCTCATCTGAGAAAACACCCTTAAACGGTTTGAACAATTTTTATTGGAAAAATTCTTTTTGTTTTCTCCGAAAAATTTCCTCCCAATGGGGCTTATGATGCACATGCATGTTTCATTCATGTTCAGACAACCTCCCAACTTCAACTGTGGATGTCTATGAGTTTAAAAATTCGATGCCTCTTTTCAGACATAATGATTGAAAGAGTCCTAACACTTTTTTTATCTTCAACGACTTGGGGAAAATGGATACTTACCTACCCGCCGCGGCTGGAGATCCCTGAAAATGCGGAAGAAACATGTTATTGTACGTTCATGAATTTTTCAATAAATTAGAACGATACATCTTACCCTTGGTCATGTGTTCCATTGGGTAATACACGGGATGTGAAAACCTGTTTCGCCTTGATGGCGAGCCCCTGTCAAAGAAGGGAATTAGGTGTCAGTTTGCGTTCCAAAATTCAAGACAAATTGGAACGATACCGCCTTGTTCTTGTTTTGTGTTTCCGTTTGAACACAAACGCGCGGCTTGCATAATTTGGCCCTCTATCTTGTGTCCTTGATCTCCCATCTGGTTGGGCGACGAATCCTTCTCAAGAATTTGCCCCAGAGAAGATCCATTTGTGTTTTTGGGCGCACTCCAGCGCCATTCTTCAAGGTTCCTTTTATTCAAGGAAAAAAAGAAGATTTTATCAAAATGCATGTCAAAGCATGTGACGTAGGAGCGATACTTTTTACCATCCACTAGGTCTTATAATCAAAGACCATCTCCTGGAATCCTGACTTCTAAGGCCAATGATTCTATTCGCCTCCCTGTTAGCGCGCTATTTTCATTTGAGGCTTTCAGCGCCAACAACTTCCTGTAAAATGAGTAAAAACTCACGTTAGGCATGTGGTCTTGGAAGACCAAATTGGAACGATACAAGGTTACCGTTCACCCAAATTCGTATCTTGGGGTTTGATTCTGATGCGGACGACTCTGTTATTGCGTCTATTGACTTTGTCAGAGGAGAGACGTCCTGAGATAAAAAGAATGGAGAAAAACTTATCCCCAGATCTGATTAAAAATCAATTAGGAACGATACGTCCTTTCACCAAACGAGTGGCTCTGCGGCCCAATGTGTTTTGCACTGAAGGGACGAATTCCACTATGCTCCACGGGTTTGGGGAATTTGCCCCCATTTTCGATAGAAATGAGCCTTATCAAGATGTATACAATACAAATAGATCCCTAATACAATCAATCTACGGGACGAGATATAGAGGATCTCAGCAAAATTAATTTTATACAAGAGGACTAAGAATGTCAAATCAATCAAAGGAATGTGGCCCGAACACTTGGAGATGCCCCAGTTCCAATCTTCGAGATGTGACTCCAAGATCACCGATTTTTTTTTTTTTTAGGTGGTTTTAGATATACCAACCATCTAAAGACATGCACATGAGACAAGGGAGGATAAAACTTCTAAAAATCAAAGGATTTGGCACCTAAGGTCAAGGTTCCCACCTCGAGTTCTAGAAAGAGCCGATTCCATTGCACAGCTATCGTTGTATTGGGACTCGATCCATAGTTCGAAGTGAGCGGAATTGAAAAGTGGATTACCCCGTGTTTTTCCTCACGGAGATTCCTTTTTCAATCCCTTCTATTGTTTTCCTATAGGCGGCGCCCGGGGTTTTAGGTGCGGTTGTGTGTATTTTCGGTGTCGTGCTAAAGCGATAAACATGCATCTTATTTAACAATCACCGCTTCAATATAAAACATACACACAATCATTCATTCCTACGCCCAACCTGCATAAAACAGAGTTAACAAGTACTCCACCCCTTATTTCTCCAATCTGCAAAAACATTTAACACCTCAAGGGTTAAAGTACGTACCTCACCTTGAAGAGCATCTGCATAAAACATGTTAGAAAAATCAATCACCTTTTTAATCGGCTCAAGTTCTCTAAAGTCTCCAGTGGAGTCGCCAGTCTGTCGCGACCCTCTCGAGATTCGCCATGGGCTCTCGAGGGCTAATGGGCCGTCCAGTCTGGTCGGACGCGGGCCTCTCCCAAGGCCCGTTACCCAAATCGCAACGGAGGTATACGTAGTCGACCTTCAGTGTGGTCTAGTGATATGTGCTAAGTGTGCATGCCATGGAGTCGCCACCAATCATTTTTTTGGAGGGTATGATTGGACCACCCTATTGAATAGTCGGGAGTTTCTATTCAATTCTGCGATAACCAAGGAAATGGGTTCGGGGACTTAGTTACGTCAACTATCAGAGTTGACGCCCTTTCGGTACCTAAGTTGACTGAGTTTTCTGACTTAAGATTTCATACAGATGAGTGGGGTACGAGTCCTAAATCTAGGAGTTCATGCAGATAGGAATGACTATCCTGGCAATCACAATCAATAATAAAGTGCACAAATCAATGAATTCAAATGTACAAATAAATCACATGGCATTCCTAATAAGGCCATATTGGCCTAGAGAAGCATCAATCAGGCTTAGGAATGATTTAGACATGATTTTGCCAATCAGGGGCAAAATCGTAATTTTGAGACAAAGGGGACAATTTGCCCAAAAAGGACAAAATCATCATTTCGGAATGAATCCGGAGTCAAAACAGGTTTGGTCACTCAATTGACCCATTTCCTATTTTTTGGCAATTTTCGTGATTTTCGGGAATTTTAGAAACCGATTTACCATTCGAAGGGTAAAATCGTCATTTTCTAAAAATGGAAATGAAATGTGGAAATCTTAGACATAAGGTTTAACCACCCATCTGGCCCATCACCAAATTCTAAGCAATTTCCACAATTCATCAGAATATCAAAGACGATTTACCCTTTGAGGGGTGAAATCGCCATTTTGGATTAAATGGGAGAAAATCCCAAAAATGAAAACAAATCAATTTTTTGTCATTTTCAGCCTTGGACAATTTTTAGAATTTTTCTGCAATTTTTTCTCAATGTTTTTGTTTTTCTTTAATTTTTCCATTTTTTTGGCATTTTTGATTTATTAATATTTTTTTATATTTTCAGAAAATATTTTAACAAAAAGCATGTCTTTGACAATAGATAACACTCAACCAGATAAATAAGCTAACCACTAGACTGAAACAAATACATACAAATCAAGTCTATAAATGCAATATTTTAGAAAAATAATCCTGATATACAGATCGAGTACGTAAAACATACCGGATTGGACACCGGCCTTCAATCGCCCAGCCTCAGCCTGCGACCATCCCCATGCCCATTACCTGTCGATCACCATTAGAATGTCGATAGTCAATTTCACAAATTAAGACTAAAAAATAAAAAAAAAATAAAAAAAATTAAAAAATTGGACACTGTTCATGCACTGTTCCGACACTGTTCATGCACTGTTCCGACACGCCCGGACACGCTCCGACACGGCTCCGACACGTCCGACACGCCCGGACACGCTCCGACACGTCCGACACGCCCGGACACGCTCCGACACGTCCGACACGCCCGGACACGTCCGGACACGCTCCGACACGTCCGGACACGTTCCGACGACGGGGTGGTGACCCGAGGCTGTTTCTGGGCTCCGCCAGCGGCGCGTAGGCTCCATAAGCTCCGAGGGAGGAGGTAGGACTCCGGGACTGTCGCCGGAGGCGATAGCGCGCTTTGGCGATGACGGATTTGGCCCGATCCGAAACAATCCCGAACCAAACTCCGAAACGGGTGGAGGCCGGAGGTCTTGGGTTGTTCACGGCGGCTTTGAGGTACGACGGCTAGCGACGACGGCGGAAGGGGGGGTTCCATTTTAGGCGTCCACGAAGAAGAAGAAAAGAAAAGGAAGAAGAAGCTACGGGAGAGGAAGGAGGAGAAGAAGAGGAGGAAGAAGAAGAAAAAGAAGAAGAGGAGGTGACGGATGATGAGGGGGAGGGGGGAAGAGTAAAATAATAATAAAAATAAAATAATAATAATAAAAATAATATAATAATAATATAATAAAATACTAAAAAGTAAAAATAATAATAAAATAATCAAAAGCGAAGACAAAATGATTAGTCCCATTTCCTTTTAAATGATGATGTTTTCACTCCTTTTCCTTTTAATCATTATTAATATTTTTGCCAAATTCAATTTTATGGTGATCACAGAACACCTAAAATCGAACCTGAATTTTACTATTTTATGAGGTCCTAAAGTAAAGAAAATTAAAAATAAAAATACCGACTATTTGTATATATTTTTGTGACCTCGAATACTACTTTTTTTATTTTCTTTTTATTTTTATATTTTTCGAAAATAACAATAATAAAAAATATGAAAACATATTTTTTTTATCCAAAATGGTCCCTTTAGCTTGGCCAAGGCTACCAAAGTTGATTTTGTAATTTTTTAGCTTTTTATGGATTTTCTATGAATTTTCGAAAAATAAAGGAAAAAAAGTTGATCAAAATTTAGGTGTCAACAATGGTCAGTAGCAGGGGCATTGAGATTGATCCCTCAAAAATTCAAGCTATCCATGATCTAGCAACTCCCTCCATAGTAAAAGAAGTAAGAAGCCTTCTGGGGAGACTGAACTATATTGCCAGATTCATCAATCAGTTATCGGATATGGCTAAACCAATTTTCAGACTACTCAAAAAGGGTGCAAAAGTGGCATGGGATGCAGAATGCAGCCAGCCATTCCAAAAGATCAAGAACTATCTAGTCACTCCACCAGTGCTTGTGCCGCCCATCCGAAGTCATCCCTTGACCTTATATTTGACTATATAGCATGAATCTTTGGGAGCCTTACTTGCCCAAACAAGCCCAATGGATGGAAAGGAAAGAGTCATCTATTACTTGAGCAAGCAATTCACCTCGTCTGAAGCAAAATACATACCTGTTGAAAGGGCTTGCGTAGCGATTGTATGGGTACTTCGCAGGTTAAGACAGTATACCCTACATCACCATATTCAGCTGGTAACAAAAAATGACCCTGTCAAGTACCTCCTGAAAAAGCCCGCTCTGATTGGGAAGTTAGCAAAAATGGCAGGTGATGTTACCTGAATTTGACATCAGGTGTTCTCCACAAAAATCAATAAAATGGAGAGCCATAGCTGATATGTTGGCAGAAAACTAACAAAATTGCGAATCTTCTGGAAAGACAAAGACAGAAGATCAAGTTTTGAACCTCGCAGAGGATAAGTGGGTCATTTATTTCGATGGCGCTATTAACCTATCAAGAGCCGGCACTGGGGCAGTATTGATATCCCTAGACGATCAACATTATCTTGTTGCGGCAAAGATGACTTTCCCTTGCCCCAACAATATCTCAGAATACGAGGTGTGTATTCTAGGCTTACGGTTAGCCATTTCCATGGGAATACCTAGGCTGCAAGTTTATGGAGATTCCATACTCATTATTTTACAGACACAGGGAGAGTGGAAAACGAAGGACGCAAAGCTCATCCCTTATCATGAATACCTTGAAGAGTTGACACTTAAGTTCGAAGATGTGTCATTTGAATACTTACCAAGATCTCATAATCAATTTGCAGATGCACTAGCCACACTGACCTCAATGTTACAAGTAACTGGTGGATTAGAAATAGAACCACTAAGAATTGGCATAGTCGAAAAATCGGCCTATTGCATGATGATAGAAGAAGAATTCGACGGAGAGCCGTGGTACTATGACATCAAGAATTATCTCTTAAAAGGGGAGTTTCCAGAAGGGTGCCAAGTAGGAGACCGAAGATACATAACCAGGATGGCCAGCAAGTTCTTCCTCAATGGATAAAGTTCTGTACAAAAGGTCATTTGACTCCACTCTGTTAAGGTGCGTAGATGCTAAAGAAGCAAATGTTCTCATGAAGGAGATCCATGAAGGTATATGTGGGCTCCATATGAACGGCCACCTCCTCGCCAAGAAAATCATGCGGCTCGGATATTATTGGATGACCATCGAATCATACTGCTGCCAGCATGTCCGGTCATGCCACTAGTACCAAATATACGGCGATAAGATTAATGCGCCCCCGAATGAACTGCATCAAATGTCCGAAGCCTGGCCTTTTTCTATGTGGGGAATAGACATGATAGGACCTATCATTCCAACGGCTTCAAATGGTCATCGCTTTATCCTGGTGGCGATCGATTACTTCACAAAGTGGATAGAGGCCAATTCTTACAAGAATGTCACCGCAAGAAGTGTGGCAAAGTTTATTAAGATAGACATAATCTCTCGATATGGTGCCTCTCAAGCGATCATTACAAATAATGGGTCCAACCTGAACAACAAGATTGTCGATGATCTACTGGACCGCTTTGGTATTCGACATCTTAATTCTTCCCCTTACCGCCCATAGATGAATGGGCAGTGGAAGCAGCTAACAAAAATATCAAAAAGATCTTCGCTAAGACGGCGGAGAATTATAGGGATTGGCATGAAAGGCTACCATTTGCCTTAATGGCATATCGAACTTCGATCAAGACTTCTACAGGGGCAACTCCTTACGCTCTGGTATACTGGATGGAAGTGGTCATGCCCGTGGAAGTTAAGGTTCCCTCTTTAAGAATCTTATCAGAGGGTAAACTTTTTGAAACAGAATAATCTAAACACAGATATGAACAGTTGAATTTGATAGACGAGAAGCGTCTCAGAGCGATCTGTCATGGTCAAGGCTACCAGAAAAGGGTGGCCAAGTCATTCAATCGAAAGGTTAGAGCCAGGAATTTTGAGGTGAACGACCTGGTGGTAAAGAAGACTCTGCCAAATGCTGTCCACCTGGGAGGAAAGTTTATCTCGAATTACGAAGGCCCCTATATTGTCAAGAAGATTCTCACAGGAGGAGCGTTGATTCTTGTAAATTCTGAAGGAGAAAAATTAGGGCACCCTGTAAATTCAGATGCTGTGAAGAAGTGTGACATTCCAAATTCCGACCCCTCTCAAGACTATGGAATGGAAGGATATCGATCGGTGTGTTTCAGTGGTATCTCGCTCGGAGCAGGCCACTCTCGAGTTAACTGACCGAAAGGGAAAGACTAACGTAAGGTCGGGTACGTGAACCTGAGGATTTTAAATAAGAAATGGCACTTTGACCATAAGGATTGTCGAGGGAATATTTAGGGCCAGTAGAGATCGATCTTGGAACGATCATGGAATGCCTTGCTAGCATAATACGTTGGGACGCGGGTGATTCCGCTTAACCAATGTGTAATTTGCGAGAATTTCCTAAATCGGATTCCGATGATCAGGACCGCAGGAACTAGTGATAAACCCTCGCAATTACATGACAACCAAAGTCGCCACAGCTTGAGAAAAATCCCAAGGTCGATACGCGTAGCGCCTGCAAGAGTCGCCCGTCAGTTTGAGATATTGGAATTACAGTCGACGATAATTCAACATGATCTTTGGCCTCGAATTTGGGTATTGGACATTGAGGAATTCCAACAATTTAAATGTTTGGACGCCGCCTCATCGAGGATAATTAGGATTGAAATTCACCTCATAAGGCTAGAGAAGTGAGGCGTTGGATTAGAAATGGAAATTTACCTTTTGCCCCTCGAAGATTAATCTTACCTTAAGATTAGAATAAGGGAATTTTAGTCATTTGGAGTTCCCCATGGCTGCTGAAAATTGGAGGATATAATGGTCATTTGATGCCAAGATTTTTTTAATACAAGAAGACAAGTGTCAAGATGGGAGTGGATGACATTGATGGACCAACTTTTAACCTACCATTCAAAGGGGTTAACCAAGGTGGACTAAAGTTAATCTCTCTCCTCTCTCTCTCTCTCTTCATTTTCGGATGGCCACTCTCTCTCTTCTCCATCATCATCTTCTTCTTCTTCCTCCAATGGCCGGCAGAACCCGTCGCTCAGCTCGCTGCCCAGGTCCGATGACCCCACCGTTTTGATCATAACTTTGTCTTCCGACATCCGTTTGACGTAAAACTACCTCCATCTGAAAGATTATCGTCTTACCTTTCTAGGGATATATTATAAGCTCAATTTGGCACAGTAAATCCTTCCGTAGGTCGATTTGAATGGACAAAGGTCTGGACGAGGCAGATTCTGACCGGTTTTGGAGAGAGTCCGTTTTTGAGGGCTTCAAGGTTTCAAATGGCTCCAAATCTTCGGTGAGACTCTCTTGACTCTTAGTATTAGAGTTGGATGAGATGTGGTTGTAATTTTAGATGCATTAAGATGGGTTTCCATGTCCAATTTAAGATGGTTTTCTTGAGGCGAAACTGACCACTTGCACACCGAAGGGAATCGGCCCGATTGGAAGGCCTAGAACGATTTTCTTGCTTCGAAATTGTTGGTGAGCCTTCTAGACTTGTTGATTGATGTTTTAACAAGATGGTTTGGTAGAGAATTGAAGTTTAGGATTGATTTATGGGCTGATTAGTGTGATTAAGAGCAGAACCGATTCTGCCCTAAGTTGTGACTATGCAAACCGAACCTCTTGAGGGATGAGGAAGGTGTTGCCTTGTTATAAATTCATCGTTAAGGCACCTTGGGACGTTAATTGATGTGTTGACGAAGTGTTTACTCGATGGAATGGAGATTGGTAGAGTTTTATTGATGGAATCGTGAAATTTCTCTTAGGATCATGCCATGCCTTGCTCTGGCTGTGAGTGGATTGAGCTTGGTGACTCAATTGGATTGGAATTGCTAGCTCAATTAAAGAGGTAAGTTATTCCTAAACCTTTATTAGGATGTTAGGTTACTAAAGGACGAAGCTTTGGGTTGGAATGAAAGGTTTTATGAAGTGATTTTGTGAGAGATGCGAGAAAACCCAAATCTGTCCTATTTTGACAAATTGAGCTTGAGTGGGTTATGGCATGGAAATGTTGAAATCAAGGTTGAATTGAGGAATCTTAACTTGATCATGGAATGTGGTTGGGATTTTGACATGCTTTGTGGAGATTTCCGTTTCGTTTGAGTATTTTGAGTGAATTGAATCACCAATTGAGTTTCGAGATGATTTATGAAACCATGATTTTGTGTCAAGCCTTGAGTTTCGTGAAATGGCCGTGTTCATTAAATTGTCCGAGGCCTTGTTTGAATTAATTCATGTGATGCATGTGCTTGACTGAGAATTTTATGATGGGGAATATGTTTTGTCCAGTTGAGGGACATTTGAAACGAATGCCTGGTTTTCTTGAAATGAAAAAGCTGAGACTTTCTATGACTAAAATTTTTATGAATAAAATGGCGTGTGAGATCGCCGAGGAAATTATGTGTGCACTGGCGTGTGGGATTGCCGGGAAAAATTATAAGTGCACGGGCGTGTGGGATCGCCAATGGCGTGTGGGATCGCCGAGAATTTATAATTTGGCCAATGTGTTGGGAGGCAGTTACTCCCATTGGACCTGACGAGGTCGTGCGGCTAGAGAGTCCCATACTGACACGATTCATCTCGATTGATAATGGGCGTCGAGAGTCGTATGGTGACCGAATCATCTCTAGGTCCGGACGCGAGAGTCTCAAATGTACCGACGGGTTATATGGAGATCGAATGATCTCGCAGCCCTAAAGCGGGCGGCCCAAGATGGGCGGAAATGGAAAGACTTGTTTTATGAGAAATTCAAAGAATGGGTTTTGAGAAATCGAAAATGCCTCATGTTTGAAAATTTGCCTCGTGGTTTGAAATTGGCCCAGAGAGGGGCGTGAAAGAAAAGAACGTATTTTCTGGATATTTCAAGGAATGATTCTTTTGAGAAAGAAATGAAAGCCGCCTCATGTTTTTGAGATGGAGTCTAGTGCATGCGTGTGATTAAAAACCCTACCTTTGTACGAAGCTTAGAGTTATCACGATTCTTCTTGATTGGATCAAGCTGTTTTGAAAGTACTAAATGCCATGTTTTGGAAAGTACCCCGTTTTGCCATGCCAAAGTTTTTAATACCAAAATACCCACATTTTTCAAAAGTATCTGGAGGTACTGGCAGCCTAGTTTAGGGTTAGGTTCGACTTACTGGGATTATATATCTCACCCCGTCGTGGGACAACATTTTCAGGTCCCAAACGAAGGAAACCCGAGCTTGCTATGGATTGACATTTGAGGAAGTCATTGGAGGCAATGGAGATTAATCTGATTAAAACCTTAGGGATTGAATATATTCTTTGGAGTTAGAATTGTACCTGACTTTGATATTAATTAGAAGAATACCATTTTGTCCTAAGTCCTCTTGTGTTTTATTTTTTTTGGAGTTGTCCTCGCTTTCGCATGTATGTTTCATATAGATCTTTAAGCAATGGCCGTTGGTTCCTAGGAGATAATCAAAGGTAACGGCGGAGGTGGGATGCTCGCGTGCTCACCGGGTTCGGGGCGTGACATCCCTGTTCCAGTGGTATCAGAGCAAGGTCAGCTCGATCCAAAGTGATTGAGGTTTGGAGTGATAAGGAATGATGACTTGAGGATGATTAGATAGTGAGGCCCTTAGAATTAAGTATTGATTATTGAATCTCGAGGATTAGAGGATTATAGGCTTGAACTTGTGTTTCACTTTAATGGTTATAGTATCGATCTCGGTTGATGAATTTGAGTGGTGATATGATTGAGGTTCACGAGGAAGCAAATAGAAGTCAAAGAGCATTAAGCATGGATTTGAAGTGTAAGTGTGTTTGAGGTTAATAGATGATTGCTTATGAGTAAAGGGTCGATTTGATTTTATGATCGTGATTGTGACTTTGAGGTATATGGTTGATCCTAGGCACTGGATCTGTGAGATGAATGGTCCTTTGCGGCAATAGAAATCTTCTACTACTAAGAGTTGATCCGAGAGCAAATGTGATGTGGCGAGTATTGAGGATGGTCGTTTGTGGAATTAGAAACCTTCCATGGATAGGGTATTGATCTGAGAACGAATGTGATATGGGGAGTGTTGAGGACGATCATTCATTGCATACGTTTATGGCATTAAAATGACAGTTGAGGAAGGTGAATGCATGAGCTTATCATTATTAGACTTGACAAACTGTCGCTTGGTATGGGACGAGTTGATGGGATACCTACAAACTGTAATGAAGCATGTTATGGGACGTGTGGAACGGGACTCTCTTCGTAGATGTATGTCTTGGGACAACCTGCAACGACTAGGTCTGACGAGGGCGGGGAGTGTACGCCGGGACAGAGAGGTTCGGACAAGGAGCGGCTCCTGGCAGTCTTCTAAGATAGCAAGGAGGCAGGAATGACCTAAGTCATAAATTGAAAGAGAGAGTCTAGGTATCGGATTGAGTCTAATTTTGGTTAAGAGATGTATTGCACCAAGGTGATCCTCACAGTGAATTTTTTAAATTTGTATGGTATTTGTCATTACGTATGTGATTGGCATGGTTAGGAGCTTCGTACATGGCAGTGGGTGTTGTTTGAAAAAGGAAATTTACGCTTGTGTTTGGCCTGTATGGCGAGTTTTGGCATTGAATGCCATTGGGTAATGTCTTTTGAATGTGAGAAAGCCTATTGAGTTATTATTAAGTCGCAGATACGTCTGGACTTAAGGTGTATACGTTTGATGCATTAATTTGTGGTTCGAGAGTTTATTTGATATTGACCCAGTTGAGTTTTGGCCTTTGCCTAGTAATTGGCGAATAGCTGAGAAATTGCCTAGTTGAGGCTGGCTTGATGAGTAGTTACTGATGAAGGATGATTTGAAATCCCTGAATAATTGGCGATTGATTGAGGATTTGCTTAGAACCACTAGGCGGTTGATTGCTTGTGATGGCTATGATGTTGAGCAGCTTGAGACTGCTAGGCTCAAGGATATGACTTAATCCTTTAATTCCTGAAGGGAATTGTAATAGCTCGAATGTTATGAGAATCTAATAAGGTTGAACGACCAGAGTATGTTACAAGAGGATTGTTAGCTCGAGCATGTAAGATATGAAAGGACTCTAGAACTGAAAGGAGTCGTGAGAATTGAGTAAAGATGAACAACTGAAGTATGAGTGCTGAAAGAACATTTGGCTCAAGTTGGAAAAGTGCGCCAGACCCAATAATTGAAGGGGTCACGAGAACTTTGAATGGAAATGGGAAAAGTGGAAGGGTAGACAGACTCAAGAAGGAGTTGCCATTGTTACCCATGTTGTTGAGACTGTTGTGGCTATTGTTGGCAAGGTAAATGGTAGAGATCGTGGGAAGGACGATGGGAAATGAGAAATGTGGAAATGAACCATGAGAGCTTTGAATAACTTGTGAAGTGGATCATGAGGTTGAGATCGACTGAGGTTCGATGGAAAGATGATCCCGAAACTGCCTTTCTCTTGATTGAGAACTTGGAAAAGAAACCTTAGAGGTTTTGGGTACACTGAAGAAAGAAAGTGATCCTGATAGTTCCTAGCCTTAAGAGGCTGTTGATGATTGGTAAAAGGTCATCAAAGGAAGATTTTTTTTCCTTGAAGGCGCGGTATTTAACTGGATTGCCTTCGTCAAATTGTGCAATGAAATGTGACATTCTGCGATTGCTCGAGAGCAAAAGTTGTTTGGATTTTAATAGCCTTGCAAAGATCTGAAGACGATCGACCAATGTGAGACAGAGTTCTCAAGGTCGTTTAGGCATATACCAAAGGTGGTCCAAGACCCGTTGGGTAGGACAAAAGGTCCAGGAATGGATTGAATTCGAAGCCGCGTAGCTAGTTGATGCTTATGAATTTGAGAAGCTGTAATAAGCATAAATGAAAAGGTTAAATGATCGGAAGAGGTATAAGTGAGAAAGTTAACACTTACGGATCATAGAAACTGCCTATAAGGAATGGCTGATAGGCTGTTTACCTGGGCGTAAGGCCCATAGTGGAAAAAAATTGAATTGATAGTCCGTCTCTTTTGTCATGGGAAGTGTTAAGGGAAAAATTGGCATATTAGTTGCCTGGGTTTAATGATTCTATGAGATTGGTTGAGAATGAACTTAAACCATTAGAGATGGAATTATAAGATGTTATTCCCTAAAGGATAAGACGTTGTCCTTAAGAATGATTGGGCCATGAGATGGTCGCTGATGGAAAGAAAAGTGAATGGACTTGATAGTCCTGACTACGCGCGGTTCTAATGAATGGTTGAATAAGCGAAAAGGGTGCTTGGATTATAGCCGCATGGTGACTTGATTTATTCGAATTGAATTTCCAAGGTGTGGATATGTGGAAACCAAAAAGGGACCTCGATCCTTGAAACCTTGTCACTTGAGGTGATTGAGTTAATGAAAGAGGAAGGCTAAGTACGGTGGCATCTGAATTCTAAAGTAAAGGCATTGTTGTGGTATAGACGTCCTATGGAACGAGAAGGACAAGGTGGACTCGAGGCAAGGGAATGCCATTGAAGTGTATAGTTTCCTTCATAGGGTAAGAGGCCCTAGTGTGAAAAGTAGAGAACATCCGAATTGTCTTGATATTAAGATTGATCGTCTGGATTGAGGAAGAAGATGCAGAATTTGAATGATCCCTGGAAGTGAAGTCTGAGAAACTGTCCTGTAGATAGCATTGAATTCCAGGATATTGTCGACGTCCGGTTAAATTGATGAAATTGAGACATGGTTGCATTAGCTGGTTGTGAAACCCAGAAGCTGAGGCACTAATGCTTCCTGAGGAATGAGTGACAAAATTGAATGAAATATTGTATGGCCCTAGTGAGGACCCTTGAGAACAGAGAGCAAAGATATGAGCTCTCAAGTGAATGGTACCATGGACAGTTGAAATGATTCGACACTTGGAAGTAGAAGAACTGATAACAATCGAATTGAGTATTCAAGGAGTAATTGGATCGATTGTTACCGTCTTTAGAGACGATGATCAAAGGGATGTTAATCCACGGACATTAATGACAAAGGGATAGTGTGAATAAAAGTGACAGGGAGAAAAATCCAGACTTCTGAATACCTGGGGAAAGAACATTGAAATTGAGAGTGGGAATTTTAAAGTTCAAGGACGAGGAAACGTGCCAACAAGGAAAAACGTAACCGTTGTAAGATTGATGGAATAAATAGTCATTGGAGAATCTTGATTGGAATCGAGGACAAACTACTAAGTACTCAATCATGAATTTGCCTCAGAAGTCGAGAAGGCTATGGTTCGATGTGGACAACAGAGGTTAAACAAATGGAGCTTATATGTCCTGGACGATACGAGTCACTTTGGCCATATAAGAAACGGTGAGGCGTTGATACCCCCATAAGATTGGATGATTTCAAAGGTTGTAAATTTCGAGGACGAAATTTCTTTAAGGGGGGAAGAGTTGTGACATTCCGAATTCCGACACCTCTCAAGACTATGGAATGGAAGGATATCGATCGGTGTGTTTCAGTGGTATCTCGCTCGGAGCAGGTCACTCTCGAGTTAACTGACCGAAAGGGAAAGACTAACGCAAGGTCGGGTACGTGGACCTGAGGATTTTAAATAAGAAATGGCACTTTGACCATAAGGATTGTCGAGGGAATATTTTGGGCCAACAGAGATCGATCTTGGAACGATCATGGAATGCCTTGCTAGCATAATACGTTGGGACGCGGGTGATTCCGCTTAACCAATGTGTAATTTGCGAGAATTTCCTAAATCGGATTCCGATGATCAGGACCGCAGGAACTAGTGATAAACCCTCGCAATTACATGACAACCAAAGTCGCCACGGCTTGAGAAAAATTCCAAGGTCGATACGCGTAGTGCCTGCAAGAGTCGCCCGTCAGTTTGAGATATTGGAATTACAGTCGAAGATAATTCAACATGATCTTTGGCCTCGAATTTGGGTATTGGACATTGAGGAATTCCAACAATTTAAATGTTTGGACGCCGCCTCATCGAGGATAATTAGGATTGAAATTCACCTCATAAGGCTAGAGAAGTGAGGCGTTGGATTAGAAATGGAAATTTACCTTTTGCCCCTCGAAGATTAATCTTACCTTAAGATTAGAATAAGGGAATTTTAGTCATTTGGAGTTCCCCATGGCTGCTGAAAATTGGAGGATATAATGGTCATTTGATGCCAAGATTTTTTTAATACAAGAAGACAAGTGTCAAGATGGGAGTGGATGACATTGATGGACCAACTTTTAACCTACCATTCAAAGGAGTTGACCAAGGTGGACTAAAGTTAATCTCTCTCCTCTCTCTCTCTCTCTTCATTTTCGGATGGCCACTCTCTCTCTTCTCCATCATCATCTTCTTCTTCTTCCTCCAATGGCCGGCAGAACCCGTCGCTCAGCTCGCTGCCCAGGTCCGATCACCCCACTGTTTTGATCATAACTTTGTCGTCCGACATTAGTTTGAGGTAAAACCACCTCCATCTGAAAGATTATCGTCTTACCTTTCTAGGGATATATTATAAACTCAATTTAGCCCAGTAAATCCTTCCGTAGGTCGATTTGAATGGACAAAGGTCTGGACGAGGCAGATTCTGACCGGTTTTGGAGAGAGTCCGTTTTTGAGGGCTTCAAGGTTTCAAATGGCTCCAAATCTTCGGTGAGACTCTCTTGACTCTTAGTATTAGAGTTGGATGAGATGTGGTTGTAATTTTAGATGCATTAAGATGGGTTTCCATGTCTAATTTAAGATGGTTTTCGTGAGGCGAAACTGACCACTTGCACACCGAAGGGAATCGGCCCGATTGGAAGGCCTAGAACGATTTTCTTGCTTCAAAATTGTTGGTGAGCCTTCTAGACTTGTTGATTGATGTTTAACAAGATGGTTTGGTAGAGAATTGAAGTTTAGGATTGATTTATGGGCTGATTAGTGTGATTAAGAGCAGAACCGATTCTGCCCTAAGTTGTGACTATGCAAACCGAACCTCTTGAGGGATGAGGAAGGTGTTGCCTTGTTATAAATTCATCGTTAAGGCACCTTGGGACGTTAATTGATGTGTTGACGAAGTGTTTACTCGATGGAATGGAGATTGGTAGAGTTTTATTGATGGAATCGTGAAATTTCTCTTAGGATCATGCCATGCCTTGCTCTGGCTGTGAGTGGATTGAGCTTGGTGACTCAATTGGATTGGAATTGCTAGCTCAATTAAAGAGGTAAGTTATTCCTAAACCTTTATTAGGATGTTAGGTTACTAAAGGACGAAGCTTTGGGTTGGAATGAAAGGTTTTATGAAGTGATTTTGTGAGAGATGCGAGAAAACCCAAATCTGTCCTATTTTGACAAATTGAGCTTGAGTGGGTCATGGCATGGAAATGTTGAAATCAAGGTTGAATTGAGGAATCTTAACTTGATCATGGAATGTGGTTGGGATTTTGACATGCTTTGTGGAGATTTCCGTTTCGTTTGAGTATTTTGAGTGAATTGAATCACCAATTGAATTTCGAGATGATTTATGAAACCATGATTTTGTGTCAAGCCTTGAGTTTCGTGAAATGGCCGTGTTCATTAAA
Organism: Rhodomyrtus psidioides; assembly: GCA_021437785.1. Classification (NCBI taxonomy): domain Eukaryota; kingdom Viridiplantae; phylum Streptophyta; class Magnoliopsida; order Myrtales; family Myrtaceae; genus Rhodomyrtus; species Rhodomyrtus psidioides. The sequence goes on from JAILYB010000002.1 coordinate 15,479,098, forward strand.
TTGTCCGAGGCCTTGTTTGAATTAATTCATGTGATGCATGTGCTTGATTGAGAATTTTATGATGGGGAATATGTTTTGTCCAGTTGAGGGACATTTGAAACGAATGCCTGGTTTTGGCGATGAATCTCCTGTGTTGTTTTTGAATGATGAATTTTGAGGCATGAATTGTTTTCTTGAAATGAAAAAGCTGAGACTTTCTATGACTAAAATTTTTATGAATAAAATGGCGTGTGGGATCACCGAGGAAATTATGTGTGCACTGGCGTGTGGGATCGCCGGGAAAAATTATAAGTGCACGGGCGTATGGGATCGCCAATGGCGTGTGGGATCGCCGAGAATTTATAATTTGGCCAATGTGTTGGGAGGCAGTTACTCCCATTGGACCTGACGAGGTCGTGCGGCTAGAGAGTCCCATACTGACACGATTCATCTCGATTGATAATGGGCGTCGAGAGTCGTATGGTGACCGAATCATCTCTAGGTCCGGACGCGAGAGTCTCATATGTACCGACGGGTCATATGGAGATCGAATGATCTCGCAGCCCTAAAGTGGGCGGCCCAAGATGGGCGGAAATGGAAAGACTTGTTTAATGAGAAATTCAAAGAATGGGTTTTGAGAAATCGAAAATGCCTCATGTTTGAAAATTTGCCTCATGGTTTGAAATTGGCCCAGAGAGGGGCGTGAAAGGAAATTGGCCCAGAGAGGGGCGTGAAAGAAAAGAACGTATTTTCTGGATATTTCAAGGAATGATTCTTTTGAGAAAGAAATGAAAGCCGCCTCATGTTTTTGAGATGGAGTCTAGTGGTTGCGTGTGATTAAAAACCCTGCCTTTGTACGAAGCTTAGAGTTATCACGATTCTTCTTGATTGGATCAAGCTGTTTTGAAAGTACTAAATGCCATGTTTTGGAAAGTACCCCGTTTTGCCATGCCAAAGTTTTTAATACCAAAATACCCACATTTTTCAAAAGTATCTGGAGGTACTGGCAGCCTAGTTTAGGGTTAGGTTCGACTTACTGGGATTATATATCTCACCCCATCGTGGGACAACATTTTCAGGTCCCAAACGAAGGAAACCCGAGCTTGCTATGGATTGACATTTGAGGAAGTCATTGGAGGCAATGGAGATTAATCTGATTAAAACCTTAGGGATTGAATATATTCTTTGGAGTTAGAATTGTACCTGACTTTGATATTAATTAGAAGAATACCATTTTGTCCTAAGTCCTCTTGTGTTTTATTTTTTTTGGAGTTGTCCTCGCTTTCGTATGTATGTTTCATATAGATCTTTAAGCAATGGCCGTTGGTTCCTGGGAGATAATCAAAGGTAACGGCGGAGGTGGGATGCTCGCGTGCTCGCCGGGTTCGGGGCGTTACAAGAAGTATTGTCCTTGAAATGAAAATCAGATGTTGGTTATGTGGCTTGTCCCGAATGGATTCGAATCGCCATAATAGCCATTACAGAAACACATCATGCCTTCATGCATACACTAGCATGTGTTCAATTTTGCAAGATTCCGAGAAGCGGACTCAAAATCGGATTCATCCAAATGGAACCCTAGACGGGAGAATCCTCGATATCAAGAACTAGGTGATATGTATGTGTTCAATCAAGGGTTAAACCATTTTTCACTCACAAGAATGTCTATTCTATCCTACATGCAGGAACGTCTGATGAAGAGGGAAGACAACAAAAGAAGAACGCAGTAAAGCCTCTCTCACTTCCTGTAAGACGAAAAGAGCAAGAGAATGAACATTCACATGCCCGAACTTAGGAATAAACATTATTTTTGAAAAAAATGAATCCCTGACATTTATTGCACACCTGTCAGAACCAGAGATTGTCCAAGCATAATCCAAGTATGCATGATGCATCTTTGAAATCTCCGGTGGAATAAATACTTGAAGAAAAAAAATGATTTTTCCAAAAATATAGCTTGCTTAGATTGTCTAACAAGGATGTTCCTCCAGATGGAAGGCAAACCTAACCCAAACACGTCCTACATGCACTTGAGAGATGAGAGAAGTGTGAGAATAGGAAAGCCTGGATATGAGGCTATAAGGGCCCTTCGCATCGATTACATGGATTGAGATGACGGAGGCATTCATTTCTCTATCCTAAATACTACAGGTGACCATTGATAACCTTTTGAACGACGGTCGCATTCTTTACCCCTGTCAAGAACCACCACACATTGGGGCCAACTGGAAGTAAGTCCAATAGTATCAGGAGGTAAATGGTTAGAAATTCTCTTGCTCAGACTTGTATCAATCTTCGTGTGTTGATTGTCATTTTAACTTCTATGGTAATTCAAGTGCTTTAGGATGACGAAAAGCATTCGTTTCTCTATCCTATACACTTTTACTCTTTGCACAGCCCAGTTGAGCCTATACGTTCGTTTCACAAACTCGTTGGTGATCATTGCATATCCCAAGACGGAAGCAACGTCACTTCAAGAGTGGATGAGTTCAAAAGAATGGGAATTATGAAAAATTCCTGGGTTAATGTCTGAGTGCTGAGATTCAAGTTGTACATCTAGCACACTTATTTGACAAGCCTGATTCCCAAAAGAAAGGAAAATGTAGGATTTCAACAAAAGATGAGAAAAAGAAAAAAGAGAGAAAAATCCTATATTGGGCATCAAGAAAAAGCAAAGTGCCTGGTAAAAGCAAGGCCAATGCCCATCCAAATACTTGTACACTTGTGAATCATATGTTTGATCTTGTGAATGCCAAGCGTATTTCCGCAGCTAAATAAGCTTGGCATCCCTCATCTAGCAACTTTGTCTCTTCGAACGACGAAACTAAAGGAATAGAAATTCCTCCACAACTTCCCTTGAACTCAAAGCTAGGGCTACCATCTGGAGAAAAATGAATTACTCTATTACCATAATCAACTACAGCTCTTTGTTTATTTACCCAATCCATCCTAACGATCACATCAAAGTCAAACATAGGTAACACTGCCAGATCTATCTTTTCCTCTCTACCATCAATAACTATTTTGCAGTCCGCACAACCTAGTGAAACTAGAACTTTATCTTTTAGCGGGGTTGTAACATGTAATCTCATATTCAATGGCTTCAAATCCAAACCAACCATATCAGCAAATTGAGCAGATACGAAAGAATGCGAAGCTCCAGGATCAAATAACGCATAAACGACTTGGTCACACAAATAAATCATACATGTGACTACACCAGGCGCATTCTCTGCTTCACCTCGTGCCACATCATACACTCGTCCTTGGGCCGACGGTCGATTCAATTCATTCTGTGGAGCAGCAGTCGGGGGTCCCGCCTGTGGTCGTGGTCCCATAGGTCTAGGTCCTGGAATTTGGTTGGGATAGTTTCTCATCTGGTGGCCTAACTGACCACACTTAAAGCACGTGCCCGTTCTAGTCGGACAAGGTCCACTCCCATGTTTCCTCCCACAAAGACGACAGTTCAGGTTGGATTGGTGCGGCGGCTTCCCAATATTCTTCCTTGCGGGTGAAACAAAACGCCTGTTATTGGTCATTGGTCTCTTACCAAACTGGCGATTGTCTCGAAATGATGGGAATCGTGATCCGGACGCGGTTGACAGATTTCCTTGTAAGTTCTCGCTCTATCATTTGACTCCGCTCATAGATTTCATTGTAAGTTCTCAAGTTTATGGCCACCATCTGACTGCGAAGTTTGGGCCGTAAACCATCTCGAAACCTCCGTGCCTTTTCTAGCGGATCCTCAACATACCGTGGCGCGTATCTTGACAATCTAGCAAATTCAGCCTCATATTGATTCACTGTCATGTGATTCTGACGCAAATTCTGAAATTCCACTAGTTTCCTTTCTCGCGTAGTTTCAGAGAAATACTTGTCATTGAAAATAGCGGTGAAAGCAGCCCAATTCAAGGCAGTATCTTCAGGAAATACTCCATCCTTCGTAGCATTCCACCAGTCATTTGCGGTCCCCTTCAGCTGGTAAACCGTCAAAAGCACTTTATTCTCATCATTACATCTTAAAACCCCAAAAGTTTTCTCGAGTTTTTCTATCCATCTAGGCGCCAACTCTAGGTCACCAGTACCATCAAACTAGAGTGGTTTTAACTTCACAAACTGTTCAACTAACTGACCCATTTGCCTGATGCATTGCCTACTTCCACACCCTGGCCACTATTCTCATTAACTCTAGTATTACCAGCTTCAACGCCCTGGCCAATGCTGACGTTAACTCCATCACCTACATTATTACCTGTCGTCGCATTGATAGTAGCCAAGGCAGCTCCCACAGCCTGAGTAATGGTGGCGTCTCTATCTTGAGCTTGTCTATCTATCAAATTTTCGATTCGTTCCAAAGCTCTCAGGACTTCACCCATTGCAGGATTCTCTACTACATGTGGCCTCAAACTAGAAGCTCCACCTCTAGGTCTCCCACGCCTGCCAGGTCGATCGCTCATTCTTATACTACATGTATCACTATAATTCCACCACAAAATTAGAGACTTAGCTCATCTACAGAAGTCCAATGGTTCCATACTACATAACCAGGTAGCAATCAAATCAAGGCAACCATTCACTCCGTCATTCTCAAGAGCACAACAATTAGGAACACATAACATACCTCAATTCCAGACGCACTGCAATTTAGTAAAATCAGGACATTCGACACTTCATCAAACAAGTGTCCACAATCAATACACACGCTAGGTACGAAGCTTGGTCAATGTCACGCCCCGAACCCATTTGGTCCGCGAACATCCCACCAAGGACTTGCCATTCACTTATAGCTGCCCAGGACTCATCGGCCTTCAATCTTCACTATCCATTAAAATTATGAAAGCGAAAAACAACTCCACTCATAAAAACAACATGATGACTTGGGATAGGAACATGGTACACTTCACATATCTTTTAAAATAAACACCAATCTATATAGCTGTCAAGTAAAAATGGCTTAATCCTAATCCACAAATTTCAAAGACAATCTCTAAGGCCACAAAATACCTTATATTCAACCATCAACTGCTTCCTCGAATGCCACTCCTTGGCAAACATGGTGCTCCGTCACTTGGGATCTGAAAAATGTTAATCCCCAACAGGGTGAGATATAAATCTCAGTAAGCAAACCCTAAATCTAGACCTGACCACCAGTCCCACCAGACTACACCACAAAGCAACATACTGAAGCTCATCAAGGCATTAGCATATAGCATTTCAATATCACTTCCTTATGGCACTTGACATAAAGAAAGTCACCATCAAACACGTCACATAATATGATATCCAACTTCGCACATTAGTATAAACCAAACGTACACTTTCATAAGTCATAAGAATGATAATATTATGACAACAAGAACAAGGAAATACGACAGGACATTTAGGCATTCCAATTCAATCCTACTCTAACCATCATTTCATAAATGGGTCTAAGCTTCATACTAAGGCAATTCACAAATCACATACTCATATAGGGCATTTCATATCATAAATATCAATTCAATATATCAAAGACCGCGTAATAACGCATTAGGCTATCATATTGTATAAGGCAGGACCCCCCGTAATAACGGCTCCAAGGTCGTACTTTCACTTTGCCAGACCCCCCGTAGAAACGGCTCCCAGGTCGCACTTTCATTTGGCCGGACCCCCCGTAGAAACGGCTCCCAGGTCGCACTTTCATTAGGCCGGACCCCCCATAGAAACGGCTCACAAATCATGTTTTAACCCTCATTGGTTAATATGTGACCACATATAACATAAATCTTTCAATCAATTAGTAACTTATTACTCAATATCATGGCCGCGTCACAATGCCTCAGGCTATATAACAATTTCTCAAGACCTGCGTAATTACGCATCAGATCGAATCCTGATCAATAAACCCACCTCATCTTAGGCGCATCAGGATACTACATGCACATAAGCTCATAATTAAATCAATTATAGCTAACTATATTCAATCGTGCATTTCATAAATTCACGGCATCATTCGGTAATCGCACTCTCAATTTCATACCACGATACCACATTACATCAATCAATGAAGCTAGGCCATATTAATACTTCATGATCGAATATAATTTGATTTAATGAATCACCATTCATCACCACAATCATTCGGCCAGGTCAACGCAATGGAATCAATCAATCGATTAAACCCTTCCAAGCATCAATTTAGCACACGAGGCCGAATCCACTAGCTATGGTGTTATCCCAATCATTAAATCCCACATCTAGCTCATGGACAAAATAGTATTAAGGGTTATTAGGTCATTTTCATGCAATGTACCACCAAACCATACCATGGCCGAATGCACATGGACACAATCAAGAGATCACTTAACTCGATCAAGCTCAAACAAGTTCTAGCATTCAGTTCACACGAGAACACATCTCCTAACTTAGCTCAACCATGATTTCAACACTTCATGGACCATAACTCATCAACACAATTTGTTCCCAGCAACATAGATTCGGCACCTTAGAGATTCCATCTAGAACAACTACTAAATCACTCAATAACTACCTCTCATTCGGTCCTTCCATGATCTAAGGTACTAACAAAGGGTTAGAGCTAGCTTACCAAGGTGTTAAGCGAAGAGAAGTCCTCAGAACCCTTCTTGAAGCCGGCGATCAAAATTGCTTCGGGGAAAATTGCAGGCTCGGTTCCTTTGAGATCCAACCGAAAATGACAAGGATTCAACATCAAAAACTCATCTAACTTCAACCTCTAATCCTCTAACTAGCTCATCTAGGCTCCAAGAGTCACTTACCTCAAGTTAAACAAAAAGGAACTCCAAGAATCGTCCGGACTCCTCACGGTTCCTAATTTGGTTGGCGGCGGTTCGCGCGGTCTCGGCTTGGACGGTGGCCCCTCACCGTTCCAAGGAAGAGAGGAGGTCGTGAGGATGAAGAAATGGTGGTGGCTAACGGCGGTGGAGCGGTGGCCGGCGTTGGTTCAGCGTGAGGGAGCCGAGAGGAAAAGAGAGAGAGCTTGAGAGAGAATAGAGAAAATGAGAGAGAGAATGTGTTCATCCATCATAAAGAGAAGAGAGGAAATGGAGGGAGAATGGGTGAGTGGGGTGGTTGACAAGGAAATGACTAGTAGTTGGTGGGAGTGGTTTATGACATGAATAGTTTGATGGAAATGACTCGTAGTTGGTGGTTGGTAATGGGGAAATAGCCAAATCAACTTGTCTAATCCCTTCTCCAATAATTCAATGGCCAAAAGACTTATTTGCCCCTTAAAATTCGGCTGAAGAAAGGGGTGGAAAATGTCCATTTTGCCCTCGCTTAATTCTAAGAGAAAAGGCACTAACTTAGGGGTAAAAGAGTAATTTCCTATCGTCGGTCCGAATTTCACTTTTCTAATTGATATTAGGCGAGTTCTAATCTTATTAGTTATGGATGAGGCGACGTCCAATTTATTACTGTTGGAATTCTCGAATACCCGATGCCCAATTCCGAAGTCCAATCCGTGGCTAAAATCCATCAATGGCAATTCCAGTGTATCTCAAACTAACGGGCGGCTCTTAGGAGTTACGCGTATCGACCCATGACTAATGTCACGTTTAAGAGTTATTCGAGTCATGGCGACCTTGGTTGTCATGTAATTGTGAGGGTCAATCGCCAGTTCCAAAGGACGCGATCGTCAAGAATTGGTTTAGGTTGATTCGTAAATTATACGATGGTCGAACGGAATCACCCGTGATCCAATTGTATAACACTGGCAAATCGTTCCAAGACCAATCTTAGACCGGCCTATAATGGCTCAAAATTTTACCTCGGCAATCCTTATGGTCAAGGTATCAATCCATGGTCGAGTACTTTGGTCCACGTACTTAAATCCTACTTAGCCTTTCCCCATCGGTTAGTCTTCTCAAGAGTGGCCAACTCTGAGAGAGATTTAACTGGAGCGCACTGACAATATGTCTCATGAAATCTTCCTTCGAAAAGGGTCGGATTTCAGAATGTCACAACTCTTCCCTCCTTATAGAAATTTCGTCCTCGAAATTTACCATGAATCCCACCAAACTCAACAACTAGGTGCTGGCACCTCATCACTTCTCTACTTTCCTCGGTGGTTCCCTTTTGTTACCAAATCCCAAACAAGTCTACATACCTCGGACTCGACTTTCCAAACCAGGTAAGCCTTGCATAGGTGATGCCTTAAGGAAGACGTGATCTCCCACTTGCAGTTCTAAAGATCTATATTGTTTGTCCGCACAATTCTATTATCAATGCCAAGGCCTGGGGAATGGCGCATTGGGCCATCAGACTCATCAAGGATCCGCGCAATATGCCTCAGATCAGTATACTTTTTCGAAACCCACGCCTCAACGTTTCAGGTTAACATCTCGCGTAACAACGCGTCAGGATGGGTACAAATCCCCGCGTCAACACGCTTCAGGGTATTACGTGACGATCTATACATAAGTTCGAGTAATGTGATTCACAAGATAAACTAAGGACTCACCCATGCTATCCAAAAAGGCTTAATACGGTCCGATGCCATCGTCAGTCAGTCTCTAATAAAGTCATTTCAAACTGGGATAGATCATTCACAAAAGTCCTCACTCAAATATCTTGACTAAGGTAAGGAACCAATCATCAGCCAGTCATCAAATCTTCCTACTGGCAATTGTCACTGCAAGCAACTCCACCAGGTGTAGCTATTCATTCCTACTTCCTTTAAAGCTTGTAGTACCCGCTTGCACCATACTCTCAATCGCCTGATCCGACCTCTCAGATTGTCTACATGTCCACGTGAAATAAGGTGTGCTATATCATGATTTCGTCCTCATGACGTCTCAAAGACTCTTCCAAAAGTTATGGTGAACTTAGAATCTCTATTTGGCACAACAATCATTGAATTTCCGTAAGATTCGCCTGACACCTATACAATTTATCTCATGGTCCTCTTGACCTTTCAAATGACCCCATGGCCAAATTCATAATAATCCGTCCTCAGTTCCAGTCGAGAGTTTCCCACGACTAGGGTCACTCGTCAAACTTATCCAGTCGTACCTTCCTTCGTTGACACATTTGATTCTTAGCCACGAGCTTGACTATTTCTCTTTTCAGTCTATATCATCACTAGTATTGACACAAGTCTTGGTACTCCTTGGTAAATCCATGGGACACTATAGTCATCATGATGAGTTCCCAACATGACCTTGCCCTCTAGGTCCTTTATCATCGTATACTTACATTCGTTCATGAAGCTTCTAGGTCTATCCGTGGGTACGTAAGAGTCTGGATTTTCTCCCTGTTGTAATCTCTTCCATGCTCTCTAGGCATCAGGACCCGCAGATCACAATGCTTTAGCCCCCGAAAACTCCTTTCATGTTCATTCAGCCATTCGCGCCGCATCTCGTCCTTAGTCCATTTCATTAATAGGACGACTCTTGCCACGACTCGTCTATAGCAAACCATCAATTCCAGTAACTCCAAACTCCAGTAATCCATACTGTTTTCTGACAATCCATTACTTATACTAATCCTCAAGGGTTCCACAGGAAATCCATTTCCCATAGGCTTTATGACCTAGAACTTGCCTTATTAGACCCAAATCTCGCGCTCTTATATTCTGCATACCTCGAGCGTCCTCTTAGAGTCCATGTAATACCTTCCAAAGGCCGTTCGTGCTCTTCATGATTCCTTGATTTCGATCAATTCCTTTCAATCGAAAACTTTTAATTCCATGAGCGACTATCATATCTCAAAATCATTTGCCTATTATAAGTCTATAATCTCAAGTCTAGTCGCCATTCACGACGAATCCATACGCATTCGATTACGACTGGCCTTTAATCCAAATATTCCTTGTCCACTTCCCTGCATACATCTCGTCTCACACCATCTAAAGCCATCAATAGCAATCGATAACTAGAACCATCAAGATGTAATGCAATTCAAGTCTAAATCCATTAATACCAGTCGTTCCTTTATAACTCATATTCACAACTGAAGCTTATCAGTCAGTCGCTTCCATTTCGACATATTGTCTAATCCACTGTCGATCTTTGGACTATAACCACAAATAACCATAAAGATCATCGCTTAAGGCCAATACTGAAACTATCAGAATGCAACAAAATCTGAGCCTATAACTCTTGAGACACTATCTGGTGACGTTCACTCTTAATACCCAGACGATAGAATTCCTCTTCATTTCGTACCAGGGCCTCTTACTCTATGAGGAGACTACACTTCTTAGTGGCATTCTCTTGTCTCGAATCCACCTTGTCTTCCTCGTTCCATAGAATGTCAGTCTTGAAGTCTGCATCAACAGCGGTACCTTTACTCCAGGATCCAGATGTCACCATACTTGACATTCTTCTTCTAATAACTCTATTACCTCAACGACAAGGTTCTAAGGGGTCGAGGTTTCTCTTTAGTCTCCACAAATCCACACCTTGGGTATTCAAATCGATTAATTCAGTTCACCTTGCGATCATAACCTAAGCACCTCTTTTCGATTACTCATCTATCCATTAAAATCACAAGTATCCAAGACTATCATGTCCATTCACTCTCTTTCTCATCAATGACTATCCCATGGTCTAATCGTCCTTTAGAACATCGTCCTATCCTTTAGGGGTCAACCACTTAGAACTCCATTCTCGATGGTTCGGTTCAATCTCAAACAACCTCATAGGATCATTGGACTCGAGTAGACTAGCATGCCGATTTTCCTTAACACTTCCCATGGCAAAAGAGACAAATCACCAATTTCCTTTCTAGGCCTTACGCTCTGGTATCAACTATTCCTTATAGGTACATTCTATGTTCTATAAGCGAAAATCCTCTTTACTCATGGTTTCTCCAGTCATTTAGCCATTCAAAATGAGGTTCATCACAACGCTTCAGATCTAAGAATATCAATTCGCTGTGATGCTTCGAACCTCAATCCATTCTTGAACCTCCTTGTCCTTATCCAATGGGTTCCTAACCATCTTTGATGCATGCTTGGGCAGTCTTGAGAACTCTACCCCATAATGGCAGATCTTTCTCTGATTCTCACAAACTTCAGGGGCTCCACCAACTCTTGCTCCTTAGCAATCTCAGTAATGTATTCCTCATTGATCAACTAAACGAAGACAATCCGGTTAAGTGCTATGTCTTCTAGGAGAATTCTTCCTTAGGTAACTATTCACCAATCATTAGCAGTACCTTGGAACGTTAATCATGTGACATTCTGAATTTCCTACCATTTTGAGGCTGTTGAATGTGAATGTACCTTACGATGTATTTCAGTTTTGTCTCGCTCAGATCTGATCAATCTTGAGTAAACTGACCAAAAGGGAAAGGCTAACGCATAACAAGGTACGTGGACCTAGGAAACTCGAAAAAGGAAGTGACGCTTTGACCATAAGGATTGTCGAGGGAACATTTAGAGCCAATGAGGCCGATCAGATAATGATTATGGAATACAATGCTAGCGTTATATGATTGGATCACGGGTGAAGCTGCTTAACCAATGTATAATTTGCAAATTTTCCTAAATTGAACTTTGACGATCGAAGCCGTCGGAACTAGCGATGAACCCTCGCAATTACATGACAACCAAAGCTGTAATAACTTGAGTTATCCTCAGTGTGATGAGAATCACAGAGTCGATACGCGTAGTGTTTGCAAAAGTCGCCCGTTAGTTCGAGACAAACTGGAATTTCGATCGGCGGACGAATGATCATGAAATGGAAGCTCAAAATAGGCAATTGGAAATAGAGAATTCCAATTATGAATAGGAATTTGACAATGTCTCGCCTAATGGTAGTTTCGAATTGGAAAAGTGAAGTTTGGACTGAAAGTGCAAAAAGACCATTTTGCCCCTGGACCATTTACCCTTGCCTTAAGACTTCATGAAGGACGAAATGGATAATTCCCCTCCCCACCTATGGCTTCCGAAAATTCATGAACAAGGGTCAAAGGATTGGTCAAAGCCTTGGTTGCATTATTGGTCCATGCCACATGTCACCCATTGGAGGCCTTAAGCATTTATTACCCATCTAATCCCATCTTATCAATTTGTGCCTCAATTATATGTGTGAAACACCTTATTAGCAGCCCTTCAGCCGTGGATTACATTCCCCCACCATTTCCCTTTGAATTTCCTCTCTTTTTCCTTCTTACCAAAAACTGCCGAGAAAGACAGTTTTCTGCCCTTCTGTTCGGTCCGTACGAACGGTTCTTTCTTGAGTCTTTTGGTCGATCCCTCTTACGACAGGTTATATCTATTTTTCCTTGACAATTTTCCGTTTTTTTCATGATTTTTGGAGGTCTGGTTGATTTATGGTGATTTTTAGAAAAAAGGCGGACGGATTCTGAGCTAGCTGAGGAGAAGTGCTGGTTCTAGCTCTTAGAAATTCCAAATGACCTCAAATCTTTTAGGAGAGCTTCATAACATCTAGTACTATATTCAGATGGTTTATGGCTACAAATATATGGTTTTAGAATGAGATTTCATGGTTGATTTGAGGTGGTCTTTACCGAACAGATTCTGCCTCCTCCGACCGGTAGAGGATCCGTGAGCTTTTGAGGTCCGCCGAGGTGTCGCCTTGCCCCAAAATTTGTTGGTAAGCTATCCTAAGACATGATATTACATGTTAGCAAAGGATAGATGAGTTATATTGGAGTTTTGATGGTCGGTTTATATGGAAACTTGTTGGAACAGAATCTGCCCGGCACTGAACAGTGTAGGATTCAAAGTTTGTAGCGGTTCTTGAAGGAGTTCATTGCTTAATTAGCTAGGTAAGAAGACTTCTAACCTTTTGCTAGGATGTTGAGTCACTAAAGGGTGGAATTTTGGTTGAATTAAAAGGGTTTAAAGGACTGATTTGGTGAGAAATACCCGTAAGACCCGAAACCGTCCAAATCCCGTTTTCTGCGCACACCGATTTTAAAACGGCCCGTTCTAATTCATCCGATGTCCAAATTGAGCACCATTTTCGCCCACACGACCGTAAGATCTTGAAGTTTAATACCATGAAATTTTTTTTCCAAAAAATTCAGTAGAAAAATTGTAGTTTTCTCGAGAGTGAACCTGGTCGTGGTGAGTATTTTTGTGGTTTGGGGTCATTGATGACTTTTCTTGATTGAATGCCCCTTTAACATGCCTAAGGAGCATCGATATGATGCTGTGGTTGTTTGGTGATGATATGCCGTGTGTGAATTTGGGCATGTGATGATTAATTGGGTTCAATTGAAGGCTTTAATGCTTGGTTTTGCACTTGATGTCGCATGAGGCCTAATGTAGTGATATGCATATGCTTGATGGCCGAATGATATGCTTGAAATGGTGAATTGGTTGTGATTGAACCGTGTGCCTTGAATGGCGATGAGATGACATGATGCCAGGAATGGCCTGTGATTGTGAAAAAATGGCTTAATGAGAAAGAATCACTGTTTGTTTTTATGGCCAATGCATTGAGCCGGGGAGGGAGTTACTCCCATTGACCTAACGAGGTCGTGCGGCTAGAGAGTCCTACCTTGACCGAATCATCTCGAAGGCTGTAAGAATCGAGAGTCAGGTAGTGACCGAATCATCTCTAGGTCCGGACGCGAGAGTCCTATAGTCGACCGAATCATCTCGATGGTGCGGAGTGTCGAGAGTCGCTATAGAGACCGAATCATCTCGCAGCGAGAGTCATGATGACCGAATCATCTCGATAAGACGTCGAGAGTCATATGATTGACCGAATCATCTCGCGGCCAAGTGGGGCGGCCCTTGATGGGCGTAAAGAAGATAAAAGACTGAAACATGGTTCTTGATATGTTTTCGAGTCTGTATGCTTGAATTGGCTGGAATGCCTGGGATGCCTGGAGCGCATGGAATGTCTATATTGCATGTATTGCTTGAGAAATTCGGATAGGAAAGTGAAAGTGTGAAAGACATGAACTTGAATGCCTGATATGCCTGAGCTGCTCTGTTATGACCAATTGCTTGAATGTCATGTGTGAAAAAACATTTTTTTTGTCAAAATTACATATTTTCAAACGAGCCTGGAGGTACCAATAGTCTAGCTTAGGGTTAGGGTCCACTTGCTGAGATTATTATCTCACCCCGTCGTGGGACCAACATTTTCAGACCCGAAGCACTGGTGGAGACCCTTGAAGGAAGATGATGACGTGAAGGTTGATGATGAATTGACTTGATGAGAAGTTTGTTTTTTCTATTGAAGTCTATGAGGACCTCTTAATGTTTCGAAATTAGAATTATACATTGAATTCATGATTTACCTTGGGAGTAAAATGCTTTTGTATTGGAACGTCCTAAAGTCATCATTTGTACTAAAGGGAAGAAGTAGTTATCTCATTTCCGCTTGTGCCCTTTCATTGTAAGGATTTGATAAGTCGAAGGCCGTGGATCCTGGGAGACTATAGAGTTATAACGGCCTGGTGGGATATTCGCGTGCTCGCCGGGTTCGGGGCGTGACAAATCACTAGGGTCATCTTCTCATCAGTGCACCCTAAGGCTTCTAAGGCCTTCTTACAAATCCTCAATCCAGGTAGGATCAGTCTCACGACTACATTCCCTACCAACTCAATCAACCTTGACTTTACAAACTATCCCACAAGCTAGTCCCTTTGCCAACTGATATACTCGTCCCCAAGATCCTCCTTCCGATTACCACCATTAGTTCTAATAATCACAACAGCAATAGCCTTAGCTGGCTAAGTTACAATGGCAGCCCAATCTGAAGCTTATCCCCTCATCAAATTCTCAGTCTCTTCTTAAGGCTCTCTCGACTTTATCAACTCTCAAATCTCCCACAACTTGTGGTCTGGAGTTAGGCGCTCCTCTGACACCTTTATCTCGATTGCTCATTCCTACTAGGCTCTAACATCACAAGAGCCACTACAGTTCCACCAAAGGATTCAAGGACCTAAGCTATCTACTCAAGTCTAGCAGTCCTAAACTGCTCACCACAATGGTAACCATAAGCCAGCTACTAATTACCAAGCAATTACAAGCAACACTCAGCCAGGAGTCAATCATCAAACAAGTCTCAACTAGGCAAACATCAAGCAAGCACTCATGGCATCAATTCAATGAGATAATTCCTCGTACCTTAAGTCTTGCCGCACCTGCGACTTAGCGAAATTACAACATGCTATTCAGTTCTCAAATAATCCTCAGCCAAAATACACTTGATGCCAAGTAGGCCAATCATAGATCAAGCATTCAAAGGCACCCTTCAAGAATTTCTCATCCATACCTCAACCCTAGATGCATCTGCCCGTTAGCACAGCCATAATCAGCTATCCAACCAAACACTCGGTAAGCAACACTTAGTGCCAAGTACGAAGCTCTAGAACCTCTAATCGCATACGGCGATGCACACCAATAATGTCATTCACATGCACCATATTAAATGCCACGCAACGTTTGAAATTTCATCTTAAGGATCAGCTTTAATGCAATAAATCTTTTGATAAAAGAATCAGACTTAGCCCGATACCTAGACCCAACCCTTTAAATGTATGATTTAGGTCATTCCTGCCTCCCTTTCTATCTTAGAAGCCTGCCAGGAGCCGCTCCTTGTCCGAACTTCTATGTCCCGGCGTACACTCCCCGCCCTCATCAGACCCGGCCTTTGCAGGTTGTCCCAAGTCATACACCTACGATGAGAGTCCCGTTCCACACGTCCCATAACATGCTTCATTACGGTTTATAGGTATCCCATCAGCTTGTCACATACCAAGCGATAGTTTATCAAGTCCGATAATGATATGCTCATGCATGCACATTCCTCAACTTTTATTTTGACGCCATAAACACATGCAATGCATGATCGTACTCATTGCTCGTCACATCCCAGTCGTTTCTCGATCAATTCTTATCCATAGAGGATTTCTAATTCCACAAATGACCGTCTCACAAATCGATTTTTCCCTCAGTTTAGCCATATACCTCAAGGCCACAATCACGATCACACAATCCAGTCGACCCTCTACTCATGAGCAACTCCCTATTAACCTCAAGCACATCCACAACCTCAGATCCATGCTCATGGCTCCTCAATTTCTGATTACTTCCTTGTGAACCTCAATAAAATCACCACCCAAGATATCAATCAAATCAATTCTAGAACCATCGAAATGTACACGAGTTCAAGCCTACAGTCCTTAAAATTCAGTGGTCAATGCTTAATCCTAAAGGTCTCACTATCTAATTGCCCCCAAGTCATCACTCCTTATCACTCGAAACCTCAATCATGTTGGATTGAGCTGACCTTGCTCTGATACCAAATAAACGGTGATGTCACGCCCCACGTCCCTGGTAGCGCGCGGACATCCCTTCACTGTACTTTCTTCGCGGTCGGTCGCAAGGATCGAAAACACTTAATGATAAACTCGCGAAATGGGATGCACATGCGGAAGCGATAAATAGACTCCATATATAAAACTACGACAAGATGACTTAGGAGGTAATCTATACAATTTGAACATGTCGGTTTACAATATTCAGCTTGAAATCATAACACATGACTGGGTCGGTCCTAAACCTCAATCATTTTATTTTCTAGGAAACATCCGAAAAGAAGTGGTACAACTACTCCTACACATCCGATTTGACAACAGCCATCAACTTTAGTCCAGACTCTCTAGCTTCAAGATCAGCATCGGGATTCTCAGTATATCATCGGGGTCAAGGCTTGGGGTCTGAAAAATGGGTCCCACGACGGGGTGAGATAAATCTCAATAAGCTAATCCTAACCCTAAGCTAGGCACTTAGTACTTCTAGACACTCCCAAACACATGCGATTCTATTTTCAATACAAACATGGCAAAGTCCCCAAATAGCATGACAACAAGAACAAGGAAATACGACAGGACATTTAGGCATTCCAATTCAATCCTACTCTAACCATCATTTCATAAATGGGTCTAAGCTTCATACTAAGGCAATTCACAAATCACATACTCGTATAGGGCATTTCATATCATAAATCTCAATTCAATATATCAAGGCCCGCGTAATAACGCATTAGGCTATCATATTGTATAAGGCAGGACCCCCCGTAATAACGGCTCCTAGGTCGTACTTTCACTTTGCCAGACCCCCCGTAGAAACGGCTCCCAGGTCCCACTTTCATTAGGCCGGACCCCCCATAGAAACAGGTCACAGGTCATGTTTTAACCCTCATTGGTTAATATGTGACCACATATAACATATATCTTTCAATCAATTAGTAACTTATTACTCAATATCATGGCCGCGTCACAATGCCTCAGGCTATATAACAATTTCTCAAGACCTGCGTAATTACGCATCAGATCGAATCCTGATCAATAAACCCACCTCATCTTAGGCGCATCAGGATACTACATGCACATAAGCTCATAATTAAATCAATTATAGCTAACTATATTCAATCGTGCATTTCATAAATTCACGGCATCATTCGGTAATCGCACTCTCAATTTCATACCACGATACCACATTACATCAATCAATGAAGCTAGGCCATATTAATACTTCATGATCGAATATAATTTGATTTAATGAATCACCATTCATCACCACAATCATTCGGCCATGTCAAGGCAATGGAATCAATCAATCGATTAAACCCTTCCAAGCATCAATGTAGCACACGAGGCCGAATCCACTAGCTATGGTGTTATCCCAATCATTAAATCCCACATCTAGCTCATGGCCAAAATAGTATTAAGGGTTATTAGGTCATTTTCATGCAATGTACCACCAAACCATACCATGGCCGAATGCACATGGACACAATCAAGAGATCACTTAACTCAATCAAGCTCAAACAAGTTATAGCATTCGGTTCACATGCGAACACATCTCCTAACTTAGCTCAACCATGATTTCAACACTTCATGGACCATAACTCATCAACACAATTTGTTCCTAGCAACATAGATTCGGCACCTTAGAGATTCCATCTAAAACAACTACTAAATCACTCAATAACTACCTCTCACTCGGTCCTTCCATGATCTAAGGTACTAACAAAGGGTTAGAACAAGCTTACCAAGGTGTTAAGCGAAGAGAAGTCCTCAGAACCCCTCTTGAAGCCTGCGATCAAAATTGCTTCGGGGAAAATTGCAGGCTCGGTTCCTTTGAGATCCAACCGAAAATGACAAGGATTCAACATCAAAAACTCATCTAACTTCAACCTCTAATCCTCTAACTAGCTCATCTAGGCTCCAAGAGTCACTTACCTCAAGTTAAACAAAAAGGAACTCCAAGAATCGTCCGGACTCCTCACGGTTCCCAATTTGGTCGGCGGCGGTTCGCGCGGTCTCAGCTTGGACGGTGGCCCCTCACCGTTTCAAGGAAGAGAGGAGGCCGTGCGGATGAAGAAATGGTGGTGGCTAACGGCGGTGGAGCGGTGGCCGGCGTTGGTTCGGCGTGAGGGAGCCGAGAGGAAAAGAGAGAGAGCTTGAGAGAGAATAGAGAAAATGAGAGAGAGAATGTGTTCATCCATCATAAAGAGAAGAGAGGAAATGGAGGGAGAATGGGTGAGTGGGGTGGTTGACAAGGAAATGACTAGTAGTTGGTGGGAGTGGTTTATGACATGAATAGTTTGATGGAAATGACTAGTAGTTGGTGGTTGGTAATGGGGAAATGGCCAAATCAACTTGTCTAATCCCTTCTCCAATAATTCAATGGCCAAAAGACTTATTTGCCCCTTAAAATTCGGCTGAAGCAAGGGGTGGCAAATGTCCATTTTGCCATCACTTAATTCTAAGAGAAAAGGCACTAACTTAGGGGTAAAAGGGTAATTTCCTATCGTCGGTCCGAATTTCACTTTTCTAATTGATATTGGGCGAGTTCTAATCTTATTAGTTCTGGATGAAGCGACGTCTAATTTATTACTGTTGGAATTCTCGAATACCCGATGCCCAATTCCGAAGTCCAATCCATGGCTAAAATCCATCAATGGCAATTCCAGTGTATCTCAAACTAACGGGCGGCTCTTAGGAGTTACGCGTATCGACCCATGACTAATGTCACGTTTAAGAGTTATTCGAGTCATGGCGACCTTGGTTGTCATGTAATTGCGAGGGTCAATCGCTAGTTCCAAAGGACGCGATCGTCAAGAATTGGTTTAGGTTGATTCGCAAATTATACGATGGTCGAAGGGAATCACCTGTGATCCAATTGTATAACACTGGCGAATCGTTCCAAGACCAATCTTAGACCGGCCTATAATGGCTCAAAATATTACCTCGGCAATCCTTATGGTCAAGGTATCAATCCATGGTCGAGTACTTTGGTCCACGTACTTAAATCCTACTTAGCCTTTCCCCATCGGTTAGTCTTCTCAAGAGTGGCCAACTCTGAGAGAGATTTAACTGGAGCGCACTGACAATATGTCTCATGAAATCTTACTTCGAAAAGGGTTGGATTTCAGAATGTCACACAAGGGCTCTCTGGCCATTTAGTAAAGTATTGGGGCTCTCTGGCCAATTATGATGCACAAGGGCTCTTTGGCCAATTACCAAGTATCCGGGCACTCTAGCCAATTACGATGCACAAGATCTCTCTGGCCATTTAATATCATAGATTCACAAAAGGTAAATCTCATCATGTATCTCAATTCTCAATATCAATGCCCACGTAACACGCATCAGGCAGCCTGTATAATAACACATTAGACTAGGATACTACCCGCGTAATAACGCATCAGGTTAGCAATCCTTACTTGGCCAAGTGCAATATCCCGCGTCAGTACACCTCAGGACACCACTTGCCATTCACAGACCTGCGTCAATACGCCTTAGGTCGAATCCCGCGTCAATACACCTCGGGATTTACTCAAGCCCCGCGTTTAACGCATCAAGGCATCACATGAATATGCACTCATGAATCAATCCATCATAATATAATCATCACACGATTGCATCAAGCAATTTAAGCCATAGGCTTCACCAATCAGTCAATCCATCCAACCAATGTTAGCACCTAAATTTTAATTTTTAGAAAATTCATTTATTTCATAAAATGAGAATTAATCCTAATTCTCGCAAAAAAAAAATCATGCATTACATATTTCATTTGTCTGTCATGCATTGGCAATCAGTCGCTGGCGATCTCAATTGAGCAGAATTTAACAAGCAGCGGAACCGAAATGAATTCGGGAATTTTCGATCATGAAAGGGGGAATTACCGGAAATTATAATTGTCTCGATTTAAAATCTCATTCGGTCCGTTTTAATTTTGTGAAAATAAGGCTTTTAATTAATCATTTGTTTAATTAATTAAAGCCCACATAGGCCCTAAGTCCGTGCGAATGAGCCCATCTGAGAAACCCTAGCCCGATAGGATTATCCAAGAATCATTGAGTTATGATCCTACGGTGGATATCGCGTCAGAAATATTTAGAGTCGATGGCTTGGATTGAATCTTAGAGCACAACCCTAATATTCACAATATATACCTCGTTAGATCTAGGGTTGCAGTGGACGAAAAAAATTTCGGGAGACAACGGTCCCTCGCGGCACTCTTCCTCTCGGTTTTTCTCTCATTCTTGCCGAAGGGATTTTTTTTTTCTCTCCGCCCATGCCCTTGAGATCTGAGACATTGAGGGGACGAAGACTTTTTTTTCTCTCATTCTATTCACATCTCTCTCTCTCTCTCTCTCTCTCTCTCACACTCACAAGCCATCACCACTACCGACACCTTTTTCATTCTGGGGGAGGCCATTCAATTGATACACGGCACAAAAAGTGAGAGAAAAAGGGCAGATTAATTCATGAGCAGGAGATCAGCCACAAAGGGAGATAAAAGGAAGAAAAGTGGTTGGATCTTCTCGAGCAGGACACACGTCCAGCAATAGGAGACACCAAAAAAAAAAAAGATATGTCTTGGTCCACAACTTCACCAAGCAGGGCGCATCCGAGGGCTACAAGTCTAGCCGCACTTACCTCCGACCAACCCTGTGGAGGCCGCTCCCAACGAAACTCCTTCGTCGGAATATCACCTTTTTTTTTGTAGGCTTAATCTGTGAACAAAGCTGCTGACCTTGCCTCGCTGTCCCGGTGTCAGACAAGTTGAGCCAAAACGGGCGGCCCAGCCTTACCGACCGAATATCACCGACCCTTGTAACCATATCCCACCATCAACTCTTGGACTGGTATAATTTCTCTTTTTTCGTGAGATCCTCAGGCATCCAGGTTTCCTTTGAAGAACTATGCAGGTCATGCCTTGGGGATATAAATCCACCATTTAGTGGTCAGCTCAGTGGTCAGCTCGTGCCTCCTCTCGTGTCTTTGCCTCCAACGTCCTGATGTTATTGGTGTCTGGAGTCCAATGAAGGGTAATCATGCATGGCCGTGTTACACAAAAGGAACGTGGTTTGCACAATTGTCTGCCCTTGATTTCTATCATAACAATCTCGACGTTTTGTTATTATTCTGTGGGATCCAAGCGCGTTCGTCTGGACCCGTGCTTTGTTTTTCGTCCAGATTTTAAGGCCGATCATTGGTTGATTCCACCGGTCCAATCCACCAAGCTTCGTCCACGAGTTCGGCGCGGTTCAAATTGAAAAGCAATCTTGCAAATTAGACCGTGCCACCGCTGCTGCTTTGTTTCATCGCCACTGTCGTCGCTGTCCGTTGAAGTTCTGGCTCGAACCAGCACCGTTTAAATCCAACAGATCAAGGATATCGAATCGGTCCTTGGAGGCGTTTAACTCGAAGAGGGAAAGGAAGCTCGGTTTAGGTACAATTCTAATCCCGGTTTTTGGTTGATTATTGAGTGATATTAGATTGATTTGCCATGGCCGTCAATTTAATTTAGTTGAGTTTAATCGCCTTACATGTATCGTGAATTTCCAACAAAATCAAAAGCCCTTTTCGTTAAACAAAAAAAAAAATCAAGCTATGGTCGGTTCCGTCCGTTACCCAGCGGGTACGAATTGCCAAGCTTGACAAAAAAAATGCTAAATTTGCAGGTCTGGAATTTTAGAAATAAAAATTTGATTCTTTCGGATTTCTGGATTCCTGCCATGTCGGTGTGATCGTTTGCCTAATTGATAGGATTTGATTGATTGATTGATTTATTGATTTATTAATTGATTGATTGATTGTCTGATTGACTGACTGATTGTTTATCGATTGTCTAATTGATTGGTTGATTGATTAATTGATTGATTGTCTGTTGCCATATCCAGAAAATTTCTAAAAAAAATTTCTCCAAATTTATCCAAGATACTGAAGACATCAAATTCTTTCAAAATGTGATTGATTAGGAAAATTTCCTAATCCGCAACCGCTATTTCCATAGCGGGTGTTTCGAATTTGAGGGTCGATCTGTCAGGCTTCAGAATGAACCTTGATTCGAAATAAATGGCGATAATTATCTTTCCATTAAAAGATTTGCAACTTTAATTTAAATTCATTCATAAAACATAAAATCACAAAAAAAAAGCAAATAAAAATCTTTCAGGTTTCATGTTTAACTTTTATGTCAGAAAATTCCAAAAATAAAAATAAAAAAATAGGAAGATATGGTTTCTTTTAAACCACGTCTCATCATTTTTTAGAAAGATAGGATTTTCTAGAAATCCTATCTGACGGATCATATTCAATAAATAAAATCTGGTCACATCCATTAGGATAGATTATAAAATATATAGAAATAGGGTGAAAAGATTTTCTTAAAAAATTGGAAATTAATGCAAATTAAATCCAAAAGCTTTAAGTTTATTTTGAACCAATTCATTCTCATTTTTCATTAATTTTTAATTTCGAAAATACTAAAAAAATTCATAAAAGGAAAACACAAAAAATTGCACCTTTGAACTTCAAGTCAAAATTCATCAGAAATTTCCAAGCCGAACATTTTTCATGAAATTGGTACCGAAAGGGCATTAATTGAAAGATTAATGTAAACAAGTCCCGAACTTCAGATCTCTGGTTCGTAGAAATAAAATAGTTTTCTCCCGCTATTTTATTTAGGTTTCTAATCAACCTACCA
Organism: Rhodomyrtus psidioides; assembly: GCA_021437785.1. Classification (NCBI taxonomy): domain Eukaryota; kingdom Viridiplantae; phylum Streptophyta; class Magnoliopsida; order Myrtales; family Myrtaceae; genus Rhodomyrtus; species Rhodomyrtus psidioides. The sequence continues at coordinate 15,502,037 of JAILYB010000002.1, forward strand.
AGAAATGATTAGTGGCGACTCCAAAAGTTAAAATCTTTTTCTGGATAATCATTTGAACCATAAGTCACGATTTGGTAGAACTTGGGAGAGTTCGAGCTAGGTTGGTTAATTTAATTAATTAATCTAGTAATCCATTAACCTAAGATCAAAATTTTCGATTTTTAGGTCGCGACAGCTTGGCGACTCCGCTGGGGACTACTTGGATTTTTCAAAATTTAGGGAGGACTTAGGCCAGATAATTTCATGAAAAAGTCACTCGGTTTAGCAATCGTGGTTGAATTTTAACCCTAGGTGTTAAATGGTTTTGCAGGCGGGAGTTATAAGGGGAGAAGTCTATAGCTAACCCTTTGTTTTGCAGGTTTTGGTGAATTGGAATTATGATTTAATTTTTTTTAGAACTATTGAAGCGTTGTTTGCATTTAAATGTTGTGCATGTATTTACAGTATTTGCACTACACCACACACAACCCGTGATTGGACCTGGGTCACACCAATAGTTTTAAGATGGTATTTAGATGGTTCTTTAACCTTGGCGGTAAGGCTTCGCTAAAGGTTATCCCATCTGGATCCCGAATTTTCTTTTCCAAAAAATGGCTCAAGGGTCTTTCTCATGCACGTGAGGCTATGATGCATGAGTGTTGCCCTTGTTGACCGAACCAAGCCGAAGTGATTGGACCCGACTAGTCATGACTATTGTACGTGAGGCTGCGACTAGTCATGATGAATGTGCGCGAGGCTGCGACATGTCATTCCGTCCATTACTTCATTTTGCCAAGCCATTAGCTAGATAGATTAAGGTTAGCCTCACTATCCATGTGCATGTCTATGTGATTGGCATTTTATTTTTGAAGTTAAAGTAAGTTCTCTAACTTTATCTTGTTTTTATTTGTTTGGTCGGTCCATATTAGGTGTCAATCAAATCTTGAACTTAACATCATGGTTTTTTTGGAAAAAAAAATAAACTGGTGGTCCATTTAAAAAAAAAATGAATGAAGAAAAATCCCTTCGGGAAATTTTGTTGACCAAAAAAATTTTGTCATATCTTTCCTTAATGCTGGGTAGAGAACTTTTCATGACAAATTCATCCTTGGAAATTCATTGTGATAAAATAAGAAAATCCTTCGGAAATTTTTTCAAATGCTAAAAGGATTTTATCACATTCTTTTCAAGGTTATTAATGCGCAAGGAATGTTTTCCAAAAAAAAAAATCACATCATATTTCACAAGGAAAGTTTGTCCACTTTTTGCATAAAAGAGGGAAAATGAAATCAGATCAATCAAGCAGTCGTGGATTGACCACTCTTCTTCAGTCACATGCTCATTGGTCCCCTATATTTTGCAGGTCATTATGGATCTTAATTTGTATATGGTCCAAATCAGCCATTCAATTTGACGTCAATGTCAAGCGCTCCACATCTACTAATGTCCATGACGACCCGTACGCGACTTCACATGTGAAGCAGAAAATCGGGATAGCTCTATGCCATCACCTCAAGATTAACACCAGATTGACAGAAGCGTTTTCTACTTCATTTGGCTATCTTCTGATTGCAGATTATTTGAGAACCTTCAATGGAAAAGGAAGTAATTTAGGGGCAAGATACACTTAGCGCGAGCTGGGGCATCTTCAACTTTCAAACGATGGGGGGCATCTGCATCAGTTAATTCGTACTCCAGTCCATCGACCATTCGAGCTGGACCCATAGCTTCGCCCTTGATCATTCCATGTCAATCAAAAGACGGGGCAAGACCAAGGCCGCCCAATGCCAAAGGGAGTATCTCTTGCCTTGCCCAATCATTACTAGAAATGACTTTCTTTTTCCTTCTTGCAGGTGCCAAGCTAGGAAACATGTTTTGATAACTAGGGCAAATTGACAGTCAGGAGCTTCTCAAAATTTTGCTTGTTTCATCTTTGAGACCCTATTCATGCACATCTTTCTTATGCAGGATCAGGTAGAAAAATAAACTATTTGTCAAAGTTCAAAATCAAGTTCCCAAACACTGGCCATGTCTGGGGCAATCTCACGTTTTGGCAAAAGCTATACCCATCATGATTGAAAATGGAGGACCATGCGACCGTCCATGATGGTGATCACTATTGAACGGGAGCAACCAAAGCACTCAAGTCTTCTCTTGGCTCGATCATATAATTTCCTTGCTGTGGGGCAAGGATAGAAATGAGCTAGCCCGCAACATAAGGATCCCCAAGTTGTTTCATTTCTCACATGTTCTGGGGCAACTTAGATTTTCTCGTGCCTGAAAATCTTCTTGCATTCTCGCATGGTCATTTTCTTGAACATAATGCTTGACATTTCTATATCCATGAACTTTAAGAATGCTCACTCATTTACATGATTCATGCATGATTATTCTTCATGATTTGATTTACCGACTGTGAATAGGGAGCATAAACTGCATAAGGTGCATTGAGTTGAATAGAATGGGGCATGACAGGATGATGAAAGGCAAGCCATTTCCACACATCCCTAAATTTTAACCCCTAGTGAGTTGAGTGGTATTATTCCGCATCCTTCAAGGCAAAGGATTTTCTCACAAAAGGTACGATAGCCGAGGTGACAGAGGCATTTATTTCTCTGCCCCAAACACTACAGGTCATCCATTGTTACCCCTGTTGAGCGGAGATTTCACTTCTGTTACCCCTGTCAAGAACCACCCCACATTGGGGCAAAACAGAAAATTCCAGAAGCGAGCTGAGGTAAATGGTTAGAAATTCTCTTGCTCGGACTAACATCAATCTTCGGGTGTTCTTTTGCATTTATGCTCGAACATTAATTCAAGTGCCTTAGGATGATGAAGAGCATTCATTTCTATATCCTATACACTTCATCCATTGTATAGCCCACTTGAGCCTGCAAATTCATTTCTTAAGCCCATCTTGGTGATCATATGCTCAATTCAAAGCAAATATGGCTGATCTCTAAGCAGAAAATGTTGAAAAATCGGGTCAATGGAAAATCCCCGAAAAAACTCGTCAAAAGGCTGAAAATGCAGCAGTTCAAAAAAAAAAGAGAAAGAGCAAAGAAAATGTTGATCTCTAAAAAAAAACAATCTGGGGCATTTAAAAAGCAAAACGCCTGGTAAAGGCAAGGCCAATGCCCATCCAAATTCTGGCTCATTTTCAAAATGCTGCTGAATGTCATTGCACAATTCTCTTGTAAATGGGAAAGAGGTTGAGAGAAAAATCTATGAAAATGTCAAAATGCAAATCCTCAGCAGAAGTTTATACCATCTCTCAAGTAATGATGGCATCATTTGAAGGCGAAGATCAATGACAAGCAGCAATGATCACCAATGTCAAGCCCTTCTCATATATTTTCTGAGCCAAAAACAAACCTTCTCGTTCCTCAGTCCCCAATTCTAACCTACCTTACAACCCTTCAAAAGTCTCTTCTGACTAGGGCACTTGAGTTAACGTAGAGTTGAATGTTTTAAGCATCGCGCGAAGAAGTTCGAGCAATATTATTTCTCTCTCATTTTTTGCAGGGTTCTTGACTTGTAAACCCGAAGCGGATGACGAAGAACTTCATTTCAATAGCCTTGACTCGATTGGAGTCTCATTTGAAAACTTCTGACCTAGCCCTCATTATGGTCCTTATCAAGACCTCCAGATCGGCTCGGTCGTACCAATTGCGAGATTACTCGGACCCTTGTCGAATGCGATGATGGTAAAGTTGAGTGATTTCTTTTGAATCCTACAGTTGGGATATACAACTTTTCCCGAGAGTGAGAGAAAGCCCTTTCGAACTGGAATCCCCCATTCAGATTATGTTCGAGGCATTCACAATGTGATAACCTCCATGAACAGAATTGGTAATGCAAACTTGATAGAATAGTTATGCATGAACCACATGATGAGTCATAAGCAAAATGCACAATGCAAGATTAACAGAGTAATTTTGCATGATTTCATTGATGAATTTCAGCAACTATGTTTGCACATGCTACCTCTGACATTGTCTGGCAGGTAGCATATTTTTGATGATCGAGTTGCCTCTTAAAGTCTCGAAATTCATCCAAGGACCATTGAATGAGCAAACCTTACTGGCAAATGCCGACCAGGTAGTCTTCCAAATCCTCAGGTAAGCATATCTTTAACCTGAACCTTTAAGAGAATGGGTGAAAGTCCTTTCTGACTGAAGGTTCCTTATTCTATTTGGTCAAATTTTGTCGAAAGGATAAGACAATTCTCCTTGTTGATAAAATCCCTAGTGGAGCTTTACAATGCAGGTAGAAGCTCACAAATTGTTGCATTTGCATTAGAGTTCATGCAAGACAATATTTTCTTATGAACTGAACAGGTTGAGCACGCCAATTCAGCAAATCTTAAAAGCCGGGTTTCAGTCAACTCAGGTAAGTTTTCTGATTCTTTTTCAGACTTGGATGACCGCATCTTCAATGTTGCAGGTATCAAGCTAAGCATGGTGATCTAGACAGAAGATCCCCGAAGACAATCAGGCCCGCTCGATCCATAACTCGAGCACCATATTCAGATTTTCTTAGATTGCGATACCAGCATTTCGCAATTCTGTATGCTGTTTCATGTAAAGGATGAACATGATTCAGATTTTCTCAGATTGCGATACCAGTATTTCGCAATTCTGTTTGCTGTTTCATGTAAAGGATGAACATGATTCAGATTTTCTCAGATTGCGATACCAGCATTTCGCAATTCTGTTTGCTGTTTCATGTAAAGGATGAACATGATTCAGTTTTTCTCAGATTGCAATACCAGCATTTCGCAATTCTGTCTGCTGTTTCATGTAAAGGATGAACATGATTCAGTTTTTCTCAGATTGCGATACCAGCATTTCGCAATTCTGTCCACTGTTTCACATAAAGGATGAATGTGATTCAGATATTCTCAGATTACGATACCAGCATTTCGTAATTCTGTCCACTGTTTCACATAAAGGATGAATGTGATTCAGTTTTTACCTGATTGCGATACCAGCATTTCGCAAATCCGGCCCTCGGCCAATGCTTCACGTGATGAGCGGATGATCGTGATGCAGAAGCTTTATTCTTAGCCGACGTTCCACGTGATGAGCGGATGATCGTGGTTCGAAAGCTTTATTTGCAGCCAATGCTTCACGTGATGAGCGGATGATCGTGATGCAGAGGTATTTCTCAGCTGACGTTCCACGTGATGAGCGGATGATCGTGGTTCGAAAAGCTTTATTCTCAAACAATTCTCAGTTGACGTCCCACGTGATGAGCGGATGATCGTGGTTCGAAAACTTTATCCTTAGCCAATGCTTCACGTGATGAGCGGATGATCGTGATGCAGAAGCTTAATTCTCAGCCGACGTTCCACGTGATGAGCGGATGATCGTGGTTCGAAAGCTTCATTCTCAGCCAATGCTTCACGTGATGAGCGGATGATCGTGATGCAGAAGCTTTATTCTTAGCCTACGTTCCACGTGATGAGCGGATGATCGTGGTTCGAAAAGCTTTATTCTCAGACAATTCTCAGTTGACGTCCCACGTGATGAGCGGATGATCGTGGTTCGAAAACTTTATCCTTAGCCAATGCTTCACGTGATGAGCGGATGATCGTGATGCAAAGGCATTTCTCAGCTGACATTCCACAGGATGAGCGGATGATTGTGGTTTGAAAGCTTTATTCTTAGCTGACGTTCCACGTGATGAGCGGATGATCGTGGTTCGAAAGTTTTACTCACAGCTAATGCTTCACGTGATGAGCGGATGATCGTGATGCAGAAGCATTACCGATTTACGATCCAGAACTCGCAAATTCGGTCTACAGACATCTTGCGTCGCCCCGAGTCAAGAAGAAAGAAATTCCTGAGGACGGGTGGGCCCAGTACCTTAAGAGCCTCCCAGCACTGGTGATTAAGGGAATCCTCAGCGTGTAAGGTATTTGTAGAAACGGATACCCCTTACGCGATCCATGCGCGAGTTCTTTGAAAAAAGAAGTTAGACGCATGTTATTTTCAGTCTTGCATTGCATCATTTCCAAAAAAAAAATGAAAAAAAAAATGAAAATTTAGGTGCCACTTTTGGTCTTTGAGCGAAACCTCTCCGAGCTTCCACTCAAAGAGGGGCAAGCTGTTAGCACCTAAATTTTAATTTTTAGAAAATTCATTTATTTCATAAAATGAGAATTAATCCTAATTCTCGCAAAAAAAAATATTCATGCATTACATATTTCATTTGTCTGTCATGCATTGGCAATCAGTCGCTGGCGATCTCAATTGAGCAGAATTTAACAAGCAGCGGAACCGAAATGAATTCGGGAATTTTCGATCATGAAAGGGGGAATTACCGGAAATTATAATTGTCTCGATTTAAAATCTCATTCGGTCCGTTTTAATTTTGTGAAAATAAGACTTTTAATTAATCATTTGTTTAATTAATTAAAGCCCACATAGGCCCTAAGTCCGTGCGAATGAGCCCATCTGAGAAACCCTAGCCCGATAGGATTATCCAAGAATCATTGAGTTATGATCCTACGGTGGATATTGCGTCGGAAATATTTAGATTCGATGGCTTGGATTGAATCTTAGAGCACAACCCTAATATTCACAATATATACCTCGTTAGATCTAGGGTTGCAGGGGACGAAAAAAATTTCGGGAGACAACGGTCCCTCGCGGCACTCTTCCTCCCGGTTTTTCTCTCATTCTTGCCGAAGGGATTTTTTTTTTCTCTCCGCCCATGCCCTTGAGATCTGAGACATTGAGGGGACGAAGACTTTTTTTTCTCTCATTCTATTCACATCTCTCTCTCTCTCTCTCACACTCACAAGCCATCACCACTACCGACACCTTTTTCATTCTGGGGGAGGCCATTCAATTGATACACGGCACAAAAAGTGAGAGAAAAAGGGCAGATTAATTCATGAGCAGGAGATCAGCCACAAATGGAGATAAAAGGAAGAAAAGTGGTTGGATCTTCTCGAGCAGGACACACGTCCAGCAATAGGAGACACAAAAAAAAAATGATATGTCTTGGTCCACAACTTCACCAAGCAGGGCGCATCCGAGGGCTACAAGTCTAGCCGCACTTACCTCCGACCAACCCCGTGGAGGCCGCTCCCAACGAAACTCCTTCGTCGGAATATCACCTTTTTTTTGTAGACTTAATCTGTGAGCAAAGCTGCTGACCTTGCCTCGCTGTCCCGGTGCCAGACAAGTTGAGCCAAAACGGGCGGCCCACCTTACCTACCGAATATCACCGACCCTTGTAACCATATCCCACCATCAACTCTTGGACTGGTATAATTTCTCTTTTTTCGTGAGATCCTCAGGCATCCAGGTTTCCTTTGAAGAACTATGCAGGTCATGCCTTGGGGATATAAATCCACCATTTAGTGGTCAGCTCAGTGGTCAGCTCGTGCCTCCTCTCGTGTCTTTGCCTCCAACGTCCTGATGTTATTGGTGTCTGGAGTCCAATGAAGGGTAATCATGCATGGCCGTGTTACACAAAAGGAACGTGGTTTGCACAATTGTCTGCCCTTGATTTCTATCATAACAATCTCGACGTTTTGTTATTATTCTGTGGGATCCAAGCGCGTTCGTCTGGACCCGTGCTTTGTTTTTCGTCCAGATTTTAAGGCCGATCATTGGTTGATTCCACCGGTCCAATCCACCAAGCTTCGTCCACGAGTTCGGCGCGGTTCAAATTGAAAAGCAATCTTGCAAATTAGACCGTGCCACCGCTGCTGCTTTGTTTCATCGCCGCTGTCGTCGCTGTCCGTTGAAGTTCTGGCTCGAACCAGCACCGTTTAAATCCAACAGATCAAGGATATCGAATCGGTCCTTGGAGGCGTTTAACTCGAAGAGGGAAAGGAAGCTCGGTTTAGGTACAATTCTAATCCCGGTTTTTGGTTGATTATTGAGTGATATTAGATTGATTTGCCATGGCCGTCAATTTAATTTAGTTAAGTTTAATCGCCTTACATGTATCGTGAATTTCCAACAAAATCAAAAGCCCTTTTCGTTAAACAAAAAAAAAAATCAAGCTATGGTCGGTTCCGTCCGTTACCCAGCGGGTGCGAATTGCCAAGCTTGACAAAAAAAAATGCTAAACTTACAGGTCTGGAATTTTAGAAATAAAAATTTGATTCTTGCGGATTTCTGGATTCCTGCAATGTCGGTGTGATCGTTTGCCTAATTGATAGGATTTGATTGATTGATTGATTTATTGATTTATTAATTGATTGATTGATTGTCTGATTGACTGACTGATTGTTTATCGATTGTCTAATTGATTGGTTGATTGATTAATTGATTGATTGTCTGTTGCCATATCCAGAAAATTTCTAAAAAAAATTTCTCCGAATTTATCCAAGATACTGAAGACATCAAATTCTTTCAAAATGTGATTGATTAGGAAAATTTCCTAATCCGCAACCGCTATTTCCATAGCGGGTGTTTCGAATTTGAGGGTCGATCTGTCAGGCTTCAGAATGAACCTTGATTCGAAATAAATGGCGATAATTATCTTTCCATTAAAAGATTTGCAACTTTAATTTAAATTCATTCATAAAACATAAAATCACAAAAAAAAGCAAATAAAAATCTTTCAGGTTTCATGTTTAATTTTTATGTCAGAAAATTCCAAAAATAAAAATAAAAATAATGGGAAGATATGGTTTCTTTTAAACCACGTCTCATCATTTTTTAGAAAGATAGGATTTTCTAGAAATCCTATCTGACGGATCATATTCAATAAATAAAATCTGGTCACATCCATTAGGATAGATTATAAAATATATAGAAATAGGGTGAAAAGATTTTCTTAAAAAATTGGAAATTAATGCAAATTAAATCCAAAAGCTTTAAGTTAATTTTGAACCAATTCATTCTCATTTTTCATTAATTTTTAATTTCGAAAATACAAAAAAAAATTCATAAAAGGAAAACACAAAAAATTGCACCTTTGAACTTCAAGTCAAAATTCATCAGAAATTTCCAAGCCGAACATTTTTCATGAAATTGGTACCGAAAGGGCATTAATTGAAAGATTAATGTAAACAAGTCTCGAACTTCAGATCTCTGGTTCGTAGAAATAAAATAGTTTTCTCCCGCTATTTTATTTAGGTTTCTAATCAACCTACCAAGAAATGATTAGTGGCGACTCCAAAAGTTAAAATCTTTTTCTGGATAATCATTTGAACCATAAGTCACGATATGGTAGAACTTGGGAGAGTTCGAGCTAGGTTGGTTAATTTAATTAATTAATCTAGTAATCCATTAACCTAAGATCAAAATTTTCGATTTTTAGGTCGCGACAACCAATCTATCCACTAGCGTCCTAGTGTTCAAGTAAAAGTTTAGAGAACACTTACCTCTTCAAGCAAGCTAGCAATTCAATCCAAACGACCCTCCTAGGTCATCAAGCTCACGGCCAAACATGGCTCTCACGGCGTGCCTAGAAAAATCACATCGAAACTCGATTATTTCTCAATTCCATCGCGCCAATACCTTAATAACACCGACAAAACCTTATTCTCATGTCATCACACTATTAATTTGATGCTCCTAAGTATGCCAATTGCCGTTCTATCAAGGCAAGTCATCCAAAGTCTCAATTTACCAAAACTGCCCAATTTGAGCCCCCACAACCAGGTTCCGTCTCACGAAAACTGTGATTTTTCTACTAACCTTTTGGGAAAAAATTTCCAGTATCTTAAACTTCAAGATCTTATGGACATGTGGGCGAAAACGGAGCTCAATTCGGATACCGGACGACTTAGAACGACTCAATTCAAAATCAGTGCGCGTTATGGACGAATTGGTCGGTACTTCACGTTTTTCACCTCAACAGCCCTTAAATCACTTCTAATTCTCAATCCACTTCACACACTTCCCATTAACACCTCAATCAACATTTTGAGTAGCCTCTTGAGTCATTTTGAAGTCAAAATACCCATTAAAGAACCCCCAACAGGTTCGGCCAAAATAGGGCAGCAGCACACAAAAACTAGTTTGATCCAAACCGTCTATACCAATCCAAAACTCAACCCTATGTCCCAATTTCTCACAAAATAATCTTGCTAGAACCTTAACATATGTGTTAAGGAGGCTTACCAAGAGTTTTGGAGCAAAAACACCTCTTTTGGTCTTCCGTTCAGCCCGTTCCCTTTCGGCACGCAAATGGTCAGAATCTGTCCAATTTTATTCACTCACAATCAGCCATGAAAACTATTTTAACACCACCAAAATTATGGCCATAGCTCATCCGACTTGAGTACTATATATTATGAAGCTCCCACAATTTGAAGACAAACGAAGCCTCTAAGAGGGTAAATGGAAGCCTTACCCCAGCTCGCGCGGATTCCGTCCAGTTTTGGTCTCGGACTCACACCAATAAAAATACTTATCCAAATGACAAAATTCCACTTGGAGCTTGTCAATGACACATTGATCTAGCTTCTGATGGTCGGAGGCGGCAGCCAGGGGTGGCGTTCGAGCACACCGAATGGAGAGGGCAGAGTCTGTCTTCTGGAGCAGTTTTTTTGCTAGAGAGGAAAAGAAGGAAAATTTGAAGGAAATGGAGATGGGGGAGAGAAGTGCACGACCAAAGAGAGTTAGGGGGAGTTTCCATCAAATTATGGGTGTCAATTTGTCAAGATGGAATTTAATGGCATTTAATGCTTGGCTTCATCGAAGGTTGACACATGGCATTGGCTCAATTATTGGTCTTCAAGGCTTTGACTCCATTGACTTATCTTCTCAAAATTTTCGGCAGCTTCTAGGGAGGGGTAGAATGACTGTTTTGCCCTTCTGACTTTCTTAAGGCAAAGGTATAAGGTTGAGGGGCAAAACGTCATTTGATACTTTTTGTCCGAAACTTCGTTTTTCTCATTTTAGATGACCATTGGCGAGGCGACGTCAAATCCTTTTCCAATTTTAAAATTCTTCATTTCCAATTGCCAATTCGAGCTTCCATTTCATATCTCAAGCCTCGAGGGGCGGAAATTCAGAATGTCACAACTTCATCACTTTCATGATGCCAATCACACTCGCCAACACATATGCCATGCATTTCTTACGGGACATTCCTCAAACCTGCTACGGAGATCTCCACCTCTATCTCATCACGAGTAGGATGACACCATGAAGGCACAACACCTCTATGAACCTCATGAGACTTCAACGGACCTGTCGTAACTCCTACCGTTCTATGGAACCAAGCCTCAAAACGATGTGGCTTCCAAGGTTCTTCCCCCTCGTCGACCCAAACTACAGTAATCTTCCTAACATAGACTATCCCCTGACCAGTTGGAAATTCCTCAAAGTAGGCGGTCATTTCCTTCGGGTCGCCTAGGCGTATAGATAGCATCTTCAAAGCTTGGGATCTGAAAGGAAAAGTTTCCACGACGGGGTGAGACTTACGTCTCAGCCAGCTAGCCTAACCCTAACTAGGCCATCAGTCCCACCAGCCCGCGTTCTGACGCCTCTGGCTGTCACAGCTAATAAACTCGCGTTAGGACGCCTCAAGTTTAATAGCTTATTTCCAAACTCATGTCGACATATACAATTCTTATCCCGCGTTCAGACGCATCAGGATATACTCTCAACCACAACCCTGCGTTAGAACGCCTTAGGGTGTAACTTAACACTCAACCCCGCGTTAAAATGCAATTTCAAGAGCCGAGAGTTGTACGGCTACATAAGCAAGCAAAACATTATAGCACGCACATTATCAATGCAACCATGAGGACAACAATTTTAATAACACACAAGCACTCATGGCTTAGTTCTCATCAAACCCACTCGGCTTCCACTCAACCACGCATAATAAATCCGTCAATTCTTCAATACAAATTATCCAAATGTCCCGATATAGGTTTAGGGGTCGCTTACCTTTCAAGTAAAATAGCTAAATCCTCTCAAAACTCTTCTAAGGATTCGGTCCCCCTTCTACCGGAACAGGGCAGCAGCGCAACCTAACAAAAGTTCACCAATCGATCAATTTTTCTCTTACATTCACCAATCTATGAAGCACACACCTCACTAACACCTCGTTTAACAATCTAGTATGCCTTAATAACGAATTTAGAGCATGACGACATCTCCCTCAGCCCCCAACAGATTCGGTTTGCATAGAAACACAGCAGGGCAGAACCGGTTATGTTTTCTCTTGCACCAACAGCCTTTAAACCACTCTTAAGCTCCAATTTATCAACAATTCAACTTGCCAAAACCTTACTCTACGTGTTATAGAGTCTCACCGAGAGTTTCGAAGTCAAATCACACCCCGAAGACTTCCGAACAGCCCAATCCTCCTCAGTCCACCGGCGGTCAGATTCTGCTCCAGTAAAACGCCTTCAATTCAACCATTGTAATCCATTCAAAACCCAGCTAAATCAGTAACCCTAGCTCACATAACTTAAGTATAACATGTCTACAAGGCTCCACCGAACATTTGGCAGCAATCGACGTCCAGGAGTGGCTAAACGAAGACCTTACCTCAGTTGCCCCGGAATCCGTCCGTTTTTTTTTTTATTGTGGCTGGCCGGAGCTCCGCGGGTGTCCAACGGCCAAGCTACCAGCAGGGATGTGTCAAGGGAACGTCGAGAGTGGTGATGGTGGTCGGCGCGAGCCGCGGCGATGGCCGAAAACGACGATTGTGGGCGACGGCAGCAGCTGGCCGAACAAGAACAGTTTTTGCTCTGATAAAAACGCAGCAAGAATGAGGGGAAGAAGGAGATGATCCACAAAATTGAGGGTAGAGCAGATAACACTAAGCCCCAATCATCCTTCGTCAAGCTTCTAGAAGGATTAAGGTGAGTGGAAAATTAATGACATTCATCCAATTGATGACACTTGTCCTTGAGTCAATAAAATCTAAGCTCCAATGACTTTCTCGCCCCTCAATTTCGGCAGCCTTGGGGAAGAAGATCAAATGACTAAAACGCCCCTCACGAAATATTAAGGCATGGTTATCACTCGAGGGCAAAATAGACTTTTCACAGCCTTCGTCCGAATTTTTTTTTTCCCAATAATTTTCATCCTCAAAAAGGTGGCGTCCAATCCAAAACAATTGTTGGAATCCCTCATTTCCATTTTCAAATTCCGAGATCATATTTCGCGTTTGATTTCTTTCGATTGTAATTCCAGTTTTTCTCGAATTAATGGGTGGCTTTTGCGGATGTTACGTGTATCAACTCAGTGACTCTCATCACACTTAGGGTGACTCACACTACGGCGACTTTGGTTGTCATGTAATCGCGAGAGTCTATTACTAGTCCCGACAGCCGCGATCATCATAGATCGATTTAGGAAAAATTCGTAAATCATACATTGGTTGAGCGGCATCACCCGCGTCCCAATCGTATAACGCTAGCATTGGATTCCTTATTCGTTCTTAGATCAGCCTCGGCTCTAAACATTCCCTCAACGATCCTTATGGTCAAAGCGCCGTTTTCTAATCGAGTTTCATAGGTCCACGTACCTCATCACGCGTTAGCCTTTCCCCTTTGGTTAATTAACTCGAGATTGATCAAATCCAAGCGAGACATAACTAAAATACTTCGATAGATTTCTTACAGTCAAAGGTCTTGAAATGACAATAAATTCAGCATGTCACATTTTTCATAATTTCTTTTCCGGACGACTGTAGTTGGTGGACATCAATGTAGCCCAACTTTCTAAAACTATTTTGTTCTTTCTTAATGATCTCGGCAAAAGAAATAATTAATTATGTTAACAAATTATTTTAACAAAAAAAAATTAGGAAGAATGGAATCAGAGATTTTGAGGCGTGTATACATTATTTTTAAGGAATTGTTTGCCCCACAATTTAGCTAATGATTACTCACAAAAATTCTCCGACTTATAACTCAAAATGAGAATACCATGTAGGAATTCTAGTATTTCTCCAAGAAATCTCAACACGAAACAATTGGAGAATAAATTATGTATCTTTTAAACCAAAAGAAAATTGAAGAAGTAAAAACTTATTAAGGTAGATTCGACATATAATAATAATTTTGAAACCCTTTTGTGAAAAGACATACTGTTTCAAAAGTACACAATTTTTTCATGTTTTAAAAACTATAAATTCGGTATTCTTATTTAAGAAAACCATTGATTAGTGCAAAATGCGCCAATAATTCGTGCATTCACACGGATACAGTATGGGCTAGTTCACTTTGCCCATTGAGACAAATATGGTGAATGACATGACAAAAGATATGTCAGACATAAACCTCTCTGCAATAATTTCTGAAGTGAACTTAATTGGGTCCAATCCAAATGAATGGTGGATTGACACTGGGGCAACTAGGCACGTGTGCTCCAATAAGGACCTGTTCACAACTTTCGAACCAATTGATGGGGAGAAAGTGTTCATGGGAAACTCTGCCTCTTCTACAGTTGAAGGTCAAGGGAAGGTGCTTCTGAAGATGACTTCTGGGAAAGAGCTGACTCTGAATAATGTCTTGTATGTGCCGGAAATTCGAAAGAATCTGGTCTCCGGATCATTGTTGAACAAGCATGGATTTCGCATGGTGTTCGAGTCAGATAAAGTTATTTTGTCTAAATCTGGAATGTATGTGGGGAAGGGATATGTAACTGATGGGCTGTTTAAGCTCAATGTTATGACAATTATCAATAAAGATAATAAGCCTTCCGTTTATTTGCTTGAGTCCTCCAATCTATGGCATGGCAGACTCGGACATGTTAATTATGATACATTGCCTAGATTAATTAACTTGGAACATATAGCCTCATTCCAAATTGATTCAAAACACAAATGTGAAATTTGTGTTGGGACAAAATTAACGAAATCATCGTTTCGATCGATTGACAGAAGTACCGTACCTCTTGAATTGATTCATAGTGATGTTTGTGATTTGAAATTCGTACAAACAAGAGGTGGTAATAAATATTTTATTACATTTATCGATGATAGCACTAAATACTGCTATGTGTATTTGCTTAAAAGCAAAGATGAAGCTTTAGAGAAATTTATTCTCTATAAGAATGAAGTTGAAAATCAACTTGATAAGAAAATCAAGAGATTGATAAGTGATAGAGGCGGTGAGTATGAAGAACCAATTGGTGAATTCTGTGCACAACATCGAATTATACATGAGGTAACTGCGCCCTATTCACCTCAATCAAATGGTGTTGCTGAACATAAAAATCGCACATTGAAAGAAATGATGATCGCGATGTTAATAAGTTCAGGCTTACCTCAAAATATGTGCGGTGAAGCTATTTTGTCAAGCAATTATCTTTTAAATAAGGTACCTCGAAAGAAAGAGGATAAAACCCCTTATGAGCTATGGAAAGGTATGAGACCATCCTACAATTGCTTACGAATGTGGGGGTGCCTTGCTAAAGTAATTGTTCCAACACCAAAGAAAACTAAGATAGGTCCTAAAACGGTGGACTGTATCTTTATAGGCTATGCACATAACAGTAATGCATATCGATTTCTTGTGCATGAATCTAAGATTCTAGATATACACAAGAATACGATCATGGAGTCTAGGAATGCTTCATTCTTTGAAGATGTATTTCCTTATAAATCCAATGATGGTTCAAGTTCGTCTAAACGAACGAATGAAACTATGAATGATGAAAGTCATGATTCAAATCATGAACTAAGACGTAGCAAAAGAGTAAGAGTGGAAAAATCATTTGGAAATGATTTTCTAACTTATTTGTTAGAAAAAGAACCACTAACTTATACATAAGTTGTGAGTTCTTCTGAGGGACCTCTATGGAAAGAGGCAATAAAAAGTGAAGTTGATTCTATTTTGCAGAATCATACTTGGGAGCTAGTGGATCTTTCTCCTGGTTGTAAACCTTTTGGGTCCAAATGGATCTTTAAAAGGAAGATGAAAGCAGATGGCTCCATTGATAAGTATAAAGCCAGACTTGTAATCAAAGGATACAGACAACGAGAAGGCTTAGATTACTTTGACACTTATTCTGTTGTGACGAAAATAAACTCCATTAGGATGATACTTGCAACTGCAGCATTGCGAAATCTAGAAGTACATCAAATGGATGTAAAAACAGCTTTCCTAAATGGTGATTTGGATGAAGAAATCTATATGGAACAACCCGAAGGTTTTGTAGTTCCAAGATAAGAAAGGAAAGTCTGTAAATTGGTAAAATCATTGTATGGTCTAAAACAAGCACCAAAGCAGTGGCATGAAAAGTTTGATAATGCAATGATTACCAATAGTTTTAAAATCAATGAATGTGATAAATGTGTCTACATTAAAGAGACAGAGAGTGGATATGTCATTCTATGTCTGTATGTAGATAACATACTCATTGTTGGTAGTGATGACAGAATGATCAAATCTACCAAGAATATGTTGAATTCAAGATTTGACATGAAAGATATGGGACTTGCTGATGTGATTTTAGGGATTAAAATCACAAGAACGTCAGAAGGTTTAGTTTTAAACCAGTCACACTATGTGGACAAGATTCTTGAAAAATTCAGCAAGAATGATTCTGGTATTGCTAGAACACCATTAGACAATAATCTTCATCTATCCAAGAATAGAGGATAGGGTATTTCTCAAGTAGAATACTCTAGAATTATTGGAAGTCTAATGTACTTAATGAGTTGTACTAGACCAGATATTGCCTATAGGTTAGTAGATTGAGTAGATATACGAGCAATCCGAGTGCTGACCATTGGAAAGCAATAGTGAGAGTACTCAGGTACCTACGGTATACTCGGAATCATGGCCTGCACTATACCAAGTATCCATATGTATTAGAAGGATACAGTGATGCAAACTGGATATCTGATATAAAAGACCCAAAATCTACTAGTGGATATGTTTTCACACTGGCAGGCGCGGCTGTATCTTGGAAATTCTATAAACAAACTGTTATAGCTAGATCCACAATGGAATCCGAGTTTATAGCTTTGGATAAATGTGGTGAAGAGGCTGAATGGCTACGCCATTATTCCAAAATGGCAAAAACCTGTGCCACCAATCTGTATACATTGCGATAGTCAATCTGGGATTGGAAGAGCACAGAGTAACATGTATAATGGTAAGTCTAGACATATACGACGTAGACACAATACCATCAGACAACTACTCTCAACTGGAATTATCTCTATTGACTACGTAAAGTCAAAGGATAATATTGCGGATCCGCTAACCAAAGGGTTAAACAGAGAGTTAGTTGAAAAGTCAACAATAGGAATGGGATTGAAGCCCATTACAGAAAAGTTGATATAAAGGAAAACCTAACCTAGCTGACTGGGGATCCCAAGATCTAGGTTCAAAAGGACAACCTAATTATATGGACTGAATGATATCACTGTGGGGGTCTATCCCTCAAAACCATTCCTATAAAAGAAACAGTGATTTGATATCCCTTACATATATGGAGAAAAACCAATTATTTTGGGGGTTTATCAGGAAAAAGGATAGAAATTATGCTTTAATGATTCTTAAGTGGAGTAAACCAATTACTCACGGTTAAGTAATCACCTATGTGAGAGAGAAGTGGGGCCGCTTCAAAGGAGAATTATTGAGAGCTAAATTCTTTAGAAACTCTCGTAGAACTAGGATGATGTTCATGGCCAAAATGAACATACTCATGAGAACTGAACAAACGTTTAAATGATTCATGTGTGAAGTGTATAGGTCATTTACTAAGAAAGCAGGACAGTTCAAGGACATCATGTCTACTGGACAGCTGGTAAATTAAATATACTTTCACAAGGGAAGGTTCAAATGGGTGATACCTACCTATCCTATGCAGGTTTCGTTTGTTGAACACTATCACAGAGTCAAAACCAAAAATAATTTTCATTCATGTGGGGGATTGTTGGAAAATATGAGGTATTTTGATGGGTGAGTGAATGAGAAATTGTTTCTCAAAGAACACCCCTTGAGTTGGAAGTGGGAAGTGAAGTGCACTAGTTCCACATTGGAAGGGAGGAAGTCTTGGAATGCTTTATATAGAGTTACACTCTTTTAGTGTGGTAACTTTCATATTACATGCGCTATGCCTCGCGCGCACGCGCAGTGGGGGAGCAAATCCTAGACCTCAACGAAGGCTCGACAAGTGGAAACTTGGGCGCGAGCGCACGACCTGCGTACGCGAATACGGGACCGATAATGGGCCCCATGGCAAGCCTATTTTTGCCTTCTATTTTAATTTTTTCCAACTCAATTTATGTAACAGCTGTTGAGCTAATTAACAGCATGTTAATAGCATTAACTTGTAATGGTTATGTCGTTATGGCTCTACCATTACAGAATTTAATGCATAACGGTTCTGTCATTTATGGCTCTGCCGTTAACAGAATCATAACGATTCTATCATTTATGGCTCTGCCGTTAACAGAAGCATAACGGCTCTACTATTATGGTTTTGCTATTACATAATTAAAGCTATAACGGCAGATTTATTTAGCCGTTATTTCTTGTCTTCGAAATGCCCCCACTGACCTTATATATATGTATATGTATGACCTCCCATTCTACGAACGGAGAGAGAGATTTCCGAAAAGAAAAACTTCCATCTTTTTCTATTCTTTGCATCTGCATCGGTTTTGATAGTGTTCGCGTTTGGTCAAGTTCGCCGAAAGCTCCGGAGTGCTGTGCTTGCCTCTGTAGCTGTTATACCGTTGTATCCTGGGAGACAGACGCTCACGAAACCTCAAAGCACATACAAGAGGGGACGAATCTGTCTTAAGGAAACTGTGTAGACAGGCCTCGGTATTTGTGTCAATTTCAATTTTTAGACTTGTCATTGTAATTTCAGTGTGTTTTAGTTCTGATCTAATATCAGCGGATGTACTGTTCATCGAGCTAGTGCTTCTGCCGATCTAGTGTTGTGCTTCTACCGACTCAGAGTTTGTGCTTCTGCCAAAGTTAATTTTGTGCATTTGCCATTTGATTATAAGTTCTTCTAGCCAGTGCCATTGTGAATACCCTCCAACAGGAATAACTTATTTCTTCCGAAGTAAGGGATTTAGTGTCTCTTCCATATCTAGGGCCCTCTTTCGGGGAATTTGCATACGTTCATATGTACGGAGATCATTAGCTGTTTGTAATAGGCTGAGTATTCATTAAACGCAGAAGCGTACTATTTTCGACTTACACTTAAGAGTCACGTACTTTAAGGTACAGCTGGATTTCCAGTTTGGGAATCCAAGGGAGTACTTTTTAACCTATGTTTGTTAAATGTCAGTTGTTGTGTTACCAAGAACAGTCCTCATGGTACCGAACTGGTTATAAGTTATTTCATTAGTTTTTCCTAACGCAAGGTTAGACTATATAACTAATGTTTTGTATTGATCGCCGGCAGTAGTGATGTTACCAAAAGAATGTCAATTTGTAGTTGGTAGGATGATAAAGCCACCCTAAGCAAGACATAGGACCTGCCGGAGTCCTTCATCTTAGAAGTAAAATATGATTTCGAAGAGATATTTTCATTTCAAATTTCAAACGAAGTGAGTTTAAATGGTATCCATGTACCATATAGTCACAACCATCTTACTAATTAAGAAAAAACTATCATAGAGTTAGTGAGCTCAATAAAAAAAACATATAAAAATAATATAAATGGTCATTGAACTTTAGTTTTATGTGTAATATTGTTTCTGAATTTTTTATCTATATAATATGGACCCTGGCCAAAGTTCATGAGCGACATTACACAATGGATCAAAGGTCAAAGATTATGAAATTCAATTTGAGTATCTCACCTAGAGCCTATTGTCTCGATGGGCCGCTACTATGGATTTATTACTTACTAAGTGGTAGAACCCAGCGTCTTTTCTCTTCCGCATTCACTTTGGCATGTTACATCACGGATCTTGCTGTTGTCGGTGTTAAAACAATGATTCTATTAACTGAAACGCTTTGCTTTACAAATTCGTATCTCCATCTCGTACATTTCAAGTCCTCCATCTTAATCCATTCTAAGTACTTATAAAATTTGTATATCGAGTTCTAATTGTATTATAAAGTTTCAGAAGGAAGATGCTTATTCGCGCATTATGTAGTTCGTACTCCACCATTAAACCATTTATGTTTTTGTACTTGAAAAAATTTAAGATGGGCTATTATGCTTGTGAAATGAATGTAATAGTCCCCTAATTACTTTTTTTTTATGGAGTCAAAAATCTCACCCCATCCTTTACTCATTTTTCTTTCTTTTGCTCCTTTCCCCATTTGTTTTCTTTATTTTATCTTGACCTTATTCTGCCTGTTTGTAAATTTGTAATCACTGTCTTTCATATTGTGGTTTTCCACTATAATTATTCAAATTAAACTTTTTCACTTTTAGAAGTAGCCGAAACAAAGCTAATGGAAATATGTTTTACGAAGCATTTCGCTGTTAATTTTTGAACTAATTTTATAAGCAAATACTTCGTCGGCAATCATAAATATTTTGCAATTAGGTAACTGAACCTTTAATTTATCACCCAATACTCTAACCTTTATTTCTTTGTAATTGATGCGCTTTAACTAGGATTCACTCAATTTTCAAGAAAGTGCTACTATGGTGAACCAATAAACAAATTTTCTAGCAGTCACCGGTAGGGGTGAGCGGATCCCGGTCCGGTTCGGTTTCCATCAAGAACCGAGAACCGGAATTTTTTGAGAATGTTATGAACATTTTTAGGGGACTAGCCCCGCATTTAATGTGGATCAATGTTGGGTAGAAAAGGGAAAAATGTGGTTCCATCGTATATGCAAAACTGGTGTTTTGTCGTAACTTACTTGCGTTAAAGAAACTAATGAATGCAAAGGTGACAAATTTATAATGAACAAGAAAATTAGTAAGGAAAATTACTGGTACATAGGTTGCAAAAAAATTATGACTTGTAATGAAGATATATGAGCAATTATATATTTTACTAACAACTGCATAAGAAAAATTTACTATCAACTTAGGTAGATTACTATTTTGTGGAATATTGAGAAACATAGAACTCAGAGAACATAATGTTATATATGAGAACTTATTTCCACTAAGTAAAGGTTACAAAAGGATATTTTATAGATAAGTTATGAGGATATTTACGTGCTCCATTCATTAGGTATGGCAAATAATTTTTATTGTTTATGGAGTATTGCAAATCATCAAATCCATAGAATTTATGGCGATAAAAGGGAAATTACGAGTTTTTTCATGCAAATCAATTTTAAAAGTACATTACTATTAATGATATTTTCCTCATGCATCCATGAAAAATAGAGAGATCAAAGACACGATTGATAGACCCTTTATTGTCTGTACCAAATTGTTGTGACCCCATTTCATTGAAACTTGAAATCGATAAAGGACTAACAAAAAGCGACATGATATGATCTTTGAGCTTGGTCTTAGAATGGATGTAATGATCTCCGTCGGTGTATAACACATCAATCACCCGCGAGAAGTTGAAAATTAGCGTGAGAACTGTTGACACCTAAATTTTGATTAGTCTTTTTCAGTTTATTTTTGAAAAATTCATAAAAAAAATCATAAAAGATTGAAAAATTGTAAAATCAACTTTGGCGGCCTTGGCCAAGCCCAAGGAACCATTTTTGAACAAAAAATAATTTTTCATATTTTTCACATTTTTTAGTATTTTTAGAAAATATGAAAATACTCAAAAATTCAGGAAAAATAGCATTCGAGGTCACAAAAATATGGAAAAATAGTCAATATTTTTATTTTAATTCCTTTGTCTTCTTGACCTCATAAAAATTTAAAAATTAAAATTCAATTTTATGTGTTCCTTTGATACACATATGATTGAATTTGGTAAAAAATGTCAATTGAGTCTTTTAATCTGCAATTTCAGCATTTTTAGTATCTTGACATTCAATCGGATTGCCCTCATTGTAATTTAGCTAAATTATTTGCACAAATTGCTCAATTGCATGAATTGGGCAAAAATTATATACTTAATTGCATTTTAGTCTTTGAATTTGGGCATAATTGAAATTACTTTCAATTCGGGGACTACCATTACAAATTGAAGTCACTGCCCAATGTTTTTCATCATTCTGAATCGATTTACATAGGTGGTTTGGTCTGATTTGATCATTTGAGCCTTTAATTTCACAATCTCCCGAATTGGAATTAAGGATAAATTTGGGGTTTTTGTAGAAATTGACATGAACTTTTGGATAAAATCATATTTTTAGATAATATTTATGTCCTAAATCTGATTCTGAGGTTTAATTGCAAAAATTCCAATCGAATTGCAATTAATTTTGAAAGTTAGATTAGAATCGGTTTTGACCGGTTAGACCGGCCAAGCCGGTCTGGAACAGTATCGTCGTCTTCCTCAGGACTCCCGTGCAGATGAACAATTCAAGGTCGAATTTTGATAGAAAAATTGACCGACCAATCGACTACAATTGAAGAAGCATTGCTGAGGGTTTGATTATTCAAACCATTCCCCGTCAATCGACACCGGAATCGCTACCAATAGTCATTGGAGCAAGGAGCAATTGGCCGATCAATCTCGCAGGACCTACAAAAGTCAACAAAGTCAAAAACGGACCAAATCCGCGCCAAATTCGCATGAGATGGAGCTTGCTAGAGGACCAAACGGAGCTGGACGGAATGTCCATCCTCCCCGACGCCATTTGGACCTAAAAGCATGTGGCTACACGTGCAATTTAAGTTAGGGGAGCTCCCCCCATCCCCAATCGAGCGGGAAATCAAAAACCGGATACAGTCCTGAGAAGCCTTCTAGAGCGAGAGGGTGGGTTCATTCGGTTAGAGAGGAAAAACAGAACAGAGAGAGAGAGAGAGAGAGAGAGAGAGAGAGAGAGAGAGAGAGAGAGAGAGAGAGAGAGCTCGTTCTACGACTCCCGTCGTCGAGAACTCGAGCTCGACTGCAAGGCGCTGGTTAGGCCGTCTCCGGCCAAACCAAAGCCAAAGAAGACCACTGGAAGCTCCCCTGAAGCTCCAGGAAGCGATCGCCGCCGGCTGTGCCATCTGAAACTGCGAAAACAGGTGAGTCACAGCTTCAAGCTCCTCACTGTGCATCAATGGCAACTCACGTGTCTTACGTTTATTATTGCATCTAGTGTGTGCGTTTTGTTCCCTAGACATCACTGACCATCATTGCATCTTCATTTTGCATCGGTTTCGCTTTAGCACTTCGAATCGAGTCTCCAAACCTTCCGCCATAGCCGAGCACTTTTCAATCTCGCCTAGCCAAATCTAGGTCGTGCGAGCTCAATCGGAGCTCGAGGTAAGTGTTCTGAACATTTTCTCGTGTTACTCTGTGGTTGAATTGCCTTGATTTTGCGTAGTTTGCATGATTGAACTCCCACTGCTGTACTCGGCGTTCTGCATGCTGCACGTGACTCAGTGGATGAAATGCTTTGATTCATAGATATGTTGAACTAGAGATTATCGCAAGTCCTTTGGCGACGGTCTCATGCAATTTCGTTGAGGTTTTACCGTTGGATCGTCACGGAGATCCTTAGATGTCCGTTTAGTTGCAGTCGCGAGGTTGAAGACGAAGCTGACGTGTCCGGTAAACGAGTCAGAGGTCTAGGTGGCTTTTCGTGATTGGTCCACGTGGGTGTCAAGTTGGCCAGACCATTAGTCTGTTAGGCTGAGTCGGATTAGTTCTAACGGCTAGGGTTAATCGAGTCCAATAATTGGTAGCCGTTCGATTAGTAATTAGGATTATCCGAAAATAGTTTTAAAATTAGAAAATCGGAACGAGTCGAAACGATGTCATTTAGGTTAATGGTAGTGCGGTGTCGTTTAGATTAGTAAGGATTAACGATTAGGATTGAGTCTTGGCTTTTAATCGTGACCGTAGGTTTAAGTAATCTGATCAAATGGTCGAGGTATAATCAGCTTTTGATCTGGACCGTAGATTTCAATCAGATCATCCTAAGGTCGTGGAATCGCCACGTGGTTCAATAGGAGCCGTCGGATTAAATCCGAATAACAGAAAAATAAAAAAAAACGCAAGACGGCGTCGTTTTGGGTGTAGGGTCTGTGCGGGTCCGGGTCTGGGCCGGGTTTCAGCCTGAGTGGGTCGGGTTGACCAGGTCCGAATCATATTTTTTAATTAAAAAATTAGAATATGATTTTTTTTAAATAATAATAATAAAATAAAAAAATCGGGAAAATTCTAGAAAATTCTAAAAAATGTTAGAAAATCCTAGAAAATCCAAAAAAAATGTAGAAAAATTGTGAAAAATTCCTAGACATTCCAGAAATTCCCAAAAATTGAGGAATGACCACAGACAACTGGTCAATCCTATTTGTTGGATTTTTTTATCCATTCTTTTGAAAATTGACGATTTTACCCTTTAGGGGTAAATCGCCTCAACTTTGTATACGAGATAGGTCGAGAATGCCAAGATAAGGATTAGTGTCAGTTAGATGATCAATTCTTCTGCTTGGGTTCTCGAATCTCGTCATTCTTTCATAAATGACGATTTTACCCCTCAAAGGGTAAATCGTCATCCCTATTCCAATCGAGTCCTGAAAATTGTTCAGAATTAGGATTTGGGTCAAGTGGTTGATCAATCCTAATGTTTGAGATTTTCACGTCTCGTCTTCGCCTGAAATGACTATTTTACCCCTGGTAAATCGCTTCTAAAATTCCAGAAAAATAGGAAATGGATTGGTTTGGTCGCCAATCCTATTTTCGTCTTCTTTTGACTTCATATTTCATCTGAAATGACGAATTTTCCTTTTTAGGGCAAATTGTCTCAAAACTCTACAAAATTATGATTTTGCCCCTCAAGGGTAAATCATGTCAAAAACACTCATGAGCCTTGATTGATATTTCTCTAAGCTAATAGGGCCTTACTAGCGATGCCACGTTGCTTTCATGTGATTTATCCAAATGTTTTGGAGCCTTGATTTGCGCAATCATTTTATTGACTGTGTTTGCTAGGATAGTCATTCCTATCTACATGAACTCTTAAATTTAGGGTTCGCACCTCACTCGTCTGCATGAAATCTTAGGGTTACATAAATCATTCAACTTAGGTGCCAAAAGGGCGTCAACTCTGACAGTTGGTGTAACAAAGTCCCCGATCCCATTTCTCTGGTTTTCGCAGAATTGAATAGAATGCTCCCAACTATTCAATAGGGTTTTCGATCGTACCTTCCAAGAAATGATTGGTGGCGACTCCTTGGTATGTACACGAATCACATGTCATCGGACCGCACTGAAGGTCGACTACGTATACTCGCCGTTGCAATTTGGGTAATGGGCCTTGGGAGAGGCCCGCGTCTGACCAGACGGGTCAACCCATTAGCCCTCGCTGCACGTGGCGAGAGGAAACCTTTGCCAGGAGCGGAGAGGGTCGCGACAGACTGGCGACTCCATTGGGGACCTATTCCAAACCAGAATCTCTGGTTAAGAATTTTAGAGGACTTGAGCCGATTAAAAAGTTGATTGGTTTATCTAGTCCTATTTTCTGCAGATGCTCTCGAAGGTGAGGTACGTATCCTAACCATCGTGTTAGATGTTTTTGCATATTGGAGAAATAAGGGGTGGAGTGTTTGCTGACATTTTTCTTGCAAGTTGGAGTTGGGATTGTATGTTTATTTTTAACGTGTATATTGAAGTGGTGTTTGATAGAACGATGTGCATGACCTTGCATTGTGATGATCACGACACATCTCACACACTGGCATCTAGCCCTCTTGGGTGGATACTCTTGGCCGAAATTTATAAGGCGTGAGAGATTATGAACTGAAAATTAGAAGGCCTTTCAGTGTTTCAATTCGGCCTTGGTTTGGGAGATTTAAAGTTTAAGGGCTTTTGATTTTAATTACCTATCTAGTTTGTGGCAAAGCTCATTAAGCCCATCCATGGGTGTACGTAGGTTGAGAGTTTCGGAAACGGGGCATGAGAATTTAATATTAGAAATTGCAAGAGATGAGATCAACAAAGAAAGAACCTTTAAAAAAAAATATCTTTACGGAATGATCGTATCAAATTTGGGGGATAATTGCAAATATACATAGCATGCATGGAGATTTGATTTTTGTCTTGGAGCCCAACCTTCTCACGCCCATAAGAGGAGGGGCTTTCGGCATCCACCAGGGGGGAAGATTTTGGGGAGACACTACACATAGAGAGAAAACGTGAGAAGTGGGGGGAATTCATTATATTCAGCAACTCTAGAGTTTTCGGAACTTTCTTGAAGAGCATATTGAGAACGCGTCTCGAGCAACTAAAGGGTTCGATTGTCTTTCCCGTGGTCGAGACAATCTCCATTTGATATAGCTTCAATCGGGTGTGTATCGTCAAAGCTCCATACATCCCAGCCCGACGTCCTCATACGACTAGCCCAATTGCGTCCCTGTATAGCAACCAGTTAAGGTCGATCACCTTCTCTGTTGATCTTATTTTTTGGTTCTAATTCTTCTGCCATATGTGCTAGATATATTGGAGAATCTCGGCAAAAAGTTGTTTCTTAAAAAAGGTGCTTGCATTGGACGAAAATCTTATTGGATAATACAGTGGGGCCTACGGGAGTTACGGTGTGCGCCCATGCGGGCAACCACACCCCCCTTGGCAGTTATCCAAGTTAAACGTGAAAGATCACGTTGGTTGAGAAGACGTAAAAACGTCGTCTTCTTCGTCAGTTTTTCTACGACACTTTCTGTACTCCCAAAAGAAAAACCGATACAGAGAACGCTCCTCCCCACTGAACGCTCATTGATTTGGCGTTGACGAAAGAGGAATTTCAAGAACGCAAAGGACATTTAATCTATGACAATTAAGGTATGTCCTCGTGATATACTTTTGATGATCAGTGATTCAAGTGATTCAATTGGGCATACTTCCGCAGTTTATAGATTAGGGTTTAGTACCCAACATTGGTATCAGAGCCTTAGTTGCTTGTTTCCTTATTGATTTCGTGTTAATTGTGAACAATTTAGCCCTAATTGCGTGTACTGTTCATGCGTGATATTTTGAATTTGATTTATCAAAAATGTGTTTTGAACATACCATTAGAATGGGCTCGTCGAGACGATGAATTTGAGTGGTCGACGGCCCGGAGGAGACGCCGGGAACCGCCGCACGCGCGACACGCGCCGCGGCGGGGCGGAGTCCCTCAAGGCCGAATCTGTTCATCACTTTTTAGCAATTTTTTGTTTGTCAAAATTGAAGTGTGAATATACCATCGTGTTCGTCTCGAAGAGACGAGAATTTTGATGGGTGGATGGCCGCCGGAGGAGGCCGGACAGCCGCTCACGCGCCGACACGCGCCGTCGGGGCGAAACCGTCGCCCCCCCCCCCCCACACGCCACGTGCCGGGCAAGTGACGGACGCGCGGGCCGCGCCACGTACAACGCACGTGGTGCTCGGCCCGGGCGCAAGTTGGGCCTGGGCCGACCCGAGAAAAAAAAATTGAAGGGGCCTGGCCCGTTTAATAATCAAGCCCGAACCGGATTAGTTCCGGATTTGACCCGACCCGGTTTGATCCGTTGACCCGATCTGTTGACCGTTTACCGTTGACCGAGAGTTGACCATTGACCATTGACCGAGAGTTGACCGTTGACCCCAAAAAAAAAGGCCTTTCAATCTTGGGGTTTGTATAATGTCTTGTATTTATTTGTCCTTATTTACGATATGTTCGTAAATTTTATATAATTGATGGATTTTAGTAATTCACTTTGTACTGCATTCGTTGCAGGAACAATGCCATCAACAAAAATACATCGGGACAAATGGAAGGTGCTAGAAGACAAGAAACCTCCAAAACTAAGAAGACATAGTGAGATACGAGCCCTTAATGAAAAGATTGAAATATTGAACAATTATGAATGGGATAATGTATGTGACATTATAACCCATGTAACAAAGGTCAA
Source organism: Rhodomyrtus psidioides (assembly GCA_021437785.1). NCBI lineage: Eukaryota > Viridiplantae > Streptophyta > Magnoliopsida > Myrtales > Myrtaceae > Rhodomyrtus > Rhodomyrtus psidioides. Next base: position 15,529,846 of record JAILYB010000002.1, read on the forward strand.
CAATATGATCCAAGAGATCATTTGGGATGGACGTATAGTGGAAGATCGAGAAGCGTTTAACGCACTTAAAAATTCAATGCCTGAGGATTGGCATGATCAGCTCGACCGCACTTGGGATGAACAATGGTCATATAAGACGTTTGTACTGCACTTTTTACAAAAAGTTGTAAGAGTCGGGGCAGCAAAGACGTCGTCACTTGGGATGAATGGATCGCACAAGCATAGTGTACCCTGGCTAAAGACCAAGGGTCCTCAGAGGATTTTTGCTAAGGCAGCGATATGGGCTCCTGATTTTGTCAAAAATTCCCCTAGAGAACTTGCGAATTGCCTACCTTATATAAGGGAAATTACCTGGATCAATCGTCAAACCTCAGAAAGGGTTACAACGCTTGATTATCTTTAGATTTTTTTTAAAATTCTAAGTATGTATAGGCAATTTTTAGGAATATGTTGTTATTGAATTCATGATTATCTGTTGTTGATAATCTGAGATATATGTTATTGTATATATATTTTAGTGGGAGTGTTCATAAGTTTTAGTAACTGTTTGATGAACACGTTTGAATGATTGTATTGATATATGTTTTAGATTAGAATATCTAGATGATGATGGGGAACTTAGTGAACCGTTGATTTTGGAATCTTTTCTGAAATAATATATCAATATAATCTAAATGCATAAATAGAGTTGCATTTGTTGCATACAAATAGACTTTAAATTCGTGCAAAATGTCTAATATTCAGATACCATGGCAACGGCTTCAAAGAACATTGTTGCTGAACACAACAAGGGTGAGAAATTGAATGGAGAGAATTATGAAATCTGGAGTATGAAAATCCAGTATGTGCTAGAGGAACTTGAGGCATTGGAAGCTCTTAACCTAATCATGGCTGAACCAGAGGATGGTAACACTACACAGCATAGAAGGGACAAGGAAGCCTTCACTGCTTGGAAGAAAAAGAACTCAACTGCTCGCATTACGTTGTTGAGCAGTATGGATAATGACATTATGAGAGAGTTCAGGCAACACGAGAATGCTAAAGACATGTGGGACGCCTTGAAGGCTCGATTTGGACAAACTTTTGTCACTAAGCTGAGGCAGCTTATAATCAGGTTCGATACATATAAGATGCCACATGGGCAGAATATGAGACAACATCTGAGGAAGATGTCGAACATGATTAGCGAGCTGAACGATGCTGGTCATACATTGTCTGATGAACAGCAAGTGCAGGCTGTGATCCGCTCTTTGCCTAACAATTGGGAACACATAAAAGTTAACTTGACCCATAATGTGAATGTCACGACCTTCGAGGATGCTATGCGACATCTTGAGCTGGAAGAGGACCGCCTTTTAGCGGCTAAAATACAAACTGATGTGTATTTTGCTAGTTTTAGCTCACATGGAGCTTCGGGCTTCAAGCGCAAGCACCCTGGTAGTTTCAAAAAGTGGAAAGGCAAAGGAGTGGAACCATCTGGAAAGAAACTGAAGTTTGAAAAGCATGGAAAAGGGAAGCGTCCCGTGAAGAAAAACATTTCAAGGATGAAATGTTACAATTGTGGAAAGAAGGGTCACTTCGCTCGCGACTGTGGCGAGCCGAAGAAGGTAGAAACCCTTAACACATTTAAAAGTACTTGTTATGTATCAAGTTCTGTATTTCTAACTGAATCTCATCCTTTGTGGACTGTAGACTCAGGTGCCACAGACCATGTAGCCAGAGATAGAAGTGCGTTTGTGGAATTTCGACGAATTCCAAGTAGAGTGAGATGGATCTATGTAGGAAATAATTCCAGAGTGGAAGTGAAAGGAATTGGCACTTGCCAACTAATCATGCGTAGTGGACGCACTTTATTCCTACACGATGTCTTGTATGCTCCTGAGATCCGTCGAAATCTTATCTCTGTGCTGGTTTAAATCACACTCGGTTTTAGAATGAATTTCCATAGCAATGGAGTGGATTTGTTGTTAGATACAACTTATTATGGTTCTGGCTATTTCGTGGATGGTTTTGTTGTATTAGATATTGAACATACCAGTGTTAATGTATGTTATTCCCTATTTGCATCTTCCAATTCTAGTGAAAATGATGTGAATGTTTGGCATGCTAGGCTTGGTCATATTGGCCAACATAGAATGAATAGATTGGCCAAAGATGGCTTATTGGGCAATATTGAGAAAGTAGAATTGCCCGTATGTGAGCATTGCCTAGCTGGGAAAACCACGCGAAAGCCATTTGGAAAGGGAACTGAGCTGAATTTCCTTTGCAATTAGTCCATACTGACATCTGTGGTCCAATGAATGTAAAGGCAAGGCACGGTGCTGTTTATTTCATCACATTTATTGACGATTATACTCGATATGGATATGTCTATTTGATTTCTCATAAATCGGAAGAATTACGTTGTTTCAAGAAATTTATGACCTTAGTGGAAAATCAGTTAGATAAGAATATAAAAGCTTTAAGATCCGATCGAGGTCGAGAGTATTTATCTGATCAGTTTAGATACTTATGTGATGAAAAGGGAATAGATAGACAGTTATCCATTCCATACACTCCTCAACAAAATGGAGTAGCTGAAAGGAGAAACAGAACCTTACTAGAAATGGTCAGGTCCATGATGGCGCAAGCTAATTTACCAATCACTTTTTGGGGTGATGCTTTATTAACTGCTGCATATGTGCTTAACCGAGTGCCTTCTAAATCAGTCTCTTTGACCCCGTATGAGTTATGGACAGGTCGAAAACCTAATTTGAGCTTTCTTAAACCTTGGGGTTGTGCTGCCTACACGCATGAGTCCTCTCATAAATATGGAAAATTGGGACCAAGAGGTAGAAAGAGTATCTTCATAAGATACTCGGAACACTCTAAAGGATATGTGTTCATAGGTGAACAGGAAAGCGGAAGCGTGACTGAATTTGAATCAAGAGATGTCACATTCTTAGAGAATGATTTTCTAAGAAAGGGCGAAATAGGTGAAGATTGTTCCCTATTTGAGATCTTAGATCAGGTTAATGGAACTGCAATACATAATGATCCAAGTGGGAGCAATGTGAGAAGTGGGGAATTGTGTACGAACCAGTCTCAATTGCAACTACTTGATGAATCAATACCGTTATCTGGTCTAAGTGGGGGCATAATGGAGAATGAAGCACCTTTGGTGGTGCAATCTTCTCCACGGCGAACAAGTCGCAAAAGCATTCCTCGACGACGTTTTGAAATTGAAGGGGAAGCTTTCATGATTACTCCACTAGAAGAAGATGAGCCAAGAAATATTATTGAGGCATTATCTTGCCCTGATAAAGAAAAATGGATGAAAGCAATGGAAGAAGAAATGGAGTCAATGAGATCAAACCAAGTTTGGGAACTGGTTGATCTTCCGAAAGGACGAATAGCCATTGGGAACAAATGGGTTCTCAAAATAAAGCGCAAGGCTGATGGTTCGATTGAAAGGCATAAGGCTCGCCTTGTCGCGAAAGGATACAACTAACAGGAAGGAATTGATTATGAGGAAACTTTTTCTCCTGTGGTTCGAATTACTTCTGTTCGCCTTATACTGGCAATAGTGGCTAGTTTGGATCTAGAGTTACATCAAATTGATGTAAAGACTGCTTTCCTCAATGGGGAATTAGAAGAAGAAATTTATATGGAACAACTCGTTGGATTTGTTAAAGAAGGCCAAGAACAAAAGGTATGTCGACTTCTGAGGTCGATATGTGGCCTTAAGCAGTCTTCTAGACAATGGAATATACGCTTTCATAATGCCATAGTGGCATATGATTTTGAGATGATCAATGAAGATAATTGCGTGTATATCAAAAGATTCAAAGGTCACTTTGTAATTTTGTCATTATATGTTGATGACATACTGATTGCTGGAAGCAATATGGAGTTTGTCAAGACAGTTAAATGTTGGCTATCTTCAAATTTTGAAATGAAAGATATGGACGAGGCTACGTACATTCTCGGAGTTAAGATTTCGAGAGATCGTTCAAAAAGGTTACTGTCTCTTTCGCAAGAGACTTATATTAATAAAGTCCTTGAACGATTTCGTATGCAAGATTGTAAACCCATTGATACTCCTATTGCAAAAGGTGAAGGACTGAGTCAAAGAATGTGTCCTAAGACTCCACAAGAGCAAGAACGTATGAAAAACGTTCCATATGCCAGTGCTATTGGAAGTCTCATGTATGCTATGATGTGTACAAGACCTGATATTTGTTACGCAGTTGGACTGGTCAGTAGATACCAATCCAATCCAGGCCAAGCACATTGGACTGCCGTTAAAAGAATCTTGAGGTATCTGAAAGCAACTGCCGATTACACACTGAAGTACCAAGGAAGTGATCTGCACCTTGAGGACTACACTGATGCTGACTGGGGAGGAGATTTGGATGAGAGGAAATCCACTTCTGGAAATGTATTCTTACTGAATAATGGCGCCATATCGTGGAGCAGTAAGAAACAACAGTGTATAGCATTATCCACCATGGAAGCCGAGTTCGTGGCTTTATCAGCGGCAGCACAAGAAGGTGTTTGGCTTAGAAGATTTCTGGATCATTTGAGTGTTACTAGAGATGCTGCAAACCCAGTGAAGGTTTATTGTGATAGTCAGGCAGCAATAGCTTACACTAAGGATCCTAAGTTCCATGGCAAGACCAAACACATAGACATTAAGTATAACTATGTCAAGGACATGGTGGCACGAAAGGAAGTAAACTTACAGTACATATCTACGCATAAAATGTTAGCAGATCCTATGACGAAGCCAATTCCTAGAGATGTCTTTTTTCGTCATATAAAGACTCTAGGACTGCGTAGAGATTGATGTACTAAATATTTGTATTTTCCCTTAACAATTAATAATTGATGATGTTGTTTGTCAATATGGAAGTCTATTTGATATTTATGCATGTTAATGCTTGATGCATTATATTGAAAAATGTATGTCGGACAGATGAGAGATTAGCCCACTCACACGGGTAATCGCCTCTGTTCAATATGTGATGAATAGAGATGAGGCAATTTTAAGTTTATTATCTAGGTGATAATTGAGAGCTCAAACTTAAAATATTTATGCCGCCTTAACAAAATATTAAGATAAGGACTTAAAATTTATAATGTCCGAAAATGAAATAGCCCACATATTTTATTTTACCTGTTTTTATTGCCAGATGAGAGTTCTGATGGAAACTCTTGGCTGGAGTTGTTACGTGAACTCAAGTTGACACTGAGTGTGTCAAAATAATCATCTGTACGGTATTAAGTTGGAAAGACATACGCTCCATGGGAAGGAAAAGATACCGTAATACGTATTTCATATTACGTATGCATAGTCGACCAATGAGAGTTGGCAAAAGTTATGATCTCAACTTTTTTAAGCCGTGTGAGACTCTCGAGGATAAAATTCCTCAATTTTTAGTACCCTTATGACTTTTCGTTATTTTCGAGATTTCTATTTAGTGTTCGCTATCTTAGAGTGTTGCCTATGGTCATGAAATTGATTCGATCTAAATGGACATTTCTAGAAAAGCGAGCTGAACTGAAATTGAGAGGTCTGATGAAAGAGGAGGATTGATTTGGAATTTAAGTCACATTATGGATTATATTCACAGACCGGTCAATTATGGTTATTTAGTATAATCATAATTGTGAATATAATGTATCTAATTTTTAAATGAGATCTAGTGAGATGTATAAATGTGACTGATCGATCTAGGGTACAGCATACTAAAATCTATATTTGAATATGTCCAATTTTAGAGCTGTCATGTACTCCCAACGGATGTATGATAACGAGCTCTCAGAGTATGCTGGTCGCACGGGTTATTTGCCAATATGAACTTTGCGAAAATATTAAGAGTTGAATTTTGTCCTATGTGGGCAAGTGGGAGTTGTTTGCCCTACATGGGCGAGTGGGAGATATTGGATAATACAGTGGGGCCTACGGGAGTTACGGTGTGCGCCCATGCGGGCAACCACACCCCCCTTGGCAGTTATCCAAGTTAAACGTGAAAGATCACATTGGTTGAGAAGACGTAAAAACGTCGTCTTCTTCGTCAGTTTTTCTACGACACTTTCTGTACTCCCAAAAAAAAAACCGATACAGAGAACGCTCCTCCCCACTGAACGCTCGTTGATTTGGCATTGACGAAAGAGGAATTTCAAGAACGCAAAGGGCATTTAATCTGTGACAATTAAGATATGTCCTCGTGATATACTTTTGATGATCAGTGATTCAAGTGATTCAATTGGGCATACTTCCGTAGTTTATAGATTAGGGTTTAGTACCCAACAAATCTCAAGCTATACAACTGCTCGAATTTGTTCAAAAGAGGTATTTTTCTCAACTTTTGATCCATAATCTACGCCTGTTTGTTTGGTAACATTCATATATGTTCCTATATTGATGAACGCAGGTTGATTTGTGATTGAAAAATGAAGGAATCGGTCCTTTTTCTTGTCAATATATATTATAAAACTGTAAACTAAGTTGTCATGGTACCAAAATCTGGAGGTGAACGTATCAAGTTTCTTAGTTGGTGAAATCAATTACAAGAAGCTTTTCTCAAAGGCCTGTTTGGCACTCTTCAACGTTGAAATTGAAACAATTTAAAAAAAGAAGAATTTTGGTGAATAAAACAGATTGTTAGCATACATTCTTCGGGACCAAATCTGTTATGTAATGGGGAATAGTTCTTGCCTAAAGCTATCATGTGCGCTTGGATTATCTTGTCTCGTAGTGGTTTGACGTTATCTCATGTGTTGTGGACGTGCTCTTTGATCTTAAAGTTTTTCTCTAATGAATGTTCTGACGAGAATGCAACAATTGTTTGATTCGACTTATTTTGTGATGGTCTTGATGATAATTGGCTTTAGAGATAAGATTTGGACTCGAGTGGGTAGAATCCGAAATGTTGAGAATTATCGAAAAGTTCTTTTTTTAAAATATAATTTTCTCAAATTAAAACTGGATCGATTTTGGATGAGGAAAGATGGACCCCAATCTCATATTTTAGCCATCCCTTTAACTTTCGAAAATCCAAATTAAATTGACTCATTTTCATTTTATTTTTGTCATGTTTGTTTGCTTTTGATTGTTATAAAATTTGCTCAATTTTAAACAAACATGCCCATAATATATGCTCCCCTCGTGCCTCACCCTTTCGGAAAATTAAATCATATACCTTACCTATGATCTTATGGGGTGGGACGATGATCAATTATAAGACTTCGTATTCTTTCTCTCTTACAAGAGAGAAGTTGTTGTCTTATACACGTACTCGCATCCTGACTCGAATATTCGAGGATGTAGCATTAAAAATACTACTCTAATTCAAGTCTTTGGGAATGAGTGAATTATCGAAAATTCAGATATTAAGGAATATTATGGGCATTCTTGTTTAACTTTGTTCAAATTCCTCTTTTTTTAGAAAATTCGAAAATCAATAAAAAAACATAAAACATAAAAACGTAATATAAACATTCAAGTCACATAAACCAGTCAAAAAAGGCATTTTCATGAAATTGGTACCGAAAGAGCATTAATTAATTTTTAATTAATATAATCAAGTCCCTGAACTCATTAACTCTGGTTCGTAGAAATAAAATAGTTCTCCCGCTATTTTATTTAGGTTTCTAGTGGCGGCTCCTAAATTAAAAAATCATTTCAATAAAACTTAAGTTGCGAATTGGTAGAGCTTGGGAGAGTCCGTGTTAGGTTAGTTAATTCATCTAATTAACCTAATAATATATTAGCCTAATTTCATGTCGCGACAGTAAGTAATAAGTCCATAGTAGCAATCCATGGAGACAATAGGGTCTAGATGAGTTCGTCAAATTGAATTTCATAATCTTTGAACTTTGATCCATTGTGTAATGTCGTTTATGAACTTTGGCCAGGGTCCACATTATACAGATAAAAAATTCAGAAACAATATTGCACATGAAATTAACGTTCAATGACCATTTATATTATTTTTCTACGTTTTTTATTGGGCTCACTAACTTTATGATAGTTTTTTCTTAGTTAGTTAGATGGTTGTGACTATATGATACATGCATACCATCTAAACTCACTTCATTTAAAATTCGAAACGAATATATCTCTTCGAAATCTTATTGTACTTCTAAAATGAGGGACTCCCGCAGCTCCTATGTCCTGCTTGGGGTAGCTTTATCCTCCTACCAACTACAAATTGACATTATTTTGGTAACATCATTACAGTCTACAGCCGACGATCAATACAAAACATTAGTTATATAGTCTTACCTAGGGTTTGGACAAACTAATGAAATAACTTACAACCAGTTCGGTACCATAAGGACTGTTCTTGGTAACACAACAACTGACATTTAATAAACATAGGTTAAAATATACTCCCTTGGATTCCCGAATTAGACTAGCAAACTGATTTTTGATATGATTTATAGAAATCCAGCTGCACCTTAAAGTAGGCGACTTTAATTGTATGTCGAAAATAGTACGCTTCTGTGTAATGAATAGACTCAACCACGCGATTCAACAACCGAAGCTACTAGTAGTCCCGAGGGGACGGCATCCTCCTATAATAGTTAGCAGTACAACTAATGCTGTCCGTGCATATGAATGTATACAAATTCCCCGAAGGAGGACCCTAGATCTAGTCATGGAAGAGACACAAAATCCCTCACTTCATAAGAAATAAGTTATTTCAATGGGTAATAAAGCTGTATTTTCTTCTAAATTTTACTGATATCGGTTGCTGTATGAAGGTTGGTGATAGTTTGATCCTATATCGAAAAAATACTAGTGTGTGGCCCGATATAAAAGTGGAAAGCTTCTAGATTACAATTGAAGTCCATGGGCAAAGTGAGCTAGTCCATACAGTATCCGTGTGTGAATGCACGAATTATTGTATTTAGCACTAATCAATGACTCTCTTAAATAAGAATATTGAATTTATAGTTTTTAAAACGAGAAAAAATTGTGTACTTTTGAAACAGTATGTCTTTTCACAAAAGGGTTTCAACATTATTATTATATGTCGAATCTGACTTAATATTTTTCACTTCTTCCCATTTCTTTTGGTTTAAAAAATACAGCATTTATTCTTCATTTTTTTTTGGTAAGGTAAGTTTGTATTTACTTTTCAAATCGCTAAGTACAAGAAAGAACCGGACACAAAAATCATGAACCAATAGTGGCAGTGCGGTGCCAAAATGGGTTCAACGGTGAACCGGTTGCAAAATACATCATCGCGACACGCGCGTATAACATCGAGGCCACGAGGCAGCCATCACAACATCTGAAAATGCAGTAGAAAAGAAAAATAAAACCGGCCAAACATGAGGCAAAGATTGGCTGAGAGAGGGTGGTCAAAGCAACGACCATATACGGGTAGGGGTACCTAGAAAAAGCAACTGCGTGGTAGGATCTTGGAAGGAAGCACGGCCAGCCAAATCTCAGGACCATGGGCAGATTGTGGTTGCCAAAAAACAGCTTCAATGGGTGAAACCAGTGAGAAGTAATCAAAAGCAGAAGGCCAAACAGTGGCCATACCAGAATTAGAGGACGGCCAAGAACACGGCCAGGTAAAGTGGAGGAGCCGAGTGATCAGCCAAAAAGTCGCCAAAACAGTCGGCGTGTGAAGCACTAAGCAGATGCACTAAGCAGAAGACCCGAAGCAGTGCTGGGCAGTGTGAGCAGTAATGCAAAAAAAAAATAATAATCCCTGCACTTAGAGTAAGATGGTGAAGAAGAAACCTGGCGTTGGCGCAGCTGGGAAGGAGGCAGACCTGGACGTCAGCAGGTCGGCTAGCAAAATTGCTACCTGGTATTCTCAATTTGAGTTGCAACTCGGAGAATTTTTGTGAATAATTATTAGCAACATTATGGGGCAAACAATTCCTTAAGAATGATGTATTCACGCGTCAAAATGTGATTCCGTTCTTCCCAATTATTTTTCTAACAAAGGCGGGACCGATAGTGATAGGATTTATTGCACGCCGAATCAGAACGAACACACAAAAATCAAGAAAAATTGAATGATGCACGTGATTACCCAGATTCATCTCAGAATAGGGCTACGTCTTGCAAGAGATTTCACTATGATATTCGGTTTACAGCCTCTCAACTCGTTACAATGATCAGCATAAACGAGCAAAATATATATGCCCTAAACGGACCCAAAACTTAAACCTAGCGAAACCTCTATTAAGCCCACACCAGCGGAAGCCCCCCGCCCGCTGACCGGACAGCGGGACACCCGTGTCGGGGCCGCTGCCCCCGAACCCCTGCATCCCGCGCGTGTGGATCACATGTCGTCGGATAACACTTTGGTTTTCCTAAGCTCACGTGGGCGTACCCGGTGTGAGAAACAAGGGTCCTCGAAGTATTCACCAACTCCAACAGATAGGAGTGCTTATATTATAGGTAGAATAACTTATTTTCGTACGGAATAATTTCACCAGTATTATCATTTATTAAAAAGTGATAGGTAAAAAAATAAGTGCAAGTAATAAGGTGGCTAGGAACACGTTGTCCATAAATACCCATCAAGTGTTTGATGTTTTGCAATGCAGCAGAAGCCTTTCCTTAGCCTTCAGTTTGCGTCGTGGTCCGACATCCACAAACAAAGCACGGAAACAGTGGGGAACATGTCGGTTCAGATTTCGGCAATTCCATCTTCTCCTCCAAGTAAAGGAAGAAGCAGCGGCATGGTCGAACGCCGGTCGGCAGAATTTCATGGGAGCATATGGGGCGATTACCTCCTCAAATATGCTTCCCCGTCCAACTCATCGGTTAGTAATTCTTTTCTAAAGTCTTCTTCCTTTGATTTCTTGCAATTGCATTTTGTAGACTTAGCAAAAGTCTTTGTGTTCACGATGATTGATAGCATCCAAGAATCAAGGGTCCGTTTCTTTGAAAGAAAATTATTTTCCCGAAAATTATATTTTGACTTTTCAGCATTTGACGATGGAAAACTAATCCATCTATGGCAAAATGTTTTCCATGGTCTGAAAACTACAAGCATATATTGTGCGAAATAATTACCCTTTAGGGTAAGAAGGAAATCGCTTTCTCCAAATCACCTAACAAATAAAAACTAATCACTTTCTTTAAAAATGTTTTTCATGAAAAATATTTTCTTTTATCACGAAGTTTTCAGTGAAACGAATGTATTCTGATCTTGAGATTATTGGGCAGCATCGATCACAATTGTGCTTGATAAATTGGTTACGATCGGAAAACTTTATATCCTCCATCAATATGTAAGTCGCCCATTGTACATGTTCAAGAAACATTTGTCTACAAAAAAATGTATAACCGGAAGAGCAATTGCCCTTGAATGGAAAAAGGTATACTTACATGTTGTGAAGGATATGATGGATCATACCAATCACACTATATGTGAACGCTGGGAAAATATTGTGAAACTGGGGCTGCTTTGGACAGCTTTGATCTCTTCTTCTGCCTGCAATCTCTCATCTCTTTGCCTCTTCATGTTTGTGAAAAATAATGGGTTGTCTTCAAGTTTAAAGAATGAACTGCTAGTAAGAAAAAGGTTTTCTTTCTCGTGTACTCTTCATGCTGGTTTAGGACTAAGTCTTAGTAGCCGAAATATGCCGTTGGCTTGATCATTTCCACCGTAATTCCACTGTCTGTTGAAGAGAAATATTAACAAACGATCTTTAGGGTATTTGACTTTTGAATCTATCTTTGCTTTCTCGGGTATTCAGCTTTTGTTTTAATTTGGTCAATTGTACCATTCCACCTATACGAATTGATTTGGTCATCGATTGTAGAGAATAATGTTAGATTTCATCTATATGAAGTTTAAAATAAAATGACTCCAGTCTTTATCATTAATCCACTTTTCTGAGAATATGTATTGGTTTTTTAATATGCACAATCTGCCTTGTTTCGTAACTTTTTTTTGTGGTTTTGTAACAAAGTAAACATTATACTATCTTTCACAGTAACTTGGCTTTCCTTTGAGTTTGTTTGTTTGTTTTGTAATACATCATGCTTGCTTTTATTCAGAATAGCCGATTTTATATTTTGCAGGAGTTTAAATTCCTTGGACGAGTGGAGGGACGAGTTGAGGAATTGAAAGGAGAGGTGAGGAAGATGCTGACTGATGCCGCAGATAAGCCTTCACAAATGCTTCACTTGATTGATCAAATTCAACGTTTGGGAATTGACTACCATTTTGAACGAGAAATAGATGAGCAATTGGAACAAATCCACAAAAGTTACTCTCAACTTGATCATGGAGATTTCAAGGGAGATGACCTTCACATGGTTGCTCTTATGTTTCGACTGCTACGACAACAAGGTTACAATATTTCATCGGGTAAGTTTTAAACTTAATGAACCATCCCATAAGAAACCCATTAAGAATTCCTTCTTCAGAAAATTGATGACGCAAAATTAACTATTGCTCATTCGAATTTCAGGTAAACGAGTGAAAGAAAACATAGAACATTAGCTAGGTGTATCACCTTCCTAATTTCAATTTGTCTTTTTTCCCATGTTGATTGGTCGCACAGAGGTATTTAACAAATTCAAAGGCAGTCAAGGCAACTTCAAGGAATCGCTCGTCACGGATGTGCGCGGATTGCTGAGCTTATATGAAGCTTGCCATTTAAGGTGCCATAGCGACGCTATTCTGGAAGAAGCACTTCCTTTCTCTATAACTTGCCTTGAGTCGATCAATGAAATGAACGTGAGCACTAGTCTTGCGAAACAAGCGAGTCATGCCCTAAAGCAGCCACTTCGCAAGGGTTTACCCAGACTTGAGGCAAGGCATTATATCTCACTCTACCAAGAAGAGCCTTCACATGACGAGGTCTTGCTTGCCTTGGCTAAACTAGATTTCAACTTACTGCAAGAGCAACACCAGAAGGAAATCGGCAAGATTACAAGGTCATCTGACTTCACATGATAGTAGTATTCTGGTTGTGTTTTTCAAAGATTTCCTCGTCTGGTTTCAATTTACCCTTCTAAATAGTGCTTTTTAATGTCCTTTAAAAGTTCATCTGGCTAACGTACTTTCGATGTTCGTATCGGTTTGATCATAGGTGGTGGAAGGACATAGACGTCGCGAGGAAGTTCCCATTCGCTAGAGACAGGATTACGGAGTTGTTCTTCTGGATGGCCGGAGCATATTTCCAACCGGAGTTTGCTGTGGCCAGAGATATACTAATTAGAGCAACCGGCCTACTTTCCATTCTCGACGATACATACGACGTCTTCGGTACAATGGAAAAACTTGTACCTTCACAGAAGCAATTGAGAGGTACGTGATCCATGTTCTCTCTCTTAAACTTCCAAATTTGATCAAGTATGTATAGAGCAAGTGTGTCATTTTCGAGGGCTCGAATTTAGGTGGGATATTGCTGCCATGGATGGCCTACCGGAGTACATGCAAGCTCTTTATCAGGAGCTTCTTGATCTCTATGATGAAATCAGGAAGGAACTGGCCACGAGAGGAAGATTGTATCGCCTTGCTTACGCAAAAGAAGCTGTAAGCATTATCCGTGCATTTTACATGCATCCAACGCAGTTTCTCTTTCAGGAACCCAACATTCTTGTTTATTGTTTGAATTCCTCAGATGAAGAGGCAAGTGAGATATTACTTGCATGAAGCCAAATGGCACCATGCTAGCTACACACCGACGCTGGAGGAATACATGCCCCTTGCATTGTTATCGGCAGGCTACGAAATGATACCGATCACAGCACTGGTAGGAATGGGCGATGTGGTCACAAGAGATAATTTTGAATGGCTGCTCGGGGACTGCAAGATCTTGAAGGCTTCCCAAATCATATGTAGGCTCATGGATGACATTCCTTCTCACCAGGTATAATACAAACATAATTTTCCTTCGATGATCTGACTAAATTAGTTCGACCACCGCTTGACCGGAAACAGTGTCAACCTACTAATCACACCAATGCCATCGACATACAGTTTGAGCAAAAGAGGGGGCACGTGGCATCTGCGGTGGAGTTGTTCATGAAAGAAAATGGTGTCTCGGAGCCGGAAACTGAGGAGGAACTCCGGAAACGAGTAGATGATGCATGGAAAGACATCAATGAAGAGTTTCTTCGTCCGATCGCGGCCCCGACACCGGTTCTCATGCTAATTCTCAACCTCTCGCGAGTGATGGATGTGTTATACACCAATGGAGATCATTACACCCATTCTAACACCAAGCTCAAAGATTATATCATGTTGCTCTTTGTTAGTCCTATACCGATTTGAAGTTTGAATGAAGTGGTGTAGACAATAAAGGGTCTATCAATTGTTTCTTTGATCTCTCTATTTTTCTTGGATGCATGAGGAAAATATCATTACTAGTAATGTACTTTTAAAATTGATTTGCGTGATAAAACTCGTAATTTCCCTTTTAATGCCATAAATTATATGGATTTGATGATTTGCAATACTCCATAAACAATAACAATTATTTTCCATACCTAATGAATGGAGCACGTAAATATCCTCATAACTTATCTATAAAATATCCTTTTGTAACCTTTACTTAGAGGACATAAGTTCTCATTTATAACATTATGTTATCTGAGTTCAATGGTTCTTAATATTGCACAAAATAATAATCTACCTAAGTTGATAGTAAATTTATCTAATGCAATTGTTAGTAAAATATATAATTGCTCATATATTTTCATTACACATTGTAAATTTTTTGCAACCTATGTACAAGCAATTTTCCTTACTAATTTTCTTGTTCATTATAAATTTGATCACCTTTGCATTCATAAGTTTCTTTAATGCAAGTAAGTTACGACAAAACACCAGTTTTGCGTAGCAAATACGAAGAAACCAATTTTGTCCTTTTCTACCCAACATTGATCAACATTGAATGTGGGCTAGTCCCCTAAAAATGTTCATAACATTCTCGGAATAGTTTAATATCTTTGGTATTGTTTAACAAGTTTAAGCATTTGCTAAGTAACAGACAAAAAGACGGTCATTTGTTAACATAATTTAACTATTTCTTTTGCTGAGATCATTAAGAAAGAACAAAATAGTTTTAGAAAGTTGGGCTACATTGCCCATAGGGCTGGGGAAACATTCAATCCCACCCTCCCCCCCCCCCCCTTTTTATAGGGGAAATGATTTAATGGCTGGGATTGAAGGTTTCCCTGCCCTATGGGATGGGGATCCTGCTCCCTACATTGATGTCCACCAACTACACACTCATCCAGAAAAGAAATTATGAAAAATTACAAGGATCCCTATGAAAGAAAAGATAAAGCTTGTCAAAAACAGTTAACTTTATTGAAACCTAGTGGTGGTGCCAGTTAGATTAGGGTAAATACCTGGAAATTCTACCCAGTGAATTAAGTTCATCGAGCTAACATTCTTTCGATGATGCTTGTATTTGTTTGATCATAGGTGGTGGAAGGACATAGATGTCGTGAGGAAGTTCCCATTCACTAGAGACAGGATTGCGGAGTTGTTCTTCTGGATAGTGGGAGCATATTTCCGGCCGGAGTTTGCTATGGCCAGAGATATACTAACCAGAGTGACCACCATGATTTACACTCTCGACGATATATAAGATGTCTACAGTACAATGGAAGAACTTGTACCCTTCAGAAAAGAAATCGAGAAGTACTTAATCCATGTTATCTCTCTCAAACTTCCTGTTAAATATGTTTTGAATTTTATGTACTCGGCCCGGTTAATTACCCGACCCGACATATTTTGTGCGACCCAAAATTGGAGAGAAAATTGAGATTTGGTTCGCGACGCGGAGAGTTGGGCCGATAGGCCCAACTCGGAATCTGCACTCTCATTGATTATAGTGGAATCTCGTTTTGCCTCGTCCGTGGACGTAGATCACCTTGATCGAACCACGTAAATCCTTGTTGTTCTGTGTTTGTTTCCGCGTTTCGTTACAACAAACTGGTATCAGAGCGAGTTCGTTTCTGGGATTCTTGAAGATGACATCTTTGAAGTTTCAGATCTCATCTTTTGACGGCAAGAACAACTTTGGATTATGGAGAATAAAGATGAAGGCTTTGTTGAAGCGAGAGGGTACTGTTAGGGCACTGGATGGAAAATATCCAGACGACATGACCTCGGCTGAGGTTGAAGAGATTGATGAGAAGGCGCACAGTGCGATTCAGTTGTCTCTAGATGACAATGTTTTGCGAGAAGTCGCCGATGAGGAAACAGCGGCTGGTCTCTGGAAGAAACTGGAAAGTCTCTATATGAAGAAATCTTTGACATCGAGACTTTATTTGAAGCAGCGTCTTTATACCCTAAAGATGCGTGAAGGTACGCCTGTTCAGGAACACTTGGATGAGTTTAATAAAATTATTATGGATATGAAAAATTTAGATATTAAACTCGAGGATGAAGATCAAGCTTTGATCGTGTTATGTTCACTGCCTGCCTCATACGAAAATTTTGTGAACTCGATGCTTTATGGACGTGAATCCATAACTTTGGAGGATGTTAAAACATCATTGAGTTCTGCATAACTGAGAACGAAGTTGAATGGGAACAACAGTGGAGACAGAGCAGATGGTTTGCTTGTGAGAGGCAGAACCAAGAACAGAGATAAAGTCTTCAGAGGGAAATCTGTTAATCGTTCAAAATCTAGGCCACCTGGAGATAATACGAACGTCAAGTGCTACTATTGTCACAAGAGGGGACATTACAAGTCAGATTGTCCTTTGCTCAAGAGAAAGGATAAGCAGCATGCTCAAAGACAAGATGCGGCGAATGTTGCTGACAAAAATGAGTCTAATGTGTCAGACAATGTTCTTACGGCATGCTCTGCTGTTAGTTTCTCTAATGATGTTTGGATAATGGACTCGGGAGCATCATATCATATGTGCCCAAATAGAGAATGGTTCACCACATATGAGCCAATGAATGGTGGATCAGTCTTGATGGGAAATGATGTCGTATGCCAAGTTGTGGGAATTGGTACTGTTTGGATTAAGTGCCACGACAAAGTAGTGAGGACCTTGACTGAAGTAAGGCATATACCAGACTTAAAGAGAAATCTTATCTCTTTGAGCAGTTTGGATTCCATTGGGTGTGTGTACTCAGGAGGAGGTGGAGTTCTCAAAGTATCCAAAGGTAATCTGGTTGTGATGAAAGGAAGCAAGGTGAATCACTTGTATCATTTGCAGGGTAGCACAGTTTTGGGTACTGCAATTGGCACATCAAATTCTGTTTTGGATAATGACAGAACGAAACTGTGGCATATGCGTTTGGGCCACATGAGTGAGCGTGGCATGACAGTTTTGAGTAAACGTGGCTTACTTTATGGTGAGCAGACAACCTCGCTGGATTTCTGTGAGCACTGTGTATTTGGCAAACAGTGCAGAGTCAGTTTCAGTACGGGCACGCATTCGACGAAGGGCACACTCGACTACATCCATTCTGATTTATGGGGACCAGCACAGGTTCCATCTAAGGGTGGTGCACTTTACTTTGTGACGTTTATTGACGACTATTCCAGGAAGGTTTGGATTTATTTTCTAAAAAGAAAAAGTGAGGTGTTTGAAACCTTCAAGAAGTGGAAAGCCCTTGTTGAGAATCAGACAGGGAAGAAGATCAAACGCCTTAGGACCGATAATGGTCTTGAGTTCTGTGGTGGCGATTTCAATGAATTCTGTGCAGATGCAGGTATCGTTCGACACCGTACAGTTAGGCACACTCCACAACAAAATGGAGTGGCAGAACGGCTATGGTTCCATACCGGCTATGCACACCCCCCTGGAGGAATACATGCCCTTTGCATTGTTAACGACAGGCTACGAAGTGATATCGATCACAACACTTGTAGTGTTATGTATGCCTTGAATAGTTAAGGGCTTAAGTTATGGGCCTTGGGCCAAACATTAGGGTTTGAGTGGTAATACTATAAATATTGCTCTTTACTCAAACTGTTAGATAGAGAAGCTTACGTTGCATCTTTTGTAATCCCTAATTCTCATAGTGGATTTGCTTCTTCTCTCTCCCTTGGTTTTTCCCGCAAGGTTTTCCACGTAAATCTTGGTGTTCCGTTCTTCGTCTCTATCTCAATTTCGTCTTAGTTTCTGCATTGTCGTAACAAATTGGTATCAGAGCTCAAGGTTCATCCGTCGACGAAAGAGAGACACGAGAGTTCAGACATTTGGATTTCGTCAATTTGGATTTCGACGATTTGGATTTCGATGAATTTTCGCGATTGGATTTCGTGTATCAGTGGAGGTGTTCTTCAGCGATTTGGATTTGAATTTCGAATTTCGGCGATTTTGTTTTCTCAGTGGTGTTCCTGTCAGAGGGTGTTCTTGGATTTTTTCTTGTCTGTGGGTGATTTCGTTGATTTCTCTCAGTAGACGTTCTTCATTGATTCTGCCAAAGTTCAGCCGCCGACGTGGACAACTGAGAACGCAACCTCGGTTCGTGATTTCGTGCGTTTTTAAGGGCTAAAGGAACAAAAGCAAACCAATTGCTTTTCAACTACTTTCTCTGACTCCTCCACTACGGCGCCAATAGAGACACGAGAGAGGGATTAAAGAAAAAGCAAGGAAGGGATCTAGTAGACTTGATCAAGTAAAGACAAGCAAATCCACCCCAACGCCAGAAAGTATTTTCTGCAAATTTGGAGTGCGTTCAGTGAAATTTGTGTGTTCGTGTGTTCGTGGAGTGCGTTCAGTGGCAATCCAGGTTCGAACAAGGCGCAGGTTTTGAGGCTTCTCACTTGTGGCGTTTTCGTGGGATTGAAGGATTTTTCGTGTGATTTTGTGGCATCTTCTCATTGGGCGATTTCTAAAATTTTGTTCTCTTCAGGAATAAGCCTACCAATCTTCGTCTAGTGTTGTCCGAGGAGTTCGTGCGCGTTTCTTCGACTCGGAATAAGTTATGGCTTCGAGTTCAGCAACGAAATTTGATATCGAAAAGTTTGATGGGAGCGGCAGTTTCAACCTATGGCAGGTTCGTATGTTAGCTGTTCTTACGCAGCAGGGTTTGAAGAAAACTCTGTTTACTAAAGGGGAAAAGCCGAAACCGTCAGATGAAGCATGGGAAGAATTAGATGAGAAAGCTTTGTCCACTATTCAGTTGTGTCTCACGAACGAAGTTTTGCAGGAGGTACTAGATCAAAAAATAGCCGCTGGTTTATGGACGAAGTTGGAGAGTATTTTTCTGACAAAATCTCTCACAAATCGATTGAGACTCAAGCAACGACTCTTCACTTTTCGTATGGCTGAATGTACTTCTCTCAAATCCCATATTTCTGAGTTCAATGCTCTTATCGCTGAATTAAGAAGCATTGATGTTAAGATTGAAGATGAGGATCAAGCTCTTTTATTGCTAGTTTCACTACCTGCCTCTTATAAGAATTTTAGAGAGACCATGATTGTTAGTAGAGAAACTATTGATTTTGAAGATGTCAAGACTAGTCTGCTAAATAAGCAGAAACTCGATACAGAATTGACTTCTGATGGTAGTAATAATCATGGGGCTGGTTTAGTCGCTCGAGTAAGATCTATTGAGAGAAGAAATAGTGGCAGGAGCAGGTCAAAGTCTAAGCATAGAGATATGATTTGCACCTATTGTAAGTCTCCAGGGCATATCAGTATAAATTGCCTAAAACTGAAGGCAAAGGAGCAGAGAGAAAATAATTCGCATCAACAAAATCATGGGAATGTCAATCGTCATAACAATCGCAACTATCATAATAGACAGAATAGGAGAAACGAAAATCCTGCTAAAGCTGATGTTGCTAAAGAAGAAAATGAAGATTGGCTATTGATTGCAGATAATAAAGATAAATTCTGTGATAGTTGGATTCTTGATTCAGGTTGCTCATATCATATGTGTCCTTATCGAGATTAGTTCTCTACGTATAAAGAATATGATGGTGGAGTTATTCTCATGGGCAATAATGCTATATGCAAAGCTATTGGCGTTGGCACTGTTAATATTAAGATGCATGATGGCATGATCAGAACTTTAGATAATGTCAGACATGTGCCTGATTTGAGGAAAAATTTAATCTCCTTGGGTACACTTGACGCCAATGGTTGTAGATTTACTGCTGAGGGTGGAGTTCTGAAAATTATGAGAGGCTCACTTTTGTTGATGAAAGGGCTTAAAATTGGTACTTTGTATCAGTTGCAAGCCTCTACTGTTACTGGTTCAGCTGCGGTCTCTTCTGATATGATAGATTCGGATAATACAAAATTATGGCATATGAGACTAGGCCATATGAGTATTAGAGGGATGGATGAGCTAAGTAAAAGAGGTCTCTTGTGTGGTCAGAAAATTGAAAAACTAGATTTCAGTGAACATTGTGTTTTTGGGAAACAGAAAAGAGTCAGTTTCAAAACTGGAATTCACAGCACAAAGGGCACTCTGGATTACATTCATTCTGACCTCTGGGGGCCTGCTAGAGTTCCATCGAAAGGCCTTGGTTCCAGGTATGTACTCACTTTTATTGATGATTTTTCAAGAAAAGTTTGGGTATTTTTTCTCAAAGCAAAAAGTGATGTTTTCGTTACTTTCAAGCAATGGATAATATTAATTGAGAAGCAGACCGGTAAGAAAATCAAGCGGCTGAGAACAGATAATGAGCTAGAATTTTGTGGAGGCGAATTTAATGAGTTTTGTAAGAATGAAGGAATTGTGAGACATCATACTACAGTGTATACACCGCAGTAGAATGGTATTGCAGAACGTATGAACAGAACCCTATTAGAAAGAACAAGGTGCATGCTGTCTAACGCTGGTTTGGGCAAGGAATTTTGGGCTAAAGCAGTCAATACTGCTTGTTGGTTAATAAATCGTTCTCCTTGCATACCTATTGAGAACAATGTATTTTTCTTGGTTATGCTTCTGGTGTAAAAGGTTATAGGCTTTGGTGCTCTGATTCATCTAAGATTATGATTAGCAGAGATGTTACTTTTGATGAGTCTGCTATGCTTCATCCTATCAAGAAATCATCAGATACTTGCCAGGAAAATCTGTAAAGTGCACCAAAGAAGGTGGAGTTTGAAGTATCTTCTTCACAACCAGTTCAGCCAGTGACTGATAATATTGAGATTGAAGAATCTGAAGAAGAGAATTATTCCATAGCCAAAGATAGACCAAGAAGAACAGTGAAACCTCCACAGATGTATGGATACTCAGATTTTGTTGCTTATGCTCTTTCAGCTGCAGAGTCGATAGAATATGCTGAGCCTAAAACCTACAAGGAAGCTATTTCCTTAAAAGATTTAGCAAAGTGGTTAGTTGCTATGAATGAAGAGATGGAATCTCTTGAAAAGAATCAAACTTGGGAGTTTGTCAAACCACCAAAAGGAAAGAAGATTGTGGGTTGCAAGTGGGTTTTCAAAAGAAATGAAGGTATTCCTGGAGTTGAAGACATTAGATTTAAAGCACGTCTAGTCGCTAAGGGCTATAGTCAGATTGATGGAGTTGATTTTAATGATGTGTTTTCACCCGTCGTTAAACACAGCTCTATTCGGGTCTTTCTTACGTTAGTTGCTATGCATGATTTAGAGTTGGAACAACTCGATGTGAAAACAGCTTCTTGCTTGGTGAACTTGAAGAGAAAATCTATATGGGTCAACCTGAGGGTTTTCAGTTTAAGGAAGATCATGTATGTTTATTGAAAAGATCTCTCTATGGCTTGAAGCAATCACCTAGACAGTGGTATAAAATATTTGATTCTTTTATGGTGCAACTTGGCTATTGTAGAAGCAAATATGACAGTTGTGTATATATGTGCAAACTTCCAAATGGATCCTATATTTATCTGCTGTTATACGTTGATGACATGTTGATTGCAGCAAAAGATAAATTTGATATACAGAATTTGAAGGCACAGTTGAGCCTTGAATTTGATATGAAGGATTTAGGTTCTACGAAGAAAATTCTTGGTATGGAAATTCAGCGAGATCGAAAAAAAGAAAAATTGTATCTTTCACAGAATAGTTACATCAAGAAGGTGTTAGATCGTTTTGGCATGAAAGATGCCAAACCAGTGAGTACTCCTCTTGCTACTCATTTTCGATTATCAGCTGATTTATGTCCACATACAGATGATGAAATAAAATATATGTCACATATTCCATATTCTAGTGTAGTTGGTAGCATTATGTATGCTATGGTTTGCACTCGACCTGACATATCACATGTTGTTAGCGTGGTAAGTAGATATTTATCATGCCCAGGTAAAATTCATTGGCAAGCAGTGAAGTGGATTTTGAGATATTTGAAGGGTACTTCAGATTATGGTTTAGAGTTTGGGAAAACATGTGAAACTCTTACTGGATATGTTGACTTTGATTATGCTGGTGACCTTGATAAAAGAAGGTCTTTGACAGGGTACATCTTTACTGTTGAGAGTTGTGCAGTCAGTTGGAAAGCTTCTTTGTAGCATACAATTGCTTTGTCTACTACAGAGGCAGAATATATGGCTATTACACAAGCAATCAAAGAAGCTATATGGTTAAGAGGCTTATTTGGAGAGCTCAGTGTGGATGATGATGTGGCAGTTGTGCATTGCGATAGTCAGAGTGCTATACATCTTACTAAAGATCAGATGTATCATGAGAGAGCAAAGCACATTGATGTGCGGTATCATTATATTCGAGACATTCTTGCTGATGGAAATATTAAGGTCTTGAAGATTGGCACAGAAGACAACCCAGCTGATATGTTGACAAAGTCATTGCCCTTTACTAAATTCAAGCACTGCTTAGATTTGGTTAATGTTTGCAGCAGCTGAGTGTTATGCTGGTGGGAGGAGAAGTTTGTCTTAATAGTTATGTCTACTTGGGAATTCAAGTCAAGGTGGAGATTTGTTATGTATGCCTTGAATAGTTAAGGGCTTAATTTATGGGCCTTGGGCCAAACATTAGGGTTTGAGGGGTAATACTATAAATATTGCTCTTTACTCAAACTGTTAGATAGAGAAGCTTACGTTGCCTCTTGTGTAATCCCTAATTCTCATAGTGGATTTTGCTTCTCCTCTCTCCCGTGGTTTTTCCTGCAAGGGTTTCCACGTAAATCTTGGTGTTCCGTTCTTCGTCTCTGTCTCAATTTCGTCTTAGTTTCCGCATTGTCGTAACATGTAGGAATGGGCGATGTGGTCGTAAGAGATGCTTTTGAATGGCTGCTGGGCGACTGCAAGATCTTGAAGGCTTCCCAAATCATATGTAGGCTCATGGATGACATTTCTTCTCACTAGGTATAATACAAACATAATTTTCCTCCGATGATCTGACTAAATTAGTTCGACCACCACTTGACCGGAAATAGTGTCAACCTACTAATCACACCAATGTCGTCTATATACAGATTGAGCAAAAGAGGGGCACATGGCATCTTCGATGGAGTTGCTCATGAAAGAAAACAGAGTCTCGGAGTCGGAAGCTGAGGAGAAACTCCGGAAACGAGTAGATGATGCCTAGAAGGACATTAATGAAGAGTTTCTTCGCCCGACCGCGGCCCTGACACCGGTTCTCACCCTAATTCTCAACCTCCCGCGGGTGATTGATGTGTTATACACCAATAGAGATCATTACAACCATTCTAAGACCAAGCTCAAAGATCATATCATGTCGCTCTTTGTTAGTCCTTTACCGATTGTTTGTATGAAATGGGGTGACAACAATATGGTGTAGATAATAAAGGGTCTATCAATCGTGTCTTTGATCTCTCTAATTTTCTTGGATGCATGTGACATTTTGAATATCCTGCCACTATGAGACTATGGAATGAGAAGAATCTATCGATGTATTTTAGTTTTATTTCGCTCGGATCTGATCAATCATGAGTAGACTAACCAAAAGGGAAAGGCTAACGCAAGACAGGGTGCGTGGACATAGGAAACTCGAAAAAGGAGTGATGCTTTACCATAAGGATTGTCGAGGGAACATTTAGAGCCAATAAGGCAGATCAGATGTCGATTTAAGAATCCATTGCTAGCGTTATACGATTGGGGCACAGGTGATGCCGCTTAACCAATGTATAATTTGAGAAGTTTTCCTAAATCGATCAACGACGATCGAGGCCGTCGGAACAAGTAATTGTTGACACCTGATTTTTGATTTCTTTTTACTTTGATTTTTATTTTAAAAAATTAATTAAAAATAGCCAAAAAATCATAAAATTACAAAATCAACTTTGGAGGCCTTGGCCTAGCCTCAAGAGTCAATTTTGAATAAAAAATATTTTTCGTAATTTTTAATAATTTTTTGAATTTATTTAATTATTAAAAATACCCAAAATATCAGAAAAATACCATTAGTGGTCAGAAAAATACACAAAAATATTCAATAATTTTGTTTTAATTTCCTCTTCAGGTGTGTCACTTTAAATCTTGAAAATTCGGCTCGGGTCACTATGTTCCTTCACAAACATAAACCCGAACCGAGCCTAAAAAATCCTTTTCGAATCTTTTAATTTTCAATTCTCACTTTTTGTAAGCTATGACATTGGATTAAAAAGTCTTGAAGTGCAATTAGGTCAATTTTCCCTCTAATTTGATCAATTTTAACCAAAAGGGCTTAATTGCATAAATTTCTTTCAATTTAGTCTCCAGTTTCACAATGTTTGCAATTAAATTTCATAAGGGCATACCCATTAAAATTAAACATCTCTACCCGATAGTTTTCATCATGAGGAATCCATTAGTGGCCTCAATTTTGACTAATTTGGTCATTTAGGCCCTCGATTGAGCAAAAATCATTTTCGGATCCTAGGGACAATTTGAGGTTTTCACTAAATTCGAATCAATTGATTCACAAAAATACCCCTATTTGATGGAAAACATGTCAAGGAATCCGATTTTGGTATCAATTTCATGAAAAATGGTCTATTTGGGGCCCAATTTTGCAAAATTGGTCGAACCGGGCCGGTCGGGTCAGACCCGACCCGACACGGTCCAACCGGGTCTGCAACTTGCAGACCCACCATGGCCGAGCGCACCGAGCAGGGGAGTTTTGGGGGAATTCGAGCGGAACAAAGGGCAAAGGAGCATCCCTAGACCTTAGGGGACGCCTATCGATCATCACCGAAGCGTTCGCCTTCGTCGACAGGCCCGGAGCAGGTCGGTTTTTCCCCTCCGACCACCATTTCATGCATGCACCCGATGTGTTGGACGAAATGCCCCAATGGGCTTTGTATTTTTGAGTCTCGGCCGTGTCGTTCCCGGTCGCTTTTCGCGCGATTCTAGCTTCTAACCTTCCCTAGAACTACTCCTAAGCTCGTCTTGGTGTTTGTTTTGCATTAAAAACGTACCGACGACACGAGCCGAAGCTTCGCCGGCCGCGGTTCGGACCGTAAGCTCGACGGGCAACTTCAAGCCATCACCGAGGATTGGGCGATCTCAGGTAAGTTTCCTGACCCCCCATAGATGCTCTCTGAACGATTAGAATCAAGCTTAAAGCTAGAAAAATGTTCTGCAAATTGCTCGCCGGCGCCGGGACTGTGGGGTTCGGTTTGGCTGTTTTCCGGCGCCACTTCGGCCATGTTTTGAAGCCTTATTGACGTGGGACGCGTGGGTGTTGATCTAATGTCAAAATTTGGAGGTTTCGACGACGTTTTTACGACGTTTTTACGCGAGAATCGCCGGCGCCGGTCGTCTTCTCCGGCGGCCTGGTCGCCCGCTGACCAGTCAACGCTGACGTGGCATGCCACGTCAGCGGCCACGTCAGCGGGTGGGGCCGGTCCGTGTGTAAGTAAAAACCCAGATCGGACGGTCGTGGTTCAGCCACGTGTCACGATCTGGGATTTTAGAAAAAAAAAAGATTTTTAAAATTAATAAATGATTTTCGGATACTTATTTAAAAACCAATATGGCGGTTGGGAATGTGCCAAGTGTCCACCTCTGGAGCGTTCGATCTAATCCAAGATCGGACGCACCAGGAGTAGCCACGTGGCACAACCTATATCGTCCGATTCGTAGGTTTTCTAAAAAAAGGAAAATATATTAATTTTGATCCAACGGTTGATATTGGACCACGTGGTTCTCTGTGGATCGTCCGATCTAGTGATAGATCAAACGCACGAGATGATGCCACGTGGCGCAATATGGACCGCCAGATCCGTAGGATTTTCAGATAATAAAAAAATTGATAAAAAATTAAAAAAAACCTTCAAAAACCTAAAACGGTGTCGTTTAGGCCGGTTCTGACCCGTAGGGTCGGGCCGGGCGCCCGCGAGGCGCCGGCCGGGTCTGACCCGGCCCGGAAATAATTTTAAATATTAAAAAAATTCAGAAAATAATAAAAACTAATAAAAAATTCAAAAATTCAATAAAAATTTGAAAATCATAAAAAATTCAAAAAAATTCGAAAAATTCAGAAAAATTCTAAAAAATTCTGAAAAATAGGAAATGGCCACATTCAATTGGCCATGACCTATTCCGGGTCATTTGACCCCCGATCTTTCCAGAAATGACGGTTTTGCCCTTTCGGCAAACCGTCTTCCAAAAAATTCTAAAAAAAATCCAGACAAATCCCCAAAAATGGGAAATGGCCACAATCAACTGGCCATGGAATATTTTGGGTAATTCGGTCTCCAAACCTTCCAAAAATGACGATTTTGCCCTTCGGGCTAATCGTCCCAAAATCTTCCCATTTTACCCCTGGTCCGAAATCACATCTTCCCTAAGCTCTTATGGCTATACTTGGAAGCCCTTGATTTGAATTGATGTGCATCGAGGTGATTTATTTATGTACTTGATTGTGCTTTCATTAAAACTGATTGTGATTGATAGGAATAGTCTTCCAATCTGTATGAAACCCTGAATCAACCTACCTCACCCAAAATTGCGCCTACATGAAATCTTAATTAGGAAA
Organism: Rhodomyrtus psidioides; assembly: GCA_021437785.1. Classification (NCBI taxonomy): domain Eukaryota; kingdom Viridiplantae; phylum Streptophyta; class Magnoliopsida; order Myrtales; family Myrtaceae; genus Rhodomyrtus; species Rhodomyrtus psidioides. The sequence continues at coordinate 15,556,679 of JAILYB010000002.1, forward strand.
ATCACTCACGTTAGGTACCGAAAGGGCATTGGTAATGACACCGACGTAACCAAGTCCCCGAACCCAAAATCTCTGGTTCCGTAAAACTAACTGATCTCTCCCAATCGGTTAGTAAGGTTTCCGGTCTACCCTCCAAGAAAGACCGGTGGCGACTCCAAATGCATGCACAAGTTGCACATGCCACCACGACCACACTAAGGTCGAAAGCGATCGACTCTTATCGTCGAATCCTCTCAAAGAAAACTCCCGCCGCGATTTGGTATGGGCCTGGGAGGGCTCGCGCCGATCCAAGACCCGCGATCGGTAATCCATTAGCCGCGTCCGTTTTGGACGGGTCGCGACAGCTTGGCGACTCCGCTGGGGACTGTTCTAGACCCTATGGTTCTAGACTCCAAGTGGACTTAGGCCATAATTAAAACGTTGAGTGATTTTTCTAACCTTGCAGGCGCTCGTGAAGGTGAGGTAAGTCCGCTCATGATAGGTGTTATATGTTTTTGCAGATTGGAGTGATAAGGGGGGTAGTCTGTGATTAACATTGTTTTGTGCAGTTTGGGCGTAGGAATGAATGATTGTGTGGATGCTTTATATTGAAGTGGTGATTGTTAAATGAGATGCATGTTCATCGCTTTAGCACGACACCGAAAACACACACAACCGCACCTAAAACCCCGGGCGCCGCCTATAGGAAAACAATAGAAGGGATTGAAAATGGAATCTCCGTGAGGAAAAACAAGGGGTAATCCACTTTTCAATTCCGCTCATTTTGAACTATGGATCGAGCCTCAATGCAACGATAGTTGTGCAATGGAATCTGCTCTTTCTAGAACTCAAGATGGGAGCCTTGGCCTTAGGTTCCAAACCCTTTTGATTTTTAGAGTCAAGCCTCACTTGTCTCATGCGCATGTATATGGATGGTTGGTATACCTAAAACCAAAAAAATCATTGGGTACCTCTCATGGTAAGGTCCTACCGTTTCTATTTAAATTCACTTACAGCCTTTTATTTTGCACAATATGCTGCATTCATCAAATCCGAGGGTTGAGTCCAATTCCATTATAGAGTATGGATAGAGTAGAGATGATCTCTCCAAGTCGGTCCCACATCCCGGACGTATTCAAGTATGAGCGACGTGTCATCCGCCATTGGACTGTCGGGACATTCAACGGAGTTTACCCTTTTCAAGCTGTCCAAGGAATGGTCCAGTAACCATACCGGAAGTTGAAGGACAGGCGATAACAGCAAATTCGAGACACCTATCGGACATTATCAAAAGGGCATCTGATGAAAACGAAGACTCGAAATAGCCGAATCGAAGACACCAAGTGCCGTCCTCTCAAGACCCGACTTGGGGCATCTCTTTAGGTTCTTAAGGGCCACGTTCCAATCGTCCCTTTCCTTTTATCAGGATCATCGAGTCTGTAAGGAACACCCGTCTGTGGGTCTCCCATTTATCTTCTACACCTCGATTTCTAATTATTGTCTAAGTGTCTTGACATTTGAACGCGACACTGGAATTTCTCTCAACCATTCGGATTTTTCGGTTCAATTGCGTGTCTTACCCAGTTGAAATTTTCGTTAGAACTCACACTTGGTATTTAACCCAAGTATGAGAATCTACCATTCATTTCATGGTGCGCCGGACATGAAATTGAACCGGTCTATAGCATGCATCATTGGTAATCCTTGGTAATTAACTAAAGTCGTCCATGTTTCCTGAATTCAAGAGGAGACATGATATCCAAATTACCTTCGGGAAATCATTTCAATTTGGATGTCATATTTCCCACCGAATTTAGGACACATTGGAATTGCATTTTTATCTTTTTGGAAATTCCACATATTTTCTGGGGATTTGCAAAAAGTGATAACCATGGATTACGCTCCTTTTAGTTTTATGTTTTCTCTTGAAAAACATTGATAAGAATTTTTCACATGAGGTGAAGGCCTGTGTAAAAGTCCTTATCCTCGTTAATCACAAGAAAGCATAAAATTGAAAGGATTTATGCTTTACTTTCCTTTCTGACATATTCCTGTCATTCGAACAGGTAATTTCCAGAATCAAAATTCGAGGACTTGTGTGGAGAATCGGTCGCAAGTTAAAATGGACCAGGATGGCATAGAAAAGCGCTTGACTACCCTGGAGAGTCAGTTGGCTTAGGTGGTCGCAATGATGACAAGATGAAGACACTCATCCTCACCACACAAGGGGGTACCCCGACAGCCTTAAATTCTAACCTGACTGTCCGACCAGGGAATCCTCAAGAAAAATAGTCAACTGATGAGGACATTTTGCCATCTTTCAAGACGTGGAACGACATGCAATCAAAGGAGCCACATGCGGAAGAGAATTAACTGTAATCTAATCTCTTTAAATTTGAAAATATGCTGATTGTGTTTTATTGATCCTCAGGAGTGGTCCTTCAAGAATATCGAAGCTAGTCAACAACTCAAGCCACATGGATGGATATTTGAAGTCAGACAAAGAAGTCAACTTCTCACCAAGACAGCATACCGGGGCAAATCCCACTTAACTAGGGCAAACGCCACCTAACCGGGGTAGCCGGGTCAAGTGTAAAGACGTGTCGTTCCTAATTGATTTTCAATCAGATACCGGCATAATATTTCCTATCTTTTCCTCTCAGGTGAAAAACAGGTAGAGAAGGAAAATCCATTTGTGGATAGACACGAGGGACATGTTTTACATGGCATACATTTGTCGAAAATGTCCTCATCCGATCACATGCAAGATGATCATGGAACGATGGTGAAACTGTAATCGTTCCAATAAGCCCTTCGAATGTTATACCTGACGGGGACCTTTATGTCTTTTGTCTACAGGATAAGATGGTCAAAGACAAACGAAGGAAAATTTGTCTTCCCTATAAGACGGAAAGAAATGTGCCTTCAGCAGATGTCACCCATTGGGATTGCAATGACAAAATGAATCAAATTATGAAGAAGGAGCAACCTAATTAGGATTGGCTCTCCCTAAGTCGAAAAAGTTGTATCCGTTTCAAATCGGATTGACTGGTTCATGAGTTGATATGGTTTCCCATTCTTGCAGGTGATGACGAGAATGAACGGGCCCATTGAAAAATTTCCTGCATCTTGGATGCCAGAAGTGACCAGAGCGGGGATAGTAAATCTGTAGTCGTTTCAATTAAAGTTCCTTATGCAGCAATCGAGTCATTCATTCATTTCATCGCGAAGGTGGAATAAAAGATTGTTAAAGCGTAAGGTGAATGCGATAGGACACAATGAAGAAAATTGTTGCCTGTGAAGTAACACTTCAGGATGTTGAAATACTCAGCCACAAGTAAACCCGTGCTTGCTGATGTCAAATAGCAAGATGCTCGAGGGACGTCATGAAATGATGACAAGGCAAAAGATGCATGAAGAATTTGGAATGCATGGATGAGACCAAGAAGTGTCAAACGTTGTGAAACATCAAATGCTGAGATCTTCGGAAGATCGTAAGATCATATCATCTTGTGTCACAAAAGAGAATACAGAGTAGATACCAGACGTCAGAGAATTTGAAAGGTGCGAAGTGCCAAAATCGTCTGACATGGAGTGGACCGATTCCAACTAAGCATGAATGCATCAACGCAGCACGATCAAACTGCCTACGACTAAATCAGCCAGCCCCAGACAAAGCATCCAGTGGCTGGGGGCAAATCACTCCTCTACTTGGAAAAGGGTACCGAAGTCGGATATGCCGAATTCACCATGATGACACACACGGAAAGCTCCCGAAGCTATAGTCATCACCCATGAAGCGTAATGACATAGAGTAAATCCATCAAAGACGAAACGCATTAAACCCTTCTAAATGAAGATGAGAACGATGCGGAGCCATCCATTTGGTAAAAGGACGTATCGTTCCAAAATGATTGTTTTCTTGATATGGGAATAATGCTTCCTTTCTTTTTCCTCTCAGGTGATGATCAAAAGCAGAGGGACTCAGGAGGCAGTGCTTTCAAATGACAAAACAAGGAGTACCCCTTTTCATGGCATCTCAGACATGCACTCTAATTAAATATTTTCAAGAGCATTCTAATGGCTCAATATATGAACAAAACCTTTGAGGAAACCTGAAGAAACTTCTCATCATTTAGAAATCTCTGTGAAAAGAACACTTGAAAAGAAAAATTCAAGTTTTGCAGATTGACATGCCAGATAAAAATGTTTTCTCTGAATTGAGTGGAATGCATGAATTCATTTTTCGTTGCTAGCATAGATAACATGCATCATGCATATCATGCACATATCCTGCACACAGAGAACCCAAAGGGAGAAATGCCGGTTACCGCAGGACGAATTTCAAGGGTAAATTGTATCGACTCCAATAGTCAATTATACATGCCCTTCACTTATGAGGTTTTTTCTCTTCAACAGGGAAACATCAAGTACCTCAAAAGGCAACTGTGATCGAGAGAATCACTAAACCGCCACATAACAAGTCCCAAGACTGTCGAGCTGTCTAGAAACAGATGATTAAAGACTCTGGCAATCGAGATAGATGACCAGAATCGACAAAAATCCGTGGGATCAAGTTCCCCCAATTTTCTTCAAGAAGCCAAGCCGGGAGAAAATTCTCATGAACCCCATGAAAGCACGGTGGACCGGGGTTATCAGATCTAGAGATGACAAACGTCAAGACAAGCCTCACTGGGACAAACTACTTGAAAAACACCATTCCTTCAAATGTCGGAAGGACAAAGCCTCAAAGGGAGTATCTCCTTCCTGAAATTCCAAATGAAGTCAAATAAGGACCTACACCTGTTTCTTCATGTACAGGTGCATGGACGTTGTCAAAATTGAATTGAAAATTGCCAACAAACACGGAAAGTGCTAAGGCATGTTGCCAAGACGAACACCGCCCAACTGAGGCAAAACAGTTGTTGACTTGATCGAGGATCATCTCACGAACAACACCCACCCATAAATGCAGACGAGATGAAGCAACATTCATCGTCCACATCAGTATACGATATTGAAACGACCCCCATCAAATGTGGCGCGTCAACTATCGACGAAAGAGATGAATGCGTCAGTAAGACGTCACCATGGATCCCAGGAGAGAAGACATCCCCAAAGAGGATGTGGATTGCAGCAAAATGCAAAAATAAAGTTAGCTGGGGCAAGCGTCACCTAGCTATGACAAATCACGCCCAACTAGGGCAAGTGGATCATTTGTGCGCCGGATAAAGAAGGACGTTTCTTCTCTGGCAAAATTAATGGACGCAATTGCAGAGTCGTCCACATCAGAATTAAACCCTGGGATACCAACCTGGGTGAACGGTAATTTTGTATCGTTCCAATTTGATCTCTAAAAGATCCCACATTTAACATGAGTTTTTCCTCATTTAACAGGAAGTCGTTGGCGCCAAAAGCCACAAAAGAGAATAACTCGCCGATGGGGAGGCGGATAAAATTATCAACCTCGAAAAATAATTGGAACCTTGGAAAATGACGTAGAATACGTCCAAAAGCATGAATTGATCTAATCTAGTACAAATCCTTGAGAAGGGTTCGTCGCCCAACCAGGGATTCGCCGTCTAGATGGACAGGAAATTACTGGCGCCAAAAAGCCACAAAAGAAAGAACTCGCCGATGAGGAGGCGAATAAAATTATTGACCTTGGGAGTCAGCACTCCAAGAAATGGTCTTTGATTATAAGATCGAGTGGAGGGTAAAAAGTATCACTTCCACACTTCATGCTTTGACATGCATTCCGATAACAATTTCCTTTTTCCTTGAATAAAAGGAACTCTGAAGAGTGGCGCTGGAATGCGTCCAAAAACACAAATGGATCTCCTCTAGGGAAAATCCTTGAGAATGATTCATCGCCAACCAAACGGAGGGATCAAGGCCACAAGATAGAGGGCCAGATTCTGCAAGCCGCGCGTTTGTGTTCAAATGGAAACACAAAGCAAGAACAAGGTTGTATCGTTCCAATTTGCCTTGAATTTTGGAACGCAAACTGACACCAAATTCCCGTCTTTGACAGGGGCTCGCCATCAAGGCGAAACAGGTTTTCACATCCCATGTATTACCCGTTGGAATACATGACCAAGGGTAAGATGTATCGTTCCAAGTTTTTTGAAAAACTTGTGAACATACAATGACATGATTCTCTTGCATTTTCAGGGATCTCCAGTCACGGTGGATAGGTAAGTATCCCTTTTCCCAATCCATTGAAGGTGTTAAATAAAAAATAGAGAGAAAAAGAAAAGCTTTCAGAATCTAAGGTCTAGAAAAGACATAGAATTCAAATTTCATTGGCATTCATCTTTTGAAACAGGAGGTTGTCTGAACATGAATAAGAACATGCATGGTGCATCATAAAATCCCCTTGACGGGTAAAATTTTTGGAGAAAAAGAAAGAGATTTTTCCAATCAAAAGTTGTTCAAAACTTTCAAAAGGACGTTTTCTCAAAAGACGAGAGGCAAAGCCTAATCCAAACACGTCCTATACACACTTGAGAGAGAAGTGGAGCGGATCAAATAGCAAAATCTGGACCTACGGAAGTAGGGATTATTCGCAGCAATTACATGAATTGGGATGACGGAGGCATTCGTTTCATATCCCCAAACACTACAGGTGACCATTGACAACCCCTTCGAACGGCGGTTTTCATTCTCAACCCTGTTAAGAACCACCCCACATTGGGGCAAAATGGAGGTGAATCCAGCAACATCAGGAGAAAATGGTTAGAAATTTTCTTGCTCGGACTAACATCAATCTTTGTGTGTTGTTTATATGGTAATCCAAGTGCCATAGGATGACGAGAAGCATTCATTCTTTATCCCACACACTGTATCATTTGCACAGCCAAGTTGAGCATGCAAATTCATTTCATAAACGCGTTGGTGATCATTGCAAATTCCAAGACGAAGGCAGATCACTTCAGAAACGAGGGAGTTCAAGACCTAGGGTTTACGAAAAAGCTACTAAGTCGATACTCAAGCGTGCTAAGAGCCAAGTCATATATCTAGCACAATTGCCAAGCATCTCACTTGCGACAAAGGATTAAAGAAATCCCCAACATCAAGAAAAAGCAAAGTGCCTAGTAAAAGCGAGGCCGATGCTCGGGTGAACAATTTGATCGATCCCTAATGAAACCTGGTAGGGAAAAGCAAGAGAGAAAAACCTCTAAAGGAGTCAGATCAAGAAGACTGCTCCCCAAATGATGTCAGCCGTGGAGCAAAAACACGGAAAGAGTTGTCAACCTCTTAATATCACAAGAGACGTTCTCTAAAGAATTTGTACACACCTCAAAAGCGGGTGCACACCTCAAAAATTGAAGATGCAGAATGGAAAAGGGCAGGTGGTAAATTTGCAATGATCACCAATGTCAAACCCTTCGTAATTTCTGGGCCAAAAACAAGCCTTTTTCGGTCCCCCAATCCTACCGATGTTAAGACCCTGAAACAGTCTTCTCTGACTAAGACACTTGGGTTAACATATAGCTTAGCTCGAAGAGGTACGAGCAGGACTATTTCTTTCTCATTTTGCAGGGTTCTCGACTTGTAAACCTGGAGCAGATGGTGAAAACTTTCATTCAATGGCCTCGACTCCAAGCGGGTCCCCCTTGAAAACCAATAGCCAAGCCCAACATTACGGTCCCGTGGAAGACCTCCCGACCGATCAAAATGTATGCGCTGCGAATGAGCCTAAAACCTTGGCACAGGTTAGTAGGGAATTGAGTGCATCCCCTATAAAAATCATTACCTCAAAACAGGTGAGATGGCCTCCTTGTCGAGAAATATTCCAATTGATGTTTTGAGCAAACTCTTTTTTGGAATCTTCAAATTGTTGGATCCAGATTTTCCATGCAAGGAATTTGTGATCACATTTGCATGTTGCAAGAATGCTTTGGACAGCCTCCGGCATCAAAATGCACGTTTCACGATTAAAACTTAAGTCATACGGTTTTGTCAAATGGACAGCCGTGCTCTTCCCAAAGATTACTAACGTTTTCTTGGTGAAGAAAAATCTTTCAGGCTCAAACTTCTGCAGGACTCTTGGAAACCCCAAATTCCAGAAAAATATTTGCTCCGTGGAGTGGAGCACACAGGTTTGAATTTTCTGCAGGATACCTGGAGAACCCAGCTCCCAGAATGTCGCCTCAACAGACTCAAGTAAGGTTTTGTCAAAATAAAATCTTTCACTGCTTCAAAACTGAATTCCCGACAAATTTCGAGATCTTTCAAAAGAAGGGGTGAGGATAGGACCCTTTTTCAAAATCAAGCAGTCCTAGCTTGACGTGGAGAACCCTCGTCCTAGGACCCCTTTTAAAAAATATCAAACAGTCCTAGCATGACGTGGAGAACCCTCGTCCTAGGACCTCTTTTCAAAAAAAAAAATCAAATCAAGCAGTCCCATCGGACGTGGAAAACCTCCGTCATGGGAAAACCCTTTTCAAAAAAACAGGTAATCCCATCGGACGTGGAAAACCTCCGTCTTGGGAACCCTTTTCAAAAGATTAAGCAGTCCAATCAGACGTGGAGAACCCTCGTCCTAGGACACCCTTTTCAAAAATCAATCAAGCAATCCCATCGGACGTGGAAAACCTCCGTCATGGGAAAACCCTTTTAAAAAAAAACAGGTAATCCCATCGGACGTGGAAAACCTCCGTCTTGGGAACCCTTTTCAAAAAATCAAGCAGTCCTAGCTTGACGTGGAGAACCCTCGTCCTAGGATCCAGTTTCAAAAATATCAAACAGTCCTAACATGACGTGGAGAACCCTCGTCCTAGGACCCCTTTTTCAAAAATGTCAAACAGTCCCAGCAGACGTGGAGAGCCCTCGTCCTAGGAACCCTTTTAAAAAATCAAGCAGTCCCAGCAGACGTGGAGAACCCTCGTCCTAGGACACCCTTTTCAAAAATATCAAACAGTCCTAGCATGACGTGGAGAACCCTCGTCCTAGGACCTCTTTTCAAAAATCAATCAAGCAATCCCATCGGACGTGGAAAACCTCCGTCATGGGAAAACCCTTTTCATAAAACAGGTAATCCCATCGGACGTGGAAAACCTCCGTCTTGGGAACCCTTTTCAAAAGATTAAGCAGTCCCATCAGACGTGGAGAACCCTCGTCTCGGGACCCCTCTTTTCAAAAATCAGGCAGTCTCATCGGACGTGGAGAACCCTCGTCATGAGACCCCTTTTTAAAGCAAAACCATGTTAGATACCGCCTGAAGGGTCAAACCAACGGTAGATACCGCCTGAAGGGTCAAACAATGGTAGAAACCGCCTGAAGGGTCAACCAATGGTAGATACCGCCAGAAGGGTCAAATCATGGTAGAAACCGCCTGAAGGGTCAAATCAAGGTATAAACCGCCTGAAGGGTCAAACCAAGGTAGAAACCGCCTGAAGGGTCAAACCAACAGCAGATACCGCCGGAAGGGTCAAACAATGGTAGAAACCGCCTGAAGGATCAACCAATGGTAGAAACCGCCTGAAGGGTCAATTCATGGTAGAAACCGCCTGAAAGGTCAAATCAAGGTAGAAACCGCCTGAAGGGTCAAACCAAGGTAGAAACCGCTTGAAGGGTCAAACCAACGGTAGATACCGCATGAAGGGTCAAACAATGGTAGAAACCGCCTGAAGGGTCAACCAATGGTAGAAACCTCCTGAAGGGTCAATTCAAGGTAGAAACCGCCTGAAGGGTCAAATCAAGGTAGAAACCGCCTAAAGGGTTAACTCAAGGTAGAAACCGCCTGAAGGGTCAACACATGGTAGATACCACCTGAAGGGTCAACTCATGGTAGAAACCGCATCAAGGGTCAAAACAATGGTAGATACCGCCTGAAGGGTCAACTCAAGGTAGAAACCGCCTGAAGGGTCAACTCATGGTAGATACCGCCTGAAGGGTCAACTCAAGGTAGAAACCGCCTGAAGGGTCAAACCATGGTAGATACCGCCTGAAGGGTCAAATCATGGTAGAAACCGCCTAAAGGGTCAATTCAAGGTAGAAACCGCCTGAAGGGTCAAATCATGGTAGATACCGCCTGAAGGGTCAAATCATGGTAGATACCGCCTGAAGGGTCAACCAATGGTAGAAACTGCCTGAAGGGTCAATTCAAGGTAGAAACCGCCTGAAGGGTCAAATCATGGTAGATACCGCCTGAAGGGTCAAATCATGGTAGATTCCGCCTGAAGGGTCAACCAATGGTAGAAACCGCCTGAAGGGTCAAATCAAGGTAGAAACCGCCTGAAGGGTCAAACAATGGTAGAAACCGCCTGAAGGGTCAACTCATGGTAGATACCGCCTGAAGGGTCAACTCATGGTAGATACCGCCTAAAGGGTCCACAAAAGATCAGAGCTTAATCTCCCTAGGATATTCTGAATGACGAGTCCTAGGTATCTTCTTGAAAGTTATCGCAATGGGCAGCATCCGACAGGTGAGCTTCAGGTAAGCCTCTCTCACTCCAGCCCAAATTCAAATTCCAAGAGCAAACCGGGGATTAATTTGAACATTCATCAAAAGGTTTAAGGTTCCAATGTCATAGCATTTCTTTTCCCCAGTCGAGTCAGTCAAGATTCAGGTGTCATTTTGTCTTTGAAAGCAACCTCTGACGAGCTCACTCTCAAAGAGGGGCAGCTGTTGACACATGATTTTTGATTTCTTTTTACTTTGATTTTTATTTTAAAAAATTAATTAAAAATAGCCAAAAAAATCATAAAATTACAAAATCAACTTTGGAGGCCTTGGCCTAGCCTCAAGAGTCAATTTTGAATAAAAAATATTTTTCGTAATTTTTAATAATTTTTTGAATTTATTTAATTATTAAAAATACCCAAAAAATCATAAAAATACCATTAGTGGTCAGAAAAATACACAAAAATATTCAATAATTTTTTTTAATTTCCTCTTCAGGTGTGTCACTTTAAATCTTGAAAATTCGGCTCGGGTCACTATGTTCCTTCACAAACAAAAACCCGAACCGAGCCTAAAAAATCCTTTTCGAATCTTTTAATTTTCAATTCTCACTTTTTGTAAGCTATGACATTGGATTCTAAAGTCTTGAAGTGTAATTAGGTCAATTTTCCCTCTAATTTGATCAATTTTAACCAAAAGGGCTTAATTGCATAAATTTCTTTCAATTTAGTCCCCAGTTTCACAATGTTTGCAATTAAATTTCATAAGGGCATACCCATTAAAATTAAACATCTCTACCCGATAGTTTTCAACTTGAGGAATCCATTGGTGGCCTGAATGTTGACTAATTTGGTCATTTAGGCCCTCGATTGAGCAAAAATCATTTTCGGATCCTAGGGACAATTTGGGGTTTTCACTAAATTCAAATCAATTGATTCACAAAAATACCCATATTTGATGGAAAACATGTCAAGGAATCCGATTTTGGTATCAATTTCATGAAAAATGGTCTATTTGGGGCCCAATTTTGCAAAATTGGTCGAACCGGGCCGGTCGTGTCAGACCCGACCCGACCCGGTCCGACCGGGTCTGCAACTTGCAGACCCACCATGGCCGAGCGCACCGAGCAGGGGAGTTTTGGGGGAATTCGAGCGGAACAAAGGGCAAAGGAGCATCCCTAGACCTTAGGGGACGCCTATCGATCATCACCGAAGCGTTCGCCTTCGTCGACAGGCCCGGAGCAGGTCGGTTTTTCCCCTCCGACCACCATTTCATGCATGCACCCGATGTGTTCGACGAAATGCCCCAATGGGCTTTGTATTTTTGAGTCTCGGCCGTGTCGTTCCGGTTGCTTTTCGCACGATTCTAGCTTCTAACCTTCCCTAGAACTACTCCTAAGCTCGTCTTGGTGTTTGTTTTGCATTAAAAACGTACCGACGACACGAGCCGAAGCTTCGCCGGCCGCGGTTCGGACTGTAAGCTCGACGGGCAACTTCAAGCCATCACCGAAGATTGGGCGATCTCAGGTAAGTTTCCTGACCCCCCATAGATGCTCTCTGAACGATTAGAATCAAGCTAAAAGCTAGAAAAATTTTCTGCAAATTGCTCGCCGGCGCCGGGACTGTGGGGTTCGGTTTGGCTGTTTTCCGGCGCCACTTCGGCCATGTTTTGAAGCCTTATTGACGTGGGACGCGTGGTTGTTGATCTAATGTCAAAATTTGGAGGTTTCGACGACGTTTTTACGTCGGTTTAGCAACTCCGGCGAGGCGCCGGCGAGAATCGCCGGCGCCGGTCGTCTTCTCCGGCGGCCTGGTCGCCCACTGACCAGTCAACGCTGACGTGGCATGCCACGTCAGCGGCCACGTCAGCGGGTGGGGCCGGTCCGTGTGTAAGTAAAAACCCAGATCGGACGGTCGTGGTTCAGCCACGTGTCACGATCTGGGATTTTAGAAAAAAAAAAGATTTTTAAAATTAATAAATGATTTTCGGATACTTATTTAAAAACCAATATGGCGGTTGGGAATGTGCCAAGTGTCCACCTCTGGAGCGTTCGATCTAATCCAAGATCGGACGCACCAGGAGTAGCCACGTGGCACAACCTATATCGTCCGATTCGTAGGTTTTCTAAAAAAGGAAAATATATTAATTTTGATCCAACGGTTGATATTGGACCACGTGGTTCTCTGTGGATCGTCCGATCTAGTGATAGATCAAACGCACGAGATGATGCCACGTGGCGCAATATGGACCGCCAGATCCGTAGGATTTTCAGATAATAAAAAAATTGATAAACAATTAAAAAAAACCTTCAAAAACCTAAAACGGTGTCGTTTAGGCCGGTTCTGACCCGTAGGGTCGGGCCGGGCGCCCGCGAGGCGCCGGCCGGGTCTGACCCGGCCCGGAAATAATTTTAAATATTAAAAAAATTCAGAAAATAATAAAAAATTCAAAAATTCAATAAAAATTTGAAAATCATAAAAAATTCAAAAAAATTCGAAAAATTCAGAAAAATTCTAAAAAATTCCGAAAAATAGGATATGGCCACATTCAATTGGCCATGACCTATTCCGGGTCATTTGACCCCCGATCTTTCCAGAAATGACGGTTTTCCCCTTCCGGCAAATCGTCTTCCAAAAAATTCTAAAAAAAATCCAGACAAATCCCCAAAAATGGGAAATGGCCACAATCAACTGGCCATGGAATATTTTGGGTAATTCGGTAACCAAACCTTCCAAAAATGACGATTTTACCCTTCGGGCTAATCGTCCCCAAATCTTCCCATTTTACTCCTGGTCCGAAATCACATCTTCCCTAAGCTCTTATGGCTATACTTGGAAGCCCTTGATTTGAATTGATGTGCATCGAGGTGATTTATTTATGCACTTGATTGCGCTTTCATTAAAACTGATTGTGATTGATAGGAATAGTCTTCCAATCTATATGAAACCCTGAATCAACCTACCTCACCCAAAATTGCGCCTGCATGAAATCTTAATTAGGAAAATCACTCACGTTAGGTACCGAAAGGGCGTTGGTAATGACACCGACGTAACCAAGTCCCCGAACCCAAAATCTCTGGTTCCGTAGAACTGACTGATCTCTCCCAATCGGTTAGTAAGGTTTCCGGTCTACCCTCCAAGAAAGACCGGTGGCGACTCCAAATGCATGCACAAGTTGCACATGCCACCACGACCACACTAAGGTCGAAAGCGATTGACTCTTATCGTCGAATCCTCTCAAAGAAAACTCCCGCCGCGATTTGGTATGGGCCTGGGAGGGTCGCGCCGATCCAAGACCCGCGATCGGTAACCCCTGATGTATCTTTATTCATATTAGAAGTGTACCATGATCCCGTCCTAAGTCATCTTGTTGTATTGATGAGGGGAGTGACAATGCATGAGGAAAATTTCATTACTAGTAATGTACATTTAAATTGATTTACGTGATAAGACTCGTAATTCCCCTTTTATCGCCCTAAATTCTATGGATTTGACGATTTGCAATACACCATAAATAATAACAATTATTTTCCATACCTAATGAATGGAGCACGTAAATATCCTTTTAACTTATCTATAGAATATATATCCTTTTGTAACCTTTACTTAGAGGAAATAAGTTCTCATGTATAACATTATGTTCTCTGAGTTCTATGATTCTTAATATTCCAAAAAAAAAAAGTAATCTACCTAAGTTGATAGTAAATTTTTCTTATGCAATTGTTAGTAAAATATATAATTGCTCATATATTTTCATTACACGCTGTAAATTTTTTGCAACCTATGTACCAGTAATTTTCCTTACTAATTTTCTTATTCATTATAAATTTGTCACCTTTGCATTCAAAAGTTTCTTTAATGCAAGTAAGTTACGACAAAACCCCAGTTTTGCATATACGACGAAACCACATTTTTCCCTTTTTTACCCAACATTGATCCACATTGAATGCAGGGCTAGTCCCCTAAAAATGTCCATAACATTCTTGGAAAAGGCGACGTGTTCGAATTCTGATCGCTTTTACGCGAGAAAGGGGGACCACCCTCAAAGCCTAAGTATTCCTTAATGACCGATAGCGTAGATAATAAATCTTTATCTGGGGAAGCCTTCTGTGAGTTAGCATTGAGACTTTCTCTCCTTTACCCACCAATCAAGTCAGCGTTCCGCCCGCTTGGGGTGGGTGAAGGAGACAAAGTCTTAGCGCTCCGCCCGTTTTGGTAGGAGTAGGGGGCTCTGCCTGGGGTGGGGTACCATTATGAACCTTCCGCTCATTCCCCCTGACGGGGGTGGAAATAATAGACACACAGCTCATCCCAATTTATCCATTAATAGCCACCCGTCTTGTATAGGTTGGGAATGTGACATACTGAGTTCCGACCCTATCTCGAAGCTTATTAATGAATGAATGTCTATCGATGTATTCCAGTTAATCTCTCAGAGAATTGATCACTCTCGAGTCGACTAACCAATGGGGAATGGCCATATAGGATTTAAGGTACGTGGACCAAAGAACTTAACCACGAGTCGACGCTTTGACCATAAGAATCGTCGAGGGAATATTTAGGACCGCTAAAGGTCGATCTAAGAATGGTTTTAGAACGATTTGCTAGTGTCATGCGATTGGTTCACGGGTGATTCCGTATGACCAAGACATGATTTGCGAATTAACCTAAATCGATTCCTAACGGTCGTGACCTTCGGGACTAGTGATTGACCCTCGCGATTACATGACAACCAAAGCCGCCGTGGCTCGAGTAACTCTTAAACGTGACATTAGTCGCGGGTCGATACGCGTAACTCCTGAGAGCCGCCCGTTAGTCTGAGACGCGCTGGAATGACAATTGACTGAATTTAGCCATGGATTGGACTTCGAGATTGGAGGCCGGACATTCGAAGATCGTAATGGAGTAAATTTGGACGTCGCCTCATCGGAGAGTTAATAAGATTAGAATTAGCCCCGTATAAGTTAGAAAAGCGAGATTCGGATCGACGAGTGAAATCGACCCCTTTTACCCTAAGCTTAATACCCTTTTCTATTATTTAAAGCAAGGGCAAACTGGACAATTGCCATCTTCCCTACCCTTGGCCAAATTTTGGAGGACAATTTGGTCTTTAGCCATTTGAATTATTTGGATGAGACTTGAGTGACAAGACCAATTCCCTTCTAACAACTAGTCATTCAAGGGTACTATTCATGGTCATTCACACTCCAACCACCCCACTACCATCTTTCCCTCCAATTTTCTTTTCTTCCTCATATCACTCTCTCACTCTCCATCTCTTCTCTCATTCGACCACCCCATCACCCGATCACTCTCCCTCTCTTTTCTCTCATCTCACGCTCTCCCTCTCACTCGTTCTCTCTCTCGCTCCCTTAGCCTCTCGGTGGAATCGGCCGCCGACCACCCCCCTTGGCGCCACTCTACCACCTCAAGCCATCACCAAGACACCCTCCTCTACTTCTTAAGACCGTGGAGCAACCACCATTCGGCTTGGAGCCGAGCAAGCTGCCGCCGACCAAACCAAAACCGAGAGAGAACCGGGGCCGATCTTGAGGAGTTCTTGAGGTAAGTGACCTTAGAGGCTTAGATGAGTATGTTGGGATGCTAGGATCTTGTGTTAGGAGTGTGGTTAAATAAGTTTCCTTGGCCTTTTCGTGCAAAATCCTTAGGGGGCCGAACTTGATCACCGGAGACCAACGTCGCGCCGCGAGCTCTTTGCCACTTGCCGTCGATTTTCTTGGACTCTTAAGCTAGGTAAGCTTATTCTAACCCTTAGCTAAGACCTCGTGTGATGGAAAGACCAAGAGAGTGTTAGTTGTGATGAGTTTAATGGCTAGTTGGGCAAGAACCGTGGGGGACCGAATCTGACCTTGGGGGAACCGAGCATGAACTTACCTTTTTGAGACATGTTGTGTTGATTTCATGGTTGAAGTGGGTTAGGGAATAGGTACTAGTATAGACCGAATCCCTCATGGCACCATCGGAAGTGATAGGACTTGGTTGAGCTCGTTTATGTTAGCGAAATCCCCGTTCGAGCTTGGGAGGGTTCGGCCATGAGTGTGATTGAATGACTCGATGCATGAAATAATCCAATGAACCCTATTCCTATTCTAGTCATGGGCTCTCATGTGGGGATTAATTGATTAGATAGTGCCATAGTGGTAAAGATTGACCTTGTGTGACTATTTAATGGGTTATGTGACACAATCGATCAAATGACTCGGGAAATGGTGATAGGGCCGAATGGCCATAGCGATGGCAAGTGAATTATTCCAATCAAATATGATTGATCGCGAAGTATGATAATGGCCTCGATTGATTGTGATGTGATGAGATGTCATGATGCGGGATTGTGATTTGAAATGGCCGAGTGGTCCTTGTATGGACGATATGCACATATGATTGTTCTATACTATGAATGGTTAAACTATAGCCTATGTGCATATAATGCCCTGATGCGTTAAACGCGGGGCTTAGTGATATCCTGATGCGTTAAACGCGGGATAGACCTGAGGCGTTAAACACGGGTCATGACATGGCATCGGAAACCTGAGGCGTTAAACGCGGGTTCCTTGATTTATTAAGCCCGAGGCGTTAAACGCGGGCACTGCCATGAGTATTACGATCGTAATAAGTATATATATATATATATACATATACATATATATTTATGATATCATGAATGCTATGTGATGTTAAGTGCCAAGGTACGGAAGCCAAGCCTAGCCTAGATTGGTGAACTTTATGTCAATTTGTGCTTTAATTGAGTTACCGCATGCCATTGCCTGTTTTTGTACAGTTGGTCATTGCATGTGTTTGGGTGCGTCTGGAAGTCCCGAGTGCCTAGCTTAGGGTTAGGACTAGCTTATTGAGTTTATCTCACCCCGTCGTGGGACCCACCTTTCAGACCCCAAGCCTTGACCATGCCGCCGACAGCTTTTGGGGTGCTAGTGATGACCGAGATGTACGTTACTGAGTACCCAGTGGGCGAGGATGAGGTTTTTATCTATGAGTGTAGTACCATTTGGGTGGAGGACGGGACAGACCATTGGAGGCCAGATAGGTACGCAGCATGGTGGTATCGAGACGACGTCGCTACTTGGGGACCTCTGCGATCTTTTGACGTGCCTCGGGATATCCTTGAGGAGCAGGACCCGATGATCACATACCCACCCGATGGCGAGATTTTTGATCCGATGACCGGCCTCGAGCCAGGCGTGGGCCTCCCAGCAGTGCAGCCACAGCATCCTATTGCAGATGGCGAGGTCATCGAGCCCTCTGATGCCGACGACGTTCCCATGGAGGAGGCAGGGTTCGAGTGGGAGATTGTAGGCGCTGAGGGCGAGCCCATGGACTTAGGGTCCGATTCGGAGGAGGGAGACATCCCAGTGTATTCCGAGTCAGAGCCAGAAGAAGAAGTCCCAGAGGAGCCTCAGCCGGGCGATTGGGTAGAGTACCATCCAGCGGCCGGTGTCGCCTGATCCATCAGCAGCGAGCCTGTCTTTTAGGCCTTGTAGCGACCTCTGATTTTGGAGTATCCCTTAGGGCAGTGACGCGTGTTCCTTAGTAGATGTCTCTTTTTGAGTAGGCTAACCCTTTTCCTCTAGCCCTGGTTATTTTAGTAGTTCCTGTGTATTTTGTAAAACTGAAATTTTGTGGTGTAATGGTTAAGTGTCTATTTCCATCAAGTCATCTTATTGTCTTATGTATGGAGTTATGTATGTCGCTTTCGCATGTGCATGTGAGTCTCATTAGTAAGTGCGTAGTGTTGGATCCTGGGTAAGAGACTGAACAGTTTGGCAGTAAGGCGATGTTGCGCGCTCGCAAGGACTCGGGGCGTGACATCCCCGCTTGTTTGGTATCAGAGCAAGGTCAGCTCGATCCAAGTTGGTTGAGGACTGGAGTAATATGGTGTGATGATTTGAGTATAACTGGGTAGCGAGACCTTAGGGATTCGCTAGAGTTAGGTACGAAATGCATGACATGTGAAATGGCGCTTATGATTGGCATATTGACTGGCATCATCTTTGGTAGACTTAAGGCTAAAAGGCTTCGTACTTGGCACTGAGTGTTGACTGTTGATTGCTGGATTGGATGGTTGATTGTGATTTGGTGAAGTTGCTGGAGTAACTAAATGTGTGATATGATTGTGGATTCCTGATTTTGATGCTCCTGATGGTTGCTTGAATAATGATTGTCCTAACTGTGATTGCTGCTGTGAGAGTGGTGTAGTCTTGCTAGACTTAAGTAGATGGCTTAGGTCTCTAATTCCTAGATGGAATTATAGTGACTCAGGTGTTGTGAGACTTAGCAAGATGAGCAACCGAACCAAGGGTACTGGAGGAGCGTCTAGCTCTAGGCCACAAGTGGTAGAAGATCCTAGGTACAACGGAGTCATGAGGATCTTGGAGGAGATCGGGAACTTGATGGGAAGACAGATCGAGGAAAGAGATTCTGCTGTTGCCCAAGCGGCGGCAGCTGCTGTTGCTGCTGCCAACCTAGCGAATGGGAACAATGGGAACAATGGACGTGACAATGAGGGTGGCAATGCCCAAGGACAAGGGAATCGCATGATGGGCCAGCTGATGGAGCACTTCATGAAGCTAAAGCCATCGAAGTTTGATGGTACGGGGGACCCTGGAGCTGCCCCTGCTTGGATTGAGGAATTGGAGAAGGCCTTTGAGGTGCTGGGCTGTACTGAGGTGGAGAAGGTGACTCTAGATGTGTACCAGCTTCGTGGAACTGCGAACGATTGGTGGAAGGCCACCAAGGGAAGAGTTTTCCCCGAAGGAACGAAGCCGAATTGGACTGTCTTCTCGGAAGTGTTCAATGCTAAGTATTTCTCCAGAGCGGCTCAGGAACAGAAGATGGTGGAATTCCATAATCTCCGCCAGAATCAGATGACCAACGACCAGTATGAGGCTGAATTTGCGAGACTGTCCAAGTATGCCCCGAGGATGGTCGAGAATCCTGAGGACAGGGCGAGAAGGTTCAGAGATGGACTGAGACCTGACCTTCGCAGCCAGTTGGTGCTGTTGGACCTACAAGGTTATGATGCAATTTATGAGAGGGGCCAATTAGTGGAAAGAGATATGAAGGAAAGAGAAACCGCTGCTGGATCGCAGTTCACTCCTGCCAGGGATAACCGCCAGTTCGGCAAGAGGCCGATGGCGAGTAACCGACGTTTTGTCCCTCCAGCCAGAAGGAATATTGGCAAGCCTGCTCACCAGTCGAACTGGAACTGTCGCTTGTGTGGGCGGAAGCATGGAAATGGACCTTGCCCGAGCAGGACGGGCGCGTGCTTCAAGTGTGGCCAACTGGGCCATCAAATAAGGAATTGCCCAAGTCAAGCACCAGGACCCCAAGCTCAAGGAAATCGACCGCCAGTGGGACCGCAGGCTGGAGCCCAGCAGAACAACGCAAATAGGCCGCCAGCTCAAGGAAGGGTGTATGCTGTGGCGCGAAGGGAAGTGGAGAACGCGCCCGGCGTGGTCACAGGTACGGTTACTTTATGTGATCATGCTGCCTATGCCTTGTTTGATCCTGGAGCATCGCACTCGTTCATATCTGCTCAGTTTGCTGATTTGGTTGGAATTGAATTGAGACCATTGGATGTGATATTGCATGTTACCACCCCATTGAAGGATAAAGTGTTGGTTTCGCTAGGCTGTCCAGATTGTAAGATAGTCATTGGTGGTAGTGAGGACGAATAGATTTAGCCATGCTGCCTATGTTTGACTTTGACGTGATTATTGGTATGGATTGGTTAAGTAGGCAAAGGGCTGTCGTTGATTGTGGTAGCAGGGTGATTCATTTCCATCCTAATGATCACCCTAGATTCGAGTTTGTGGGAAGTCGAGGAGGAACCTCAATCCCTTTGATTTCGTCACTAGAGGTGACTAGGCTTTTGGACGAAGGATGCCAGGCATACTTAGCTGCCGTAATAGATCCGACCGTAGAAGAACCAAAGCTAGAGGATATAGCTGTAGTACGTGATTACCCTGATGTCTTTCCTCAAGAGTTACCGGGGTTGCCTCCAGAAAGGGAAATAGAGTTCGTGATTGAGTTAGTACCCGGAACGGAACCGATTTCGAAGGCACCCTATAGGATGTCCTTGTCGGAGTTGAAGGAATTGAAGGTTCAGATGCAAGAACTGCTGGACAAAGGATTTATTCGTCCAAGTGCTTCGCCTTGGGGAGCGCCAGTCTTGTTTGTAAGGAAGAAGGACGGGTCATTGCGCTTATGCATTGACTACAGGCAGTTGAACCAGGTGACTATCAAGAATAAGTATCAGTTGCCAAGGATTGACGACTTGTTTGATCAACTGCAAGGAGCTTCTGTGTTCTCCAAGATAGACCTAAGGACGGGTTATCACCAGTTGAGGATTAAAAAGGAAGATATACCGAAGACAGCTTTTCGGACAAGGTATGGGCATTATGAGTTTACGGTCATGCCGTTTGGATTGACTAATGCCCCAGCTGCTTTCATGGATTTGATGCATAGAGTGTTTAAGGAATACTTGGATCAGTTCGTCATTGTCTTCATCGACGACATCTTGATTTACTCAAAGAGTCCTGAGGAGCATGAGGAGCAATTAAGTGTAGTTCTACGGACGTTAAGGGAACACTCGCTGTACGCCAAGTTCAGTAAGTGCGAGTTTTGGCTTAACGAAGTTGCGTTCCTTGGACATGTCATCTCTGGAAATGGTATTTTTGTGGACCCCGCAATGATTGAAGCAGTAACGAATTGGCCTAGACCTACGTCAGTAACAGAGGTTCGAAGCTTCCTAGGATTGGCAGGATATTACCGCAGGTTCGTGGAAAAGTTTTCCTCGATAGCTACCCCTTTGACGAGGCTGACTAAGAAGGATACGCGGTTTGAATGGACGGATAAGTGTGAGAGGAGTTTTCAAGAACTCAAGCATCGTTTGACGACTGTACTAGTGTTGACCATCCCTTCCGGACCTGGAGGTTACGACATTTATAGCGATGCGTCGCTGAAGGGATTAGGATGTGTCTTGATGCAACATGGAAGAGTTGTAGCTTATGCATCGAGACATTTAAGACCCCATGAGATGAATTACCCGACGCACGATTTGGAACTAGCAGCTATCATCTTCGCCTTGAAGATTTGGAGGCATTACTTGTGTGGAGAAAGGTTTCAGATTTATACAGACCACCAGAGTTTGAAGTACTTGTTTTCCCAAAAGGAGTTGAACATGAGGCAACGTCGATGGATGGAGTTGCTCAAGAACTATGAATGTGATATCCTGTATCACCCGGGAAAGGAAAATAAGGTTGCGGATGCGCTTAGCTGGAAGTCGAGCATCGCGCATTTGTTGGTTAAAGAATGGACTCTGTTGGAAGGAATAAGGGATTCAGAGTTTAAGCTTGAAGTCTGCCAGCTGTCTTGTCTCCTAGCCACATTGAGGATTGAACCAGAGATTCATGAGAAAGTGAAAGTGTTGCAATCTACCGACCCCGACATCCAAAAGATCCTGGAAATGGATGCCGCAAAAAGGAAACCCGACTTTCAAGTATCCGAGGATGGGATTCTGAAGTTTCGTGGACGCTTGTGCGTGCCCAGTGACGAGGAACTAAGAGAAAGGATCTTGTCGGAAGCTCATAGGAGCAACTATAGTATCCACCCGGGTAGCACGAAAATGTATTAGAATATGCGTCAGCACTATTGGTGGAATGGAATGAAAGTGGACGTAGCTAAGCACGTAGCGAAGTGTTTGACATGCCAGCAAGTTAAGGCCCAGCATTGTAAGCCTGGTGGGATGTTACAGCCTTTGGAAATCCCCGAGTGGAAGTGGGAGCACATCACCATGGACTTTGTCATGGGTTTGCCGAGGAGCCAGAGAGGGCATGATTCGATTTGGGTGATCGTGGATAGACTGACTAAGTCCACACACTTCTTGGCAGTAAGAAAAGATTTTGCGATGGATAGATACGCAGAGTTGTACATGAGGTACGTAGTTCGTCTTCATGGAGTCCCAGTGACAATTACTTCGGACAGAGACCCCAAGTTTACCGCTTCATTTTGGAAAAGCCTACAAGAGGCTTTGGGGACGAAACTACAGTACAGCACCGCTTACCACCCCCAGACAGACGGACAATCTGAAAGGACAATTCAGACGCTTGAGGATATGCTGAGAGCTTGCGTATTAGACTTTAAAGGAGGTTGGGAGGATCAGTTACACTTGGTAGAGTTTGCCTATAACAACAGTTACCAGCAGAGCATCGGAATGGCACCGTTCGAAGCATTATACGATAGAGCATGCAGGACTCCCTTATGCTGGGACGAGGTTGGTGAAAGGAGCATAACAGGCCCAGAGTTAGTGGAGCAGTCAGTGGAGGCAGTAAGAGCCATAAGGGAAAGATTGAGGACCGCGCAGAGTCGCCAGAAAAGTTACGCCGACAAGCGGCGCAGGCCGTTGGAGTTTCAAGTGGGAGACCATGTCTTCTTGAAGGTGTCACCGATGAAAGGATTATCCCGGTTTGGAAAGAAAGGAAAGCTAAGCCCGAGGTACGTAGGCCCTTTTGAAATCTTAGAGCGGATTGGGACCTTGGCCTACAGACTCGCCTTGCCGCCAAGTTTATGGCAAGTTCACAATGTGTTCCACGTGTCGATGCTGAGAAAGTATGAACCGGACGTGACTCATGTACTAGACCACGAAGTGATAGAAGTGGACGATCGAGTGTCGTATGTGGAAAGGCCAGTTAGGATCGAGGACAGAAAGGAGCAAGTCCTAAGGAACAAGACGATCCCGCTAGTAAAGGTGATCTGGGAGCACCATGGAACTGAAGGAGCCACCTGGGAAAGCGAGGAAGCGATGAGGCGCCAGCACTCCCATTTGTTTGAGTAGGTGGTTGTAATGTAAATTTCGAGGACGAAATTTCTGTAAGGGGGGAAGAGTTGTGACATCTTGAGTTCCGACCCTATCTCGAAGCTTATTAATGAATGAATGTCTATCAATGTCTTCCAGTTAATCTCTCTTAGAATTGATCACTCTCGAGTCGACTAACCAATGGGGAATGGCCATATAGGATTTAAGGTACGGGGACCAAAGAACTTAACCACGAGTCGACGCTTTGACCATAAGAATCGTCGAGGGAATATTTAGGACCGCTAAAGGTCGATCTAAGAATGGTTTTAGAACGATTTGCTAGTGTCGTGCGATTGGTTCACGGGTGATTCCGTATGACCATGACATGATTTGCGAATTAACCTAAATCGATTCCTAACGGTCGTGACCTTCGGGACTAGTGATTGACCCTCGCGATTACATGACAACCAAAGCCGACGTGGCTTGAGTAACTCTTAAACTTGACATTAGTCGCGGGTCGATACGTGTAACTCCTGAGAGCCGCCCATTAGTCTGAGACGCGCTGGAATGACAATTGACTGAATTTAGCCATGGATTGGACTTCGAGATTGGAGGCCGGACATTCGAAGATCGCAATGGAGTAAATTTGGACGTCGCCTCATCGGAGAGTTAATAAGATTAGAATTAGCCCCGTATAAGTTAGAAAAGCGAGATTCGGATCGACGAGTGAAATCGACCCCTTTTACCCTAAGCTTAGTACCCTTTTCTATTATTTAAAGCAAAGGCAAACTGGACAATTGCCATCTTCCCTACCCTTGGCCAAATTTTGGAGGACAATTTGGTCTTTAGCCATTTGAATTATTTGGATGAGACTTGAGTGACAAGACCAATTCCCTTCCAACAACTAGTCATTCAAGGGTACTATTCATGGTCATTCACACTCCAACCACCCCACTACCATCTTTCCCTCCAATTTTCCTTTCTTCCTCATATCACTCTCTCACTCTCCATCTCTTCTCTCATTCGACCACCCCATCACCCGATCACTCTCCCTCTCTTTTCTCTCATCTCACGCTCTCCCTCTCACTCGTTCTCTCTCACGCTCCCTTAGCCTCTCGGTGGAACCGGCCGCCGACCACCCCCCTTGCCGCCACTCTACCACCTCAAGCCATCACCAAGACACCCTCATCTACTTCTTAAGACCGTGGAGCAACCACCATTCGGCTTGGAGCCGAGCAAGCTGCCGCCGACTAAACCAAAACCGAGAGAGAACCGGGGCCGATCTTGAGGAGTTCTTGAGGTAAGTGACCTTAGAGGCTTAGATGAGTATGTTGGGATGCTATGAGCTTGTGTTAGGAGTGTGGTTAACTAAGTTTCCTTGGCCTTTTCGTGCAAAATCCTTAGGGGGCCGAACTTGATCACCGGAGACCAACGTCGCGCCGCGAGCTCTTTGCCACTTGCCGTCGATTTTCTTGGACTCTTAAGCTAGGTAAGCTTATTCTAACCCTTAGCTAAGACCTCGTGTGATGGAAAGACCAAGAGAGTGTTAGTTGTGATGAGTTTAATGGCTAGTTGGGCAAGAACCGTGGGGGACCGAATCTGACCTTGGGGGAACCGAGCATGAACTTACCTTTTTGAGACTTGTTGTGTTGATTTCATGGTTGAAGTGGGTTAGGGAATAGGTGCTAGTATAGACCGAATCCCTCATGGCACCATCGGAAGTGAAAGGACTTGGTTGAGCTCGTTTATGTTAGCGAAATCCCCGTTCGAGCTTGGGAGGGTGTCGCGACCCATCCGGAAGCGGACGCGGCTAATGGATTACCGATCACGGGCCTTCCCACCGCACCGGAGTGCGGATCGCGGGCTTTGGATCGGCACGGGCCCTCCCAGGCCCATACCAAATCGCGGCGGGAGTATTTTTCAGGAGGATTCAACGATAAGAGTCGATCGCTTTCGACCTTAGTGTGGTCGTGGTGGCATGTGCAACTTGTGCATGCATTTGGAGTCGCCACCGGTCTTTCTTGGAGGGTAGACCGGAAACCTTACCGATCGATTGGGAGAGATCGATCAGTTCTACGGAACCAGAGATTTTAGGCTCGGGGACTTGGTTACGCTGGTGTCGTTACCAACGCCCTTTCGGTACCTAACGCGAGTGATGTTCCTAGCCAAGAGTTCATGCAGGCGCAAGTTCGGGTGAGGTAGGTTTGATTCAGGGTTTCATGCAGATTGGAAGACTATTCCTATCAATCACAATCAATTTAAATGAAAGCGCAATCAAGTGTATAGATAAATCACATCAATGCACGTCAATTCATTTCACATGGCCTCCTAGTATAGCCATAAGGACTTAGGGAATGCGTGATTTAGGACCGAGGTAAAATGGGAAGATTTGGAGGCGATTTAGCCCGAAGGGCAAAATCGTCAATTTACTACTCAAAATATTCCATGGCCAGTTGATTGTGGCCATTTCCCATTTTTGAGAATTTTTTTGGATTTTCTTGATTTTTCTCTGATTTTTAGAAGACGATTCGCCCAAAGGGCGAAATCGTCATTTTAAGAGGGACCGGGTTCAAAACACCCGGGATGAGTCTTGGCCAGTTGTCTGTGGCCATTTCCTATTTTTTTGGGATTTTCCTGGATTTTTTAGAAATTTTTTTGGTAGACGGTTTGCCGGAAGGGCAAAACCGTCATTTCTAGAAGGTTCGGGGGGGTCAAAAGACCCGAAACAGGTCGTGGCCAGTTGAATGTGGCCATTTCCTATTTTTTAGAATTTGTTCTGAATTTTCCGAATTTTTTTGAATTTTTTGATGATTTTCCATTTTTTTATTGATTTTTTTTTAAATTTTTATTATTATTTTATTATTATCCGAATTTTTTTAATATTTTAAAAAAAAAAATTATTCCCGGGCCGGGTCTGACCCGGCCCGCAACCCGGCCCGCAACCCGGACCCGCAACCCGGACCCGCAACCCGGACCCGCAACCCAGGCCCGGTCCGCCTCCCTCAACCACAAAACGGCGCCGTTTCATATCGAGAGCGAACGCCCTAGATCGAGCCACGTGGCATCCTCTAGACCGTCGGATTATTATTATTTCCGAAAATCATATATTAATCTGAAAATCTTTTTTAATTTTCCACAAAACCCCAGATCGCGACACGTGGCACGTTGTCCACCGTCGGATCTGGGCCTTATTTTCGAACAGCCCGGCCCCACAACGCTGACGTGGCTGCTGACGTGGCAAGCCACGTCAGCGTTGACTGGTCAACGACTGACCAGAGCAGCCGGAGAAGACGACCGGCGCCGGCGTTCCCTCGCCGGCGCCTCGTCGGAGGGCGATATCTTGGCCCTCCGACGTCCAAATTGCACGAAACCGACGCCCCTCGACTCGTACTGTCCTCCTCTATCACATATGTGAATCTTGACATAGCAGAATCGCACTAGGCCCACCTGCAACTCCGGCCGAGACCATTTTCCGGCGAGAGGTCACCCTAGCCGTTCTATGCGTAACATGGCTGAACTGAGCTATCAGGAAGCATCTTAAAGGGTGGAGAATACCTACTTGATCGCCGGTGAGGTTCGGTTTGGACCGAAACAAGCTCCCGAGCTCATGACCGAACGGAGGAGGTTGGGATCGGTTCGTCCCCTTTTAGCCATGAAAGGGCCTACGACCAGAAGCGAAAATGATTAGTGATCCATAAGGATCAATTCTAGATCAATAAATCGCAAAACCAAGCAGTGGAACTCGAGATGCCATTAAAGGCCGAGGAGAAGCTCAAGCGCGTATCTCCCCCTGCGGCTGTCTCCGGCGAGTCTGAAGGGCAAGGATGGCTTCCTCGTGGTGTTGCCGAGCTCGGGGAATGGACTACCGGCTCTGTTTTTGCTTGGCCGAGGGTCACGCAGCTTCAAAAAAAAAAATTTCTCTGGTCGTCGGTCCTCTCCCGGGAAAAAATGCCGCCCCCCTCCTTCTTTGTCCCCATTTCGTTTTGCCGACCACGTCCTTTCCTTCAGTGGACGACCACTTTCGCTTTTTCCAGCCCCGCCTTCGCCGAAAGAGCTTAGAAAATCAAGAAACTCAGTTCCCCGACCCCCCTGCGTTTTTTTAATTTTTTCTCTTCGTCCTGCGCGGGTCTGCAACTGAGTTGCAGACCCGGTTCGGACCGGGTCGGGTCGGGTCTGACCCGACCGGCCCGGTTCGACTCTCCTCGCCCAATTGGGTCCCAAATCGACCCATTTCCATGAAATTAATGGCAAAATCGGAATCTTTGACATGTTTTCCATCAAATAGGGGTATTTTCGTGAATCAATTGGTTGAAATTTAATGAAAACCCCAAATTACCCTTAGGATCCGAAATTGACTTTTGCTTAATCGACAATCCAAACGACCGAATTAGTCAAAATTGAGGCCACCAATGGATTCATCATGATGAAAAACATAGGGTAGAGGTGTTTAATTTCAATGGGTATGCCCGTGTGAAATTTAATTTTGGAAATTGCGAAACCGGGGACTAAATTGAAAGAAAATTATGCAATTATGCCCTTTTGTTTAAAATTGATCAACTTAGAGGGCAAATTGACCCAATTTCACTTCAAGACTTTAGAATCCAATGTCATAGTTTATGAAAAGTGAGAATTGAAAATTAAAAGACTCGAAAAGGAATTTTTGGGCTCGGTTCGGGTTTATGTTTGTAAGGAACATAGTGACCCGAGCCGAATTTTTGAGATTTAAAGTGACACACTTGAAGAGGAAATTAAAACAAAATTATTGAACATTTTTGTGTATTTTTCTGACCACGAATGGTATTTTTCTGATTTTTTGGGTATTTTATAATTAAATAAATTCGAAAAATATTATAAAATACCAAAAATATTTTTTTGTTCGAAATTGGTCCCCGAGGCTAGGCCAAGGCTTCCAAAGTTGATTTTGTAATTTTATAATTTTTTTTTTTTAATAATGTTTTTTTTTTAAAGTAAAAATCACAATAACAGATGGTCAAAAATTAGGTGTCAACAGAGGGTTCGGCCATGAGTGTGATTGAATGACTCGATGCATGAAATAATCTAATGAACCCTATTCCTATTCTAGTCATGGGCTCTCATGTGGGGATTAATTGATTAGATAGTGCCATAGTGGAAAAGATTGACCTTGTGTGACTATTTAATGGGTTATGTGACACAATCGATCAAATGACTCGGGAAATAGTGATAGGGCCGAATGGCCAGAGCGATGGCAAGTGAATTATTCCAATCAAATATGATTGATCGCGAAGTATGATAATGGCCTCGATTGATTGTGATGTGATGAGATGTCATGATGCGGGATTGTGATTTGAAATGGCCGAGTGGTCCTTGTATAGACGATATGCACATGTGATTGTTCTATACAATGAATGGTTGAACTATAGCCTATGTGCATATAATGCCCTGATGCGTTAAACACGGGGCTTAGTGATATCCTGATGCGTTAAACGCGGGATAGACCTGAGGCGTTAAACGCGGGTCATGACATGGCATCGGAAACCTGAGGCGTTAAACGCAGGTTCCTTGATTTATTAAGCCTGAGGCGTTAAACGCGGGCACTGCCATGAGTATTACCATCGTAATAAGTATATATATATATATATATATATATATATATATATACATATATATTTATGCTATCCTCAATGCTATGTGATGTTAAGTGCCAAGGTACGGAAGCCAAGCCTAGCCTAGATTGGTGAACTTTATGTCAATTTGTGCTTTAATTGAGTTACCGCATGCCATTGCCTGTTTTTGTACAGTTGGTCATTGCATGTGTTTGGGTGCGTCTGGAAGTCCCGAGTGCCTAGCTTAGGGTTAGGACTAGCTTATTGAGTTTATCTCACCCCGTCGTGGGACCCACCTTTCAGACCCCAAGCCTTGACCATGCCGTCGCCAGCTTTTGGGGTGCCAGTGATGACCGAGAAGTACGTTACTGAGTACCCAGTGGGCGAGGATGAGGTTTTTATCTATGAGCGTAGTACCGTTTGGGTGGAGGACGGGACAGACCATTGGAGGCCAGATAGGTACGCAACATGGTGGTATCGAGACGACGTCGCTACTTGGGGACCTCTGCGATCTTTTGACGTGCCTCGGGATATCTTGAGGAGCAGGACCCGATGATCACATACCCACCCGATGGCGAGATTTTTGATACGATGACCGGCCTCGAGCCAGGCGTGGGCCTCCCAGCAGTGCAGCCACAGCATCCTGTTGCAGATGGCGAGGTCATCGAGCCCTCTGATGCCGACGATGTCACGCCCCGAACCCGGCGAGCACGCGAACATCCCACTAGGCCGTTATAACTCTATAGTCTCCCAGGATCCACGGCCTTCAAAGTTATCAAATCATTACAATGAAAGGGTGTTGACACCTAAATTTTGATCAACTTTTTTTATTTATTTTTATTTTTATTTTTATTTTGAAAATTCATAGAAAATCCATAAAAAGTTGAAAAAATTGAAAAATCAATTTTGGTGACCTTAGCCAAGCTAAATGAACCATTTTGACCAAAAAAATAATTTTCATAATTTTCATTTTTTTATATATATTTTCGAAAAATACAAAAAAAAATGGAAAAATTAAAGAAAAACAAAAAAATTGAGAAAAAATTGCAGAAAAATTCTAAAAATTCTCCAAGGCTGAAAATGACAAAAAATTGATTTGTTTTCATTTTTGGGATTTTCTCCCATTTAATCCAAAATGGCGATTTCACCCCTCAAAGGGTAAATCGTCTTTGATATTCTGATGAATTGTGGAAATTGCTTAGAATTTGGTGATGGGCCAGATGGGTGGTTAAACCTTATGTCTAAGATTTCCACATTTCATTTCCATTTTTAGAAAATGACGATTTTACCCTTCGAATGGTAAATCGGTTTCTAAAATTCCCGAAAATCACGAAAATTGCCAAAAAATAGGAAATGGGTCAATTGAGTGACCAAACCTGTTTTGACTCCGGATTCATTCCGAAATGATGATTTTGTCCTTTTTGGGCAAATTGTCCCCTTTGTCTCAAAATTACGATTTTGCCCCTGATGGGCAAAATCATGTCTAAATCATTCCTAAGCCTGATTGATGCTTCTCTAGGCCAATATGGCCTTATTAGGAATGCCATGTGATTTATTTGTACATTTGAATTCATTGATTTGTGCGCTTTATTATTGATTGTGATTGCCAGGATAGTCATTCCTATCTGCATGAACTCCTAGATTTAGGACTCGTCCCCCACTCATCTGTATGAAATCTTAAGTCAGAAAACTCAGTCAACTTAGGTACCGAAAGGGCGTCAACTCTGATAGTTGACGTAACTAAGTCCCCGAACCCATTTCCCTGGTTATCGCAGAATTGAATAGAAACTCCCGACTATTCAATAGGGTGGTCCAATCATACCCTCCAAAAAAATGATTGGTGGCGACTCCATGGCATGCACACTTAGCACATATCACTAGACCACACTGAAGGTCGACTACGTATACCTCCGTTGCGATTTGGGTAACGGGCCTTGGGAGAGGCCCGCGTCCGACCAGACTGGACGGCCCATTAGCCCTCGAGAGCCCATGGCGAATCTCGAGAGGGTCGCGACAAAGGGCACAAGCGGAAACGAGATAACTACTTCTTCCCTTTAGTACAAATGATGACTTTAGGACGTTCCAATACAAAAGTATTTTACTCCCTAGGTAAATCATAAATTTCAATGTATAACTCTAATTTCGAAACATTAAGAGGTCATCATAGATTTCAACAGAAACGACAAACTTCTCATCAAGCCAATTTCTCATCAACCTTCACGTCATCATCTTCCTTCAAGGGTCTCCACCAGTGCTTCGGGTCTGAAAATGTTGGTCCCACGACGGGGTGAGATAATAATCTCAGTAAGTCGACCCTAACCCTAAGCTAGACTATTGGTACCTCCAGGCTCGTTGGAAAATATGCAATTTTGGCAAAAAATATTTTTCACAGATGACATTCAAGCAATTGGTATAATAAAGCAACTCAGGCATATCAAGCACCAGGTTCATTTCTTCCATACTTTCATTTTCCAATCTGAGTTTCTCAAGCCATACAGGCATAATAAACATTCCATGCACTCTAGGCATCCCAGGCATTCCGGCCAATTCAAGCATACAGACTCGAAAACATATCAAGAACCATGTTTCAGTCTTTTATCTTCTTTACGCCCATCAAGGGCCGCCCCACTTGGGCCGCGAGAAGATTCGGTCAATCATATGACTCTCGACGTCTTATTGAGATGATTCGGTCATCATGACTCTCGCTGCGAGATGATCCGGTCTCTATAGCGACTCTCGACACTCCGCGCCCTCGAGATGATTCGGTCGACTATAGGACTCTCGCGTCCGGACCTAGAGATGATTCGGTCACTACCTGACTCTCGATTCTTACAGCCTTCGAGATGATTCGGTTAATGTAGGACTCTCTAGCCGCACGACCTCGTCAGGTCAATGGGAGTAACTCCCTCCCCGGCTCAATGCATTGGCCATAAAAACAAACATTGATTCTTTCTCATTAAGCCATTTTTCACAATCACAGGCAATTTCTGGCATCATGTCATCTCATCGCCATTCAAGGCACACGGTTCAATCACAACCAATTCACCATTTCAAGCATATCATTCGGCCATCAAGCATATGCATATCACTACATTAGGCCTCATGCGACATCAAGTGCAAAACCAAGCATTAAAGCCTTCAATTGAACCCAATTAATCATCACATGCCCAAATTCACACACGGAATATCATCACCAAACAACCACAGCATCATATCGATGCTCCCTAGGCATGTTAAAGGGGCATTCAATCAAGAAAAGTCATCAATGACCCCAAACCACAAAAATACTCACCACGACCAGGTTCACTCTCGAGAAAACTGCAACTTTTCAACTGAATTTTTGGGAAAAAAATTTCATCATATTAAACTTCAAGATCTTACTGTCGTGTGGGCGAAAACGGTGCTCCATTTGGACATCGGATGAATTAGAACGGGCTGTTTCAAAATCGGTGTGCACAGAAAACGGGATTTGGACGGTTTCGGGTCTCACGGGTATTTCTCACCAAACCAGTCCCTTAAACCCTTTTAATTCAACCAAAATTCCACCTTTTAGTGACTCAACATCCTAACAAAAGGTTAGAAGTCTTCTTACCTTGCTAATTAAGCAACAAACTCCTTCAAGAACCGCTACAACTTCGAATCCTACACTGTTCAGTGCCGGGCAGATTCTGTTCCAACAAGTTTCCATATAAACCGACCATCAAAACTCCAATATAACTCATCTATCCTTTGCTAACATGTAATATCATGTCTTAGGGTGTCTTACCAACAAGTTTCGGGGCAAGGCGACATTTCTACGGCCTTGAAAGGCGCTCGGTTCCCAGACTCGTCGAAGAGGACAGATTCTGTCCTTAAGAAAATCATCCAAGTTCCACCATTAAAACCCATCTATCATCAACCAAACTTCAAACCAAACTTACTCAACCTTAATACTATGTCTTAAGAAGGTTTCACCTTAATTTGGAAGCAAGATAAACCTTCTAACCCGGTCTAAAGGAGCTCATGGCCTGGTTCTCTCCGAATCTGACCTTCGTCTACTCAAACTGAGCTACGGAAAGATATACTGGGTCAAAACGAGCTTATAATATGTCTATGGAAATACAAGACAATAAGCTTTCTATTGGCGAAAGAATCACCTCGATCTGATGTCGGACGACGGAGTTATGGCCGAAACAGTGAGATGGATCTGTGCCGGCCGCGAGCTGGCGGGCGAGAAAGAGGGAAAATGGAAGGGAGAGGGGAGAGAGAGCGTGAGATTGGGAGAGAGAGGGGAATTGGCTGAGCAAAATGAAGAGAGAGAGGTCTTCTAAATTTTCCTTGGTCCCTAAGTCAAGGAGGGAGAGAATGGTAGGTGAGGGAGATTAGACAACCAATTAATGCCTAACCTATCTCAATGTGCCACTTGTCTTCATCTAATCAAGGCATTGACTCTCATTGACTTCTCTTCATAAAAATCTTGAAGACAAAATGACTTCATTGCCCTTCAAAATTCGGCCACTAGGGAGAGAGAGAGCGAATGACTATAATGCCCTTACTTGTTCTAAAGGAAAGAATGTCTCTTGAAGGGTAAAAGGGTAATTTTCCACTTTCAGTCCAAATTTTACTTTTCTCAATCTAAATTACCCTTGATGAGGCGACGTCCAAATTCTTTTCTAATGTTGGAATTCTTCATTTCCATTTGCCAATTTCAAGCTTCCGTCGCATGATTGATCTTCTATCCTTTGTATCTTCAGTTTATCTCGAACTAACGGGCGGCTTTTGCAGACGTTACGAGTATCGACTCTGTGACTCTCGTCACACTTAGGACGACTCAAGCTACGACAGCTTTGGTTGTCATGTAATTGCGATGGTTCATTACTAGTCCCGACGGTCTCGATCGTCATTGTTCGATTTAGGAAAACTTCGCAAATTATACATTGGTCAAACGGCATCACCCGTGCTCCAATCGTATAACGCTAGCAATGGATTCCTCAATCGTTATTTGATCGGCCTTTAATGGTTCTAAATGTTCCCTCGGCAATCCTTATGGTCAAAATGTCATTTCCTCTTTCTAGTTTCCCAGGTCCACGTACTATTCATGCGTTAGCCTTTCCCTTTCTGGTCAGTTAACTCGAATTGATCAGGTCCGAGCGAGATAAAACTGAAATACATCGATAGATACTTCTCATTTCATAGTCTCAAAATGGCAGGAATTCAGAATGTCACAATTCTTCCCCCCTTACAGAAATTTCGTCCTCGAAATTTGCCACTTTCCAATTATCCACTCTCTTGGGGTATAGACGCCTCATCGCATTCTCACTCTCCAAAGTAGTTCCTCCCATTACTTGACATTCTCACTTGTCTTCTCTGACGAAAGTTACCTTCCTCCCGGACTTGCTTCCCTCAGTCCTTAATCTACGTTTACTTCTATTTTCTCCTTTATCATTCACAACATTGGTCGGTGGTACACCTCCTAGCATACGGACCTTCTTTTCAATTCGTCCAATGGTTCGGGAATAATATGTACGTCATTCTGTAATCTCACTTTTCAAATTCCTTATCGGAAGGCTTTTTTCGGAACGCCGTAATAGATTTAAGATCGTTTTCTATCACGATCATTACCCAACCGTCAAGAATCGAACTCCTTGAGTGTCTCAATCAATTGGCATAATCATCCAATTCAAACGTCATGTTGCACCTTCGGGAATGCACAAGTTCCATTAACTTACCCTCGGTTGTCCAAATCGAACCCTAGCCTTCTCGACTTCTCAGACAACTCATGATTAAGTCCTTAATATCTTTTCCTCGATTACATTCGAGATCCTCAATAACCAATTTAATCTACCAACTCGTAATTGTTATGCTTTCCCTTCAATACCTTTAAAGCAATCAACACTTCCAACTCTTGCAGTTCACATAGTTGCGAGGTCTTTCCTTACACAAGCAACGCTCCCGTATCCGTAAGTAATTTCAACCATCGGTGTTGCTTCGCATCAATTCCTCTCAAGAAACTACTACTCGGTATCTTTTGGAGTAGGTAAAAACTTGAAATCTTCTTCCACCCAAACAATGTTTCCCAAACTTTGTCACAAGGACATTCGCAAACCAATTCCAATCATGCTTTAAGCATTCCAACTCATATAGCCCTATCATTACGATATATATACAATGCCCACTTCCGATTGCCTCATCATGCCTCACGTTTCAATCTGTGTCGTGTCACTACGACCTTCATAAGCTTTTCCAATTTCCAGCCGGAAACGCCATTCACAACATTGTCGTTAACTTGATTTAAGTCCTAGAAACTCTTTTCACGTTCGTTAATCATTCGTGCTACTTCTTTTCCTCAGTCTATTTCATCAATGGACAATTTTGGTGGGGAATCTTTCCACATTCCGTCTAATGCAATTCATCAATCCCAAGAACTTCAAGTTTCAGCAACTCACATCGACCCTAGTCGATTCATCACTCATTCCCGTCCTCAAAGGCTCCACAGGGATTCCATTTCTCAGAAATTTCACGACTAAGGAATCTTACCTCATCAGGTCCGCAGCTCGTGCGTTTCACATTTAGCATACAACAAGAATCTCCTTAGAGTCCATAGGATACTCTCAAAGTTGTTCATATTTCTCACGACTCCTTAGATGAGTCCAATCATCGTTTCTCAAGTCGGTAACAACCAATCCAATTATTCTTTGGGACGCCCAATCCGACTATTATCCACTTTATTACTACCAAGTGTCGAATCATTTCAACTGTCCATGGTGCCATTCACTTGAGAGCTCATACCTTAGCTCTTTCTATTCTCAAGGGTCCTCACTAGGGCCAAACAACATTTTGTTCATTTTTATTACCCTTTCCTTAAGAAGCATTAGTGCCTTGACCTCTTGGTTTCACAATTAGCTAATGCGACCATGTCTCAATTTCATCCCTTTAACCAGACGTCTACATTATCCTGGGATTCAACGCTGTCTACATGACAGTTTCTCTGACTTCACTTCCAAGGATCATTCAAGTTATGCGTCTTCTTTCTCAATCCAAACGCTCAATCTTAATACAAAGATAATTCGGATCTTCTTTTCCTTTCACACTAAGGTCTCTTACCCTATGAAGGAAATTATACACTTCATTGGCATTCTTTTACTTCTAATCCACATTGTCCTTCCCATTCCTTAGGGTGTCAATCTTGGAGTCTGTGCCAACGGCAGTACTTCCACTCCAGGATTCACCATGTCTGACACTCTTCTTCCAGTGACTCAGTCACTTCAAGTGACAAGATTCATTCTTCCTTAGTTTCCACCAATTCACGTATCGAATACTCAATTCGACTACCTCGAGTCACTCTGCAATCACACTCTAAGTGCTCTTCTCACTTTCTTAACCATTCATTCGCATTACGAACAACCAGGACTGCCAAGTCTATTCACCGTCCTTTCCCTCAACGACCATCTCATGGTCCAATCGCTCTTTCAGAACGACACCCTACTCTTTAGGGGTGATAGCACACAATACCACTTCTAGTGGTCTCGATTCGTCCTCAATCAATCTCATTCTTATACATAGCTTCACAAGCTTTTCAAAACTCTCGTGGTTCTTCCCACACATTCACTTTAGAATGAAGTAGCTCAGAGTCACCTTTCTCGTGACTTCCATTACTTAACTCATCAGCACTAGTCGTCTCAGCGACTTGGGTAACATTGGCAGCTCTTCCTCGAGCTTGCCCACCCATCAAATTTCCTCATTTCTGCATAAAGTCCTCACGACCCCTAATTACACATCGGTCTCGCACGATTTACAAAATCGAGCCATATTCTCATCTAGTACTCATACTCAATTCGCTCATCTTTACTCAATTCTCATGAACCATCTCAATGCTTGGATCTTATCGTATCTCGCAAATACGAGCCAAGTGCTCCTCTAGCGACCGTATCTTGGTCTTTTAATCTCATTAGATTTTCATGCCACTTGAACCACTATGATTACCTCCAAGAATCCAAGACTTAAGCCATCTACTCAAGTCTAGCAGTCTCAGGCTGCTCATCTCATTTTCTTTTGCCAGCAGTTATCCAGTGGTTTCTAAACATCTCTCAACCAGTTGCTCATTATCCAAGGATTCCAAATCATCCTTAAGCAACATTCACATATCGAGCCAACTTTCACGAGGAAACTTCCCAATTAACAGCCATTACTAGGCAAGCCTCAACTAGGTCAAAAATCAACTAGGTCAACACCCAGTAAATACTCAAGGCGTTAATTCTATAAGTCAATCGCCCAAACTCTAGACATAAGGCATCGCCCACTCTGTCACAAACACGACAGACTTTCTCATTCTCAACAGGCATCAGTTTAACGGGGTATAAACTCCCTACACGCTGCGTAATCTCTCAATTAGACCTTGGCCAAAATAATCACACGATGCCAATCATAAAACACGCCTAATAGGCCCATAACAAACATCAATTTTCTTTTTCAAATGACATCCTCTGCCAAGCATGAAGCTTTTAACCATGCCAATCATAGGCGCCAACACAAATGCCTTGCCACTCTCGATCATTCCTTTCGAGACTCAATCTCGTGCCATACATCTCACTTAACCACAATCAGACTCAACCCGATACCTAGGCTTTCCCTTTCAATTTATGACTTGGGTCATTCCTGCCTCCTCGCTATCTTAGAAGCCTGCCAGGAGCCGCTCCTTGTCCGGACCTCTCTGTCCCAGCGATCACTCACCGCCCTCATCAGACCTGGTTGTTACAGGTTGTCCCAAGTCATTATCTACGAAGGAAGCCCCGTTCCACATGCCCCATAACATGCTTCATTACGGTTTATAGGTATCCCATCAACTCGTCCCATACCAAGCGACAGTTTATTAAGTCTGATAGCAATAAGCTCATGCATGCACCCACATCAGCGTTCGTTTCAAAGCCACAAACATGTACACATCATAACTGGCCTCACTACTAGTCATACCACAATCACCTTCAGATCAATTCTTATGCATCGAAAGTTTCTAATTCTACCAATGACTGTCACATCTCGTAGATCAATTGCCTATATTCCATCATATACCTCAAATTTAGTCACTAGTCAAATCAAATCCTTATGCATTCGATCACAACTGGTCTTTAACCCAAATATTCCTTTATTGCTTCCCTGTATACACCTCATCTCATATCACCCAAGATTGTCAATAGCAATCAATAGCTGAACCATCAAGATATCACACAATTCAAACCTGAATCCACAAATACTAGTCGTCTCTTTATAAATCATATTTTCCTCAAGTTGGGTCATTGACAAACCACAATCACATTCATATACTTCAATTGACCCTTTAATCATAAGCAATTCTCTACTAACCTCAAGCATAATTACTACCTCCAAAATCCATGCCTATGTCTCTTTAATATCAACTTGCTTCCACTTAAACCTCAATCATCGCATTACTCAAGATCATCGATTAAAGTCGACACTAGGACCATTAGAATACCATACAAGTTCAAGCCTATAATCCTCAAGATTCAATAATCAATGCTTAGTCCTAAAGGTCTCACTATCTAATTGTCCTCAAGTCACCACTCCTTATCACTCCAAACCTCAATCACACTGGATCGAGCTAACCTCGCTCTGATACCACTTAAACGGGGATGTCACGCCCCGAACCCGGCGAGCACGCGAACATCCCACCAGGCCGTTATAACTCTATAGTCTCCTAGGATCCACGGCCTTCATAGTTATCAAATCATTACAATGAAAGGGCACAAGCGGAAACGAGATAACTACTTCTTCCCTTTAGTACAAATGATGACTTTAGGACGTTCCAATACAAAAGTATTTTACTCCCAAGGTAAATCATAAATTTCAATGTATAACTCTAATTTCGAAACATTAAGAGGTCCTCATAGACTTCAACAGAAAAGACAAACTTCTCATCAAGCCAATTTCTCATCAACCTTCACGTCATCATCTTCCTTCAAGGGTCTCCACCAGTGCTTCGGGTCTGAAAATGTTGGTCCCACGACGGGGTGAGATAATAATCTCAGAAAGTCGCCCCTAACCCTAAGCTAGACTATTGGTACCTCCAGGCTCGTTCGAAAATATGCAATTTTGGTAAAAAATATTTTTCACACATGACATTCAAGCAATTGGTATAATAAACCAACTCAGGCATATCAGGCACCAGGTTCATTTCTTCCATACTTTCATTTTCCAATCTGAGTTTCTTAAGCCACACAGGCATAATAAACATTCCATGCACTCTAGGCATCCTAGGCATTCCAGCCAATTCAAGCATACAGACTCGAAAACATATCAAGAACCATGTTTCAGTCTTTTATCTTCTTTACGCCCATCAAGGGCCGCCCCACTTTGGCCGCGAGATGATTCGGTCAATCATATGACTCTCGACGTTTTATCGAGATGATTCGGTCATCATGACTCTCGCTGCGAGATGATTCGGTCTCTATAGCGACTCTCGACACTCCGCGCCATCGAGATGATTCGGTCGACTATAGGACTCTCGCGTCCGGACCTAGAGATGATTCGGTCACTACCTGACTCTCGATTCTTACAGCCTTCGAGATGATTCGGTCAAGGTAGGACTCTCTAGCCGCACGACCTCGTCAGGTCAATGGGAGTAACTCCCTCCCCGGCTCAATGCATTGGCCATAAAAACAAACATTGATTCTTTCTCATTAAGCCATTTTTCACAATCACAGGCAATTCCTGGCATCATGTCATCTCATCGCCATTCAAGGCACACGGTTCAATCACAACCAATTCACCATTTCAAGCATATCATTCGGCCATCAAGCATATGCATATCACTACATTAGGCCTCATGCGACATCAAGTGCAAAACCAAGCATTAAAGCCTTCAATTGAACCCAATTAATCATCACATGCCCAAATTCACACACGGAATATCATCACCAAACAACCACAGCATCATATCGATGCTCCCTAGGCATGTTAAAGGGGCATTCAATCAAGAAAAGTCATCAATGACCCCAAACCACAAAAATACTCACCACGACCAGGTTCACTCTCGAGCAAACTGCAATTTTTCTACTGAACTTTTGGGAAAAAATTTCATCATATTAAACTTCAAGATCTTACGGTCGTGTGGGCGTAAACGGTGCTCAATTTGGACATCGGATGAATTAGAACGGGCCGTTTCAAAATCGGTGTGTGCAGAAAACGGGATTTGGACGGTTTCGGGTCTCACGGGTATTTCTCACCAAATCAGTCCCTTAAACCCTTTTAATTCAACCAAAATTCCACCCTTTAGTGACTCAAGATCCTAACAAAAGGTTATAAGTCTTCTTACCTAGCTAATTAAGCAACGAACTCCTTCAAGAACCGCTACAACTTCGAATCCTACACTGTTCAGTGCCGGGCAGATTCTGTTCCAACAAGTTTCCATATAAACCGACCATCAAAACTCCAATATAACTCATCTATCCTTTGCTAACATGTAATATCATGTCTTAGGGTGTCTTACCAACAAGTTTCGGGGCAAGGCGACACTTCTACGGCCTTCAAAGGCGCTCGGTTCCCAGACTCGTCGAAGAGGACAGATTCTGTCCTTAAGAAAATCATCCAAGTTCCACCATTAAAACCCATCTATCATCAACCAAACTTCAAACCAAACTTACGCAACCTTAAAACTATGTCTTAAGAAGGTCTCACCTTAATTTGGAAGCAAGATAAACCTTCTAACCCGGTCTCTCATGGCCTGGTTCGCTCCGAATCTGACCTTCGTCTACTCAAACTGAGCTACGGAAAGATATACTGGGTCAAAATGAGCGTATAATATGTATATGGAAAGACAAGACAATAATCTTTCTATTGGCGAAAGAATCACCTCGATCTGATGTCGGACGACGGAGGTAAGGCCGAAACAGTGAGATGGATCTGTGCTGGCCGCGAGCTGGCGGGCGAGAAAGAGGGAAAATGGAAGGGAGAGGGGAGAGAGAGCGTGAGATTGGGAGAGAGAGGGGAATTGGCTGAGCAAAATGAAGAGAGAGAGGTCTTCTAAATTTTCCTTGGTCCCTAAGTCAAGGAGAGAGAGAATGGTAGGTGAGGGAGATTAGACAACCAATTAATGCCTAACCTATCTCAATGTGCCCCTTGTCTTCATCTAATCAAGGCATTGACTCTCATTGACTTCTCTTCATAAAAATCTTGAAGACAAAATGACTTCATTGCCCTTCAAAATTCGGCCACTAGGGAGAGAGAGAGAATGACTATAATGCCCTTACTTGTTCTAAAGGAAAGAATGTCTCTTGAAGGGTAAAAGGGTAATTTTCCACTTTCAGTCCAAATTTTACTTTTCTCAATCTAAATTACCCTTGATGAGGCGACGTCCAAATTCTTTTCTAATGTTGGAATTCTTCATTTCCATTTGCCAATTTCAAGCTTCCGTCGCATGATTGATCTTCTATCATTTGTATCTTCAGTTTATCTCGAACTAACGAGCGGCTTTTGCAGACGTTATGCGTATCGACTCTGTGACTCTCGTCACACTTAGGACGACTCAAGCTATGACGGCTTTGGTTGTCATGTAATTGCGATGGTTCATTACTAGTCCCGACGGTCTCGATCGTCATTGTTCGATTTAGGAAAACTTCGCAAATTATACATTGGTCAAACGGCATCACCCGTGCTCCAATCGTATAACGCTAGCAATGGATTCCTCAATCGTTATTTGATCGGCCTTTAATGGTTCTAAATGTTCCCTCGGCAATCCTTATGGTCAAAGTATCATTTCCTTTTTCGAGTTTCCCAGGTCCACGTACTTGTCATGCGTTAGCCTTTCCCTTTCTAGTCAGTTAACTCGAATTGATCAGGTCCAAGCGAGATAAAACTGAAATACATCGATAGATACTTCTCATTTCATAGTCTCAAAATGGCAGGAATTCAGAATGTCACAGACGACATTCCCATGGAAGAGGCAGGGTTCGAGTGGGAGATTGTAGGCGCCGAGGGCGAGCCCATGGACTTAGTGTCCGATTCGGAGGTGGGAGACATCCCAGTGTATTCCGAGTCAGAGCCAGAAGAAGAAGTCCCAGAGGAGCCTCAGCCGGGCGATTGGGTAAAGTACCATCCAGCGGCCGGTGTCGCCTGATCCATCAGCAGCGAGCCTGTCTTTTAAGCCTTGTAGCGACCTCTGATTTTGGAGTATCCCTTAGGGCAGTGACGCGTGTTCCTTAGCAGATGTCTCTTTTTGAGTAGGCTAACCCTTTTCCTCTAGCCCTGGTTATTT
The DNA here is from genome assembly GCA_021437785.1 of Rhodomyrtus psidioides. NCBI lineage: Eukaryota > Viridiplantae > Streptophyta > Magnoliopsida > Myrtales > Myrtaceae > Rhodomyrtus > Rhodomyrtus psidioides. Next base: position 15,598,731 of record JAILYB010000002.1, read on the forward strand.
TAGTAGTTCCTGTGTATTTTGTAAAACTGAAAGTTTGTGGTGTAATGGTTAAGTGTCTATTTCCCTCAAGTCATCTTATTGTCTTATGTATGGAGTTATGTATGTCGCTTCCGCATGTGCATATGAGTCTCATTAGTAAGTGCGTAGTGTTGGATCCTGGGTAAGAGACTGAACAGTTTGGCAGTAAGGCGATGTTGCGCGCTCGCAAGGACTCGGGGCGTGACAGGGGAACTCTGGTTGCGCGGCTTTCTCTTATAGGGGTCGTTTCATGTGCATCGCTTACGTTCATAACATCTTCTCATCCTTCCCTCCACATACCCCGCTCTGAAAGGATATGAGTGGAGTTAAAATCACAACGAGTTTAACAATTCTAAGCATTTGCTAAGTAACAGACAAAAGGACAGTAATTTGTTAACATAATTTAACTATTTCTTTTGCCGAAATCATTAAGAAAGAACAAAATAGATTTAGAAAGTTGCGCTACATTGAAGTCCACCAACTACACACTCATCAGGAAAAGAATTATGAAAAATTACAAGCATACCTGGGAAAGGAAAGATAAAGCTTGTCACCAACAGTTAAATTTATTGAAACCTAGTGGTGGTGCCAGTTAGATTAGTGTAATTACATGAAAATGTTCACAGTAAATTCAATTTACGCTCGTTCATGGAGGTAATAACACTATAAGTTGCCTAAATTTCGTCCATCGAGGTAATATTAGTTAACTAGAATACATACATCTGGGATTTGGACAACTATACCAAAAAGGAGAGTTTTTTTTTTAGGATATCCGTATAGGAGTTGTCACGCCTCGAACCCCGAGAGCGCGCCAACATCGCTCCGAGTCTGGTAACTACGAAACTTCCCAAAATCCAACGATTGAACATCACGATCACTATATGAAATGCACAAGCGAAAGCAGACAAAACTCCATGCTATTTAAAACAAGACGACGTAGGACGGTGAAAGAGGGATTCACACTAGTACCAATAATAACCTTACAAAACTTAAGTCTTCGCTTCAAACACCACAACAGTAAATCCTCAAAATACAACCTTCTTCCAAAGTCGATAATAGATGAAACCTAGTTCTATAGAATTATACCACATCTAAGTTCACAAAAGAGATACAAACAGGCAATATTAAATATTCATCCACTCCAATAGACTTCGTCAAAAGCCAAACATTGATGTCCTTAGCGCTTCTCATTCAGGACCTGAAAATGTTATCCCACGACAGGGTGAGAATAAATCTCAGTAAGTAAACTCCTAAACCTAGACTAGGTCAGTAATACCTCCGGATAATTCCTAAACATGCAAATTCTATTCTTCCAAGTCATCATTCGGATCAATACCTATCAGGTAGTACTATCCATTGAGGCCAACCTTCTAATCATGTCCTATCATGTGTTTCTATCTATCAAGTGGGACAATATGCTAAATAAGGAAAAAGGCAGTAACGCATTGAAATTACAATTCAGGTGCTTACCAATCAAGTCATGATTTATCAAGATAAGATCAAGTTTCGTACTTTAGGCATGTCACATAACACATACTCATATAGAGTATTTCACATCATATATCTCAACTCAATAAATCAAGGCCCGCGTCATAACGCATCAGACTATCACATTGCACTAGGCAGAACCCTCTGTAGAAACGGCTCCCAGGTCTTAATTTTATTTGGCCAGCCCCTCGTAGCAACGGCTCTCAGGTCATAATTTCATTTGTCCAGACCCCCCGTAGCAACGGCTCCCAAGTCATAATTTCATTTGGCCAGCCTCCTATAGCAACGGCTCCTAGGTCATCATTGGTATTCATATGTATATTAATCAATTGGCCAATATAAATTCAAGTGCACAACCAAAATTGGTAACTCATGGTTCGGCCCTTACATTTCAAGTCGTTAAATCTCGTACCACACTTCATAGCCAAACATGTTAATGACAAATCAAGTCATTTACTCCAACCAATTCACAAGGCATCTCAACTTCTCAATTGACAAGGTTCAAGCAATTCGGCTTCTAGGTTCCTCATTAGGTAAGGTCAAGTCATTCAATCAATTCACCAATTTTGAACTCTCTTCTAAATTTTTGCTTGTCATGCCATCTTTTTGTACGTTCCTTGTACATCTCAGCATTTTCATAAGCCTCATTACGAAATTCCTCTAATTCATTCAATTGCAACAATCTTCCTTCGCCTGTAGACTGCATGTCAAAATTTAAAAATTTCAAAGCCCAATATGCTCTATGCTCCAATTCCACTGGTAAATGACAAGTTTTTTCCAAATATTAGCCTAAAAGGAGACATCCCAATTGGGGTTTTGAAAGCTGTCCTATAGGCCTAAAGAGCATCATCAAGTTTCATTGACCAATCTTTCCTATAAGCATTCACTGTTTTTTCTAAAATTCTCTTGATTTCTCTATTTGACACCTCTACCTGACCACTAGTCTGAGGATGATAAGGTGTTGCAACCTTATGGGTAACTCCGTACTTACTTAAAAGTGCTTCAAACTGTTTGTTGCAAAAATGTGTTCCCATATCACTTATGATTGCTCTAGGTGTGCCAAATCAAGTAAAAATATTTTTCTTCAAGAATTTAACCACAACCTTAGCATCATTTGTTGGCAATGCTATAGCTTCTACCCACTTAGATACATACTCCACAGCAACTAAAATGTATAAATTCCCATGAGAAGATGTAAAAGGTCCCATAAAATCAATACCTCAAACGTCAAATAATTCACAAACTGTAATGTTGTTTAAAGGCATCTCATTTTTCCTAGAAATATTTCCTGTTCTCTGACACCGATCACATGAAGCAATATAAGAGTATGCATCTTTAAAAAGTGTAGGCCAATAAAATACAGACTGTAAAATCTTAGCTGCAGTTTTGGTGGCACCAAAATGACCACCTGTCTCTCCGTCATGACAATGATGTAAAATGTTTGCCCTCTCTTCGTCTGGAGCACATCTCCTTATGATTTGGTCAGCACAAATTTTAAACAAGAAAGGTTCTTCCTAAAAATAATTTTTAACATCAGAAAAGAATTTTTTCTTCTGTCGATATGACAATTCAGGAGGAAGAACATTACTTACCAAATAATTCACAAAGTCAGCGTACCAAGGAATGTTTGTAAATTTGATAGAAAACATTTTCTCATGAGGGAACTCTTCTAGAATTGGGCTTACCTCTTCCTCTGAATTCGGGATTCTCGGGATTCTAGATAAGTGATCTGCAACTAGATTTTCAGTCCCTTTCTTATCTTTAATGTCCAAATCAAATTCTTGCAGCAATAGAATCCACCTAATCAACCAGGGTTTTGATTCTTTCTTTTCCAGCATGCTTAAGAGCAGAGTGGTCAGAATAAACTATAACTTTTGAGCCAATTAAATAAGAACGAAATTTATCAAAAGCAAAAATTACCGCCAATAGTTCCTTTTCTGTTGTTGAATAATTCAATTGTGCACCTGATAAGGTTCGACTGGCATAGTAAATGGTTTGAAAAACTCCATTCTTCCTTTGTCCCAAGACAGCTCCCACTGCAGAATCGCTGGCATCACACATCAGCTCAAAAGGTAAATTCCATTCTGGTGTTGTCATGATTGGTGCTGACACTAACTTTTCCTTTAAAGTTTTAAAAGCCTACAAACATTCATCAGAAAACTTAAATGGAATATCTTTTATCAAAAGATTAGAAAGGGGTTTAGCAATTCTTGAAAAATATTTTATAAACCGCCTATAGAATCCTGCATGGCCCAAAAATCCTCTGACAAGTTTCACAGATGTTGGTGGATGCAATTTTGCAATGACCTCCACTTTGGCGCGATCAATTTCAATTCCATTTTTAGAGATTTTATGCCCGAGCACTATTCCTTCCTGAACCATAAAATAACATTTCTCCCAATTCAAAACAAGGTTAGTTTCCTCACATCTTTGTAAGACCAAAGCCAAATTATTTAAACAAGAATCAAATGATGCGCCAAAAACAGAAAAATCATCCATGAAAATCTCATTATATTTTTCAACCATATCAGAAAAAATGGCCATCATGCATCTTTGAAAAGTAGCTGGTGCATTGCAAAGACCAAAGGGCATTCTTCTAAAAGCAAAAGTACCATAAGGACAAGTGAAAGTAGTTTTCTCTTGATCTTCTGGTGCAATAGTGTCGACACCTAAATTTTGACCAATTTTTTTTTTATTCTTCGAAAATTTATAGAAAATCCGTAAAAATTTGAAAAATTACAAAATCAACTTTGGTAGCCTTGGCCAAGCTAAAGAAACCATTTTGATCAAAAAAAAAATTCTCAAAATTTTCATATTTTTTTTAATATTTTCGAAAAATACAAAAAAAAAGAAAAATACATGAAAAATGAAGAAAAATAGTATTCGAGGTCACAAAATATAAAAAAAAATAGTCATTGTTTTTTTTTTAATTTTTTTGTGCTTTTTGACCTCATAAACAGTAAAATTCAAGTTCGATTTTAGGTGTTCTTTGATCATCATAAAATTGAATCTGGCAAAATATTAGTAATAATAAAAAGGAAAACGAGAAAACATCATCATTCAAAAGAAAAGTAAAAGAGAAAAGAAAAGTTTGAGTAATGATGGGGATTAATAAAATAATAAAAAGTAAAAAAAATAAAATAAAATAAAAACTATCTCTCTCTCTCTTTTGCTCTTTCCTATCTCTCTCTTTTTCGAATGCACTTGAGTGCACTCAATTGAGAGAGAGGGAGGAGGGATCCCTCTCTCTTCCCCTATCATCCGCGGCTCCCCTCTTTCTTCCTCGTCTCCTCCTTCTTCTTCGGCGGCTTCTTCTTCTTCTTCTTTTCTTCTTCTTCGTGGACGCCCAAAAAATCGAATCCCCACCTTCGTGCACTGCTTTCCTTCGCCACCGACCCTTCCGCCGTCGTCGCTAGCCGTCTTGCCTCAGAGCTGCCGTGAACACCCCAAGACCCGCGGTCTCCTCCCGTTTCGGAGTTTGGTTCGGGTTTCTTTCGGATCGGGCCAAATCCGTCGCCGCCATAGCGTGCTATGGCCTCCGGCGACTGCCCCGGAGTCCTACCTCCTCCCTTGGAGCTTGTGGAGCCTGCTCGCCGCTGGTGGAGCCCAGAAACGGCCTCGGGTCACCACCCCGTCGTCAGAATGTGTCCGGGCGTGTCGGAGGGTGTCAGGACGTGTCGGAGCGTGTCCGTTCGTGTCGGAACGTGCCCTAGCATGTCGGGACGTGTCTGAGCGTGTCGAAACGTGTCGGAGCTGTCCAGGAACCGGACCGCGTCCGAGCCGTGTCCTATTTGTATTTTGTATTTTTATTTTATTTCTTTTAAAAAATTATAAAATTGATTGTTGACATTCTGATGTGATGATCGACAGGTGATGCGCATGGAGATGGTGGCACATCAAGATTCAACGATTGAAGCCGATGTCTAATCAGGTCTATTTTTACGTACCCGATCCATGTATCAGTGTTATTTTCTAAAGTACTGTCGTTATAGATTTGATCTGCATGTATTTATTTCAATGTAGTGGTTAGCTTTTTTATTTGGTTAAGTGTTGTATGTTGTCAAAGAAAATATTTTCTGAAAATTTTAATAATGATAAAATCAGAAAAAATTCTTAAAAAAATGGAAAATTAAGGAAAAATTCAAAAAAATTGAGAAAAATTGCAGAAAATTTCTAAAAAAATTCTAAAAAATTCCCAAGGCTGAAAATTACCAAAAGAAATTGATTTGTTGTCATTTTTGGAATTTTCTCCCATTTAATCCAAAATGACGATTTTACCCCTCAAAGGGTAAATCATGTTTGATATTCCGATGACTTGTGGAAATTGCTTAGAATTTGGCGATGGGCCAGATGGGTGGCCAAACCTTATGTCTAAGATTTCAACATTTCATTTCCTTTTTAGAAAATGACAATTCTACCTTTCGAGAGGTAAATCGGTTTCTAAAATTCAAAAAAATCATGAAATTTGCCTAAAAAATAGGAAAGGGGTCAATTGAGTGACCAAACCTATCTTTGACATTGTTTTAGTCCAGATTCATTCTGAAATGACGATTTTTCCCTTTCAAGGCAAATCGTCCCTTTGATCTCAAAATTACGACTTTACCCCTGATGGGTAAAATCATGTCCAAATCATTCCTAAGCTTAATTGATATTTCTCTAGGCTAATAGAGCCTTATTAGGAATGTTATGTTGATTTGATGTGATCATTTTGCACATTTGGATTCATCGATTTACGTATTTTATTGTTGACTGTGATTGCTAGGTTAGTCATTCATATCTGCATGAACTCCTAGATTTAGGATTCGTACTCTACTTATCTGTATAAAATCTTAAGTCAGAAAATTCAGTCTACTTAGGTACCGAAAGGGCGTCAACTCTGACAGTTGACGTAACTAAGTTCCCGAACCCATTTCTCTGGTTATCGCAGAATTGAATAGAAACTCCCGACTATTCGATAGGGTTTCCGATCGTACCCTCCACAAAACGATTGGTGGCGACTCCTTGGCGTGTACACTTGGCACATGCCATTAGACCACACTGAACGTCGACTACGCATACCTCCGTTGCAATCTGGGTAATGGGCCTTGGGAGAGGCCCGCGTCCAACCAGACAGGATGGCCCATTAGCCCTCGAGAGTCGTATGCAACCTCGAGAGGGTCGCGATAGACTGGCAACTCCGCTGGGGAATGTAGAGAACTTGAGCTGATTAAAAAGTTGATTGGTTTTTCTGACATGTTTTATGCAGATGCTCGTCAAGTTGAAGTACGTACTTTAACCCTTGAGATGTTAAATGTTTTTGTAGATTGGAGAAATAAAGGGTGAAGTGTTTGTTAACTCTGTCTTATGCAGGTAGGAGTTTAGGATGCATGATTGTGTGGATGTTTATATTGAAGCGGTGTTTGGTAAATTACATGCATGTTTATTGCTTTAGCACGACACATTGAACACATACAGCCGCGCCTAAAACCCCGGGCGCCCTTTTTAGGAAAATAATATAAGGAATTGAAAATGGAATCTCCATGAGGAAAAACATGGGGTAATCCATTTTCTCAATTCCGCTCACTTCGAGCTATGGATCGAGTCCCAATGCAACGATAGCTGTGCAATGGAATCGGCTCTTTCTAGAACTCGAGGTGGGAACCTTGACCTTAGGTGCCAAATCCTTTGATTTTTAGAAGTTTTATCCTCACTTGTCTCTTGTGCATGTCTTTAGATGGTTGGTATATCTAAAGTCACCTAAAAACAATCGGTGATCCTGGAGTCACATCTCGAAGACTGGAACTGGGGCATCTCCAAGTGTTCAGACCACATTCCTTTGATTGGTTTGGCATTTTTAGTTCTCTTGTATAAGATTAATTTCGCTGAGATTGATTGTATTAGGGATCTATTTGTATTGTATACATCTCGATAAGGCTCATTTCTATCGAAAATGGGGGCAAATTCCCCAAACCCGTGGAGCATAGTGGAATTCGTCCCTTCAGTGCAAAATACATTTGGCCGCAGAGCCACTCGTTTGGTAAAAGGACGTATCATTCCTAATTGATTTTCAATCAGATCTGGGGATAAGTTTTTCTCCAATTTTTTTTTATCTCAGGTGATAAAAGAGACAATGCACCCAAAAGCTCATGCATTCAAATGACAAAACAGACGTCGCCCAGCTGGGGCAAATGAACCATAGGCGTTGCAAATACCTTCAAGCACGGATGGAGGAATTTGATAGATGTTGTTCATATCAATACGCAACATCAGAACGGAATGCAAATCAAGAGTAAAGTCGTATCGTCCCAATTTATCTTGGATTTGGGAATGTGAGTTGACACTTGTTATTTATCCTTGATAGGGACTCGCCATCAAGGAGGACATATTTTCACAACCTGTGTGCACTCGCTGGGGCACACGACCAAGGGTAGGATGTATCATTCCAATTTTTATAAACTTTTGGGACATACACTGACATATTTCTTCTTTATCTCCAGGGATCTCCAGCCACTGCGGTCAGGTAAGTATCATTTTCCCCAATTGTCGCGACCCTCTCCCTCGAGGCGGGGCGAGAGGGCTAATGGGCCGCCCGATCTCTGGCCTGATCGGACGCGGGCCTCTCCCAAGGTCCATTACCCAAATCGCAACTGCTGGATATACGTGGTCGACCTTTTAGTGTGGTCTTGTGACATGTGATGAGTGTACATGCCAAGGAGTCGCCACCAATCGTTTCGTGGAGGGTACGATCGGAAACCCTATCGAATAGTTGGGAGTGGTCTATTCGATTTTGCGGAAACTAGAGAAGTAGGTTCGGGGACTTAGTTACGCCAACTGTCAAAGTTGACGCCCTTTCGGTACCTAAGCTGAATGGTTTATCTGATCCTAGGATTTCATACAGACGAGTGGGGTACAGATTCTAAATCTAGGAGTTCATGCAGATGGGAGATACTACCCCATCAATCACAATCAATAAAAAAAAAGTGCGCAAATCAAGGATCCAGTACATGCGGATAAAAAACATGAAATCAGCACGGTATCCCTAATGAGGCTCTATTAGCCTAGAGAAATATCAATCAAGGCTTAGGAATGATTTTGGCATGATTTGCCCATGAGGGGCAAAATCGTAATTTTGAACAATTCGGGAAAAATTTACCCTTGAAAGGGGTAAATCTGTCATTTTAGATGAATCGGGAAGTCAAAAGACAGGGGAAACAGGATTGGCCATCAATCCAATCCATTTCCTATTTTTCGGGAATTTCCAGGATTTTTTTGAAATTTTCAAGTGATTTTACCTTTGGAGGGGTAAAGTCGTCATTTGGACAAAGACGAGAACTGAAAATCTCAAATATTAGGGTTGGTCGTCCACCTGACCCAAAACCTAACTTTAAGCAATTTTCAGAACTCGATTGAGACAAGAAAGACAATTTTCCTATTGAAGGGCAAAATCGTCATTTTGAGAAAAGGTGCGGGATTCGAAACCCAAACCTAAGAATTGGTCGTCTGATCGACCCTAATTCTTACCTTGGCGTTATCGGCCTTATCTTGCATACACAGCAGAGGCGACTTACCCCTAAAGGGTAATATCGTCAAGTCTCGGAAAATTGGATAAGAAACCCCAAAAATAGGGTTGACCAGTTGTCTGTGGTCAACTCTCGATTTTTGGGGATTTCTAGAATGTCTAGGATTTTCCCACAATTTTCCATATTTTTTTTGGAATTTTCTAGCATTTTTTTTTGGATTTTCTAAGATTTTTCTGATTTTTTTTTTATTTTTTTAATCATTTCTGATTATTTTTATTTTTAAAAAAATATATGATTCGGACCGGGTCGACCCGACCCACTCGGGTCGGAACCCGGCCCAGACCCGGACCCGCGCGACCCACAGCCATGAAACGACGCCGTTTATCCCTTTTTATTTTTCTGATTATTTAGACTTGATCCGACGGTTCCTATTGAACCGCGCGGCTAATCCACGACCGCCAGATCAGATTACTAAAACTTACGGTTCAGATTAGGCGAGGACCCGATCAGGGCCGTCTGATCAGATTACTTAAACCTACGGCCACGATTAGATCCTAAGACTCGATCTAGACCGTCTATTCATATTAACCTAAACGACGCCGTTCACTAACTAACCCATACGGCGCCGTTTCAACCATTTTTTATTTCCGATTTAAAATCATTTTCGAATTATCCTAATTTCTAATCGGACGACCATCATTTGTTGAACTCGATTAACCTGAACCGTCCGATCTACGCTGACTCACCCTAACAGACTAACGGTCGAGCTGACTCGACAGACACGTGGACCAATGGCCGAATGCCAACTAGGAGTTTGACCGGTTGACCGCGCCATGTCAGCTTCGTCTTCAACCTCGCGCCTGCAACTGTACGAACGGTTGTACTTCTCCGGCGACGATTGGACGGTGGGATCTTGATGGAATCGTGCGAGATCAACACTAATCGACCCGCCGTCACCTCTAGTCTAACATATCTAAGAATCAAAGCTCATGATCCACAGAATCACGAGCATCATACACGATGCCGAGTACGGCCATGGAAATTCAATAGCTCGATTCGTAACAAATCAAGGCAATCCAGTCATAGAATAGCACCAGGGGAAGTTTAGAAGACTTACCTCGGGCTTCGATTGAGCCCGCTCGACCCAGATTTGGCTGGGCAAGAATCGGCTGTGGAGGCTAAGTTCAAAGACTCGATTCGGGGGATGTGAGCAAAATCGATGCAAAATCAAGACGCGAACATGTTCAGTGATGTTCAAGGAGTGAAACGCACACAGTGATTGAAAGAATGGGCAGGAAATGCAAGAATCGCCATTGAAGCTCAATACAAGAATCGAAGCTCAGCCTCACCTGTTCTTGCGATTTTGCAGGGTGCGGCCGGCGGCGATCGCTTCCTGGCGCTCTGGGCGGTCTCCTGAAGGTCTCCCCGAGCTTTGGTCTAGCCTGGAAGGGCCTGACCGATGCTCTGCAATTTCGAGCTTCGCTCTCGACAATGGCGATGGAGAGCGGGCTCTTTCTTTCTCTCTTTCTCCCTCTTCCAACCGTGTTTTTCTTCTTTTAACTGAATCGACCTCCCCCTGCTTCGCGAATAGTCTGTTGGCTTTTATATCATTTTCAGTTTTACGCCGAATCGGGAAGTTGGAGCAGGTGACCTTCGCACGTGAAAACACGTGCGAAATGGTCACCGGCGACTGGCAATCGACGGGTGTTAAGTGGTTATTCCGTTCGGGACCTCAGGCGGTTGCATTTGGCACGGATTCGAACCAATTTCATCCAAGCTTTGTCGTTGTTGACTTTTACAGGTACCGGGGCTTTGACCGGCCGATTGCTCCCTCCTCCGGCGACGTCGGATGGTGCCGTTGGTGTCAATCGACGGGGGAAGATGAGAGGAACAAAACGCCCACCATTCCCCTTTCAATTAGTCGCGAATTGACCTTCAATTTGGTCTTGGAATCTCGGTCTGTCACTGTTCATTCGCACGAGCGTTTTGAGGAAGACGACGACACTGTTCTGGACCGGTTCGACCGGTCCGACCGGCGGTCTGACCGGTCAGAACCGGTTCCAATTTACCATTTTCCAAATTAAACCCAAATTAATGGGAAAATTTTGCAATTGAACCTCAAAATCGAATCTAGAGCATGGATTTTATCTAGAAATGTGGTTTTGCCCAAAAGTTTACATCTATTTCTATAAAAACCCCAAATTTCCTTTTAATTGCAAATTGGGGAATTATGCAATTGAAGGTTCAAATGATCAAATTGGGTCAAATTACCTGTGCCAATCGATTCAAAATGGTAAAACCAATTGAGTTGTATGCTTAATTTGCAATGATAGCCCTCGAATTGAAAGTAATTTCAATTATGCTCATTTTCGAGGACTAAAAATGCAATTTTAGTGTGCAATTTTGCCAAATTCGTGCAATTGAGCAATTTGTACATACAATTGGGCTAAATTGGAATATGGGATAGTTAGAATAGATGTCAAGATTCTAGAAAATGCCAAAATTGAAAATTAAAAGACTCAATTGATATTGTTTTCTCAAATTCAATAGTACGGGTTACAAAGGAACACCCATAATCGAATCTGATTTTGAACTTTTTATGAGGTCAGAAATACAAGGGATTAAAAATAAAAATATTGGATATTTTTCCATATTTTTGTGACCTCGAATGCTATTTTTCTTGAATTTTTTGAGTATTTTCCTATTTTCTAAAAATACTAAAAAATATGAAAAATATGAAAAATTATTTTTTGGTCAAAAATGGTTCCTTGGGCTTGGCCAAGGCCACCAAAGTTGATTTTGTAATGTTTTGACTTTTTATGGATTTTTTGTGATTTTTCAAAAAAATAAATCTGAAAAAGACTTAGTCGAAAATCGGGTGTCAACAGCTGCCCCTCTTTGAGAGGAATCTCGTGAGAGGTTTCGCTCAAAGACCGGTGACACCTGAGTCTAGACCGACTCGACTGGGGAAAAAACGAATCTTGACACTCAATCTTTCTTGTCCCGCTGGTGAACGCTCTGCTCCTTATTCTTTTACTGACGTGAGAGAGAAAGTAGAGAGACCCACCTGCCTTTTACCTGTTTGATTACCTGCCTGATGCTCGTGCGGCATGCGCGGTGTATAGCGGGTTCAAGTGAATACCTAGGGACTCGTCTTTTTGAGTATCCTAGGGCGGTTAAATTCTAGCCTGTATGGTAGGCCGTACGAGAATGAGATTCCTATTCTTGACAGGAATCTGTGAATGACGCACCCAGTCTCTTAGGGATTGTCAGGGGTTTTGATCCGTATGGTGGATCAGACCATGAATAGGACTCCTTTCTGCTAGGAACCTATGGATGACGCACCCAGTCTCTTAGGGATTTGTCGAACATTTTGATCCGTATGGTGGATTAGACCATGAATAGGACTCCTTTCTGCTAAATCTCCCTATGATATCCTGAATGACGAGTCCCAAGGTATCTTCTCGAATCCATCAGACACCGCGAAACTCGCGCAAGCATCGCACAGGTAAGTGGCAGGTTTGTCTCTCTACTATCTCACTCTCTCATGTCAAATGAACGCTTCCCCCCTTCAAGGAAGAGCATACATCGACAAGCATGAAAGATTGGATGTCATGACTCCTTTTCCTTTAGTTTCCCGAGTCGAGTCGATCAGGACTCATGTGTCACATTGTCTTTGAGAGAAACCTCTAACGAAATTCCTCTCAAAGAGGGGCAGCTGTTGACACCTAAATTTTGATCAACCTTTTTTTTTTATTCTTCGAAAATTTATAGAAAATCCGTAAAAATTTGAAAAATTACAAAATCAACTTTGGTAGCATTGGCCAAGCTAAAGAAACCATTTTAACCAAAAAACAATTCTCAAAATTTTCATATTTTTTTTAATATTTTGTAAAATACAAAAAAAAAAGAAAAATACATGAAAAATGAAGAAAAATAGTATTCGAGGTCACAAAAATATAAAACAAATAGTCATTGTTTTTATTTTTTATTTTTTATGTTTTTTGACCTCATAAACAGTAAAATTCAGGTTATATTTTAGGTGTTCTTTGATCATCATAAAATTGAATCTGGCAAAATATTAGTAATAATAAAAAGGAAAAGGAGAAAACATCATCATTCAAAAGAAAAGTAAAAGAGAAAAGAAAAGTTTGAGTAATGATGGGGATTAATAAAATAATAAAAAGTAAAAAAATAAAATAAAATAAAAACTCTCTCTCTCTCTCTTTTGCTCTTTCCTCTCTCTCTCTTTTTCGAATGCACTCAATTGAGAGAGAGGGAGGAGGGATCCCTTCTCTTCCCCTATCATCCGCGGCTCCCCTCCTTCTTCCTTCTCTCCTCCTTCTTCTTCGGCGGCTTCTTCTTCTTCTTCTTCTTCTTCTTCTTCTTCGTGGACGCCCAAAAAATCGAATCCCCACCTCCGTGCACTGCTTTCCTTCGCCTCCGACCCTTCCGCCGTCGTCGCTAGCCGTCTTACCTCAGAGCTGCCGTGAACACCCCAAGACCCGCGGCCTCCTCCCGTTTCGGAGTTTGGTTCGGGTTTGTTTCGGATCGGGCCAAATCTGTAGCCGCCATAGCGTGCTATCGCCTCGGGCGACTGCCCCGGAGTCCTACCTCCTCCCTTGGAGCTTGTGGAGCTTGCTCGCCGCTGGTGGAGCCTAGAAACGACCTCGGGTCACCACCCTGTCTTCGGAACGTGTCCGGGCGTGTCGGAACATGCCCTAGCGTGTCGAGACGTGTCTGAGCGTGTCGGAACATGTCGGAGCTGTCCGGGAACCGGACCGCGTCCGAGCCGTGTCCTATTTTTATTTTTTATTTTTATTTTATTTCTTTTAAAAAATTGTAAAATTGATTGTTGACATTCTGATGTGACGATCGACAGGTGATGCGTATGGAGATGGTGGCACATCGGGATTCAACGATTGAAGACCGATGTCTAATCAGGTCTATTTTTACGTACCCGGTCCATGTATCCGTGTTATTTTCTAAAGTACTGTCGTTATTAGGGGTGAGCATGGGCCGGGTGGGCCGGTTCCAGACCTAGACCCTATACCCGACCCTGTTATAACCGGTTCCCACTTTTTGGAACCGATACCCGACCCTGTTTGTCTTGGAACCTGTTTTGGAACCGACCCTATTTTTCGGTCCGGTTTTCGGGTTCACCCTATTTACCCTGTTTTCCTTTTTTTTTCATCAAAATAATGAGCATCCATAAAAAGAGCAATAAAATTTACAGTGAATAAAACGATAGAATCTGACAAAATTTGCATCAACTAAATGAGAAATTTCACAACTACAATTATGTCAATTATACAACAATGTTAAGATCCTATTGAAAACAAAAAAGAAATCCAATGTTAGAGTCGACTGAGCAAAATTACAAATTCAAAGCAACTACTCTGAGAAAATCGAATTAGAACGGCCAAACGACTCTGAGCTATTATATAATTCAATAGAGAAACCATGTTGTCATGTCACTGTGGTACCTTGGAGGTAAGCGATGGAGATTGGAATAGAAAAAAGCCGCAACAGGCGGTGAAGAACGAAGGGGATATTAGCTGCTGTGTTGGTCAAGAACTAAGCATGAAAATCCTCCCATTGCAAGAAATTCAACCCCTCTGCGCACAGCTTCACAGTTTTCATAAGTCTTGCCGACCGCCTCCAGGGCAACCAACGCAAACCAAGTGCCATAAATGAAACAGATGCCCCAATTGCCATACCTGCATAAGGGGTTTGATTCAGTCTATCTCCATTGGACCATTTATAACCTTAAACTGATAAAAATTTCACACGTATAACGAGCCAGAGATAAAACATACCACGAACCGTTGGGCTTTTGAATGTCTAGAATGAACTGAGTAGCAGTCATAATGAACCTGTCGATCTCCTTCTTCCTGTGCCCAGGGTGTAACTTCCTAAACAGAAGTAATGCCTGGATTGAAGATGAAGTACACACGTACCTATATCAAATTTGAGTAATCATCAGAGAAAGTCACAAAGCCGAGGACAATTCACAATATATAGAGGTCTACATTGACAGCATCATATAGCTTTTCAGGTTCCATCCTTTCTCCAACAATTTCCGGCGGCATCATAGCGAAAAGTAGGAGACACTGGAATGAAAGAGAACTCAGTTAGGAATAGCCAATTGGATGAAGTCTGGCGTTGAACTGGACACTAAAGAAAAAAAAATGAATCATTCTTTTCCCGATACCATCACACATGCACAAAATAGATCCTCGAAACAAGATCTTAGGGAAAAAAAAAAACGACATGCACAAATTCAGATGAACCAAATGTAAACTCCGGCGAAAGAGAGAGCACCAGAATAAAAAAAGATGGAAAAGAAAAGAAACTGACAAACTTATGGAGAAAGCAGCTATAGTTATTCACAAGTAACTCTAAAACAATCATATATAGCGCATCAAGTATCTAAACCACTCTCGACAGAACTAACGATGCGAGCTCAATCCCATCCTTCCCCTCGACCTCACAACAGTCCAATCGAAACTAGGAACAAGGAAGCGCATAAACATTCATATGAGGTTCGATTCCACACTGCCAGTCCCACAAAAAACATGAATTATTCTTTTCCTAATACCATCGCACATGCACAAAATAGATCCTCGAAACAATATCTTAGGGCAAAAAAAAAACCGACAAGCACAAATTCAAATGAACCAAATGTGAACTCCAACGAAAGAGAGAGCACCAGGAGCTCAGTTTCTATTTCTCCGAGGCAAGATCAATGCAATTGTGAACGGAAAATCAATCGATAAAACAGAAATAACAGGGTTTCACCTCCCATCAAAATCATTTACGTGGGGCATTCCTAAAATGGTAATCGAACATAGATCTAAGCTTTGCAATCCCAAATTTCACACAGAGCACCAATTGGAGCACAATCGACAAAAAGATAGAGAGACAGAGTCGAACCGGTCATGTAGATCGTGCGAACTCCGAAGATCCCAAAGAGCGCGCGTTTTGACTCGTGCAATGGTTGGTGGCTGGAAGGCTCGCCCTCAGCTTCCTCCTTCGTTCTCCTCCTGGCGCCGCCGCCGCGTCGATGATGGTGAGATCTGAAGAAGAAGAAGAACGAGAGGTGATGAGGTAAGAACGATTCGTGAGAGGAGGGTCGACGAGCTCGCGTTGAAGCTAGAGCCCGAGCGGACGGTGCAACAACGCGACGATTTACAGAGGTTTGAAGGAAGATGGAGACCATGGCAAGGATTGAGGCGACGAAGATGGCAGTGAGCGAGTAAGTGAGCGTTGGAGGCAACGAGCGACAAAAGGGACGGGAGTAGACTAGGGTTTTTTTTTTTTTAATATTAACTACAAACCGGTTCTAAAAACCGGTCCGGGTGGGTATTTACTTAGACCCGAAACCCGGACCGGTTTCAACCGGTTCCCAAATTTTGGACCCGAAACCCGGACCGGTTTGAACCAGAACCGATTCCCGACCCTATTTTTCGGGTGGGCCGATCCGGGTTCCGGGTCAACCCGGTCCGGTTGCACACCCCTAGTCGTTATAGATTTGATCTGCATGTATTTATTTCAATCTAGTGGTTAGCTTGTTTATTTGGTTAAGTGTTGTATGTTGTCAAAGAAAATATTTTCCGAAAATATTAATAATAATAAAATTAGAAAAAATCCTTAAAAAAATGGAAAATTAAGGAAAAATTCAAAAAAATTGAGAAAAATTGCAGAAAATTCCTAAAAAATTCTAAAAAATTTCCAAGGTTGAAAATGACCAAAAGCAATTGATTTGTTGTCGTTTTTGGAATTTTCCCCCATTTAATCCAAAATGACGATTTTACCCCTCAAATGGTAAATCGTCTTTGATATTCCGATGACTTGTGGAAATTGCTTAGAATTTGGCGATGGGCCAGATGGGTGGCCAAACCTTATTTCTAAGATTTCCACATTTCATTTCCTTTTTAGAAAATGACAATTCTACCTTTCGAGAGGCAAATCGGTTTCTAAAATTCAAAAAAATCATGAAAATTGCCTAAAAAATAGGAAAGGGGTCAATTGAGTGACCAAACCATTCTTTGACATTGTTTTACTCCGGATGCATTTCGAAATGACGATTTTGCCCTTTCAAGGAAAATCGTCCCTTTGATCTCAAAATTACGACTTTACCCCTGATGGGTAAAATCATGTCCAAATCATTCCTAAGCTTAATTGATATTTCTCTAGGCTAATAGAGCCTTATTAGGAATGTCATGTTGATTTGATGTGATCATTTTGCACATTTGGATTCATCGATTTACACATTTTATTATTGGCTGCGATTGCTAGGATAGTCATTCATATCTGCATGAACTCCTAGATTTAGGATTCGTACTCTACTTATCTGCATAAAATCTTAAGTCAGAAAATTCAATCTACTTAGGTACCGAAAGGGCGTCAACTCTGACAGTTGACGTAACTAAGTTCCCGAACTCATTTCTCTAGTTATCGCAGAATTGAATAGAAACTCCCGACTATTCGATAGGGTTTCCGATCGTACCCTCTACGAAACGATTGGTGGCGACTCCTTGGCGTGTACACTTGGCACATGCCATTAGACCACACTGAAGGTCGACTACGCATACCTCCGTTGCGATCTGGGTAATGGGCCTTGGGAGAGGCCCGCGTCCAACCAGACAGGATGGCCCATTAGCCCTCGAGAGTCGCATGCAACCTCGAGAGGGTCGCGAAAAATAGGAATCTGATTATACCCTGAATATCAATCAAGAAAATAATAAAACTCATTCCCTACAAGTCTTTCCAACATATGATCGATAAATGGTAAAGGGAAGTGATCTTTTCTAGTGGCATCATTCAATTTTCTATAATCCATACACACACACCACCCAGTAACTGTCCTAGTTGGGATCAATCCATTGTTTTCATTTTTCTGAACAGTCACACCTCCTTTCTTTGGCACCACTTGCACTGGGCTTACCCAAGAACTATCAGATATTGGATAGATGATCCCTACATCAAGTAATTTAATTACCTCAATCTTCACTACTTCTTGCATTTTCGGGTTCAAACGCCTCTGAGGTTGGATAGTGGGTTTGTATTGTTCCTCCATCAAAATTTTGTGCATGCAAAGTGAAGGGCTAATTCCCTTGATGTCAGCTGTTTTCATCCAATTGCATCGTTATGCTCTCTTAGTACTCTAAGCAGTTTCTCCTCCATTAAATCTGTCAAAGAAGAAGATATAATTACTGGCAAAGAAGAAGCTCCATCTAAATAAGCATATTTTAAATGAGAAGGTAAGGGCTTGAGTTCAAGAATTGGAGGCTCTTCAATTGATGATTTAGGCTTTGTTGAGTGTTGTGCCAACTCTTCAAATTTTATTGCCTTTTGCCTTGAATATGATGGATTTGCTTCCAAAAATTTGCATACTCCTTTATCTCCTCATTCTCAATTTCTTTGTCCCTTGATTGAACCAAACATGCTTCAAGTGGATCTTTAAAAATATTTCCCTGAAAAACTTTATTCACCAACTTGTCAATTGTCTCAACTCTAAAACAAGAATTATCATCAGAGGGATATTTCATGGCTTTAAAAACATTAAAGGTGACAACATCATCTTGAACTCTAAGAATCAACTTCCCTTGTTGTACATCAACAAGAGCTCTTCCTGTTGCTAGAAAAGGTCGACCTAAGATAAGTGGCACCTCAAAATCTTCCTCCATGTCAAGAACTATGAAATCTGCAGGAAAAATAAACTTGTCAACCTTTACTAATACATCTTTTACAATACCTCTCGGATGTTTAATCGATCGATCCGCCAATTGAAGTGACACTGTGGTTGCTTTTACTTCACCCAATCCTAATTTCCTGAAAACCGTAAGAGGCATCAAATTAATGCTTGCACCTAAATCACACAATGCCTTTTCAAAGTAAGAATCCTCAATAGTGCAAGGAAATGTAAAACTCCCTGGATCTTTTAACTTCTGAGGTAATTTATTTTGCAAGATGGCTGAGCATTCTTCGTTCAACTTCACAGTTTCATCCTCTAATTTTCTTTTGTTTGCCAAAATCTCCTTCAAAAATTTTGCATAGCTAGGCATTTGCGCTAAAGCATCTGCAAAAGGAATGTTAATGTGCAATTTTTTTAATACATTAAGAAATTTAGAGAATTGCTTATCTATTTTGTGCTGCTGAAGTCGTTGAGGGGATGGAACTGGTGGCACATATGGATTTGGATTATCTGGAAAAATCTACTCTTGTTTGCCTCCTTTAATTGCTGATTGACTTCCTCTTCTTTGTCTCTAGAAGTCTCAACATCTTCTTGTCCCACTTTTTTTCCACTTCTCAAGGTTATAGCTTTTGCATCTTCAATTGGATTTTTCTCTGTATTGCTAGGAAAAGAACATGTTGTCTTCTTGATATCATGTTTGCTAATTGACCCACTTGCATCTCCAGATTTCTGATTGAAGCCTCTTGATTCTGAAATCTCACATATGTGCTTTTGATGAAGTCCTGAGTGGTGCTAGCAAGTTTGGTGACTATATCTTCTAGATTAGACTTTGTCTCTTCTGATTGTTTAAATCTCGGTGGTGGTTTCGTCACATTCTGATTACTCCATGAAAAATTTGGATGATTGCGCCACCCCGGATTGTATGTGTTGGAATAGGGATTATTCTGCAATCTATTAAAATTCCCAACAAAGTTAACATTTTCACTAGATTGTGTAAAAGTGTTACTTACCGGACACTTTACGCTAACATGTCATCCACCACAAAAATCACATGTCATATTATGAATTGGCATAATGGAAACACTCATGTTGTCTATCTTTTTGTTGAATACTTCAAGTTGTGCAGCAATTGCAATGACAACATCTACTTCATGAAGTCCACTACATTTTCGCACAGGTAGCCTCTCAGTAGGCCACTTATAACTATTGGATGCCATTTCCTCTAATAGGTTGTAGGCTTCTTCTGGTGTTTTATTATTCAAAGTTCCCATGCAGCTGCATCAATCATAGAATGAATATTTGCACTAGACCCATTATAAAAAGTTTGTACCTGCATCCATACGGGGAGTCCATGATGTGGACATCTCCTAAGAAACTCCTTGAATCTTTCCCATGATTCATACAATGATTCATTATCCATATGCATAAAATTAGTAATATCGTTACGCATTTTTGTAGATTTTACGGGTGGAAAGAACTTACCAAGAAATTTTTGGGCCATGTCATTCCATGTAGTGATTGATCCTGCAGGAAGAGAAGAGAGCCAACTCTTAGCCTTGTCTCTGAGAGAAAACGAAAATAATCTCAATCTAATAGCATCATCTGTAACTCCATTATATTTAATTGTGTCACAGATTTCAAGAAAAGCATCGATGTGAGCATTTAGATCATCGCTTGATAGCCCACTTAATTGCACGGATTGTTGAAGCATTTGAATGAGTGATGGCTTTATCTCAAAGTTGTTCGCTTGGATTGTTGGTCTCCGATGTTTGATGTAGTGCCCTGAACTATTGATGCAGCATAATCTTTCAAGAGTCTACGTTGATTTTCAACATCTCACATCTTTACAGTGTGATTTCTCTATTCTCTTAGTCGTCTTTTGAATGTACGTTCAATTTCTGGATCAAACTCAACAAGTTTCCCTTGTTGGCTACGAGTCATACACTGATGTGTGTCTGCAAAAAAAAAAAGCTAGATTAAACTTAGAATTATCCTGTATCAATATTAACTAGCATTAAACAATCAATCCCTGGCAACGGCGCCAAAAACTTGTTCGCAAAATTCTCAACGCAAGTGTACGTGTCGAACAAGTAATATAATGATGAGAAAACATATCGTCCCACAGAGACTGATGATTAATAAACTAATTAAATACTAAAAATGGACTAATTCTAAAATTTATCTAACAAATAAAAATAGAATTGAGAATAAAATAAAATTGACAATATTAAAGATTAAAGTTCAGAATTAGATGTGATAAAATCAATCGAATAAATATGTTAGAGCATCCGATTTCACCATAACCACTAGACATGAATTTTAGATCTTTACGCACACAAGAACGACATCAAACATGTGATAGCGGAATTTCCTCTGCTATTTACTATCATATCTCTTGGCATAATAAACCTTCTCAGTTTATCAATCCACTATATCTCTATGTGAATTTAAATAAACATAAGTGCATTAAAATCTATGAATATTCCCGGTTTACAATGAGTCTTTTGGATCATCTTATCACCGAAAGCTACACAAATAACATGGTATATTTCTATCCACATTGTAATTCATGGTTATATATTATAAAGAGCAATTGCATATTATCACTTTTCAGTCTCAAACATGCACATCGGAACATTCAAGTGGTGGCCAGTCACTTAAAAGCATAAAGCATAATAATATATAACTCACATGAACGAAATCACTTGCAAAACATGAACATCATGAAATTCATATCATGATGATCAGGCTACATCGTAGCCCTAACGAAAGAAAATTAGAATATTATAGAAGAAGAAGAAGAAGAAGAAGAAGAAGCAAAAATATAAATTAAATCAAACATCTTGAATCAAAGAACAAGAAATCTGTCACCACTTTGTCTTCTCTTCAAAATACTTCAAAAGCTCCAAGAACGACGATCCCATACGTCCCTCTCAGACTAATCCCCCTCTAGAATAACATTATAGATTAAAAAAAAACAAAAAAAAATCCTCGAGATAACATCAAGATATTCTAAAAAGAATTGAATCTCTAAGGATAACATTGAGATATTCTAAAAACAAGGTAACCTTCTAAAAATCATGTTGGTGACATCTTGATTCTCTTCTATTTTCCTTATCTTCTCCATATATCATTATTCTGCACAAATAAGGAAAATTTGAGTAAATATAATGAAATCCAAATACTTTCTCCCATATGTCATATTATCTATTGTTCAAAATATATAAAATAACTCTATTTTTATAGAGTTATCAAAGCCTGCCAGGAGCCGCTCCTTGTCAGAACCTCTCTGTCCCGGCGTACACTCCCCCGCCCTCGTCAGACCTGGTCGTTGCAGGTTGTCCCAAGTTATACATATACGAAGAGAGTCACATTCTACACGTCCCATAACATGCTTCATTACGGTTTATAGGTATCCCATCAGCTTGTCACATACCAAGCCACAGGTAATCTTCTAAAAATCCTTCTGGTAACATCTTGATTCTCTTCTATTTTCCTTATCTTCTCCATATATCATTGTTCTGCACAAATAAGGAAAATTTGAATAAATATAATGAAATCCAAATATTTTCTCCCATATGTCACATTATCTATTGCTCAAAATATATAAAATAACTCTATTTTTAAAGAGTTATCAAAGCCTGCCAGGAGCCGCTCCTTGTCCGAACCTCTCTGTCCCGGCGTACACACCACACCCTCGTCAGACCTGGTCGTTGCAGGTTGTCCCAAGTTATACATCTACGAAGAGAGTCCCATTCCACACGTCCCATAACATGCTTCATTACGGTTTATAGGTATCCCATCAGCTTGTCCCATACCAAGCGACAGTTTATCAAGTCTAATAATGATAAGCTCAGGCATTCACCTTCATCAACTTTCATTTCAATGCCACAAGCGCATGCATTGAATGATCGTCCTCACTAATCGTCATATCACATTCACTTCTAGATCAATTCTTCTCAACAGAAGATTTCTAGTTCCACAAATGACCATCTCACGGATCAATTTCCTTGGATCAACCATATACCTCAAAGTCACAATCACGATCATAAAATCAAATCGACCATTTACTCATAAGCAATCCTCTATTAACCTCAAACACACTTACACTTCAAATCCATGCTTATTGCTCCTCGACTTCTGTTTGCTTCCTCGTGAACCTCAATCATATCACCACTCAAATTCATCAATCGAGATCAATACTATAACCATTAAAGTGCAACACAAATTCAAGCCTATAATTCTCGAGATTCAGCAATCAATACTTAATCCTAAGGGTCTCACTATCTAATCGTCCTCAAGTCATCACTCCTTATCACTCCAAGTCTCAATCAAATTGGATCGAGCTGACATTGCTCTGATACCACTTAAACGAGGATGTCACGCCCCGAGCCTAGCGACACGCGAGCATCCCACCTTCGCCGTCATCTTTGATGATTTCCTAGGAACCAACGGCCAAAACTTACAGACCTATATGAAGCATGCATGCGAAAGCGAGAACATCTCCATATCAAATAAAAAAACACAAGATGACTTAAGACAAAAGGGTACGCTTCCCATTAAGATCTATCATATGTCAAAGGTTAAAATTCTAAACCCATAATTTCTTGTACAATCCCTAAGGCCACAAAAGGTGCATAAGCACTTCCTCCAATTCAGTCTTCAAATCTCACTCATGGCATTCCTCAAGTTTCTATAGCCTGGGACCTGAAAAATATTGTCCCACGACAGGGTGAGATATATAATCCCAGTAAGTCAAACCTAACCCTAAACTAGGCTGCCAGTACCTCCAGACACTTTTGAAAAACATGGTATTTTGGGGTATAAAAGTATTGGCATGGTAAAACAAGGCATTCGACAAAAACTTGGCATTTCAATACTCTCAAAACAGCTTGACTCAATTAAGAAAAATCACAATAACTCTAAGGTTCGTACAATGGCAGGGTTTTCAATTAGAAGCAAGCACTCGACGCTATCTCAAAACATGAGGCATAATCAATTTCTCAAAATCATTCTCGATTTTTTTTTTCGAAAAATAGATCTTTCCACATCCTCCCATTCCTGGGTCGCCCACTTTGGGGCTGCGAGATGATTCGGTCTCCATATGACCCGTCGGTACATATAAGACTCTCGCGTCCGGACCTAGAGATGATTCGGTCACCATACGACTCTCGACGCCCTTTTCAATCGAGATGAATCATGTCAGTATGGGACTCTCTAGCCGCACGGCCTCGTCAGGTTAAATGGGAGTAGCTCCCTCCCAATACGTTGGCCAAATTATAATTCTCGGCGATCCCACGCGCCAGTGCACATATAATTTTTCCCGGCGATCCCACACGCCAGTGCACTTATGATTTCCTCGGCCATCCCACACACCATTTATTTATAAAATTTCCAGTTATAAAGCAGCCTCAAATTTTCGTTCAAAGAAAATAATTCATTCCTCAAAATCATTCATTCAAGAACAACTCATGAAATCAAGCAGTTCATCGCCTACTCGAGGCATTCATTTCAAACGTCCCTCACTGGACAAAAAACATTCCACGTTATGAAATTCCCATTAAGAAAACAAGCATCATATATATACTTGACATCAGCCACAGTTTCAAAATCTCCATTCGAGGCTTGATTAGTCATCCATGCCCCTCATTAC
Organism: Rhodomyrtus psidioides; assembly: GCA_021437785.1. NCBI lineage: Eukaryota > Viridiplantae > Streptophyta > Magnoliopsida > Myrtales > Myrtaceae > Rhodomyrtus > Rhodomyrtus psidioides. Next base: position 15,623,089 of record JAILYB010000002.1, read on the forward strand.
ACTCAATTAAAATGGGAATTTTTATAAAACATGCCAAGAGGTTCAACCACATTCCACTACCAGATTAGGACTCTTCAAAATCACCATGATTTCATAGTTCCTCATGCCACAAATCAATCAAGCACAACTTGCCAAAATAGGGCAGATTTGGGTTTCCTTGCGCCTCTCACAAAATCAGTCCATAAAACCTTTCATTCCAACTCAAAGCTTCGTCCTTTAGTAACCTAACATCCTAATAAAGGTTTAGGCATAACTTACCTCGAGCAATTAGTAAAAATCCACACCAAACGAGCCTTCTCAATCCTCAAGATCACCGTCAAATGAGAACCGAGTACCGTCCTAGGAAGTTCATCAATGTCGAGTCAAAATCCACTCAATTTCGGATTAGAAACAATCGAACTTCACTTTCATTAAACCATTCTCTCGATAACCAAACAAATAGCAACTCAGGATGCCTTAACAATTGATCAAATACACGTCGACATCACCATGAACCCTATATGTATTCGGTTCAAACAGCAACTTATAGGGCAGAATATAACTCGAAGGTTTCGCGCCCAAATTAGTCCTTAAATCACTTTTAAATCCCAATTCACTTCACATACTTTCCACTAACACCTTAATCAACATTATAGGTAGTCCCTTGAGTCAATTTGAAGTCAAAACACTCTTATATCAGCCCCCAACAGAATCGGTACACAAAGAACATCATCCAAAACAGAACCGGTTTAAGCCTTTCCCGCATAATCAGTCTATATTTCGATCCTAGGTCCCAATTTCTCACAAGTTTAACTCACTAATATCTCAACTTAGGTGTTTAGGAAGCTTACCAAGAGTTTCGATGCAAAGAAAGTCCTCAAGACCTTCCAACAGCCCGGTTTCCTCACCGTCTTCACATGATTAGAATCTAGTCAGTTTTGATCATCCACAATTAGCCATGAACACCTTCTAAACCTCCAATAAAATTATCATTTCTGCTCAGCCAACTCAAGTATTAGATGTTACGAAGATCTCACCGAATATTTGAAGTCATTTGAAGCCCGGAAGCCCCCAAAAACGCAGCCTCTCTAAAACAGGGTCAGATTCTGACCTTTGTCAACTTAAACAGACCTACGGAACAAATGGATGGGCCACATTAAGCTTATAATACCTACTTAGAACGGCAATACGATAACTTTTAAGATGGAGGTGGTGTTACCTTAATCCGATATCGGACGACAAAGTTATGGCCAAAACAGTGAGCCAGTTTTTTCTTGTCCGCGAGGAACACTGCTCGGCCGAGAGCAAAATGAAGAAGAGGAAGATGGTGGGAGATGGTGGCCGGCCAAGTGAAGAGAGAGAGAGCTCTGTCACCCCAATAATACACTCTTGGTCAATTTGATAAGATGGCTAATTAATGGCCATTTAATGCTTGGCCTCTCCTTTGGTTGACACTTGGCAACCCCCCATTGGTTGCTTCATTGACTCTGACTTTCTTTGACCTCTTGATCTTATCATTTCGGCAGCCAAATAGAGAATTAAGTGACCAAAATAACCTAAATTTCTTAAGGAAAAGCCAAAGGTCGAGGGGCAAAATGGTCATTTGGTACTTTTCGTTCGAAATTTCATTTTTCCAGTATAAACCACCCTCGATGAGACGACGTCCATTTCAATTCAAATATTGGAATTGCTCAATGTCCAATACCCAATCTCGAGGTCCAATTTCATGTTGAACTCTCGTCGACTGTAATTCCAGTTTATCTCAAACCGACGAGCGACTCTTGCAGGCGTTATGCGTATCGACCTTGGGATTATTCTTAAGCCGTGGCAACTTTGGTTGTCATGTAATTGCGAGGGTTTATCGCTAGCTCCTACGGTCCTGATCATCGAAATCCGATTCAGGAAATTCTCGCAAATCACACATTGGTTAAGCGGAATCACCCGCGTCCCAACGTATAACGCTAGCAAGACATTCCATGATCGTTCCTAGATCGATCTCTATTGGCCCAAAATATTCCCTCGACAATCCTTATGGTCAAAGTGCCATTTCTCATTCAAATCCCTCAAGTCCACGTACCCGACTCCACGTTAGTCTTTCCCTTTTGGTCAGCTAACTCGAGAGTGGCCAACTCCGAGCGAGTTATGACTAAAATACACGATCGATATCCTTCCATTCAATAGCCTCGAGAGGGGTCGAAATTCAGAATATCACACACTCTCCTGAGCGATACAGAGCTCCTTGTACGACACCTCGCCGTTTTCAATTTCCTAGGTCTTACACCATAGTTCATGGTCAGTAAGATCATGACGGGAGATGGCCGTTAGGTTCGGCCCAAACTTGTCTACACCGTAGGAGAATATGGTGGAGAACTCGTCAAAATCCTACCGGAAGGGGTGACCAACAGGAAGATGAACAGGGGAAGCGCGATCCAGAAGACCGTTGAGTTTTTCGAGGGCCTTAGGACGCATCACCAGCAGGGTATACATATAACCCAAGAAGGAGATGATCTCTTTCTAGAGGGAAGAGAACTTGCGGGTTGAGGGTGAAGATGCAGATGAAGACGCAGAAGAAGAAGTAGGCTTCATGATGCCAAGAGAAATGGTTTTCAGATGGTGACCCACCTAAAAAGAGCGGTGTTATTTATAAATAAAACCCCAGAGAACGGTTTCGCCCACGATGCGGAGTATTCGGCCACGACCTTTCAGTAACCAGAGCAGTTGAGATAGTGGGTGAATAGTGAGTTACAAGGCAATCAAGTGCATCGTGGATAAGTAGGAAGGTGCAGCGGCATGGATGGTAATACTTTGATTACTTGTCTTTTCCCCTGAAGCGTCACGGCTATACGAATTCTAGGGATAGCCTGAAGCGGCGTCTGGCATTAAATGCTAGAAATGAGAAAGTGAACCCTCATCATGAACATACGACGTCAAAGATTAATGTCCATTAAGGAAAAATAAATTGGCATGTACATGAGGAAGTTACAGCACATATTGCCGGATACTTAGAACAAAACTTTGGAGCTGCATCTCACTATTACAATTGGCATCATTGATGGCTTCCTTTTGATCATTAGCCTTCAGCAGCTCAAGGTGCAAGTATTCACAGGAAGCCTCTTGTTCTTTAACGACTTTTAATTGGATGGACAAAGTTTGCAAAGGGGTATGCCCGTCGTTATTCAACATGTCCAAGATTTGACGTTGGCGGACAAGTTTTTCATCAACAAGAAGAATATCTTCCTCTAGTCTGGCAATCGCCTTCAGGTCATCCTGTCTTGCCCTAAAAGACCTCAAAGTCGAGCTGAATGTGAGAAAGAGCTCATTAATAACAAGTTCTAGTATATGGCATTGGATCGAACAAGGCAAATGCGCCAAGAAAGCAAGGAGAGCTTTGACTTCATCTTCAGCGGCCATGTTGTTACAGATAGCAGCATATCCTTCTTCCAACAAATCATGGAGCCGCGTCCATTTGGCGTACACGAGGTGATAATGATCGTTAGCCATGCTTGATGTGCCATTTGAAGTGCAAACAAGGTTGGTAGAAACCACTAGCGGATCACCGAAAATTCCTTCGGTTCGACCATCTGATGCTAGCGAGTCATCTGCATTGTGAAAGGAGTTGATGAGGATATGGTTAAACGCAGTTGACAAGACTAGAACACATAAGATACCTTCATCAGGTGACAGTTTGACAACAACATTCGACGCAGTCAATGGGATAGACGTCCAAAAAGGGAGCAACAGACCCAATGGTAGACGATAAATCCTTGAGGCTACGTCATTAATACCATGTGGGAAAAGAGAAGATTGATAGCCGGCCTACCACCTGTTGAAAGTTACCAGGATACACAGATGACCAGGGAAGTTGATAAAGGAAAATCGATTACAGATAATCTGGGTAATCTTCTTGTGACAAGCATGATCGAAATTCTCTGCTCGACCAGGGGAGAAAGGGTAGTTCATCGAAGTTATCATTGGCATCGGGATACCTTGAGTTAGCCCGAACTGACAAGCACAGTAATGAGGGTTGTAAATTTCAAAACCAGAAGAGAATGCACCCCCGTTCGACAAGTTCATAGCGATGTCAGATGGAATCAGAACACTCATCCAGAACAAATGCGCATCTAAAGTTTCGCTAAGAGAACTATAAATGATGTCTTCGACAGGCAGTTTCAAGAAATCGAATTTGGCAAGGGACAGCAATTCAATAAGAAAGTATTCGAAAGAGGTAGGGCAGCTTGATGTTTGTCGAAGTGTATGATTGCAAACTTCAGGACCGGAGTTGTTCATGGACGGTCCCGTTGATAAAGGGTCGAGTGACCACCCATCAAGGAGCTTTGTGCATCTGTCAAGCCACGGTACAATGATGCAAGAAACATTCGACCTAACCCTACATTGACACCACATGCCAGCACGCTAGCGATATCAAGAAATTCCGAGGACACTCGAAGAGATGGAATACATAAGACATAGCAGCAAAGCCAGCACAAGAGAAAGGCAATATGTTCTTTTGTCGAAGGTATACCTATGGAATTGCTATGGTAGCTCATGAACACATCATAAGGTGAATCGACGTAATGGAGCGCATCGAAGTGAAATTGGTCACCCACACGTGGCACGTCGCATTCGATAAAATGAGATAGACTAGTCAAGAACCAGAAGTCAAGAAGAGTAATGGACACAAGACTAGTAGGGAAGAAGAAGCAGTGTGACGAGGGTGACCACAAGCAACATATGCTTCCAATCAGACCATATTCCGAAGGTTCGATGGAGATACGGCAAAAAGCCAATTGTTTGTCGATCCTAACCTTCTCCTATATAGGGGAAAAAGATCCTTTCAACCGTTGGTACCAACCAAAGAATTGTCTGTCGAAGGACGGATAAGAGATAAAACGATGGTTATGGGTTAGCCAATCAGAAGCACAGATGAATGATTGCTCAACGGGCAATGTTTCTCCACGATGACAAGGAAAGCATTCAGCTAATATCAAAGGAGGAGACAATCGTTTAAGCTGAAGACCCAGGACAATGTGGTCGTTTCCAAGTTGATGATCCATAAAGGAGAGAGAAACGTCTCCTTTATCTTCATGGTTCAGAAGATCATCAAGACACGGCGAGCGAGAAGCTGTCTGGGTTCCAACGAAGGTTTGATTTGCCATGATAACTTGAGTCCAAGACGCCATGCCATAGCTGCATTTATATAGAGGTCAGTAAGATAACTAAATCAGGTTATTGCGCAAACGTGGGAAGATGGTGGATACTTTTGGCGCCAAAAGAAGACACCAAAGGCGGTATTATTAAGATTTTGGAGGATACAAGGAATTTTTTACATCCAAAAAGAGTTTATATACCAAAGACTCAAATCTCTTGTTACTAACTATGAATTCACTCCTGATTTGGTGCCGATAGGCCTCTTCCTGTGCCATCTTAGCTAGACTTTCTTGCCTCTTCACCTCAAGAGAAGTGACAGATGCTTTCAAACGGTCTTCAATCGATGAACGACGAGACAACATGGCGGTCCGCTGAAGGCGTGTTTCCTCTAATTCCTTCTCTAGTATCAATCTTTGCTGCTCAAGAGTCTTCTCTCTTTCACTCAACTCAGCTATCTCCTTGGAGACATCCTAGAGAGAATTCCTCTCTTGACGTATGTTGACACCTAAATTTTGATCATTTATTTTATTTTTTATTTTTTTATTTTTTTATTAGTATTTTTTTATTTTAATTTTTTTTATCATTATTATTATTTTATTTTAAAGGAAAAACATAATCATTTAAAAGAAAAAGCAAAAGAAAAGAGGTATATTAGATCAATGATGTTGTCTTGGCCTTTGTTTTATTTTATTTTACTTGTACTATTTTATTTCGTTTTATTTTATTTATTATTATTAATTTATTGTTATTTTTTTTCCACTCACATGCATTTGCCTCTCTCTCTCTCTCTGTCTGTCATGGTCCCATGGCAAGAACTCAATAAAGAGCCTCTTCATCCTCTCGAGTCGTTGGAATTCGAAGCTGAAGCTGCATATATTCTGGTGTTATCAGGACAAGATTTGGCCTGCTTTCCTCTTCATCTATATTCACAAAAAAGTCAGCAAATCTCGGACTGGCCTTGGCATGCATTGCCGTTCGTCCTTCTTGCACACAAGTAAAAGTGAAGTCAAGAAATCACAATTCCTCTTGCATTACAGTAAAGCCACTCCTGACTGGTCTTGGACTACATTGCCATTCGTCCATCTTGCAGACGAGTCAACACCCAAGAAATCTCGGTTCCCCTTGCATCCTTACAGTGAAGCTACTCCAGCTCTTCTGGTCTTGGGGGGGGGGTCTTTCTGTGCATGGTGGGGAACGAGAGGAACCTCTATAACTGGAGCGATATCAGTTGGGATTAGCGGGGGTTCTTGAATGACTGATTCATCATGAGAAGTGGTGGCTAATTTCGGACGCTTACCGCTTGAGCTTGGGACATGTCAAAGGGGCAGGAGGACATGCACGCGGAGACGACTACTGACCTTCCTCGGACGGCGATTTTGGCGCCACCATCACCGCAACACCGTTAACCACCACCTCCAGCGACCTGCGGCTGTCACCATCGATCTCTCCGGCATCACCGTCAGCCGCCGGAAGCCTCAGAACCGCTCGGGGAAGGCCCTGCTCTGTTTTCCAAGCCACCGACTCGAATACTCCTCCTCCACCTGGGTTGTGTTTTGCTCGGCCGCCACCTCCAGACGCCTCCTCCGGCTCTACGCCACCTCGGTTCGACTGTTAAGCATTGCCCTGGAGCTGTCGAACTGCTGTGACACAGTTCCGCTGTCCCTTGCTCTGTTTTGGGTCCCGGAGGACTGCCCGAGCCGGGCCAGCCCTGGGCGTCGCTCCCGACCACCATTAGTGGCTTCGTCATCCTCTCTCCGACCATCGGGGCCAGCTCTAACTCTTGTCAGCCACCGTGGAGCCGTCAGGTAGTCGCGGAGGCCCAAAGACCCCCTGTTCGGGGATCAGTCGCCCGGTTTCGGGCCGAAGCTATTTCGCCGTTTTCTGCCGTCTCTCGCCGCAGCTCCACCACTCATCGACCGTCCTCACAACCACCTCAAGAAGACCCGACGTCGTTAGGCCCGAGCACAGCCGCGAATCAGCCCCGACAGATCCGCTCTGTTCGAGTCTCCTGTTCCGACGTCCGCTGCGGCTTCTGTTCGAGGCTCTCCCGCTTTCCGCCGGCCGCCACGAGCCGCCTACAGCTCCCTCCGACCGCCATAACCATTGAGCCGTCGCCAGCTTGCCACCCCGACGCTGCTTGAGTCGCGAGACCGCCTCAGCCGCACTCCGCCTTGTTTACGTCGGTATGCCTAGTTCCACGGGCCGTGCCCCATTCTGGGCCGCGTTCATGGGCCAGTCGAACGGGCTGTGGCTCAGTTTGGTCTAGGCCATGGCCTGAGAGCGGGCCGAGCATATGGGCCCGTGTGCCAGGTATATGGGCCAATTTGGCCGAGGGCTTTGGCCCATGGGTCGGGGTATTGTACCGTCGCCCGAGAATTTTGGGGGACTCGTGGTCCGCCGACATTCAAGGTTCGCGTCGAAGGATCTTTCTGGAGATCTCCGCCAATCTCGACTCGAGTATTTGACTGTGTCGCACATAAAGATGATTATACGCTGGGGATTCGGCGTCTGAAGGTCGATATCTAATCAGGTATATTTTGCGCACCCGATTCGTATATTAAAGTCATTTTTTTATAGCCATTATAGACTTGATTTGCATGTATTTACTTCAATCTAGTTGTTAGTTTGTTTATTTGGTTAAGTGTCTTAGGTTGTCAAAGAAAGAGTTTTTCGGAAAATAAAAATAATAAATAATAAAAAATTCAAAAAAATCAATAAAAAATAGAAAATCATAAAAAAATCAAAAAAATTCGAAAAATTCAGGAAAATCCTAAAAAATAGGAAATTGCCACAATCAACTGGTCAAGGCTCATCCCAGGTGTTTCGAACCCCAACCCTTCTTAAAAATGACGATTTCGCCCTTCGGGCGAATCGTCTTCCAAAAATTGATGAAAAATCAAGAAATTCCAAAAAATTCTCAAAAATGGGAAATGGCCACGATCAACTGGCCATGGAATATTTTGGGTAATTCGGTATCCAAACCTTCCAAAAAAATGACGATTTTGCCCTTCGGGCTAATCGTCCCCAAATCTTCCCATTTTACCCCTGGTCTGAAATCACATATTCCCTAAGCCCTTATGGCTATATTAGGAAGCTATTGATTTGGATTGATGTGCATCGATGTGGTTTATTTATGTACTTGATCGTGCTTTCATTTAAAATTTATTTTGATTGATAGGGATAGTCTTCCAATCTGCATGAATGCTTAGCTAGGAAAATCACTCGCGTTAGGTACCGAAAGGGCGTTGGTAATGACACCAGCGTAACCAAGTCCCCGAACCCAAAATCTCTGGTTCCGCAGAATTGATCGATCTCTCCCAATCGGTCAATAAGGTTTCCGGTCTACCCTCCAAGAAAGACCGGTGGCGACTCCAAATGCATGCACAAGTTGCACATGCCACCACGACCACACTAAGGTCGAAATCGATCGGCTCTTATCGCCGAACCCCCCAAAAAATACTCCCGCCGCGATTTGGTATGGGCCTGGGAGGGCCCGCGCCGATCCAAAGCCCGCGATCCGCACCCTTGTGCGGGGGAAGGCCCGCGATCGGTAATCCATTAGCCGCGTCCGCCTTCGGACGGGTCGCGACAGCTGGCGACTCCGCTGGGGACATTGCTCTAGAACATATGATTCTAGACCCCAAGTGGACTTAGGCCGTAATTAAAACGCTGAGTGATATTTCTAACCCTGCAGGCGCTCTCGAAGGTGAGGTAAGTCCGCTTATGGTAGGTGTTATATGTTTTTGCAGATTGGAGAAATAAGGGGTGTAGTCCGTGATTAACATTGTCTTATGCAGGTTGGGCGTAGGAATGTATGTTGTGTGGATAATTTGAAGTGCTGATTGATAAACTGCTGTGCATGAATTGCATTATGATGATCACAACACGTGGACACACACAACCGCGCCTAAAACCCCGGGCGTCGCCTTTAGGAACACAATAGAAGGAATTGAGAATGGAATCTCCGTGAGGAAAAACGCGGGGTAATCCACTTTTCAATTCCGCTCGCTTCGAACTATGGATCGAGTCCCAATGCAACGATAGCTGTGCAATGGAATCGGCTCTTTCTAGAACTCGAAGTGGGAACCTTAACCTTAGGTGCCAAACCCTCTGATTTTTAGAAGTTCACCATCACTTGTCTCATGCGCATGTCTTTGGGCGGTTGGTACACCTAAAACCGCACATAAGTCGACGAGTTTGGTTGGTAAGACTCTCTATCCCTCAAATTTATTACAGTTCATATAAATATAGGCATTTCATTCATTGCATTCTGGTGATTAGATTAAATGCCATTTCAAGGATAGATGTGTGTGTTTTTCCCAAACGTCCTTGATAGAAGACGAAGAGGATGATATCCCATGACAAACACCGAGTGTGCGATAAGGAGCATACTATGGACATTATTGAGGTATCATCCAATGAAGATGACGAGTTGGGGCAAGTGATCCTGAAGGCACAGATCAAAACTGGGGCATCCTTAAACGTTAGGATCACATTCCTTTATTTCATTTTTCCATTACTAGTCCTCTTGTATAGGGTTTATTTTTACTGAGGTTTTCTCTATCTCACCCCTTAGAGTGATTGTATTAGGGATCTATTGGTGTATACATTCAGATGGAGCTTGGTTGTATTTCTTTTGACGGGTCATGGGAATGTGATAGTGGCATTTTCTCTAATCATCCGAATACTCCCAAGTCAAGTTTATAATTCCTTTAGAGGAAATCAAAATTGGAAATCTTGCATGACCTTTTTGGTCGTATAGGGTAATCCAACCCCAATTTCGCTAGAAGGAATTATACACTTGAATTGATTCATGCATGTCGTACATCATTGGTAATCCACGATAATTGATCAAGAGTATCGGCATTGTTTCGAATTTAATGACGAGATAGATGTCCAAATTGCCCTCGTTCTTACAAAACGGCCTTGATTTGGATGCCGTATCTTCAATTAAATTTAAAACACGTCGTTATGCTTTGTACTTTTGACTAGGTCGTTCTTCTCGAAATTGATCAAAAGCGATTATCGTGAATTACATTCCTTTCAATAATACGCTCTCCTTCGAAGAATACTGATAAAAAACTTTTGCGCAAGATTAAAACCCTTGTAAAAGTTTTTGTCCTTATTAATCACGAGCAAGCATAAGATTGAAAGGGGTTTATGCTTTCTTTTTCAAATTATTTCTTCTGATTCAGTCGTTTCATTTGCAGGTGAAAAATAGGTAATAGAGAGAAATCTTCTCCTGGATGAATCTGAGGCTATTCTTTCATCTGATCATGAGCAAGTTAGAAAATCAGGACATATTTGCTCAACTTATTGATATTATAGTTCAGCTCACCCAAGTTGAAGATGTTCGGATGCTCGAAGAAATGGACCATATAAAAAGCTAAAACACACACACATGAGCTTCCATTCACTTTCGCTCAATCGAAAGACTTTCAGAGCAGATTAATACAGATTAGCGAGGCGGAAGAGTAAAGCCGAACTGAGCCCTAATCAGCAGCACGAAGGAGCTCAATTGGCCCTCCATATGGTTGATTCCCTGCCTACACTCACCGCTCCGTATATCATGATCCGCGAGCTGGAGAAGAAGGCGCTTGCACTCATTCTTAAGGTCATCAACCTTGGCCCTGTGATCTTCAGCAGCAAGTTCCAAGTCCCGGACCAATTCCCTCCCACGGGATACATCCGCCGTAACAGTATCGAGTCGCTCTTCCAGCCAATCGCTCTGAAACTTCAACATGATGTTACGACGATCGTGCTCATAAGTGATCAGGCACAAGGCCAAACGCTCCACCAAATGTCCACGTTCACGAAGCATCGTCGAGACCCGCTCGTTGGCAGTTTCCATAACCTTGTTGTGGCTGTCAGCCACGAAGTTAGTCAACGTCAGGTAGTCACAGCGGTCTTCGTAGCGGGCTCGCAAGACACGAGCCACGAGAACTTCACGGTGAGCAACGCGGTAAGCCTCTAGAAAGTTTGCAAAGAGGGCTGGGAATGTTTTATACTCCTTCTCCAACTCAGTACCCTCGATGGAAGTAGTGTCTGTGGCCGCAAATAGAACGCGGATCTCAGCCTCGATCTCCGGATGATCGGCTATGTAAGCATAGCCCCGACCCAAGAGATTATAGAGTTTTTCCCATCGGGCCGGGACTGCGATTGAAAAGACGCAAGCATGGGAAGAGTCAGAGGAAGAAGCAGAAAACGAAGCCATTTCTTGTTGGAAGGATGGAGAGGAAGACGAGTGCGATGGAATGAATGAAAGTGAAAGCTGGGCAAATGAGAGCACTAACATTCTCCTCGTTTCATAGTAGCTCAAAAATGGAGAAAAGTTACAGCAATAATGCTTGTGGAGCCGGGGTAGTTAATGTAAAGCAGGGGCTGCTCCTCCCGTGAAGCATCAGACATGTCTCGATCCGCGATTTCAGGCCTGACGAGTTTGAAAAGTGGTAAAAGAGTTGTCTATTTCACCATTATTGAGATGGAGCGGGAGTCGAGCGCAGATATCGAAGGAGCCGCGATAGGGTTGATAGCTTTGTCGTGATGAAAAGCTGAGCGGGTGGTGGACGTAATTTAGTCTTTTGAGAGATAGTGGGGGACAGGTTCGGCTATCGAGGAAAGAAAAGCGATCCGTGATCTCTCCACCATGAAAAGGAAGGAAGACGACAAGACGAGAAACTCAAAATCTCTAGAAGAGCGCTCGCCTGGTGATCGTCTTCCATGCTCGAAGAGCGACTCCTGAATACGCAAAGTCACTCAAAAGAAAGTTTAGAGAGAGTAAACATAGGAAGAGGATTACAAGACCTCGAGTGAATAAAAGAGGACGAACAAACCTTTTCTTGATCCAGTATGTTTAACAGTCATAGTCATTTGTTGGAGATGACTGACCCGAATGTCCTAGGTAATGTGCAGTTGGGAGAACTCGAAGTCTTTGGGATCGAGCCAGATGTCGAAACCATACTACCCAACCCTGCTGGCAACGAGGTTCAGGATCAGGGCAGCGACGATGACAGTGGTGGCGACGACGACAGTAGCAGCAACAACGACGGCAGCGGCGATGTCCCATCTCGTGGAAGAAGACGTCGCCGGCTCTATACTAAGAAGGAAATCCAGATACTCGAAGCCGCCTTCAATAAGTGCCGTTACCCGGATACGAGACGAAGAAGAAAATTAGCCCAGAAATTAGAGATGGAACCCTTAAGGGTCAAGCACTGGTTTCAAAACAGACGGGCCAGATCAGTGGTTCGGGGAAAGTGTCAAGAGCTCGAAACTCTAAAAGAAGAATACGCCAAGCTTCGAGCAGAAAACATGTGGTGTAAGGAAGTCCTCATCAACGCCGCTTGCCTTAACTGCGGTGGTTCTATCGACACTCGCGAAATGTTCCGTGATAAGTTTTCTATGAGAATCGCAGGTGGTCGTCCGCCACCCCACTCCCTCAAACCATCTTTGGAAAGAGGGGAGGCGCGTTACTACAATTTCCCTGACAATGGGCTTACTATCACCACAGACCAGTTCGAAGTCAACCAGCTTCCCCTGCAACAACCTCTGGCACAACCAGACCCCGCCGAGAGTGAATCGAGGAATGATCGCCGAGTCACGGATGCTATCCTGAGTCGCCAAAAGAAGTTCATATGGTCTCCAGAGCTTCACAGAAAATTCCTTGATGCGGTTCACCAAATAGGGAATGACTCATTATGTCCAACACGTGTACATGAGGTCATGAATGAACCGGGGCTCGCTAGAAGGTTAGTCGCAAACCACCTTAATGGTTACCGCAGGAAGCTACGACGGCGTCATGCCGCACGGCGCCTAGAAGAGCCCGACTCGAACTTGAACATTAGGTACGGCTACGAATGCAACGGCCATGCCTCAAGAAGAGCCCTGCCGAGTCTCGATACCAACCAAGCCGGTAGCTCTACCACCAACTGTTGGAGAATTGGTCAATATAGCCCTATCAGTCATCTTAATGTTCCTCAAGAATACGTGCCACCGGTGCAACAAATATACACTTCCCCGCTCGAGCAGCGGCCGTCCACCGGCGCTCTTCCTGCTGCTGATCCACCCACGACGTCTAATGTTCAGGAGTTCGCCCAACTAGGGCATATGATCTCAGATGATCTAGTGGGGGAACACTTCGAACAATTTTGCTTCCCTGATCTCTGAGTGAGACACGCTTTTGATAGGAAAGAGGTCGACCCTCATCTTTTCTTCTCAAACAAAGATGGTGGTCACAGTTCGAAGAATCCATCATGAGGAGGCTAGCAAACCTTCACGGCCATGATCTGGAGTCGATGACCGCGCACCTGAACCCAGACATGATGGGGTGGTGATCGAACATACCCAGAGAAAAGGGGGGGCTTGTACACAAGTAGAACTTATTTCTTATTTGCGCATTGTAAAGTTTCAATCGGAGCAGTTCCTTTCTTCTTTAAGGCTTAGGGTTGATTTCACACAATGATGCTTGCTAACATCTTCATGTTTAGCTACAACAATCTTTTGTCACGATGGGTTCGAGGTAAATCGACCAAGCGCACGAAGGCAAACGTGACAGCATAGGTTACAAACATAACGTGAGCGGGCTCGAAAGCGGAAAGATCGTCAGTTGCCTCAAACACTATGATTGCGAAACCAAGGGCAATATTGAATCTTGCGAAGGATAAGCGGAAATGTACATACACTCTCATTTATAGCACTTAACAGGAGACTTTACAAATAGACTACTGAGGAGGAACCGTAAATCCAAAGTGAGTTCTAATGAGCATCACAAATGAGCTCAATTGATTCTCCATACTATCCATGCCTTGCTTACAACCCACACTCTGGGAATCGAGGTCTACAAGCTTGAAGAAAAGGAGGCGACATTTCTCCTTAAGTTCGTTCACCTTGATCTCATAGTACTCGAACTCAAGCTCTAAGTCCTGAGCCAGCACCCTCCCGCGAGCTATATCCATGCTCAGGTCTTCAAGCCTTTCCTCCAACCAGGCACACTGGAACCTCAGCACGAGGTTGTGCTGATCTTGCTCAAAGGCGGTGTCAAAAAGAGCCAGACGCTCCACCAAGTTGTCCCTCTCACGGACCAACATCGAAACCTGGGCGTGGGCGTATTCAACAGCCCTTTTATGGTTATCGGCCGTCAGCATGGCCAACATCAGGGACTCAGTTCGGTCCTGATAGCGGGCTCGCACGATACCAGCCAAAGTGACCTCCCGGCTAGCAACTTCATAAGCCTGCAGGAAATTGTTGAAGAGAGTTGGGAAGATCACAAACTCCCTTTGAAGTTTCGTACCTTCAATACACACAGTATCCAGGGCCGGAATCAGAGTACGAACTTCAACCTCAGCTTCAGGATGACTGTTTATGTAGCCATAACCTCTACCCAAGAGGTGATAAAACCTCTCCCATTGGGTTGAAGCTTCGGCTGAGGCAGCGGGTACAGGAGAGGAAGCCATCTACGATTCAACGACAGAGAAAAGAAGGAATGAGGGAGGAGTGTTTGAGAGGTTAGATCGAAATGTTAATCTCCTCGATGTCAACCTCTCGCCCTTTAACGCTCGAACGAGAAAGGGAAAGCTGCAATAATTTTTCTATACGCAGCAGGGCTAATCAAGCCTCATTAATACATCCCTGGTGAGTCACAGATCCACCTCTGTCCCGTGATTTCGGGCTTAGAAAAGGTAACAACACTTAAAGGCCGGCGGACCTATTACTTTGGAGACCGAGCTAGGGGGACAGGCGTAATGCTCGATAAAGCAAAAGTCGACACGGGAAATCTGCACGCTCCACTCAGGCAAGAGAGAGTAAGAACGGACGGGGGGAATCACGAAGTCTCGAAAGGAACGCCCGTCAGACGCTCGTTACTCGATTTCAAAGCGACGCTTCTTGGAACACGCCTAATCTCTGATAATTACAGAGAGGGCGAACATCTGAGAAAGGGTGGAGAAGATCAAGCGAACGAAGATCAGGAAAAGACATTTCGACCCAAAATGTTCAAGGGGTACCATCATCTGTTGGAAACGCCTGACCTGAATGTTTCCGAACTTGAACGGCTAGAGGAATTTGAAGACCTCGGAAATGAATTCGCCACGAAGGATATGGAAATCGACTCGACCATCCAGGAGACTCAAGCCCTCAGCGACCAAGACGCCAGCGACGATGATCCGCGCCAGAAAAGAAAGCGTCGCCAGCTCTACACTCCGGATGAGGTCCAGATACTTGAAGCTATCTTCAAGGGATGCCCTTTCCCGGACACAGAACAGAGGAAGAAATTGGGTCAAAAACTAGGGACGAGCCCTTTGAGGATCTTGAATTGGTTTCAAAATAAACGAACCAAGCTGAGTAAGCAGTACAAACGACGGGAGACCGCGTTTCTAAAGGAACAGAACGAGAAGCTTCGAACAAAGAACGTGAGGTATGAAGAAGTTCTTAGCACTATTGTCTGCCCTAACTGCGGTGGCCCTACCACTCTCAGTAGATTGTTTCCAGTTAAGCCTTCTGCTAGGATCGAAAATACTGGTGATGTGCATGAACAAATCAATCCCACAAAGATAGTGCCAGTGCCTTCTGAAGGAGGGAATATATGCCACTATGATGAGAGTCACCACGTCAGAGCCCAAGAGTCTTCTCTACAACGGCTTCGGGCAGGATCAGATCCTGCTCGAGAAGGGTTAAAGATCAGCCGTCAAGCCGTCGACGCTATTCTGAACCAAGAGAAGAAGATTTTCGCGTGGCCCCTTGAGCTTCACCGCCGGTTCTTAGACGTGGTTCGGCGAATAGGGCTCGACTATGCACGCCCGAAGAAAGTAATGGAGGCCCTGAATGCACCAGAACTTACCAAGGCTATGGTCTCAAATCACCTCGGTTGTTACAGAAGAGCGCTAAGACAGCGTCATGCTAACCTCGGTTACAAATTCAACACTTATTGGGAAATTGATCAGAATATTCATCTGAGTCATCCCAATTTTCTTCAAGAGTGTGTGCCACAGATGCAGCAGGCGCAGCACCCATCCGTCGCTGTTTTTCCGCTTACTAATGAGCTTTCTGCGCTTAGTGCCCAAGGACTTGCCGAACTAGGGCATGTGGTTTCAAAGGATCTAACAAGGGAATGCGTTGAGCATTTTTGTTTCCCTAATTCCCAAGTAGGAGATGCTTATGGGGGTCAATCGATCAACTCCCCTCTCATGTTCTCGAGAAGAAATGGAGGTTCCAGCTCGAAGAACCAGTCGGGCGATACTACCCAACCCATGCATCAATATTTCGAAGGATCGGATGACTTCTGCGATGATCAGTCAGTGATACTTCGATCCAAAATGTTCCAAGGATACCGTCATTTGTTGGAAACGCCCGACTTAGAAGTCTCCGAGCTTAAACTGCTGGAAGAATTTGAAGATCACGGGACCGAATCCGGCACGATGGTCATGGAGATTGACACTTCCAACGATGAAACTCAAGGTTGTGGTAATGAAAACAATGCCCATAGCAGTGATCAGCGTCAGAAAGGAAAACATCCCCTTCACCATACTTCAAGTCAAGACCGGGAGCTTGATTTTTTCTTCGAGGAATGCCCCCATCCAGATGAGAAGCAGAGGGCTGAGCTAGGTCGAGAGTTAGGGTGGGAGCCTGGGAAGGTCAATAAGTGGTTTCGTAACAAACGAGCCCGGCTGGGGAATCTACATAGACAGCAAGAGCTAGCGATTCTGAAGGAAGAAAATGAAAAGCTTCGAACAGAAAGCGCTAGATATGAGGAAGCGCTGAGCAGTGCCACTTGCCTTGATTGCAATAACCATATTCTCATCAGTGAAATATTCTCCGAAGAGCCACTTCTAGAGATTGGTAGTGCTCATATGTTACAATGCCTTTCGCAATGTCTTCCGGTACAGTTAGATACCGTCGAAGGCTTACAAGAGCAGTTTCCAACACAATCAGATCTCATAGAGATTAGTCGGCAAGCTGTTCTTGTTGACAAGAAAGCGCGATTTTCTTGGACTGCTGAACTCCATCAGAAATTTGTTGATACAGTTCGACAGTTGGGGATCGACACGGCACGATCAACGCGCATTCACGAAATCCTGAACGTGCCGGGACTCTCTAAAGTTAACGTCGCGAGCCACCTTGGATATTTCAAGAGGTTGCTAAAAGAGGGACGGGTGACACTAAGCTCGGATGGAGCTGGTTCGAGCTTAAATGTTGGTCATAACTGCAACCACGATGATTGTAGAGCCGGGAACACCCAACCATGTTTCGGTGTTGACGAGACCAGCAACCATGTCACCGACTCCTCTAACCCAAATCAGAACGCTCCACCAAGCAGTCTCAATACCCCTCAAGTGTATATACCGCAGTTCCCGCAAATAGGAACTCCCCAATTTGAGTACCAACCTGTTGCTAGTGCTCTTCCCATGGCAAATCCAACACTTACATGGGACATGTCTACATATTTGCCGGTCAACAAGGGAGGTTCCAGCTCGAGGAATCAAATCATCCAAGGCGAGAGCGATCTATCGCCAGCGGTCGGTAACACTCGACTTGAGCATCAATGGCTCGGAGATTCGAGCGATTTCCTTGGAGAGGAACTCAATTTCTGGCTCGATCAGCCTGAAGCTGGCGGACTCTTGCAATAGTGATACAGAGCCGACGATCAGGTGTTTGATTCAAGGCGCGATTTGTAAAAAAATGTTCGGAGAAAAGAGGTTGAATAGCCTGAATGAATGTATTGGCAATCCCATTGTAAGGCTCCCATTGGGGCATTTCTCATTTACTCTTAAAACTAGTCGTACGAAGATCCGCCTTACCTTCTGAGCATCTTTAAGCTCAGGGGCGAGCTCCCCAAGCAATGATCATCGTTCGCAGAGCATAATGGAATCCATCCCTTCAATGCAAAATGCGTCTGGCCGCGAAGCCACCCATTTGGTAAAACGATGTATCGTTCCTAAACGATCTCCAATCGGATACCGAAATAATGTCTTCTTTCTTTTCCTTCTCAGATGATAAACATGGATAAATCACTTAAGGAGTCATGCGTTCAAATAGCAGAACAGACGCTGCCCAGCTGGGGGCAGAGGAACCATTGATGTTGCAAACACTCCAAGAATGGATAGGCGGATTTGATAGATGTTGTTCATATCAATATGCAACATCAGAATGGGATGAAAATCAAGAGTAAAGTTGTATCGTCCCAACTTGTCTTGAATTTGGGAATATGAATTGACACTTATTGTTTATCCTTGACAGGGGAGCCGCCTTGCAGACGAACAGGTTTTTACATCCCATGTACTACTCGTTAGAGTACATGACTAAGGGTAGAATGTATCGTTTCTATTTTTGGAAAATTCGTGAACATACAATGATATGTTTCTTTTACAATTTGCAGGGATCCGCAGCTGCGACGGGCAGATAAGTATCCCTTTTCCCAGTTAGCTGGAGATAAAAAATGTCAGAATACTCTCAGCCGGCATAAAGATTTTCCAATGCATCGATATTCATAATTTAAATCGGGAGGTTACCTGAAGCATGAATAGAACATGCACGGTACATCACAAAATCCCCTCGACGGATGAATTTTGGAGAAAAGAAAATGAATTTTTCCAAATATGATTATTTTTCAAACCATTCAAAAGGATGTTTCCTCAAAAGAGAGGCAAGCTCAAATCCAAACACATCCTACATACACTTGAGAGGTGGGTGGAGCGAATCAAATAGTAAAATCTGGACCTACGGAGGTAGGGACCATTCGCAGCGATTACATGGATTGGGACGACAGAGGCGTTCGTTTCATATCATAAACACTACAGGTGACCGTTGACAACCCATTTGAACGGCGGTTTTCATTCCTAACCCTGTCAAGAGCCACCCCACACCGGGGCAAAAAGGAAGTAAGTCCAGCAGCGTCAGGAGAAAATGGTTAGAAATTTTCTTGCTCGGACTAACATTAATCTTTGTGTGTTGTTTATATGGTAATCCAAGTGCCATAGGATGACGAGAAGCATTCATTCTCTATCACACACACCGAATCCTTTGCACAGCCAACTTGAGCCTGCAAATTCATTTCATGAACCCATTGGTGATCATTCCAAGACGGATGCAGCACCACCTCAAAAATGGAGGAGTTCAAGACTCAGGGATTACGAAGAAGATTCCCGAGCTGATATTTAAAGATGTTTAGACTTTCAGACATATGTCTAACACGATCCCATGAAGATGAGAAAAGTGGGATTTCAAAAAAATGAGAAAAAATCCACGGCATCGAGAAAAAGCAAAGTGCCTGGTAAAAGCAAGGCCGATGCTCGTGTAAGTTGTTTGATTGATCCGCAATGAAGCCAGATGGGAAAAGAGGAAATCCCTAATGGAGTCAGATCAAAAAGACTACTCCTCCAAATGATGTCAGGCGTGGAAGACGCAGACAGAGTTGTCAAAAGCGGTTGCATGCCTCAAAAATTGAAGATGCGAAATGGAAAAGACATGTGACAAGTTTGCAATGATCACCAATGTCAATCCCCTCATAAATTCTGGGCCAAAAACAAGCCTTTTTCGGTCCCCAATCCCGCCAACATCATAACCCTGAAACAGTCTTCTCTGACTAAGACACTTGGGTTAACATATAACTTAGCTCGAAGAAGTACGAGCAAGACTATTTCTTTCTCATTTTGCAGGGTTCTTGACTTGTAAACCCGGAGCAGATGGTGAAAATTTTCATTCAATGACCTTGACTCAGAAGTGAGTCCCCCTTGAAGACCAATATCCAAGCCCAACATTACGGTCCCGTGGAAGACCTCCCGACCGATCAAAATGTATGCGCTGCGAATGAGCCTAAAACCTAGGTACAGGTTAGTAGGGAATTGAGTGCATCCCCTATAAAAACCACTATCTCAAAACAGGTGAGAAGACCTCCTTGTCGAGAAAATATTCCAATTGATGTTTTGAACAAACTCTTTTTGGAATTTTCAAACTGTTGATTCAAATTTTCCATGCAAGGAATTTGTGATCGCATTTGCATGTTGCAAGAATGTTTTGGATAACCTCCAGCATCAAAATGCACATCTCATGACTAAAACTTAAGTCATAAAATTTTGTCAATCGGACAATTGCTGTCTTCTCAAAGATTACCAATATTTTCTTAGGGAAGAGAAACCCTTAAAAAAAAAACCCTTTTCAAAATTTAGGCAGTCTCATCGGACGTGGAAAACCCTCGTCATGAGACCCCTTCTCAAAAATCAAGCGGTCCTCGCATGACGTGGAGAACCCTCGTCTCGGGACCCCTTTTAAACAAAATCAAGCAGTCTCATCGGACGTGGAGAACCCTCGTCATGAGACCCCTTTTCAAAATTCAAGCAGTCTCATCCGACGTGGAGAACCCTCGTCATGAGACCCCTTTTCAAAACAAACAATGGTAGAAACCGCCTGAAGGGTCAATCAATGGTAGAAACCGCCTGAAGGGTCAACACAATGGTAGAAACCGCCTGAAGGGTCAATGTATGGTAGAAACCGCCTGAAGGGTCAATGTATGGTAGAAACCGCCTGAAGGGTCAACCAATGGTAGAAACCGCCTGAAGGGTCAACTCAATGGTAGAAACCGCATGAAGGGTCAATGAATGGTAGAAACCGCCTGAAGGGTCAAAGGACTGGTAGAGACCGCCTGAAGGGTCAAAGGACTGGTAGAGACCGCCTGAAGGATCAACCCAATGGTCCGATCCACCATACGGATCAAAACCTTGATGAATCCCGAACGCGGGAGGAGTCGTTTTCCCTAATAAGCCTTACATTAGGCAAGCCATTCCTAGTTTAGTCCACCACACGGATCAAAACCATTGGCAAATCCCAAATGGGACGCGTCTTCCATAGGTTCCTATTAGTTAGGAATCTCATTATGGTCTGACCTACCATACAGGTCAGAGCTTAACCTCTCTAGGATACTCTAGTAACGAGTTCCTAGAAATCCTCTTGAATCCATCAAACACCGCGAAAATCGCACAAAACATCGAACAGGTAAGTGGCAGGTATGTCTCTCTATTATCTCACTCTCTCATGTCACATGAACGTTTCCCCCTTCAAGATGAGCATACATCGACGAGCATGAGAAGTTGGATGTCATGACTCATTTTCCTTTAGTTTTCTAAGTCGAGTCGATCAGGACTGAGGTGTCACCTTGTCTTTGAGAGAAACCTCTAACGAGATTCCTCTCAAAGAGGGACAGCTGTTGACACCTAAATTTTGATCATTTATTTTATTTTTTATTTTTTTATTTTTTTATTAGTATTTTTTTATTTTAATTTTTTTTATCATTATTATTATTTTATTTTAAAGGAAAAACATAATCATTTAAAAGAAAAAGCAAAAGAAAAGAGGTATATTAGATCAATGATGTTGTCTTGGCCTTTGTTTTATTTTATTTTACTTGTACTATTTTATTTCGTTTTATTTTATTTATTATTATTAATTTATTGTTATTTTTTTTCCACTCACATGCATTTGCCTCTCTCTCTCTCTCTGTCTGTCATGGTCCCATGGCAAGAACTCAATAAAGAGCCTCTTCATCCTCTCGAGTCGTTGGAATTCGAAGCTGAAGCTGCATATATTCTGGTGTTATCAGGACAAGATTTGGCCTGCTTTCCTCTTCATCTATATTCACAAAAAAGTCAGCAAATCTCGGACTGGCCTTGGCATGCATTGTCGTTCGTCCTTCTTGCACACAAGTAAAAGTGAAGTCAAGAAATCACAATTCCTCTTGCATTACAGTAAAGCCACTCCTGACTGGTCTTGGACTACATTGCCATTCGTCCATCTTGCAGACGAGTCAACACCCAAGAAATCTCGGTTCCCCTTGCATCCTTACAGTGAAGCTACTCCAGCTCTTCTGGTCTTGGGGGGGGGGTCTTTCTGTGCATGGTGGGGAACGAGAGGAACCTCTATAACTGGAGCGATATCAGTTGGGATTAGCGGGGGTTCTTGAATGACTGATTCATCATGAGAAGTGGTGGCTAATTTCGGACGCTTGCCGCTTGAGCTTGGGACATGTCAAAGGGGCAGGAGGACATGCACGCGGAGACGACTACTGACCTTCCTCGGACGGCGATTTTGGCGCCACCATCACCGCAACACCGTTAACCACCACCTCCAGCGACCTGCGGCTGTCACCATCGATCTCTCCGGCATCACCGTCAGCCGCCGGAAGCCTCAGAACCGCTCGGGGAAGGCCCTGCTCTGTTTTCCAAGCCACCGACTCGAATACTCCTCCTCCACCTGGGTTGTGTTTTGCTCGGCCGCCACCTCCAGACGCCTCCTCCGGCTCTACGCCACCTCGGTTCGACTGTTAAGCATTGCCCTGGAGCTGTCGAACTGCTGTGACACAGTTCCGCTGTCCCTTGCTCTGTTTTGGGTCCCGGAGGACTGCCCGAGCCGGGCCAGCCCTGGGCGTCGCTCCCGACCACCATTAGTGGCTTCGTCATCCTCTCTCCGACCATCGGGGCCAGCTCTAACTCTTGTCAGCCACCGTGGAGCCGTCAGGTAGTCGCGGAGGCCCAAAGACCCCCTGTTCGGGGATCAGTCGCCCGGTTTCGGGCCGAAGCTATTTCGCCGTTTTCTGCCGTCTCTCGCCGCAGCTCCACCACTCATCGACCGTCCTCACAACCACCTCAAGAAGACCCGACGTCGTTAGGCCCGAGCACAGCCGCGAATCAGCCCCGACAGATCCGCTCTGTTCGAGTCTCCTGTTCCGACGTCCGCTGCGGCTTCTGTTCGAGGCTCTCCCGCTTTCCGCCGGCCGCCACGAGCCGCCTACAGCTCCCTCCGACCGCCATAACCATTGAGCCGTCGCCAGCTTGCCACCCCGACGCTGCTTGAGTCGCGAGACCGCCTCAGCCGCACTCCGCCTTGTTTACGTCGGTATGCCTAGTTCCACGGGCCGTGCCCCATTCTGGGCCGCGTTCATGGGCCAGTCGAACGGGCTGTGGCTCAGTTTGGTCTAGGCCATGGCCTGAGAGCGGGCCGAGCATATGGGCCCGTGTGCCAGGTATATGGGCCAATTTGGCCGAGGGCTTTGGCCCATGGGTCGGGGTATTGTACCGTCGCCCGAGAATTTTGGGGGACTCGTGGTCCGCCGACATTCAAGGTTCGCGTCGAAGGATCTTTCTGGAGATCTCCGCCAATCTCGACTCGAGTATTTGACTGTGTCGCACATAAAGATGATTATACGCTGGGGATTCGGCGTCTGAAGGTCGATATCTAATCAGGTATATTTTGCGCACCCGATTCGTATATTAAAGTCATTTTTTTATGGCCATTATAGACTTGATTTGCATGTATTTACTTCAATCTAGTTGTTAGTTTGTTTATTTGGTTAAGTGTCTTAGGTTGTCAAAGAAAGAGTTTTTCGGAAAATAAAAATAATAAATAATAAAAAATTCAAAAAAATCAATAAAAAATAGAAAATCATAAAAAAATCAAAAAAATTCGAAAAATTCAGGAAAATCCTAAAAAATAGGAAATTGCCACAATCAACTGGTCAAGGCTCATCCCAGGTGTTTCGAACCCCAACCCTTCTTAAAAATGACGATTTCGCCCTTCGGGCGAATCGTCTTCCAAAAATTGATGAAAAATCAAGAAATTCCAAAAAATTCTCAAAAATGGGAAATGGCCACGATCAACTGGCCATGGAATATTTTGGGTAATTCGGTATCCAAACCTTCCAAAAAAATGACGATTTTGCCCTTCGGGCTAATCGTCCCCAAATCTTCCCATTTTACCCCTGGTCTGAAATCACATATTCCCTAAGCCCTTATGGCTATATTAGGAAGCTATTGATTTGGATTGATGTGCATCGATGTGGTTTATTTATGTACTTGATCGTGCTTTCATTTAAAATTTATTTTGATTGATAGGGATAGTCTTCCAATCTGCATGAATGCTTAGCTAGGAAAATCACTCGCGTTAGGTACCGAAAGGGCGTTGGTAATGACACCAGCGTAACCAAGTCCCCGAACCCAAAATCTCTGGTTCCGCAGAATTGATCGATCTCTCCCAATCGGTCAATAAGGTTTCCGGTCTACCCTCCAAGAAAGACCGGGTGGCGACTCCAAATGCATGCACAAGTTGCACATGCCACCACGACCACACTAAGGTCGAAATCGATCGGCTCTTATCGCCGAACCCCCCAAAAAATACTCCCGCCACGATTTGGTATGGGCCTGGGAGGGCCCGCGCCGATCCAAAGCCCGCGATCCGCACCCTTGTGCGGGGGAAGGCCCGCGATCGGCAATCCATTAGCCGCGTCCGCCTTCGGACGGGTCGCGACAACGTACTAGTTGCTCTATTGCCCGAGCTTCAACATTGGAAGAATAATCAACAAGGGAGGGTAGTCGAGGCAACTATTCGCTCCCGGCATTCCCTATAGTGAGAAAAGCCAATGGAGAAATGATCTGAGAAGTTTCTCAAGCGAAGAGCTACACTTGAGGGGAGCAACGTTATAAATTCTTCTTTGGTCAGCTCTATCGTCACGGACTTGATGCATTCGATCGCTGACTATCCACAAAAGAAGAAATCCCAGCAAAAAGGAGATCCAGGGAGCACGATAGGTTGAGTTTTAACTGATCAAAAACTTTTGTTGATGGGGAAGTGTCCTGTTGACATACGACATGAGGATCTGAAGAAAGAGAGGGCTCCGTGAAGAAGACCTAAACGCCCTCTAGTGATGCTTGAGTCGCGGATAGGTCCGGAAAAGCCTCAGTAGGTAAAAGGTCAACAGCTACAAATGTATGAGAAGTCGTAGAAGGGAATTCGTCATGTGGCTCTTCGACCACTTGAAGATTGCTAAGAGAATCTACCTGACAAGGAGTGAGCGCTAACGAAGGTCTGCCGTGAACTTCCAAAGATGGCGGATTGAATAGTTCAATAGGAACGGACGGCTTGCTGATAGAAGAGCTGTCGTTAAATTTTCCGCCAACTTGAGTAACATCCAGTGAAGGATCCTGGGGAGGAATGGCTGAGACTTGTTAGTATTGAGAAAGATGATCGAAGGCGCAAGACGTTTCTTTCGATGGAGGGAAATAATGGGTTCATCATCCTCATCGTCCAGCTCATCATCTGACAAACATGAACAAGTAAGTACTGGAATTTTTAACAAGCAATTGAGATAAGGAAAAGTCCTTCCGACCTACAGGGAATATCGGTTACTCGGAGATGTCTTGGGAAGCCTTCCTCTTTCCTTTAGGATATGCTTTCTTCGAATTCAAGCCAAGTGATTTGATCCAATCTTTATTAAGAAGCGAAGAGATAGCTACTTCATAAGGACTTTCCAGACTGAAAGATAACCACCAGGTTGTATACTCTAAGGTAACTCCAAGATCAAACCGAAGAGCTCCAGTGGTGTTCTTGAAAAACGCTAGTGTTTTAAAGCGGTTACCCGGGCACAGCAATCGAAAGAATTACCATAATCAAAATTGTATAACTTTTTATCCATCAGTGGAAAATCCATGAGGTAAGGAACGGGCATGGGAGCAGCTTGTCGAAGGCCGAACTGCCGAGCGTAGTATTAAGGAGAATAAGGCTCAAACCCTAGATAGAACCTACCTTTGAGGGACAGTCGAATGGGAAGGTCTTTAGGGGAAAGAACAGAAGTTAAGAAATCACGAAAACTAAATGGCTCATGTGTTTTCGGATCAAGAAGAAAGATGAGCTCGGCCGAACGGTATGGGAACATGTCAACCATGTCAGAGTCACATGACAGAATTCGCTGAAGATAGAAGGTCAAAGGCGAAACATCGGAAGGAACCTCTAGCGGAGCAGCAGTAAGCAATCTAGTACCAATACTTGAAGGACCACCCTCCTTTCAAGGATTAGGAATGTCCACAAATAGAAAAGGAAGATATAATGCTATCCAAGCTTGAAAGATCCAGAGTAGGCCAGACAACACGCAATCCTTCGCGTATGCCATCATCGATCGAGAAGCATGGGTAACTCTCCTATAAAAAATAGCTAAGGCCAAAGGACCTAAAGTGACATCTCTCCATCTTACGAGATTAGGCACAAGGACAAGGTAATCCTAAGATACCTTTACAGTTGGGCTGAAGAAAAGATATTTCGACAGCCAAAACAAGAGGAAGGCTATTCGTTCAGCAAGAGAGACAGTGCTAGAAGTCTTGTCATAAAGATTCAGAAACTTCCTGTAAGCAAGGGAAGCTTAGGGAGTGGAGCAATCTTCCAAAATTTCTAAATTTATGGCAGACGTGCCATGAGTAGCTAGACCGGCAATGGTAAAAACGTCTAGAAGGGTGACCGACATGGGACCCCACGGAAAAAAGAAGTAGTTGGTTGATGAAGACCAAAAGCTTATGACGGAACCCAGTAAACCCCTATTCAAAGCATGGGACATCAAACTAACCTCGACAGCTATCCTGATATGGGATGTCGTCCAAGCAGCTGTAGTCAATGAGTCAGATTTGAGCCGACGAAACCTGCCCAGAAATGTGTCATCACGCAATGGGAAGCTTCGGAATCGCTAAGATGGAAGCGACCAAATGTCCCACATAGGAGAGGCTTGAATAAGAAGTTCTTCACTCCGATGCAGTGGGAAACAGTTTTGAAGGGATGCCGGGACGGACAAATGGGATTGAAGACTAGGTCCCAAGATAAACCCGAAATACTCTTTGGAAGTATTCAGAAGCCCGAAAAAGCAGTCATCTTTGTTTTCGTCCTTTAGCTTGTCGAAACGACCAATCATTTGTTTTGGGTCAGAGAAAGAAAATGAAGACGCCATGGAAAGGGACGAAAACAGAGAACCAGAAAAGGTTTCGGGTTTAAGATGACAAAGAAAACGATGATCGAAGACTTTCTTTCCGTAAAGGCACTACGGACCAAAAGTGATGCGTCAAGGAAAAGGTGGAATGATTACACTCTCGGGAAAAGAAAAAACCCATGATTGTGACGCGACTGTCAAAATCAAAATGTCATTTAAAAGACATAAATTTTGACACATAATTTCGGATCAGCCTTTTTGTGGTTATTCTTACAAAATTCATAAAAAATTCATAAAAAGTCAAAAAATTAAAAAATAAACTTTGGTGGCCTTGGCCAAACCTAAGGAACCATTTTTTACCAATTTTTTTTTTTCATATTTTTCGCATTTTTAGTATTTTTAGAAAATAAGAAAATACTTGAAAATTCAAGAAAAATAGTATTCTAGGTCGCAAAAAATGGAAAAATAGTCAATATTTTTATTTTAAATCCTTTGTCTATCTGACCTCATAAAAAGTCCAAATTAAAATTCAATTTTATGTGTTCCTTTGTTACGCATACGATTGAATTTGGCAAAAAAATATCAATTGAGTCTTTTAATTTGTAACTTTGGCATTTTTTAGGATCTTGACATTCAATCTAAGTGTCCCTCATTGTAATTTAGCCCAATCATTTGCACAAATCACTCAATTATATGAATTAGACAAAATTGCATACTTAATTGCATTTTAGTCCTTGAATTTGGGCATATTTGAAATTACTTTCAATTCAGGGACTACCATTGCAAATTGAAGTCACTGCCCAATGTTTTTTATTATTCTAAATCAATTGGAATAGGTGGTTTTGTCTAATTTGACCATTTGAGCCTTCAATTTCACAAATTTTCGAATTGCAATTAAGGACAAATTTGGGGCTTTTATAGAAATTGACATGAACTTTTAGGCAAAATCACATTTTTATCTATGGTTCACATCTCATATCAGATAATTTCACATCCGCATGGGTTTCACCAAGATTAACTTCGATGCCCATCCTCTTAGAACTTTCATTAGAACCCATACACGAATTCCTAAGTTCAACTTTAGAGAATGAAAGAAATTCCTTGAAACTCTAAAACCAGAACAACTCCGATGGAGGCTAAGATTGCCAACACTGGGTAAAGTCAGGCTCGCATGTAATGACGAAGACCCAGTCCCTTTGTTAGGATTCACAGGCACTACTGCATATTATCCAAAGAGGGTTATCTGACAGTTTGGAGCATTACAAGAGATCCCTTCATCGCCGCGATCAGGTATCTTCTCGTTTGACATGCCAAGGGAGACCCTCACAAGAGAAAAGAAGAAACAATTTGAAGCCAAGGTGGAATTTATTATACGCTCTTTGAAGAACTCCCAGGCTGAAGACATAAGATGGCCAGAAAAGATGACTCGTGAGGAGAATATTGACAGGGCTACTACATAATATATTCAACACTTTGAGGCGACTAGTTGCAGCTTTGCCGAGCCTTATGTACCTGAATATATCGTACCATACGTGCTTGGAGTAGAGCCGTATATACCCGAAGACATGGGATCACCGTCATATTCAAGAGATGAAGAATCCCAAACTAAAGGAATTGATCTCTACTGGGACAACGAGGATACCTTAGACCTCAAACGCCCTCGACTTGAATAGACTATTCTGTCAAGTGTAAAATGAGTGAACATTATGATGCCTTTTCAGCATACTCATTTGTATTGAATGTTACTTTGGACACATATGCATGAGCGCAAACATGTTTTATAGATACATAAAAACTATCGTCAAAGATTACGCTTCTTTTAATTTCATGAATTCTTTTGGAGAATAATTAAAAGAACTGCCCACATGAGACTAAGGCTCACAAGGTAGTCAATTTTCTCATTCATCAATAGAAAACATGCAATTGGAATGATCCAGTACTTTTCCTACCAATCCTGAAGAAATACTTACATGTTATTCTTAAATAAACAGGTGCACTCTAGTCACGGAACTACCAAAGCATCATTTTCATACTAGACTTAAGACGAGAATGGAACAACAAGAGCTAACTCCACGAGTAGGCTTGTTGGAAACCCAGATGACTACTATAGCAACTATGATGGCTGATATTAAGGCAATGTTGGAAGCCTCCCAAGCCAGGCAGACAATGGCACCTAACCAGAACAACCTAGGTCAATTCTCAATACCCAATATGGTCGACAAAGGAACAGCGAAAGATGTCTAACATGCCGTGGAAGACACCCGTATACCGAACGTCCAATCACAGCCAAAGGCACCTCCGTTATCATCAACCTCGAGAAGGAGGAAAAATGGAAACAGACCGTGAAAACCGAAGCTGAGGCTAAGAGAATAGCCAAAATCGAGGAGTGTTTAAGCAGCCAAGGTTATGAGCTGGCTCGTTTTGACAAGATATCCCCTTTCGCCAAGGTAGAAACCCCTCCTGATTACAATGGGACGAGTTGTCCCCGCGCGCACCTCAAGTATTACCTGTATAAGATGGCCCAATATTCGGATTACATTTCATTGCTGATGAATACGTTCCAAGAGAGTTTGGCTGGCACCGCTCTGGCTTGGTTCATTGAGTTAAACCTGGATGACTATGATGGGTGTGAGGACCTTGCGAAAGATTTCCTAAGGCAATATAAGTTTAATACAGCTACGACCCCGACGAGGGAAGATCTGCTACGAACTCTAAAAGCGAGGGGTGCAACAATCAAAACGTACGCCCAGAGGTGGCGAGCTTTGGCGACCCAAGTAAAACCGCCAATCCCAAAGGAGGAGTTGATTGACTTGTTCTTAAAAGTGCTTCCGTACGAATACTTTGATAGATTGAACACTTCCGGATGTCAAACCTTTACACACTTGATAAAGGTGGCCGAGAGACTTGAGTGGGCCTTAAGAGAGAGGAGGCCGCATAAAACTTCTACGAGAAAGCAATACCCTCCGAAAAAAGAAAGAGAAACTAGGCTCGACATAGCCTTCATATCAGACCCCCATAAGCCCAAGGTGTTCAATAACTCCAA
The DNA here is from genome assembly GCA_021437785.1 of Rhodomyrtus psidioides. NCBI lineage: Eukaryota > Viridiplantae > Streptophyta > Magnoliopsida > Myrtales > Myrtaceae > Rhodomyrtus > Rhodomyrtus psidioides. The sequence continues at coordinate 15,652,980 of JAILYB010000002.1, forward strand.
TCAGACCAAGGGAGGATCATCATAGTCAACGCCAAAAGGGCAAGAGCCTAGGAAGAGGCACCCTCAAAAGCATTTTCTCAGCTCCCGAGACCTTTATCCGGACTGCTCCCGATGCTACTAGAACAACACTTGGTGGTAAAAGAACCCCCTAGAGTGAATCTTGTTAAATATCCTTGTTTTGATAAGAACCAGACCTGTGTCTACTACATGGGTGAAAGAGGACACAACGTAGATAATTGCTATATCCTTAAGCTGAAGGTGCAAGCTTTGATCGACGGTCAAATTTTGAAGTTCGATGATATGGCTCCGAATGTGCAAGAGAATCTGCTTCCTGATCACCAAACAGTAGGAGCAATATTCACTAATGAAGAGGAAAACCAGCTTGAACTGAAGATGGATATACTTAAGCTAACTAACATTCTGGCGATCGGTTCATTATATCCAAAAGAGGGAGAAGTGTCCGCTGACAGGAAAAAGTTGTGTATCGCCAAGATGATGAGCTTGGGGATAATGTCGAGCGTTACCGATGAAAGATTCGAAGGAGTTAAGGCCTCTGTAAGCTTGGAATGGAACCAGTTTGTAGTTGAAACTGAATAGGGAAGCATGTGGAATGTCCCACATGAAAGTCTGGTAGGCGACCTTGAGTTGATTGTCAAACCAGAAAAAAGAACTTGACGAGGATTAACTAGAAGCTAGCAGGCGAAGTCTAACAGATCGCAGATTTGTAGCTAAAGCGCTAAAGAGGGGCGAAGTCATAGACAATCTGGGTGAAGATTCTGGGGGATACAACTTTAAAGTGAAATATTCGACTCAATCTAGTTTCTATCAAAGAATTGAGGATATCATACCCGATGGGTGGGGAGGTATGGATAATCATATTCAACCAGAGATCTCGAAGGATGTCGTAAAGCCTTTTACGAAGGAACCTGAATCGTCGCTTGACCAGACGATAGACGCCAAGCTCAACGCAGAGCAGTACGTCAAGGTGGAGAGATCAAAAGCTCAGCGGCAAAACTCAGTCAAACCATTCAAGGGAATGAGAAAACACCCGAAATTTGCGATGACAGCAGAACTACGTAATATTAACAGGCATCATCAGCTAGAATACGAAATTGTCACAAAAGACCTTGGCGACACTGTGGCAATGATTGAAGATGCTACGACTGTGGTGATCAAACTAGAAGAGCTCGATAGCTTGAGTTAGGAAGAGGATTGTTTGATTAAACCTGTTGTGATTCGATTGCCGAGGGAGGAAGCAGATGATAAAATTGAACCAGAGGCATCTTGCCTGACGACAGTAACTATAAAAGTTCCTCAGGTAGAAGACTACGACCCTAAGGCAGTCTATTGGGACTATGGGACGAAAGAAGTAGATGTTGTAATGAGGTCTGGACGATTTTATGCCCCTTGGGAAGGCGAGTCCGAAAAGAAAGAAGTTTCAAAGGAAGACGCAGAAAAACTCATGTCCATCGTTAAAACCAGTGAGTTTGAAGTGATAGAGCAATTAAGGAAGATGCCGGCCCAAATATCTCTGTTAGATTTGTTCATCAACTCAGAGAAACACAAAGATGCACTATTGAAGATACTAAATGAGGTGCATGTCCCTGAAACTATTAATGATGTGCATTTAGGGGACTTTGTGGGGGCAATCCTTCTAAAAGATCAATTAAGCTTCTCAGATGAAGACTTCTCCATGGAAGGGAGAGAGCACAACAAGGCTTTATACATTACGGCACAATGTAACGGAAAGAGAATAGAGCACGTGCTAATCGACAACGGATCCACTTTTAACATCTGCCCTTTAGCTACAGTGAGGAGTTTGGGCATCAAAGAAGAGATGATTAAAACCTCCAAAAATAGCTATGAGAGCTTTTGATGGATTGAAGAAGACAGTGGTAGGCGAGATTGAGCTGGATGTACTCATCGGCCCAACTAAATTCTCCATAAACTTCCAAGTGATGGATTTGCCGAGCGCATTCGGGTTCCTGTTAGGAAGACCTTGGATTCATGTGGCTGGAGCCGTACCTTCAAGCCTACATCAAAAAGTACGATTCGTAATGGATGGGAAGGTGGTTACCATACATGGAGAAATTGATCTCCCAGCATATCAAAATAGCGATATTCCTTACATCGAGCCAGAGGTTAAGCTGGAAGCAAGCTACCATTCCTTAGAGTTGGTGGCAGTGGTCCACACTCCCGTAGGGGCAAGATTGAAAGCTCCTTTTATCTCTGAAGCCAACCTTTTACCAGCTAAGATGCTACTGGCATACAGGTACAACCCAAGAGAAGAGCTAGGCAAGTATGGTCAAGGAATCAACACTCATCTACAGTTAAAATTCAACGAGCACAAAATGGACTTGGGATATCAGAAAACCCGCATTGGTGAGCCTACCTCTAAGATAGCATGTGGCGTCCCAGACCGCCACCCTACGGTCATAGGTCTCTAATAACGATAATTAGAGGTAAACTAATAATAATCAATAGACTAAGGTCTATGATCCACATGCCACAAATAAAACAAGACGATCTTTAATAAAATTTAAACAACTCAGAAAAATAACATGAGGCAATCAAACATAAGGACTACAACTTTTATTTAATAACATCATACATGACCACATAGGAGTTCATATATATAAAACAAAAGATGACTCTGGTCGTCGATCCATAGGCATACTGGGATGGCAAAAAAAAAAACTACTCCATCAACCTCAGTAGTCGCCTACACCAAAAAGTCGCTAAGACTGTCTCCAGTCCTCAATCCTCCTCGAACTGGTCAGTAGGGAACATCTCCTCATCCTCGGACTCCTCGAGTGGCTCGGGCGGCGGAACGTAAACATCTGGCATAGCAGGCTCTAGAGGAGGAGGGATAGGTGCAGCGACAGCAACAACAGCAGCAGCAGGTGGAGGAGGCACAGGGGCTACAGGAGGCACGACCACGGGAGGTGCAGGCACTACAGGCTCGAGAGGAGCTGGGGGTGCATCAAAAGTACTCTCGGAAAATGGACCTACCAATCTATTACCTACTCGTATATAGATAGCATACCAACGATATATGGTCAAAGCGGGCTCTCCCTCATCGACCCACATAGTATGAACATGCACTACAAGTTTCAGATGCGGTATATCAAGGTGTATCATATTACGATAGTAGGAATCATAGTAATATGGAACTCCAAAACGCCTATGAACTGTCGCCATGGATGCTAATCTGAAAATGTGTCCACAAATGTGGGTTAGCGCGACAGCTAGCAAGAAAACATTCAATCTCACCGTAGGGGTCCTACGACTCCCTAGGACAACTATAAAACAATTCTATAACGGTATAATACAGTAGCATCACTAAGATGAAACAAGAATCACGTAATGCAGAAATGCCATGATATCATGAAAATGACATGCTCTTCGCTCATACAACCATCGCCAAGCCCAATGGCTTGCGACCTCTACTCCAGGGCGTCCTCGACGCATGGTACGGTTCTACCCCGCACACAGCTCAGGGTCATCAAGCACGTACAAATCCCCGCACACAGCCTAGGGGCGTCATCTCGATTCAGTGCACTGAAGAGAAAATACTCCACATATCTCATCAGATATCAATTAGGTACCATGTACCAATGCATGCTCGACCATGATTCACATGATTCTCATTGTCAATTCTACAAATCATGTCTCAGTGTTCGATCAATCAAACCAGCATGCATGTTCTCAATAATACGAATATGAAGGCTATCAACACAGTGTTTAATTAAGCAAGGCATTACGATCAGTATTGAATCGATCAAGAAAACAAACAATTCCAACGAGGAATCTAATCAAGCCTCAACCTTAATATCCTTAAGACGTCTTCCTTTAGTCTCTTCGAAGAAAGGGCATTAGGCTAACTCGAATATCAGACATTTTCCTCATTGATTCAAGTCATAAAATCATTATGTTTCGAGCCTTGATCAGTCACGATTTTTACCCCAATATGAGCCTAATACTCTTCAATTCTTCCGGCCATACAACCCTACATAACGTAGTAACATAATTTCACAATATCCAAAAATGATCGTACATATTAAGATAGATTTTACAACAACACTAGGACAGAACAGATTTTCTATCTTGAAACCGCGCACAAAATTCTGTCCTAACCTAAAATCAGTCCACTTTCTTCTCGACCCGACCGGCTCACTCAAAATCTCACCATTATTGGACTTGACACTTAGTAAGACAACACACGATAAAGCAATGTAGCTCGATTTAACCCCCATTGACACTTGAACCAAAAAAGTACAGGTTTTCTCTAGACCGCCAGTCGCCGAGACTCCAAACTACAAAGTCAAGTCCAAACTTCTTCTACTAGGTCATCCATTGCCACATTCCCGAATCCTCACACCTTTTCTTCATCAATAGACTTGACACGTAACAATGTAGCTCGAACCAACTTCATTTACACGATTAAACGGAATAGGACAGCAGGATAGCCAAATTTCGTTTCTGTCTTACACATGCGATTTTACCAAGTTTTACTCCAATCTAGCTAGGCAATCATACAACCACGACAAACCAACATGCTCAGCAAGTTCTACTTCCGATTTAAGCGAACTAACTTCAACTCGAAACCTAAAACAGAATCGTAACCATCTGACGCTACATCAAGCCATATGAGGAGTTTTGATCTAAAAATTCCTCATTTCGATTTTTCTAACAAAACGATCGCACAATGTACTCTAACCTATGACAAGATTGAAGGGATTCTTGCTTTCGGTAGCTTGTTCTTTGCTCGAGTTCGTCACCTTCTTCCTCTTGATTCCTCGACAATGCCGAGCCACCTCTTCTTCCCTTTCTCTTGCTCTCGGTCGTTCACTTGCTCACTCTCTCTCACGAACACTCTCTCTCCCTCTAGCTTGCTTGGCCGAAGAAATAGAAAAAGTGAAGGAGAAGATGAAGAGTTCCCTTTTGTTGCATGCCCATGGAAGTTTTCGAGTGACACTTGTCACACATGCACCTTTTCCCCATAGCCATGCGCCACCTTGCATTACCCCCATTGGTGATCAATCATTTCTTGAAATCTTGATGAGGCTTCCCACCAATGGCTTTTCTTGTGTTTTCCCAAGGGTGGTCGGCCAATGGTGTTCCATGCAAGAGAAGACTCATGCGCCACTTGTCTTGTTCTTGAGGATTTTAAAAAAATCTAGCGGAAAGATCTTCAAGAGACATATGCCCAATGGATGATCTTGCCTCTTCCCTAGGCTTCTTGAACAACCGAATTTCATAGAGCTTTGAGGCATGGCCGCCACTTGTCCTTACCCTAAGTGGTTAATAATCATTGTGGGATTTTATGGGGATTTCATGTAAAAAAGGTCATAGGCGCCACTTCCTTCATGGTTTCTAGTGGTCGGCAATCTAGGGAAAATTGTGATGGACAAGAGCTAATGATTGATTTCCTTTCTTACATCCTCCCCATGTCTATTCGGTCGATGTGCTTCTATGCAAGGAAAATAAAGGCGCCGCTTGCACTCTTCCCTAATGGCCGAATATAATCTTAGAATTTAGTAGGGATTGGCACAATAATACTTGCCATTTCCTAAGTGAAATCCACTAATAATTTCTCATGCAATAAGACTATGGGCGCTACTTAGTATTCCCCTCATGGTCGCCCTATTCTCATCCACCAAGCTTAGTAAATTTCGAATATAGGCCCTATGTACAAGAATCCTCATCTCGCAGGCCTCTTCAGCGAATCTTCTAATTCCCAATTCCTTGCGTCAAGAGTCAGCTTCAAAACCCATTTGACCATTTCTGGTCTTTAGGGATCTAGTAAACAGGGGATGACACATAGCAGGCCGAGGCCGAGGCAAGAGCTAGGGACGCCATGGAAGCAAGAAAAATCAGAAAGACTCATTCATTGGTTCCCCAGTGTGACATTCTAAATTCCTGCCATTTTGAGACTATGGAATGAGAAATATCTATCGATGTATTTCAGTTTTATCTTGCTCGGACCTGATCAATTCGAGTTAATTGACCAGAAAGGGAAAGGATAACGCATGACAAGTACGTGGACTTGGGAAACTCGAAAAAGGAAATGACACTTTGACCATAAGGATTGTCGAGGGAACATTTAGAACCATTAAAGGCCGATCAAATAACGATTAAGGAATCCATTGCTAGTGTTATACGATTGGAACACGGGTGATGTCGTTTAACCAATGTATAATTTGCAAAGTTTTCCTAAATCGAACAATGACGATCGACACCGTCGAAACTAGTAATAGACCATCGCAATTACATGACAACCAAAGCCGTCATAACTTGAGTCGTCCTAAGTGTGACGAGAGTCACAGAGTCGATACGCGTAACGTCTGCAAAATCCGCCCATTAGTTTGAGATAAACTGAAGAAGCGATCGACGAGTGAACGATCATGAAATGGAAGCTTGAATTGGCAAATGGAAATGAAGAATTTCAAAATTAGAAAAGGATTTGACGTCTTCCTGCTAATGGCTATTCAAAGTGAAAAAAATGAAGTTTCGGACAAAAAATGACAAATGACCGTTTTACCCCTCGCCTATTTATCTTTGCCTTAAGGAAGTTGGGAGGACAAAATGGTCGTTTCTCCCACACTTAGAGGCTGTAGAAAATAATTGGAGAAGAAGGCAAGGAAAGTCAATGAGGGTCAATGGCCATTGGATCAATAATTGGTGCAAGGACAAGTGTCAAGCTAGGGTTAACTTGGCATTAAATACCCACCTTGTCAATCTTTGCCTCAATTATATGTGTGAAACACCCAATTTACAGCCCTTTGGTCGTGGATGACACTCCCCCACCATTTCCCTTAAGTTTTTCTCTCTTTTTCCTTCTTACCAAAAAAACACTGCCGGAAGACAGTTTCTGAGCCCCATGTTCGGTCCGTACGACCGGCCCCTTCCGTCGTCTCCTTGCCACTGCCGATTACCACAGGTCATTTCAGGATGTCCTTGACATTTTTCCGTTGGTTTCATGATTTTTAGAGGTCTGGTTGATTTATAGTAATTTTTGGAAGAAAAGCGGACGGATTCTGAGCTAGCTGAGGAGAAGTGTTGGTTCTAGCTCTTAGAAATTCCAAATGACTCACTTTTTTAGGAGTGCTTCATAACATCTAGTACTATGTTTAGATGGTTTATGACTGCAATTAGAGGGCTTTAGAATGAGTTTTATGGCTAATTTGAGGTGGTCTTTACCGAACAGATTCTGCCTCCTCCGACCGGTAGAGGATCCGTGAGCTTTTGAAGTCCGCCGAGGTGTTGCCTTGCCCCGAAACTTGTTGGTAAGACACCTTAAGGCATGATATTACATGTTAGCGAAAGATAGATGAGTTGACTGGAGTTTTGATGGTTGGTTTGTATGGAAACTTGTTGGAACAGAATATGCCCTGCTTTGGACAGATTGGGATCCGAAGGTTGTTGCTGTACTTGGAGGAGTTCGTTGGCTTAATTAGCTAGGTAAGAAGACTTCGAACCTTTTGTTAGGATCTTGAGTCACTAAAGGGTGGAATTTTGGTGGAATTGAAAGGGTTTAAAGGGCGGTTTTTGGCGTGAAAAACATGAGGGACCCGAAAGCTATGCAATCCCGTTTTCAGAGCGCACCGTTTTTAAAACGAGTCGTTCTAAGTCATTTTATGTCCAAATTGAGTACCGTTTTAGCCCACACGACCGTAAGATCTTGAAGAACAAGATTCTAAAATTTTTTTCCCAAAAATTCAGTAAAACAATTACAGTTTTCATGAGAATGAACCTGGTCGTGGTGGGTAGTCCTGTGGATTGGGGTCATTGATGACTTTCTTGATTGAATGTTCCTTAAACATGCCTAGGGAGTGTCTAGTTGATGCTGTGATTGTTTGATGATGAAATGCTAGGTGAGAAAATGGGCATGTGTTAATTAATTGGGATTCAATCGAGGGCTTTAATGTTCGATTTCACAATTGGTGTCGAATGATGCATAGTGTGACAAGATGCATGTGTATGATGGCCAAATGACATGTTTTAATTAATGAACTGGATGTGCTTGAATGAGTGCCTTAAATGGCGATGGCATGAATTTGGTTGTGATTGTGAAATTGGGATTAATGAAATGATCCACAATGATGTTTTATGGCCAATACATTGAGCTGGGGAGGGAGTTACTCCCAATGACATGATGAGGTCTTGCGGCTAGAGAGTCCTACCTTGACCGAATCATCTCGAAGGCTGTAAGGATCGAGAGTCAGGTAGCGGCCGAATCATCTTTAGGTCCGGACGCGAGAGTCCTATAGTCGACCGAATCATCTCGATGGCGCGGAGTGTCAAGAGTCGCTATAGAGACCGAATCATCTCGCAACGAGAGTCATGATGACCGAATCATCTCGATAAGACGTTGAGAGTCATGTGATTGACTGAATCATCACGCGGCCCCAAGTAGGGCGGCCCTCGGTGGGCGTAAAGAAGATAAAATACTAAAACATGGTTCTTGATATGTTTCCGAGTATGTATGCTTGTATTGGCTGGAATGCTTGGGATGCCTAGAGTGCATGGAATGTTTATTATGCCTGTATGGCTTGAGAAACTCAGATTGGAAAGTGAAAGTATGAAAGAAATGAACCTAGTGCCTGATATGCCTGAGTTGCTTTATTATGCCAATTGCTTGAATGTCATGTGTAAAAAGTATTTTGCCAAAACTTGCATATTTTCAAATGTGCCTTGAGGTACCAATTGTCTAGCTTAGGGTTAGGGTTAACTTACTGAGATTATTATCTCACCCTGTCGTGGGACCAATAATTTCAGACCCAAAACCCTAAAGGTGCCTAGATGAAGAAGAAGAGGAAGAGGAGGAAGATGAAGATGAGTCTGTCTAGTTTATGAAATTCTTTTTGAGAATTCTCTTTTGTGGTCCTATAGTGCCTTGCTCTGCACCCTACCCCCTTTTGTTGTAATAGACCATTTTATTTTGTAAAGCAATGTGTGTTGGCTTTTAAATCCTAGGTCACCTTATGTTTGTTATTATGTCTGGGATTTTGTTTTCACTTCCGCATGTGCTTACCATATCACACTCTACGAGTTAGCCGTCGGATCCTATGTTATCCTATTTATATTGACGGCCGTGTGGGATGTTGGCGTGCCCGCCGGGGTCAGGGCGTGACATCACCGTTTAAGTGGTATCAGCGCGAGGTTTGCTCGATCCAATCTTTTCGATGTCTTGTGTGATAAGGAGTGGTGACTATAGGATGGTTGGGTAGTGAAACTCTAAGGGGATTTGCTAGAGTTAGACACGAAATGCATGACATATGAATTGGCGCTTGTGATTGGCATTGTGTTCAGGCATGACTGGTTGTGATCTGTTCATATGCTTGAAAGCTGGTTGCGATTTTGCTAATACGTAGATGCGTCTGGACCTGAGGTATGAGTGAAATCTCCCTGTTGTGATGCCTCTGATTGTTTGAGTTGTGATGAATGCCTAGCTGTGATTGTTAAGGTGATACGTAGCCTGGAGTTGTTAGACTTAAGTGAGTGACTTAGGTCTCTAATTCCTGAATGAAATTATAGTGGTCCAGGTTTGTGGAAACTAGCGAGATGAGCAACCGAGGTAGGAACAGTAGAGGAGCGTCTAGCTCGAGAGCACCAGCGGCCGAGGATCCAAGAGTTGATGGAGTCTTGAGGGTGCTGGAGCAAATTGGAGAGATAATGGGAAAGAAAGCCCAAGATAGGGCTGCTGCGGCCCTTCGACAGGCTGAAGATAGAGCGGAGATAATAGCTCAGGCTGCCAAAGCTGCAGTAGCTTCTGTGAACCTAGCGAATGGAAATAATGGCCAAGGAATGGGAGGTGGCAATGTACAAGGCCCTGAGAATCGTGCTATGGGTCAATTGATGGAGCAATTTCTGAAGCCGAAACCATCGAGGTTTGATGGCTGAGGAGACCTTGAGTTAGCTCCGAGATGGATTGAAGAGCTGGAGAAAGCATTTACAGTTTTAGGTTGCACTAAAGCTGAGAATGTGACCCTAGCGGCCTACCAGCTCTAAGGAACTGCGAATGATTGGTGGAAGGCCACCAAGGGAATGGTTTTTCCTGAAGGGACTGAACCGACGTGGGCACCTTTTGGTGAGACTTTTAATGTGAAATATTTCTCTGAAGCTGCCCAAGAACAAAGTTGGCTGAATTCCAAAATCTTCGCCAGAATCAAATGACTGTTGATTAGTGTGAGGCGGAATTTGCAAGGTTGTTGAAGTATGCACCAAGGATGGTGGAGAATTCGTGGGATCGGGCGAGAAGGTTCCGAGATGGATTGAGGCCCGATATTCGCAGCCAGATGATCTCAATGAACCTGAGGGATTACAATGAGATCTATACCAGGAGCCAGATGATTGAAAGAGATATGAGGAATAGAGGAATTTCCTCTGGACCGCGGTTTAATCTAGTTAGAGATAATTGGAATTTGGGCAAAGGTCCGATGGTGAACAACAAGAGGTTTGTTCCCCCAGTTAAGAGGAATATCGTGAAGCCTGCTCACCAGAACAACTGGAGTTGTCGCCTTTGTGGGCGAAGGCATGGAAGTAGACCATGTCCAAGGCAAATGGGAGGATGTTTCAAGTGTAGCAAGATGGGCCACAAGGCAAAGGAATGTAGACAACAAAATGTAGGTCCTCAGTATCAACCGCTACGAGCTCAATAGGGACCACAAGCTGGAGCTGCACCATAGGCCAATCAAAATAGGCCGCCAGCTCAAGGAATGGTGTATGCTGTAGCCCGCAGGGAGGCGGAGGAGACACCTGGCGTGGTCACGGGTAAGATCTCTCTCTGTGATCATGCTGCTTATGCCTTGTTTGACCCTAGAACGTCGCATTCGTTTGTGTCTGCCCAGTTTGCTAATTTGACTGAAATGAAATTGGAACCGTTGGATGTTATCTTGCATGTGACAACACCCTTAATGGATAAAGTACTTGTTTCACTAGGATGCCGGAATTGTAAGATAGTTATCGGAGGTAGTGAAAGACGAATAGATTTGGCTGTGTTGCCCATATTTGATTTTGATGTCATTGTTGGAATGGACTGGCTGAGTAAAAAAGGGGCTGTAATGGATTGTGGTAGTAGGGTAATTCGATTTAGTCCTGTCGATCGCCCTAGTTTCGAGTTTGTGGGGAGCCGAGGAGGAACCTCGATTCCTTTGGTTTCGTCACTAGAGGTGACTAAACTATTGAATGAAGGATGTGAGGCTTATTTAGCCATTGTGGTGGATACAACGATTGAGGAGCCTAAGCTAGAAGAAATAGCAATGGTACATGAATTCTCTGATGTATTTCCTCATGAGTTGCCTGGTTTACCACCTGAAAGAGAAGTGGAGTTCTCGATTGAATTAGCCCCTGGGACGGAACCAATTTCGAAAGCACCATATAGGATGTCTTTGTCGGAATTAAAGGAATTAAAGGTACAGATGCATGAATTACTAGGCAAGGGATTCATTCGTCCAAGTGCGTCGCCTTGGGGTGCACTTGTGTTATTTGTGAAGAAAAAGGATGGGTCATTGAGTCTGTGCATTGACTATAGGCAACTGAATCACGTTACTATTAAGAACAAGTATCCATTGCCAAGGATAGATGACTTGTTCGATCAGTTGCAAGGAGCGTCCGTGTTCTCTAAGATTGACTTAAGGCCATGTTATCATCAGTTGAGGTTCAAGAAGGAGGATATACCGAAAACGGATTTTAGGACGAGGTATGGACATTACGAGTTTACCGTCATGCCGTTTGAGTTGATTAACGCCCCAGCTGCATTTATGGATTTGATGCATCGAGTATTCAAGGAGTATCTGGATCAATTTGTTATCGTCTTCATTGATGATATTTTGATTTACTCGAGGTGCAATGAGGATCATGAACGACATTTGCGGATTGTCTTACAGACCTTAAGGGAACACTCGCTCTATGCTAAATTTAGTAAGTGCGAGTTCTGGTTGAATAAGGTAGCGTTTCTTGGTCACGTAGTGTCTGGGGAAGGAATCTCCATGGATCCTTCGAAGATCGAGGCAGTTATGAATTGGCCTAGACCTACAACAGTCACGGAAGTCCGAAGTTTTCTAGGATTGGCAGGTTACTATAGACGCTTTGTAGATATTCTCATCTATAGCTATTCCGTTAACGAGGTTGACTAAGAAAGATACACGGTTTGAATGGACGTACAAATGTGAAAGGAGTTTTCAGGAGCTTAAGCGACGTTTGATGACTGCACCAATACTGACAATTCCGTCTGGTCCTGGAGGATATGAGATTTATAGTGATAAGTCGTTAAAGGGACTAGGATGCGTCCTAATGCAACATGGGAAAGTAGTGGCGTATGCGTCGCGTCAGTTGAGACTTCATGAGATGAACTACCCGACGCACGATTTGGAATTGGCCGCAATTATTTTTGCGTTAAAGATTTGGAGACATTATTTGTGTGGTGAGAAGTTCCAGATTTATATGGATCATCATAGTCTAAAATATTTGTTCTCTCAAAAGGAATTAAATATGAGGCAACTTAGGTGGATGGAGTTGCTTAAATACTACGACTGTGATATTCTATACCGCCTTGGAAAGGCTAACAGGGTAGCAGATGCCCTTAGTCGAAAGTCGAGAATTGCGCATCTGTTGGTCAAGGATGGTCTGTACTGGAAAGACTGAGAGATTCAGAGTTTGAGTTGGAAGTTTGCCGATTGTCAAGTTTGATAGCAACTTTGAGAGTCGAACCGGAAATACAGGAGAGGATTAAGGCATTGCAATCCACGGGCCCTGATATACAGAAGATTCTGGAAATGGATGCGGACAAGAGGAAGTCTGACTTCCAAATATCTGAAGATGGAATACTGAAGTTCCGAGGACAACTATGTGTACCCAATGACGAGGAACTTAAGGAAAAGATTTTGTCTGAAGCTCACAGGAGCAATTATAGTATTCATCCGGGTAGCACAAAGATGTACCAGAACTTACGTCAGCATTATTGGTGGAATGGGATGAAGTGAACGTGGCTAAGCACGTAGCTAAGTGTTTGATGTGTCAGCAAGTGAAAGCGCAGCATTGTAAACCTGGTGGCATGTTGCAACCTTTGGAGATCCCCGAATGGAAGTGGGAACATATCACCATGGATTTTGTCATGGGCTTGCCGAGGAGTCAAAGAGGTCATGATTCAATTTGGGTAATAATGACAAATTGACCAAGTCCGCTCATTTCCTGCCTATGCGAAAGGATTTCGCAATGGATAGATATGCTGATTTGTAAATGCGACATGTAGTACGACTTCATGGAGTGCCTGTGACAATAACGTCAGATAGAGATCCTAACTTTACTGCGAATTTTTGGAAGAGTCTACAAGATGCCATGGGAACGAAATTGCAGTTTAGTACGGCGTACCATCCACAAACCGCCGGACAGTCTGAGAGGACGATTCAGACGTTAGAGGATATGCTGCGAGCATGTGTTATTGATTTTAAAGGTGGATGGGAGGAGAAACTGCACTTAGTGGAATTTGCATATAATAACAGCTATCAGCAAAGTATCGGAATGGCACCGTTCGAAGCACTGTATGGTAGAGCGTGTAGGACTCCGATATGCTGGGACGAAGTTGGTGAGAGGAGTATGACAAACCCAGAATTGGTGGAGCAATCAGTTGAGGCTGTTAAGATCATTCGAGAAAGGCTTAAGACGGCCCAGAGTCGCTAGAAAAGCTATGCAGATAAGCGACGAAGGCCTTTGGAATTTCAAGTGGGTGACCATATCTTTCTCAAGGTGTCACCTATGCGAGGATTATCTCGATTTTGAAAGAAGGGACAGCTGAGTCCAAGGTACATAGGTCCATTTGAGATATTAGAAAAGATTGGGACTTTAGCTTATCGTCTTGCCTTGCCGCCACGCTTATCGCAAGTTCATAATATGTTTCATGTGTCGATGTTGAGGAAATATGAACCAGACATGACTCATGTACTGGATCATGAAGTCATCGAAGTGGACGATAAGATATCGTATGTGGAAAGGCCAATACGAGTTGAAGATCGAAAGGAGCAAGTCCTGAGGAACAAGATGATTCCACTCGTCAAGGTGATCTGGGAACACCATGGAACGGAAGGCGCTACCTGGGAAAGCGAAGAAGTGATGAGGTGCCAGTACCCCCATTTATTTCAATAGATCTGGGTTATTACAAATTTCGAGGATGAAATTTTTGTAAGGGGGAAGAGTTGTGACATTCTGAATTCCTGCCATTTTGAGACTATGGAATGAGAAATATCTATCGATGTATTTCATCTCGCTCGGACCTGATCAATTCAAGTTAACTGATCATAAATGGAAAGGCTAACGCATGACAAGTACGTGGACCTGGGAAACTCGAAAAAGGAAATGACGCTTTGACCAAAAGGATTGCCGAGGGAACATTTAGAACCATTAAAGGCTGATCAAATAACGATTAAGGAATCCATTGCTAGCGTTATACGATTGGAACACGGGTGATGCCGTTTAACCAATGTATAATTTGCGAAGTTTTCCTAAATCGAACAATGATGATCGAGACCGTCGAAACTAGTAATGAACCCTCGCAATTTCATGACAACCAAAGCCGTCATAACTTGAGTTGTCCTAAGTGTGACGAGAGTCATAGAGTCGATACGCGTAATGTCTGCAAAATCCGCCCGTTAGTTTGAGATAAACTGAAGACACGATCGCTGAGTGAACGATCATGAAATGGAAGCTCGAATTGGCAAATGGAAATGAAGAATTTCAAAATTGAAAAAGGATTTGACGTCTTCCCGCTAATGGCTATTCAAAGTGAAAAAAAATGAAGTTTCGGACGAAAAATGACAAATGACTGTTTTACCCCTCGCCTATTTATCTTTGCCTTAAGTAAGTTGGGAGGACAAAATGGTCATTTTTCCCACACTTAGAGGCTGCCGAAAATACTTGGAGAAGAAGGCAAGGAAAGTCAATGAGGGTCAATGGCCATTGGATCAATAATTGGTGCAAGGACAAGTATCAAGCTAGGGTTAACTTGGCATTAAGTACCCATCTAATCCCATCTTGTCAATATTTGCCTCAATTATAAGTGTGAAACACCCAATTTACAGCCCTTTGGTCGTGGATGACACTCCCCCACCATTTCCCTTAAGTTTTTCTCTCTTTTTCCTTCTTACAAAAAAAAAAAAAAACTGCCGGAAGACAGTTTCTGAACCCCCTGTTCGATCCGTACGATCGGCATCTCCCGTCGTCGCCTCGCCGCTGCCGATTACCACAGGTTAGTTCAGGATGTCCTTGACATTTACAGTTGGTTTCATGATTTTTGGAGGTCTGATTGATTTATGGTGATTTTTGGAAGAAACGCGGACGGATTCTGAGCTAGCTGAGGAGAAGTGTTGGTTCTAGCTCTTAGAAATTCCAAATGACCTCAAAGTTTTTCGAAAAGCTTCATAACATCTAGTACTATGTTTAGATGGTTTATGGCTGCAAATAGAGAGCTTTAGAATGAGTTTTATGGCTAATTTGAGGTGGTCTTTACCAAACATATTATGCCTCCTCCGACCGGTAGAGGATCCGTGAGCTTTTGAGGTCCGCCGAGGTGTTGCCTTGCCCCGAAACTTGTTGGTAAGACACCCTAAGACATGATATTACATGTTAGCGAACGATAGATGAGTTAGATTGGAGTTTTGATGGTTGGTTTGTATGGAAACTTGTTGGAACATAATCTGCCCTGCTTTGGACAGATTGGGATCTGAAGGTTGTTGTTGTGCTTGGAGGAGTTCGTCGGCTTAATTAGCTAGGTAAGAAGACTTCGAACCTTTTGTTAGGATCTTGAGTCACTAAAGGGTGGAATTTTGGTGGAATTGAAAGGGTTTAAAAGGCGGTTTTTTGCGTGAAAAACATGAGGGACCCGAAAGCTATGCAATCCCGTTTTCAGCACGCACCGTTTTTAAAATGAGTCGTTCTAAGTCATCCGATTTCCAAATTGAGTACCGTTTTCGCCCACACGACCGTAAGATCTTGAAGAACAAGATTCTAAAATTTTTTTCCCAAAAATTCAGTACAAAAATTACAGTTTTCATGTGAATGAACCTGGTCGTGGTGGGTAGTCCTGTGGATTGGGGTCATTGATGACTTTCTTGATTGAATGTTCCTTAAACATGCCTAGGGAGTGTCTAGTTGATGCTGTGATTGTTTGATGATGAAATGCTATGTGAGAAAATGGGTATGTGTTAATTAATTGGGATTCAATCGAGGGCTTTAATGTTCGGTTTCGTAATTGGTGTCGAATGATGCATAGTGTGACAAGGTGCATTTGTATGATGGCCGAATGGCCTATTTTAATTGATGAACTGGATGTGCTTGAATGAGTGCCTTAAATGGCGATGGCATGAATTTGGTTGTGATTGTGAAATTGGGATTAATGAAATGATCCACAATGATGTTTTATGGCCAATGCATTGAGCTGGGGAGGGAGTTACTCCCAATGACCTGACGAGGTCTTGCGGCTGGAGAGTCCTACCTTGACCGAATCATCTCAAAGGCTGGAAGAATCGAGAGTCAGGTAGCGACCGAATCATCTCTAGGTCCGGACTCGAGAGTCCTATAGTCGACCGAATCATCTCGATGGCGCGGAGTGTCGAGAGTCGCTATAGAGACCGAATCATCTCGTACCAAGAGTCATGATGACCGAATCATCTCGATAAGACGTCGAGAGTCATATGATTGACTGAATCATCTCGCGGCCCCAAGTAGGGCGGCCCTCGGTGGGCGTAAAGTAGATAAAAGACTAAAACATGGTTCTTGATATGTTTCCGAGTATGTATGCTTGTATTGGCTGGAATGCTTGGCATGCCTAGAGTGCATGGAATGTTTATTATGCCTGTATGGCTTGAGAAACTCAGATTTGAAAGTGAAAGTATAAAAGAAATGAACCTGGTGTCTAATATGCCTGAGTTGCTTTATTATGCCAATTTCTTGAATGTCATGTGTGAAAAGCATTTTCTCAAAACTTGCATATTTTCAAATGTTCCTGGAGGTACCAATAGTCTAGCTTAGGGTTAGGGTTAACTTACTGAGATTATTATCTCACCCTGTCGTGGGACCAACAATTTCAGACCAAAAACCCTAAAGGTGCCTAGATGAAGAAGAAGAGGAAGAGGAGGAAGATGAAAATGAGTCTGTCTAGTTTATGAAATTCTTTTTGAGAATTCTCTTTTGTGGTCCTATAGTGCATTCCTCTGCACCCTACCCCCTTTTGTTGTAATAGACCATTTTATTTTGTAAAGCAATGTGTGTTGGCTTTTAAATCCTAGGTCACCTTATGTTTGCTATTATGTCTGGGATTTTATTTTCGCTTCCGCATCTGCTTACCATATCACACTCTACGAGTTAGCCGTCGGATCCTGGATTATCCTATTTATATTGACGGCCGTGTGGGATGTTGGCGTGCCCGCCGGGGTCGGGACGTGACACCCAGTGTGGCATCCCCCGTTTACGAGATTCCCAATGAGCAAGGATATCCAAAAGAGATTGGAGAGTTGACTTTAAGAACAAAGATCTAAGACCTCATTGTATTGGATTTAAGCAAGGTGGTCAAGTTATGTCAAGGTGACATACGTGAAAGTGAGTTAGGAAATTACCAAGGAATTGATTAATTTTGGATTGTCGTGGCTCAAGAGATATTACAAGGAATTGGTCGTGTACATTGAGGAATATGATGGATAGAAATTCGAGTCCCATTGACCAATTTCCCATCAAATGGAATTAAGGAAATATTAGGGAAAATCAATTGAGGAATTTCAAGTCAAAGGATTATAAAGCATTGGTTGAGATTTATAGTTCTAAGATCAAATTATTATCAAGTGGAAATCAATGAGGAAATTGGAGAATTAATTGGATCTATACCATGGCCGAATATATGAAGGAAATCGCCACCATTGGATTTATCTTGGGGAGCAAGGAAATGAATAAATGACCGATGGATCAAGAGCTCGTGAAGATTAAAATGAGCATGGTTGTGTGATTTAATTTCCCTAACCTTGGAGAACAAGGAATTCTCGGACAATGGGGGTAGAGACACTTGGCAAGATTATCCCATGTGCATGAATTTCCATTGGACGAATGACATTGGGAATAAGCAAGAGAATTTGATTGATCATTGGTTCATGGTCCCATCAAGATTATATTAGAATGACTTGTCACCATTGGGAGCATAGACACTTGGCGTAAATTTGAGAAAGAAATCATTATATTATGGGATATGAGATAAGTGTCAAATGAAGGGCTTCTTAAGACATGCAAGAGGACATTTGTGGGAGCATCATTGGCCTTAATGCAAGGTGGATTTACATGAAAAATGGCCACGATCCGAGAGCCCGTATTTCCGTTTTTCAGCACGCATCAAAATTAAAATGGCTCGATCGAAGTCGTCCGGAGTCCAAATTGAGCTCCGTTTTCTCCCACGCGACCGTAAGATCACGAAGTATATGAATCTGAGGCTTTTTCATCAAGGAAGTGGATGAAATATTGTCATTATATACGAGAGTGAACCTGGACATGATGAGAGGGGCAGATTCGAAGGCAATTGCATGTTCTACAACTGTCAAGGAAGGTTAGGCCATTTGGCACACATGCAAAAAGGATGTGTGATAATCGGACAAGTGGCGTGCTAAGAGAGGGATTTTAGCTAGGTGGCAAGGAAAATAAGTGAGGTGGAAAGATGAGACACTCCCTTAGGCGCATGGGAGGCAAGTGGCAAACATGCATGAGCTAGAATCGCATGTCCACCAAGTGGCGGTCCAAGAAATGCATGTCTTGCAAGTGTCAAATGGGAGGAGGTAATGTGGCAAGTGGAGACAACCATAAGAATGCATGAAGGGCAAGTGGCATGCATGCAAGGTAAATAGGCCAAATGGTGGTTTATCTTTCCGCATGTCCGCCAAGTGTCACGCGACTTGGTCCCCAAGTTGTCACAAAACTTGGTGACCACTCTTCCCTCAACTATAAATAGATGGCCTTAGAAATCAATTAAGGTTTTTGGCTCATTTAGCTCCTTAGACCGATCGAGAGAGTGAGAGAGAGAGAGAGAGAGAGACCGAGAGAGGGAAGAGCTGGTCGGTGCCCACCGAGAGGATTAGAGAGCTTGCAGACGAGTTTGAACGGCTTCACGACTTCAAAAAGGCAAGATATTCCTTCAATCTTGCTGTAGGATAGAAGTATTTTGTACGAATGACATCCTAGGAAGTTCGAATCAGATTTTTGGCTATACCATTCTGTTTTGTGGACCGATTGAGGTTAGTTCGAGTCTGGTCTGGTTTAGGCACGGGATCGACCTTGATTATGAGTTACATCGTGCTTTCCCGAACTGAATTATATATGAGCTAAACCTGGATGGCGTGGAAATTAGACTTATGAATCAGTAAGGAGCTTCGGGGCAGGTTCTTTTAAGGCAAAACTTGAATCTGTGGAATTCGGATCTAAATTGTGCTTCCTGTGTTGATAATTTTGTCGAGCCTTGTGTGATGAGAATCTGACCAAACTTCCTTCATGAAACTTGTTCATCACGTCCTTGACTATAACTTAATTTAATTTCGGAATTTTTGGATTTGAAGTGTTATTTATAATTTCCTTAGAACCACACGGGCTCAAGCTGTTTCTGACCAGTTTAGCTGAGACCCCTTACCGTTCGTGATTTTAAACTGATTTTTGGAAAATTATTTAGACCAACTTCCCTTCATGAAATTTTAAGAGGACATCTTTTGCTACAACGTAGAAATATTTGGGATTTTTCTGATCTGGTTAACCATACGAAACGTATTTATTTCTCTGACGTTGGCACTGATTTACTGAAGGTCAGATTTCCTCTAGATTTCATGAATCACTGCAACTTTTCTAAATGGGATTAATTCAAGATTTCTCGACACAATGTTTTCCAAGGTCTTAAGTACAACGTGGTAAAATTTGATGATTTTAGGAGCTCATCTACTATTTTTAAAATGGACAACTCGCGTAACTGCGCAGTGCTGAAATTCCCTGCTTGAGAATCGAGTTTGATTTCTTTAGCTTGATAAGAATGTGACTTGATTGGCTAGAACCTTGGTGACCCGAGAGCATCAAAGAGAGGAAGTGGTAGCCTTCTGGTCTTGATGATTCATTTCTCATGTGCTCTGCTTGATCAAAGAAATGCTAACTTTGATGCCTTGATTATTATGTCATATCTCATGTACATATCTTGATGAATTGGCATGCTCGTTTTGTTGGCCTGGCATTGTTATATCAATTGTAGAATTGATGGTGAAAATCTTGTGATTCATGGCTGAGCATGCATTGGCACATGGTGCCGCGCGCTATATGATGAGATATGTGGAGTAATTGCTCTTCAGTGCACTGAATTGAGATGACGACCCTGGGCTGTGTGCGGAGATTTGTACGCACTTGTGGATCCTGAGCTGTGTGCGGGGGAGAGTCGTACCATGCGTCGCGGAGCCCCGGAGAGTGGGATTGCAAGGTGGAACGCTTTGCAATGGTGTAAATGAGCGAAGAGCACGTCATTGCATATTGCATTGGCATTCTTATGGCTTCACATCCATCTTGCCTATTGATCATTGATTGATATTGTTACGTGATTATATGTCTCGATTATATGATGTCTTGTTAGTTTGTTTTAGGGAGTCTTAGGACCCCTATGGTAAGGTTGAATGTTTTTCTTGCTAGCCGTCGCGCTAACCCACGTTGTGGGAATATTTTTTTCAGATTTGAAGAATTGATAGTTGGGCTATGGGTTGGTATCAGAGTTGGAGGCTAGGAGGAGACCTGGGATGCCACATCCCGCTATAGTGGTATCAGAGCTTAGGTTAAATGGAGTGATAAGGTGCGCTAGTGGTTGAGGTAGTTTGTAGGTACGGACGCGTTTAGAACTTACAGTCACAATCACTTTTGCTTGCTATTTGATTGGTAGTAACTTGCTACTTAACAGTAAATATCGTTGGTGAATGACAAGTGAATTGGACGTTATGTCGAAAGGGTAATTCATCTACTGATAGGTTTGAAATGCGATGCTTGGTGGTTAGCCTCTTATGACTAATTTTGGATATGAAATTGCTAAGAATTAGCAATTGTGGATCATAGGCTTAAATATTTGAATTGATCTTGATGGATTAGTAATAGCCTTGTTATAAACCGACATTGTCAGAGCTTGATGGTCAGTTGGATATAACAGCTTTCGAATTATGGAATCGCTTCTT
Source organism: Rhodomyrtus psidioides (assembly GCA_021437785.1). NCBI lineage: Eukaryota > Viridiplantae > Streptophyta > Magnoliopsida > Myrtales > Myrtaceae > Rhodomyrtus > Rhodomyrtus psidioides. Next base: position 15,674,192 of record JAILYB010000002.1, read on the forward strand.
TGTATTGGATAACATTGGACGATGAGTCAGGAGTAATTGTGCATTGGTAGGCTTGAATTGTGAGGCTGGATGGATAGTCTAATATATTTGCTTTTGGGATTATAGAGTTGAGTCTTCAAGATTGACATTCTGGACTTAAAATGAAGTGAAGAATGCTTGAAAGTTATAGGCTTGAATATTTGCATTGATCTTGAGGGATTGGTGATAGTTTGATATAAAACTGACATTATCATGGTTCGATGGATAGTCTGATATATCCACTTTTGGGTTTAAGGAATCGCCTCTGTTCGATTGACATTTTTGGACTTAAGATGAAGTGAACGATACTTGGGAGTTATATGCTTGAATTTACATCATTGTATTGAGGATGATAGACATCGATTTGTATCTAAAGGCCATGAATGTGAATGTGGAACCATTACTCACGTGTTCGGAAGGGAGCATGTGGAGATTATCAAGCTTAGGTTTGAACTTGAAATTATGAATTGAGGTTTAGTAATTGACTTTGGATGACGACAATTTCTGAGGATAAGGTTTAGTAAGCTGGGTGCTTGTGAACCCATTAGGTTGAAAAGTCTTATTGGTTGGTTTTCATTGGAAGCTTATATCTCGCAACCCAATCGAGTGGGTATGTATCATGGTTGACGGATTTGGACATCCATAAGGAACACTGTCAAAGGAATGAAAAATTAATTCGCCCAATGGTATACCCTTGAGTTGATAAGAAGAGAAACCAATGGTCCTGAATTGGAGAAAATTTCATGGGTTAATGTCAACAAGATACACCTTCTTATACTTGATACAATCATCAAAGGCAACCCTAGATGAACTCTGCAATACTGTTTGGTTTAAGCCTGATACAACATTTTGGATAAGAAACTCTTGCAGGAATCAGAAAGGATAAGTCTAAGAAATTGAAGTTAGTTTTCGGATGGAGTGATGAAGTACTGAGTCTAAGGAGGATTGTTCTTGACTCATGCAGTCCTATACTTCATTTAATTGACAAGGAGATGCCAATTCCATATGCAATAAAGCAAGTCGAGGAATTGCCTAGAATAATATGTGCTTTTGGTCAGATAACATAATCTTCTTGGAAGGACTATCTGATAAGGGGTAAACCATCTATGCCTTGCTAAGCTAATTTAGATTTCAAGGAAGTGATATGAGAATGTCATGCCTCAGGAAGTGGCAATAGTGGTACAGACCAAGGTTAAGTGACTTGCCAAGGACAAATTGCCAAGGGAAACATCCCCCACATACTTGCCAACAAGTGGATGGAATTAAGGAGGATTAACTTACATGAGACCATGAAACGATTGAAACTTATTGGTTTAATTATGTGTCGTAGAGGTGCGAAGTGAGAATCAACCTATATGAATGGTTATTTTGGATAGACGAAAAGGATTATGAAGTCGATTTGGTATGGAAAAGAAATCAGATGGAGTTTCTTCATGGAGCGAGTTAGATTGTCATAATAAGAAAGGTAGCTCTCCTACATGGCATACAGACGAATTGACAATTCTCAAAATAAGAACGAGTAATGGATTTGCTCGAATTGAGATAAAAGATGAGCCCAAAGAGAGATTAGAAACTCTTGGGAGAAACAGAGGAATAGAAGAAAAAAAAAAGAGGAAGGAATTTCTTTTGGACGAATAAGATGGTGGTTCTTGAGGAAAAAGAGATGGCCTCGCAAGTACCAAATTTTACTAAGAGGTGTGGATTTCATGAACTTGTCAGTTTTGGATAAAAAGACTTTGGTCTTATTATTGACTTTGGTAAAGACGACAATAGCAAGATCCTCTGGAGAGCTCAAAAGGAAAATGAAGTATGGGATATGGGTGTTCATGGTACAAAATGTGGACCATTCGAAGGAAAGTTCACAGTAATTGATAATCACAAGGATTCCATTCAGTGGGCGAACTAGCTTGGGTGCTAGAAGGTCCATTAAGTGATAAAGAAAGACAAGAGCATATACATGGGTGTAGACAATGAAGACAATCATTTGACAAAGGTTGTTGATAATGGTAATATGAAATAAAAGAGAAGACGAATGTACTGATAGAGTTTAAGATTGAAGAACATAGTTAGTGGTGATTACGCTACGCTACAGATAAGAAGTTTTTATTGATCACTATTTAGGACTGGACGATACACATGATTAATTGTGGTTATAGAATTAGTGATCGACATTGGATTGGATGATAAGTCGACATGGAAACGACTTATTGATAAGATCGACTTATGAATGAGAATTATAACGAGACGACTGTTATTGGTGGAATCAGGCTTGAATGATGATGTACCTTGAAGGTTTTAGTTACCGATCTTTATTGAGGGCCTTGGAAGATGTAAGGTAAGATGATCACAAAGAAGTGAAGGATGAACGTTTGGATTGAGGGCCAATGTGATGGAATGCATATAATTTCGACTTGAATAGCGACCAGACTTGAGGTTATAGATTAACCATAAGTAATTGATCTTTAGTGCGATGGTCGCTTATGGTGTTAGAAAGTTTAGCTTAAGATAAAGAATTTTATGAAAGCGAGTGATGAAAAGAGTAAGGAGGACGTTCATGCATTGCACGGATTTGTTGCATTAAAATAAAATTTTGAGAAATGTGCATGCATGAGCAAATCATTGTTTTGTCGGACTTGACAAACTGTCTCTCGGTATGGGACGAGATTGATAGGATACCTACAAACCGTAAGACATGGTATGGGACATGTCGAGCGGGACTCAACTTCGTAGATGTGTGGTTTGGGGAAGGAATGTAACGACCCGGTCCGACGAGGGCGGGGAGTGATCGCCGGAGCAGGAAGGCTCGGACAAAGTGCGGCTCCTGGCAGGCTTCTAGGATGACGATGGGGGCAGGAATGAACCAAGCCATTCATTGAAAAAGATGGGTCTAGGTATCAAGCCAAGTCTGACCAATATTTAAAAGATGCATTGCATTAAAGTTGATTTGCAAAGTGACAATTATTTTCCAAAATACATGGCATTGCATATAGAGCGACGAATGAAAGTTGATGAGTGGATCGAGATGCTGGGAATGAACGATGCCTATGTGCCTTGTGGTGTTGGTGATAGTCAGTTGTGCCTCCAAACGTTAGTCGAATAGGACCTTGTTATTTGATCAAGATAGCCTTGAGATGATTTGTGACCCACACGAGCTAGCTAGCTAGCTAGAGATCGAGTAGTGTTGTGGTGGGTGTAAATTATGTGAGGACTATAGCCAACGGAACCACGGACATGGCATATCCTATTGGCATAAGGAATAACGAGATGTGCAAGTGACATTGAGGTGTCAATGGACGAACCCCTAGATGACATTGTGGCAGGATGAAATCCTATTGAGGTGATGAAGAGATCAACCATCTATATAGAATGCCCAAATTGCCATTAGTGTGGTCATAAATGGTATCTATAGAACAAGAAAGGGAAGTTAAGTCCAAGATACATTGGATCATTTGAGGTCCTAAGGAACAGCGTCAATCCCTTAATCAAGGTGTTGTGGCAACACCAACAGGTTGAGAATGTACGTAGGAGTTTGAGGAGTCAAGGAGACAACAATACATTTGCCTCTTGGGGTGATAGATCCAGCTTCAAATTTCGAGGACGAAATTTTTATAAGAGGGGAAGAAGTTGTGACATCCCCCGTTTACGAGATTCCCAATGAGCAAGGATATCCAAAAGAGATTGGAGAGTTGACTTTAAGAACAAAGATCTAAGACCTCATTGTATTGGATTTAAGCAAGGTGGTCAAGTTATGTCAAGGTGACATACGTGAAAGTGAGTTAGGAAATTACCAAGGAATTGATTAATTTTGGATTGTCGTGGCTCAAGGGATATTACAAGGAATTGGTCGTGTACATTGAGGAATATGATTGATAGAAATTCGAGTCCCATTGACCAATTTCCCATCAAATGGAATTAAGGAAATATTAGGGAAAATCAATTGAGGAATTTCAAGTCAAAGGATTATAAAGCATTGGTTGAGATTTATAGTTCTAAGATCAAATTATTATCAAGTGGAAATCAATGAGGAAATTGGAGAATTAATTGGATCTATACCATGGCCGAATATATGAAGGAAATCGCCACCATTGGATTTATCTTGGGGAGCAAGGAAATGAATAAATGACCGATGGATCAAGAGCTCGTGAAGATTAAAATGAGCATGGTTGTGTGATTTAATTTCCCTAACCTTGGAGAACAAGGAATTCTCGGACAATGGGGGTAGAGACACTTGGAAAGATTATCCCATGTGCATGAATTTCCATTGGACGAATGACATTGGGAATAAGCAAGAGAATTTGATTGATCATTGGTTCATGGTCCCATCAAGATTATATTAGAATGACTTGTCACCATTGGGAGCATAGACACATGGCGTAAATTTGAGAAAGAAATCATTATATTATGGGATATGAGATAAGTGTCAAATGAAGGGCTTCTTAAGACATGCAAGAGGACATTTGTGGGAGCTTCATTGGCCTTAATGCAAGGTGGATTTACATGAAAAATGGCCACGATCCGAGAGCCCGTATTTCCGTTTTTCAGCACGCATCAAAATTAAAATGGCTCGATCGAAGTCGTCCGGAGTCCAAATTGAGCTCCGTTTTCTCCCACGCGACCGTAAGATCACGAAGTATATGAATCTGAGGCTTTTTCATCAAGGAAGTGGATGAAATATTGTCATTATATACGAGAGTGAACCTGGACATGATGAGAGGGGCAGATTCGAAGGCAATTGCATGTTCTACAACTGTCAAGGAAGGTTAGGCCATTTGGCACACATGCAAAAAGGATGTGTGATAATCGGACAAGTGGCGTGCTAAGAGAGGGATTTTAGCTAGGTGGCAAGGAAAATAAGTGAGGTGGAAAGATGAGACACTCCCTTAGGCGCATGGGAGGCAAGTGGCAAACATGCATGAGCTAGAATCGCATGTCCACCAAGTGGCGGTCCAAGAAATGCATGTCTTGCAAGTGTCAAATGGGAGGAGGTAATGTGGCTAGTGGAGACAACCATAAGGATGCATGAAGAGCAAGTGGCATGCATGCAAGGTAAATAGGCCAAATGGTGGTTTATCTTTCCGCATGTCCGCCAAGTGTCACGCGACTTGGTCCCCAAGTTGTCACAAAACTTGGTGACCACTCTTCCCTCAACTATAAATAGATGGCCTTAGAAATCAATTAAGGTTTTTGGCTCATTTAGCTCCTTAGACCGATCGAGAGAGTGAGAGAGAGAGAGAGAGACCGAGAGAGGGAAGAGCTGCTCGGTGCCCACCGAGAGGATTAGAGAGCTTGCAGACGAGTTTGAACGGCTTCACGACTTCAAAAAGGCAAGAGATTCCTTCAATCTTGCTGTAGGATAGAAGTATTTTGTACGAATGACATCCTAGGAAGTTCGAATCAGATTTTTGGCTATACCATTCTGTTTTGTGGACCGATTGAGGTTAGTTCGAGTCTGGTCTGGTTTAGGCACGGGATCGACCTTGATTATGAGTTACATCGTGCTTTCCCGAACTGAATTATATATGAGCTAAACCTGGATGGCGTGGAAATTAGACTTATGAATCAGTAAGGAGCTTCGGGGCAGGTTCTTTTAAGGCAAAACTTGAATCTGTGGAATTCGGATCTAAATTGTGCTTCCTGTGTTGATAATTTTGTCGAGCCTTGTGTGATGAGAATCTGACCAAACTTCCTTCATGAAACTTGTTCATCACGTCCTTGACTATAACTTAATTTAATTTCGGAATTTTTGGATTTGAAGTGTTATTTATAATTTCCTTAGAACCACACGGGCTCAAGCTGTTTCTGACCAGTTTAGCTGAGACCCCTTACCGTTCGTGATTTTAAACTGATTTTTGGAAAATTATTTAGACCAACTTCCCTTCATGAAATTTTAAGAGGACATCTTTTGCTACAACGTAGAAATATTTGGGATTTTTCTGATCTGGTTAACCATACGAAACGTATTTATTTCTCTGACGTTGGCACTGATTTACTGAAGGTCAGATTTCCTCTAGATTTCATGAATCACTGCAACTTTTCTAAATGGGATTAATTCAAGATTTCTTGACACAATGTTTTCCAAGGTCTTAAGTACAACTTGGTAAAATTTGATGATTTTAGGAGTTCATCTACTATTTTTAAAATGGACAACTCGCGTAACTGCGCAGTGCTGGAATTCCCTGCTTGAGAATCGAGTTTGATTTCTTTAGCTTGATAAGAATGTGACTTGATTGGCTAGAACCTTGGTGACCCGAGAGCATCAAAGAGAGGAAGTGGTAGCCTTCTGGTCTTGATGATTCATTTCTCATGTGCTCTGCTTGATCAAAGAAATGCTAACTTTGATGCCTTGATTATTATGTCATATCTCATGTACATATCTTGATGAATTGGCATGCTCGTTTTGTTGGCCTGGCATTGTTATATCAATTGCAGAATTGATGGTGAAAATCTTGTGATTCATGGCTGAGCATGCATTGGCACATGGTGCCGCGCGCTATATGATGAGATATGTGGAGTAATTGCTCTTCAGTGCACTGATTGAGATGACGCCCCTGGGCTGTGTGCGGGGATTTGTACGCACTTGTGGATCCTGAGCTGTGTGCGGGGGAGAGTCGTACCATGCGTTGCGGAGCCCCGGAGAGTGGGATTGCAAGGTGGAACGCTTTGCAATGGTGTAAATGAGCGAAGAGCACGTCATTGCATATTGCATTGGCATTCTTATGGCTTCACATCCATCTTGCCTATTGATCATTGATTGATATTGTTACGTGATTATATGTCTCGATTATATGATGTCTTATTAGTTTGTTTTAGGGAGTCTTAGGACCCCTATGGTAAGGTTGAATGTTTTTCTTGCTAGCCGTCGCGCTAACCCATGTTGTGGGAATATTTTTTTCAGATTTGAAGAATTGATAGTTGGGCTATTGGTTGGTATCAGAGTTGGAGGCTAGGAGGAGACCTGGGATGCCACACCCAGTTTGGAAAGGAAAATCTGAGATGTTCAGCAGCCCTTTAAACAACTACTTCAGCAAAAACTCTAGGTGGTTGTCAGAAGAAGATGTAATCCCAGCAGCAGAATTAGATCTGGCAAACCCATTTTTGGAGGACAACTTCGTGAATGTCATCATAGAGTGGCTGAGTGATGAAGCCACTACTTCTGAGTAAAGAAACATCTCCCATGTTGTTTGAAATAGATGTAGGAAAACGCCTTTTGATCTCCGACCGTTGGTCCAAACAGCATAACTTGTAATGCGGCCCATTTTTGCATTCAATAAAATCACACAAGTTTTGTTAAGGTCGTATGGAACCACAAATCAGCCCAATGATGATACTAGTCTTCCATATGGAAGCTTGAGGCCTGGTTTGCCATATGATTCCTGATTTCCAAAAGATTTCTATGGAACAAGGATGTCCTAGGATATGAGGACTAGTTCCATTTATGCCTGCACTTATTTTGAAATCTCTTTTAAAAAGATTTTTCACACTCATGCATAGCATTTTTTTATGAAAATAGACTAACCATGCTCATGACGTTTCAGGCATATCATTTCAGACATACATACTAGGTTGTTATGCGATTCAGATCGCCACGTTGATTGTTCCTACAACATTGAGGAAGATGAGGATGAGGGTTATGCGTCTATCCGTAGAGAATGGAGTGCCTTCGAAGAGTCAATGCCTCCCACTTCAGAAGAACCAGTCGTTATTAACTTGGGTGACTCTGCAGATATCAAGGAAATCAAGATCGGTGGGCACTTATCCCGAGATGAAAGGCTCAGGTTTACAGAATTACTGAAGGAATATCATGATGTTTTTGCATGGTCATATGCTGACATGCCGGGTTTGGATCCCAAAATTGTGGAACATGCATTACCCACAGATCCCAGTGTTAAACTTGTCAGACAAGGCAGTAGAAGGATGAAAGCCGAGTTAGAAGATAAAATTAAAGAAGAAGTGATGAAACTTCTTAGAGTAGGCTTTATTGAAGATATCCCGTATTCGGATTGGATAGCAAACATATTCCACGTCATGAAAAAGGATGGCAAAGTTAGGATCTGCGTGGATTATCGAGATTTGAATAGAGCGAGCCCAAAAGATGATTTCCCGCTTCCCCACATTGACGTGCTGGTGGATAGTACTGCGGGGTATGAATTATTATCATTCATGGACGGATTCTCCGGATATAACCAGATCCTCATGAGGCAGGAAGACAAACCGAAAACTGCATTCACCACGCCTTGGGGAAACTTTTGTCATAAGGTTATGCCCTTCGGACTGAAGAACGCTGGAGCTACCTATCAGAAGGCTATGATCACACTATTTCATGACATGATCCATAAGGAAATTAAGGTATATGTCGATGATATGATCGCCAAGTCCAAGAAGGGGCATGATCACATTCAAGTGCTAAAAAAGCTGTTTGAGCGTCTGTGCAAATACAAGTTGAGGTTGAACCCGAACAAATGTGTATTTGAGGCAAAATCTAGAAAACTTCTTGGATTTATGGTTAGTAACAAGGGCATTGATATTGATCCTTCAAAGATTCAAGCTATTCATGACCTAGCAACTCCCTCAATAGTGAAGGAAGTAAGGAGTCTTTTAGGGAGATTAAACTATATTGCCAGGTTCATCAATCAGTTATCAGATGTGGCTAAACCGATTTTCAGTCTACTCAAGAAGGGCGTAAAAGTGACATGGGATACAGAATGCAGCCAGGCATTCCAGAAGATCAACACCTATCTAGTCACTCCTCTAGTACTTGTGCCACCCATCTGTTGACACCTGATTTTTGACCAAGTCTTTTTCAGCTTTATTTTGAAAAATCATAAAAAAAACCATAAAAAGTCAAAAAATTACAAAATTAACTTTGGTGGCCTTGGCCAAGCCTAAGGAATAATTTTTGACAAAAAATAATAATTTTTCATATTTTTCGCATTTTTTAATATTTTCAGAAATTAGGAAAATACTAAAAAATCAAGAAAAATAACATTTGAGGTCACAAAAATATGAAAAAATAGCCAATATTTTTATTTTAAATCCCTTGTCTTTTTTACCTCACAAAAAGTCCAAAATCAAATTCAATTGTATGTGTTCCTTTGTTACACATATGATTGAATTTGAGAAAAAAATGTCAATTGAGTCTTTTAATTTACAATTTTGGCATTTTCTAGGATCTTGACATCCAGTCTAACTGTCCCTTATTGCAATTTAGCCCAATTGTTTGCACAAATTTCTCAATTGCACGAATTTGACAAAATTGCATACTTAATTGCATTTTAGTCCTTGAAATTGGGCATATTCGAAATTACTTTCAATTCAAGTACTATCATTGCAAATTAAACATACTGCCTAATGGGTTTCACCATTTTGAATCGATTGGCATAAGTAATTTTCCCCAATTTGATCATTTGAGCCTTCAATTGCACAATTCCTCAATTTGCAATTACATGAAAATTTGGGGTTTTCAAAGAAATTGATGTGAACTTTTGGGCAAAACCATATTTTTAGATAAAATCCATGCCCTAGATTCGATTCTGAGGTTCAATTGCAAAAATTTCCTACTAATTTGGGTTTAATTTGAAAAATTGCAAGTCGGGACCAGTTCAGACCAGTCAGACCGCCGGTCGAACCGGTCTAGAACAATGTCATCTTCTTCCTCGCGCAAATGAACAGTCCTGAGCTGATTTTGATCAAGAAATTGAAGGGCAATTTGTGACTAATTGAGAAGGGAAAGGTGGGCGTTTTGTTCCTCACTTCAATACCTTTCGATCAAGACCGGCCGCGAGGCGAATGGCCGCCGGATGAGCTCCGGCGAGGTCAGTCAAAGCTACGGTACCTACAAAAGTCAACTGAAGCAAGCTCAGACCAAATTCGTACCAAATAGAACTTGCCGGAGCTCCTAACAGGGATTGAACGGTTTCCCAACCAATTCCGTCGCCGTCGGCATGCCATTTGGCACGTGAATCCAAGTTGGCTAACGTCCACTGTTCGGGCGGGAAACCAAAGGGGGGTATATAACCTCTAAAGGCTTTCAGTTGAAAAAAAAGAGTCCATTCGGTTGGGAAAGCTTAACTGAATCGACAGAGAGAGAGAACGCGAGGGAGAGCTCGTTCTCCGACCCCCGTCGTCGAGAACTTTAGGCCGTCTCCGGCCAAACCGAAGCCGAAGGAGACCGTCGGGAGTTCGCCCAATGGGCCAGGAAGCGATCGCCGCCGACCGCATCGCCTGAAACCGCGAAAATAGGTGAGTCACAGTCCCGAGTTCTTCGTTAAGCATCAATGGCGACTTACCTGTTTCACGTTCGTTTTTGTAATTAATGTGTGCATTTCATTCCCTGAACATCACTGACCATAACCACACCTTGATTTTGCATTGATTTTGCCTGAACAACTCGAATCGAGTCTTCGAACTTAGCCTCCATAGCCGACCGCTGTTCATCCTTGCCTAGCCCAATCTAGGCCGTGCAAGCTCAATCGGAGCTCGAGGTAAGTCTCCTAAACATCAATTGATGCTATCTTGTGATGAAATTACATTGATTTTATGTTAATCGAGTTATTGAACTCCCATGGCCGTACTCGGCAATTCGCATGATGCTCTTGATTTCGTGGATTATATGCTCCGATCCTTAGATATGTTAGGATAGAGTCGATTGCGAGTCGATTGGCGTTGGTTTCGCGCGATTTCATCAAGGTTTCACCGTTGGATCGGTGCCGGAGTTCCTCAGCCGTCCATTCCGCCGGGGTCGAGAGGTTGAAGACGATGCTGACCTAGCGAGTCAACGAGTCAAAGTCCTAGGTGGCATTCGGTCATTGGTCTGCGTGGATGTCGAGTCAGCTCGACCGTTAGGTTGTTAGGCTGAGATGGAATTGATCCAACAGCTGAGATTAATCGAGTCTAATGAATGGTGACCGTCCGATTAGAAATTAGGATTATCCGAAAATAGTTTTAAATTGGAAAATCAAAACTGATTGAAACGGTGCCGTTTAGGTTAGTAGTAGTACGGCGTCGTTTAGGTTAGTATGAGCGGACGGTCTAGATCGAGTCTTGTGTTTTAATCGTGGCCATAGGTTTAAGTAGTTAGATCAGACGGCCCTGATCGAGTCTTCATTCAATCCGAGCCGTAGGATTTAGTAATCAGATCTGACGGGCGCGGATTAGCCACGCGGTTCAATAGGAACCGTCAGATCAAAGCCGAATAAACCGAAAATAAAAAATGGCAGATGCGACGTCGTTTTTGGGAGTTGGTCTCGCGGGTCCAGATCTGGGTCGGGTTTCGGCCCGTGTGGGTCTGGTTGACCCGGTCCGAAACATTTTTTAATAATAAAAAATTCAGTAAATATTTTTTTTTTAAAATAAAAAATAAAAAATTCAGAAAAAATCTTAGAAAATTCTAAAAAAATGTTAGAAAATTCCAGAAAATTCCAAAAAAATGTGGAAAAATAGTGGGAAATTCCTAGACACTCCAGAAACCCCCAAAAATCGAGGATTGAGCATAGACAACTGGTCAACCCTATTTTTGGGGTTTCTTATCCGTTCTTCCAATAATCAACGATTATGCCCTTTAGGGGTAATTCGTCCATGCTTTGTATTTTGAGATAGGTCGAAAATGCCTAGATTAGGATAAGGCCGGTAAGGTGGCGAATCCTTCTGCGAGAGTTTTCAAATCTCATCATTTTCCCTGAAATGACGATTTTACCCCTCAAAGGGTAAGTCGCCTTTCCTGTTCCAATAGAATTTTTGGAAATTGTTTAAAAATAGGATTTGGGTCAGGTGGTCGACCAATTCTAAATTTTAGGATTTTCAACCCTCGTCTTTGTCCAAAATGACGATTTTACCCCTCTAAGGGTAAAATCACTTTTAAATTCCAAAAAAATCCTGAAAATTCCCGAAAAATAGGAAATGGGTTGGATTGATGGCCAATCATATTTCCCCCGTCTTTTGACTTCCCAATTCATCTAAAATGACAAATTTTCCCTTTCAAGGCGAATCATCCATGAATTGTTCAAAATTATGATTCTGCCCCTCATGGGCAAATCATGTCAAATCACTCCTAAGCTTTTATTGAGACTTCTATAGGCTAATAGGGCCTCATTAGGGATGCCATGCTGATTTCATGTGATTTATCATCATGTTATGGATCCTTGATTTGCGCATTTATTTTCATGGATTATGAGTGATATGGTAGTCATTCCCATGTGCATGAACTCCTAGATTTAGGATCTGAACCCCACTCCTCTGTATGAAATCCTAGAATCGAATAAACCATTCAGCTTAGGTACCGAAAGGGCGTCAACTCTGATAGTTGGCGTAACTAAGTCCCCGATCCCACTTCTCTAGTTCCCGCAGAATCAAATAGATCGCTCCCAACTATTCGATAGGGTTTCCGATCGTACCCTCCCCGAAACGATTGGTGGCGACTCCTTGGCATGTACACATATCACATGTCACTAGACCACACTGAAGGTCGACCACGTATATCCAGCCGTTGCGATTTGGGTAATGGACCTTGGGAGAGGCTCGCGTCTGATCAAGCAAGCGATCGAGCGGCCCATTAGCCCTCCTTCGAGCGGAGGGTCGCGACACCATCCCAGGTCACCCCTTGACCATGTATTTGACTATACAGCAAGAATCTTTGGGAGCCTTACTTGCTCAAACAAGCTCAGTGGATGGTAAGGAAAGAGCCATCTACTACTTAAGCAAGGAATTCACCTCATCTAAAACGAATTACGTACCTGTCGAAAGGGCTTGCGTAGCAATAGTATGGGTATTTCACAGGTTGAGGCAGTATACCCTACATCACCATATTCAGCTGGTAACAGAAAATGACCCTATCAAATACCTCTTGGAGAAACCCGCTTTGATTGGAAAATTAGCAAAATGGGAAGTGATGTTGTCCGAATTTGACATCAGATGTTCTCCGCAAAAATCTATAAAAGGGAGAGACATAGCCGGTGGAAGAGAATTTGCAAAGTTGCACATCTTCTGAAAAGATAAAGGTGGAAGATCAAGTTTTGAATCGAGCAGAGGATAAATGGGTCATGTATTTCGACGGTGCTATTAATCTGTCGGGAGTTGGCATATGGGCAGTACTGATATCCCCCGAAGGACAACATTACCCTGTCGCATCAAAGATGACTTTCCCTTGCTCCAACAATATTTCAGAATACGAGGCGTGTATTCTAGGCCTACGATTGGCCATCTCCATGGAAGTACCTAGGCTGCAAGTTTATGGAGATTCCATGCTCATTATTTTACAGACGCAGGGGGAGTGGAAAATAAAGGACGTGAAACTTATCCCCTATCATGAATATCTTGAAGAATTGACACTTAAGTTCGAAGAAGTGTCATTTGAGTACCTGTCAAGATCTCATAACCAATTTGCAGACGCATTGGCCACATTGGCCTCGATGTTGCAAATAACTGATGGGTTGGAAGTAGAGCCATTAAGAATTGGCATAATCAAAAAACCAGCTTATTATATGCTGATCGAAGAAGAATTCGACGGAGAGTCGTGGTACCATGATATTAAGAATTAACGCTTGAAAAGGGAGTTTTCTGAGAAGTGTCAAGTGGGAGACCAGAAATACATAGCCAAGATGGCTGGCAAATTCTTCCTCAGTGGACAAGTTTTGTACAAAAGGTCATTTGACTCCACTTTGTTAAGGTGCGTAGATGCTAAAGAAGCAAATGTTCTCATGAAGGAGAACCACGAAGGTATATATGGGCCACATATGAATGACCATATTCTCGCTAGGAATTGTTGACACCTGATTTTTGACCATCTATTATTATGATTTTTATTCTTTAAAATTAATTAAAAATATCAAAAAAAGTCATAAAACCACAAAATCAACTTTGGAAGCCTTGACTTAGCCTCAGGAACCAATTTTGAACAAAAAATATTTTTCGTAATTTTTAATAATTTTTCGAAATTATTTAATTATTAAAAATACCCAAAAAATCAGAAAAATACCATTCGTGGCCATAAAATACAAAAAAATTCAATAATTTTGTTTTAATTTCCTCTTCAAGTGTGTCACCTTAAATCTTAAAAATTCGGCTCGAGTCACTATGTTCCTTAACAATCATAAACCCGAACCGAGCCCAAAAATTCCTTTTCGAGTCTTTTAATTTTCAATTTCTGCTGTTTATAAGCTATGACATTGGATTATAAAGTCTTGAAGTGTAATTAGGTCAATTGGCCCTCCAATTTGATCAGTTTTAACCAAAAGGGCTTAATTGCATAAAAATCTTTCAATTTAGTCCCCGGTTTCACAATTTTTGAAATTAAATTTCATACGGGCATACCCATTAAAATTGAACATCTCTAACCTATGGTTTTCATCATGAGGAATCCATTGGAGGCCTCAATTTTGACTAATTTGGTCATTTAGGCCCTCGATTGAGCAAAAATCATTTTCGGATCCTAGGGACAATTTGGGGTTTTCACTAAATTTCAATCAATTGATTCATGAAAATACCCATATTTGATAGTAAACATGTCAAGGAGTCCGATTTTGCCATCAATTTCATGAAAATAGGTCAATTTGGGGCCCAATTTGATCGAATTGGCCGAACCGGGCCGGTCGGGTCAGACCCGACCCGACCCGGTCCGACCGGGTCTGCAACTTAGTTGCAGACCCACCGGCCGAAAGCAAAAAAAAAGGGGAGGGGACCTCACCGGCGAGAGGGCGGCCGCTGGGGCCGTTTTCATTTAAAAAGGGGGGGAGAACCGACAAGAGTGGCAGGCAAAGGAATTTCGAGCAAAAAGAGGGGGTGGTCGGCCATGGAAGGGCGGGCCGAGAGAAAACGAGCGGGGGACCGGGAGAGAGGAATTTCGAGCAAAAACAAAAGGGAGAGCGGACGAGAACGGGAGGCAATCAAGATCCTGGAGCTGCAGAGGTTGTCACAGAAGCTTCAGTCACCATGGTCGAGCTCCGAAATAGGTCGGTTTCTTCCCGACTAGCATTTTATTTATGAACAAAATGTGTTCGACAAAATGCTTAAGTGAGCATTCGAACGATCGAACCTCGGTCGGGCCTTCCCCGCCCCTATTCTGCGTGTGTCTTGCCCAAAACGGTTTCTAAAACTGCTGCTAACCTCGACCTGCTGTTTGTTTTGAACCGACAATGCCCGAGGAGGTGGGCCGGAGCTCCCCGACGCAACACCCGAGCTAAAAGCTCGGTCCGACGAGTTTGAGTAGTCGCCGACCCCTAAAATAACTCGGGTAAGCATCTAAACCTACTTTGGACGTTGTATGATAGATCGGAATCGAAGCTTGAAGGCAAAAAAGTTTCTGCAAATCGTTCGCCGGAGACGGAGGTGCGGAGGTCCGGTTCGCTGGCATTTCACGTGTTCATGGCGTCGTTTTTAGTGGTATGTGAGTGCCGAGGTCTTGGAGAGTTGATCGCCGGTGAAAAGATTGAAAAACGCCAAGTTTTGGCTCGGTTTCGGGGCCCTCCGGCGAGGGTCCGGCGACTTTCGCCGGAGAAGATAACTGTTCATCGTCTTCTCCGGCGAGTCGTCCGGCGGGTCAACGGTCAACGCTGACGTGGCGTGCCACGTCGGCAGCCACGTCAGCTGTGGGGCCGGTTCAGATTAATAAGACAGATCGGACGGCCGTGGTGATGCCATGTGTCACGATCTGGTTTTTTTCAATTAATAATTGATTTTAGGATAATTAAATAAAATTCGATCCGGCGGTCGATTTTGTGCCAAGTGGCGTTCTAGGGGACGTCCGATCTATTGCCGGATCGGACGCGCCAGAGATGGCCACGTGGCGCATCAAGGACCATTGGATCAGGAGATTTTCGGATAATAATAAAAAAATGTTTAAAAAAAATAGAAAATAGAAAAACCTCCAAAAACCCAAAAGCGGTGTCGTTTTAGGCCGGTTTCGACCCGTAGGGTCAGGCCGGGCGCCCGCGAGGCGCGGGCCGGGTCTGACCCGGCCCGGAAAATATTTTTAAATAAATATAAAAAATGAAAAAATAATAAAAATAATAAAAAATTCAAAAATCAATAAAAAATAGAAAATCATAAAAAATTCAAAAAATTCGGAAAATTCAGAAAAATTCTAAAAAATTCCAGAAAATAGGAAATGGCCAAATTCAATTGGCCATGGCTTGTTTCAGGTCTTTCGACCCCCAGTCTTTCCATAAATGACGGTTTTACCCTTCCGGCAAACCGTCTTCCAAAACAAATCCTAAAAATTCTAGAAAAATCCCAAAAAATAGGAAGTGGCCACAATCAACTGGCCAAGACTCATCTCGGGTGTTTTGAACCTGATCCCTTTTAAAATGACAATTTCGCCCTTCGGGCGAATCGTCCTCCAAAAAAATTGAAGAAAATCAAGAAATTCCAAAAAAAATTCTCAAAATGGGAAATGGCCACAATCAACTGGCCATGGAATATTTTGAGTAATTCGGTATCCAAACCTTCCAAAAATGACGATTTTTCCCTTCGGGCTAATCGTCCCCCAAATATTCCCATTTTACCCCTGCCTCCCAAATCATTCCTCATCTAAGCCCCTATGGCTGTACTAGGAAACCGTTGATTTGAATTGACGTGCATTAGTGTGATTTATTTATGTATTTGATTGCGCTTTCATTTAAATTGATTGTGGTTGATAGGAACAGTCTTCCAATTTGCATGAAAACCGGAATCGAGCCTACCTCACCTAAAATTACGTCTGCACGAACTCTTAGTTAGGAAGATCACTCGCGTTAGGTACCGAAAGGGCGTTGGTAATGACACCGGCGTAACCAAGTCCCCGAACCCAAAATCTCTGGTTCCGCAGAATTGGTCGATCTCTCCCAATCGGTCAGTAAGGTTTCCGGTCTACCCTCCAAGAAAGACCGGGTGGCGACTCCAAATGCATGCACAAGTTGTACATGCCACCACGACCACACTAAGGTCGAAATCGATCGGCTCTTATCGCCGAATCCCATCGAAGAATACTCCCGCCGCGATTTGGTATGGGCCTGGGAGGGCCCGCACTGATCCAAGACCCGCGATCGGTAATCCATTAGCCGCGTCCGCTTCCGGACGGGTCGCGACAGCTGGCGACTCCGCTGGGGAATTTGTTCTAGAACCTATCGTTCTAGACCTCAAGTGGACTTAGGCCGTAATTAAAACGCTGAGTGATTTTTCTAACCATGCAGGCGCTCTTGAAGGTGAGGTAAGTCCGCTTATGGTAGGTGTTATATGTTTTTGCAGATTTGAGAAATAAGGGGTGTAGTCCGTGATTAACATTGTCTTATGCAGGTTGGGCGTAGGAATGTATGTTGTGTGGATGATTTGAAGTGCTGATTGATAAACTGTTGTGCATGAATTGCATTGTGATGATCACAACACGTGGACACACACAACCGCGCCTAAAACCCCGGGCGCCGCCTTTAGGAACACAATAGAAGGAATTGAAAATGGAATCTCCGTGAGGAAAAACACGGGGTAATCCACTTTTCAATTCTGCTCGCTTCGAACTATGGATCGAGTCCCAATGCAACGATAGTTGTGCAATGGAATCGGCTCTTTCTAGAACTCGAGGTGAGAACCTTAACCTTAGGCGCCAAACCCTCTGATTTTTAGAAGTTTACCATCACTTGTCTCATGCGCATGTCTTTGGGCGGTTGGTACACCTAAAACCGCACATAAGTTGACGAGTTGGGTTGGTAAGACGCTCTATCCCCCCAAATCTATCACTGTTCATATAAATATAGGCATTTCATTCATTGCATTCTGGTGATTAGATTAAATGCCATTTCGAGGATAGATAGGTGCGTTTGTCCCCAACGTCCTTGATAGAAGACGAGGAGGGTGATATCCCACGACGGACACCGAGTGTGCGATAAAGGAGCATACTATGGACATTATCGAGGTATCATCCAATGAAGATGACGAGTTGGGGCAAGTGATCCTGAAGACACAGATCGAAACTGGGGCATCCTTAAACGTTAGGATCACATTCCTTTGTTTCATTTTTCATTGCTAGTCCTCTTGTATAGGGTTTATTTTTACCGAGGTTTTCTCTATCTCACCCCTTAGAGTGATTGTATTAGGGATCTATTGGTGTATACATTCAGATGGAACTTGGTTGTATTTCTTTTGACGGGTCATGGGAATGTGATAGTGGCATTTTCTCTAATCATCCGAATACTCCCAAGTCAAGTTTATAATTCCTTTAGAGGAAATTAAAATTGGAAGTCTTGCACGACCTTTTGGTCGTGTGAGGTAATCCAACCCCAATTTCGCTAGAAGGAACTACACACTTGAATTGGTTCATGCATGTTGTACACCACTGGTAATTCACGATAATTGATCAAGAATATCAGCGTAGTTTCAAATTTAATGACGAGATAGATGTCCAAACTACTTTCGTTCTTAGCGAACGACCTTAATTTGGATGCCATATCTTCAATTGAATTTAAAACACGTTATTATGTCTTGCACTTTTGAGTAATTCATTCCTCTCGAAATTAATCAAAAGCGATTATCGTGAATTACATTCCTTTCAATAGTATGCTTTCTTTCGAGGAATATTGATAAAAACTTTTCGCACAAGATTAAAACCCTTGTAAAAGTTCTTGTCCTTATTAATCACGAGCAAGCATAAGATTGAAAGGGGTCTATGCTTTCTTTTTCAGATTATTCCTTCTGACTCGGTCTTTTCATTTGCAGGTGAAAAACAAGTAGTATAGAGAAATCTTTTCTTGGACAAATCTGCAACTATTCTTCCATCTGATCATGAACGAGTTATAAAATCAGGACGTATTTGCTCGGCTTATTGATATTATGGTTCGGCTCACCCAAGTTGAAGATGTTTGGATGCTCGAAGAAATGAACCATGCAGAAGTTAAAACACACACGAGAACTTTCATTTATTTTGCTCAGCGGAGGGTTTTCAGAAGCAGGTCATACAATTCGGGGTGGAAAAGTAAAGCCAAAGTGAGCCCTAATTAACGACACAAAGGAGCCCAACTGACCCTCCATGTTGTTAATGCTCTGCCCGTACTCACGACTTCGCATGTCCTGGTTCGCAAGCTTGAGGAGAAGGTTTCTGCATTCTCCCTTAACCTCAGTGACCTTGACCTCGTGTTCCTCGGTGATTATTTCCAAGTCCCGAACTAATCCATTCCCGTGAGCTATGTCTGCGGTTATTTTGTCGAGCCGTTCTTCCTGCCAGTCGCTTTGCAGCCTCAATAAGACATTGTGGCGGTCGTGCTCGCCAGCGGTCAGGGATAGGGCCAATTGATCCACCAGGTTTCTCCTCTCGCGAAGCAACGTCGCGACCCTCTCATTGGCAAACTCGACGGCCTTTTTGTGACTATCGGCCAGATAGTTGGTCAGCACTAAATGATCAGACCGATCCTTGTAACGAGCCCGCAAGACGCGAGCCACGAGAACCTCCCGATCAGCAACACGGTAGGCCTCTAAGGAGTGTGCAAAGAGGGTCGGGAAAATTCTATATTCCCTCCCCAGCGTAGTACCTTCGAGGGAAGTGGTATCTAAGTCCTCGAGCAGGACACGGATTTCATCCGCGGTTGCAGAATGATCGGTTATGTGCGCGTAACCGCGACCCAATAGGTTATAAAGCTTTTCCCATTGGGCCAAGACATCAGTCGAAAAAGTGCGTACGGGAGAGGAGGCCATTTGCGTTGGGTTGGCTTGAGAATAAGACGAGTCTAATAGAGAGATTAGAAGGAAGAAGCTGATTATGCGAGAACGCTAACCTGCCATACGTTAATCCCTCATTTTATAGCAACTCGAGGATGATGAAGGGTCTCAGTAATAATGCTGGTGGAGCCCAGTTAGGAGGTAAAGCAGGAGGTCCCCTCACGTGAACCATTGGATTCGTCTCGGTCCGCGATTTCCGGCTTGTCAATTAAAAGATGTAAAAGATTTGTCGGGATCACCATTATTAGAGTTAGGTGGGAGGTAAGCGCAACTATCGAAGAAAGCCCTAACAGGATTTAGCAGTCCCATCACGTTGAAAAGCTAAGCGCAAAATTCAAGGTCTTGAGGGGGAACGTTTGCCTAATGATGCTTGAAGAGCGTCTCCTGAACGTACAAAGTCACTCGAAGAAAAATTTATAGGGAGTGAGCATACAGGAGAGAGTAGAGAACTCTGAGTGGGCAAGAACCAATCAAACATTTCTCAATCCAACATATTTAAGAGGTTACTGTCAGCTGCTAGAGGCGACTGACTCAAAAATCTCAGAAATTGAACTACTGAGGGATCTCGAAGATTCCAAGACCAAGTCTAACACCAAAACCATGGAGCCCAACACTTCTGGCAGCGGAAATCAAAATCACGGCGACGACGACAACGACATCCACGATGCTCAACTCGGGAAAAGAAGACGTCCTCACCAATACTCTCAGGAGGAAACCCAAATGCTGGAAACCCTCTTCAGTAAAAGCCCTCACATGAAAAAGAAGTGGAGAATTGAATTGAGCCGAGAGTTGGGGATTAATCAGTCGATGATCCAGTTTTGGTTTCAAAATAGGAGATCCAAATCGAAGGCTCAACGCAAACGTCAGGTGGTCGAGATTTTAAAGGAAGAAAACCAAAAGCTGCGAACAGAAAACATGAGGTATGAAGAAGCTCTCAATATTACCGTTTGCCCTCATTGCGATAACCCCATCGCCCTCGATTTTGCCGGAGTCACGCATGAGCAGGATGATCCTACGAAGACGATACAAATGCCTCATGGGGGATGGGATTTGCATCGCTTTGATTGGAGCTACAGTTTCAAGGAGCTGGATGTTACCGCCGACCAGCTCAAAGCATATCAGCCTCATGCACAACAATTTTCGATAGGGTCGGGTCCTGCTGGAGATGAGTTAATCAGTCGTCAAGCCATCGATGCAATTTTGGGCCACGATAAGAGGAGGTTCGCTTGGCCCCCTGAACTGCATTTCAGATTCCTAGACGTGGTTCACCAAATGGGGATCGATTCAGCAACTCCGACGCGCATATTTAAGGCCATGAATGTACCGGGGCTTAGTAAGGAACTGGTCAGGAATCACCTTGCTGCCTACAGAAAGCGATTAAAACAGCGTCGAGCGGAGCTAAACCGGGAGGAATCCGTCTCGAGCTCAAAAGCTAGGGGCGACCGCCATTGTAATGCTCAAGCATCAAGAGATACCCGGCCAAATCTAAGCGTCAATCATGCTAGCAACCCGACCACCGGCAAATTGAAAGCTGATCAGAATGTCCTTCTGGGCCATTTCAACACTTTTCAAGAGCGCGTGTCACAAGTACAGTGAGTGCGCACTCCTCCATTCGAGCAGCAGTCGGCTGGTGCTCTGCCTGCCGCTGGTCAACCCACGACAGACGATTTCTTTGATGAGGGGCTCGATGCCTTGTTCAATCAGTGGGAAGCTGGCATGCTTGGACAGCCATGATCTAGCACCTGACTCGGGGCACGATGGGTCGGTCACTACGAACACCCATAGAAAGAAGAACATGTTCACGAGTAGATCACTCATTTTATCCGTTGTAAAGTTCCTATGGGAACATTTTTCTTTAATGACTATAGTTAATTATGTGTGAAAACCAGCGCTATCGACGAACATCGTCACGCTCAGTCGCGATGATCCCTGGTTGGATTAAATCTGAAACCAGGGACGGTCGTCAAATTTTGAGTGGCCACGAATTCATTCCTCACCGAACGCCCAAGATGTTGAAATGAAGAGTAATAGCATGCACAGGGAAAATGCCATTTTCGTTTAAATGATGAAAAGGGTTTGAAAGAAGGTCATGGCGTTAATTCCCATGGAGCTAAATGAATTAAACGGAGTCATTAATTGCGGATCCGCCGCTGTTCCCCACGTTCTCGGGCCTAGCAAATCATAAAAGGCGCCGAAAGATTGTAGACCCACCACTTTGAAGACTGAACTAGGGGACGAGCGCAATACTCGATGAAACCAAATCAATGCAAGAGAGTTTGTGATCCTATCACGAGGAAAAAGAAAGGGGAAGACAGACGAGGAGTAATTGTAGGGTCTCGGGAGGAGCGCTTGCTTGCTGGCCTTCATATGCAGCCTGAAGGATGGTTCTAGGACACGCACAATCACTTGAGAAAATTTCTAGAGTGAGCAAACACGTAAGAGTGAATAGAGAAAGCTGAGTGAACTAGATCAGCCCGAGATACTCCGATCCATCATGTTTAAAAGCTATTCTCATCTGCTAGAAACGCCCGACCTGGACATTTCTGAGCACGAACTGCTGGGAGACTTTGAAGATCCTGGAGCTGAATCCTGCCAGAAGGCCATGGAGACTGACTCCTCCAGTGATGAAATTCTAGGCTTCAGCTACGAAGAAGGAGTATACAATGATGACCGGAGCCGGAAAAGGAAGCAACTGCAACGCCACACTCCAGACCAAATCCGAGAACTCGAAGCTTTCTTCAATGAATGCTCCACCCCAAGCACACAACAGAAAATTGAGTTGAGCTGAAAGTTAGGATTGGAGCTTTCGAAGGTCAAGTTTTGGTTCGCCAACAAACGAACCCGGGTGAAACAGCAACACGCAGACCATGAGTTACTGGCCCTGAAGGAGGAGAATGAGAAGCTTCGAGCTGAAAGCGCGAGATATAAGGAAGCTCTGACCAAGGCCGCCTGCCTTAATTGTGGTAATCATGTTGTCCCCGGCGAGGTGTTCCTCGATGAACCATCCCTGTTGACGAATAACGCTCAGCTGTTACCGTATTCTCCACATCATTTTCCGACACAGCCAGATACCGTCGGAGATCTGCATTAGTAGGTCAACACCATAGAGTCAACACCAATATCCTCTGAGAAATGGGATATGAATCATCACAGGTGGAGTTCTCTCAATGACGAACTCGCTGTCGCAGCCAGCCAATCCAAAGTCGGTGAGTCCCTCCCTGGACAACTTTTGAAACGACTAGATCCCGTAGAGAATAGCTACCGAAGTATTGACGATATTTTGGGTGATAAGAGAACAAGGTTTTACTGGACCTATGAACTTCACACCAAATTTGTTGATGCAATTCGAGAGCTGGGAGTTGATTCGGCTAGCCTACTACGCGTACTCGAGATTATGAACGTGCCAGGGCTCTCTAGAATTAACGTTGAGTCTCACCTCAAGTACTATAGGAGATTGCTAAAGGATGGAAGGATAGCGTTAAACCATCATAAAGCCGGTTGGAGCTCAAGTGCTGGGCAGAGTTACAACCATGATGATTGGGGAGCCAAGAGCACCCAACCATGTTTCAGCAATGACGGGACCAGCAGTCGTGTCAGCGACTCCTCTAACCCAAATCAGAATGCTCCGCCGAGCTATCTCAATACTCTTCAAGAGTATATACCACAGTTCCAGCACATAGGGATTCCTCAGTTTGAGCGCGAATCGGTCATTAATGCTGTCCCTGAAGCAGATCTGGCATTGGTAAAGAGTGCACATATAAACCTGCCGGTCATTGGAGGAAGTTCCAATTCGAGGCGTCAAATTGCTCATGACGAGAGCAAGGAGAGGAATCCATCGCCTGCAGTTGACGACACCCAATCTGGGCACCAAGGGCTAGAAAGAACAGGTGATTTCCTTGATGAGGAGTTGGACACTTGGATCAACACTCTTCAGGAATGTATGTCTCAACCCCAACAGGGCAATGATGAAGGTTCCAGCTCAAAGACTCCAGTCCCTCACAACGAAGGCAATGAAAGAAATCTGCCCCCAACAATCGTTGATACCCAACTTGAACATCAATGGCTCGAAGACTCGAGCAATTTCCTTGGCGATGAGTTCAATCTTTGGCTCGATCAGTTTGGAGCCGGAGGACCATCGCAGTGGTGACGCAAGGCCGGTGATCAAACGTCTGATGCAAGGCATGGCTACTCGATGAAAAATGTGTAGAGGAAAGGGGTTGAATACTCCTGTTGAATATGTTGTTGATCGCACCGTAAGGTTCCCACGGGAACATCTTTCATTAATATCTAGAACTAATTGCGCGTGAGTGTCAACATCACCCTTTGAGCATCTTCAAGCCGAGGGCCGTGGATTAATCACTTAATCCGTGGAGCAAGTTCCATGAACAATGACTATCACCCGCGGAGCGTAATAGGATCTACCCCTTCAATACGAAATACGTTTGGCCGCGAGGCCACCCATTTGGTAAAACGATGTATCGTTCCTAAACGATCTTCAATCAAATACCGAAGTAATGTCTCCTTTCTTTTCCTTCTCAGAGGATAAACATGGATAAAGCGCTCAAGGAGCCAGGCGTTCAAATAACAGAACAGATGTTGCCTAACTGGGGGCAGATAAACCATTGATGTTACAAACACTCCAAGCATGGATAGGCGGATTTGATAGACGTGGTTCATATCAATACGCAACATCAGAACGGGATGAGAACCAAGAGTAAAGTTGTATCGTCCCAATCTGTCTTGAATTCGAGGATATGAATTGATACTCGTTATCTATCCTTGACAGGGGAGTCGCCTTGCAGAGGAACAAGTTTTTACATCCCATGTACTACTCGTCAGAGTACATGACCAAGGGTAGGATGTATCGTTTCGATTTTTGAAAAATTTGTGAACCTACAATGATATGCTTTCTTTACATTTGCAGGGGTCTGCAGCCGCGACAGGTAGGTAAGTATCCCTTTCCCAGTTAGCTGGAGATAAAGAATGTTAAAATCCTTTCAGCCGTCATGAAAATTATCCAATGCATCGATGTTCATGATTTAAATCGGGAGGTCGCCCAAAGCATGAATAAAACATGCACGATACATCACAAAATCCCCTCGATGGATAAATTTTGGGAAAGAAAGAAATGAATTTTTCCAAATATGATTATTTGTCAAAACATTCGAAAGGAAGTTTACTCAAAAGAGAGGCGAGCCCAGTCCAAACACATCCTACATACACTTGAGAGACGAGGGAAGTGAATCGGATAGCAAAATCTGTACCTACGGAGGTAGGGACCATTCGCAGCGATTACATGGATTGGGACGACGGAGGCGTTCGTTTCATATTCCCAAATACTACAGGTGACCATTGATAACCCCTTTGAATGGAGGTTTTCATTATCAGCCCTGTCGAGAACCACCCCACATCGGGGCAGAATAGAAGTAAGTCCAACAGCATCAGGAGAAATGGTTAGAAATTTTGTTGCTCGGACTAACATTAATCTTCGTGTGTTGTTTATATGGTAATCCAAGTGCCATAGGATGATGAGAAGCATTCATTTCTCTATCCCACACACCGAATCCTTTGCGCAGCTAACTTGAGCCTGCAAAATCGTTTCATGAACCCGTTGGTGATCATTGCACATTTCAAGATGGATGAAGCATCACTTTAGAAACGGAAGAGTTCAAGACTTAGGGTTTACGAAGAAACTACTAAATTGATACTCAAGCGTGCTAAGAGCCAAGTCATATATATAGCACAATTGCCAAGCATCCCACTTGCGACAAGGGATTAAAGAAATCCCCAGCATCAAGAAAAAGCAAAGTGCCTGGTAAAAGCGAGGCCGATGCTCGGGTGAACAATTTGATCGATCCCTAAAGAAACCTGGTAGGGAAAAAAATGAGGAAATCTCTGAAGGAGCCAAATCCAAAAGGGCTGCTCCCCAAATGGTGCCAAGCACAGAACAAAGACATAGAGAGAGTCGCTCTATGAACGCAACAAGAGACACCCGCTAAAGAATTTGTGCACACCTCAAGAGCGGTTGCACACCTCAAAAACTGAAGGTGCAGAGAGGAAATGGCAGGTGGTAAATTTGCAATGATCACCAATGTCAAACCCCTCATGAATTCTAGGCCAAAAACAAGCCTGTTTCGGTCCCCAATCGTACCAACATCATAACCCTAAAACAGTCTTCTCTGACTAAGACACTTGGGTTAACATATAGCTTAGCTCGAAGAAGTACGAGCAAGACTATTTCTTTCTCATTTTGCAGGATTCTTGACTTGTAAACCCGAAGCAGATGGTGAAAATTTTCATTCAATGACCTTGACTCAAAAGTGAGTCCCCCTTGAAGATCAATAACCAAGCCCAACATTACGGTCCCGTGGAAGACCTCCCCACCGATCAAAATGTATGCGCTGCGAATGAGCCTAAAACTTAGGCACAGGTTAGTAGGGAATTGAGCGCATCCCCTATAAAAACCATTATCTCAAAACAGGTGAGAAGACCTCATTGTCGAGAAATATTCCGATTGATGTTTCGAACAGACTCGTTTTGGAATTTTCAAACTATTGATCCAGATTTTCCATGCAAGGAATTTGTGAATCACATTTGCATGTTGCAAGAATGCTTTGGATAACCTCCAGCATCAAAATGCACATTTCATGATTAAAATTTAAATCATACGGTTTTGTCAAATGGACAGCCGTGGTCTTCCCAAAGATTACTAATGTTTTCTTGGTGAAGAAAAATCTTTCAGGCTCAAAATTGCTGCAGGATACCTGGAGAACCCAGCTCCCAGAATGTCGCCTCAGCAGAATCAAATGAAGCGTTGTCAAAATAAAATCTTTCTCTGCTTCAAAACTGAATTCCCGACAAATTTCGGGATCTTTCAAAAGAAGGAGTGAGGATAGAACCTCTTTCAAAAATCAAGCGGTCCTCGCATGACGTGGAAAACCCTCGTCCCAGGATCCCTTTTCAAAAAATCAAGCAATCCCAGTAGACGTGGAGAACCCTCGTCTCGGGACCCTTTTTCAAAATCAAGCGGTCCTCGCATGACGTGGAGAACCCTCGTCCCAGGATCCCTTTTCAAAAAAATCCAGCAATCCCAGTAGACGTGGAGAACCCTCGTCTCGGGACCCTTTTTCAAAAATCAAGCGGTCCTCGCATGACGTGGAGAACCCTCGTCCCAGGATCCCCTTTTCAAAATTCAGGCAGTCTCATCAGACGTGGAGAACCCTCGTCATGAGACCCTTTTTCAAAATTTAGGTAGTCTCATCGGACGTGGAAAACCCTCGTCATGAGACCCCTTTTCAAAACAAACAAAGGTAGAAACCGCCTAAATGGTCAAAACAAAGGTAGAAACCGCCTAAAGGGTCGAACAAAGGTAGAGACCGCCTAAAGGGTCAAAACAAAGGTAGAAACCGCCTAAAGGGTCGAACAAAGGTAGAAACCGCCTAAAGGGTCGAACAAAGGTAGAAACCGCCTAAAGGGTCAAAACAAAGGTAGAAACCGCCTAAAGGGTCGAACAAAGGTAGAAACCGCCTAAACGGTCCAAACAAAGGTAGAAACCGCCTAAAGGGTCAAAACAAAGGTAGAAACCGCCTAAAGGGTCAAAAATATGGTAGAAACCGCCATAAAAGTCAACTCATTGATAAATACCGCCATAAGCATCGACACAAAGGTCCGATCCACCATACGGATCAAAATCCTTGGCAAATCCCAAAGTGTGGGATGCGCCTTCCTTAGGTTCCTACCAGTTAGGAATCGGGTAATGGTATGACCTACCACACAGGTCAGGGCTAAATCTCCCTAGGATATCCGAAATGATGAATCCTAGACATCTTCTTGAAAGTTATTGCAACCAGCAGCATCCGACAGGTGAGCTTCAGGTAAGCCTCGCTCACTCCGGCCCATGTTCAAATTGTTAGAGCAAACCGGGGATTAATTTGAGCTTTCATCAAAGGGCCTTAAGGATTCAATGTCGTAGCATTTCTTCTCTCATTTTCCCAGTTGAGTCGGTTAGGAATCAGGTGCCACCTTATCTTTGAGAGAAACCTCTAACGAGATTCCTCTCAAAGAGGGGCAGCTGTTGACACCTGATTTTTGACCATCTATTATTGTGATTTTTATTCTTTAAAATTAATTAAAAATATCAAAAAAAGTCATAAAACCACAAAATCAACTTTGGAAGCCTTGACTTAGCCTCAGGAACCAAATTTGAACAAAAAATATTTTTCGTAATTTTTAATAATTTTTCGAAATTATTTAATTATTAAAAATACCCAAAAAATCAGAAAAATACCATTCGTGGCCATAAAAATACAAAAAAAATTCAATAATTTTGTTTTAATTTCCTCTTCAAGTGTGTCACCTTAAATCTTAAAAATTCGGCTCGAGTCACTATGTTCCTTAACAATCATAAACCCGAACCGAGCCCAAAAATTCCTTTTCGAGTCTTTTAATGTTCAATTTCTGCTGTTTATAAGCTATGACATTGGATTATAAAGTCTTGAAGTGTAATTAGGTCAATTGGCCCTCCAATTTGATCAGTTTTAACCAAAAGGGCTTAATTGCATAAAAATCTTTCAATTTAGTCCCCGGTTTCACAATTTTTGAAATTAAATTTCATACGTGCATACCCATTAAAATTGAACATCTCTAACCTATGGTTTTCATCATGAGGAATCCATTGGAGGCCTCAATTTTGACTAATTTGGTCATTTAGGCCCTCGATTGAGCAAAAATCATTTTCGGATCCTAGGGACAATTTGGGGTTTTCACTAAATTTCAATCAATTGATTCATGAAAATACCCATATTTGATAGTAAACATGTCAAGGAGTCCGATTTTGCCATCAATTTCATGAAAATAGGTCAATTTGGGGCCCAATTTGATCGAATTGGCCGAACCGGGCCGGTCGGGTCAGACCCGACCCGACCCGGTCCGACCGGGTCTTCAACTTAGTTGCAGACCCACCGGCCGAAAGCAAAAAAAAAGGGGAGGGGACCTCACCGGCATGAGGGCGGCCGCTGGGGCCGTTTTCATTTAAAAAGGGGGGGAGAAGCGACAAGAGTGGCAGGCAAAGGCGAGTGGGCTAAAAAAAAAGAGGGGGTGGTCGGCCATGGAAGGGCGGGCCGAGAGAAAACGAGCGGGGGACCGGGAGAGAGGAATTTCGAGCAAAAACAAAAGGGAGAGCGGACGAGAACGGGAGGCAATCAAGATCCTGGAGCTGCAGAGGTTGTCACAGAAGCTTCAGTCACCATGGTCGAGCTCCAAAATAGGTCGGTTTCTTCCCGACTAGCATTTTATTTATGAACAAAATGTGTTCGACAAAATGCTTAAGTGAGCATTCGAACGATCGAACCTCGGTCGGGCCTTCCCCGCCCCTATTCTGCGTGTGTCTTGCCCAAAACGGTTTCTAAAACTGCTGCTAACCTCGACCTGCTGTTTGTTTTGCACCGACAATGCCCGAGGAGGTGGGCCGGAGCTCCCCGACGCAACACCCGAGCTAAAAGCTCGGTCCGACGAGTTCGAGTAGTCGCCGACCCCTAAAATAACTCGGGTAAGCATCTAAACCTACTTTTGGACGTTGTATGATAGATCAGAATCGAAGCTTGAACGCAAAAAAGTTTCTGCAAATCGTTCGCCGGAGACGGAGGTGCGGAGGTCCGGTTCGCTGGCATTTCACGTGTTCATGGCGTCGTTTTTAGTGGTATGTGAGTGCCGAGGTCTTGGAGAGTTGATCGCCGGTGAAAAGAGTAAAAAACGCCAAGTTTTGGCTCGGTTTCGGGGCCCTCCGGCGAGGGTCCGGCGACTTTCGCCGGAGAAGATAACTGTTCATCGTCTTCTCCGGCGAGTCGTCCGGCGGGTCAACGGTCAACGCTGACGTGGCGTGCCACGTCGGCAGCCACGTCAGCTGTGGGGCCGGTTCAGATTAATAAGACATATCGGACGGCCGTGGTGATGCCACGTGTCACGATCTGGTTTTTTTCAATTAATAATTGATTTTAGGATAATTAAATAAAATTCGATCCGGCGGTCGATTTTGTGCCAAGTGGCGTTCTAGGGGACGTCCGATCTATTGCAGGATCGAACGCGCCGGAGATGGCCACGTGGCGCATCAAGGACCATTGGATCAGGGGATTTTCGGATAATAATAAAAAAACTTTTAAAAAAAAATAGAAAATAGAAAAACCTCCAAAAACCCAAAAGCGGTGTCGTTTTAGGCCGGTTTCAACCCGTAGGGTCGGGCCGGGCGCCCGCGAGGCGCGGGCCGGGTCTGACCCGACCCGGAAAATATTTTTAAATAAATATAAAAAATTAAAAAATAATAAAAATAATAAAAAATTCAAAAATCAATAAAAAAAAATAGAAAATCATAAAAAATTCAAAAAATTCGGAAAATTCAGAAAAATTCTAAAAAATTCCAGAAAATAGGAAATGGCCAAATTCAATTGGCCATGGCTTGTTTCAGGTCTTTCGACCCCCAGTCTTTCCATAAATGACGGTTTTGCCCTTCCGGCAAACCGTCTTCCAAAAAAAATCCTACAAATTCTAGAAAAATCCCAAAAAATAGGAAGTGGCCACAATCAACTGGCCAAGACTCATCTCGGGTGTTTTGAACCCGATCCCTTTTAAAATGACGATTTCGCCCTTCGGGCGAATCGTCCTCCAAAAAAATTGAAGAAAATCAAGAAATTCCAAAAAAATTCTCAAAATGGGAAATGGCCACAATCAACTGGCCATGGAATATTTTGAGTAATTCGGTATCCAAACCTTCCAAAAATGACGATTTTTCCCTTCGGGCTAATCGTCCCCCAAATCTTCCCATTTTACCCCTGCCTCCCAAATCATTCCTCATCTAAGCCCCTATGGCTGTACTAGGAAACCGTTGATTTGAATTGACGTGCATTAGTGTGATTTATTTATGTATTTGATTGCGCTTTCATTTAAATTGATTGTGGTTGATAGGAACAGTCTTCCAATTTGCATGAAAACCGGAATCGAGCCTACCTCACCTAAAATTACGTCTGCACGAACTCTTAGTTAGGAAGATCACTCGCGTTAGGTACCGAAAGGGCGTTGGTAATGACACCGGCGTAACCAAGTCCCTGAACCCAAAATCTCTGGTTCCGCAGAACTGGTCGATCTCTCCCAATCGGTCAGTAAGGTTTACGGTCTACCCTCCAAGAAAGACCGGTGGCGACTCTAAATGCATGCACAAGTTGCACATGCCACCACGACCACACTAAGGTCGAAATCGATCGGCTCTTATCGCCGAATCCCGTCGAAGAATACTCCCGCCGCGATTTGGTATGGGCCTGGGAGGGCCCGCGCCGATCCAAGACCCGCGATCGGTAATCCATTAGCCGCGTCCGCTTCCGGACGGGTCGCGACAGGAATATCATGTGACTTGGCTATTATTGGATGACCATCGAATCAGACTGTTGTCAACATGTCAGGTCATGCCACCAGTGCTAAGTATATAGCAATAAGATTAATGCGCCCCCAAACGAACTTCATCAGATGTCCGAAGCTTGGCCTTTTTTTATGTGGGGGATAGACATGATAGGGCCTATCAATCCAATGGCTTCAAATGGTCATCGTTTCATCCTGGTGGCAATTGATTACTTCTCGAAGTGGATAGAAGCTAGCTCTTACAAGAATGTCACTGCAAGAAATGTAGCAAGGTTTATTAAGAGAGACGTAATTTCTCGATATGGTACCCATCGAGTGATCATCACGGATAATGGGCCCAACCTGAACAACAAGATTGTCGACGATCTACTGAATCACTTTGGTATTCGACGTCTTAATTCTTCCCCTTACCGCCCACAAATGAATGGAGCAGTAGAAGCGGCTAACAAGAATATCAAAAAGATATTGGCTAAGACTACCGAAAATTATAGGGATTGGCATGAAAGGCTGCCCTTTGCCTTAATGGCGTATCGAACTTCAATCGGGACTTCTACAAAGGCAACTCCTTATCTTCTAGTGTATGGGTTGGAAGCTGTCCTGCCCATAGAGGTTAAAGTTCCCTCTTTAAGAATCTTATCCGAGGCTAAACTCTTCGAAGTAGAGTATTTCAAACACAGATGTGAACAGCTGAATCTGATAGATGAGAAACATCTTAGAGCAATCTGTCATGGCCAGGGTTACTAGAAGAGGGTGGCTAAGTCATTTAATCGGAAAGTTAGAGCCAGAAGTTTTGAGGTGGATGACCTGGTGGTAAAGAAGACCCTGCCAAATGATGTCTATCTGGGAGGCAAGTTTACCCTGGATTGTGAAGGCCCTTATATCATCAGGAAAATTCTCACAAGAGGAGCATTAATTCTTGTAAATTTCGAAGGAGAGGAATTGGGATACCCTATAAATTCAGATGCTGTGAAGAAGTATTATCCTTAAAATGAAATCAGATATTGATCACGTGGCTTGTCCCGAAATGATCCGAGTCGCCGTGACAGTCATTACATAAGCATAACATGCATCCATGCATACATCGGCATGTGTGCTGTTTTGCAAGATTCCGAGAAATAGACTCAGAATCAAATTCATTCGAATGGAACCAAGGGCAGAAGGGTCCTTGACATCAAGAATTAGGTGATATGTATCTGTTTCATCAAGAGTTAAACTATCTTTCACTCATAGGAATGTCTATTCTTTTTATATACAAGAATGCCGGATGAAAACAGAAGACAGCAAAGGAGAAACACTGTAAAATTTCTCACCCCCTATAAAATAAAAGGACAAGGAAAATGAACATTCATATGGTCAAAATTAACAATGAATCACCCTTTAGGAAAAATGAATTCCTGACACTTACTACACACCTGTCGGAACTAGAGGTTATCCAAGCATGGTCAAAGTATACATGATGCATCATTAAAATCCCTTGTGGGGTAGAATGCTTGGAGAAAAACAAAGTGATTTTTCCAAAGCAAGGGTTGTTTAGGCTATCTAGCAGGAATGTTCTTCCAGATGAAAGGCAAACCCAATCCAAACACGTCATACACACACTCGAGAGATGAGATATGTGCGAGGATAGAAAAACCCGAACCATAGGATATAAGGGCCATTCGCATCGGTTACATGGATTGGGATGACGGAGGCATTCATTCTTATCCATAAACACTACAAGTGATCATTGACAAACCCTTTGAGCGATGATTTTCATTTCTTAACCCTGTCAAGAGCCACCCCACATTGAGGTTATACAGAAGCCGTCCAGTGGCTTGAATAGGTAAATGGTTAGAAATCTTTTTGCTTGGACTAACATCAATCTTCGTGTGTTGATATGTATTGATCCAGGCGCCTTAGGATGACGGAGAGATGTTCATTTCTCTATCCTACACACTTATACCCGTTGCATATCCAATTTGAGCCTACATATTCGTTTCATGTGTGTCGCGACCCGTCCGAAATCGGACGCGGCTAATGGATTACCGATCGCGGACCCCACTCTGAAATGTGGATCGCGGGCCTTAGATCGGCGCGGGCCCTCCCAGGCCCATACCAAATCGCGGCGGAGGTATATCTTTAAGGGATTCGACGATAAGAGTCGATCGCTTTCGACCTTCAGTGTGGTCGTGGTGGCATGTGCAACTTGTGCATGCATTTGGAGTCGCCACCGGTCTTTCTTGGAGGGTAGACCGGAAACCTTACTGACCGATTGGGAGAGATCGATCAATTCTACGGAACCAGAGATTTTGGGTTCGGGGACTTGGTTACGTCGGTGTCATTACCAACGCCCTTTCGGTACCTAACGTGAGTGATTTTCCTAACTAAGAGTTCATGCAGGTCGGAAGACTGGTCCTATCAAGCCACAGTCAATATAATGAAAGCGCAATCAAGTGCATAAATAAATCATGTCAATGCACATCAATTTCAATCATTGGCCTCCTAGTATAGCCATAAAGGCTTAGGGAAGATGTGATTTAGGGCTAGGGGGTAAAATGGAAAGATTCGGGGACAATTAGCCCGAAGGGCAAAATTGTCATTTTTGGAAGGTTTGGATACCGAATTACCCAAAATATTCCATGGCCAGTTGATTGTGGCCATTTCCCATTTTTGAGAATTTTTTGGAATTTCTTGACTTTTCTTCAATTTTTGGAAGACGATTCGCCCAAAGGGCGAAATCGTCATTTTAAGAAGGGTCGGGGTTCAAAACACCCGGAATGAGCCTTAGCCAGTTGTTTGTGGCCATTTCCTATTTTTTGGGATTTTCCTGGATTTTTAGAATTTTTTTTTGGAAGACGGTTTGCCGGAAGGGCAAAACCGTCATTTTTGAAAAGATCGGGGGCCGAAAGACCCGAAACAGGTCGTGGTCAGTTGAATGTGGCCATTTCCTATTTTCTGGAATTTTTTTAGAATTTTTCTGAATTTTCCGAATTTTTTTGAATTTTTTATTAATTTTCTATTTTTTATTGAATTTTTGAATTTTTTATTATTTTTTTATTATTTTCTTTAATCTTTTCTGAAAAACCACCGATCGGGCCGTTCAAAATGCGCCACGTGGCGAATCCCCACCCCTTCGATCAGAACGATTTTATTTTAAAAATCCGAAAACCAGCCCCATCAAACGGACCAAAGAATGCCATGTGGCCTCCTTTGGTACGTCCGATCGTAGCCTAGATCGGACGGTCTTCAAAGTGCCACTTGGCACAGTACTGACCGCCGGATCCAACGTTTTTTTATTTACGAAAATCATTTATTTTATTTTGAAAATCTTTTAAATAACCCAAAAACGCCAGATCGTGACACGTGGCAACGCCCCGACCGTCCGATCTGGGCGTTTATTTCACACCGAACCGAGCCCACAAGCTGACGTGGCTGCTGACGTGGCATGCCACGTCAGCGTTGACCCGTTGACCACCGGCGACCTCGCTGGAGAAGACGATGAACAGTGTCTTTTTCCGGCGAAAGTCGCCGGGAACTCGCCGGAGAGCCTAAACCGTGACTAAAAATCCACCTTTTCGTGTCCACTTTTCACCAATCGACTCCACTCGCGACCAGAATCAACATACAAGCAAGACATGGAAGAACTAGCGTCGGAAAAGCCACGAATGGCCGGCCATAGAACCGGCGCCGGCAACGAATTTGCAGAAAATTATTTTACGTTAAAACTCGGTGCTAATCCATCATACGATATCCAATGAAGCTCTAGAGATTTACCTGAGTCCCTTTTAGGGTCTGTGACCGCTCAACTCGCCGGACCGAGCTCTCGGCTCGGGTGTACGTTGAAGAGCTCCGGCCCTCCTCCTCGGGCCTCCTCGGTGCGAAGTAACAATAAGGCAAGGGCAGAGTCGGCTCTAGAGGTTATTTGAGGCGAGACTTGCATAAAATAGGATCGGGGACGGCGCGGCCGAGTGCCAAAAATTAAAAGGTCCTACTGTGCATTTTCTCAAACACGTGATATGCGTAGGAAAAACGAAGGTCCGGGGCATGCACTGACCTAGTTCGGGCTAGTTGGTGATGGCTGGAGCTCCGGCGATGTTTTCCTGAAGGTTGGGGATGCTGGTCATGCCTCACTCCCGCTTCCTACTCGCCCGAACTACCTTGAAATTTTTTTTTTCCCCCGGCCGCACTCCCCCTCTCACCGAGTACCTCCTCGCCTTTTTTCATGGCCGACCGCCCTTTTTGTCGTGGCATCTCCACCCACACCACTACCTTGAAATCCTCCTCCACTCGCCATCACTTTCTTTTAAAAAAAACCACCGCGGGCCTCCCCTGCTCCTGCCTTTTTTTTGCTTCCGCGGCGTGTACGGGTCTGCAACTAAGAGTTGCAGACCCGGTCGGACCGGGTCGGGTCGGGTCTGACCTGACCGGCCCGGTTCGACCCAAATCGCCCAAATTGGGCCATAATTTGACCCATTTTCATGAAATTGATGGCAAAATCGAACTCCTTGACATGTTTTATATCAAATAGGGGTATTTTCATGAATCAATTAGTTGAAATTTAGTGAAAACCCCAAATTACCCTTAGGATCCGAAATTGATTTTTGCTTAATTGACGATCCAAATGATCGAATTAGCCCAAATTGAGACTACCAATGGATTCAGCATGATGAAAACTATAGGGTAGAAGTGTTTGATTTCAATGGGTATGCCCGTATGAAAATTAATTTCAAAAATTGTGAAACCGGGGACTAAATTGAAAGATTTTTATGCAATTAAGCCCTTTTGGTTAAAATTGATCAAATTGGAGGCCAAATTGACCTAATTGTACTTCAAGACTTTAGAATCCAATGTCATAACTTATAAAAAGTAATAATTGAAAATTAAAAGACTCAAAAAGGATTTTTTTTGCTCGGCTCGGGTTTATGTCCGTGAAGGAACCTATTGGCCCGAGCCGAATTTTCAAGATTTAAAGTGACACACTTGAAGAGGAAATTAAAACAAAATTATTGAATATTTTTGTGTATTTTTCTGACCACGGATGGTATTTTTCTGATTTTTTTGGTATTTTTAATAATTAAATAAATTCAAAAAATTATTTAAAAATTACAAAAAATATTTTTTGTTCAAAATTGGCTCTTGAGGCTAGGCCAAGGCTTCCAAAGTTGATTTTGTGATTTTATGACCTTTTTTTTGATATTTTTAATTAATTTTAAAGAATAAAAGTACAATAATAAATGGTCAAAAATCAGGTGTCAACAGCTGCCCCTCTTTGAGAGGAATCTCGTTAGAGGTTTCTCTCAAAGACAAGACGACACCTGACTCCTAACCGACACAACTGGGCAAAAGAAATGCCATGACATTGAATCCTTAAGGCTCTTTGATGAAAGCTCAAATTAATCCTCGGTTTGCTCTAACAATTTGAACATGGGCCGGAGTGAGAGAGGCTTACCTGAAGCTCACCTGTCGGATGCTGCCGGTTGCAACGACTTTCAAGAAGATACCTAGGATCCGTTTCGGGAAATCCTAGGGAGATTAAGCTCTGACCTGTATGGTAGGTCAAACCGTTATGGGATTCCTAACTGGTAGGAACCTAGGGAAAGCGCCTCCCATTTGAGATTTGCCAATGATTTTGATCCGTATGGTGGATTGGACCATTGAGTTGACCATTTAAGTGATTTTCACTATTGGATTGACCCTTCAGGCGGTTTCTACCTTTGATTGACCCTTCAGGCGGTTTCTACCATTGGTTGACCCTTCAGGCGGTTTCTACCTTGAGTTGACCCTTCAGGCGGTATCTACCTTGGGTTGACCCTTCAGGCAGTTTCTACCATGAGTTGACCCTTCAGGCGGTGTCTACCTTGTGTTGACCCTTCAGGCGGTATCTACCTCGATTTTGCTTTGAAAAGGGGTCTCATGACGAGGGTTCTCCACGTCCGTTGAGACTGCCTAAATTTTGAAAAGGGAGTCTCATGACGAGGGTTCTCCACGTCCGATGAGACTGCTTGATTTTTGAAAAGGATTTTTTTTTTAAGGGTTTCTCTTCCCCCAGAAAATATTGGTAATCTTTGAGAAGACAGCAATTGTCCAATTGACAAAATTTTATGACTTAAGCTTTAGTCATGAGATGTACATTTTGATGCTGGAGGTTATCCAAAACATTCTTGCAACATGCAAATGTGATCACAAATCCCTTGCATGGAAAATCTGGATCAACAGTTTGAAAATTTCCAAAAAGAGTTTGCTCAAAACATCAATCGGAATATTTCTCGACAAGGAGGCCACCTCACCTGTTTTGAGGTGATGATTTTTTAGGGGATGCACTCAATTCCCTACTGACATGTGCCTAGGTTTTAGGCTCATTCGCAGCGCATACATTTTGATCGGTCGGGAGGTCTTCCACGGGACCGTAATGTTGGGCTTGGATATTGGTTTTCAAGGGGGACCCGCTTTGGAGTCGAGGCCATTGAATGAAATCCTTCACCATCTGCTCCGGGTTTACAAGTCAAGAACCCTGCAAAATGAGAAAGAAATAGTCTTGCTCGTACCTCTTCGAGCTAAGCTATATGTTAACCCAAGTGTCTTAGTCAGAGAAGACTGTTTCAGGGTTATGATGTTGGTAGGATTGGGGACCGAAAGAAGCTCGTTTTTTGCCCAGATTTTATGAGGGGATTGACATTGGTGATCATTGCAAATTTGTCACCTGTCTTTTCCATTCCGCATCTTCTGTTTTTGAGGTGTGTGCAACCGCTTTTGAGGTGTGCACAAGTCCTTTAGAGAGCGTCTCTTGTTGCATTAAGAAGGTTGACAACTCTGTCTGCGTCTTTTCTCCGCTCTTGACATCATTTGGAGAGCAGTCTTTTTTATTTGACTCCTTTAGGAATTTTCTCTTTTCCCATCCAAGTTTCACTAGGGATCAAGCAAACAGCTTGCACGAGCATCGGCCTTGCTTTTACTAGGCACTTTGTTTTTTGTTTTTTTTTTTTTTTTTTTTTTTTTTTTTTGCAAACCCTAAGTCTTGAACTCCTTCGTTTCTGAAGTGATGCTGCATCCGTCTTGGAATGTGCAATGATCACCAACGGGTTTATGAAATGATTTTGCAGGCTCAACTTAGCTATGCAAAAGGATTCAGTGTGTGGGATAGAGAAATGAATGCTTCTCCTCATCCTATGGCACTAGGATTACCATATAAACAACACACAAAGATTAATGTTAGTCCGAGCAAGAAAATTTCTAACCATTTTCTCCTGATGCTGCTGGACTCACCTCCATTTTGCCCCGATGTGGGGTGGTTCTTGACAGGGTTGAGAATGAAAACCGCCGTTCGAAGGGGTTGTCAATGGTCACCTGTAGTATTTGGGGATATGAAATGAATGCCTCCGTCATCCCAATCCATGTAATTGTTGCGAATAATCCCTACTTCCGTAGGTCCAAATTTTGTTATCTAATCCGCTCCACTTCTCTCCAGTGTGTGTAGGACGTGTTTGGACTAGGCTTTGCCTCTTGTCTTTTGAGAAAACGTCCTTTTGAAAGTTTTGAACTTTTGATTGGAAAAAATCTCTTTCATTTTCTCCAAAAATTTTACCCGTCAAGGGGATTTTATGATGCACCATGCATGTTCTTATTCATGTTCAGACAACCTCCTGTTTTAAAACATGAATGCCAATGAAGTTTGAATTCTGTCTTTTCTAGACATTAGATTCTTGAAAGCTTTTCTTCTCTTCTCAGTTTTTATTCGACATTTTTAATGGATCGGGGAAAGGGATACTTACCTGTCCCCCGCGGCTGGAGATCCCTGAAAATATGGAAGAAACATGTTATTGTACGTTCACGTATTTTTCAAAAAATTAGAACGATACACCTTCCCCTTGGTCGTGTGCCCCTACGAGTGCACACAGGTTGTGAAAATCTGTCCTCCTTGATGGTGAGTCCCTATCAAGGATAAATAACAAGTGTTAACTCATATTCCCAAATTGAAGACAAATTGAGACGATACAACTTTACTCTTGGTTCTCATCCCGTTCTGACGTCGCGTTTTGCAATATCAATGGTTCAGCTGCCCCTGGTTGGGCAACGTCTGTTTTGTTATTTGAACAGATGGCTCCTTGGGTGATTTATCCATGTTTATCACCTGAGAAGGGAAAGAAATGAGACATTACTTTGGTATTCGGTTGAAGATCGTTTAGGAACGATACATCGTTTTACCAAATGGGAGGCTTCGTGACAAAACGTGTTTCGTGCTGAACGGGGTAGATCCCATTATGCTCCGCGGGTGATAGTCATCGTTCATGGAATTTGCTCCACGGATTAAGTGATTAATCCATGGCCCTTGGCTCGAAGACGTTCAAAGGGTAATGTTGACACTCAGAGCGGTTAGTTTTCAGCGTTAATTAAAATGTTCCCGCGGGAACTTTACAACGAGATCCGTAACACATTCATTCGACGTATTCACCTCTCACTCTCCTGAGCCTTCTAGTGATTTAGCACACGAGCTTCGAACCAGATGTCCGGTCGCCGGTACCGGTCACGACTGCGAAGATGCACTTGTTCCAAAATGCTTGACCCATAGGCTGAGTTGCTCATTCAGGAGATCGTCCGACCGCTCGAGTCGTCCAAGTTGAGCATCCTTAATTGCTGGTGACGGACCTCTCCCATTTTCGGCATGAACAACCTGGTTCCTCGGTTTATGCGTAATCCACACGCCGAGTTGCTCACTGAGGGACTCGCTTGAAATTTCAAGCCATTGACGCCCAAGTCGGGCATCCTCAACCGTTGGCGATGGGTTCCTCACACTACTTTCGACATGAACAACCTCACTTCTCGAGTTGGTACTTTCATCGTTGTCCAGTAGGTTTGCACCCAATGCTGGATTCGCCGTAGGAATAACACTAACGATCGGTTGGTGCTCAAATTGGGGAGTCCATACCTGCTGAAATTGTTGTATATACTCTTGAGGAGTACCAGGGTAACTCAGGGGGGAATTCAGCCGATCGAACCAAGAATAGATGTTTTCAAGGAGATCGTCTGAACCATCGAGCGACTGACATTCAGGTTGAGTATTGTCGACTACTGGAGAAGGAATCTTTTCGCCATTTTCGTCATGGACCACCTGATTCTTCGAGCCGGAATCTCCGTAATCGTCTCGCAAGATTGTACGTGCATCTCCTGCCAATGTTAGATCCGCTGTAGGACTAGCATTAGCGGCCAGTCGGTGCTCAGACTGGGGAGTCCCGATTTGCTGAAATTGCGGTACATACTCCTGAGGAGTACTAGGATAACCCAGGGGAGTACTCTGATTGATGCCTGAACAATCGACCGTGTAATTGTCAGTTCCATCGGTGTTAAAAGGTGATTGGATGCTTCCTGCTGCATGAGGATTGCGATCACAGCCATGCTCATCGTTTAAACTTGGACTGCCTCTATCTTGGTCTAGTGCCACTCGTCCATCTCTCAGTAGTCTTTTGTAGCACCAAAGGTGGTTCCTGACTTTATTTCTATCCAGTTCCGGCATGTTCATGATCTTGAGTATGCGCGATGGGCGAGCCAAACTGATCCCTAACTGTTGAACTGCATCAACAAATTTGCTATGAAGCTCCGAGGTCCAATAAAACCTTGTTTTCTTGCCAGCCGAAGTAGGGTTGGCAACTCGGCGGCTACTCTTCGCGGAATCTGGTCGTGTTGAACTGCCTCTATCTTGATCTAGCGACGCTCGTCCATCCCTCAGTAGTTTCTTGTAGCGCCAAAGGTGATTCTTGACCATATTTTTAGTCAGTCCCGGCACGTTCATGATTTCGAGTATGCGCAATGGGCAAGCAAAACTGATCCCTAACTGTTGAACTGCATCAACAAATTTGCTATGAAACTCCGGGGTCCAACGAAATCTTATTTTCTTGCTAGCCGAAGTGGTGTCAGCAACTTGGTGGTTACTCTTCTCGGAATCTGGTCGTGTTGGAGGTTGCTCTGGAGGGGATTTAGTGGTCTCAGATCGGCTGGTCATGATGGTGAGTTCATCATTGAGCGGACCCGACTTGTCATGACGCATGTTCCCTTCCACAATGGGCGTCGACTTTGACCTTATAGCACTAGTTTCCTCTTGTAGATCCTCGACGGTACCCGCCTGTTCCGAAAGATGTTGCGAAGGGCATTGCAACAAATGAGCATTATAAACCCCCAGATCTGGCTCTTCAGTGAATACTCCGTCCGTGGGAACAGGGTTACCGCACTCAAGGCAAATAGCGATGCTTAGAGCTTTTTTGTACTGAATGTTTTTTATTCGAAGCTTTTCATTTTCCTCCCTTACAATCGCTAACTCGTGCCGATCGCGTTGCTGCTTCAGCCGGGTTCGTTTGTTTTCAAACCAGCACTTGACCTTCCGAGGCTCCCACCCTATCTCCTGGCCCATTTTGATTTTCTGTTCCATGTCCGGATAGGGGTATTCCCTGAAAAACATTTCGAGTTTATGGACTTGACCCGAAGTGTTGCGTTGGAGATATTCCCCTTTCTGACGCTGATCACCGTCGCGGGTACTGTTCTCGTTAACCAAGCCGCGGGTTTCATCATTAGAAGGATCGGTCTCCATGGCCCTCGTGTCAGGTTCGGTCCTGAGATCTTCAAACTCTTCCAGCAGCTCAAGCTCGGAGACCTCCAAGTCTGGCGCTTCCAGTAAATGACAGAATCCCTTGAACATTTTGACCGGAATATCACTGTTTGATTTTCCGTTAACTCAGCTTTCTTTGTTCCTCCTTGGATCTTCACTTTCTCTGCAAATTCTGAGAGGTTAAAGGAGCCGGATCACCGTTCTTCGATCAAAGGTGATGGCTACCCGACGAGCGCTCTTCTCAATGTTTCGAGATTCCCACTTCGTCCTTTTGTGATGGCTACCTGACGAGCGCTCTTCTCAAGGCTTCGTAATTCCCACTTCGTCTTTTGTGATGGCTACTTGACGAGCGTTCTTCTCAAGGCTTCGTAATTCCCACTTTGTCCTTTTTTGCTCTTTTCTACGTGAACGGAGCCTGAAGATCTCTTGCGTTGATTTCGCTTTGTCGAGCACTACGCTTGTCCCCCTGGCCCAGTCTCTAGAGTAACAAGCCTGCCCACCTTTCGGCGCCATTATGTTTCGTAAAACCCGAGATCACAGGACGGTGGTGGATTCGTGACTCATCGGGGATGCATTAACGAAACCCGCTTGGCTCTACTGCACATAAAATATTATTACCACTTCCCCCTGTTTACTCGAGCATTTATAAGGTGATAGATTGATGTCAAGAAGATTAACACTTTAGCCTTATCAGACTCAGCCTCTCAAACACTCTTCACATTCTCACTCTCCTCTCCGTCATTCCATCGCATATGGATTCCTCCTCTGTGCCTGCTGCCTTAACTGAAACTTCGACCCAATGGGAGAGATTTTACCATCTCTTGGGTAGAGGTTACGGCTACATAAACAAT
Organism: Rhodomyrtus psidioides; assembly: GCA_021437785.1. Taxonomy (NCBI): domain Eukaryota; kingdom Viridiplantae; phylum Streptophyta; class Magnoliopsida; order Myrtales; family Myrtaceae; genus Rhodomyrtus; species Rhodomyrtus psidioides. Next base: position 15,716,708 of record JAILYB010000002.1, read on the forward strand.
CATCCTAAAGCTGCGGTTGAAGTTCGTACTCTGATTCCGGCCCTGGATACTGTGTGCATTGAAGGTACGAAACTGCAAAGGGAGTTTGTGATCTTCCCAACTCTCTTCAACAATTTCCTGCAGGCTTATGAAGTTGCTAGCCGGGAGGTCACTTTGGCTGGTATCGTGCGAGCCCGTTATCAGGACCGAGCTGAGTCCCTGATGTTGGCCGTGTTGACGGCCGATAACCATAAAAGGGCTGTTGAATACGCCCACGCCCAGGTTTCGATGCTGGTCCGTGAGAGGGACAACTTGGTGGAGTGTCTGGCTCTTTTTGACACCGCCTTTGAGCAAGACCAGCACAATTTCGTGCTGAGGTTCCAGTGTGCCTGGTTGGAGGAAAGGATTGAAGACCTGAGCATGGATATAGCTCGCGGGAGGGTGCTGGCTCATGACTTAGAGCTTGAGTTCGAGTACTATGACACCAAGGTGAACGAACTTAAGGAGAAATGTCGTCTCCTTTTCTTCAAGCTTGTAGACCTCGATTCCCGGAGTGTGGGTTGTAAGCAAGGCATGGATAGCATGGAGAGTCAGTTAAGCTTTTTTGTGATGCTTGTCAGAACTCATTTTGGGTTTACTGCTCCCCCTCAGTGATCCACTTGTAAACTTTCCTGCTGAATGAAATAAATGCGAGTTTGTTTATATATGCTCTTTCATTCTGCATTGTTGACTAGCCAAGAAAGGTTTTTGCTTTCGGATCTACGCGACTCCTTTTTCGCCTGTGTCAACAGATTGACTACGCATCATTCTCACAGCCCAACGCTTTATATTTGATTGACTTGAATGCCTCGTGAGAAATAGATTTGTAGTTGCTCGAAACTTAAAGATTGCCCCTGATTTTGCGGTCATTGCGTTTGGGGCCGCTAGTAATCTTTCACTTTCGAGCTCGATCCCATTCTGCTAGTAACTCATGCTATCAATTCTGCCTTCACGCGTCGGGGCTGATTTTACCTTGAACTTAATAACAAGGAATTACCGTATACACACGAGATGACGTTTGCGAAAAACATTATGCAAAATCAACTCTAGCTATTGAAGAAACAAACGCATGCACCGATGAGAACTTTACAATAGGAGATACATCCTTCTCGCGTACATCCCCTTCTTTCTTTGGGCATGTCCAATGACTAACCAGTCTGGCCTCAGCTTAGGTGTGCCATTACCAACTGCAGATCATGGTTGCCAACCTTTAATAGCTTCCAGCTGATCGAACCAGGTATCACGTCCTTCATCGAAGAAATCACCCGACCCCTCGAACGATTGATGTGTAGGTTGAGCTGCATCGCCCGACGGGTTCTTCGAACTGGAACCTCCATCTTTGTCTGGGATTATAAGAGGAGATTTGATCGATTGACTACCACAAGCATCTCCCACTTGGGGATTAGGGAAATAAGAATGCTCCAAGCATTCTCCCATTAGATCATCTGAAGCCACATGCTCTGATTGGGCAAACCCTTGAGCACTGGGCGTGGTGGGCTGATCTGCAACAGGATGAACACTGACTAGCTGCTGCTCGGACGGAGGAGTGCTTACTCGTTGCACTTGTGATGCGTGTTCTTGAGGAATATTGAAATGACTCGCGAGGATATCCTGATCAAATCCCCAATAGTCGTCCAGATTCGACCGGGCCTCATTTGTCATAAGGGTGCTGGGTTCGCAGCCGAGTCTATTGCTCGGATTCAGTTCTGCATAACGCTGTCCTAACGCCCTTCTGTAGCAACCAAGGTGATTCGCGACTAATTGCTTGGTAAGTCCCAGTACGTTCATGACCCTAAGTATGTTTGTCGGACCTATGAAGTCGAGTCCTATCTGTCGAACTGCGTCCAAGAACTTGAGATGAAGCTCCGGGGGCCAAGTGAATTTCTTCTTCTCGTCGTCCAGAGTGGCGTAGATAGCCTGCCGACTAACCTCTAACTCCTCTTGAACCGTATCTGATCTTACCGGAAGCTGTTGTGGAGGAGATTCATGGGCTTCGATGAGATGACTCCGATCATAACGACACGTATCTTCCTCCTCCGAAGACACTGGTATAATTTCTGTAGGATCGATCTGCTCATGCGCGCCATTAGCAGGATCTGATTGTACCGGAGATGGCTCAAGGGAGCAGGGGGATAAATGAACACCTTCCATCTTCGTAGAAGGCTTACCGGGGAACAATTTACTGAGGGAGGTAGGGCCACCGCAGTCAGGGCAGGTAATAGTACTGAGGATTTTCTCATACCACATGTTTTCCATTTGAAGGTTTTGGTTCTGCTCTTTTAGGGCCGTGATCTCCTTACGCCTGTGTTGGACACCTAGTCTAAAACGTCTATTCTGAAACCAAAAATGGATTCTCATAGGATCCATTCCCAGCTTCCGGCCCAATTCAATCTTTTGTTCCTCGCTTGGGCAAGGGCATTCATCAAAGAAAGCTTCAAGCTTCTGGATTTCTTTCCGAGCGTAGCGCTGACGACTTTTTCTTTTCCGGGGTTGAGCGTCGTGGCCGCTGCCGTCGTCACCACTGCGATCCTGATGTTCGTCACGGGCAATGTTGAGTTCCATGGCTTTGATGTCGAATTTGATTCTAGAGAATTTGAGGTCTTTCAACGAACTCGTCACTCGGGGTTCTCTGTTCTCTTTTGTATACTCGCTCTTTCGATTTGTTGCCTCCTTTTCCTCGAAAGCTAGGTCTGTTCAGCGTTCTGTTTTTGAAACGACGGAACTGTTTGCCTCTTGCTCAGCTTTCCGACACGAAGGGGTAACCAAATCCTTTCGCGGCTTCTTCGATAGTAGCGCTCGCCTTTCACTTTTCCTCAATAGTAATGCCTGTTCAGCACTGTCTTTTCTTTTTAAGTGGCGGAGCTGTTCACTCGCCGCCCAGCTTTATGCGTAAAGGAACAACACAATCCTTTCGCGGCTTCTTCGATAGTTGCGCTCGCCTTTCACTTTTCCTCAATAGTAATGCTTGTTCAGCACTGTCTTTTCTTTTTAAGTGGCGGAGCTGTTCACTCGCCGCCCAGCTTTATGCGTAAAGGAACAACACAATCCTTTCGCGGCTTCTTCGATAGTTGCGCTCGCCTCCCTCCCAGCTTTAATAATGGCGAGACCGAATTTGTCAGGCCTGAAATTGCGGACCAGGACATGTCTGATGATTCACGGGAGGAGCAGCCCTCGCTTTACATTAACCCGGCTCCACAAGCATTATTGCTGCAACTTTTCTCCACTCTCGAGACGCTATAAAATGCGGAGTTGGTGTTTGGGGGATTAATGCTCTCATATAATTTGCTTCCATCTTCAAATCGCTCCATTACACACCTCTCCGTCGAAAATGGCTTCTTCCCATGTTCCCACTTTCCCAGCCGAAGCTTTGGCTCGATGGGAAGAGTTCTATAACCTCTTGGGTCGAGGCTACGCTCACATATCTGACCATCCCGAAACCGAGGATGAAATCCGAGTCATGTTCGGGGACCTGGACATCATCTCCCTCGAGGGTACTGCGCTGGGGATGGAATACAGAATTTTTCCAACGCTCTTTACAAACTCTTTGGAGGCCTACCGCGCTGCTCACCGGGGACTTACCGTGGCTCGTGTCCTGCGAGCCCGTTATGAGGATCAGTCCGACCGCCTAGCGCTGGCTGACTACCTGGTTGACAGCCACAAAAAGGCTATTGAGTTCGCCAAAGAGCGAGTTTCGACATTGCTACGCGAGAGGAGGAATCTGGTGGAGGACTTAGCCCTATCTCTGGCTACCTATGAGCGCGATCGACGTAACGCCCTGCTAAGGAACCGAAGCGAGTGGCTGGAAGATAGGCTCAACGGCATAAATGAGGATATAACTCGTGAGAATGGACTTGTTCGGGACTTGGAAGCAGTCGCCGAAGATCACGAGACTCAGGTTGTTGCAGTCAATGATGAACGCAAACGCCTTCACCTCAGGCTTGCGGACCATGATACGCGGAGTGGTGCGTATAAACAAAGCATCCATAACCTGGAGGGCCAGCTGGGCTCCTTTGTGTCGTTGATTAGGGCTCACTTCTGCTTTACTTTTCCACCCCAATGAATTGTATGATCTGGTTTGGGCAAGAATGAATGAAAGCCCCCGTGTTTGTTTTAGCTTTTATATGATCCATTTCTTCGAGCATCCGGACATCTTAGACTTGGATGAGCTGGTCCATAATAAGTCGAGTAGATGTGTTCTGATTTTCTAACTCGCTCATGATCAGATGAAAGAATAGCCTCAGACTTATCCGGGAAAAGATTTCTCTCTATTACCTATTTTTTACCTGCAAATGAAACGACCGAATCAGAAGGAATAATTTGAAAAAGAAAGCATAAACCCCTTTCAATCCTATGCTTGCTCGTGATTAATAAAGACAAAAACTTTTACAAGGATAATCTTGTGCGAAAAGTTTTTATCAATATTCCTCGAAGGAAAGCATACTATTGAAAGGAATGTAATTCACGATAATCGCTTTTGACCAACGACGCGTTTTAAATTTAATTGAAGATACGGCATCCAAATCAAAGCCGTTTTGTTAAGAACGAGGGCAATTTGGACATATATCTCGTCATTAAATTCGAAACAATGCCGGTACTCTTGATCAATTATCGTGGATTACCAGCGGCGTAACACATGCATGAACCGATTCAAGTGTATAATTCCTTCTAGCGAAATTGGGGTTGGATTACCCTATACGACCAAAAGGTCGTGCAAGACTTCCAATTTTAATTTCCCCTAAAGGAATTATAAACTTGACTTGGGAGTATTCGGATGATTAGAGAAAATGCCACTATCACATTCCCATGACCCGTCAAAAGAAATACAACCAAGCTCCATCTGAATGTATACACCAATAGATCCCTAATACAATCACTCTAAGGGGTGAGATAGAGAAAACTTCGATAAAAATAAACCCTATACAAGAGGATTAGTAATGGAAAATAAAACAAAGGAATGTGATCCTAACGTTCAAGGATGCCCCAAGCTCGATCTGTGACTTCCGGATCACTTGCCCCCACTCGTCATCTTCATTGGACGATATCTCAATAATGTCCATAGTAGGCTCCTTTGTTGCTCACTCGGTGTTTGCCATGGGATATCATCCTCCTCGTCTTCTATCAAGGACGTTTTGGAAAAACACACATATCTATCCTTGAAATGGCATTTAATCTAATCACCAGAATGCAATGAATGAAATGCCTATATTTATATGAACTGTAATAGATTTGAGGGATAGAGAGTCTTACCAACCAAACTCGTCGACTTATGTGCGGTTTTAGGTGTACCAACCGCCCAAAGACAAGCGCATGAGACAAGTGATGGTAAACTTCTAAAAATCAGAGGGTTTGGCACCTAAGGTTAAGGTTCCCACCTCGAGTTCTAGAAAGAGCCGATTCCATTGCACAGCTATCGTTGCATTGGGACTCGATCCTTAGTTCGAAGCGAGCGGAATTGAAAAGTGGATTACCCCGTGTTTTTCTTCACGGAAATTCCATTTTCAATTCCTTCTATTGTGTTCTTAAAGGCGGCGCCTGGGGTTTTAGGCGCGGTTGTGTGTGTCCATGTGTCGTGATCATCACAATGCAAGTCATGCGCAACTGTTTATCAATCAGCACTTCAAATCATCCACACAACATACATTCCTACGCCTAACCTGCATAAAACAAAGTTAATCACAGACTACCCCCCTTATTACTCCAATCTGCAAAAACATATAACACCTATCATAAGCAGACTTACCTCACCTTTGAAAGCGCCTGCATGGTTAGAAAAATCACTCAGCGTTTTAATTACGGCCTAAGTCCACTTGAGGTCTAGAACCATAGGTTCTAGAACAAGATTCCCCAGCGGAGTCGCCAGCTGTCGCGACCCGTCCGAAATCGGACGCGGCTAATGGATTACCTATCGCGGACCCCACTCTGAAATGTGGATCGCGGGTCTTAGATCGGCGCGGGCCCTCCCAGGCCCATACCAAATCGCGGTGGAGGTATATCTTTAAGGGATTCGACGATAAGAGTCGATCGCTTTCGACCTTCAGTGTGGTCGTGGTGGCATGTGCAACTTGTGCATGCATTTGGAGTCGCCACCGGTCTTTCTTGGAGGGTAGACCGGAAACCTTACTGACCGATTGGGAGAGATCGATCAATTCTACGGAACCAGAGATTTTGGGTTCGGGGACTTGGTTACGTCGGTGTCATTACCAACGCCCTTTCGGTACCTAACGTGAGTGATTTTCCTAACTAAGAGTTCATGCAGGTCGGAAGACTGGTCCTATCAAGCCACAGTCAATATAATGAAAGCGCAATCAAGTGCATAAATAAATCATGTCAATGCACATCAATTTCAATCATTGGCCTCCTAGTATAGCCATAAAGGCTTAGGGAAGATGTGATTTAGGGCTAGGGGGTAAAATGGAAAGATTCGGGGACAATTAGCCCGAAGGGCAAAATTGTCATTTTTGGAAGGTTTGGATACCGAATTACCCAAAATATTCCATGGCCAGTTGATTGTGGCCATTTCCCATTTTTGAGAATTTTTTGGAATTTCTTGACTTTTCTTCAATTTTTGGAAGACGATTCGCCCAAAGGGCGAAATCGTCATTTTAAGAAGGGTCGGGGTTCAAAACACCCGGAATGAGCCTTAGCCAGTTGTTTGTGGCCATTTCCTATTTTTTGGGATTTTCCTGGATTTTTAGAATTTTTTTTGGAAGACGGTTTGCCGGAAGGGCAAAACCGTCATTTCTGAAAAGATCGGGGGCCGAAAGACCCGAAACAGGTCGTGGTCAGTTGAATGTGGCCATTTCCTATTTTCTGGAATTTTTTTAGAATTTTTCTGAATTTTCCGAATTTTTTTGAATTTTTTATTAATTTTCTATTTTTTATTGAATTTTTGAATTTTTTTATTATTTTTTTATTATTTTCTTTAATCTTTTCTGAAAAACCACCGATCGGGCCGTTCAAAATGCGCCACGTGGCGAATCCCCACCCCTTCGATCAGAACGATTTTATTTTAAAAATCCGAAAACCAGCCCCATCAAACGGACCAAAGAATGCCATGTGGCCTCCTTTGGTACGTCCGATCGTAGCCTAGATCGGACGGTCTTCAAAGTGCCACTTGGCACAGTACTGACCGCCGGATCCAACGTTTTTTTATTTACGAAAATCATTTATTTTATTTTGAAAATCTTTTAAATAACCCAAAAACGCCAGATCGTGACACGTGGCAACGCCCCGACCGTCCGATCTGGGCGTTTATTTCACACCGAACCGGGCCCACAAGCTGACGTGGCTGCTGACGTGGCATGCCACGTCAGCGTTGACCCGTTGACCACTGGCGACCTCGCCGGAGAAGACGATGAACAGTGTCTTTTTCCGGCGAAAGTCGCCGGGAACTCGCCGGAGAGCCTAAACCGTGACTAAAAATCCACCTTTTCGTGTCCACTTTTCACCAATCGACTCCACTCGCGCCCAGAATCAACATACAAGCAAGACATGGAAGAACTAGCGTCGGAAAAGCCACGAATGGCCGGCCATAGAACCGGCGCCGGCAACGAATTTGCAGAAAATTATTTTACGTTAAAACTCGGTGCTAATCCATCATACGTTATCCAATGAAGCTCTAGAGATTTACCTGAGTCCCTTTTAGGGTCTGTGACCGCTCAACTCGCCGGACCGAGCTCTCGGCTCGGGTGTACGTTGAAGAGCTCCGGCCCTCCTCCTCGGGCATCCTCGGTGCGAAGTAACAATAAGGCAAGGGCAGAGTCGGCTCTAGAGGTTATTTGAGGCGAGACTTGCATAAAATAGGATCGGGGACGGCGCGGCCGAGTGCCAAAAATTAAAAGGTCCTACCGTGCATTTTCTCAAACACGTGATATGCGTAGGAAAAACGAAGGTCCGGGGCATCCACCAAAATGCTGGAAGATCATAATACAAAATCTTGGGGACGCCAAGGGATTACTGGATATCTCAACCCCCCCAGCAAATTCTGAAATAAAAAAGAACCTTCAGGATTTTTGCGACAAGAGACAAACTTCCAAATGGAATTGTAGCCAACTGCCAAAATGGCAGGCGATGTCTCTCAAAGGTTAGACTCATTTCCAAGACGCGTAGTAGCAAGAAGACTAAAGGCATCCTTCGAGGAATTATTAATCAGGGATCAAGCAGAGGACTGATCGGCAGTGATCACCAATGTCATACCCTTCGCGATTCTTGGCCAAAAATAAGCTTTTTTCGATCCCTAATCCTACCAACGTTACAACCCTTTGCAGTCTTTTCCGACTAAGACACCTATGTTGATATATACCTTAGCTCGAAGAGGTACAAGCAAGATTATTTCTTTCTCATTTTTGCAGGGTTCTTGACTTGTAAACCCGGAGCAGATGAAGAAAATTTTTCATTCAAAAAAAAGACCCGACTCAGTGTCGCGACCCTCTCGAGGTTGGCTGAGCTCTCGAGGGCTAATGAGCCATCCAGTCTGGTCGGATGCTGGCCTCTCCCAAGGCCCATTACCCAAATCGCAACTGAGGTATGCGTAGTCGACCTTCAGTGTGGTCTAGTGACATGTGCTAAGTGTGCATGCCAGGGAGTCGCCACCAATCATTTTTTGGAGGGTATGATTGGACCACCCTATTGAATAGTTGGGAGTTTCTATTCAATTCTGCGATAACCAGAGAAATGGGTTCAGGAACTTAGTTACGTCAACTGTCAGAGTTGACGCCCTTTCGGTACCTAAGTTGACTGAATTTTCTAACCAAAGATTTTATGCAGATGAGTGAGATACGAATCCTAAATCTAGGAGTTCATGCAGGTAGGAGGAACTATCCTAACAATCACAATCAATAATAAAGTGCCCAATCAAATAGAATCTAAATATGCAAATAAATCACATGGCATTCCTAATAAGGCTATATTAGCCTAGAGAAGTATCAATCAAGCTTAGGAATGATTTAGACATGATTTTACCCATCAGGGGTAAAGTCGTAATTTTGGGATCAAAAGGGACGATTTGCCCCAAAAGGGCAAAGTCGTCATTTCGGAATGGATCCAGAGTAAAACAATGTCAAAAACAGGTTTGGTCACTCGATTGACCCTTTTCCTATTTTTTGGCAATTTTCATGATTTTCTGGAATTTTAGAAACCGATTTACCATTCGAAGGGTAAAATCGTCATTTTCTAAAAATGGAAATGAAATGTGGAAATCTTAGACATAAGGTTTAGCGACCCATCTGGCCCATCGCCAAATTCTAAGCAATTTCCATAAGTCATCGGAATATCAAAGACGATTTATCCTTTGAGGGATAAAATCGTCATTTTGGATTAAATGGGAGAAAATCCCGAAAACGACAACAAATCAATTTCTTCTGGCCATTTTCAGCCTTGGAAATTTTCTATAATTTTATTTAGGAATTTTTCTGCGATTTTTCTCAATTTTTTTTTTTGAATTTTTCCATTGATTTTCCATTTTTTGGCATTTTCAGATTTTTTTATTATTTTTTTTATATTTTCAGAAAATATTTTAATAAAGAGCATCTCTCTGACAATAGACAACACTCAACTAGATAAATAAGCTAATTACTAGACTGAAATAAATACATGCAACTCAAGTCTATAACGGCAATATTTTAGAAAAATAATTTTGATATACGAACCGAGTACGCAAAATATACCTTATTAGACATCGGTCTTCAGACGCCGAACCCCAGCGTACGACCGTCTCCGTGCGCGTCACCAGTCGATCGCCACACCAAAATGTCAACAATCAATTTTATAAGTAAATATCGAAAATGATTTTTTTTATTTATTTAAAAAAAATAGGACACGTGTCCGTTCTCCCGGACACGGTCCGGTCCGTCCGGACACGCCCGCAACCCCCAAAAATAGGGGAACGACGGGAGGCACGGCTGACTCAACGGCCAATGGGAGGCGGTCGGCTTCGAGATCGATGGTGGTGGATTAAGGCAACGTCGGGGAGCCGAGGGCGACGATGGCCGTGGCGGAGGACGGGTGGAAGTGGCCGAACGAGGGCAGAGCAAGGTCGGGAAAATAGGGCGCCGCGACGCCGAGGGCAGGGGACGGACTCGGAGCGATTTTCCGGTCATCACGCGCGGCGGCTGGCTTCCATGAGCTCGAGGCTGTCGAGGAGGAGTCTCAAGAGGTCCTCGGAGGTGGCGGTGAGCCACGGTGATGTCGGGATCGGGCGGATCTGAAGGAAATCCGAGTCGGCCGCGAAAACAAGGCACCGAGACTTCGGGGCGGTTCGCGGCGTTTCTGGTGGGTGGCAGCCGATGATGTGGCGTTCGAGGAGTCGAAGGGAGGTAGGCGAACGACGGTGAGGTGGTAGGTGATGGCGATGCCGTCGGAAAGGGCCGGTTGTTCTCGGGCTGAGGGGGTCCGAAAATAGGGATGGTTTCAAGGCGGTTTTCGAGGCGGTCCGGCGGCTGGCGACATCAACGGAGGGGTTGGCGGTGACAGCGAGATGCTGCTGAAGGTTGTGGTGGCCGGCGGTGCGATGGCGGCCGGCGCGAAACGACGGACGAGGAGGATGTTCGGTGTCCTCGAGGGCTATCCGCAAACAGGGAAAAGAAGAGAAGAAAAATAGAGGGCGAGAGCCGGAGCTTGAGGGGAGCGGGAAAAAAAATAAAATCAGAATAAAATTAAAAAATCAAAAATCAAATAAAAATCATCATTGGTCAAACACCCCTTTTTCTTTTGCATGATGATGTTTTTCACTCCTTTTCCTTTGAATTATTGCTAATATTTTTGCCCAAATTCGATTTTATGATGATCAAAGAACACTTAAAACCTCCTTTCCAAAAAAAAAAGAACACCTAAATCGAACCTGAATTTTACTATTTATGAGGTCAGAAAATAGATAAAATAAAAATAAAAATATCGACTATTTTTCTATATTTTTGTGACCTCGAATACTATTTTTTTCTCTTTTTTTATTTTTATATTTTTCGAAAATAATAATAATAATAGTAAATATGAAAAAATATTTTTTTGTCCAAAATGGTTCTTTAGCTTGGCCAAGGCTACCAAAGTTGATTTTGTAATTTTTCAACTTTTTTTGGATTTTCTATAAAATTTCGAAGAATGAAGGAAAAAATGTTGATCAAAATTTAGGTGTCAACAGCTGCCCCTCTTTGAGAGGAATCTCGTTAGAGGTTTTTCTCAAAGATAATGTGACACCTGAGTCTTGATCAACTCGACTCGGGAAACTAAAGGAAAAGAAGTCATGACATCCATTTTTTTATGCTTGTCGATGTATGCTCTTTCTTGAAGGGGAAAAAATGTTCATTTGACATGAGAGAGTGAGATAGTAGATAGACATACCTGCCTCTTACCTGTTCGATGCTTGTGCGATTTTCGCGGTGTCTGATGGATTCAAGAGAATTTATAGGGACTCGTTACTAGAGTGTCCTAGAGAGGTTAAGTTCTGACCTGTATGGTAGGTCAAACCATAATGGGATTCCTAACTGATAGGAATCTAAGGAAGACGCGTCCCATTTGGGATTTGCCAAGGATTTTGATCCGTATGGTGGATAGGACCATTGAGTTGATCCTTATGGCGGTATCTACGATGAGTTGACCCTTCAAGCGGTTTCTACCATTGGGTTGACCCTTCAGGCGGTTTCTACTTTTGGTTTGACCCTTCAGGCGGTTTCTACCTTTGGTTGACCCTTTAGATGGTTTCTACCGTTCATTGACCCTTCATGCGGTTTCTACCATGAGTTGACCCTTCAGGCGGTTTCTACCTTTGGTTGACCCTTCAGGCGGTTTCTACCTTGAGTTGACCCTTCAGGCGGTTTCTACCTTTGGTTTGACATTCCAAATTGATATGAATCAATTGGATGACGTGCCCGATTTTTGGGGTTTGTCAAAGACTCGATCGTTCTGTGGATCGGTCAAGGAAAGGCTTGCCTACTAAAAGGCTTTGCCTACGGATGACACACATGGTCATTGAGGGAAGGTTTACCTAACTCTAGGTTCACCTTATGGTTATTCTGGGATTTGGGTTTACTAAGGATCCTGCAGAAGTTTAAACCTGAAATATTTTTCTTCACCCAGAAGATGTTAGTAATCTTTGGGAAGACAACAATTGTCCAATTGACAAAATTCTATGACTTCAGTTTTAGTCATGAAATGTGCATTTTGATGCTGGAGGTTATCCAAAACATTCTTGCAACATAGAGATGTGATCACAAATTCCTTATACGGACAATCTGGATCAAATAATTTGAAAATTCCAAAAAGAGATTTCTCAAAACATCAATTGGTGTATTTCTCATCCAAGAGGGCTCCTCACCGTTCTGTGATAATGATCTTCTGTAGGGAAAGCGCTCAATTTCCTACTAACATGTGCCTAGGTTTCAGGATCATTCGCAGCGCATACATTTCGACCGACCAGGAGGTCTTTCACGGGACCGTAATGTTGGGCTTGGATATCAATTTCCAAGGGGGACTCACTTTTGAGTCAAGGCCATTGAATGAAGGATCTTCATTGTCTGCTCTGGGTCTACAATTCAAGAACCCTGCAAAAATGAGAAAGAAATAATCTTGCTCGTACTTCTTTGAGCTAAGCTATACGTCAACCCAAGTGTATTAATCAGAGAAGACTGCTTCCAGGTTGTAACATTTGGTGGGATTGTGGACCGAAAAAGGCTTGTTTTTGGCCCAGAAATCGTGAAGGGTTTGCCATTGGTGACCATTGTCAATTTGCCACCCGTCCTTACCTTTTGATTCTTCAGTCTTTGAGGTGTACAACAACCTTTGAAGCGTACACAAGTCTTTAGGGAGCATCTCTTGTTGCATTAAGAGACTGGCTGCCAATTCCGTTTGTGTCTTTGCTATCTAAGCCTGACACCACTTGGGGAGCAGTCCTTTTGACTTGACTCCTTTGAAAGTTCTTTTCTTCATTCCTCCAGACTTTACTGGGGATGTTTTCAATGGGCATTCGCCTTGCTTTTACCAGGCACTTTGCTTTTTCTTAATGCCAGGGATTTTTTTCTTTCTCATTTTTATTTGATCCTGCTTTTCCTTTTCTTTCGGAACTAGGATTCTCGGCAATTGCGCTAGATATACAACGTAAACCTTAGCATGCTTCCGTTCCTGGAGTGATGTTGCTTCCATCTCAAAACATGCAATGATCACCAACGGGGGTTTTTGAAATGAATTTGCCGGCTCAACTTGGCTATGCAAATGATATGATGTGTAGGATAGAGAAATGAATGCTTCTCGTCATCCTATGGCACTTGGATTACCATATAAACAACACACAAGATTGATGTTAGCCCGAGCAAGAGAATTTCTAACCATTTACCTCATGATACTGCCGGACTCATCTCCATTTGCCCCAATGTGGGGTGGTTCTTGACAGGGCTGGAGAATGAAATCGCCGTTCAAAAGGGTTGTCAACGGTCACCTGTAGTGTTTGGGGTAGAGAATGAATGCCTCCGTCGTCCCAATCCATGTAATCATTGTGAATGATCCCTACCTCTGTAGGCCCAGATTTTCTATCTGATCCGTTCCACTCATCTCTCAAGTGTATGGGACATGTTTGGATTAGGCTTTGCCTCTCGTCCGAGAAAACACCCTTTTAAACGGTTTGAACAACTTTTATTGGAAAAATTCTTTTCATTTTCTTCAAAATTTACCCCTCAAGGGAATCTTATGATGCACCATGCATGTTTTATTCATGTTCAGACAACTTCCTGTTTTAAAATATGAATGTCGATGAAGTGAGAACCCTAGTCTTTTTTAGACATGAGAATCAGATTTTGAAAGTTTTTTTTTTAACATCTTCAATGAATTGGGAAAGGGATACTTACCTGTCCACCGTGGCTGGAGATCCTTGGAGATACAAAAGAAATATGTCAATGTATGTTCCAAACTTTGCAAAAATTAGAACCATACATCTTACCCTTGGTCATGTACTCCAGCTAGTGTACAAGGGTTGTGAAAATCTGGATTTCACTGGCCGCCTTGACGGTGAGTTCCTGTCAAGGATAAATAATAAGTGTCAATTCGCATTCCCAAGTTCAAGATAAATTGGGACGATACGACTTTACTCTCGATTTGCATTCCATTCTGATGTTGGATACTGATATGAACAAAATCTATCAAATCCCTCCGTCCATGATTGAAGGTGTTTGTGACATCAACGGTTCATTCGCCCCATTTGAGCAGCATCAGTTTTGTCATTTGGATGCATGGCTTTTTGGGTGTCTTGTCTCTGTTTATCGTCAAATGGGTGGCTCCGCGGACCGATGCATTTTGTATTGAAGGGATGGATCGCATTACGTCTTGTGGTCGATAGTCATCGCTTGGGGAACTTGTCCCACGGATTAAGCGATGAATCCACGGCCTTCGGCTTGAAGATGTTCAAAAGGTAATGTTGAAACTCACAAGTGATTAGTTCTAAGCGTTAATTAAAAATGTTCCCGTGGAAACTTTACAACGAAATCAGTAACACATTTATTTGAAGTATTCTCCTCTCATTCCCCTGAGCCTTTTAATGATTTGCCACACGCGCCTCGAATCAGATGCATGGTCGCCGGTATTGGGTCACGACTACGAAGATGCACCCGTTCCAAAATGCTTGACCCATAGGTTGAGTTGCTCATTCAGGAAATCATCTAATTGTTCAAGCCATTAACGTTCAAGTCGAGCATCCTCAACCGCTGGCGATGGATTTCTCCCTCTACTTTCGGCATGAACAACCCGATTCCTCGAGCTATGCTTGATCCATAGGCCGAGTTGCTCATTGAGGAGATCACCTAATTTTTTAAGCCATTGACGTTCAAGTCGGGCATCCTCAACCGCTGGCGATGGATTTCTCCCACTACTTTCGGCATGAACAACCTGATTCCTCGAGTTGGGATTTCCATCGTTGTCTAGTAAATTTGTATGCGTATCTCTTGCCAATGCTAGATTCGCCCCAAGAAGAGCACTAGCGACCGGTTGGTGTTCAAACCGGGGAGTCCCTATTTGTTGGAATTGCGTTACATACTCCTAAGGAGTACTGAGATAACTCAGGGGGGAATTCGGCCGATCGAACCAAGAATAGAGGTCTTCAAGGAAATCGCCTGGTCCATGAGCCACTGACGCTCAGGTCGGGTATCGCCGGCCACTGGCGAAGGTTTTTTCTCGCTATTTTTGCCATGAACGACCTGATTCTTCGAGCTGGAACTTCCGTAATTATCTTGCAAAATTGTATGTGCCTCTCCTGCCAACGCCAGATCCGCCGTAGGAGTAGCACTAACGACTGATTGGTGTTCAAACTGGGGAGTCCCTATTTGCTGGAATTGCGGTACATACTCCTGAAGAGTATTGGGATAACTCAAGGGAGTACTCTGATTGATGCCTGAACAATCGCCCGTGTAATTGCCAGTCCCATCGGTGCTGAGATGTGGTTGGACGCTTCCTACTTCATGAGGATTGCGGTCACAGCCATGCCTAGCATTTAAGCTTGAACCGTCTCTATCCTGGTCTAGCGCCATCCGTCCATCTCTCAGCAGCCTCTTGTAGCGCCAAAGGCAACTCTTGACGCTATTTTCAGCCAGTCCCGATACGTTCATGATCTAGAGTATGCGCAGTGGGCAAGCCGAGCTGATCCCTAACTGTTGAACCGCATCAACAAATTTGCTATGAAGCTCAGGGGTCCAATAAAACCTTGTTTTCTTGCTAGCTGAAGTAGTGTTAGCAACTTGGCAGCTACTCTCCGCGAAATCTGGTCGTGTTGGAAGTTGTTCTGGGGGGAATTCAATGGTCTCAGATCGGCTGGTTGTGATGGTGAGTTCATCTTTGAGCGGACCCAACTGGTCATGACACATGCCCCATTCCACAATGGGCATCGACTTTGACCTTGTAGCACTGATTTTCTCTTGTGGACCTTCGACGGCACCCGTCTGTGCCGGAAGATGTTGCGAAGGGCATTGCAACAGGTGAGCATTATAAATCCCCAGATATGGCTCCTCGAAGACCACTTCGCCAATGGGAATAGGGTTACCGCAATCAAGGCAAGTAGCAATGTTTAGAGCTTCTTTATACCGAGCGTTTTCTATTCGAAGCTTTTCATTCTCTTCCCTCAGAATCACTAACTCGCGCTGACTGTGTTGATGTTTCAGCCGGGCTCATTTGTTATCAAGCCAGAACTTGAGCTTCCGAGGCTCCCACCCTAACTCCTGGCCCAGCTTGACTCTCTGTTCCTTGTTTGGATAGGGGCATTCCCAAGAAAAAAAAAACTCAAGCTTACGGTATTGACTTGAAGTGCGGCGTTGGAGACGCTTCCCTTTCTGACGTCGCTCACCGCCGAAGACAATGTTCTCGTTAACCAGGCCTCGGGTTTCATCATTGGAAGGGTCGGCCTCCGTGGCCATCGAGCTGGATCCGATCTCGGGATCTTTAAATTCTTCTAGCAGTTCAAGTTCGGAGACCTCTAAATCGGGTGTTTCCAACAAATGACGGTATCCTTTGAACATTTTGGATAGGAATATCGCTGACTGATTTTTGAGAGATTAAGTGAGTCCCCGGACTGCTCTTTGATCCTCGGTGATGGTATGTGGCGAGCGCTCCTCCCAAGACTTCGTAACTCCCCCTCTCACGTGAAGGGAGTTAGAACGCCTCTCGCACTGATAACTCATCGAGCACTACGCTTGTTTCCCCAGCTCAGTCTTCAAGGCGATGGGTCTGCCGACCTTTCGGCACCTTTTAAGATTTGTTAGACCCGAAATCGTGTGGGAACAGTGGATCCGTGATTCGCAAGCAATGCATTAATGGAGCTCGGTTAGCCTAGTTACAAGTTACGTGTCTTTTAACTTCGCGATGTTGGGTTGACTCGCCTCTAACCTAATACAACTAGGGACTGCCGCATCCAAGCGTGATGGTGTTCACAGGCAGCGTTGTGCGAAATCAATTATGGGCATTAAAGAAGAAAACAACTGTTCCGATAGGAACTTTACAATGAAGAGGTAAGAGGTACATTCATCTCGCACACATGCCCCCCTTTCTTTGGGTATGCCCAACGACCAACCAATCTGGCCTCGGCTCGGGTGCACAATTACCAACTGCAGATCATGGCTGCAAACCTTTGCTAGCTTCCAACTGATCGAACAAGGCATCAAGTCCTTCATCGAAGAAGTCATCTGATCCTTCGAACGATTGATATGCGGGTTGAGCAGCATCGCCCGATGGGTTCTTCGAACTGGAACCCCCATCCTTGATCGCGAATATAAGAGGAGATTTGATCGATTGACCACCACAAGCATTTCCCACTTGGGAATTAGGGAAGCAAAAATGATCAAAGAATTCCCTCATTAGATCATCTGAAACCACATGCCCTAGTTGGGCAAACCTTTGAGCACTAGGCGTAGCGGGCTGATCCGTGACAGGAAGAGCACTGGCTAGCTGCTGCTCGAACGGAGGAGTGTTTACTTGCTGCACTTGTGATACGTGCTCTTGAGGAATACTGGAATGACTCAGGAGGATATTCTGATCAAATTCCCAATAGTCGTCGAGATTCGACCGGGCTTCTCTTGACATAAGGGTGCTGGATTTGCAGCCGCGCCTATTGTTTAGATTTAGCTCTGCATAACGCTGTCCTAGCGCCCTTCTGTAGCAACCAAGGTGATTCGCGATCAAACTTCTGGTAAGTCCTGGTACATTCATGACCTCAAGTATGTTCGTCGGACGTACTGAGTCGAGCCCTATTTGCCGAACCGCGTCTAAGAACTTGAGATGAAGTTCTAGGGGCCAAATGAAACTCTTCTTCTCGCGGCCCGGAATAGCGTCGATAGCTTGACGACTAATCTTTAACCCCTCTCGAGCAGGATCTGATCTTACCAGAAGTTGTTGTGAAGGAGATTCATGGGCTTTGATATGGTAACTCCAATCATAACGACACGTATCACATTCCTCAGAAGGCACTGGTATAGTCTTTGTAGGATTGATCTGCTTATGCGCGCCATCAGCAAAATCTGATTGTACCGGAGACGGCTCGAGGGAGTAGGGTGGTAAATGAGCACTTTCAATCCTCGTACAAGACTTACCAGGGAACATTTTACTGAGGGTGGTAGGGCCACCGTAGTTAGGGCAAGCCATAGTGCTAAGAATTTTCTCATACCTCATGTTTTCCATTCGAAACTTTTCGTTCTGTTCCTTTAGGATCGTGATCTCCCGACGTTTGTGTTGAACACTTAGTCTGTATCGTTTATTCTGGAACCAAAACTTTACCCTCATAGGATTCATTCCTAGTCTCTGGCCCAATTCAATTCTTTGTTCCACGCTTGGGTAAGGGCATTCATCGAAGAAAACTTCAATCTCTTGGATTTCATTCTGAGTGTGGCACTAGCGACGTTTTCTTTTTTGGGGTTGAGCATTGTGGCCACTGCCATCGTCGTTGTTGTGATCTTGATCTTCATCGCCGGAAGTGTTGGGTTCCATGGCTTCGATATTGAACTTGATTCTGGAGCCTTCGAGGTCTTTCAATAACTCGTTGCTCGGGGTTCTCTGCTCTTTTTTGTATGCTCGCTCTAAAAAACAAGATGAGTGGTTCCGTGCGCCAAGAACCATTCTTCGAGCATGGGTAAAGATCAACAGCAAGGCATCTCTCCCAATATTCTGCACTTTTCGCTTTGTTGTCTCTTTTTCCTCGATAGCCATGCATGTCCAGTACTCTGTTTTTGAAATGGCGGAACTGTTTACCTCTCGCTCAGCTTTTCAACATGATGAGATAGCCAAATCCCTTCGAGGCTTCTTCAATAGTTGCGCTTGTCTCTCACCTAAAATTAATAATGACGAGACCAACAAATCTTTTACAGCTTTTATTTGACAAGCCTGAAATCACGAATCGGGACGGATCTGATGGTTCACGGGAAGAGGCCCGCCTGCTTTACCCTTTTAACTCGGCCCCCCCCCATGAGCATTATTGCTGGGACCTTTTCTCACCCCAAGCGGCTATAAAATGAAGAGTTAATGTAGAAAATATTAACACTCTCGCATAACCAGCTTCCACCTCCTAATCGCTCTGCTGCGCCCATCTCCTTCTCAAACAATCCCAAAGAAAATGGCCTCCTCTCCCTTTCGCGCTTTCTCAATTGAAGTTTTTGCCCAGTGGGAAAAGCTCTATAACCTCTTAGGTCGAGGCTACGCTCATATAATCAACCATCCTGAAATCGAGGATGAAATCTACGCCTTGCTCGAGAATATAGACATCACCTCCCTTGAGTGCACTACATTGGGGAGGGAATACAGAATTTTCCCAACTCTCTTTACAAACTCCCTAGAGGCTTACCGTGTTGCTCATCGAGAAGCTCGCGTGGCTTGTGTCTTGCGGGCTCGCTATGAGGACCGGTCTGACCACTTGGTGTTGGCCAACTACCTGGCTGATAGTCACAAAAAGGCTGTTGAGCTCGCCAAAGAACGGGTCTCGATGTTGCTTCGCGAGAGGAGAAATCTGGTGGAGCACTTGGCTCTATCCTTGTCCACCTATGAGCACGATCGCCATAATACCCTGCTGAAACATCGAAGCGAGTGGCTGGAAGAAAGGCTCAACGGCATAACCGCGGATATAGCTCGTGGGAATGGACTGGTTCATGACCTGAAAATAGTCGCCGAAGATCACGAGACCCAGGTTGTCGAGGTCAAGGATGAATGTAAACGCCTTCTTCTCAGGCTTGCGGACCATGATATGCGGGGTGGTGAGTATAGACAAAGCATCAATAACATGGAGGGTCAGTTGGGCTCCTTTGTGATGCTAATTAGGGCTCACTTTAGGTTTACATTTCCGCCCCGATGAACTGTATGATCTGCTTTTGAAATCCTTCGATTGAGCAAAAATGAATGAAAGCTCCCGTGTGTGTGCTTTTACTTTTGTACAGTTCATTTCTTTGAACATCCGAATACTTTCAACTTGGGCGAGCTGAATCAATAAGTCGAGCAAATATGTCTTGATTTTCTAACTCATTTATGATCAGATGGAAGAATAGTCTCAGATTCGTCCAAGAAAAGATTTATCTATACTACATGTTTTTCACTTGCAAATGAAAAGACAATCAGAAGGAAGAATTTGAAAAAGAAAGCATAAACCCCTTTCAATTTTATGCTTGCTCGTGATTAATAAGGATAAGAACTTTTACAAGGGTTTTAATCTTGTGCGAAAAGTTTTTATCAGTATTCCTCGAAGGAAAGCATACTATTGAAAGGAATGTAATTCACGATAATCGCTTTTGATCAATTCCAAAAAATGAATTGATCAAAAGTGCAACGTGTTTTAAATTCAACTGAAGATACGGTATCCAAATTAAAGTTGTTTACTAAGAACGAGAGTAATTTGGATATCTATCTTTTCATTAAATTTGAAAAACATCGATACTCTCGATCAATTATCGTGGATTACTAGTGATGCACAACATGCACGAACCAATTCAAGTGTATAATTCCTCTGGCGAAATTGGGGTTGGACTGCCATATACGGCCAAAAGGTCATGTAAGACTTCCAATTTTAATTTCCTCCAAAGGAATTATAAAATTGATTTGGGGGTATTCGAGTGATTAGAAAAAATGCCACTATCACATTCCAATGACAAGTCAAAAGAAATACAACAAATTTCCATATAAACACCAATAGATCCCTAATACAATCAATTTAAGGGATGGGATAGAGAAGATCTTAGCAAAATAAATCCTATACAAGAGGGCTAAAAATGGAAAATAAAACAAAGGAATGTGATCCTAATATTTAAAGATGCACCAGTTTCGATCTTAGAGACGTGACTTCAGGATCACCCATCCCAAATCGCCATCTTCGTTAGATGATACATCAATGATGTCCACGGCAGGCTCTTCTTGTCCACTCGGCGCTCATAATGGGATGACACCATCTTCGTCTTCCATAAAGAACATTGGGGAAAAACACACATATCTATCCTCAAAATGGCATTTAATCCAATCACCGGAATTATGCAATGAATGAATGCTCACATTTGCATGAACTGTAATAGGTTTGAGGGGATAGAGAGTCTTACCAACCAAACTCGCCGACTTATGTGCGGTTTTAGGTGTACCAACCGTCCAAATACATGCGCATGAGACAAGTGAGGGTAAACTTCTAAAAATCAAATGGTAAGGTTTGGAACCTAAGGTCAAGGTTCCCGCCTCGAGTTCTAGAAAGAGCCGATTCCATTGCACAGCTATCGTTGCATTGGGACTCGATCCATAGTTCGAAGTGAGCGGAATTTAAAAGTGGATTACCCCATGTTTTTCCTCATGGAGATTCCATTTTCAATTCCTTCTATTGTTTTCCTAAAGAGGGCGCCCGTGGTTTTAGGCGCGGTTATGTGTGTTTACCGTGTCATGCTAAAGCAATGGACATGCATAGTATTTAACAATCACCGCTTCAATATAAACATCCACACAACCGTACATCCAAAACTCCTACCTGCATAAGACAGAGTTAACAAACACTTCACCCCTTATTTCTCCAATCTGCAAAAACATTTAACACCTCAAGGGTTAAAGTATGTACTTCAACTTGAAGAGCATCTGCATAAAATATGTCAGAAAAACCAATTAACTTTTTAATCGGCTCAAGTTCTCTACGGTCCCCAGTGGAGTCGCCAGTCTGTCGCGACCCTCTCGAGGTTGGCTGAGCTCTCGAGGGCTAATGGGCCATCCAATCTGGTCGGATGCGGGCCTCTCCCAAGGCCCATTACCCAAATCGCAACGGAGGTATGCATAGTCGACCTTCAGTGCGGTCTAGTGACATGTGCTAAGTGTGCATGCCAAGGAGTCGCCACCAATCATTTTTTGGAGGGTATGATTGGACCACCCTATTGAATAGTTGGGAGTTTCTATTCAATTCTGTGATAATCAGAGAAATGGGTTCGGGAACTTAGTTACGTCAACTGTCAGAGTTGACGCCCTTCCGGTACCTAAGTTGACTGAATTTTCTAACCTAAGATTTTATGCAGATGAGTGAGATACGAATCCTAAATCTAGAAGTTCATGCAGGTAGGAGGAACTATCCTAACAATCACAATCAATAATAAAGTGCGCAATCAAATAGAATCTAAATGTGCAAATAAATCACATGGCATTCCTAATAAGGCTCTATTAGCCTAGAGAAGTATCAATCAAGCTTAGGAATGATTTAGACATGATTTTACCCATCAGGGGTAAAGTTGTAATTTTGGGATCAAAAGGGGCGATTTGCCCCAAAAATGTCAAAAACAGGTTTAGTCACTCGATTGACCATTTTCCTATTTTTTGGCAATTTTCATGATTTTCTGGAATTTTAGAAACCAATTTACCATTCGAAGGGTAAAATCGTCATTTTCTAAAAATGGAAATGAAATGTGGAAACTTTAGACATCAGGTTTAGCCACCCATCTGGCCCATCGCCAAATTCTAAACAATTTCCACAAGTCATCGGAATATCAAAGACGATTTATCCTTTGAGGGGTAAAATCGTCATTTTGGATTAAATGGAAGAAAATCCCGAAAATGACAACAAATCAATTTCTTCTGGCCATTTTCAGCCTTGGAAATTTTCTATAATTTTTTTTAGGAATGTTTCTGCGATTTTTCTCATTTTTTTTTGAATTTTTCCTTTGATTTTCCATTTTTTTGGCATTTTCAAATTTTTTTATTATTTTTTATATATTTTCGGAAAATATTTTAATAAAGAGCATCTCTTTAACAATAGACAACACTCAACCAAATAAATAAGCTAATTATTAGACTGAAATAAATACATGCAACTCAAGTCTATAACGGCAATATTTTAGAAAAATAATTTTGATATACGAACCGAGTACGCAAAATATACCTGATTAGACATCAGTCTTCAGACATCGAACCCCAACGTACGACCGTCTCTGTGCGCGTCATCTGTCGATCACCACATCAAAATGTCAACAATCAATTTTATAAGTAAATATCGAAAATGATTTTTTTTATTTATTTAAAAAAAAATCGGACACGTGTCCGTTCTCCCGGACACGGTCCGGTCCTTCCGGACACGCCCGCAACCCCCAAAAACAGGGGAACGACGGGAGGCGCGGCTGACTCAACGGCCGATGGGCGGCGGCCGGCTTCGAGATCGATGGTGGTGGATTAAGGCAACGTCGGGGAGCCCAGGGCGACGATGGCCGTGGCGGAGGACGGGCGGAAGTGGCCGAACGAGGGCAGAGCAGGGTCGGGAAAATAGGGCGCCGCGACGCCGAAGGAAGGGGACGGACTCGGAGCGGTTTTCCGGCCATCACGCGCGGCGGCTGGCTTCCATGAGCTCGAGGCTATCGAGGACGAGTCTCAGGAGGTCCTCGGAGGTGGCGGTGAGCCACGGCGATGTCGGGATCGGGCGGATCTGAAGGAAATCCGAGTCGGCCGCGAAAACAAGGCACCGAGGCTTCGGGGCGGTTCGCGGCGTTTCTGGCGGGCGGCGGCCGATGATGTGGCGTTCGAGGAGTCGAAGGGAGGTAGGCGAACGACGGTGAGGTGGTAGGTGATGGCGATGCCGCCGGAAAGGGCCGGAGGAGGGCCGGTTGTTCTCGGGATGAGGGGGTCCGAAAACAGGGATGGCTTCACGGCGGTTTTCGAGGCGGTCCGGCGGCTGGCGACATCAACGAAGGGGTTGGTGGTGACGGCAAGATGCTGCTGAAGGTTGTGGTGGCCGGCGATGCGATGGCGGCCGGCACGAAACGACGGACGAGGAGGATGTTCGGTGTCCTCGAGGGCTGTCCGCGAACAGGGAAAAGAAGAGAAGAAAAATAGAGGGCGAGAGCCGGAGCTTGAAGGAAGCAGGGAAAAAAATAAAATCAGAATAAAAAATAAAAAATCAAATAAAAATCATCATTGGTCAAACACCCCTTTTTCTTTTGCATGATGATGTTTTTCACTCATTTTCCTTTGAATTATTGCTAATATTTTTGCCCAAATTCGATTTTATGATGATCAAAGAATACCTAAAATCGAACCTGAATTTTACTATTTATGAGGTCAGAAAATAGATAAAATAAAAATATCGACTATTTTTCTATATTTTTGTGACCTCGAATACTATTTTTTTTCTCTTTTTTTTTATTTTTATATTTTTCGAAAATAATAAAAAAAAATATGAAAAAATATTTTTTTTGTCCAAAATTGTTTCTTTAGCTTGGCCAAGGCTACCAAAGTTGATTTTGTAATTTTTCAACTTTTTATGAATTTTCTATAAATTTTTGAAGAATGAAGGAAAAAAGGTTGATCAAAATTTAGGTGTCAACACTTAGAGAGTGAGTCAACACTTACAGTCTCGTAAAGACCTCATGATTGATCGAAATGTATGCGCTGCGAATGGCTCCGAAAACCTAGGTACAGGTTATTAGGAAATTCGAGTGTTTTCGTTATAAAAGAACAAAGTCAAAGAATTGGTAAGAAGCCCTCTTTGACGGAGACGTTCCAATAGAATGCTTGAAAGTAAGCTTTGGTTGGAAACTTCAAATTGTTTTATCCAGGATCTTCTTTACAAGGATTCTTGATCATCTTTGCATGCTTTAAGATGTCTTGGATAACCTCCAGTGTCCTAAGTCGTTTTGCATAATTGCATAGGTCAAAGTAAAGCTTTGCTTGCATTATTATTATCATTGCCTCGAGATGACTGATATCTTTTCAAATGAGAAATGAACTCTCAAGTCTAAACTTCTATGAGACTTATGGCAGCCCCCAGGTCAAAGAAGTACACTTTGCTCCACGATGAAGAGCTTCAGAATCGTCTTTCTGCGAGATTCCAGGTAACCCCTAAATCCCAGAAAAATCTTATCAAAGTTTTTGTAGGTTTGAGCCTTCTGCAAGATACCTGGAGTCCACAGATCCCAGAATGCCACCTAACATGTCAAAAAGGACAATATTCATAATCGTCTTTCTGCAAGATTTCAGGTAACCCCTAAATCCCAGAAAAATCGTATCAAAGTTTTTGTAGGTTTAAGCTTTCTGCAGGATACCTAGAGTCCACAGATCCTAGAATGGCACCTCACATGTCAAAAGGACAATCTTCAGAACCAGCTTTCTGTAAGGTTCTAGGTAATCCCTAAACCTAGATAACTCATTTGGTAAACCTAAGAGTTAGGTACACCTCATTTGTATAGACCATCATTGATTCCTCAAGGTGTAGGATCAGCTTAGTTGTCGACAATCCCTACAGAACGGGTGCGTCATCCATGGGTTCCTGACAGATAAGGAGTCTTATTCACGACCTGATCCCCTTGACAGATCTAAACTTTTGACAATCCATATAGAACAGATGCGTCATCCATAGGTTCCTTATAGATAGGAGTCCTATTCACGGCCTGATCCCCCAGACGGATCAAAACTGTCAACAAGTCCTACAGAACGGGTGCGTCATCTATAGGTTCCTGATAGATAGGAGTCCTATTCATGGCTTGATCCCCCAGACGAATCAAAACTGTCGACAATCCCTACAGAACAGGTGCGCCATCCATAGGTTCCTGATAGATAGGAGTCCTATTCACGGCCTGATCCCCCTGATGGATCAAAACTTTTAACAATTCTTACAAGAACGGGTGCGTCTTCCATAGGTTCCTAGCAGAAAGGAGTCCTATTCATGGTTTGATCCACCATACGGATCAAAACCTTTGATAACCCCTAAAGAACGGGTGCGTCATCTTTAGGTTCCTGTCAAATAGGAATCTCACTCTGATTTGGCCTACCATACGGGTTAGAGTTTAACCGCCCTATGATACTCAAAGAGACGAGTCCCTAGGTATTTACTTGAATCCGTTATACACCGCGCATGCCACACGAGCATCAAACAGGCAAGTAACAGGTAAGCATCTCAATTCTATCTCTCTCTTGCACGTCAGCAAAAGAATGAGAAGCAGAGCGTTCACTAGCGGAACGAGAAAGATTGGGTGTCAAGATTCATTTTTTTGTTCCCCAGTAGAGTCGACCTGGACTTAGGCATCACCTGTCTTTGAGAGAAACCTCTCGCGAGATTCCTTCTCAAAGAGAGGCAGCTGTTGACACCTAATTTTGGATTAGCCTTTTTGTGCTTATTCTTACAAAATTCATAAAAAATTCATAAAACGTCAAAAAATTACAAAATCAACTTTGGTGGCCTTGGCCAAGCCTAAGGAACCATTGTTGACCAAAAAAATAATTTTTCATATTTTTCGTATTTTTTTGTATTTTTAGAAAATAGGAAAATACTTGAAATTCAAGAAAAATAGTATTCGAGGTCGCAAAAATATGAAAAAATAGTCAATATTTTAATTTTAAATCCTTTGTCTTTCTGACCTCATAAAAAATCCAAATTCAAATTCAATTTTATGTGTTCCTTTGTTATGCATATGATTGAATTTGGCAAAAAAAATGTCAATTGAGTCTTTTAATTTGTAACTTTGGCATTTTTTAGGACCTTGACATTCAATCTAAGTGTCCCTCATTGCAATTTAGCCCAATCATTTGTACAAATCACTCAATTGCATGAATTAGGCAAAATTGCATACTTAATTACATTTTAGTCATTGAATTTGGGCATATTTGAAATTACTTTCAATTCAGGGACTACCATTGCAAATTGAAGTCACTGCCCTATATTTTTTTATCATTCTAAATCAATTGGCATAGGTGGTGTTGTCCAATTTGACCATTTGAGCCTTCAATTTCACAAATTCCCGAATTGCAATTAAGGACAAACTTGGGGCTTTTATAGAAATTGACATGAACTTTTAGGCAAAAATCACTTTTTTAGATAGAATTCATGCCATAAGTTTGATTCTGATGTTTAATTACAAACATTCCAAGTCAATTTGGGATTAATTTTGAAAATCGAGTCAGAACCGGTTCTGACCGGTCAGACCTCCCGGTCTTACCGGTCGAACCGGTCTGCTATAGTGCATCTTCTTCCTCCCATTCGCACTACCTTAACAGTTTAAAAAAAGTGGATCTTGATTGCAAAATCGGACCATCAATCGGCTTCAATTGGTAAAATTGATAGAGGCGTTTTGTTGGCCATGAAGTTTAGCATCGATCATGACTAGTCCGACAGCATGGATTCGCCGGAATCGCGTCGACGAGGCGTGAATGTGCCGCGGCCAACTCTACCCAAATACAGAGCCAAACCAAGACCAAATTCGTCTGAAATTCAATCACCGAAAGGCCTAAAAAGATTGGCAACTTCATTCCCGACAATCACCAGTCGTCGGTGACCATTTCGCACGTGATTGCACGTGCGAATGTCACCAACTCACCCCTCCCGAACGGCCAAATTTTGGAGGAGGGGGAATAAAAGAAAAACAAACTGATTCTTGAAGGAGAGAGGTCCATTCTGTTGAGAAAGGAGAACAGAATCGAGAGAGAGAAAACGAGAGAAAGAGAGCTCACCTTCCATCGCCATTGTCGAGGGTTGGAGTTCTAATTTGGAGGGCGCTGGTTAGGCCGCCTCTGGCCAAACCGAAACCAAAGAAGGTCGCCGCAAGCTCGCCTGAAGCTCAGGGAAGCAATCGCCGTCGGCCGTGCCACGCGAAATCGCGAAAATAATCTCCAAACCTCCCGCCATAGCCAAGTACAGCTCAACCTCACCTAGCCAAATCTAGGCTGTGCGAGCTCGAGGTAAGCGTTCATGTGACTGAATTGCCATGGTTTGGTGTGAACTGCGTGATTGAACTCATATGGTCGTACTCGGCATTCTGCTTAATGTTCGTGATTCAGTGGATGAGATGCCATGATTCTTAGATATGTTAAACTAAAGATTGTTGCAAATCGATTAGCGTCGGTTTCGTGCGATTCCATTAAGATTTCACCGTCGGATCGTCGCCGGAGAGTCGTAGCCGTCCGTTCAGAGGCAGTTGCGAGGTTGAAGACGAAGCTGACGTGGCAGGTCAACCAGTTAGCGTCTTAGGTGGCGACACTTGATTGGTCCACGTGGTTGTCGAGTCAGCTCGACCGTTAGTTTGTTAGGTTGAACTAGATTAGATCGAACGGTCTAGGTTAATCGAGTTCAATTTTTAATGACTGTCCGATTAATAATTAGGAATATCCAAAAATAGTTTTAAAATTAGAAAATCAAACAAGTCGAAACGGTGTCGTTTAGGTTAGTGGTAGTGCGGCATCGTTTAGATTAGTAGGGATTAACGGTTAGGATTGAGTCTTGGCTTTTAATCGCGACCGTCGGATTAAATCCGAATTTTTGAAAATCAGAAAAGCTTGAGACGGCGTCGTTTCGGTGGCTGGTCGCACGGGTCCGGGTCTGGGTCGGGTTCTGACCCGAGTGGGTCGGGCCAACCTGGTCTGAATTATGTTTTTAATAAAAAAAAATAGAAAATTGATTTAAAAAAAATAATTAAAAAAATCAGAAAAATTCTAGCAAATTCTAAAAAAATTGTTAGAAAATTCTAGAAAATCCCAAAAAAATATAGGAAAATTGTGGAAAATTCCTAGACACTCCAGAAATCCTCAAAAATTGAGGATTGACCATAGACAACTGGTCAATCCTATTTTTGGGATTTCTTATCCGTTCTTTTGAAAATTGACGACTTTACCCTTTAGGGGTAAATTGCCTCAGCCTTGTATACAAGATGGGTCGAGGACGCTAAGATAAGGATTATGGTCAGTTAGGTGATCGATCCTTTTGCTTGGGTTCTCGAGTTTCGTCTTTTCTTCAAAATGACGACTTTACCCCTCAAAAGGGTAAATCATCTTTCCTATTCCAATCGAGTCTTGAAAATTGTTTAAAATTAGGGTTTGGGTCTGATGGTCGACCAATCCTAATGTTAGAGATTTTCACTTCTCATCTTCGACCAAAATGACGATTTTACCCATCCAAGGGTAAAATCACTTCTAAATTCCAGAAAAATTCTGGAAATTCCCGAAAAATAGGAAATGGTTTGGTTGGTTGGCCAATCCTATTTCTGTTACCTTTTGACTCCATATTTCACCTAAAATGGCAATTTTACCCTTCTGGGGTAAATTGTCCCCATATTTTTTTCTCAAAATTACGATTTTGCCCCTCATAGGCGAATCATGTTTAAATCACTCCTAAACCTTGATTGATACTTCTCCAGGCTAATAGGGCCTTATTAGGGATGCCATGTTGCTTTCATGTGTTATCCGCACGATTTGGATCATTGATTTGCGCGTTTATTTTTACTGATTGTGAGTGATAGGGTAGCCAATCCTACATGCTTGAAACTCCTAGATTTAGGATCCGTACCCCACTCATCTGCATGAAATCTTAGGATTAGATAAATCGCTCAACTTAGAAAGGGCGTCAACTCTGACAATTGGCGTAACAAAGTCCCCGATCCCATTTCTTTGGTTTTCGCAGAATTGAATAGATTGCTCTCAACTATTCGATAGGGTTTCCGATCGTACCCTCCACGAAACGATTGGTGGCGACTCCTTGGCATGTACATATATCACATGTCACCAGACCGCACCGAAGGTCGACCACGTATATCCAGCCGTTGCGATTTGGGTAATGGACCTTGGGAGAGGCCCGCGTCCGATCAGGCGATATCGGACGGCCCATTAGGCCCCTTCGAGGAGCGCATGACCCGCCTCTTGAGAGAGGGTCGTGACAATAAATCCTTGATTTATATCTTTTAAAGGGGGCATTTGTTGACACCCAAAATTACCCTAAGAGTCATGTGATGCGCACGAAGAGAGGGAATGATCAGCTATGGAAAGGTGTGCACAGTGCAGGCAAAGATCAGCTACAAAGACGATATGTAAAGAATGATTTTGGCAGAATTTGTCCCAAAATATTAAATAAAAAGGGTGCGCAAAAGAAAGCCACGATCAGGGGCAGTCACAGGATTTGGCGGCAATCCCATCAAAAGGAACAAGGGAGGCGCGAAAACCGTCAAAGACTTCATCCACAAGATTCGTCGAAGGAACACGTGCAAAAAGCTCGAAGGTTACAGTTGTCTAGCAGTTATCGAAGCAAGCCTAGTCACCGAAGGGAGATGTACTTGGGGCCCAAGGCAAAGACCATTCGACGGTTACCAGAGCACGCCTATGAATACCTAAGGGTATCCTACATCGAAGCCCCCCCCCCCAACAACAAGCAACAAACAAGTCTTTATCTTATCAATTAGCTCTTAGTCTAGCTGTAGCTTCAGATTCCCGTCGTCGATTCGATTCCGACGTGTCTCATATCTAGAGTTAAGTGTTGTCGATTCAATTCCGACATTTGCTCGCCCAGTTAAGTGCCGTCGCTTAAATTTCGGCATTGCATTGGTTTACTATTCACCCGTCCAGTACCGCCTATTAAATTCCAGTGTTGTGTCCTACATTTCTGCCGGTCTGGTGTCGTCGATTAAATTTCGGTATCGTGTCCTACAGTAAGGGTTAGCGCCGTCGATTTAATTCCGGTGTCATACCTAGGTTCATAATTTCGTCGAAGAGATCCGACAAGTTTCATCGAAATTCGTCTCCATAGGCCTTGTCGAAATCTTGTACAAAGCTGTCGAAAGACACGTTCTTATCAATAAGATATTCTGCATTTGACACTCTTTGTCCAAAACTTGCATCGAACCCTTTTTTTTTTCTTAACGAACTGCTAACGTTCGATAAAAGGATTTTCCTGCATCAAACAACCCTTTTGGGCCTCAACCCCTTGGGCCGAGCCCTAAGAAGATTAAATGGGTCCGATTAAAGGGAAATTTTGCGATAACATGAGGATAGAGGAAAAGATCCGGATGAGGGTTGAGAGGATAGGGATGATGAACGGTGCTTCAAATCCAAGTCAGCATAGTGTGGATTTATTTCTTATGTGAAAATGCCACATCAGATGACTAACGTTGAGTTTGGATGGAGAGTTAACCGGTGATAGATTTGGGACTAAATTGAAAGTTGAAGATTTTTTTTTTAGACAAGATAAAGTTGGGCATATAATTGGGACTAGACTTAAAGTTTTTTTTTTAATGGAATCAGGCCATTGATCTTGGAGGTAGAGAGGGGAAGAAGAAGATGATGGAGAACTTGGGAGTTAAAAATGGAGATTTAAGGGCGCGCATGATAATACTTGTGGAGTAGAAGAAATTCGTTTGGTAACATAGTGTCACGCCCCGAACCCGGCGAGCACGCGAGCATCCCACCTTCGCCGTTACCTTTGATGATCTCCTAGGAACCAACAGCCATTAACTTAAAGACCTATATGAAGCATGCAAGCGAAAGCGAGAACATCTCCAAAGTAATAAAACAACACCAGATGACTTAAGACAAAAGGGTACGCTTCCCCATTTAAGATCTATTATATGTCAAAGGTTAAAATTCTAAATCCACAATTCGAAGTACAATCCCTAAGGCCACAAGGGGTTCATAACCACTTCCTCTAATTCAGTTTTCAAATGTCAATCATGGCATACCTCGAGTTTCCATCGCCTGGGACCTCGAGCCTAGGCCAAGTAAATTTCACAAAACGCGCGACGCAATGTCGCGGCACCAAGCTGTCCATTTTGACCTTCCACGACCAGATCCATTCCCGAATAAATTGGTATTGCTCCATCGAAGTTAGTGAATTTTGAAGTGAAATAACACCTTAAAGAACTTCAAAGCAGCTCGTTCTACATGGTCCTCGGATGATCAAAATCGAAAATTTGGAGCCATTTGAAGTCTTGAAGCCCCCGAAACAGATTTTCCCTCCAAACTTGTCAGATTCTGCCTCCATCCTGACCTTTGCTCAATTAAACAGACCCACGGGACAAAGTCTAGGCCAATATGAGCTCACGACATTTCTATAGAAAGATAAGACAATAAGCTTTCAGATGGCGGTGGAATCACCTCAATTCGATATTGGACGAAGAAGTTATGGCCAGAGGAAAGGAGGTGGTCAAGATTGGTACGGCAGAACTGTTCGGTCGAGAGAGAGTGAAGAAGAAAATGAAGAAGAAGAAGACGTGGAGGAGGGGCTGGCCGTGCAAAATGAGAGGGGGAGGAAGAAGAAGGCTAGTTTTATCAATTATTAGTCAACAAGATGAATAGTGATTGGGACAAGATGGGTAATTAATGCTTAATCACTCACCAAATGACACTTGTCATTGCTTCTAGAAGGTCTTTGTCATCCATTGACTCCTTTGACCATAAAGTTCAGCAGCCATGGAGGGTCTAAAATGACCAAAATGTCCTTATATATTTCTTAAGACAAGGGCAAGGGTCGAGGGGCAAAATGGTCATTTCGCACTTTCCGTCCGAAACTTCATTTTTCCAACATAAATCACCCTCGATAAGGCGACGTCCAATTCAATTCAATTGTTGGAATTCCTTAATGTCCAATGCCCAATCTCGAGGTCCAATTTCATGTCGAACTCTCGTCGACTGTAATTCTAGTTTTTCTCAAACTGACGGGCGACTCTTGCAGGCGCTACGCGTGTCGACCTTGGGGTTTTTCTAAAATCGTGGCAACTTTGGTTGTCATGTAATTGCGAGGGTTTATTGCTAGTTCGTGCGGTCCTGATCGTCGAAATTCGATTTAGGAAATTCTCACAAATTACACATTGGTGAAGCGGAATCACCCGCGTCCCAACGTATAACGCTAGCAAGGCATTCCATGATCGTTCCTAGATCGATCTCTGCTGGCCCAAAATATTCCATCGACAATCCTTATGATTAAAGTGTCATTCCTCATTCAAATTCCCTAAGTCCATATAGAAATGTTGCAATGCGCTCCCTAAATTGACTCGGATTGAAGACAAGGAGATCAACAAATGTTCTTGGATGAAAATGTTCCTTATCATGCCATCGGAGACTATTATTTGAGATTAATGGGTTGTTTGCAACGATTCTGCTTCTCTGATTCCGTTCCTCAAAACAAAAAATGATGAGAAACATGTTTGGTAATGTAAATGGTTTTAATTTTGATTCTGTTCTGGGGAACAATTTTGGAGCAAAAACAAGAATAAAAAAACTCATTGTGGAAAAAGGAATCACTTTTTAAAATAAAAAAAGAACAAAATCTTAGTTCTTTTAAAAAGATTAAGTCCATGTGGGCTTTCATGTGAACTTCTGAACATTAAAAAAATCGAAATTAGATTTCAAAATTTATTAACAACTAATTTTTTAAAGGGTTAATACCATGAAAAATATCAAACTATTACACTTATGACAAATTTATCCTAGACTATTTTTTTTTATCATGAAAAATTTCGAATTGGTACAGCTGTGATAAATTTACCTTGAACTATTTTTTTATTACAAAAAAACCTAAACTGATGCACATGTAACAAATTAACCCAAAACTAATTTGTTTGATCACAAAAAATCATAAATTGATATACTTGTTAAGGGGCAATACCACAAATTGATACACATGTCACTAAAGTCAACAATTTTACAGTTAGATTAAGCAAAAACTAACGGATGGTAAATTTATCATAGATGTATCAATTTGGGGTAAATTTGTCACAAGCATACCAGTTTGAGATTTTTTTTATGAAAAAAATAGTTTGCGATAAATTTGTCACAGTTGCACCATTTTGGGATTTTCCATGATATTAACCCTTTTCTTAAATTCATTCCTTTTAAATCAAAATTGAAAATAAAATTTTAAATTTTACAAAAAAAAAATTTAAAAATTTTGAAAAGGAGGGGAATTTTTTTAAAAAAAAAATGCAGCAAATGCAAAAACAAATAAAGGGGGAAAATCGAAAAATTTTAAAAAATTTTAAAAAATTAAAGTTTTAAAAAAGGTGAAATTTTTTACAAAAAGAATTCTCACTATCTAATCGTTCCCCAGAATATAAATTTTATGTAATTAGCAAGCACGTTCTGATTCTCTAAAAATTATCCAGGGAACAAAATTAACAAATATGATTCCAATCAGAATTATTTTTTTATTAGAATTGTTGTCAAACATGCCCTAAGTGGCTACTATATATATCCATGTCAAAATTCCTAGCGAAAAATGAGTATTTTGAAATATTTTTCTTAAAAATATAACTTGTATAGCTTGAAATAATTAATCAATAATAAGTATTGATATTATCGATAATAATTTATATCTGAATATTTTCGTGGACGATAAAAATATTATTCATTAATTTGTTTCCGTAAATGATACAAGCGATTAACAATAAGATGGCCTTGAACTTTGTCCAACGTGCAACGTCTATCTATCGTAAACTTTTGGTTTATTCAATATGATCCGTGAATTAATATAAATTTTCAATTTTCAATTGTTTAGAATAAATTAAAATTTTAGAAATTATATTATATATCGAGCTAAAATTTAAGCATCGTATTGCCCAAATTAAAGAGTCAACTACGCATTTCATTCATAGTTCCGATATCATCCGTGCTATTTTTCCTTTTAGAAAATGACATCACTTGAAGCCTTTTGGAAGACGAGGGTTTTCTTCTTCTTCTTTCGGGGTAGAGGACGAGATTGTGCAGGCGAATGGAAGTCTCTGAGCTTGAAGGAGCTGTCCATTAGTGCAGAGGAAGTATGGAGGAGACCCAGGAAAGAAAGAGAAAGAAAACGAGAAGGGGCTCTGAATTATGTCGCTCCACTCCTTTCGAATCGGCCGATGAAGACGCTGCTCTGTGTCTGCTTCTAGCTTCAGTCTCCAAGATCAACACTGGAGACCACTCCGACCCTCTTTCTTCCTCGTTGTTAGTCAAGCAATGCTTGCGAAAAGTTCTCTCTTTTCTCTCGAAATTGGACGACCCAGCTTCGCGCTTTCGGAAGATACCCCTCACTGCCCTTTTCTCTGTGCTTCCTGTACTGCTCAATTCGAAGTGAGCGCTCTCTCTCTGTCTCTCAAATACGCAAGATGCCTCTGTGGAGTGGAATGGCTTAACGTTTGCTCCGGTTAATATTTGATTGATTATGCTTGACAGCAATCCGGATATCGCCTGTCTTTGTGCTAAGGTTGTGGGAATGGCCTCGCTCTGTGTGTTCGAAATCAACCATCAAATCGCTTCGGATGCAGAAATTTTGGAAAGCCTCGTATCGGGTTTGCGGAGTTCAAGTAGGAGAGTCAAATTGAGTGCGTGCTGTGCCGTTTCAGATTTGTCGACTAGTTTGGTTGGGCGGCAGAGGCTTCTTGAGCATTCTGCTTTGGAGACTCTCATGTGAGTGGACCTCTTTTACTTCTCTCCTTTGTTCTACCCATTTATTTGTATGTTCGTTAAGGAGCATGATTGTTCCATGAGGCTTTGCAACTATCATTTGTGTGGTGGAGGAAATTTGGATTTTGAGTGCTTTTTATGGTTTTTCAATTGAAGAACGATTTTTTGTTTTTGCTTCATTTAGAACCTGAATGTCTCACGAGACGCTTATATAGATTTAGGGATTTTGGAATTTTTTCAAACAGGCATTATATAAACTTTACTAATGATGCTAGGTTATATAGCATAATTTAATTGTTTTTGTCTGTCATTGCATGCCTTGGTTATGGTAGTTGTTCATTCATGATTTACCAGCTGCAAAACAACGAAAACGTAATCAACAAATTTAGGACGATGTACTAACTCAACAATCGCTATTATGCTACATTTCTGTGTGTTCCAAGATGTATTGACTTAATATGGTTGTAATAACGGATGTGATACAATTGATAGAGCAGACCACTCTCCTTGTTGCTTTATGCTACATATAAGGTAGTCTGCTTATGCATGAGATAAATGAGTAAGATCTCTTATCCGTCTTTAAAACGGTTCATTGGGCCAAGCTTTCACTGGTTGAGCTGCATAAGTACACTAATATCTATCCGTTCATCAAGCTTTAGATGTCGACTACTGCTAAATTTCTCTTCTTTATGGTACTGAGCAAATAAAAAATTTGTCAATACTATTATGACCCAGGCCTTTTTGTTAGACTCCTTGGATACTTCTTTGCATTGGCTTTTTAAGTAATTCCATGGGAAGTTACGATGTACGAATAATTACATGACGTATGAAGTCTATTGATGGTTTATATGCATGTTGGTATGTTGGTCTCTTTCCTTTGATTGAGAGGGGATGAAGGATGAGAAAGGCATGCCATTTTGTTAGATATAGTCTGTTGCTGATAAGTTCTCGTATTTATACCTACATTTGCTTCTCAATGTACGTGTTTTCTTCCTTCCCTGGTGGCTTGAGATTTCAGACTTACGATGCTCTTTCATCAAGCTGTTGCTATTTATGCACATACGCCTGCCAGTGGCTTATTCTTTGCATATGTGAGCATGTTCTGTGCACTTATGTAATGATAATGTATGTTCTATATGGATTGCTAAGCTCCTTGTTTATCGCGAATCAATTGGTTATGAACTGTTTTAAATGATCTGTGAATGGGCTTATTGGGGGACACACTTATGTTATATATCCATTCCTCAAATTACTATCTCCTACCTTGTTTGTTGTCCTTACAACCTATCACTTGAATATATAAAGGGACTCTCATGGTTCACTCAAGTACTGGTGGATATAGTATGGGCAAAGCTGGGGAGAAGTTTCGATGCTGTTGTTATTACTTTAGCTGTTTAGTCAAATATGGCTGAGAATTGTTCTTCTTTCGTGGCGCTGTTTAGTTTCTTGATTGAATTTAACAGCAATTGTAGGCTTATGTTTACTCAATACAAATTTGATTTCCGGCATCCTTATCTATCATCAGTTTGACTCATCATATCCACTAGGGTTTGCTATGTTCAGGTGGCCAAATATTTCGTGGATTCTGTCGCATTATTCCCAGGGGAAAATGGATTCAATAGGAGTCACATTACAGCTGGAAAGGAACATGAACTTCCTCTTTCACTTCTCGACGCTGTTATTGTGCTTGTTAACTCATGCAATGTTCAGCAATTGGGAAGAGTTCCATCTGAGCTCTCTGAAAGTTTCTTGTTCCTTTTGAAAGAGTTGTGGACTAAACTGCATCCTAGGATGTACAACTCTTTGGTTTGCGGCCAGCAAAAAGACTTGTTAAGCAATATGAGGGTCAATGATCTGGCGGAAAGCATTTTCAGACTTTCTACCAGAGTCAAATGTGCCACTTTTCTGCCAATTGATCAAATCAAAAGAAGCATTTTTGGGTTACCTCTGTCTAGTTTCCAGGATTTTATTGCGGGCTATTGGGAAGTTTCACCTTTTCTCTTAAGCAAGGCCTCAAGGGCTGTGGATGAGGATATATTTAACTCTTTTTTGAATTCCATTAATCCTAAAGATGTTGTTCACCATCTTCTCTCTTCTGTCCTCCATTGTGCTGTCTCCTGCCCACCTATTGCTTCTGATGAGTTGGACATCTTCAATTTCCTAAAAAACGAGAGAGATAGCTTGGGTATGCCCATAATCTACCAACAGGATATAAGGGTACTAAAAGCAGAGAAACTCTCTAACACTGAGAAACATCTTGCCCTTGAGAGCTTGAGTTCTTGCACTCAGTCTCATCATGTTTTTAGCTTTGATGATGTATTCAAATGTGAAGAAGCGTACAAAGATGGTTATACAGTGGCCATGCGTGGTATAGAGTTCCGCTTTAAGTCCGTTGCTGCTATCACTGAAGGCTTAGCGTCTTTGTTTGGTCAACCATCTGTTGGTGCCAATCTTTACTTGACACCACGCAATTCTCAGGGGTTGGCACGGCACTATGATGATCATTGTGTGCTTGTGTGTCAACTTATGGGAACGAAACAGTGGACAATTTCATCTCCAAGGAATAAGCTTTTACCTCGTTTATATGAACCTCTTGATGGTTCCCAAGGTTCGAATGTTGATACTGTACCAAATGCATGCACACAAATTCTGCTAAAGGAAGGAGATATATTGTACATTCCTAGAGGTTATGTTCACGAGGCTCATACTACTAATGATGTACAAAAAGATTCTGCTGGTCTTTCCTTACACCTAACACTTGCTATTGAGGTTGAGGCTCCATTTGAGTAAGTTCTTGTTTGCGCGGTTTTTTGTTTGATTAAATGAGAAGTCCTGATATCCCTTTTTTCTTATGTTTATCGTTATGATGTGAAGTGTGCATTTTGTAGAGACTCTTTTCCTATGCCATTCTGAGATTTTAACCAAAACTACCATAATTTTGAAGTTCACGTTGGAGTGTTGCCAATTTGTTTGCTTAGCCTGCTGATGTTTTTATCTAGTTTGATGGGCGATTTACACGTGAATCACCAATAATATGGCTCTTTGCTGATTTATGGAGAATCCTGCTTTTGAAAATTTATTTGCATCTTTGAAATAGTTATGATATAACATCGTGTTGATGCATTATTGATAGTCAGTTATTTCACTAGATATTCTATTCTTTGTTAAGCATTACAGCTATTGACAGAAGGTAGCCAATATCGTACGTGGTGTTTATATTCGCATAGACGAGGGTATTCTGTAAATGCAGTCTTGTAAATAGGATAATGTGCTTTAGCCTGTGTTCTCCAAGCTTATCGTTCCTTCTGTTGCATGATTTATTTTGGGTGTGAAATCTGCATTTGCCATCAATGAAGTGTTGAATTTCAGTGAAGTTGTCCTTGTGGACATGCAATGTGTGCGGTTGCGTTTAATTTACCAAATTGGATTGTTTGTTTGTTGAGAAAAGAATCAATCTTTAGCCTTAGAATATTATGACCCACAATCTTCTATCAATTAACTAACGAGCCCAATCATTTTTTTAATAGATTGTCAATTTTCAAAGTGGCTATTGCGCAAAGCATCTGGAGCAACTATAATATGTTCCTCCTCCACGCAATAACTTGAGATGGATGAAGAGAGGGACACTTGACTTGATGATACAATCCAAATACGCAATACAAATCATTACTATGCTCTTAACCGGTCCTATCTGTCTGCATTAGGAGATCAAAAAAGAAAATCAATTTATAATGAAACGACTTCAGGGTGACTGCTAGCAGTCTGCGCTGATAAACTCCTCTCTTAACCTAAAAAACAGTTTCTGCGTATCACCTTGTCGGCCTAGCATGTTGTCACTCATTCAATTATGTTAAGAGGCAGGTTTTGAAGTTCTTGTCAGTCCATATCACATGATGAATAATCCAATGATCAAACTAACTGCATTCAATGGTTTAAGTTGACATTGAATCCTTTTTTTAAAAAGGTAATTGGGGTCTTAAAAAAAATGCACCTGTGGGTGAAGATTTTTGACATCTGATTTACAGCTTCACTTTGATGCAGGTGGGAGGGATTTGTTCACATTGCTTTGCATCTTTGGTTTGAGAACTTGGAGCAACATGTATCTTCTGATTCGATGACTGGGACTCCATACGCAGCTTGCACCAGGCTTATGCACTTTCTGATCATGAAACTTGGTGATGCTGATCCAATGTTTCGCAAGGCTTGCTTGGTTCATTCGATATGTTTTTCACGGGACACCAACCACTGGCTTTATCAAAGCCAGGTTGCCATTTTCAGATATATAATTGATAAGATTAATGAGTCATCTGAGTTCATGGAGACCCTGCAGAGTTTGGAGAGGTTGATTCAGGTGGAGGAAGATCCGTTTAGAAGAATAAGATGGCTTGAAAGTTTCAACTGCAAGGAAGAAGAAGCCAATGAAAGGTACGAGTATTACGTACTTAATGTAGATGCAAAACACATATATGGTTCACATCCTGAGGAAAAAGAAACACTAGAAGTAGCATTTTTTATGGTGAAATCTGAATTCTGTAAGCAAGTGTTGTTCGAGGATGTAGTTCCTAGGTACACCTTGCTGCTGGAGAAGTACAGGAAAGTGAGGAAGCAATATTCGAATGGAATGCTTTCGCTGCACTGTGTCTTGGATTAGATTGAAATTTTGTTTTGATCTCTCGGGGGGACCATGAATGAACTTTTAAGTTTTAACATTTTTCTAACTTGTCTTGCTCTAACCCTTTCCTTTTTCTAAATGTTTCATGTCGCTTCACCTTGGTCGCTCACCTGCATTTGCCTCACAATAATAGCAGGAACCATCTTTACCATCTAGTGACTCAACTTACTTGAATGGGATAAATGTTCTATAGGCTCATATATTTGCATAGTCCCAAGACTAGAATCTGGATCCTTATAGTAGGCCCGGCTTTTAATCACCTTCTGGCCCTTCATACCGTATTCCCCCTACATTACAGCATACAGAGTTGTAATATATATGGACATAGATTAGTCCTTAAAGGATTTGGAGTCAAATTATTTCGTATGAGGCTCTTTTTTTTTTTTTTTTGACAATTATGAAATCTTATGTAACTGCAAATGTTCATATTTGAAATACATGTATTCTTTTCTTTTCTTTTTTTTTTTGGGCTGCTTTCCCCCTTAAATTCCGTGAATCAGGCCGAAAGTCGCAAAAGGGCCTTCCACTCGTGACTCGTGAAGCAAAAGAACATTCCTATCGTTGACAGCATCGGAAGATCGATACATCCATCTCTGTGGCAACGCGTGATGATGAGGAAGATGAGAAGCAAACGAAATTGCTAAAAGAGAAGTTAAACAATGCTTGAATTGAATCTCAAAAGAGAGGTTTGTATCTAACGAAACCGACTGATTGTTAGGTTTGTTGGGGAAAAAGAGCTGGGGCCAAACACAAAGAAGCAAAAAGGAGACAATTACTTTGCAAGAGGGAGCGCAGTGGAAGGCCCGGGTCAAACCCATAACCGGCCCATTGAACGCCGCACCCCCCCCCCCCCCCCCCCCCCCCATTATGGGTCCATATTTTGCTCGGCTCTTTCTTCGTCTGTTGCAAGGCAAAGGTCATTCCTCCACTTTTTTAATTAATTTATTAATTCTATCATAACTATTAGAAATACTTCTTTTTATCTTTCATTTTTTTTTTCACAATTTCTTTCAAATTCTCTCAAATTTTTTCAATTTTCTCAAATTTTCTCAATCTGCTCAATTCTTTCAGTTTTCTGAATTTGTTTTCCGCTCAATTCTCTCAAAAAAGGCAAGTAAAAGCAAAGCTGGTGACAGAGGAAAATTCGATGAATGAATCCGATTATCCTCCTGATCCTCGTAATTTTGCATATTGAAAAGATGATGTTGATGACATCAACATTATTCCTAACGTCGAGCATATCCCAACACAAGAAATCTTTCATAATCCTACCTGTATCGAAGAAATGTCAACAACAAAAGAGCCGGAACGGGAGGTTACATCCGCCCTATGGGAACATTTCACAAAGGAACATTTATGTGCAAACAAGTATCAGGTGGAGGAGACTATAAAACATTTAAACGACATCTGAGGTCGAAACATCCAACGCAAGTGAAGATCAACACCAAGTGT
Organism: Rhodomyrtus psidioides; assembly: GCA_021437785.1. NCBI lineage: Eukaryota > Viridiplantae > Streptophyta > Magnoliopsida > Myrtales > Myrtaceae > Rhodomyrtus > Rhodomyrtus psidioides. Next base: position 15,757,914 of record JAILYB010000002.1, read on the forward strand.
CACGCCTCGAACCCTACGAGCTCGTGAACAATCCAATAGGCTGCTTCTTCAACGGTAGTCTCCCAGGACCTTTCGGCCCACAACTCATTCAAAGCTATTTACAAGCGGAAGCGAGAAACAACTCCAAATAAACGAACGCTAAGATGACTTAGGATGAAAGGTAGTACTCCTCTCTGTTAATAACCAAATTGGCTGCAAGGTCAAAGCAGACATTACAAAATTATCAATTCCTTAAGACTACAAGGGTTACGTCTGAATAGAGTTTAATATCTAAGTTCTTCAAACGACATTTTCCGAAATCACTCCATGGCAATCACCTGATTCCAATCCTTGAAACCTGAAAAAGGTTAATCCCCAACGAGATGAGATATAAATTTCAATAAGCCAGTCCCTAAACCTAGACCTAACCGCCAGTCCTCCCAGATCATGCAACAAGTAGTACGCAGAAGCTCATCATGGCATTCAAATATCACATATCTCAATGTGATTGACACAAGTAAAAGTCACAAATAACATGCTCAACCTCATGGAATCAAGCTTCAAGCACTAGCATGTATATAAACACATAACTTCTTAATTATTACAATGATATCACATTTCTCATCGCCATGGGCACACTAGCCGCGATGTATTCTTAAGGGCGCTTTGGCCAATTACAAAGCATTAGGGCTCTCTAGCCAGTTACAATGTACAAGGGCTCTTTGGCCATTTTAAATTCACAAGGGCACTCTGGCCAATTACGATGCATTCACACAAGGGTACTCTGGCCATTTAATATCACTAGGGCACCAAGCCAATGCGATCTCCAAGGCACCAAGCCAATTGATCGCTAGGGACACTATAGCTCATTCATATAACATCGACATTATAGCCGTTTATATAGCATGGACATTATAGTCATTTCAATAACATAGACACCATAGCCAACTCAATAACAAGGGCATCATAGCCAATTCCTATGAATCCAGGGCTCAATAGCCGAACTATATCACAAGACCCAATAGCCACTTACATCACAAGACTCTCTGGCCAATTAAAGCACACTTGACAATCAAGATTCGGTTGCCACACAACCGTACTAGTCCTCATGAAAATCGAGGTCACACTACATCATTTTAATCATAGAATTTATCAATTTAACCTCACACAAAGGCATGTGGATCGACTACAACAATCTCACGCATTCCACATCCCATTGGTCATAAATAACCACCACTTTATCAACCAAACTCATCTAGTAGTGTCCTAATGTTCGAGTAAAGGTTTAAGAGATACTTACCTCTTCAAGCAAGTTAGCAAATTCAATCCAAACCACCCTCCACGGCCAAACAGGGCTCTCACGGCGTGCTTAGGAAAACCACATCGAAACTCAATTATTTCTCAATTTCCTTGCGCAATTACTTCAATAACACACACAACATCTTATCCTCAAGTCGTCATAGTGTTAAATCAATGCCCCTAAGCATGCCAAGGGTCGTTCTATCAAGGTAAATCATCACAAATATCTTCCCGCCAAAATTGCCATTTTCTAAGCCTCATGACCAGCTTCATTCGCAGGTAAACTGACATTGATCGATCAAATTTTTATGAAATAAAATTTCATAATCTTATACTTCAATGTCTTACGGACGCGTGGGCGAAAACGAAGCTCAATTTGGATACCGGACGACTAAGAACGACTCAATTCAAAATTAGTGCGCACTGAGGGCAGATTAGACGGCATCTTCACGTTTCCACCTTAAATAGCCCATTTAATCACCTCTTAACCCAAATTCATCTCAAAATCAACTTGCCAATACATCAAACATCAAGTTTAGGAATCTCACCGAAAAGGTTTGGAGTGAAATAACACCACAAAGATTCGAACAGCCCTATTTCCCCACGGTGGTCAGGCGGTCGGGAACTGTTCTGTAGAAACCACTACAAATCAGCCATAAAAATACTCTAAATCTCCAATGAACCTACAACCTCTGTTCAGCCAACTCAAATACTATGAGTGTAGAATATTTCACCGAAACTTTGGAGCCATTGGAAGTCTCGACGCCTACGAAACAGATTCTTCTCCAAAACCGGTCAGATTCTGTCTCAATCCGACCTTTGCCCACTCAAACAGACCTACGGGAAAAACTACCGGGCCAAATCAAGCTTATAATATATCCATAGAACCACAAGACGATAAGCTTTCAGATGACGGTAGTTTTATCTCAATACGATGTCGGACAAAAAAGTTATGGTCGGAGGAAGGGAGGTGGTCGGTGCTGGTCGGGCTGGGTCTGTTCTGCCGAGAAGAAATGAAAGAGGAAAAGAAGAAAAATGGAAGGGAAATGAGGAAGAGAGAGGTCACAGCTGAACACCAATTATTTGAAGAACAAGTGACTTGATGGGTAATTAAGGCTTGATATCTCTAAGGATGACACATGGCAAGCACCAATTATTCACCATCTAAGCATTTGACTTCCATTGACCATCATTTTTCTTCATTTTCGGCAGCCTCTAGGGATCAAAATGACCATTATGTCCTTCTATCTTCTAAAGGCAAGGGTAAATGGTCGAGGGGCAAAATGGTAATTTGGCACTTTCCGTCCGAAACTTCGTTTTTCCAATTTTAAATTACTATTGGCAAGACGTCATCAAACTCCAATCTAATGTTAGAATTTTTCATTTCCACTATTCCAATTTTGAAATTCCATTCTATATCTCAAGCCTCGAGGGGGCGAAAATTTGAAATGTCACAACTCTTCCCCCCTTAAAGAAATTTCGTGCTCGAAATTTGCAACCTTCTAACCATCCAGTCCTTTGGGGTATCAGCGCCTCATCGCATTCTCACTGTTCAAGATAACTCCTTCCATGACTTGACGTTCTCACTTGTCCTTTTCGCCAAAAGTCACCCTTCCCCAGGACTTGTTTCCTTCCGTCCTCAATCTGTATTTGCTTCTCTCTATTCTCTTTCGACATTCATATATCTGTTAGCAGTTACCCTCGAGTTTTCACATCGTCTCTTCCATTTGTCTATCACCATTATTACTAAACCCTCGCCAGAATATACTCTTTAGTGCCCATACCATCTAGCGTAACATTCCCTTCAAATGTCCTTTCATGCCAACAGAGATTCGAGGGCTTTATCAACTTGCCCTCTATGATCTAAATCGAGTTATAGCCTTCTCGATTCTTTAAACAAATTCATGGTTACTTCCGCAGTAATTCAGTCTCAATTCCATTCGAGAATTTCCAATGATCATAGTGATCCATCAACTTTCATGGTTATGTCTCTCTTTCTTGTCGGCATGTCTAATGCTCGACCACATGTTAGACTAATCCAACTTCTAGTCCATATCTCCGATAGTATTAAGGAAAATCTTGACACATCCTTGTGTCATCCCAAGGGACATCATAATTCTCCATTCGAATTTTCGATGAGGTTATCTCTTTAAGTTCCCCTTCAATACTGGACTCGTACTCTCGTCCAAGTAACCTCAAAGGTTCTATTCTCAACTTCAAAATTTCTTTCCCAAGCATTCAGAAGTCTGGATTTCTTTCATGCTATGTTCATTTTCATAACCCTTTGAACGTCAAGTCCGTTCATCACAATGCCTTAGTCCCTTCTCAACTCTCAAGTTGGATACTTCAGGTAGCCATCAAACTAATCAATTGGCGAACTTTCAATTTAGAAGTTGAGAGAAGATCTATCCCTTCATCACTAATTACACAATGTTCAATTCCCAATTATAAGCATTTGCTACTTAATTCACCATTCCTTAGCGATATGAATATCGCAGTAACAACACTTGGGTAATTTCTTCGTTCCACGAGACTTTCCTTCAATTCCCTTTAGGCAGTCAATGCTCTTAACCTCTTATAGTTCACATAACTTGCGAGGTCTCTCTTTACACAAGCAACGCTCCTATATCCATAAGCAATTTCACCCAAACAAGGTTTCTCAAACTTTGTCGTGAGGACATTCGTAAACCAACTCCAATCTTGCTCTAAGCGTTCCAACTCATATGGTTTTACTATCACGACGTACAAGCAATACCCATTTCAAATCGCCTTGTTACGCCTCAACTTTCCTTTCCACGTCACATCATTAAGATTCTCTCGACTCTTTTGATTCCAAATAGGAACGCCACTATCAGCGTAGTCGTCAACTTGACTCAAGTCCTCAAAGGCTCATCACGTTCATTCACCCATTCGTGTTACATCTCGTCCTTAGTCCATCTCACCAATGGAACAGCTCTTGTGGGGGAAGTCTTCCCATGATCCGTCTATAACAATTCACCAATCCCAAAAACTTCAATTTTTAGCAATTTCGCATCAACCTTAGTTGATTCACCACTTATTCCATTTCTCAAGTGCTCCATGGGGATTTCACTTTCCAGAAACTTCACAGCTAAGGGATCTTACCTTATCCAGCCCACAGCTCACGCTCTTCACATTTAGCATACAACAAGCATCTCCTTAGAGTTCATAGGATACTCTCAAAATTGTTCCTGTTTCTCATTACTCCTTAACTGAGTCTAATCATCGTCTCTCATGACGGTAACAACCAATCCAATTATTCCTTGAATGCTTAATCTGGCTATTGTCAGCTTCTTTCTACTAGGTGTCAAATCTTTCAAACTGTTCTTCATACTATCCACTGGAGAGCTCAAACCTTGGCCCTCTGCTCTCATGAGTCTCCACTTGAACCATACAACATTTTGTTCATTTTTGTCACTTTTTCCTCAAGAAGCATTAGTGTCTTAGCCTCTGGGTTCCACAACCAGCTAATGCGACCATGTCTCAATTTCATCCATTTAACCGAACGTTGACATTATCCTGGAATTCAACGCTGTCTATAGGACAGTTTCTCGGACTTCACTTTCAGGGATCATTCAAGTTCTGCGTCTTCTTCCTCAGTTTAGTCGCTCAATCTTAATTCCAAAACAATTCAGATTTTCTCTTCTTTTCACACTAGGGTCTCTTACCCTATGAAGGAAACTATACACTTTAGTGGCATTCTTTTACTTCAAACCCATCTTGTCCTTCTCATTCCTTAAAGTGTCAACCTTGGAGTTTGTGTCAATAGCGGTACCTCCACTCCATGATTCAAATGTCACCATGTTTGACACTCTTCTTCTAGTGACTCAATCACCTCAAGTGACAAGATTCCAAGGAGTCGAGGTTCTTCCTCGATCTCCACAAATTCCCGTATCGAATACTCAATTCGACTAGCTCGAGTCACTTTGTAATTACATTCTAAGCGCTCTTTTCGCTTACTCAACCATTCATCAGGATTGCGAACTGCCAAGACTATCAAGTCCATTCACTTTCCTTTCCCTCAGCGACATTCTCATGGTTCTATCACCCTTGAAGAACGACACCCTACTCTTTAGGGGTGATAACACACAATACCACTTCTTGGGGTTCCGACTCAGCCTATATTAATCCCATTTCAATCGACAAGGTCCAACAGACTGACACGTCAGTCGCTTTTATAATCCTCACAATAACAAGAGGTTAACCACCGCAAGCTTTACGCCAAGGTAATTGCCATCTTCACAGGCACATCTCATATTCCAAAATGAACATTTCTTTGCTCGTAATACATAAGCAGGAGTTCTCTTATTCATATGTCTTTCGATCATTCTCTTCTTTTACTAAGTCTCATTACCATTCCTCAAAATCAGGAATAACAACTAGCCATAAGGTTTTCAAATTCCAATCCACTCGGAGACCTCACGTCCCACTCAAAGGGTCATTAACCACCGTTAATACACTTTAGACGACTTTGAGAACTTTGTCTCATATTGGTCGATCATCTTCAGATCCTTACAAGACTACTAGGATTCAAACAATCTTTGCTCTCAAGCAATGCCAAGAAGGTACTTCCATTAAACAACTCAACGAAGGCGATCCAGACTGATACCATGCCTTCGAGGAAAAACTCTTTCTTTGGTGACACTTCACCAATCATCAACAGCCTCTTAGGGCTAATAACTGCCAGGGTCACTTTCTTTCTTCAAAGTACCCAAAACCTCTAAGGTTTTCTCACAAAACCCTCAATCCGGAGGGAGACAGCTTCAAATCCACTTTCTCCATCAACTTAACCAATCTCAATCTTATATATCGCTTCACAAGCTTTTCAAAACTCTCGTGATTCTTGTCCACGTTTCCACTTTGGAAATGAGTAGTCATCAGCACTAGTCGTCTTAGCGACTTGGGTAACAATGGCAGCTCCTTCACGAGTCTGCCTACCCATCTATTTTTCTCATTTCCATTTAAAGTTCTCAAGACCTTTTATTACACATGGGTCTCGCACGTTTAACAAATCGAGCCATATTCTCTTCCAGTACTCATACTCCAATTACTCGTCTTTACTCAATTCTCATGATCCATCTCAGTTCTTGGATCTTCTATACCATGTATACTCGAGCCCAATGCTCTTCTACGACCATACTTGTCACGCCCGAGCCCGGCGGGCACACGAACATCCCACCTTCGTCGTTACCTTTAATGAACTCCCAAGATCCAACGGCCAAAAACTTAAAGACCTATATGAAGCATGCAAGCGAAAGCGAAGACAACTCCATACAAATGAAACAACACAAGATAATTTGGGACAAAATGGAATTCTTTTCATTAGAGTCAATCACTCTTCGGGGTTACAATTTCATGTTCCCAAATTCTGAAGGCAATCCCTAAGGCTACGATAGGCCTGAAAATGTTGGTCCTCCAACGTCAGTCCATGGCAAGCTCAGATTTCCCCTGTCTGAGACCTGAAAATGTTGGTCCCACGACGGGGTGAGATAACAATCTCAGTTAATGACTCATCATTAACAAGCATTCACAGCTTTAACTCAATGATTCCTAGGCATGAAAACATGATACTCAATCAAGAACAAATCATCAAAACCTCAATTCATAAAACTGCCCACCCACGATCAGGTTCATTCACGAGTAAACTGACATTTTTCCACAGGCTTTTTGAGAAATCAAATTCTAGGGACTTTTCCTTCAAGATCTTACGAACGTGTAGGCGAAAATGGTACTCAATTTGGATATCGGATGAATTAGAACGGGCAATTTTAAAATTGGTGCACCCTGAAAATAGATTTGTTCGGTTTCGGGTCTCTCACGTGTTTCTCACTAAAACAGCCTTTAAAACCTTCTTCAATATTACCAAAGATCCACCCTTTAGTAACCCAACATCCTAGGGAAGGGTTAGAATTAACTTACCGCACAATTCAGCAAGTAAAATTTCACAATTAGCCACTTGAAGTCTTCCAAAACAAACCGGCAAAACTGGACAGAATCGTTTTCTAGAAATTTCGCACAAACCGATCATGAATTCTCCTCTAAAACCAATTCTATCATGCACACACCTTGCCAACACATCAACTAACATCCCAAGATGTCTTACCGTGAATTTTAAGGCAAGGCGACACCCCCCACGAGCTCCCAAAGTGCTTGATTCACTTAATTGGTGCAGGGGACAGAATCGGTCCTCCTTGCATCACACCCAAACAGCCCTCATATCAACTCTTAACCCAAATTCCTCACAAAATCGACTTGGTAATATATTCATATACAAGTTTCGAAGGCTCACCGTAAATTTGAAAGCAAGATAACCCTTTTAGGTCATCCAATCGGTTCGTTCCTACTCGGTTGTCAGGCGAGCAAATTTTGCTCCACAGAAGTTACCTCAAATCAACCATGAAAAGCAATCTAAACTCAATTAAACTTGTAATCCTAGCTCCACCAACTCAAGTACTATGAGTGTAGAAGACCTCACCGAAGATTTGGAGCCATTTGAAGCCTTGAAGCCCATGAAACAGATCTTTCCCCCAAACTGGTCAGATTCTGTCTCAACCTGACCTTCGTCCATTCAAACCGACCTAAGGGACAAACGGCTAGGCCAAATCGAGCTTATAATATATCCATGAAAAGGTAAGACAATGAGCTTTTAGATGGCAGTGGTTTTACCTCAATCCGATATCTGATGAAAAAGTTATGGCAGGATCAAGGAGGTCGTCGGTGCTGGTCGGGCTGGGCAAAACGGCCGAGAGGAAGAAAACGTGAAATTGGAGGAGATGAGAGAGATGGTGGCCGAAAATGTGCTTAATCCAATTTGACAATCTTCTAGATGAGTTGTTAGAGACAAGATGGGCATTTAATGCTAAAGGGATAAGATTATGTCTCCTAATGACACTTGTCATCATCTAAGTAAATATCTTGGCCCACTTGTTGACTTCCCTTGACCCATTTTTGACAGCCCATGGGGCTTAAAATGACCAAAATGCCCCTCTAGAAATCTTAAGGCAAGGGCAAGTCTTAAGGGCAAAATGGTAATTCTGCACTCGCCGTCCGAAATTTTACTTTTCCAATTTAAATTGCCCTCGATGAGGCGACGTCAAATTCAATTCAAATGTTGAAATTCCTCAATGTCCAATACCCAAATCTCGAGGTCCAATTTCATGTCGAACTCTCGTTGACTGCGATTCAAGTTTATCTCTAACTGACGGGCGACTCTTGCAGGCTACACGTATCGACCTTGGAATTTTTCTCTCAAGCTGTGGCGACTTTGATTGTCATGTAATTGCGAGGGTTTATCGCTAGCTCTTACGGTCCTGATCATCGGATTCCGATTTAGGAAATTCTCGCAAATTACACATTGGTTATGCGGAATCACCTATGTCCCAACGTATAACGCTAGCAAGGCATTCCATGATCGTTCCTAGATCGATCTCTACTAGCCCAAAATATTCTCTCGACAATCCTTATGATCAAAATGCCATTTCTCATTCAAATTCCCCCGGTCCACGTATCCGACTCCGCAGTAGTTTTTCCCTTTTGGTCAGTTAACTCGAGAGTGGCTAACTCCGAGCGAGTTATAACTGAAACACACCGATCGATATCTTTCCATTCTATAGCCTCGAGAGGGGTCGAAACTCAGAATGTCTACTTTAGTCATTCACGTCATTAGGTTATCCTGCCACTCGAACCACTACAATTCCCTCAAGGAATCGAAGACTTAAGTCATCTACTCAAGTCTAGTAGTCTCAGGCTGCTCATCTCATTATCTTTCACCATCAACCATCTAGCTGTTCCCAAACAACTCTCAACTAGTTGCTCGTTATTCAAGGATTCTAAATCATCCTTAAGCAGCATCCACCCATTAGGCAAATTTCAGCGAGACAACTTCTCAATTAACAGCCAATTACTAGGCAGGTCTCAACTAAGCCAAAATTCAACTAGGCCATCATCAAGCAAGTACTCATGGCATCATTTCTATGAGTCAAATGCTCATACTATAAGCATAAGGCATCTGTCACTCTGTCACAAACACGACAGGCTATCCCAATTCCAGAAGACATCAATTCAATGGAGTATAAACTCCTTACGCCGTCTAATCTCTCAGTTAGACATTGGTCATAACAATCACATGATGCCAATTACAAAACATGCCAATCAGGTCAATCACAACATCAGTTTTCTTTTCAAACGGCATCCATTGCCAAGCACGAAGCTTTTAATCATGCCAATCACAGGCGTCATTACAAATGCCATGCCACTTTCGATCATTCACTCTAAGAATCACTCCCGTGTCATACATCTCTTAACCATAATCAGACTCAACCTGATACCTAGGCTTTCCTTTTCAATTTATGACTTGGGTTATTCCTGCCTCTTTGCTATCTTAGAAGCCTGCCAGGAGCCGCTCCTTGTCCGGACTTCTCTGTCCCGGCGATCACTCATCGCCCTCATCAGACCTGGTTGTTGTAGGTTGTCCCAAGTCATACATCTATGGAGGAAGCCACTTTTCACACGTCCCATAACATGCTTCATTACGGTTTATAGGTATCCCATCAACTCGTCCCATACCAAGCGACAGTTTATTAAGTCTGGTAGTGATAAGCTCACGCATGCACCCTCATCGACTTTCATTTCAAAAACACGAACACATGCACATCATGTTTGTCCTCGCTACTCATCAGACCTCATTTGTTTCCACATCCAGCCTTATCCGTAGAAGACCTCTAGTTCCACAAGGACCATCGCATCTCATATATCAATTGCCTATATTCAATCATATATCCCATCATGGGTCATCGACAAGCCACATTCACAGTCATATCATCTGATTGACCCTTCACTCATAAGCAATTCTCTAGCAACCTCAAGCACAATTACTACCTCAAAATCCATGCTTATATCTCTTTAATTTCAGCTTGCTTCCACTTGAACCTCAATAACAACATCACTCAAGATCATCCATTAAAGTCAACACTATGACCATTAAAATACCACATAAGTTCAAGCCTATAATTCATAAGATTCAGTTATTAATGCTTAATCCTAAAGTCTCACTATCTAATTGTCCCCAAGTCATCACTCCTTATCACTCCAAACTTCATTCAAATTGGATTGAGTTGACCTTGCTCTGATACCACTTAAACAGGGATGTCACACCCCGAACCCAGCGAGCTCGCGAACGTCCCACCAGGACGCTCCTTCAACGGTAATCTCCTAGAACCCTTCGGCCTACAACTCATTCAAAGCCATTTACAAGCAGAAGCGAGAAACAACTCCAAACAAACGAACGCCAAGATAACTCAGGACGAAAGGTAGTACTCCTCTCAATTAATAACCAAACTGGTTGCAAGGTCAAATCAAACATTACAAAATTATCAATTCTTTAAGACTACAAGGGTTACATCCGATAGAGTTTAATATCTAAGTTCTTCAAACGACATCTTCCAAAATCACTCCATGGCAATCACCTGATTTCAATGCTTGAAACCTGCAAAAGGTTAATCCCCAACGGGGTGAGACATAAATCTCAGTAAGCGAACCCTAAACCTAGACTTGACCGTCAGTCCCCCCAGATCATGCAACAAGCAGTAGGCAGAAGCTCATCACGGCATTAGCTCATGGCATTCAAATATTACCTATCTCAATGTGATTGGCACAAGTAAAAGTCACAAATAACATGCTCAACCTCATGGAATCAAGCTTCAAGCAATAGCATGTATATAAACACATAACTTCTTAATTATCACAATGATATCACATTTCTCATCGCCATGGGCACACTAGCCGCGATGTATTCTCAAGGGCACTCTGGCCAATTACAAAGCATCAGGGCTCTCTGGCCAGTTACGATGCACAAGGGCTCTTTGGCCATTTTAAATTCACAAGGGCACTCTGGCCAATTACGATACATTCACACAAGGGCACTCGGGCCATTTAATATCACTAGGGCACCAAGCCAATGCGATCTCCGGGGCACTAAGCCAATTGATCGCTGGGGGCACTATAGCCCATTCATATAACATCGGCACTATAGCCGTTTATATAGCATAGGCATTATAGCCATCTATATAGCATAGGCATTATAGCCATTTCAATAACATAGGCACCATAGCCAACTCAATAACAGGGGCATCATAGCCAATTCCTATGAATCCAGGGCATAATAGCCGAACTATATCACAATGCCCAATAGCCACTTACATCACAAGGCTCTCTAGCCAATTAAAGCATACTTGACAATCAAGATTTAGTTGCCACACAACCGTACTAGTCCTCATGAAAATCGAGGTCACACTACATCATTCTAATAATAGAATTTATCAATTTAACCTCACACAAAGGCATGTGGATCAACTACAACAATCTCACGCATTCCACATCCCATTGGTCATAAATAACCACCACTTTATCAATCAAACTCATCCAGTAGTGTCCTAACGTTCGATTAAAGGTTTAAGGGACACTTATCTCTTCAAGCAAGCTAGCAAATTCAATCCAAACGACCCTCCTAGGTCAGCAAGCTCGCGGCTAAACAGGGCTCTCACTGCGTACCTAGGAAAACCACATTGAAACTCAATTATTTCTCAATTCCCTTACGCAATTGCTTCAATAACACACACAACACCTTATCCTCAAGTCGTCATAGTGTTAAATCAATGCCCCTAAGCATGCCAAGGGTCGTTCTATCAAGACAAATCATCACAAATATCCTCCCGCCAAAATTGTCCTTTTCTAAGCCCTATGACCAGCTTCATTCGCAGGTAAACCGACATTGATCCATCAAATTTTTATGAAATCAAACTTCATAATCTTATACTTCAATGTCTTACGGACGCGTGGGCGAAAACAAAGCTTAATTTGGATACCGGACGATTAAGAACGACTCAATTCAAAATTAGTGCGCACTGAGGGCAGATTGGATGGCATCTCACGTTTCCACCTTAAACAACCCATTTAATCACCTTTTAACCCAAATTCCACTCAAAATCAACTTTCCAATACATCAAACATCAAGTTTAGGAGTCTCACCGAAAAGGTTTGGAGCGAAATAACACCACAAAGCTTCGAACAGCCCGGTTTCCCCAAGGTGGTCAGGCGGTCAGAAACTGTTCGGTAGAAACCACTACAAATCAGCCATCAAAACACTCTAAATGTCACGGCCCGAACCCGGCGAGCACGCTAACATTCCAACTTGCCTATGATCTTCAATAACAATAACAGAGCTTCATAGCCAATTCATAAATACAGGGCTGAATAGCCAAATATGTCATCAAGACCTATCACAGTCCAATTGTCATGCTATGCCATTCAACCCAAGGAATCCACTACTCAATCAAGCAATTCGAGGCATAGGCTTCATAAAGTAATTAATTCACTCGACCACTCTGTCCAGTAGTGTCCTAGCATTCAAAGAAAGGATTAGGAAACACTTACCTGGAGTAATTAGCTAAGTCTCACACCAAGCGATTCTCCTCAAAGTCACAAGTTTAGAATTCCCACGAATGCGTCATCAACCTAAAAAGAATTGTCAAACTTGAGTCACGAACCATGGAACGCTTAATTCCATTAACTCAATCTTTCTCTAGCCATGCCAATGGCAATTCGAGACATCTTTTCTAATAATCAAATACATGCCAATGCTCACTTCGAGCCCTTAATGTGTTCATTTTACTTCGCCATACACATGGCAAGACACAACTTAGAGTCTCGTGTACCAAACTTGCCATAAATCACCTTTAAACCTCAATCCACTTCTCACACTTCTCATTGACATCTCACATGATATCATACAAGACACTATAGGTCAATTGATGTCCAAATATTCCTCATTCAGCCCCTAAACAGAATCGGCCAGCATGTATACCCCCTCAAAACAGAACCGGTTTTGGGTTCTAACCGTTCAATCGAGCCATACTTCAATTTAAAGCCTAACTCTTTGCACAAATAACATACCAAGACCTTCATTTACATGATTAGAAGGCTCACCAAGAGGTTTGAAGTGGATTGACACCCCAAAGACTTCGGAATAGCCTGGTTCCTTCACGATCCTCAAACGGGCAGAATTTGCTCGGTATAAAACTCCACAAAACCCGCCATGTACACCCATAAAAAAATCATATAAATCTTAATTTCAACTTGCTAAACTCTTATACTATGATTTTATAAGAGCTCACCGAAAATTTGAAGTCATTTGAAGTCCGGAAGCCCCCAAAAACGCAGCCTCTCTAAAACAGGGTCAGATTCTGACCTTTGTCCACTCAAACGGACCTACGAAACAAATGGCTGTGCCAAATTAAGCTTATAATACCTTCTTAGAACGGAAAGACGATAATATTTAAGATGGCGGCGGTTTTATCTTAATCCAATATCGGACGAAAAAGTTATGGCCAAAATAGTGAAGCCATTTTTCCCTATTCGAGAGGAACACTGCTCGACCGAGAGACAAAATGGAGTGGAAGAAGAGAGGGAAAGGGTGGCCGGCCAAAATGAGAAGAGAGAGTCTAATCCATCTCAATAATGCACTTTGGGTCAATGTGATAAGATGGATAATTAATGGCCATTTAATGCTTGGCCTCTCCTTAGGTTGACACTTGGCAACCTCCAATTGGTTACTTCATTGACTTTGACTTCCTTTGACCACTTGATCTTATCATTTTCAGCAGCCATATAGAGGATTAAATGACCTTCTAAATTTCTTAATGTAAAGCCAAAGGTCGAGGGGCAAAATGGTCATTTGGCACTTTTCGTCTGAAATTTCATTTTTCCAGTATAAACCACCCTCGATGAGGCTATGTCCATTTCAATTCAAATATTGGAATTCCTCAATGTCCAATACCTAATCTCGAGGTTCAATTTTTATGTCGAACTCTCGTCGACTGTAATTACAGTTTATCTCATACTGACGGACGACTCTTGCAGGCGCTACGCGTATCGACCTGGGGATTTCTTTTAAGCCGTGACGACTTTGATTGTCATGTAATTGCGAGGGTTTATCGTTCGTTCCTTCGATCCTGATAATCGGAATCCGATTTAGGAAATTCTCACAAATTACACATTGGTTAGGCGGAATCACCCGCGTCCCAACGTATAACGCTAGCAAGACATTCCATGATCGTCCTTAGATCGATCTCTGCCGACCCAAGATATTCTCTAGACAATCCTTATTGCCAAAGTGTCATTTCCCATTCAAATTCCCCAGGTCCACGTATCTGACTCTGCGTCAATCTTTCCCTTTTGGTCAGTTAACTCGGGAGTGGCCAACTCTGAGCGAGTTACAGCTGAATTACACCGATCGATATCCTTCATTCAATAGCCTCGAGAGGGTTGAAATTTGGAATGTCACAATTCTTCCCCCCTTAAAGAAATTTCGCCTTCGAAATTTGTCACTTTCCAATTATCCAATCTCTCGGGGTATAGACGCCTCATCGCATTCTCACTCTCCAAAATAGTTCCTCCCATTACTTGACATTTTCACTTGTCTTCTTTGACAAAAGTTATCTTCCTCCAGGACTTGCTTCCCTTTGTCCTTAATCTACGTTTACTTCTCTATTCTTCTTTAACATTCACAACATTGGTCGGTGGTACACCTCCTAGCATACGGACTTTCTTTACAATTCGTCCAATGGTCCGGAAATAATATGTACGTCATACTATAATCTCACTTTTCAAATTCCTTGTCGAAAGGCTTTTTCCAGAACGCCGCAATAGATCTAAGATCGTTTTCTATCATGATCATTACCCAACCGTCATGAAAACGTACTCCTCGAGTGCCTCAATCAATTGGCTTAATCATCCAATTCAAACGTCATATTGCACCATCGGGAACGCACAAGTTCCATTAACTTACCATCGATTGTCCAAATTGAGCCCCAGCCTTCTCGACTTCTCAGGCAACTCATGATTGAGTCCTTAATAGCTTTTCCTCGATTACATTCGAGATCCTCAATGACCAATTTAATCCACCAACTCGTAATGGTTATGCTTTCCCTTCAATACATTTAAAGCAGTCAACATTTCCAACTCTTGCAGTTCACACAATTGCGAGGTCTTTCCTTACACGAGCAACGCTCCCATATCCGTAACTAATTTCATCCATCGGTGTTGCTTCTCATCAATTCCTCTCGGGAAACTACTACTCGGTATCTTTTGGAGTAGGTAAAAACTTGAAATCTTCTTCCACCTAAACAATGTTTCCCAAACTTTGTCACGAGGACATTTGCAAACCAATTTCGATCATGCTCTAAGCATTCCAACTCATATAGCCTTATCATTACGATATATATACAATGCCCACTTCCGGTTGCCTTGTTATGTCTCAAGTTTCATTCTGCGTCGTGTCAGGACGACCCTCATAAGCTTTTCAATTTCCACCCGGAAACGCCATAAACAGCGTAGTTATCAGCTTAACTCAAGTCCCCGAAAACTCTTTTCACGTTTATTCATCCATTCGTGATACGTCTTGTCCTTAGTCCATTTCACTAAGGGAACAGCTCTTGTGGAGAATCTTTCCACGTTCGGTCTGTTGCAATCCATCAATCCCGGGAACTCTCAACTTCCAGCAACCCACATCGACTCTAGTCGATTCATCACTCATTCCAATCCTCCAAGACTCCACAGAGATTTCATTTCTCAGAGATTTCACGACTGAGGAATCTTACCTCATCAGATCCATAGCCCGTGCTCTTCACATTCAGGATATAACAAGCATCTCCTTAGAGTCCATAGAACATTCTCAAAACCTGTTCATATTTCTCATGACTCCTTAAATGAGTCCAATCATCGTCTCTTTAGACGGTAACAATCAACTCAATCATTCCTTAGATACTCAACCCGACTATTATCGGTTTCTTTCTACCAAATGTCGAATCTTTCAAACTGTTCCTCACACTTTTCACTTGAGAGCTCAAACCTTAGCCCTCTGTTGCCACGGGTCTCTACTAGGACCACGCAACATTTTTGTTCCTTTTTTGTCACTCTTTCCTTGAGCCTCTGGTTTTCATAACTAGTCAACGCGGCTTTATACCAATTTCGTCCGTTCCACTGAACGTTGACATTATCCTGGAATTCAACATTATCTACAAGACAGTCTCTCGGATTTTACTTCCAATAATCATTCAAGTTCTGCGTCTTCTTTCTCAGTCCAGACACTAAACCTCAATACCAAGACAATTAGTTTCCTCTTCTTTTCACACTAGGGTCTCTTACCCTATGAAGGGAATTATACACTCCAGTGGCATTCTTTTACTTTGGATCCACCTTGTCCTTCCCATTTCATAGGACGTCAATCTTGGAGTCTAGGCCAACGACGACATCTTCACTCCGGAATTCAAATGCCACCATGCTTTCGCATTCTCCTTTCCATAACTTAGTCACCTCAAGTGACAATATTCGTTCGTCCTTGGTCTCCACCAGTTCACATATCGAATGCTCAATTCGACTACCTCAAATCACTCTGCAAGTATTCTCTAAGCGCTCTTTTCGCTTACTAAATCATTTACTAGAATTACGAACAGCCAGGACTATCAAGTCCATTCACTTTTCTTTTCATCAACATCCACCCCTTGGTCTAATCGCCCTTTAAGAATGATACCCTACTCTTTAGGGAACAATAACTCATGATTCCATTTCTGATGGTTCCAGTTCAATCAACCAATCCCAGGGAATCATTAATTCCAAACAAACTAGCATGCCGATTTTTCCTCGACTCCTTCCATAACAGAAGAGACGGACTACCAATTTTCCACCATGGGTCTTACGCCTAGGTAATCAACCATTTCTCAAAATCAGGAAGAACAACTAGCCATATGGTTTTCAAACTCCAATCCACTCAAGGATTTACTTATCTTACTCAAGGGTCCTTGACCACCTTTACCATATGCTTAAACGACCTTGAGAACTCTGTCTCATACTAGTCGATTATCCTCTAATCCTTGCAAAAGTATCAGGATCCAAATAGCCTTTGCTCTCAAGCAATCCTAGGAGTATACTTTCCATCGACCCACTCAACAAAGGTAGTCCAAGCAGATCTCATGCCTTCGAGGAAAACTCTTCCTTTAGTGACATTTCACCAACTATCAATAGCCGCTTAAGGCTAAAACTGCCAGGGTCACTTTCTTTTCTCAGTGTACCCAAAACCTCTAAGGTTTCCTTACCAAGATTCTCAATTTAGAGGAAGACAATTTCAAATCTCATCCCTCCACCAAACTCGGTCAATCTCAATCTTATTCATAGCTTCACAAGCCTTTCAAAACTCTCATAGTTCTTCCCACACATTCACCTTTCTCGTGAATGAAATAACTCAGAGTCACCTTTCTCATGACTTCCATCATTTAATTCATCAACACTAGCATCTGTCACCACTATGACTTAGGCAATCATGGCAACTCCTCCTCGAGTTTGCCTACCTAACAAAGTTTCTCATTTTCATTTAAAGCTCTCACGACCCATTCAACTCTTAGGTCCCACGTGATTAACAAAATCGAACCATCAGCTTTGCTAGTACTCATATTCCAATCGCTCATCTTTACTCAATTCTCATGATCCATCTCAGTTCTTGGATCTTCCCATACTTTACATACTCGAGCCCAATGCTCTTCTATGACCATACTGTGGTCGTTCAACGTCATTTGGTTCTCATGTCACTTGAACCACTATGATTCCCCTTAGGAATCAAAGACTTAAGTCATCTACTAAAGTCCGGAAGTCTCGGGCTGCTCCTCTCATTATCTTTCACCACAACAATCAAGTGGTTCCCAAACAACTCTCTCTAATGGTTCTTAGGCAATTCTCAACTAATTGCCAATTATCCAAGGATCTCAAATCATCCTTAAGCAGCAACTACATAACAAGCCAGCCTCCACGAGGCAACTTCCCAGTTAACATCCATCACTAGGCAAGCCTCAACTAGGCTAAACATCAACTCGGTCAATACCCAGCAAGTACTCAAGGCGTTACTTCTATAAGTCAGTTGCCCAAACTCAAAGCATAAGGCATCTGCCACTCTGTCACAAACTTGACAGGCTATCGCAATTCCAGAAGACATTAGTTCAACGGGTATAAACCTCATATGCCGTCTAATCTTGCAGTTAGACCTTGGCCAAGCCAATCACATGACGCCAATCATAAAACACGCATAATAGGCCAATCACAGCATCACTTTTCTTTTTCAAACGGCATCCACTGCAAAGCACAAAGCTTTTAACCATGCCACTCACAGGCGTCATTTCACATGCCTTGCCACTTTCAAACATTCACCGGGGATTCCATCCCGTGCCATACATGGCTTAACAACAATTGGACTCAACTTGATACCTAGACTTTCTCTTTCAATTTATGGCCTCGGTCATTTCTGCCTCCTTGATCTTAGAAGCCTGCCAGGAGCCGCTCCTTGTCCGGACCTCTCTGTCCCGGCGATCACTCCCCGCCCTCATCAGACCTGGCCATTGCAGGTTGTCCCAAGTCATACATCTACGGAGAAAGCCCCGTTCCACACGTCTCATACCATGCTTCATTACAATTTATAGGTATCCCATCAACTTGTCCCATACCAAGCGACGGTTTATTAAGTCCAACAGCGATAAGTTCATGCATGCACCCTCATCAACTTTCGTTTCAAAGCCACAAATACATGTACAACATGTTCGTTCACACCACTTTGTCATACCACGGTCGTTTCCACATTAAGCCTCAATTACAGGAACCTCTGGTTCCACCAATGACCGTCACATCTCACATATCACTTGCCTATGTTCAATCGTATACCTCAAGTTAAGTCACTAGTCAGATCAAATCCTTATGCATTCAATCACAACTGACCTCTAATCCAAATATTCGTTATCCGCTTCCTCGTACCCACCTCGTCTCATATCACCCAAGGTTGTCAATAGCAATTGATAACTAAAACCATCAAAATACAATACAATTCAAGCCTGAAGCCGTTAATGCCAGTCGTCTCTTTATAACTCATATTCTCCAAGTTGGGTCATCGACAAGTCACGATCACAATCATATACTCCAATTGACCCTTCATTCAGAAACTATTCTCTAACAACCTCAAATCCAGGCTTATGACTCTTCAATCTCTACTCACTTCCTTGTGAGCCTTATCCCTAAAATAACTCAAGATCATCCATTAAATCGACATTAGGACCATTAGAATACCTCACAAGTTCAAGCCTATAATCCTCAAGTTTCAGTATTCAGTACTTAATCCTAAAGGTCTCACTACCTAATTATCCTCAAGTCATCGCTCCTTATCACTCTAAACCTCAATCACAATGGATCGAGCTGACCTTGCTCTGATACCACTTAAACGGGGATGTTACGTCCCGAACCCGGCGAGCACGCGGAGATCCCAACTTGCCTATGATCATCAATAACAGTAACAGAGCTTCATAGCCAATTCATAAATACATGGCTCAATAGCCAAATATGTCATCAAGACCTATCACAGTCCAAATGTCATGCTATGCCATTCAACCCATGGAATCCACTACTCAATCAAGCAATTCAAGGCATAGGCTTCATAAAGCAATCAATTCACTCGACCACTCTGTCCAGTAGTGTCCTAGCATTCAGAGAAAGGATTAGGAAACACTTACTTGGAGCAATTAGCTAAATCTCACACCAAGCGATTCTCCTCAAAGTCACAAGTTTAGAATTCCCACGAATGCGTCATCAACCTAAAAAGAATTGTCAAACTTGAGTCATGAACCATGGAACGCTTAATTCCATTAACTCAATCTTTCTCTAGCCATGCCATTGGCAATTCGAGACATCTTTTCTAACAATCAAATACATACCAATGCTCACTTCGAGCCCTTAATGTGTTCATTTTACTCCTCCATACACATGGCAAGACACAACTTAGAGTTTCATGCACCAAACTTGCCATAAATCGCCTTTAAACCTCAATCCACTTCTCACACTTCTCATTGACATCTCACATGATATCATACAAGACACTATAGGTCAATTGATGTCTAAATATTCCTCATTCATCCCCTAAACAGAATCGGCCAACATGTATACAGCCTCAAAACAGAACCGATTTTGGGTTCTAACCGTTCAATCGAGCCAAACTTCAATTTAAAGCCTAACTCTTTGCACAAATAACATACCAAGACCTTCATTTACATGATTAGAAGGCTCATCAAGAGGTTTGAAGTAGATTGACACCCCAAAGACTTCGGAACAGCCCGGTTCCTTCACGATCCTCAAACGGGCAGAATTTGCTCGGTATAAACCTCCACAAACCCGCCATGTACACCATACAAAATCATATAAAACCTTAATTTCTACTTGGTAAACTCTTATACTATGAGTTTAGAAGAGCTCACCGAAAATTTGAAGTCATTTGAAGTCCGGAAGCCCCCAAAAACGCAGCCTCTCTAAAACAGGGTCAGATTCTGACCTTTGTCCACTCAAACGGACCTACGGAACAAATGGCTGGGCCAAATTAATCTTATAATACATTCTTAGAACGGCAAGACAATAAGCTTTAAGATGACGGTGTTTTTACCTCAATCCGATAGCGGATGACAAAGTTATGGCCAAAACAGTGAAGCCATGTTTCCTTGTCCGCGAGGAACACTGCTCGGCCGAGAGACAAAATGGAGTGGAAGAAGAGAGGGAAAGGGTGGCCGGCCAAAATGAGAAGAGAGAGAGTCTAATCCATCTCAATAATGCACTTTGGGTCAATGTGATAAGATGGATAATTAATGGTCATTTAATGATTGGCCTCTCCTTAGGTTGACACTTGGCAACCTCCAATTGGTTGCTTCATTGACTTTGACTTCTTTTGACCACTTGATCTTATCATTTTTAGCAGCCATATAGAGGATTAAATGACCAAAATGACCTTCTAAATTTCTTAAGGCAAAGCCAAAGGTTGAGGGGCAAAATGGTCATTTGACACTTTTCGTCTGAAATTTCATTTTTCTAGTATAAACCACCCTCGATGAGGCGGTATCCATTTCAATTCAAATATTAGAATTCCTCAATGTCCAATACCCAATCGCCAGGTTCAATTTTTATGTCGAACTCTCGTCGGCTGTAATTCCAGTTTATCTCAAACTGACGGACGACTCTTGCAGGCGCTACACGTATCGACCTTGGGATTTCTTTTAAGCCGTGGCGACTTTGATTGTCATGTAATTGCGAGGGTTTATCGTTCGTTCCTTCGATCCTGATCATCGGAATCCGATTTAAGAAATTCTTGCAAATTACACATTGGTTAGGCGGAATCACCCGCATCCCAACGTATAACGCTAGCAAGACATTCCATGATCGTCCTTAGATCGATCTCTGCCGGCCCAAGATATTCTCTAGACAATCCTTATGGTCAAAGTGCCATTTTTCATTCAAATTCCCCAATTCCATGTATCCGACTCTGCGTCAGTCTTTCCCTTTTGGTTAGTTAACTCGGGAGTGGCCAACTTTGAGGCGAGTTATAGCTGAATTACACCGATCGATATCCTTCATTCAATGGCCTCAAGAGGGTCGGAATTCGGAATGTCACACTAAATCTCCAATGAACCCACAACCTCTGTTCAACCAACTCAAGTACTATGAGTGTAGAATATCTCACCGAAAATTTATAGCCATTTGAAGTCTCGAAGCCCACGAAACAGATTCTTCTCCAAAACCGGTCGGATTCTATCTCAATCTGACATTTGCCCACTCAAATAGACCTATGGGAAAAACTACCAGGCCAAATCAAGTTTATAATATATCCCTAGAACCACAAGATGATAAGCTTTCAAATGGCTGTGGTCTTAGCTCAATCCGATGTCGGACGAAGAAGTTATGGCTAGAGGAAGGGAGGTGATCGGTACTGGTCGGGCTGGGTCTGTTCGGCCGAGAAGAAATGGAAGAGGAAAAGAAGAAAAATGGAAGGGAAATGAGGAAGAGAGAGGTCACGGCTGAAGAAGTGTTAAGGGAAGTGTTCTACACCAATTATTTGAAGAACAAGTGACTTGATGGGTAATTAAGGCTTGATCTCTCTAAGGATGACACATGGCAAGCACCAATTATTCACCATCTAAGCATTTGACTCCCATTGACCATCATTTTTCTTCATTTTCGGCAGCCCCTAGGGATCAAAATGACCATTATGTCATTCGATCTTCCAAAGGTAAGGGTAAATGGTTGAGGGGCAAAATGGTAATTTGGCACTTTCCGTCCAAAACTTTATTTTTTCAATTTTAAATTACCATTGGCGAGATGTCATCAAACTCCAATCCAATGTTAGAATTTTTCATTTCCACTATTCCAATTTTGAAATTCCATTCCATATCTCAAGCCTCGAGGGAGCGGAAATTCGGAATGTCACACCAAGCAACAATAAATTTTCAGGTACGCCAATCATAACACTTATATTTTATTTCGTTACAGTGACAAAGTTTATAATAGATGTGTTGCTATTGAACATTTATATTTAAATTTTGGTAAAAAAAATTTGGTGTTAATCATTTTATACAAACTGCGTGTATTCCACAAGCAAAACCTATTTCGAGAAATACGCTTAAACGTCAACTTTTTGATCTTTTTAAAAGAGAAAAAGTAGCTTTTATTTTTTATTTTTTTACGAATTTTAATGTACGCATATATGTAGCAACATTTGGAGTGATTCTTGGCAAATTCATTCTTATATGGGTATTATATGTCATTAGATAGATGGTGATTGGAACATTCAAAAAAGAGTTATTGCATTTCGAGTTTTTTATGATAGGCATACGACAAATAATATTTATAGAATAATTAGACAAGTTTTAGAAGAATATTTTTTGCTTAATAATTTTTTTTAGTTGGTTTTGATAATGCTGAGGCAAATAACGCTTCAATTCCCAAGTTATAAAAGATTTGTAAACCCGCTTTTGGTGGACAATT
Organism: Rhodomyrtus psidioides; assembly: GCA_021437785.1. Classification (NCBI taxonomy): domain Eukaryota; kingdom Viridiplantae; phylum Streptophyta; class Magnoliopsida; order Myrtales; family Myrtaceae; genus Rhodomyrtus; species Rhodomyrtus psidioides. The sequence continues at coordinate 15,781,095 of JAILYB010000002.1, forward strand.
TTTTCACATGAGATGTGATTGCCATGTTTTAAATTTATGTGTACAAGATGGTTTATAAACTCATGATGTTTTTCTCATCCCAATAAAAGCAGTAGTTCAAATTTTATGGAAACATCCCCAAATTATGAAAGATTGTGACAGATTTTGTAAAGTAAATAGAATAGGACCAAAAAGAGTGGGATATTTATTTCGAATAACGTTTCTCAAATTACTTTATTCCCACAAGAGTGGAATATTTGCAATTTTTTGTAGATATTTTAAAAGTTTTTAATCATGCAACTTATATTTTATCCGTTGTTTATTATCCTATTACGCATTTATTTTTAATAGAGTGTATTAATATTGCTGGTGTTTTTAAAAAAATGAAAAAGATGATCAATTAGGTTCAACTATTATAGCAATGCAAATAAAATGGTTGAATTATTATATCCAGATTCTTATTATTTATTTGGTTGCTTGTGTTTTCGATCCACATATCAAATTAGATCATTTATGTGATTATTTGACTATGTATTATGACTATTTACATTTGCTTGACATGGTAGATGTTAAGCTATACAAATAGAAGTTAAAAACACAATAGTAGAACTGCATAATGAATTTTGAAGTAAATATAATCTAGGTGATAGTGGATCTTCCTAACCTATTGACTTATAAAGCGGAGACCTAGGTAAAATTAGTAGATTGTACAAACTTCTGATGAATAGACCAAAAAAAAAAAAACAGGGAGCAACAGGAAATATTTCTGAAATAGACCTATTTAATCATTTATTTTGAGTTTGGTGAATCGAAAGCGGCACAGATTTTCCAATTCTACGATGGTGGAAAAGATATTCAACATAATTCACAATTCTCGCTCTCATCGCAAGACATGTTTTAGCAACTTCAATTCAACAGTTGTTGTTGAACAAGCATTTAGCGTTGGAGGTAACATTTTGGACGACCGACGTTCAAGATTAGCTTCGAATTCGATGGAGGCTCAAGCTTGTCTCGATAATAGAACAAAGGCTTAATATCGACAACAAGAAATAGATCGCAATATGGAGATACCACCACCATGAGTACCAGTACCACAAAGGGTAGCGACAATTAGGGATGAGGTAAGTATGAAGTTATCAAAGGTAAAAGAATTACATAAACTTTAATTCTTTTATCCTAAAAACGATATGTAGGCGCTTAATGATAATTCATTAATTCAAGCCCTTTCCCCCTCCTTTTTTCCCTCAAATTTGATTATAATTTACAATTTGATTACAATTTGAATTTGATAATTTATAATTTCATAATTTTTTATTTTTCATTTCATATTCATTATTAAATCGGAATCAACGATTTCATTTTCGGTTTTGAACCGAAATCGGGCCTTAAATCAGCCCGGAACTGCCGGTTCAAAATCGAAACCGAAACCGCCCCTTAAGGTTCTGGTTTCGGTTCACCCATGGCCACGAACCGGAACTACTGGTTCATGAATCGAAACCAGCTGGTTCCGACCCGTGGCCATCACTAGTCGTCTGACAACAATTGGGGTCGAGTCAATGAGTCTAAACTGTTTAAATGGGAATAACCCAACCAAGTCCTAAGTTTTGTTTATTATGTTCGACCATGGGAATACCTTTCGAAAAATTCGTTAATTAACTGAACCAAGCTTTGCAAATTTCGTTAGTTAACCGAACCGAGCCAACCGATTTTGACACTACATTGTCATTGTCATGCTTTCCAGATACAAATTACAATCTGTTGGATTGTGGGTATCCAGGTATGATTTGTTTCCGTTCTATAATTTCATTTGGTTTGCATTCAAAGAATTTTCCAACCTAATTGCTGTCAAATAACCACGAGGGTAGCACCTGTGCAAAAGTAGGTCAGAAAGAGGAGCTTATGACAATCTTTCTAAATGAGAATCATGAGCTTAAAGACGAACTTGAGGAACTAGAATCACAGGTTAATCTATCTATAGAGTTACTTGGAATTTGAAACCGATGAACATGATTCGAGCATTGCTAGAGCCTAGAGGAGGAAACCATCCAGTCCAAAGATTTATGGTGCGTATGGTAACGCTGGAGAAAACGCTCCAGGAAAAGTGTTTCTATTCCAAAGGTATTTCCGGAACACTTTGGGAACAGAAACGCAAATGTTAAAAAATGTTTAAAAAATGTTCCGCGAAATAGTTTTGCCCCAAGAAACATTTTTGAAAAAACAAAAAAAAAACTTGCTTCTGAGTTTTAGAACACTTTTTGAAACACTTTTGGAACTATCACCCACCGCCGCCGACGCGGCCACCACCCACCGGCTACCGCCGCCCGCCGCCGCCGCCCGATTGTTTATTTTTTTAAACTTCCCAAACGCATTTGTATTCCCAAAAACCATAGCCAGAAACAGAAACACAAAAACAATGCCAAAAACGGAAACGTTCCCAAACACACCCATGCTCAGCCTGCTATAAATTAGATCCAAAGATGACAAGCCGGCATAGCGCCAAGTGTTGAACTAGAATGATTGATACGAAGAGAGGCTACGAACGACTATTGACTACTAAAATCCAAGCAAGACAAGTTTGTTGCTCTTTGACCCACAAAAAAAAAAAAAAAAAAAAAAATTCGCTGCTCTACTAATCAGAAACTCTGCAGACCGTCTTGGTTCGAGATGGTGCATGCCTGAGCGTGACTCCACGCCCATCTGAATCATCTTCGTGATCTTAGACACGAAGTTCTGAACTTAGAAAATGAAATCCTTGGGAGAACTATGATATTTTTCTCCATCTCACGACGCCCAAGCAACCGAAAAGGAAATTTAAGACAGATGTAGTAAAGATCCATCAAAACTTGGCCGAGCAATTTGATACTGTACGAAATGCTACTTGCACTTTTAGGGAACGAGAGACTAAAACCCATCTTCCCAGTGAACTTGGCTTTATTGCTAAAGAGTTAGCTTCTGGGGATAAAGCAAACTGATCATCAACCTGTACTGGAGTTCACCCCAGCATACTACTAGCAAACCGACTCTGCTTAATGGGATAAATATTTGATTTGTCGTAGATTAATCAACTACGTTATTGTTCCACACCACCAGAGAAGGATCTAAAACCATGACGACCAAACACTAAAGCCCAATGCAAGATTGTTGTGATACTAACTGATCTTGACGATTAACAACATGAACATGCACAAAACTGTGATGCTACAGCCATGATAATCTTAGCAATCAATTACATTACTCGATGCAGCAAGAATATCCTAATTAGAACAATAATCGTAGCAACAAAGAATTTGACCTGATAATAACTAAGGACTGACACAAGAACATATTTTTGCTGCAACCAAAAAAACCACCAAACATAATTACTTTCCGCTGAAGCCGGTTTTGAACTTCCTATCACAGTGACAAATCAACATTCAGAATTGTTGGCTTCAAAGCAAGCTCTCTAGAATCAAACATTAAACTCTGCAATTCCTATGGGCAACTAGTTATGAGAATTCAGAGTCAAGGGCAAGAAACAAACTACTCTCCCCTAATCACTAGTCATCACCTCCATTGGGAAACTATCCTTAGAAGTACTGAATTCAATCACAACCCACAAAAATTAGGCACATCCCATCATCTTGCTTGTGCCCAATCGAGGGACCATAGCCACTTACAGAAGTCCATGGCATACTTTATGCATGTAAACCCTAATCAACAGCTAAATGCGCGAAAGTAATCCAATACCAGCCACAGCAAATGCCCACCTAATAAACCGTCATAAGCTCAATTCAATGGCACAACGCCTCCACCTGTAGAATGCACCAGCAATGCACGCATCAAAGTGCACTATTTTCAGTTAAACCAAGTAGTCGACGAAGCACATATCCTGTCAATCCGGAGCAGATCCAAACCCAAAACAGTAACGGTAACAGACATCAAAATCGAAAGATATTATCAAGCTCCAAATAAACCACTACAATCAAATCCGGGTCCACCATTTCACAAATCCATATATTAAAGACAAAAGGATGACACTCAAATTTTGTCCTAACGCGACGCCAATTTCTCATACGGACTGAAATCAGAACCTGAGCTTGGTGAAGAACCACCTGTTCTTCCCCGTCTTGAACCTCTCCTCGAGCCTCTTCTTGGTCTCCTTGGCGGCGGTGACCTTCTTGTCCTTACTCTGGAGGCAGTCGGGGGTGATGACGTCCTTGAGGTCGACGTCAAGGGTGTAGCGAGTGGGCATCAGGTGCCTGTAGTTGACAACCTTCACGAACGTCTTCACGCGCGACTTCTTGGCCGTCTTCTTCGCGGAGTCCTTCTTGATGACCTTACTGGGGTACTTCTTGATCCCGGCAACGAGGCAGTGGCCGTAGGCGCGGTCCCTCGTGCCGTCGTCGAAGTTCCGGATGATGACGGCCTTCCGGCCGGCGTAGCGGCCCTGGAGCACGATCACGGCCTTCCCGGGCTTGAGGAACTTCACCATCTTTGCGGTACCTCTTGGAGATCTTGGAGGGTTTCTCCTCTTGGGCTAGGGTTTCTTTCGCGGCCGGAGAGAGGAAGTGGGACGAATGAGGTGGTTTTATATGGTAGTGGAGGCTTCGCAGATCGAAAGGAGGCTGAGAAACCCTAGCTAATATGACTGAGGGCCCATTAGTAAAGAAGATAAATATTTATTTATTTTTATTTTTTTAAGTGGGACTTTTTTGTGGCAAAAAAAAAAGTGGGACTTTTTTGTTTATATATATATATATATATATAATTCATTGAAAAAAATAGAGGTCACTCATTAAGTAGCAATTCTCAACACGACCACAAATTCACGGCGCAGAAATGACCCCAAAATCAGGAAATTAAAATGGATCATGTTCAAATTCAATATATTTTAACTTAAAATTGACTGATTCAGTTCTCCCAACAAATTACAAATGATAATTGTTTTATTTTGACAAGATTTGTAAACTTTTTCTTTTAAAATAAGCTAATATCCATATCGAATTTTTGAATAAATTGAAAAAGAGAGAGTAAAGCTTGTAATTCCATTGATATGTTTTTATGTTACTTGATTGCATTTATTCAATAGTGTTAATTTATTAAGCTCATCATTTCGTGAGAAAAGCCACAAAAGTTAAATGACATCTCAAAAATGCTATTTGGTTGTTTTTTCGGGAATTGACAAAATTTGACTCATGTAATAAGACGCATTCGGTGAGATATGTTCAGGCTACCAATTAAATAATTAAGATATGTTCGAGTTGTATTTTTTTGAGACAATTAGTTAATTAATCATATTCGAGTTAACCTATTTAACAATATACCCCGATGCCATAAAAACACAACCCGAGTTGCCAATAAAAATGTATTAAAAATGAATAGATTTGGGCTACATCTGTTTTCATGGATGATTAATGATTTGAAAAATAATTTTCTTGACAAACGGCTAGAAATTAGTCATTATAAATGTTTTCATTGTCGACAACAATGCATATTTGATAAAAGAGTTGGGCCCGACAATGGTGAGCAAAATTAAATGGCCGAAGAAGAAAATGCAAGGAAAAGCCCTGAGAAGTGGAAATCTACTTAAGATTTGAATCGCGGTAAAAAAGAAAAGAAAAAAAAGTTGAATTGGATTACCAAGTGATAGTTGTTATTGAGATTCTATTACGACCGTAATAAATTATAGTACATCACCTATCGCAGCGTTGCTAGCTGCCACCAATGGTTAAACCAAAGAATGCGGCGCTCGACACAAGCAGCTTGGGCTAGTCAGTCAATTAGAGATTTTGTGAGAAAATTATTCAAAAAGTTTTAAATCTATTTACATTTTTGATAATTCAATTCCAAACTTTTTAGTTGTGCTAATTGAGTTCTAAAACTTTTCACATTTTGGCAATTAGGCCCATTTGGCCAATTTTAGCCAGAAATTGCTAATATGAACGTTGGTTATCATACATGATATTGCCAGAGCTAACTTGGACATTTTCAACCAGAATTGTTTGGATGGACTCAATTGACAAAACGTGAAAATGTTTTGGACTTAATTGACACAATTAAAAAGTTTGAAACTAAATTGGCAAAAAGCTCGCTTTCACAACACACACCAACCCCCCCCCCCCCCCCCCCCCCCCCCCCCCCCCCCTTTCCGTTTCTGAGGTTTAGGACATTGGATGATTTTCTCGTGATTCTGTTTAGATATGAATGGTTACTTTGAGCAACATTGTCGTGCTCCGTTCCTCTGTTTATATTATTATGTGATTATAGGCTAGATTTAACGGAGCCATTTTGGATTTCTAGACCTGTCCTTATTCTCCACCATTTCTGAATTGCATCAAGGAGTTACTCTCTATCTTAAGATATTTTTCCATTTTCTCCGTTCATGTATATAATCAAAAGTAGGGGTGATAAAATTGAATCGAAAAATTGAACTGAACCATTAACTGAACTGAACCAAACAAAAAAATTTGTGCATTTTAGTTCAGTTCTTTTTTTGGTTTGGTTAATTGACAAATAACCATTCTTCGTTTTTCAGTTCAGTTCATTTCTGTTTGATTTAATTAACCGAACTGAAAATCTCATTTTTATTTTTTCTGTTGTTTTTTTTGTCCTTTTTTGGAGCAAAAGGGCAAAAGAAAAAATAACAATAACAATAAAAATCGAAAAAAGAACCTTCACAGATCAACGGCCGGGATGAACCCAAGTGAATGGATTCGGATCTAGCAAATATTCCCCATCGAAGCACGTGTGCTAAATCCTAAACGTTGAGCACAAATCAAAGCCCAATCCCAATTCTGGGACGGAGTATGCTTGGACCTTTCATTCTTATGCACTCGTTGTACGGGCCAAACTAGAAGGGATATCTTATGGGCTTCACTCGTTGTATGGGCTGAGTTTAGAGCTTAATTGAATGGGTTGAATTAGATCAGAATTGATGGGTTTGGGTTTTGGCTAATTATTCTGATGAATGGACGGGAAAAATGTTTTGCACTTTGCGAATCAATCCTGGACCCTTTAATTTTATCAACTGAGTCCTAAATTCTTTCACATTTTGCCAATTAATTGGCCAATTTTTTTTTTTTACCACAAATCGCTGACATGAACATCGGTCATCCTACATGGCATAGTTGACGTTGATGCGAAATTTTTTTAGCAATATTTTGATATTTTTCCATTTTTTTCTTATTATATTTTTATTTTTATTTATTTCATCTTTAGTATAAAGGGCCGGCGATCTTCGTCGATCATTGACCGAGGTCCGACGTCCTTTGCCGACCATTGATCGAGGGTGAGGCCATAGTGAGGGTGAGGGCATCACAAGCCCTCACGGGCCAAAGTGAGGACTTGTGAGCCCTTGCTCTCGGGGCCGACGGTGGTTGCCAGCACTCGTCCACTGGCCGCTAGAGTCATCAGCCCTTAGTCGGCTCTTTGAACTAAAATAGAAAACGATAAAAAAAAGAAAAGGAAAAGGAAAAATACAAAAGTAGAAAAAATATTAAAAATATAAAAAAATTATCCACATCAACATCGCCTATGCCAAGTAGGCCGGTCGACGCTCGTTTAACTATCATGTTAGTAATTTTCTACCAAAATTAGCCAGTAGACTCAATTGAAAAAACGTAAAAAAAAAAAAAATTATGACTCAATTGATAAAATTAAAAGGTTTAGAACTGAATTGACAAAAGTGGAATAAATTTATTTTTTCTTTTTTTTTTACAATTTTGCCTTGGGATGGATTGACTCTTCGAAACCCAACCGAATCGGATTATGGCCTTTCTACTGTGATTTTTTTTAATTCATCCATCACATTTTATTTTCCACTTATCTGTTTATTTATTTATTTGCACATATCTCGAAATGCGTGTTCAAGGCAAAATTACATTTGATAACCGAGATAGGTCTATTCCGACCGGCGACCAGTAGCCTACTGGTGATGGTTTTTATGACTGCATGTCCTTAAAAAATTTTCAGTTGACACGAACACATTAAATGGAAAGTTACTTGTAAAAGCCATTTTTTTTTTTACAATTTTGGCAAATTTAAGTTTTTCAAAATTGAGATTAAAAGGTCGTTGATCACTTATGTAAAAAGGGAAAACTTAATTTTTTTAATCTTATTTTGATGGATTTTATCAAGCTCTGTCGGCCCTCTCTCCCAGTTGGAAAAGGGATAATTTCTATCTTACATTATACAAAAAGTAAAGCTTGAAAAAAAAATCCTTTTTCTTCTTTATCTCTCTTTATTATTTTTTTACTCTATCAATATATACAAATCAATATATACTACTTTTATAAGCATTCCCATTTAGATAAAGAAAATGTTCTAAAATGATATTTCGAATAAAAGAATAAAAAAGCAAGAATACCTCTTCTTCCAAAAGAGCTTTTTTTTTTCTCCTTTTCATGGACTGGCCTTGCCAGTACCTAGTCGGGCCATTTTTTGTTCCATTCCAAATCATCGATAAAATGATTTATTTATGAAGATGAAATTGCTTATGAATAATTACTGGAAGCATGTCTGTAAGGATCCTTGTAGGTGGAAATATTGAGTTTGAGCGTTGATAATTCTGCATCAGATAACCTTTGACTGACTGAAGATGTACTTTATTATGTAGATTTTGAAGAACGCACTTTAAGACTTTGTAGAACTTAAACGTTGTTTGACAATTGATACCCTCAAATTTGTACTTTTGGTTAATTATGCGAGTGAATTTTTTTATTTATTTTTGTTACCATGGCCGTTTATGACATCAGAATTACTATAATTGCGGTGGTTATTAGAAGACATGATGGAACAATCGTTTATTGCGACAACCGAAGTACTATCCATAGCACATAAGGTTGTTTTCATTGAGCCCTCCGAGCATATTGAAATGGATTATAATTTTATATGCTACCACGTGCTTCATGATACCGTTTGTCTTTGTCTTGTCTTTACTTTCATCACTTAATCAGACGGGCTGATGGTTTTACTAAGACACATCCACCATGACATTTTTAAGATATTTTTACCAAATTTCAATTGACTTCTTCGACGTCACTTTGAATTTGAAGGTGTGACATTCTGAATTCCGACCCCTCTCGAGCTATTGAATGGAAGGATATCGATCGTGTATTTCAGTTATAACTCGTTCGGAGTTGGCCACTCTCGAGTTAATTGACCAAAAGGGAAAGACTAACGTGGAGTCGGGTACGTGGACCTGGAGGATTTGAATGAGAAATGGTACTTTGACCATAAGGATTGTCGAGGGAATATTTTGGGCCAGCAAAGATCGATCTATGAACGATCATGAAATGTCTTGCTAGCATTATACGTTGGGACGCGGGTGATTCCGCTTAACCAATGTGTGATTTGCGAGAATTTCCTAAATCAGATTCCGATGATCAAGACCGCAGGAGCTAGCGATAAACCCTCGCAATTACATGACAACCGAAGTCGCCACGGCTTGAGCAAAATCTCAAGGTCGATATGCGTAGCGCCGCAAGAGTCGCCTGTCAGTTAGAGATAAATTGGAATTACAGTCGAGGAGAGTTCGACATGAAATTGGACCTCGAGATTTAGGTATTGGACATTGAGGAATTCCAACATTTGAATTGAATTTGACGTCGCCTCATCGAGGGCAATTTAAATTGGAAAAGTGAAATTTCGGACGGCGAGTGCAGATTACCATTTTGCCCCTCAAGCCTTGCCCTTGCCTTAAGATTTCTAGAAGGGCATTTTGGTCATTTTGGACCCCCCATGGCTACTGAATTTCATGGTCAAAGAAGGTCAATGGTGAGCTAAGATTTTCTAGAAGCAAGACAAGTGTCATCACAAGAGCAAGAGTTATCCATTAGCAATTAATTAGGGTCTTGTCTCACCTACCATTCAACCCATTTAACCAAATGAATTTGTGGACAAACCTCATCTCTCTCTCTCCTCTCTCCTCTCTCATTGTGCTCGGCCGAAACCCTCTCCCTCTCATCTCTCTCTCATTTTCCTCACTCTCTCGCCAGCCAGCTCGCGTCCAATTCCGACCAGGCCCACTGTTCCGGCCATAACTTTATCTTCCGACATCAGATTGAGGCGAGACCACAACCATTAGAAATATTATCCTCTTACCGTTCCAAAAAGGTATTATGAGCCAAAATCTACCTAGCCATTTGTCTCGTAGAGCTGTTTGAAGGAGCAAAGGTCAGGCTGGTCGAATATCTGACTCGGTTTGAGAAAGAGTCTTCGTGCGTCCACTTCGAGGGCTCGATTGCTTCCAAAATTTTGGTGAGATCCTATTGACTTCTAGTTTAAGATCTGAGCAAGTTATTTTTGAGAATTAGATGGAGTTAGAATGGATTTTGAAGTTGGTTTTGTGTGATATTCCAAAGTCAGTTTCTGTGCCGGTTCTGTTCGTGAGAAACCGAGGCTGCTCGAAGGGCTTCAGGGCGTTGCCTTGCTATGGATTGCTTGGTAAGACCTCTATTGATGTTGTATGATGTGTTGGCAAGGAGATCTTGCAAAGAATTGGAGTTTAGATGAGGCGTCCCAGACCGCCACCCTACGGTCATAGGTCTCTAATAACGATAATTAGAGGTTAAACTAATAATAATCAATAGACTAAGGTCTATGATCCACAGGCCACAAACAAAACAAGGCGATCTTTAATAAAATTTAACAACTCAGAAAAGTAACATGAGGCAATCAAACATAAGGACCACAACTTTTATTTAATAACATCATACACGACCACATAGGAGTTCATATATATAAAACAAAAGATGACTCTGGTCGTCGATCCATAGGCATACTGGGGTGGCAAAAAAAACTACTCCATCAACCTACGTAGTTGCCTACACCAAAAAGTCGCCAAGACTGTCTCCAGTCCTCAATCCTCCTCGGACTGATCAGTAGGGAACATCTCCTCATCCTCGGACGCCTCAAGTGGCTCGGGCGGTGGAACATACATATCTGGCATAGCAGGCTCTGGAGGCGGTGGGATAGGTGCAGCGACGACAAGAGCAGCAGGAACAGGTGGAGGAGGCACAGGGGCTGCAGGAGGCACTGGAACTACAGGCACTACAGGAACTGGGGGTGCGTCGAAAGTACTCTCAGAAAAAAGACCAACTAGTCTATTACCCTCACGGATATAAATAGCATACCAACGATAAATGGTCAAAGCAGGCTCTCCCTCATCGACCCACATAGTATGAACATGTACTACAAGCTTCAGATGGGGTACATCAAGGTGTATCATATCACGATAGTAGGAATCATAGTCATAAGGAACTCCAAAACGCCTATGAACTGTCGCCATGGATGCTAATATGAAAATGTGTCCATAAACGTGGGTTAGCGCGACGGATAGCAAGAAAACATTCAATCCCACCATAGGGGTTCTACGACTCCCTAGGACAAACTATAGAACAATTCTATAATAGTATAGTACAGTAACATATCGAAATTCAATCAAGAATCACATAATGCAGAAATGTCATGATATCATGAAAATGACATGCTCTTCGCTCATACAACCATCGCCAAGCGCAATGGCTTGCAGCAACCCCTACTCCAGGGCGTCCTCGACGCATGGTACGGCTCTACCCCGCACACAGCTCAGGGTCATCAAGCACGTACAAATCCCCGCACACAGCCCAAGGGCGTCATCTCAATTCAGTGCACTGAAGAGCAATTACTCCACATATCTCATCATATATCAGTCAGGTACCACGTACCAATGCATGCTCGGCCATGAATAATGTAATTCTCAATAACAATCCAGCATATGATGTAACAATGCTAGGCCGACCACAAGCATGCTAATTCACAAGATGCATTCTTGAGATATATTATCACAACAATCAATCGAGCAAAGCATCACAGCTAGAATCTCAATGACTACGAAAACAGCCACTTCTTAACAAGAAATCCATTCCACAACTCAAATACAAGATCCATAGACGTCTTCCTTTCGCCTCACTAAAAGATGGCATCAAGGCTCACTTAGGAATGGACAATTTCCCTCATCAATTCAAGCCATAAAACCATTATGTTCCAACTCTTGATCGGTCAAGGTTTTAACCTCTAATCAAGCTTAATATTCTTTAGTTTTCAATATTCTTCCGACTCTAATCGTACCGTCAAGACCTCACCACTATCAATACAAAAGATTAAGGTATAACTCAGCTTCTGGTCAAGATTATTTCATTAAACCGAACCTATTACCACGCTGGAACAGAACACTATTCTGTTTATCCTAAAACTGCAAATTGATCCACTTCTTGCTGCAAATCGACCATCCACTTGAGGCTCTTCTTTGCCCCGACTTATTACTTCATTAAGCAATACAAAAGTAAAGCAATATGGCTCGGTTCAACCTAAACCAACACGCTGCACAAAAGAAACCAAACTTCATTGAACCGAGAGCAACTCAGCATGCATCAAGCAATTTGGCCCCAATTCTCTTCTAACGGACCAACCATTACTATCTTCGCGACGTCCTAAATCAATTCTTTACTACGTAACTACCGACTCACCATGTGACTCGAAATCGTCCCCATTTGCATGTGAAAACAGAATATATAAACAAAAACTGCATTAGCCGTATCTAGCTCACCGGACCGAATAGCACGATCGAGCTCCTAGTTCGAACTTCCTAGGATCACGCCCATACAATACACAACTACCCTATGGCAAGATTGAAGGAATTCTTGCCTTTTTCTTGCCCGAGCTTCACGATCTCTTCCTTGTTTCTTCAAAATGCCGAGCCGTTCTTCTTCTTTTTCCTTCTCGTTCTCGGCAGCTCGTTCCTCTTGCTCCTGAGCTCTCTATCTCTTCCTCACTCGCGGACTCTCACTCTCGGTCGCACTCTCGAACTCCCTCTCTCTCTCCTTCTAGCTTGCTCGGCAAAAAGAAATGGGAAAAGGGGATGGGAAGGCGAAGAGTTGTCTTTTGTTGCATGCTCATGGAAGCTCTCAAGTGACACTTGTCACACATGCATTTCCCCCTAGTCTTCGCTTGCCACATGGCATTACCCCTAGTGGCTACTAATCATTGTCATAAAATTAGATATGATTGATCACTAATGGGGCTTCTTGCAATTTCCCTAGGAATTTCGCCCAATAATAATTCATGCAAGAAGAATTCACGCGCCACTTGGCGTTACCCCCCATTGCTCCACTATCTAAGTAAGATTTTGACATGACACTAGACCAATGGTTGGCCTTGCTTCTCACGCCAACTCCTAAGTCTTCAATGGCCAATAGAAATTTCATGCGCCACTAGTCCATCCCTTCCATGGCCGAACATCACTTGTTCATCAAGCTTGGGGAGTTTTCGAACATACTCTCATGCATTACTCATTCCTCACGAATTCTTATTAGTTGATCGCCCTTGCACATCTTAATCCATGACCACTCCATTAATGGTGCTAAATTATCTAGTCTCGGTAGTGAACTGTCACATGACGTGAGTTATTCTTCGCTAATAAATTATCATTAGAAATTTCGATTAACGTTTCTAATTTCCTTCGTCATCTAGGTCGTCTGAAGAAATTCTTATTTTCTTCCTGTCTTCTAGGTCATCTTGACCAATCTTGCTTTCCTTGCCTCAACTCGTATTCCAGAATCCTAAATCCTTGCGTCAAGAGTCAGCTTCAAAACCAATTTGACCATTTCTGATTATTAGAAGTGTTTGAAGGGCTGATTTGAGGTAAAAATCGAAAATCATGTAGATCTACTCCCATCGCGCACTACTTTTAAAATGGCTCGTTCTAGGTCGTCCGGTGTCCAAATTGAGCTCCGTTTTCGATCACATGTCCATAAGACCTTGAATGATAAGGCTACGGAAGTAGATTTCCAAAAATGTCAACAGATTAATACCATTTTATTCGGGACTGAATCTGGTCGTGGAAGGCCAAGAATGGACAGCTTGGTACCGCGACGTTGCGTTGATCGTTTTATGGAATCGCTTGGCCTAGGCTCGAGGTAAGTTATGCCTTAACCTTTATTAGGAGGTTAGGTTACCAAAGGACGGAGTTTTGAGTTTGGATTGAATAGTTTTATGGCTTGATTTTGTGAGAGGCGCGAGGGAGTCCAAATCTGTCCAATTTTTAAAGTTAGTATTCTTTGGCCCGTTCTTGATTGAATGATGAAGCCGTGTTCATTGAATTGCCTGAGGCTTTACTTGAATTTGCATGTGCTTGACTGAGAATTTATGATGTGGAATATGTTTTGTCCAGTTGAAGGACGTTTGAAACGATTGCCTTGTTTTGGCGATGAACTACTTGATTTCATGAGTTGTTCATGAATGATGAATTTTGAGGCGTGAATTATTTTCTTTAAATGAAAATTTGAGGCTTTCTATAATTGAAATTGTTATGAATAAAATGGCATGTGAGATCGCCGAGGAAATGATATGTGCACTGGCGTGTGGGATCGCCAATGGCGTTTGGGATAGCCGGGAAAAAATTATAAGTGCACTGACGTGTGGGATCGCCAATGGCATGTGGGATCGCAAAGAATTATAATTTGGCCAACGTATTGGGAGGGAGTTACTCCCATTTGACCTGACGAGGTCGTGCGGCTAGAGAGTCCCATATTGACACGATTCAGCTCTATTGAAAATGGGCGTCGAGAGTCGTATAGCGATCGAATCATCTCTAGGTTTGGACACAAGAGTCTAATATGTACCAACGGGTCATATGGTGACCGAATCATCTCGCAGCCCTAAAAGTGAGCGGCCTAGGAAGGGCGGATATGGAAGGAATTGTTTCCCGAAAAAATTAAAGAATGATTTTTGAGACATCGAATTTGCCTCATGATTTGAAAATGGCCTAGAAAGTGGAGTGAGAGAAAAGAATGTGTTTTCTGGAAATTCAAGAAGTGGTGCTTTTGAGAAAAGAATGGAGAGTTGCCTCATGTTTTTGAGATGGCGTCGAGTGCTTGCGTGTGATTGAAAACCTTGTCTTTGTACGAAGCTTAGATTCTTCACGAGTTATGATTGAGTCGAGTCGAGTCGATTTGAAGGACTGAAATGCCTGGTTTTAGACAAGTACCGTATTTTAAACATGCCAATGTTTTGAACTCAAAATACCTCGTTTTTCAAAAGTGTCTGGAGGTACTGGCAGCCTAGTTTAGGGTTAGGTTTGACTTACTGGGATTATATATCTGACCCCGTCGTGGGACAACATTTTTCAGGTATCAGACGATGGAAACCCGAACTTACCACGGGTTGGCATTTGAGGAAGTCGATTGGAGGAAATCAAGATGATTCTGATTGAGACCTTAGAAACCATATATTGTTTGGAATTAGATTTGTAACTGACTTTGACATTTATGAGATGTGTACATCTTTTCGTCCTAAGCCATCTTGTATTGTTTTATTTGTATGGGGTTGTTTCAGGTTTCCGCATGCGCCTCATTTAGAAGCCTTGATTTCGTTGTTGGCCGTTGGATCCTGGGTAATATCTTGATAAGAGGAACGACCTGATGGGATGTTCGCGTGCTCACTGGGTTTGGGGCATGACAGAAGGGGATATTATTATATGTCATGCCCCGCTTACCTTAGCGAGCTCATCACATCCGCCTCTAGCCATAAATGAAATCCCAGGAACGACACGTGGCCTAACATGAAATGAAAAGCACATGCGGAAGGAAACAACACTCCATATAATACACAACAGATGCAATTTGGGATGACATGGAAGCGCGCGCGCGCGTGCGCGCACACACACACACACACACACACACACACACATATATATAACATACTTCGGAAGTTGATACAAACAACGGTGGGAACGGTCTTACTCAGAAACCGCATACTAGACTGGGTATGCTCTCAGGCTCACATTAAACAGGCTAATCCACCTTGCTTGCCTAAGCCTCACACCAAAATTTTTCCTACCCTTAACCTAACTACTGCACCTCCCTATCCCGAAGAACCACTCGAACTGTCACTTCCTTCGGCTTCATCTTCCTCTGGGTTATATTTAGAAAATGTTTCTGATGGCACCTCCTTTGAGATGTCTTCGGTGTCCTCCTCAGTCTCCCCCTCTAGGTCTTCTGCTTCATCGGCGGAGATCTCTATGTAATTCCTGTACTCCTCGGTAAGGGGTGATTTGGACTTCTCGAGGATGTTATTCGATCCCCTCATGGACATTGGGTTCTCCACCTCGATCTCTGAACGGGAAGGGTGACACCAACTCGACACGATCTCCGTAGGAACCTCCTTAGGTAACAGGGGACCCATCAGGTTGCTATTTTCCAGACGACGATACCATGCATTGAAGCGATGAGGTTGCAGCTCAGTCTTGCCTTCGTCTACCCAGACCGTCATTTTCTTTCGGACATACACAATTCCCTTTCTTGCGGGAAATTCATCAAAAGAGGCCTAACCTTATCGGCAACATGCTTATGGTTTGGAGTCTGGAAAAATATGTTCCACTACGGGGTGAGATTTACATCCCAGCAAGTGAAACCCAACCTAAACAAAACCACTAGTCCTACCTGACCACACAATAATGCAAGAATGCAAGGAATTCATCAAGCAACGACGTATGGCATCTCAACATCCTTTATCACAAATACTTGGCATGACAATTTACCATCAAGTACATCACATGCTATAAGACCCAAGCTTCGCACATTAGCGTAAAACATTATATACTTTCACAAGGGCATTCCAGTCATTAGATATATCAGGGGCTTACTAGCCATTCGATATCACCGGGGCTTACTAGCCAATTGAAATCTCGAGGGCTTACTAGCCTATTAAAATCACGGGGGCTTACTAGCCAATTAATATCACGGGGGCTTACTAGCCAATTAATATCACATGTCATCAATCACTGTACTATTATCGCACAACGACGGTACACATTTCAATCATCCATCAGTGTCCTAGGGTTCGAGTAAGGGCGTCCTAGGGTTCGAGTAAGGGTTTAGGAAACACTTACCTTAAACAACTAGCAAAATTCCACACCAATCGGTCTTTCTCAATCCCACAAGAGCACGGCCAACCAAAGTTCTCACGCCGTCCTAGGAATTCATCAATTTAGGGTCATGATCCAATCAATTCTCATTACCAGTACATCAATCCCTCAATAACCAATCAAATGTCAACTCAAGATGCCTTATCAATCGATCGAACACGCCAACATCTCTATGAACCCTTCATGCACTCGGTTCAAGAAGCAATATATAGGGCAGAACGTATCTTGAAGTTTCATGCACAAATTAGCCCTTAAATCACGTCTAACTCCAAATCCACTTCACATACTTCCCATTAACATCTCATAGAACATTTTAAGTAGCCTCTTGAGTAATTTTGAAGTCAAAATACCCATCAAAGAATTCCCAATAGATTCGTCCAGAATAGGGCAATAGCAAAGCGGAAACTATTTTGATCCAAACCGTACATATCAATCCAAAACTCAACCCTATGTCCCAATTTCTCACAAAATAATCTTGCTAGAACCTCAATATATGCGTTAAGGATGCTCACCAAGAGTTTTGGAGTAAGAACACCTCTTTTGGTCTTCCGATCAGCCCGTTCCCCATCGACGTGTAAATGGTCAGAATCTGTCCGATTTTAACCACCCACAATCAGCCATGAAAACCTATTTTAACACCACCAAACCAGCAGCCACAGATCATCTAACTTGAGTACTATGTGTTATAAAGATCCCACAGAAAGAATTAAGTCATTTGAAGTCTTTAAGAGGAAGAACGAAGGCCTTACCCCAACTCGCGCGGATTCTGTCTGGTTTTAGTCTCAGACTCACACAGATAAAAATACTCCACCAAATGACAAAATTCCACTTGGAGCTTGTCAAGGACACGTGGGGCTAGCTTTTGATGGTCGGAGACGGCGGTCGGAGGTGGCGCTCGAGCACACCGAACAGAAGGGACAGAATCTGTCTTTCGGGAGCAGTTTTTGCTAAAGGAGAAAGGAAGAAAATTTTGAAGGAAATGGAGGAGAAGGAAGGGTACATGGCTGAAGATGGCCTAAGGGGGGGTGTTCCATAAATTATTGAGGTTAATTGACAAGATGGATTTAGTGGGGTAATTAATGCCAAATCAACCCAAGGATGACACTTGTCCTTTTGTCAATAATTATCCCAATTGCCTTTGACTTTCTTGACTTCTTCTTATCCAAATTTTCGGTAACCTCCCCCCAAGAGTCAAATGACCATTTTGCCCTTCTAATAAACTTAAGGCAAGTGTAGAAGGTTGAGGGGCAAAACAGTAATGTGGCACTTTTCGTCCGAAACTTCATTTTTCTCATTTTGAATGTCAATTGGCGAGGCAACGTCAAATCCTTTTCCAAAATTGAAATTCTTCATTTTCAATTGCCAATTCGAGCTTCTATTTCATGGTCGATCTCTCATCAATCGTATCTTCAGTTTATCTCGAACTGCCGGGTGGCTTTTGCAGTCGTTACGCGTATCGATTCTTTGACTCTCGTCACACTTAGGACGACTCATGATAAAATGACTTTGGTTGTCATGTAATTACGAGGGTTCATTACTAGTTCCGACGGTCTCGATCGCCATTGTTCGATTTAGGAAAACGTTGCAAATTATACATTGGTTATACGGCATCACCCGCGTCCCAATCGTATAACGCTAGCAATGAATTCCTTAATCGTTACTCGATTGGCCTCTATTGGTTCTAAATGTCCCTTGATAATCCTTATGGTCAAAGTGTGGCATCCCCTATTTATTAGATTCCTAATGACCAGGATTGGTCAAATGGGTTTTGAAGCTGACTTTGATGCAAGGAATTGGGGATTTAAAGGTTCGCTGAAGAGGCCTACGATACGAGGATTCGAATTTTTGGAAATCATAAGATGAATAATGGAGAAATAATCGAGGATTCTATTTTAAGAAACGATGATCATTGGATTGATCGATTACCCATGAATTTTTAGGATTTTGTACATAGGACCCTAAGCTTGAAAATTTCTAAGCTTGATAAATGAGATGGACATGAATTAGGTTGTGCGAGGGCGAATGGCAAGCAAGAATTCGCGAGGATTAAATTGTGCATGAGCCTATGTCCGAAAATTTTCCTAAGTTAGGTGCAAGAGTGAAAATCGGCCTTGAGGACAATGCAAAGTGGTGGCATGATAATTTTCTTATGCAAGACTAGGTGGTCGACCGTCCAAAGGAAATAACGAGGGATAGACTTTTCAGACACTAACCTCCATAGTGGTATTCAGCCAAGGGATGAAGGGAGCTAGTGGTGCATGAATTTTTCCATTGGCCATTGAAGACCTAGGAAATGGCGCAAGAAGTAAGCTCAACTAGTGGCCAAGAGTTCCATCAAAATCTTGATGGGATAATGCAACAATGAGGGTAGCGCCAAGTGGCGCATGAACTCTTCCATGCTTAAGACCTCATTGGGCGTGAATCATGGGGAAGTGGCAAGAATTTCCATTGGTGATCAATCTCATCAATCTTGTGACAATGATTAGTGGCCACTTAGGGCAATGCAAAGTCGCGTGTGGCTATGGGGGAGAAGTGCATGTGTGACAAGTGTCACTTGAAGGATTCTTTGGGCA
Source organism: Rhodomyrtus psidioides (assembly GCA_021437785.1). Classification (NCBI taxonomy): domain Eukaryota; kingdom Viridiplantae; phylum Streptophyta; class Magnoliopsida; order Myrtales; family Myrtaceae; genus Rhodomyrtus; species Rhodomyrtus psidioides. The sequence goes on from JAILYB010000002.1 coordinate 15,800,589, forward strand.
TGCAACTAAGGAAAGACCTTCCATCTTCTCATCTTCCTCTTTCCTCTTGGTCGACCGAAGCTAGTAGTGAGAGAGAGAGTTTGTGAGCGAGTGAGGTAGAGAGAGAGCTCGTGAAGTGAGGGAGAGCAAGAGGCCGAGAGCAACGAAAAAGAGGAAGAAGGGCGGCTTGTCATCGTCGAGGAAACCGAGAGGAAGAGAGGCGTCGTGCTCGAGCAAGAACAAGCTACCAAGGCAAGAATCCCTTCAATCTTATCATAGGATAGTGGTGTAATGTAGTAATGTGATCCTAGGAAGCTCGATGTAGGAGTTGTTCGTGCCATTTCTGCTCGGTGAGGTAGATGAAGACAATGCAGTTTTTATTTTACTCTTAGTCATAAATGATGGTGAAATCGTGTCATGTGGTAAGTTCGGAAGTGCTTAATGAAGAATTAAATTAGGATGTTATGGAATTAGCAATGGATGGCCTGTTAGAAGAAGGTTAGAACCGAATTACCTGCCGTACGATGATCCATGCTCGATTTAATGCAGATTTGTTTCTTTCTGTTTAGCGTGTCGATTGAGGTTGTAGTAAATCGCTTTGCATGATTTAGAAGATACAATTTGATGATGGTATAGGGATATCATGGGCGTAAGGACACCTATGGAAATTGAAGAAAACTTGGTGAATTGCAAGCCTAGGACCGAAACTGGATTCGGTGATGTTTGCTGTCCTCTTTGTCTAATTGTGTAAATGAAGTTAATTCCGATTACCTTATAGTTTTTCTAGCGTGATATTGAAGGAAAGATGCGTGAAGTAGTGATTGTGACGAAGATTAGTTGGTTCGTAGAAGTAGGACTCGATTTATAGCTTGGAGTCTTGGTGGTTTTCAGTTAGAATAAAGCTGTTCCTCATTCTGTTTTAGGCGTAAATTCAAATTGGACTGAGACACATTGCATTATCCTGCGTAGTCTAATGAAGTGTCAAGTCTATATGAGAAGGACCTTTGAATGACAAGTCGAACTGAACAAAGGATGGATTGATCTATGGTTCCAAGAAAAGAAGTATGCTATGTTTTAATGCAACAATAGGTTCGGTCTTGAAGTGTGGTTTTGACTAATTTCTTAGTCATTGAGTTTCTGGCTATGATGCTTTGCTCGATTGATTTTCTTGATATCATATCTCATGAACATGTACTTGTGAATTGGCATGCTTGTTTGTTGGCCTGGAATTGTTATATCAATTGCAGAATTGATAGTGAGAATCTTGTGACTCATGGCCAAGCATGCATTGGCATGTGATGCCGACTGATATATGATGAGATATGTGGAGTAATTGCTCTTCACTGCACTGAATCGAGATGACGCCCCTGGGCTGTGTGCGGGGATTTGTACGTGCTTGACTACCCTGTACTGTGTGCTGGGTAGAGCCGTACCATGCGTCGAGGACGTCCAGGAGTAAGGGGTCGCTGCAAGCCATTGGGCTTGGCGATGGTTGTGTGAGCGAAGAGCACGTCATTGCATGACATCCTGACATTTCTGTATCTTGTGAGCTTTGTTTGATTCTTGAAATGTTACTGTGCTATATTATCATAATTTGCCTTATAGTTTGTCCTAGGGAGTCGTAGGACCTCTATGGTGGGATTAAATGTTTTCTTGCTAGCAGTCGTGCTAACCCACGTTTGTGGACACATTTTCAGATTAGCATCCATGGTGACAGTTCACAGGCGCTTTGGAGTCCCTATCGACTATGACTCTTACTATCGTGATATGATACATTTAGATGTTCCGCATTTGAAGCTTGTAGCTCATGTACATACTATGTGGGTCGATAAGGGAGAGCCCGCATTGACCATTTATCGTTGGTATGCTATCTATATCCGCGAGGGTAATAGACTTATTGGCCCGTTTTCTGAGAGTACTTTTGACGCACACCTAGCACCTGCTGCACCCGTAGTTCCTGCGCCACCCGTAGCGCCCGTGGTCCCTGCGCCTCCTCCACCTGCTGCTGCTGCTGACGTCGCACCTATCCCTCCTCCTCCAGCACCTGTGCCAGATGTGCTTGTTCCTCCACCCTAGCCACTCGAGGAGTCTGAGGATGATGAGATGTTTCCCTCCGACCTGTCTGAGGAGGACTGAGGACCGAGGAGATAGTCTTGGCGACTTTTGGACATAGGCGACTATGTAGGATGATGGAGTAGTTTTTGTGTGACCATCCCAGTTTATGCCTATGGTTTCACGATCGAGTCATCTTTTGTTATATATATATGTATGAACTCTTATGGTCATGTACGACGCTTATTATATGAAAGTTCTAGTTCTTATGTTTGTTTGCCTTGATGGTTCGCTAAGTTGTTATATTATTGTTATAGTTATTGTTAGTGGCCTGTGGTAAATAGACTATAGTCTATTGATTATTATAAGTGAATCTCTAATTATCGCTATTAGAGACCTTTGAACGTAGGGTGGCGGTCTGAGATGCCACACAAAGCGTCATTTTCTTTTCGAGTTTACTAGGTCCACGTACCTTGTCATGCGTTAGCCTTTCCCTTTTAGTTAGTCTACTCAGGATTGATCAGATCCGAGCGAAATAAAACTGAAATACATCGATAGATCCTTCTCATTCAATAGCCTCAAAATGGCAGGAAATTCAGAATGCCACAATTCTTCCCGCCTTATAGAAATTTCATCCTCGAAATTTACGATAACCCAAATTAACCAAACAAATGGGGGTATTGACGTCTCATTGCTTCCTCGCTTTCCCATGTGGCACCTTCCGTTTTGTGATGCTCCCAGATTACTTTGACTAATGGAATTGTCTTATTCCTCAAGACTTGCTCCTTTTGATCCTCAATTCTGATTGGCTTTTCCACGTACGACACCTTGTGATCAAGTTCAATAGCCTCAAAATCCAGAACATGCGTTGGATATGGTTCGTTCTTCCTTATCATCGACATATGGAACACATTGTGTACTTGCGACAAATTCAGCTGTAGAGCGAGTCGATAGGCTAAAGTCCCAATTCGCTCCAGAATCTCAAAAGGACCTACATATCTCGGACTCAGTTTTCCTTTCTTCCCGAGTCTTGACAATCCTCGAATTGGCGACATCTTTAGAAAAACATGATCCCAAACTTGGAATTCTAAAGATTTGCGCCTTTTATCGGCGTAACTTTTCTATCGACTTTATGCCGTCTTCAATCTTTCTTTGATAACTTTAACCGCCTCAACTGATTGTTCTACTAATTCGAGGCCAGTTATACTTCTTTCTCCAATCTCATCGCAACACACCGGAGTTCTAATAGCTCTACCATTCAAGGCTTCAAATGGTGCCATTCGGATACTTTGCTGATAGCTGTTATTGTAAGCAAACTCCACTAGATGCAATTGATCCTCCCATCCACCTTTAAAATTTATTACATAGGCTCGTAACATATCCTCAATCGTCTGAATTGTCTTTTTTGACTGTCCATCTGTCTGTGGATGATAAGCTGTACTAAATTGCAATCTAGTCCCCAAAGCCACCTGAAGACTCTTCCAAAAGTTCGCGGTAAACTTAGGATCTCTATCCGATGTAATCATGACTGAAACTCCATGCAATCGTACAATCTGCCGCATGTACAACTCAGCGTACTTATCCAATGCGAAATCCTTTCGTACGTGTATAAAATGCGCGGACTTAGTTAATCTGTCCACGACTACCCAGATTGAGTCATGGCCTTTCTGACTCCTTGGCAAACCCATTACAAAATCCATGGTTACATGCTCTCATTTCCACTTAGGAATTTCCAATGGTTGCAATAATCCTCCAGGTTTGCAGTGCTGAGCCTTCACTCGTTGACAAGTTAAGCACTTCGCCTTACGTCTGGCCACATCCATCTTCATTCCATTCCATCAGTAGTTCTGATGCAAATTCTGATGCATTTTCGTGCTACCTGGGTGTATACCATAATTGCTCTTGTGAGCTTCAGACAAAATCTTTTCCTCAAGCTCGTCATCACCAGGTATACATAAACATCCATGAAATTTTAAAATTCCATCCTCTGACACTTGGAAGTTAGGTTTCCTTTTTCTGACATCCATCTCGAGGATTTTCTGAATCTCAAGGTCCGTAGACTGTAAGGCCTTAATCTGTTCTCGGATTTCAGGCTCAATTCTCAAAGTTGTCACTAGACCCGATAGTCGGCACACTTCCAACTTAAACTAAGAATCTCTCAATTTCTCTAGTAAGGACCATCCCTTAACCAATAGCAGCGCAACTCTAGACTTCCTGCTTAGTGCATCTGCGACTCTATTTGCCTTTCCTGGGTGATACAAAATATCGCCATCATAATCCTTTAACAATTCCATCCATCGACCCTGTCTCATGTTCAATTCCTTTTACGAAAACAGATATTTCAAACTCTGATGATCAGTATAAATTTGAAATCTTTCTCCATATAATTAGTGTCTCCAAATCTTCAAGGCGAAAACAATGGTAGCCAACTCCAGATCATGCATCGGGTAATTCATCTCGTGAGATCTCAACTGTCGCGACGCGTAAGCGACCACTTTTCCATGCTGCATTAACACGCACCCCAATCCTTTTAGCGAAGCATCGCTACATATCTCATAACCTCCAGGTCCAAAAGGGATGGTTAACACTGGTGTGGTCGTCAATCGATGCTTAAGTTCTTGAAAACTTCTTTCACATTTATCAATCCATTCAAATTTCGCATCCTTCTTTGTCAACTTCGTCAGCGGAATGGCTATGGACGAAAACTTTTCCACAAAGCGTCTATAATACCCTGCTAGATCCAGAAAACTCAGTACCTCTGTAACTGTTGTAGGTCTAGGCCAATTTATCACTGCTTCTATCTTTGTGGGGTCCACGAAAATTCCTTCCCCAAAAATCACATGGCCAAGAAAGGCTACTTTATTCAACAAAAATTCGTATTTACTAAATTTGGCGAAAAGCGAATGCTCCCTCAAAGTCTGCATGACGACTCTCAGATGCTTCTTATGCTCCTCGTTACTCCTTGAGTAAATTAAAATATAGTCAATAAAACTATGGCGAATATGTCCAAATACTCCTTAAACACATGATGCATCAAATCTATGAATGCAGTAGGGGAATTAGTCAAACTAAAAGGCATAACTGTAAACTCATAATGCCCATATCTTGTTCTAAAGGCAGTCTTTGGAATATCCTCTTTCTTAATCCGCAGCTGATGATAACCAGTTCTCAAATCGATCTTAGAAAACACAGATGCTCCTTGCGGTTGATCAAACAAATCATCGATTCTTGGCAATGGATAGTTATTCTTAATAGTTACTTAATTCAACTGCCTGTAATCAATGCACAAGCGCAATGATCCATCCTTTTTCCTCACAAATAACACTGGCGCTCTCCATGGCGACGCGCTTGGTCTAATAAATCCCTTATCAAGCAACTCCGGCATTTGTACCTTTAACTCCTTTCGTTCCGATAAGGACATTCGATATGGTGCTTTCGAAATTGGCTCCGTTCCAGGAGGTAACTCAATCATAAACTCAATATCTCTCTTAGGAGGAAATCCTAGCAATTCCTTAGGAAAGACATCAGGAAATTCACACACCACTACAATGCTTTCCAACTTCGGTTCCTCAACCATTGTGTCAACTACCAACGCTAGGTAAGCTTGATATCCTTCATTCAATAGCTTAGTCGCCTCAAGCGACAAGACTAAAGGAATCGAGGTTCCTCCCCGACTTCTTGCAAATTCAAATCTAGGGCGACCTTCCGGACAAAAACGGATCACCCTGCTACCACAGTCGACTACAGCCCTTTGTTTTCCTAACCAATCCGTTCTAATAATCACATCAAAATCATACATAGGCAACACAGCCAGGTCTATCTTTCCTCACTACCACCAATCATTATCTTACAATCTGCACAGCCTAACGATACTAGCACATTATCCTTTAATGGTGTAGTAACATGCAACATCACATTCGGCGATTTCAACTCTACACCCACCAAATCAGCAAACTCTACAGATATAAACGAATGCGACGCTCCAGGATCAAATAACGCATAAGCAGCCCGATCACATAAATAGATCGTACCTGTGACCACGCCAGGCGCCTCTTCCGCCTCCCTACGTGCCTCATCGTACACTTTCCCCTGAGCCGAAGGTCGATTCTGATCATTCTGCGGAGCCACAGCTAGCTGTTCAGCCTGTGGTCTCTGTCCTTGAGCTAGATTCCCTAGAACTTGGTTCGGACAACTTCTCACTTGGTGGCCCAGCTGACCACACTTAAAACATGCCCCCGTCTGCCTCGGGCAAGGTCCAACCCCATTCCTTCCCCCACAAATACGACAATACCAACTCGATTGAAATGGCGGCTTCCCTATGTTCCTTCGGGTAGGAGGAACGAAACGTCTATTGTTCACCATCGACCTCTTGGCCAGCTGCCGGTTATTTCTCGAGGGAGTGAACCGCGATCCAGAAGCAGCGGTTCCTTCTTTTATATCTCTCTCAATCATTTGACTTCGTTCGTATATCTCCTGATACGTTCTCAAATCCACAGTGATAATCCTGATTCGAATTTCTGGTCTCAAACCATTTCTAAATCTTTGCGCTTTCTCCATCGGATCCTCGACCGATCTCGGCGCATATCTTGACAGCCTTACGAATTCAGCTTCTTACTGGTCTACTGTCAACTGATTCTGTTGCAAATGCTGAAACTCTAAGCGTTTCCTTTCACGTGCCGTCGTTGAGAAATACTTGTCATTAAACGCCGCAGTAAAGGCAGCCCATGTCAAGGCAGTACCTTCAGGAAACACTGCATCCTTCGTGGTACTCCACCAATCATTAGCAGGTCCCTCTAGCTGATAAACAGCTAACGACACTTTCTCTTCATCGGTGCATCTCAGCACCCCAAAAGCCTTTTCAAGTTTCACAATCCACCTTAGAGCCAAATCAGGGTCCCCATACCATCAAACTGGGTCGGTTTCAATTTTATAAACTGCTCGACTAACTAGTCCATCTGCCTGTTAGCATTCACATAGCCTTGGGCGTTACCAGCCTCAACGCTCTGAACATTGTTTCCATTTGCCAAATTCACAGCTGCCACTATAGCTTCAGATGCCTGAACTATAATCTCAGCTCTATCTTCGGCCTGTCGAAGGGCCGTAGCAGCTCGATCTTGAGCTTCCTTTCACATTAACTCTCCAATTTGTTCCAAGGCCCTCAGGACTCCATCAACTCTTGGATCCTCGGCCGCTGGTGCTCTCAAGCTAGAAGCTCCTCCTCTCGGCCATCCTAGTCTATTGCTCATTTTTGCTCGTTCTTAGCTTACCTGAGTCATTATAATTCCACCACGGAATTAAAGACCTAAGTCACTTGCTCAACTCTAGTGATTCTATGCAACTCAACAAGGCAGCAATCACAACACAACAGCCAATCACTCAGACATTCTCATGAGCATATCATCAAGGGTTCACAACCATACCTTAAGTCCAGACGCATCTGCAACTTAGCATAATCAGAGATAATAGCTCATTCATCACATCAGCATCCACAACAATTCACAATGCTAAGCGCGAAGCTTGGTCATCACAGGGTCACCACAATCATGCTAATTCAAGATGCCAACCACATATGCCAATCATATGTCATTCATTAATGCTTGACTCTACCGAATTCCCCATAGAGTCTCACTACCCCAAGCATCCAAATTTCATTCCTCATTATCACTCCAATTCTCAATCTGTTTGGATCGAGTTAACCTCGCTCTTATACCACTCCAATCGCGATGTCACGCCCCGTTTACCTTAGCGAGCTCATCACATCCGCCTCTAGCCAAAAAATGAAATCCTAGGAACGACACAAGGCCTAACATGAAATGAAAAGCACATGCGGAAGGAAACAACACTCCATAAAATGCATAACAGATGGAATTTGGGATGACATGGAAGCACACACATATATATAACATACTTCGAAAGTTGATACAAACGACGGTGGGAAAGGTCTTAATCAGAAACTGCATACTAGACTGGGTAGGCTTTCAGGCTCACATTAAACAAGCTAATCCACCTTGCCTGCCTAAGCCTTACACCAAAATTTTTCCTACCCTTAACCTAACTACTGCACCTCCCTGTCCCGAAGAACGACTCGAACTGTCGCTTCCTTCGGCTTCATCTTCCTCTGGGTTATATTCAGAAAATGTTTCTGATGGCACCTCCTCTGAGACGTCTTCGGTGTCCTCCTTAGTCTCCCCCTCTAGGTCTTTTGCTTCATCGGCGGAGATCTCTATGTAATTCATGTACTCCTCGAAATAGGGTGATTTGGACTCCTTGAGGATGTTATTCGATCCCCTCATGGACATTGGGTTCTCCACCTCGATCTCTGAACGGGAAGGGTGACACCAATTCGGCACGATCTCCGTAGGAACCTCCTCAGGTAACAGGGGACCCATCAGGTTGCTATTTCCTAGACGATGATACCATGCCTTGAAGCGATGAGGTTGCAGCTTAGTCTTGCCTTCGTCTACCCAGACCGTCGTTTTCTTCCAAACATACACAATTCCCTTTCTTGCGGGAAATTCATCAAAGGAGGCGATCATCTCATTTGGATCGCCTAACCTTATCGGCAACATGCTTATGGTTTGGGGTCTGAAAAAATATGTCCCCACTATGGGGTGAGATTTACATCCCAGCAAGTGAAACCCAACCTAAACCAAACCACTAGTCCTACCAGACCACACAATAATGCATGAATGCAGAGAATTCATCAAGAATGGCATTTGGCATCTCAACATCCTTATCACAAATACTTGGCATAACAATTTACCATCAAGTACATCATATGCTATAAGACCCAAGCTTTGTACATTAGCATAAAACATTATATACTTTCACAAGGGCATTCCAGTCATTAGATATATCGGAGGATTACTAGCCATTCGATATCCACCGGGAATTACTAGCCATTTGATATCTCGGGGGTTTACTAGCCATTTGATATCTCGGGGGCTTACTAGCCAATTAATATCACGGGGGCTTACTAGCCAATTAATATCTCATGTCATCAATCACTGTACTTTTATCGCACAGCGACACTACATATTTCAATCATCCAGCAGCGTCCTAGGGTTCGAGTAAGGGTTTAGGAAACGCTTACCTTAAACAACTAGCAAAATTCCACACCAATTGGTCTTTCTCAATCCACAAGAGCACGGCCAACCAAAGTTCTCACGCCGTCCTAGGAATTCATCAATTTAGGGTCAAAATCCAACCAATTTCTCATTACCACTACATCAATCCCTCAATAACCAATCAAATGTCAACTCAGGATGCCCTATCAATCAATCGAACACACGTCGACCTCTCTATGAACCCTTCATGCACTCGGTTCAAGCAGGAATATATAGGGCAGAACGTATCTCGAAGTTTCATGCACAAATTAGCCCTTAAATCACGTATAACTCCCAATCCACTTCACATACTTCCCATTAACACCTCATACAATATTTTAAGTAGCCTCTTAAGTCATTTTGAAGTCAAAATACCCATCAAAGAACCCCCAACAGATTCTCCCAGAATAGGGCAATAGCAAAGCAGAAATTATTTTGATCCAAACTGTACATATCAATCTAAAACTTAACCCTATGTCCCAATTTCTCACAAAATAATCTTGTTAAAACCTCAATATATGTGTTAAGGAAGCTCACCAAGATTTTTAGAGCAAGAACACCTCTTTTGGTCTTCCGATCAGCCCGTTCCCCTTCGGCGTGTAAACGGTCAGAATCTGTCCAATTTTCACCACCCACAATCAGCCATGAAAACCTATTTTAACACCACCAAACTTACGACCACATATCATCCAACTTGAGTACTATGTGTTATAAAGATCCCACGAAAAGAATGAAGTCATTTGAAGTCTTTAATAGGAAGAACGGAGGCCATACCCCAGCTTGCGCGGATTCAGTCCGGTTTTAGTCTCGGACTCACACAGATAAAAATAATCTACCAAATGACAAAATTCCACTTGAAGCTTGTCAAGGACATGTGGGGCTAGCTTCTGGTGGTCGGGAGGCGGCAAGACGGCGGCCGGAGGTGGCGCTCGAGCACACCGAATAGAAGGGACATAATTTGTCTTTCGGGAGCAGTTTTTGCTAAAGGAGAAATGAAGAAAATTTTGAAGGAAATGGAGGAGAAGGAAGGGTGCACGGTTGAAGATGGCCTAAGGGGGTGTTCCACAAATTATTGAGGTTAATTGACAAGATGGATTTGGTGGGGTAATTAATGCCAAATCAACCCTAGGATGACACTTGTCCTTTTGTCAATAATTATCCCAATTGCCTTTGACTTTCTTGACTTTTTCTTCTCCAAATTTTCGGCAGCCTCCCCCCAAGAGTCAAATGACCATTTTGCCCTTCCAATAAACTTATGGCAAGGGTAGAAGGTTGAGGGGCAAAAAGGTAATTTGGCACTTTTCGTCCGAAACTTCATTTTTCTCATTTTGAATGTCCATTGGCGAAGCGACGTCAAATCCTTTTCCAAAATTGAAATTCTTCATCTCCAATTGCCAATTCGAGCTTCCATTTCATGGTTAATCTCTCGTCGATCGTATCTGCAGTTTATCTCAAACTAACGGGTGGCTTTTGCAGACGTTACACATATCGACTTTGTGACTCTCGTCACACTTAGGACGACTCAGGATAAAATGACTTGCGTTATCATGTAATTGCGAGGGTTCATTACAAGGTCCAACTGTCTCGATCGTCATTGTTCGATTTAGGAAAACGTCGCAAATTATACATTGGTTATACGGCATCACCCGTGTCCCAATCGTATAACGCTAGCAATGAATTCCTTAATCGTTACTCGATCGGCCTCTATTGGTTCTAAATGTCCCTCGGCAATTCTTATGATCAAAGGGTCATTTCCATTTTGAGTTTACTAGGTCCACGTACCTTGTCATGCGTTATCACTTCCCTTTTGGTTAGTCTACTCAGGATTGATCAGATCCGAGCGAATAAAACTGAAATACATCGATAGATCCTTCTCATTCAATAGCCTCAAAATGGCAGGAAATTCAGAATGTCACAATTCTTCACCCCTTACAGAAATTTCATCCTCGAAATTTACGATAACCCAAATTAACCAAACAAATGGGGGTATTGACGTCTCATTGCTTCCTCGCTTTCCCATGTGGCACCTTCCGTTCCGTGATGCTCCCAGATTACTTTGACTAATGGAATTGTCTTATTCCTCAAGACTTGCTCCTTTCGATCCTCAATTCTAATTGGCTTTTCCACGTACGACACCTTGTCATCAAGTTCAATAGCCTCAAAATCCAGAACATGCGTTGGATCTGGTTCGTACTTCCTTAACATCGACACATGGAACACATTGTGTACTTGCGACAAATTCGGCGATAGAGCGAGTCGGTAGGCTAAAGTCCCAATTCGCTCCAGTATCTCAAAAGGACCTACGTATCTCGAACTCAGTTTTCATTTCTTCCCGAATCTTGACAATCCTCGCATTGGCGACACCTTCAGAAAAACATGATCCCCAACTTGGAATTCTCAGGATTTGCGCCTTTTATCGACGTAACTTTTCTGTCGACTCTGTGCCGTCTTCAATCTTTCTCTGATAACTTTAACCGTCTCAACTGATTGTTCTACTAATTCGGGGCCGGTTATACTTCTTTCTCAAAACTCATCCCAACACACCAGTGTTTTACAAGCTCTACCATACAAGACTTCAAACGGTGCCATTCAGATACTTTGCTGATAGCTGTTATTGAAAGCAAACTCCACTAGATGCAATTGATCCTCCCATCCACCTTTAAAATCTATTACACATGCTCGTAACATATCCTCAAGCGTCTGAATTGTCCTTTCCGACTATCCATCTGTCTGTGGATGATAAGCTATACTAAACTGCAATCTAGTCCCCAAAGCCTCCTGAAGACTCTTCCAAAAGTTCGCGGTAAACTTAGGATCACTGTCCGATGTAATCATGACTTGAACTTCATGCAATCATACAATTTGCCGCATGTACAACTCAGCGTACTTATCCATTGTGAAATCCTTTCGTACGGGTGTAAAATGCGCTGACTTAGTTAATCTGTCCACGACTACCCAGATTGAGTCATGGCCTTTTGTTGACACCTGATTTTTGGTCATCTTTCATTTCAATTTTTATTTCCAAAATTAATTAAAAATAGCCAAAAACTCATAAAATTGCAAAATCAACTTTGGAGGCCTTGGCCTAGCCTCAAGAGTCAATTTTGAACGAAAAATATTTTTCATAATTTTTAATAATTTTTCAAATTTATTTAATTATTAAAAATACCCAAAAAATCAGAAAAATACCATTCTTGGTCAGAAAAATACACACAAATATTGAATAATCTTATTTTAATTTCCTCTTCAAGTGTGTCACTTTAAATCTTGAAAATTTGGTTCGGGTCACTATGTTCCTTCACAAACATAAACCCGAACCGAGCAAAAAAAAATGCATTTTGAATCTTTTAATTTCCAATTCTCACTTTTTATAAGCTATGACATTGGATTCTAAAGTCTTGAAGTGCCCTTAGGTCAATTTGCCCTCCAATTTGATCAATTTTAACCAAAAGAGCTTAATTGCACAATTTTCTTTCAATTTAGTCCCCGGTTTAACAAATCTTGAAATTAAATTTCACACGGGCATACCCATTGAAATCAAACACCTCTACCCTATGGTTTTCATCAGGCAGAATCCATTGGTGGCCTCAATTTTGACTAATTCGGTTGTTTGGACCCTCGATTGAGCAGAATTCATTTTCGGATCCTAGGGACAATTTGGGGTTTTCACTAAATTTCAATCAATTGATTCACGAAAATGCCCATATTTGATAGAAAAAATGTCAAGGAGTCCGATTTTGGCAACAATTTCATGAAAAGAGGTCAATTATGGACCCGATTTGACGAATTGGTTCAAACCGGGCCGGTCGGGTTAGACCCGACCCGACCCGGTCGAACCGGGTCTGCAACTCAGTTGCAGACCATGGCCGACAAAGGGAAAATAGTGTGAGTGGCGCACTTCGGAGGGGAAATGGAGGTCGATTCAGCGTGCGAAAGTGGTCGGCCATGAAGAAGAAAGTGAAGCTGAATCGACGAGCAACACGATGGTGGAGGTACGGGTCGTCGCCGGCCATAAAATAATCGCCAAAGTCCCCTATAAATAGAGGTCTCGGCCATGGAACACAAAAAAGGGCGAGAGAGAGAGAGAGAGAAGGAGAGAAAAAATTTTCGAGCGAAAACCGGGGAGAGACTATCACTCCAAGCTTCCTGGACACTCTACCGATCTTCGCCAAGGTCGCCGTCGCTGTCAACACCCCCGGACAGGTCGGTTTTCCTCCCCAACCTCCATTTCTATAGCGCACGCCATGTGTTCGACGAAATGCCCAAATGGGCTTCGTGGTTTTTGGCTCTCGGCCATGTAGTCCCCGGGCTCTATTATTGCGCGTTTCACCTCACATCTTCATTAGAACCGACCCTAAGCTCTGGGAACCATTTGTTTTGCATCGAAACACGACGAAAAACCAAGCTCGGGGATTCGCCGGTCGTGGTTCGACCCGAGAGCTCGGCGAAGGGTTCCGCGCAGTCGCTGAGCTCCAAAGGAGCTCAGGTAAGCTTCCTAACCTTTCTTAGATGAAGTATGAACGGATGAAATCGAGTTTGAAACGATAATTTTTTTTTGTAAAACCCCTCGCCGGCGCCGGTTCGGTGGATGTCCGTTTGGTCGGTTCCCGACATTATTTTTGCCATGTTTTCGTTGGATATTGATGTGGAGTTCGCGGGGGATTGACAGGTATTAAAATCGCGACTCGAAACGGTGGATTTTACGTCGGTTTGGGTCCTTCGGCGAGAATTCTGGCGACAATCGCCGAAAATTTCACTATTCATCATCTTCTCCGGCGGTCCGTCGGCCGGTCAGCGGTCAAAGTGCTGACGTGACAGCCACGTCGGCAGCCACGTCAGCTAGGCGGGCCCGGTTTGTTTTCTTCTCAAATAAAATAAAATGGACGGTCCCGATCGTGACACGTGTCGCGATCCTAGAATTTTGAAAAAATAAAATAAATGATTTTCGGATAATTATTTAAAAATCAATTTGACGGTTGAAAATGTGCCAAGTGGCAACCTCTGGAGCGTTCGATCTAATCCAAGATCGGACGCACCAGCAGTAGCCACGTGGCACAATTTATATCGTCCGATTCGAAGGTTTTCTAAAAAAGGAAAATAATTTAATTTTTGATCCGACGGTTGATATGTGTCCACGTGGCTCTCTGTGGATCGCCCGATCTAAAGGAAGATTGGACGCACAAGATGAAGCCACGTGGCACAATATGAACCGTTAGATCCTGTGGATTTTCGGATAATTAAAGAAAATGGATAAAAAAATCAAAAAATGTTTAAAAAAATAGAAAAATCAAAACGGTGTCGTTTTTATATCGATTTCGACCCATAGGGTCGGGCCGGGCGCCCGCAGGGGCGGGCCGGATCTGACCCGGCCCGGAAAATATTTTTAAATATTAAAAAAAATCAGAAAATATTAAAAAAAATTAATAAAAAAAATAGAAAATCATAAAAAATTCAAAAAAATTTGGAAAATTCAGAAAAATTCGAAAAATTTCCAGAAAACAGGAAATAGCCACATTTAACTGGCCATCGCCTGTTTCGGGTCTTTCGACCCCCAGTCTTTCCAGAAATGACGGTTTTGCCCTTCGGCAAACCGTCTTCCAAAAAATTCCAAAAAATCCAGGAAAATCCCAAAAAAATAGGAAATGGCCACAAACAACTGGCCAAGTCTCATCCCGGATGTCTTGAACCCCGAACCTTCTTGAAAATGTCGATTTCGCCCTTTTGGGCGAATCGTCTCCCAAAAATTGAAGAAAAATAAAAAACAAATTCCTAAAAATTCTCAAAAATGGGAAATCGCCACAATCAACTGGCCATGGAATACTTTGGGTAATTCGGTATCCAAACCTTCCAAAAATTGACGATTTTGCCATTCGGTCTAATCGTCTCCAAATTTTCCCATTTCACCCTTGGTACTCAAATCACACCTTCCCTAAAGCCCTTATGGCTATAATAGGAAGCCTTTGATGTGAATTGGTGTGCATGGATGTGGTTTATTTATGCACTTGATCGCGCTTTCATTAATTTGATTGTGATTGATAGGATTAGTCTTCCAATCTGCATGAGACCCTGAATAAAACATACCTCACCCAAATTTGCGCATGTATGAAATCTTAATCAGAAAAATCACTCGCGTTAGGTACCGAAAGGGCGTTGGTAATGACACCAACGTAACCAAGTCCCCGAACCCAAAATCTCTGCTTCCGCAGAACTGATCGATCTCTCCCAATCGATCAGCAAGGTTTCCGGTCTACCCTCCAAGAAAGACCGGTGGCGACTCCAAATGCATGCACAAGTTGCACATGCCACCACGACTGCACTAAGGTCGAAAGCGATCGACTCTTATCGTCGAATCCCTCAAAAAACACTCCCGCCGCGATTTGGTACGGGCCTGGGAGGGCCCGCGTCGATTGAAAGCCCGCGATCCGCACTCCAGTGTGGGGGAAGGCCCTTGATCGGTAATCCATTCGCCCGTCTTACAATGAAATTTAATCCGTCGTTAATTTTTGGGAAAATTTCGGACGGGTCGCGACACCTTTCTGACTCATTGGCAAACCCATCATAAAATCCATGGTTACATGCTCCCATTTCCACTCAGGAATTTTCAATGGTTGCAATAATCCTCCTGGTTTGCAATGCTGAGCCTTCACTTGTTGACAAGTTAAAAGCACTTCGCCACGTGTCTAGCCACGTGTCTAGCCACATCCATCTTCATTCCGTTCCACCAGTAGTTCTGACGCAAATTCTGATACATTTTCGTGCTACTTGGGTGTATACTATAATTGCTCCTATGAGCTTTAGATAAAATTTTTTCCTTATGCTCTTCATCACCAGGTATACATAAACATCCACGAAATTTCAAAATTCCATCCTCTGACACTTGGAAGTTGGGTTTCCTTTTTGTCACATCCATTTCGAGGATTTTCTGAATCTCAAGGTTCGTAGACTGTAAGGCCTTAATCTGTTCTCGGATTTCAGGCTCAATTCTCAAAGTTGCCACTAGACCCGACAGTCGGCACACTTCCAACTTAAACTCAGAATCTCTTAATTCCTCTAGTAAGGACCATCCCTTAACCAATAGTAGCGCAACGCTAGACTTCCAGTTTAGTGCATCTGTGGCTCTATTCGCCTTTCCAGGGTGATACAAAATATAGCCATCATAATCCTTTAACAATTCCATCCATCGACGTTGTCTCATGTTCAATTCCTTTTGCGAAAACAGATATTTCAAACTCTGAGGATAAGTATAAATTTGAAATCTTTCTCCACATAAATAGTGTCTTCAAATCTTCAAGGCGAAAACAATGGCAGCCAACTCCAGATCATGCGTCGGGTAATTCATCTCGTGAGGTCTCAACTGTCGCGAAACGCAAGCGACCACTTTTCCATGCTGCATTAACACGCATCCCAATCCTTTTAGCGAAGCATCGCTATATATCTCATAACCTCCAGGTCCAAAAGGGATGGTTAACACTGGTGTGGTCGTGATGTGAATCGCTGCGGAAACTGATCGTTCTACGAAGATCCAAGGGTTGCGAATTGCTAACCTTAACCCCCAATCGAACCTGTGATTGGTAACCTCGGTATGAGCGTGACCTGTTGACGAACCTGTGTCAACCAATCCACGCTATTGACGCCACGAACAAGAAAATTCGCGATCTTGCTCGATAAGTCGATTGATCGCCACAAGGAAGCCTTGATAAGATCTAGTCTTCAAGAGAACTTGAAGAAGAGAAAATCTCTCTGTATAAAATTCTGAATTAATGTTATATTTTCAGAAACTCATAAGCACCCTTATATATGGTGCTAACCCTAAAAGGCAAAAATTACAAAAATACCCTTAATTAATAAAAATTCGCCTAAAAATAGAAAAAGGCCTAAAAGTCCATCTAAATGATGCCGAATGGTTGAAATTCATCGCAGTTCATGGCCAATGGCCATGAGTATTGATCAGGATGCCGTTTCTCTTCAGCTGACCAAATTTGAGCTCATTCGGAGCTCGTTAGCCCTAAATCCGTTTAGAATTTGCGAGGTTAAATGTAATCATGTTGCACCAAGGAGCTTCAGAATCTTCAATTCTCGAATCAAGATCACCTCCATTCCAAAGATCTTGAACCATGATGCCGATAGCTTGCTTGAATTCCCTTGCTCTCGCTCGAGTAATTGGACCAAGCGGATAGAGCAACGAGTCCCTAGCACCTCCTCCTCAATATGGTTCGATGTCCACATCATTCCCTCCGCCGTGCAAAGGATTTGCCCTCAAATCATCACCTGCATCAAAAAGAGTCAAGTAAGTAACATTAAAAGTAGCACTAATGCCATACTCACCTGGAAGATCAAGCTTGTAAACATTGTCGTTGACCCTCTCCAACACCATGAATGGTCCATCCCCGCGCGGTAATAACTTAGAACGTCGTTGCTCGGGAAAACGTTCCGTGCGCATATGAACCCAAACCCAATCGTCGGGTTCAAACACTACTTTCTTACGCCCTTTGTTGGCTTGCTTTGCATATTGTTCTGTCTTGTGTTCAATATTCAGCCGTGTCTTTTCATGCAATGTCTTCACAAACTCGGCCTTCTTAGCACCATCTAAATCCACACGCTCTTCAACAGGCAAAGGAGTTAAATCTAACGGAGTTAATGGATTAAAACCATAGACAACCTCAAACGGTGTGAATTTAGTAGCAGAATGCACGCTCCGATTATATGCAAACTCAACATGCGGTAAACAATCTTCCCAAGACTTAATGTTTTTCTTAATGATAGCACGTAACAATGTCCCTAAAGTCCTATTAACTACTTCAGTTTGACCATCAGTTTGTGGATGACAAGTAGTAGAGAATAAAAGTTGTGTACCTAATTTCTTCCACAATGTCTTCCAAAAGTAGCTAAGAAATTTAGTATCTCGATCAGAAACAATGGACCTAGGCATGCCATGCAAACGCACAACCTCACAAAAGAACAAGTCAGCAACATGTGATGCATCATCGGATTTATGACATGGTATAAAATAAGTCATTTTTGAAAACCGATCTACAACCACATAAATAGAATCCTTACCATGCTTAGACCTAGGCAATCCTAACACAAAATCCATAGAAATATCAACCCAAGGATGCGTCGGGATAGGCAAAGGCGTATACAAGCCATGTGGTTTAGTTGTAGACTTAGCCTGTTTACATGCAATGCACCTTTCACAAACACGTGTGACATCTCGTTTCATATGTGGCCAATAAAAATGTTCATGCAGCACTTCATAAGTTTTATTGATTCCAAAATTCCCCTTTAAACCACCACTATGCGCTTCTCGCACTAACAACTCTCGCAAAGAGCATCTAGGCAAACATAACTTGTTTTCACGAAAGAGATAGCCATCATGCCTGTAGAATTTTTCAAACGCAGCATGCTCACAAGCTTCAAACACTCTTCCAAAGTCATCATCATTAGTATATATCTCTTTGATATGCTCAAAACCTAGGCACTTTGCTCCTAAAGTAGTTAGAATTGCGTACCTTCGAGAAAGTGCATCGGCTACCACATTTTCCTTACCTTTCTTGTACTTGATTACATATGGAAAAGTCTCGATGAACTCTATCCATTTAGCATGTCTTTTGTTCAACTTTTGCTGTCCCCTCAAGTACTTTAATGTCTCGTGGTTGGTGTGGATCACGAATTCTTTTGGCCACAAGTAATGTTGCCAAGTCTCCAAAGCTCGCACCAAAGCATACATCTCTTGTCGTAAGTTGGATAATTCAATGTTGCTCCGCTTAACTTCTCGCTGAAATAAGCTATGGGACGTCCTCCTTGCATCAACACAGCTCCAATTCCTGTACCAGAAGCATCGCATTCTATTTCAAAAGTAGCACTGAAATTTGGTAAAGATAACAAAGGAGCATTAGTTAGCTTATCCTTCAACAGATTGAATGCTCTCTCTTGCTCTTCTCCCCACGTGAAACCCACGTGCTTCTTGATGACCTCGGTTAAAGGTGCGGTGATGGTGCTGAAATCCTTCACAAATCTGCGATAGAAACTGGCTAAGCCATGAAAGCTGCGCACTTGTCCTACAGTCTTAGGTGTTGGCCATTCTTGGATCGCTTTCACCTTCTCTTCATCAACCTGTATTCCATCAGCTCCAACAACAAACCCTAGAAATACTAATTTGTTAGTCACAAAAGAGCACTTCTTCATATTAGCATATAGTTGCTCGGCCCTTAAAACCTGTAAAACAGCTCGCACATGTTCAATATGGTCATCAAGGCTTCGACTATATATCAAAATATCATCAAAATAGACAACCACAAATCGACCAATAAAAGCACGCAGAACATGATTCATAAGTCGCATGAAAGTACTAGGTGCATTAGTTAAACCAAATGGCATGACTAACCACTCATACAACCCATACTTGGTCTTAAATGCAGTCTTCCATTCATCCCCTTCTTTCATTCTAATCTGATGATAACCACTTTTCAGATCAATTTTAGTAAATATGCAACCTCTATGTAACTCATCTAACATGTCATCTAATCTAGGAATAGGATGTCGATACTTTACCGTAATATTGTTGATTGCTCGGCAATCGACACACATTCGCCAAGTCTCATCCTTCTTTGGCACTAACAAAACAGGAACAGCACACGGGCTAAGACTTTCTCGCACATATCCTCGTTCCAGTAATTCACTAACTTGCCGCTGAAGTTCCTTTGTCTCTTCAGGATTACTTCGATATGCGGGTCGATTAGGTAATGGCGCACCAGGTATCAAGTCGATTTGATGCTCTATGCCTCGAATCGGTGGTAGACCTCCAGGAACCTCATCAGGAAAGACATCATCAAATTCCTGCAATAAAGACACGACAGAACTAGGCAAACTCGGGTCAAGATCGTTAGTAGTAAACAATGCCTCCTTGCACAAAAGTACAAGCATCGGTCGGTCCAGAACCAAAGCTCTCCTCACTTCGCTCGATCTTGCATAGAAATTCTTTTCTCTCTTTTCTTTTCTCTCTGCTTTTCCCTCGGCTTTTACCACTCTGTTTTTCTCTGTCTCTCCTTTTCCTTGTGTCTCAGACTCTCTACGCAAGCTCTCAGTTTTCTCACTTTTTCTCTCTTTCTCAGCCTCACGTTGTAGTTTCAATTGATCCTCATACACCTCAGTAGGTGTCATTGGCACCAAAGTGTAAGTCTTCTGATTCATCACCAATGAATATCGGTTAGTGTATCCATCATGATGTACCCTCCGATCATACTGCCATGGTCTACCAAGTAAAAGATGTCCCGCTTGCATAGGTACAACATCACACACCACCTCATCTTTATATCGCCCTATCTCAAATGGAACTAGGACTTGCTTCGAAACTTTCACTTCACCACTATCATTCAACCACTGAAGTCTATATGGTCTAGGGTGCTTTGTAGTTTTCAATCCTAGTTTCTCCACCATAGTACAACTTGCCACATTTGTACAACTACCTCCATCAACAATTAAACTACAAATCTTACCATTCATCAAGCATCTTGTATGGAACAAGTTATCACGTTGCTGGTGATGCTCCTCCTCCTTGACTTGCACACTAAGAGAACGTCTAACCACCATCAATTCACCCTTGACTGGCATCTCGACATCGCTACAGTCCTCCAATGGCGGCATGACATCATCATCTTCCTCCCTGTCACTTTCAGATTGAACATCTCCAGGCCCAGTCATTATCATCACCCTCCTATTAGGGCATTGATTTGCCATATGACCCCTGCCTAAACACTTGAAACATTTAATTTCACGAGTTCTAGTGTTAGGATTTTCAGTTTTACCTGAAACCGGATTCGAACCAACTCTGCCATCTTTCTCATTCTCCCTTGAAGTTTCAACCTTGGTGTTGTTTCCCTTCCAGTTCGGCTTCTCGTCTCTCTTCCAATTGGGTTTCCAATTCGAGCTTGAACCTCCACCACTCCTGTAATTTCGGTCCAACTTCAATTGCCTCTCTACTTTGATAGCTTTGTCCACCAATTCTTCCAACTCGACATAATGTTGTAGCTCTACCACTCTTGCTATATCTTGGCTCAAACCACATAAGAATCGTGACATAGTAGCTTCGCGGTCCTCTACCACATTAGCACGGATCATGGAAATCTCCATCTCTTTATGGTACTCTTCCACGCTCTTGTTACCTTGTGTGAGATTTTGCAGTTTATGAAACAAGTCTCTGTGGTAATGACTTGGTATGAAGCGCTTCCTCATCACCGCTTTCATCTCATCCCACGTTTCTACCGATCTCTCACCATTGCGTCTCCTGCTATTCACAAGTTGATCCCACCAAATTATAGCATAATCGGTGAATTCAACAGCTGCAATTTTTACCTTCTTGAGCTCCGAATAACGCTGGCAGTCAAATACCATCTCCATTCGTTTCTCCCATTCTAGGTATGCATCAGGGTCATTCTTTCCTTGGAAAGATGGAATCTTCATCTTGATATTGCTAAGCTCATCATCTTCTCGATGTCTGAACTCTCGGCGTCTATTTCTCCTCCCAAATCTGCCATCTCGATCATCTTCTGTATCAGACACATATTCATCGTCAAATTGTCGCTGCCATCTGGGTTGCGCCCTAGGCTCATCTCGCTGATTTTGTGGCCTCCCTCGTGGTGGCTCTTGTTCACCATCAAGCCTCGTCTCACACCTCACAACTCGGTTGCTAAGGGCTTCAAGTTATAAGCTCAACTGCTGAATGCCTGCTAAAATCGCATTATCCCTTGGATTGGTGCCATCCTCCCTTTGATTTACGCTTTCTTGGTCTGCCATGATTTTTTTTTTAACCTGCAAGAAAATGTTAGAAATAAAAGAAATCTCACCACACTCCCTCACGTGTTTCGCTCAAGATGTTTGTCACTCCCCTCGTGTTTAACTCAATCTAGGCTTTTTCTTCCCTCAATTAAACTTACACACTCTTGCCTTTTTCCTCTCGTTTCTCTTCTTTCAAGCTCTTTATCAGACTAGAATTCCATTCTCACAAGCTCCTCATAACAGTCGACTAAACCACCAAGCAAGATCAATTCAGCAATATACTGCTCAATTCAGTAATTCAGCAACTTTTCAGCAATATACTGCTCAATTCAGCAATTCAGCAACTTTTGCTAGATTTGAATTCAGGTTAATGTTTGCTGCTATTTTTTTTTCCTATTCGGTCCAACTAACAATAATAATAATAAAAAGAAACGAGTCGTCCTCTTGATTTTTTTTTCAGCCTCTTTTTTTTTTTCAATTTTTTTATCGATTTTTTTTTTCACCGATACTCTTTTTTTTGTTTTTTTTACTGATTTTTTGGCTGAATTTTTTTTTGACGAACTCAATACAATCAAAACAACTAGGACCGAAAACCTTAATTTTATAAACCGTAGATCCCCAATTCAGAATCCTAATTCGATTAGTAACAGATCCCCAATTCTATAAACCCTAATTTTATAAACCCTAGATTGCTGAATTAAAATCAGTAAAAGTAAGATAATAACTAGATCTTGTAGAACCAGCTCTGATACCAGATGATGTGAATCGCTGCGGAAACTGATCGTTCTACGAAGATCCAAGGGTTGCGAATTGCTAACCTTAACCCCCAATCGAACCTGTGATTGGTAACCTCGGTATGAGCGTGACCTGTTGACGAACCTGTGTCAACCAATCCACGCTATTGACGCCACGAACAAGAAAATTCGCGATCTTGCTCGATAAGTCGATCGATCGCCACAAGGAAGCCTTGATAAGATCTAGTCTTCAAGAGAACTTGAAGAAGAGAAAATCTCTCTGTATAAAATTCTGAATTAATGTTATGTTTTCAGAAACTCATAAGCACCCTTATATATGGTGCTAACCCTAAAAGGCAAAAATTACAAAAATACCCTTAATTAATAAAAATTCGCCTAAAAATAGAAAAAGGCCTAAAAGTCCATCTAAATGATGCCGAATGGTTGAAATTCATCGCAGTTCATGGCCAATGGCCATGAGTATTGATCAGGATGCCGTTTCTCTTCAGCTGACCAAATTTGAGCTCATTCGGAGCTCGTTAGCCCTAAATCCGTTTAGAATTCGCGAGGTTAAATGTAATCATGTTGCATCAAGGAGCTTCAGAATCTTCAATTCTCGAATCAAGATCACCTCCATTCCAAAGATCTTGAACCATGATGCCGATAGCTTGCTTGAATTCCCTCGCTCTCGCTCGAGTAATTGGACCAAGCGGATAGAGCAACGAGTCCCTAGCACCTCCTCCTCGATATGGTTCGATGTCCACATCAGGTCGTCAATCGGTGCATAAGTTCTTGAAAACTTCTTTCACATTTATCAGTCCATTCAAATTTCGCATCCTTCTTTGTCAACTTCGTCAGTGGAATGGCTATAGACGAAAAGTTTTCCACAAAGCGTCTATAGTACCCTGCTAGACCCAGAAAACTCTGTACCTCTGTACTGTCGTAGGTCTAGGCCAGTTTATAACTGTTTCTATCTTTGAGGGGTCCACGAAAATTCCTTCCCCCAGAAATAACTTGGCCAAGAAAGGCTACTTTATTCAACCAAAATTCGTATTTACTAAATTTGGCGTAAAGCGAATGCTCCCTCAAAGTCTGCAAGACGACTCTTAGATGCTTTTCATGCTCCTCATTACTCCTTGAGTAAATTAAAATATCGTCAATAAAAACTATGACGAATATGTCCAAATACTCCTTAAACACACGATGCATCAAATCCATGAATGCAGCAGGGGCATTAGTCAAACCAAAAGGCATAACTGTAAACTCATAATGCCCATATCTCGTTCTAAAGGCAGTCTTTGGAATATCCTCTTTCTTAATTCGTAGCTGATGATAACCAGTTCTCAAATCGATCTTAGAAAACACAGATGCTCCTTGCAGTTGATCAAACAAATCATCGATTCTTGGCAAGGGATAGTGATTCTTAATAGTTACTTGATTCAACTGCTTGTAATCAATGCACAAGCGCAATGATCCATCCTTTTTCCTCACAAATAACACTGGCGCTCCCCATGGCGACGCGCTTGGTCTAATAAATCCCTTATCAAGCAACTTCTGCATTTGTACCTTTAACTCCTTCTGTTCATATAAGGACATTCGATAGGGTGCTTTCAAAATTGGCTCCGTTCCAGGAGCTAACTCAATCACAAACTCAATATCTCTCTCAGGTGGTAATCCTGGCAATTCCTTAGGAAAGACATCAGGAAATTCACGCACCACTGTAATGCTTTCCAACTTCGGTTCCTCAACCGTTGTGCCAACTACCAAAGCTAGGTAAGCTTGACACCCTTCATTCAATAGCTTAGTCGTCTCAAGCGACGAGACTAAAGGAATCGCGTTTCTTCCTCGACTTTCTGCAACTTCAAATCTAGGGCGACCATCCGAACAAAAACGGATCACCGTGCTACCACAGTCGACTACAGCCCTTTGTTTTCCTAACCAATCCATTCTAATAATCACGTCAAAGTCATGCATAGGCAACACAGCCAGGTCTATTCTTTCCTCACTACCACCAATCATTATCTTACAATCTGCACAGCCTAATGATACTAGCACATTATCCTTTAAAGATGTGGTAACATGCAACGTCACATTCAGTGGTTTCAACTCTACACCCACCAAATCAGTAAACTGTGCAGATATAAACGAATGCGACGCTCCAGGATCAAATAACGCAAAAGCAGCCTGATCACATAAATAGATCGTACCTGTGACCACGCCAGGCGCCTCTTCCGCCTCCCTACGTGCCATAGCGTATATTCTCCCCTGAGCCGAAGGTCGATTTTGATCATTCTACGGAGCCACAGCTAGCTATCCAACCTGCGGTCTCTGTCCTTGAGCTCGATTCCCTGGAGCTTGGTTCGGACAACTTCTCACTTGGTGGCCCAGCTGACCACACTTAAAATATGCCACCGTCTGCCTCGGGCAAGGTCCAACCCCATGCCTTCGCCCACAAATACGACAATACCAACTCGATTGAAATGGCGGCTTCCCTATGTTCCTTCGGGCAGGAGGAACGAAACATCTATTGTTCACCATCGACCTCTTGCCCAGCTGCCGATTATCTCTCGAGGGAGTGAACTGTGATCTAGAAGCGGTGGTTCCTTCTTTTATATCTCTAGCAATCATTTGACTTCGTTAGTATATCTCCCGATACGTTCTCAAGTCCACAGTGATAATCCTGCTTCGAATCTCTGGTCTCAAGCTATCTCGAAATCTTTGCGCTTTCTCCATCGGATCCTCGTCCAATCTCGGCGCATATCTTGACAGCCTTGCGAATTCAGCTTCATACTAGTCTACCGTCAGCTGATTCTGTCGTAAATGCTGAAACTCTAAGCGTTTCCTTTCACGTGCCATCGTTGAGAAATACTTGTCATTAAACGCCGCAGTAAAGGCAGCCCATGTCAAGGCAGTACCTTCAGGAAACACTGCATCCTTTGTGGCACTCCACCAATCATTAGCAGTTCTCTCTAGCTGATAAACAGCTAACAACACTTGCTCTTCATCGGTGCATCTCAGCACCCCAAAAGCCTTTTCAAGTTTCTCAATCCACCTTGGCGCCAAATTAGGGCCCCCAATACCATGAAACTGGGTTGGTTTCAATTTTATAAACTGCTCGACTAACTGGCCCATCTGTCTGTTAGCATTCACATCGCCTTGAACGTTACCAGCCTCAGCGCCCTGAACATTGTTTCCATTTGCCAAATTCACAGCTGCCACTGCAGCTTCAGCAGCCTGAGCTATAATCTCAGCTCTATCTTCGGCCTGTGAAGGGCCGCATCAGCTCGATCTTGAGCTTCCTTTCACATTAACTCTCCAATTTGTTCCAAGGCCCTCAGGACTCCATTAACTCTTGGATCCTCGGCCGCTGGTGCTCTCGAGCTAGAAGCTCCTCCTCTCGGCCTTCCTGGTCTATTGCTCATTTTCGCTCGTTCTTAGCTTACCTGAGTCACTATAATTCCACCACGGAATTAGAGACCAAAGTCACTTCTTCAACTTTAGTGATTCTATGCTACTCAACAAGGCAGCAATCACAACACAACAGCCAATCACTCAGGCATTCTCAAGAGCAAATCATCAAGGGTTTACAACCATACCTCAAGTCCAGATGCATCTGCAACTTAGTATAATCAGATGTAATAGTTCATTCATCACACCAGCATCCACAACAATTCACAATGCTAAGTGCGAAGCTTGGTCATCATAGAGTCACCACAATCATGAAAATTCAAGATGCCCACCACATGCGCCAATCATATGTCATGCATTAATGCTTGACTCTATCGAATTCCCCTAGGGTCTCACTACCCCAAACATCCAAATTTCATTCCTCCTTATCACTCTAATCCTCAATCTGTTTGGATTGAGTTAACCTCGCTCTGATACCACACCAATCGCGATGTCACGCCCCGCTTACCTTAGTGAGCTCATCACATCCGCCTCTGGCCATAAATGAAATCCCAAGAACGACACGTGGCCTAACATGAAATGAAAAGCACATGCGGAAGGAAACCACACTCCATATAATATACAACAGATAGAATTTGGGATGACATGGAAGCACACACACACACACACACACACACATAAATATATATATATAACATACTTCGGAAGTTGATACAAACGACGGTGGGAAAGGTCTTAATCAAAAATCGCTTACTATACTAGGTAGGCTCTCAGGCTCACATTAAACATGCTAATCCACCTTGCCTGTCTAAGCCTCACACCAAAATTTTTCCTACCCTTAACCTAACTACTACACCTCTCTATCCTGAAGAAGCACTCGAACTGTTGCTTCCTTCGGCTTCATCTTACTCTATGTTATATTCAGAAAATATTTCTGATGGCACCTCCTCTGAGATGTCTTCGGTGTCCTCCTCAGTCTTCCCCTCTGGGTCTTCTGCTTCATCAGCAGAGATCTCTATGTAATTCCTTTACTCCTTGGTAGGGGGTGATTTGGACTCCTCAAGGATGTTCTTCGATCCCCTCATGGACATTGGGTTCTCCACCTCAATCTCTAAACGGGAAGGTGACACCAACTCGGCACGATCTTTGTAGGAACCTCCTTAGGTAACATGGGACCTATCAGGTTGCTATTTCCCAGACAATGATACCATGCATCGAAGCGATGAGGTTGCAGCTCAGTCTTGCCTTCGGCTACCCAGACCGTCGTTTTCTTCCGGACATACACAATTCCCTTTCTTGCGGGAAATTCATCAAAAGAGGCGACATCTCCTTTGGATCGCCTAACCTTATCGGCAACATGCTTATGGTTTAGGGTCTGGAAAAATATTTCCCACTACGGGGTGAGATTTAAATCCTAGCAAGTGAAACTCAACCTAAACCAAACCACTAGTCTTATCAGACCACACAATAATGCAAGAATGCAGGGAATTCATCAAGCAACGTCATATGCTATCTCAACATCCTTTATCATAAATACTTGGCATGACAATTTACCATCAAGTACATCACATGCTATATGACCCAAGCTTCGTACATTAGCATAAAACATTATATACTTTCACAAGGGCATTCCAGTCATTAGATATATCAGGGGCTTACTTGCCATTCGATATCACTGGGGCTCACTAGCAATTCGATATCACCGGGGCTCACTAGCCATT
This sequence comes from Rhodomyrtus psidioides, assembly GCA_021437785.1. Taxonomy (NCBI): domain Eukaryota; kingdom Viridiplantae; phylum Streptophyta; class Magnoliopsida; order Myrtales; family Myrtaceae; genus Rhodomyrtus; species Rhodomyrtus psidioides. Next base: position 15,828,363 of record JAILYB010000002.1, read on the forward strand.
TGATATCTCGGGGGCTTACTAGCCATTTGATATCTCAAGGGCTTACTAGCCAATTAATATCACGGGGGCTTACTAGCCAATTAATATCACATGTCATCAATCACTGTACTTTTATCGCACAACGACGCTACACATTTTAATTATCCAGCAGCGTCCTATGGTTCGAATAAGGGTTTAGGAAACGCTTACCTTAAATAACTAGCAAAATTCCACACCAATCGGTCTTTCTCAATCCCACAAGAGCACGACCAACCAAAGTTCTCACGCCGTCCTATGAATTCATCAATTTATGGTCAAAATCCAACCAATTCTCATTACCACTACATCAATCCCTCAATAACCAATCAAATGTCAACTCAAGATTCCTTATCAATCGATCGAATACACGTTGACATCTCTATGAACCCTTCATGCACTCGGTTCAAGCAATAATATATAGGGCAGAACGTATCTCGAAGTTTCATGCATAAATTTGCCCTTAAATCACGTCTAACTCTCAATCCTTCACATACTTCCCATTAACACCTCATTCAACATTTTAAGTAGCCTTTTGAGTCATTTTGAAGTCAAAATACCCATCAAAGAATCCCCAACGGATTCGGCCAGAACAAGGCAATAGCAAAGCATAAACTGTTTTGATCCAAACCGTACATATCAATCCAAAACTCAACCCTATGTCCCAATTTCTCACAAAATAATCTTGCTAGAACCTCAATATGGCGGTAGACCCGCGGGTTAGCGATGCCGGGGACTGAGGACAACGGCCGAGGAGGCTCGGGTGGTGGCGGGATAGCAACGACGGGGCTACTGGGGACAATGGCGCCGCACGGGAGGGGCTGCTAGCTCGCGGGTTCACACAGAGGAGGGACGGGCCAGTGCTCCCGTGGCTTCGGCTATTCACGGTTTAGGGTTCGAACGTGGCTCGACTGAACCGGGGTCGGACAACGACGAGCCGACAAGCTGACGACGGCTGGGTTTGACGGACTTGGGTTGTCGATGGTGTCGTTGGGCTGAACAGCAGCTGGAGTGGTCGGGGCCTGCTCGTGGCTCAAGCTCGCGTCGAGTCTGGCGATACTGGCTGGGGTGCGACAGCTGAGCGACGGGGTTGGGCTTGGCTCGGGTCCTGTGGTTCTCGGCATCAGCTCGCTGCTAGGCGGAGAAGTTGGCGACTGAGGACGTCACTGGGGCGGGGCACGACGCGACTGGAGGTGATCGGGGATGGAAGGTGTCGGACGAGCGGAACAGGAGGTGGTGGTGATGGGCGCAAGGACTGGCGGCGACCTTGGGAACGTCAGACACGGTCGGGAGCAGAGAGAGATTCGTCGAGGTGAGAGGGTGTTGCCGTGGAGCAGCAACGTCAGAACGGGCACGGCTACGCGAGCCGCGTTGGCCCTCGGTCCAGCGTGCTCCCGCGGTCGGTTCACGAGACGGCTGAGCCGGAGTTCCCCAGAGATATGTGGTGGTGTCGGAGAAGAGCTGGGCGACGGTTGGTGGTGAAAGGCGAGGGTATGAGGTGGAAATGTGGTGGTCAGAGGCTCGGGTGTCTACGGTTGGGCTGAGTCGCACCACCGAAAGAAAAAGTTACAGAAGATATAAGTAGAGAAGGAAGAAGAAGAAAAAGCTTGAGAAAAGAAAGGTTCCATTGTCTTACAGGCTACAGAAGTAACGAAAAGTAACAGGGGAAAAGCTGAACTTTTGGAAGAAAATGATGTCTCATTCGGTTCAAAACCAACTAGAGGGGACAAAAGAAAGAGCAAAAGACCACGTGGAACACAAGAGAAAGAAAAAGGAGACATAGGCAGCAGAAGATTAGACTTGAGGTGGAGCCCACAAATAATCACCCATCCCTTCTTTCCAATAATCATCTGCCGCAAGAGAGATGTGGGTGAGAAAATATTGGGTGCTCCCGGAGCAATGCTCCTCCCACAATTAAATTGTGACACCTGGATCGAAAATATTTAAAAGGAAAAAAAAAATAGAAAGCGGCCGAATTAAAAGCTAACGCCGTTTCTTCTACCGTTACTTTCTCCTCTCCCCCTCCATTCTTCTCTCTCCTCTGCTCTGTTGTCCCCTCTCTCCCCTCCCTTCTACTCTCTCTCGTCCCTTCTCTCCTCCCGGCGAAGCCTTAGAAAAAAGGACTCGAGGTCCATGGCCATGGCAGCCACAGGCCGTCTTCTCCGTTCCCCGACCGAAAACTCGAGCCTAAGGCACGCGGCTTCCATGCCAAGGAGCTCGAGAGCTCGAGCCCGCGGCAGCCATGGCCATGACCTCGAGCTCCACAGCCATGGGGGCTGAAAATAGGGAAGGAGTTGGTGACGCCGTAGGGTCCTGCTCATCTCTCCCATCTGCTCTCTCTCCTCCCGCCGAAGCTTCGTCTGATGGGCAGAGCAAAGAAGCAACATCATCGCCCGCCTCCACGACAAGTCCCTAATCTATGTCGATGGTGAGAAGCTCATCCATGGGCGACGTCTTCTCCGTCCCCATTCACCGAGCTTGAGCTCTCGACTCGCAGCCTCCTTGGTCATCGACGAGTTCTCTGCCCTGGGCGCGAAGCTCGAGCGCACGGCTCGCGGCCGCCATGGCCATGGAGCTCGCGGCTGCCATGGCTGTGGAGCTTGAGGTCTGTGGCCATGGCGCTCACTAGCCGGGGGCGTCGGCTCGAGCTCGTTGGCAATGGCGGCCGCGAGCCTTCGCCTCGAGTTTCGCGGCCGGGAAACGGAACTCTGGCGTGTAGATGCATCTCCTCGAAATGTTTCTCTTAGATCCACCCTCACCACTCTCCATCACCATGAGCTTCACCAGCAGGGGGAAGAGGAAGAATGAAAGTGAGGGGGGGAGAGAGAAAAAAGTTAACAGCAGAACATATGGCATTAGGTTTTTTTATTTTTTTCCTTTTACATTTTTTCGATCTAGGTGTCGCGATTTAATTGGGGGAAGGAGCATTGCTTTGGGAGCACCCAATATTTTCTCGATGTGGGGAAAACTCCTCGGCCGAAGTACATCCGGATGGGCCCACGCCATATTTCACCCCAATTCATAATTTTGTCTCAGGTAAATAAAATCCAAGGTCAAAAGAGTAGTTTTTCACATGGACATCGGATCGTCATTTGGCTCGATCGATTAAGGGTAAAATTAAAATTTTCGCATTTAGGATTCGCGAAAATTTAAATTACACGCGACGAGTCTCGATCTTACGAGTCAAAGTTTGACGATTCAAACTTGACTTTTTCTGACAAATATTACGGAATGGCCAATCGTCGACGTTTAAATCTTTCAAAGACAAACTTCATTTTCCATGCTGGAATTTATATTTTCCTTAAAATAGTATAAATTTCAGGACGTCACACCTTATTTGAGACTAACTTGGCTACTTCAAATTTTTATTTGAAACAAAGTCCACTTCGACCTCTTATTTGAGAAAATAAAACCATTTCGTGTCCTTATTTGAAATTTTCACAAGTGCATAGGGAAGTGTAAGAAATGCTATTCACGAGAAAGAAGATAAGGGATCCGGCAAATATAAAAGCATCTATCGTGCAGCGGACAGTAAAGTACAATACTTTATCCAACAAAAACTAACATAATATGAACATCGATGTAAATGGTATTAAACTTAAGATCAAACAGTAATGTAACGGTTGATATTTCTAATAAATCCATTTTGTCCGTTGATTACTATGGAACTGCTATAAATTTATGCAAAAGTCTGCTGCCTATGGAAATTGTGATATCTTTGGTAGGATTCGGATATCTATCGCTAATGTGAGATATGTTGTTTGTGTGAGATGATTCTCAATTTTTGATGTTATAGTTAGGTTAGTTATTTGGAATAGAGTTTTTATTGCTGGGTGTAATCCACTCACTCCGTTCTTGAAATACTTTTCAATTCACTAAGATATCCCTAGATGAGACGTCCATATGGCAACGTTGGTATGGTTATCCCGTAAGGATTAGCCGTACACAAGAATAGTTTACGGATCCTTATTCGAAAAAACCATACTATCCAATCTACAAGTTGGTTCGTTCCAGAATCTTTATAGATGAAGAACAACCAATGGAATAGTGGTGCTGAAATATAAGGCGATATACTAACGCAATTTAGGAAGGTGAATAGGCCCTATAGCTCTTGATATGCTCAACCCATTCGCCTCTTGACTTTTTGTAATGAAAGATCTGCCTGAGAAATTGGATGAGGATACAAGCGAGAGATCAGACTTGGATTCCAAAGAATCAATGGGTAATTGTAGTATTTTGAAGTAGATAATCCTCTGTAGTACTCATCCCATGTAAATATTGTAAATAAGCAAAGTGGGTATGTGAAACATTAATATGTAATAAGGAGTGGATCGTGAGGTTGAATAAACTAGATATGAATAACAGAATGTGAGTAATAAGAACTCAAGAATGATAATGCTTCATTAGCTTCAAAGCACAAATGCTTGGAATCGATGTCTTACTCTTCCCAGCATTAAGCAATCTCTTGTTGCTAAGGTCCTGCATCATTGATGAAGTAGAGTATCAGACCGCGATTCAGAGCTTAATTTACTTAATAAGAAGCAAAAAAATGTCTCACCTACGATTTGCCTACTCGAATCATTCGATAGAAGCCAAGTTCAATTCAACTTATAAATAACAAACAATAGGTTTGCAAACTCAGCATCAATTAATCACCACATCAAAGTACTACATAAACTAACTTGTACTTATTGAACAGATAATAAAGGAAACAGTGAATAAAAACTTCAAAGTATTTCAACTTAGACCCATTTTACCAGATTAAGTAGAAACACCGTGCCAACTACAGACTTCATTCTAACAAAAAACAAAAACTACCGACTCCATAGTCACACTTCTGAGGAGGCTTTCTTCCTTGAACAATCTACCTCAGTCAATTCAATGTTGTTCTTTTTTTTTTCCTGCAAGTTCTATGGAGGAGCAGACCATGTGCTTGTCGTAGATTGGTTAGGTGTAAGTGATGCGGTTGCATCCGATGACGTCACTAAAGATATATAAGATGTTAATGTGCAATCCTTGATTCTACCCACAAGCTCTGCACAGTCATTATTCATTCAGGTCAAGGCTGATTTTGGTCACAACTTGCTTCAATGGTCGTGTCGGCATAACGTCTAATGGCGTACTCAGATGATAGGGAGCTCAGATGTTGACGAGCTCAGATGAGACGGTGCAATCTCAGATGTTGGTGGTTTGGAAGATAATGCGCTCAGAAGATAGTTCATTCAGAAGATGGCACAATTCCAATCCGACTTTCCTAATTAGTTGCTGATTTGAAAGCCAATCAAATATATATCCATAGAAGGTTATTTAGAGATATTTACTTTGATTTGAAATATCTTTAGGGATGATATTTGATATGCTAGTTTGATGGACGAGATTATCTTATTTCCTTTTCCGTATTATTTGAATTGGTTTAGGATTATTTGTTTCATTTTTTTACGTTGTCTTTGTCCCTCTATTTAAAGGAGAAGTATTCTCTATTGTAAGCAGACTTTTGATAATTGATGAATGAGAATTCCTCTTGAGTGTTAAGTTTTAAATACTTCGGCATCTTTATCCTTGGAGAGTGGATACTCCTCGGTGGTAAGCCAAAAGCCCTTTATCCTTGGTTAGTGGCATAGCCTTTAGACCTTGGTGATGAGCTTTCTATCAATCCCAATCTTCTTCCTTGGCTGGTGTTGTCTTTAGGCCTTGGAAGTGATCGTTATATCCTTCGTTTTGTATTGTTGGCTGGTGATATCTTTACGCCACGATATAAATTGATTCATATCGTTCCTGTTGGAAATTTACGCCCATTAAGAGCCAAATTGATTAATTGTCGTAATTATGATAATTGATTGGTGGGCTAAAATTGCTGATTGTATGCAATGCTTAATCAAAGGATTAGATCCTTGAATTAAGGTGTGTGCAATGCATAATTCAAGGATCGGATCCTTAGATGAATAGAGTGAATTTGGAGAGCTGAAAAATAGAGATCTAGATCTCTCTCTCCCTCTCTCCCTCTCTCATTTTTTCCCTCTCTCCCATGGTGACCAAAAATTCAAGAACAAGAGCAACAAAGATCTCTCTCATTCTTGGTCATGCGATGACCAAAAGGATTAAGATTGCGGGGTATTGCATCCACGATATTGCTAGCACAATTGAGTGGTGATTCCCGCGAGTTCATTCTTCCGTTCGTCGTCGCGATTGGTGGTGTGTCTGAACTAGAGGCCCGACACTTGTGGAGCTCGGATCGAAGAACATCTGAACCGATTTGATCTCAAGCACGCTACAAGAGGTAACCTCGTTAACTCTATTCGTTTAATGTGATTTTCGATTGAAACGCACGAACTACACCTTTGGAGATACGTGTATGGGCAATTTAATTATTTCCGCTGCATTTATATTTTAATTTAATTTTGCCCATACGTGACACGTGAATCCCAACAGTGGTATCAGAGCCAATCCTTAGGCGTTTTCGTGCGTTTAATTGTTTTTAGTGCGTATTGATTTTTGCGATGCTATGGCCTATTTGTTAAAAAATTGTTCTTTTTCATGGGCGATAGAAGTTGATTATTTTTATATGATAAAAATGAATCAACGTAGCAAAAATTGAGCCTAAATCAATTTTGAATCGAAAATCTGTTGTGAGTTTTATATTACGTATTGCAAAATGATTCATGGCTGCGAATATAAGATTGAGAATGCTACTAACGTATAAATTACGCACGTGAAATTTGTTTCGCCGGCGTTAATTTATTGATACGGCTTGCGTTGCTCGATTATGAATTTGATTCAATGCAGAATTTTATTTGTACCTTCCAAAGCTTTAAATTATGAATTTATTGCTCACGTGGAAGGGTGGTGATCATGGAAAAATCCCTAATCAATGTGATTGATGAATGTATGTTATTTATTGGTATTTTTTGGGGTTGTAATTATTAAAAATGAAGGCTGCGTCCTTCTTTTATTTTTCATGTAATTTTTATTTTTAGTGTAGTTTAGCATAATCAATTATTGTTGTAAATGCTACGAGGACTACGTGGAGGAGCCATAAAGCCGGAGAGCTCTTTGGGCCCGGTTTTTCGAAGAGTTCGAGGAACCAAGAAGAAGCGAAGAGCGGATCTCCAAAATTAAAATATTATAATGGTTAAATGTGGTCTCATTGGCTCGAGACCCATTAAACCATAATTCCATGATCACCACGTAGGATAGATGTTTATGCGATTGACATCGATTTATTTATTATGTTTACGTGAGCATGTTAAATCGATTAATGTGCAAAGTGAGACCTTTAATGATGACTCAAAATCTCCTTCGAATAATATTAAGTCGTGACGGGTTTCGGACTCGTGGCCTTCCACCGTCGTGGTTTGATCCTATATTATAGTGGTTGATTGACCGGTTATGGATACATTGGGGTCAATTGTCATTTGTAATAATGGACCACTCCATTAAGCATATAATGTTGCGGGGTTGAAACCAAATGATTTCCAATAACTATTAGGTGAGGGGATCATTTGCGTTTCAATACTTACATGAGATGATGGGTTAGACTTAACTATGATTATGAAGTCAATAACTGTCAGGTGAGACTTTCATGGTCTAGAGGCCAAAGTTATGATTGGGACTCGCATATGATGCGTTGAATAAATTGATTCACTTACTAAGCTTATAGAACACCAATAACTGTTAGGTGATGTGGACTATGAGCTGGTGGGACTCCAATCCCCACTAGTAATCTTTACCTGACAAAGATTACCGTTTCCCATTTTTAGGAGTATGGGATCCGAATATAAATTTAGTGGGAGGATCTTTTTCATTTAAAGGCCAAAATGAAATAGTTATTTTGAAAGACAACGGCTAATAATTTATTTTCTGCATGTCGCGACCCGTCCGGAAGCCGGACGCGGCTAATGGGTTACCGATCGCGGGCCTTGGATCGGCGCGGGCCCTCCCAGGCCTATACCAAATCGCGGCGGGAGTATTTTTCAAAGGATTCGACGATAAGAGTCGATCGCTTTCGACCTTCAGTTTGGTCGTGGTGGCATGTGCAAATTGTGCATGCATTTGGAGTCGCCACCGGTCTTTCTTGGAGGGTAGACCGGAAACCTTATTGACCGGTTGGGAGAGATCGATCAATTCTGCGGAACCAGAGATTTTGAGTTCGGGGACTTGGTTACGTTGATATCATTACCAACGCCCTTTCGGTACCTAACGCGAGTGATTTTCCCTAACTAGGATTTCATGCAAGCGCAATTTTGGGTGAGGTAGGTTTGCTTCAGGGTTTCATACAAATAGGAAGACTATTCCTATCAATCACAATCAATTTAAATGAAAGCGCAGTCAAGTGCATAAATAAATCATATCAACGCACGTCAATTCACATCACATGGCCTCCTAGTATAGCCATAAGGGCTTAGGGAAGACATGATTTAGGACCGAGGTAAAATGGGAAGATTTGGAGGCGATTTAGCCCGAAGGGCAAAATCGTCAATTTTTGGAAGACGATTCGCCCAAAGGGCGAAATCGTCATTTTTAAGAATGATAGGGTTCAAAACACCCGGGATGAGCCTTGGCCAATTGATTGTGGCCATTTCCTATTTTTTGAGATTTTTCTAGAATTTTTAGAATTTTTTTGGAGGACGGTTTGCCGGCAGGGCAAAACCGTCATTTTTGGAAAGACCGGGGGTCAAAAGACCCGGAACAGGTCATGGCCAGTTGAATGTGGCCATTTCCTATTTTCTGGAATTTTTTTAGAATTTTTAGAATTTTTTTGAGTTTTTTTATGATTTTCTATTTTTTTTTATTGATTTTTGAATTTATTATTATTATTATTATTATTATTATTATTATTATTATTATTATTACTTAATTAAAACGATCGGATCTGGATAGGACTCTTGGGCCCGAGCCTGGATTAGACTGCTGGGCCCAATCCGAACCAAGAAGGAAGACTTGAATCAGGCCCAATTCACACAAGGAACCCAAGCCCACTTTCTTTTCTTTTAGGCTTACTAAACCAATTTGCCTAAGCCCAATCTATCTTCACCTAACACCAACGTAAGCCCAACTTTAGCCCGCAAGACCAAACCACATATCCAGCCCAACATGAAACTAAACTCTTACCTCACTATTCATTGTCTTCAACGCCGGACGTCGTTCCCCCATGAAAACAGGATCGAGCTCGCTGCCAGCTCACTCGGCTGAGGCCGAGCCCGTCGCAACCACTCCCTCATCTGTTCGGTTAGCTGCGAGATCTCTTCCATGAATACGAGAACCAACGCGGCCAACGCCGCCGCGCTCGGTTATCCACGACTCAGATCCGGTGAGTTCGAATCTTGCCAACCTCACCAATGCCGCTGCCCGAATACCCACGAGTCAAGCCTCCGTTCTGCCTGATCGTCGTACAGCCGCGCCGTTTGCCCAGCCCACCGTCCTCGTCGAACAGCCGCCGTCGCACGGTCAGCCCTGCGGCCCTTCAGCCGACGTCCTTATCAAACTCGACCAACACCATAAAGAATCCAGGTGATCACTGATTAATACCCGTTTGGGTTACTTCATTTTCACCCTCGCGAACGCCACCCCGGAGAAGTTGACCTCACGCAGAGTTCCTGGGAATTCATCAAGGACTCTCGGTTGATAAGAAGGTGGATACTCTCAGTTTTGAGAGCGAAATGAGGGTTCCATCAGAGTTCATGAGGGGTCTCAGGAACAAAATGAAATAATGAAAAAAAAAAGAGTCAGAAGAACACTACGCTCCGATCGAAAAGTGAACGAAGCAGGCCAAGAAGAAGAACTCGGCCAGCGGGTCCCCATAGCTAGTTTGAGGAGCTCGGGCCAGATCATTCGGGAAGCCTGGCGGTCATCGAAGTCGGCCTCCATTCGGCGTCATTTGATGTCAGTCTAAAGGATGTGGTGGAACACGAGCAGATCCTAGTGACCGTGCATGAAGCAAACTGGATCAGTGATAACGCGCGAGTTGGTCTCAGCGGCGGTGTCGAGGCGGCCAAACCAGTGGCCATATACAAGTAGTTCTCGACAGTAGTGATGAGCATGCAGAGCCGACGGCAACGACGCATGAGCAGGATCAACGGTGTGGCGACGTGGCGGCTGTCGAAGGATAACACTGTAACGGCTTCAAGCCGAGCAAGTCCGGCGATGGAATGCGCGTAGACCCACAGCCGATACGGCTAGTGACGACCCACTTGCAGGCGGCGCGACGGCATGCCATGATTAGAAGCTACCCACTGTTCATCATCTTCAACGTAAGACGCCCACTCCTCCCCCATAGGGGATGCAGAGCGAGTTGGAGTCGGCGACGGACAGAGGGATGGCTCTCGGAGACCGGTGGAGCGGCCGCTAAGTGGTGAGGGTGACTGCTGTTTCTTGATCGGCCAAGGAAGGTTGCGATGCTCCCATCTTCCCTTTTCCGCCTCCCTCCCTGAGCTCTCTCTCGAACATCTTTCAGTGATTCATGCACATCTCCTTCCCAATGACAGAATTCCAATTGTCTTCCTTCAAGTATATAGTAGAGTCGGTTCGATGGCTGGTGGATCGTGGCGACCACCGTCCCGCCGCCTCCAGCCAGCTGCTTCACAGTGGTCGGGATCTTCTGTGCCGTGATCGAGTCCAACCTCGCAGACGGCTTACCGCCATGAGGGTGGTCTTGCGGCTGCCGGAGGACCCCAGCATCGCGAGTATCTCCTCGGGGCAGACTACACCGCTGATGCCGTTGAGGATGGTCTCTCTCTTAGGCTGCTCCTGTGCCACCCAAGCAGGATTGCTTTTACCTTGTAAACCACCTCCTCGAACCTTTTTTTTTTTAGTATGGGATACCAGGTGCCTTGTATAAGGGACTGGGAACCGGTTTTTTTTAAACAAGGTAAGCGAGGACCGTTTCGTTGTTGTTGCCCGAAGGTCGCTCAGACATGCGTCTGACCGATGCTGCCGCAGTGTCCTCGCAATATGCTGGCCCCCTTGGGTCGTGCAAAGGAGGGGCATCGCCGAAAGGGAGGAGTGGTCCTGGGAAGGGATGGTTGCCAAAAATATAAAAAAACAAAAAGGAAGGAGAAGGCAGGGAGGAGGTGTGTTCGGGCGGGCTCCCATTCCTCTTTTTTTTGTTTATTCTTTCTTTTCTTGCGCGGTGGAGGACAAACCTGCTGTCCTCTACCTCTCCCAAGTCTCTTCTTTTTTTTTATCACATCCCCCCATGATCCCATCCCCATAACAGAATTGTCACCTTTCCCTTTCTTTATCGCGCCGCACCCTCAACCTCCCTTTAGTGACTTTGTAAAAGGATTTCTGAAGTGCGGAACACTTTGATCGTGAGGATTCAAGGGTAGAGAGGATGCTTGCCATTCGGCAATTCAAATAAAATAAAATAAAATAAAGTAATAAAAATAAAAATAAAAATAAAATATATATACATATATATATATATATATATATATATATATATATTTTCAATGAATTATTTTCGAAAATAAACTAGAAAAGACTGATCAAAATCCATGTGTCAACAGCTGCCCCTCTTTGAGAGTGAGCTCGTCAGAGGTTGCTTTCAAAGACAAAATGACACCTGAATCTTGACTGACTCGACTGGGGAGAAGAAATGCTATGACATTGAATTCCTAAGCCTTTTGATGAATGCTCGAATTAATTCCCGGTTTGCTCTGACAATTTGAACATGGGCCGAAGTGAGAGAGGCTTACCTGAAGCTTACCTGTCGGATGCTGCCGGTCGCGTCAACCTTCAAGAAGATACCTAGGACTCGTCAGAAAATCCTAGGGAGATTAAGCTTTGACCTGTATGGTAGGTCATACCGTTATGGGATTCCTAACTGGTAGGAACCTAAAGAAGGCGCATCCCACGCCTTGGGATTTGCCGAGGATTTTGATCCGTATGGTGGATCGGACCTTTTGTGTCGATGCTTATGGCGGTATTTACCAATGAGTTGACCCTTATGGCGGTTTCTACCCTGCTTTGACCCTTCAGGCGGTTTCTACCTTGAGTTGACCCTTCAGGCGGTTTCTACCCTAAGTCGATCCTTCAAGCGGTTTCTACCTTGAGTTGACCCTTCAGGCGGTTTCTACCTTGAGTTGACCCTTCAGGTGGTTTCTACCATTGGTTGACCCTTCAGGCGGTTTCTACCTTGAGTTGACCCTTCAGGCGGTTTCTACCTTGAGTTGACCCTTCAGGCGGTATCTACCATAGTTTTGACCCTTCAGGCGGTTTCTACCTTGGATTGACCCTTCAGGCGGTATCTACCTTGAGTTGACCCTTCAGGCGGTTTCTACCTTGAGTTGACCCTTCAGGCGGTATCTACCATTGATTGACTTGAAAATGGGTCTCATGACGAGGGTTCTCCACGTCCAATGAGACTGTTTGATATTTTGAAACTGGGTCCTGGGACGAGGGTTCTCCACGTCTGTTAGGACTGCTTGATTTTTGAAAAGGGGGGTCCTAGGACGAGGGTTCTCCAGGTATCCTGCAGAAGTTTGAGCCTGCAAAATTTTTCTTCACCAAGAAAACGTTAGCAATCTTTGGGAAGACGACGGTTGTCCATCTGACAAAAACCGTATGACTTAAGTTTTAATCGTGAAATGTGCATTTTGATGCTGGAGGTTATCCAAAGCATTCTTGCAACATGCAAATGTGATCACAAATCCTTTGCGTGGAAAATCTAGATCAACAGTTTGAAAATTCCAAAAAGAGTTTGTTCAAAACATCAATCGGAATATTTCTCGACAAGAAGGTCTTCTCGCCTGTTTTGAGATAGTGGTTTTTATATGGGATGCACTCAATTCCTGTCGCGACCCTCTTGAGGTTGTCGGGCTCTCGAGGGCTAATGGGCCGTCCTGTCTGGTCGGACGCGGGCCTCTCCCAAGGCCCATTACCCAAATCGCAACGGAGGTATGCGTGATCGACTTTCAGTGTGGTCTAGTGACATGTGCTAAGTGTGCATGCCATGGAGTCGCCACCAATCATTTTTTTCAGAGTGTGATTGGACCACCCAATCGAATAGTTGGGAGTTTCTATTCAATTCTGCGAGAACCAGAGAAATGGTTTCGGGGACTTAGTTACACCAACTGTCAGAGTTGACGCCCTTTCGGTACCTAAGTTGACTGAATTTTCTAACCTGAGATTCATGCGGATGAGTAAGGTATGAACCCTAAATCTAAAAATTCATGCAGATAGGAGTGATTATCCTAGCAATCACAATCAGTAATAAAATGCGCAACTCAAGGAATCTAGATATGCAAATAAATCACATGACATTCCTAGTAAGGCCCTATTTATCAATCACAGCTCAAGAATGATTTAGCTGTCCTAGCCATTCTACACACGATCTAACCTAAGAAAAGCATTAGGAAGCATCGAAGGAGTTCGAGAGTACTCACATGGGGTTCGCCGTGCCCTGATTTGGTCTTGGACGAGCTATCGAGCTCATGCCGACCCGATTATATTTAGGGATCCACTCGGCGTTTTACATCATGAAATCATGTGAAACAAAAACGAAAATATTCAGCAAGGGGAATTTATTGTAGATGGTGGTCGATCTAATTGGACGTCAAGACTAAAAAATATGTAGAAATTTACAAATTAAAATACTCGAATGACATTTTTTTGCCAAATTCAACTCTATGCGTCGTGAAGAAATACATGCAATTGAACTTGAATTTTGACTATTTATGAGTTCAAAATGAAAAGGAAATTAAAATAAAAATATTGACTATTTTTCTATATTTTTACAACATCGAACGCTATTTTTCTTCATTTTTCATGTATTTTTCTATTTTTGGAAAATATTAAAAAATATGACAAATTATTTTTTTTTATCAAAAATGGTTCCTTTAGCTTGGTCAAGGCTACCAAAGATGATTTTTTAATTTTTTTTAACTTTTTATAGATTTTTTATGAATTTTTAAAAAATAAACTATGAAAGACTGATCAAAAATCAGGTGTCAACAGCTGCCCCTCTTTGAGAGGAATTTCGTCAGAGATTTCTCTCAAAGACAAGGTGACACCTGTGTTCCGATCGACTCGACTGGGAAAAGAAAAGAAATCATGACATCCAATTTTCATGTCCATCAATGTGTGCTTTTCCTTAAAAAGAGATGTGCTCGTTCAATTCCCTGATATGATGTAAGAAAGTTAAGGAGTAGATAGACTTCCCTGCCCCTTACCTGTCGAATGCTTGCGGCATTTTCTGTGTCTGATGGGTTCAAGTAGATTCCTAAGGACTTGTCATCGGAGTGTCCTGGGGATGTTAAGCTCTGACCTGTATGGTAGGTCAAACCATAATGGGATTCCTAACTGATAGGAACCTAAGGAAGACGCATCCTACATTTGGGAATTTGCCAAGGGTTTTGATCCGTGTGGTGGACTAAACTAGAAATGGCTTGCCTAATGTAAGGCTTATTAGGGAAAACGAATCCTCCCGCGTTCGGGATTCATCAAGGTTTTGATCCGTATGGTGGATCGGACCATTGGGTTGATCCTTCAGGCGGTCTCTACCAGTCCTTTGACCCTTCAGGCGGTTTCTACCATTCATTGACCCTTCATGCGGTTTCTACCATTGAGTTGACCCTTCAGGCGGTTTCTACCATTGGTTGACCCTTCAGGCGGTTTCTACCATACATTGACCCTTCAGGCGGTTTCTACCATTGTTTTGACCCTTCAGGCGGTTTCTACCATTGAGTTGACCCTTCAGGCGGTTTCTACCATTTATGAGATTCCAAATTGATATGAATCAAAGGATGACGTACCCGCTCTTCGGGGCTAGTCGGAGACTCGATCATTCTGTGGATCGGTCTTAGAAAAGATTTGCCTACTAAAAGGCTTCACCTAAGGATGACGCACCCAGTCTTTGGGGTGGCCAAAAGTCCTGTAGAAAGCTTAGACCTGAAAAAATTTTCCTCGCCAAGAAGATATTAGTAATCTTTGGGAAGACAATAATTGTCTAACTGACAAAATTCTACGACTTAAGTTTTAGTCATGAAATGTGCATTTTGATTGTTGGAGGTTATCCAAAACATTCCTGCCATATACAGATGTGATCATAAATTCCTTGCACGGAAACTCTAGATCAAACAATTTGAAAATTTCAAAAAGAGTTTGCTCAAAACATCCATTGGAGTATTTCTCACCCAAGAAGGCTCCTCACTGCTCTGTGATAATGATCTTTAATAGGGAAAGTGTTCAATTTCCTACCGACCTGTGCCTGGGTTTCAGGATCATTCGCAACGCATACATTTCGACCGATCAGGAGGTCTTTCACGGGACCGTAGTGTTAGGCTTGGATATCTGTTTCCAAGGGGGGCTCACTTTTGAGTCAAGGCCGTTGAACGAAATTTTTCACTATCTGCTCCGGGTTTACAAGTCAAGAACCCTGCAAAATGAGAAAGAAATAGTCTTGCTCGTACTTCTTTGAGCTAAGTTATACATTAACCCAAGTGTCTTAGTCAGATAAGACTACTTCAGGGTTGTAACATTGGAAGGATTGGGGACCGAAAAAGGCTTATTTTTTTGCCCAGAAATTGTGAAGGGTTTGACATTGGTGATCATTGCAAATTTGCCACATGTCCTTCGAAGAACATCTCCATTTCTTGAAGTGTACACTCCTCTTTTAGAGCGCACAAGGATGTTTAAAAGCGTCTCTTGTTACATTAAGAGACCGTCTGTTTGTGTGTTTGCAATTTGAGCACGACAACATTTGGAGAGTAGTCATCTTGATCTAACTCCTTTGCAGGGTCTTTTCATCGTCTCTCTAGACTTTACTGGGGATATTTTGAATAGACATCATCCTTGCTTTTTACCAGGCACTTTGCTTTTTCTTGATGTCTAGGGATTTTTCTTTTCCCCCTTTTTTTAATCCCGTGTTTTTCTTTTCTTTTGGAGCTAGGATTTTCGGCAATCATGCTAGATATGCAACTTAAACTTTGGCACGCTTCCATTCCTAGAGTGATGTTGCCTTTGCTTTGGAATATGCAATGATCACCAATAGGTTGATGAAATGAATTTGCTGGCTCAACTTGGTTGTGCAAAGGATAACAGTGTGTAGGATAGAGAAATGAATCATTCTCGTCATCCTATGACACTTGGATTATCATATAAACAACACACAAAGATTTATGTTAGTCCGAGCAAGAAAATTTCTAACCGTTTACTTTCTGATACTGTTGGACTAACCTTCATTTGCCCCAATGTGGGGTGGTTCTTGACAGGGTTGAGAATGAAAATCGCCGTTCAATGGGGTTCTCAATGGGCATCTGTAGTGTTTGGAATGAAGAAATAAATGCCTCTGTCATCTCGATCCATGTAATCGTTGCGAATGACCCTTATATCCATAGGTTAAGGTTTCGCTATCATTTCCAATCTCCTCATCTCTCAAGTGTGTATGGGACGTGTTTGGATTAGGCTCGCTTCTCTTATGAGAAAATACCCTTTTGAACAGTTCAAACGACTCTTATTGGAAAAATTCATTTCATTTCATCAAGATTTATCCTTCAAAGGGATTTTATGATGCACCATACATGTGTAATTCATGTTCAGACAATCTCATGTTTTAAAACATGAATGTCAATGAAGTAAGAATTCTATGTCTTTTTAGATGTGAGAATCAAATTAATTCTGAAAGTTTTTAATCTCCAATGAATTGGGAAAAGGGATACTTACCTGCCCATCGAGGCTGGAGATCCTGGAAATATAAAAGGGATATGTCATCGTATATTCTAAAAATTTACAAAAATTGGAACGATACATCTTACCCTTGGTCATATGCTCCAACGAGTGTACAAGGGTTGTGAAAATCTGCACTTCACATAGTAACACAAGATTGTTAGGTGTTCTAAAGTTCTTTCGACTTCTTGGTTTTTGGAGAAAAATGAAACTTACATGTCTGCCCTGATGGCGAGCTCCTGCCAAGGATAAATATTAAGCATTATTTTGGGTTTCCAAATTCAAAACAAATTGGGACGATACTACTTTACTCTTGATTTGAATTCCATTCTGCATGCCAATGTGCAGATTGTAGAAGCCGGCCCTCAAGCTTGTGGCCATGATTTCTTCGTCTGGTTGGGCAACGAATCCACCTCGAGGATTTACGTCGGAGGAGATTCATTCATCTTTTTGGGCGTGTTTCATGCACTGTTATGTTATTTGAATGCATGGCTTCTTGGGCGCCTCGTCTCTGTTCATCACCTGAGAGGAAAATGAGAGAACATTATCCCCGCATCTGATTGAAAATCATTTAGGAACGATACGTTCTTTTTACCAAATGGGTGGCTCCGCGGCCAAATGCGTTTTACATTGAAAGGATGGATTCCATTACGCTCTGCGGATGATAACTATCGCTTCAAGGACTTGCCCCACGGATTAAACGATGAATTTGATGTCTTCGGCTTCGACATGCTTTCCGGATGTAGGAATGGTTTGCCCCCATTTTCAGTGGAGATGGGTTTTGTCGAGTGGGCAACATCAAAAACTCATCCTAGATTTGGCTTTAGTCGAAGGTTGAAATCCCGACCTTGGATAAGCGAATCATGATTCATCTCCTTCTGCTTCGGATTTGTCATTTGCATGCTTCACATTTTACAATACCAACTTCGCCGCTTGATGAAAATGAATCGATGATTTTCGAATTGCCCCAAGTTCTATAGTCATCTGCGTCGAATCTCTTTGAACTTCATCGGGTGATAGACCAACTGATAAAATGATTTTTCAATCCCGAGATCGAACTCCTGACGTTTCGTACCACTTCCATTTCACTGACTACCAGGACACAGCACTATTGGCGTCCCTAACTGGTTCGTTTTTTGTTATAAAATTCTTGAAGCAGTTAGCGACCCCCATCGAGAATGAAACAAGCTCAATTTAGAGTTCATAACGACTAAAGGTCCCTTAGAACGATACAGAGCTAACCGTCTTTGAGCTCGCTCGGGCTTTTGCTCGCATTTTCCTATGTGAAGCCTTTAAATGTTTTTCTTCGTGGCGTTCAATTGATTCGCCTCGACTCTAATCTAACAAGGGATTGTCGCACTCAAGCATGATGATGCTCGCAGGTAGTACTGATCGCTGCCCCAGATTAACTCTAGGCATTAAGGAAGATTATCTTGCATGGAAGACTTTATGACAGAAAGATTAATGATACATCCAGTCACATGTGCCTAGTTCCCTTGAGGATTCTCGGTGATCAGCCAGTTACACCATGAATCAGACATATAATCGTCATTTTGGATCATAACTTCATAAGTCCATCAGTTTTAAACTGATCGATCCAGATATGGAGCTCCTCATCAAGGAAATCTTTTGATTCTTCGAGCAACTGATATTCGGGTTGACCATCATCGCTTGGCGTTGAAGGATTCCTGTTTCTGTTGTGAGCGATCTGATTCTTCGAGCTAGAACCTTCGTCGTTGCTCGAGATTATAAGAGGATAATTGATCGGTTCACTATCAAAAGCACCTTCCATTTGGGAATGGAAGAAACAAAAATCCTCAGAGCATCCGCCCGCTTGATCTTCCGAAATCATATGCCCAAGCCGGGCAGATCTTTGAACACTAGGCGCAATATGTTGATCGGGGATAGGAAGAGCACTAGCGAAAAGTTGCTGCTCAAACCAAGGAGTTCGTACCTGCTGCACTTGTGGCATATACTCTTGAGGGGTGCTGAGATGATTCAGGGGAATATTCTGATTAGCGCCCAAGTAGTCAATGGTGCTGCTACCAGCTTGGTCGGTGCCTAGATTCGACAGGGTATTTCTTACTTCAGGGGCATTGTAGTTATAGCCATGCCTAGTGTTTAGGCACAAGTTGAGTTCTTTCAGGTTCAGTGCTGTGTGGCGCTGTCTTAGCGCCCTTCTGTAGCTCTTGAGGTGACTCGCGACTCCATCTTTAGTGAGTCCTGGTATGTTCATGATCTCAAGTATGCGCGTTGGATATGCTGAGTTGATCCCTAGTTGCTGAACCGCACTAAGGAACTTGAGATGAAGCTCGGGGGACCAATTGACCCTCGTCTTCTTGCGACCCGGAACAGTGTTGACAACTTGGCTATTGCTCTCTGGCCTATTTCCAGTAGGATTTGATCGAGCCGGAAATTGTTGTGGAGGGAATTCATCAGCTTTGGATTGGTCGGTCGTGATAGTAAGCTCATCGTTAAGGAAACTCCAATCATGGTGACGCATATCACATCCTTTAGAAGGCATCGGTATTGACTTCGTAGAATTGATTTGTTCATGCATATCTCCAACAAAATCCGATTGTATCGAAGATGGTTCGAGGGAGTGGGGTGGTGAATGAGCATTTTCAATCCTCATATAAGGCTTATCAAGGAACATTTCGCCGAGAGTGATAGGGCCACCGCAATTAAGGCAAGCGATAGTGCTGGGAGCTTTCTTATACCTCATGTTCTCCGCTCGAAGCTTTTCGTTTTCCTCCTTTAGAATCGCAAGTTCTTGACGTCTGTGTTGAGCCCTCAATTTGGCTCGCTTATTTTGAAACCAAAACTTGACCCTCAAAGGTTTCATCCCTAGCTTCTGGCCCAATTCATTTCTTTGTTTCATGTTCGGGAGAGGGCATTCACTAAAGAAAGCTTCAAGCTCTTGGATTTCATTCTGAGTGTGGCACTGGCGACGTTTCCTTTTCCGGGATTGACCATCGCTGCTGCTGTTGTCGTCGCTGCTGAGATCTTGAACTTCGTTGCCGAAAGGGTTGGGTTCTGTGGTTCTGGTACCAGACGCCATCCTAGAATCTTCGAGATCTCTCAGTAGTTCATTTTCTGAGATTTTTGGATCAGTCGCCTCTAGCAACTGATGGTAACCCTCAAACATGTTGGATCGAAAAATGTTCGATCAATTTTTGCTCGCTCAGGGTTCTCTACTCTCTCATGTATGCTCACTCTCTCTAAATTTTCTTTTGAGTGGTTCTGTATGCCCATGAAACGTTCTTTAAACATGGATGAAGATCATCAGGCAAGCGTTGCTCCCAAGATTTCGTATTTCCCGCTTTGTCGTCTTCTTTCTTCTTTTCAACGTGGAGGGACACCAAATCGATTTCCTTTTCTCGATATCCATGTCTGTCTCCCACTTATTTTCAAAAAGGTGGAACTACGCTCGCCTCCCGCTCAGTTTTTTAATATGATGGGACCGCCAAATCCTTTCGCAACTTTTTTCGATAGTTGCGCTTAACTCCCGTTCAATTTTAATATGGTGACACCGACATATCTTTTTACAACTTTTTTAGGTTTATCAAGCCTGAAATCGCGGACTGGGATAGATCTGATGGTTCACCGAAAGAGCCACCATTGCTTTACCCAATTAACTTGGCTCCACGAGCATTATTGCTATGCCTTTCTTCATTCTCGAGTTGCTATAAAAGGAGGAGTTAATGCAGAGAAGATTAACACTCTTACATAATTGTCTTTTCGTATTTTAATCACTCTACCACACTCATCTTCTTCTCCCTCACTCCAACGAAAATGACCTCCTCTCCTATTCGCGCTTTCTCGGCCGAAATTTTGGCCCAGTGGGAAAAACTCTATAACCTCCTCGGTCGAGGCTATGCTCATATAGCCGATCACCCAGAAACTGAAGATGAAATCCGTATTTTGCTCGTGGAAATAGACACCACCTCCATCTGACAAAAACCGTATGACTTAAGTTTTAATCGTGAAATGTGCATTTTGATGCTGGAGGTTATCCAAAGCATTCTTGCAACATGCAAATGTGATCACAAATCCTTTGCGTGGAAAATCTAGATCAACAGTTTGAAAATTCCAAAAAGAGTTTGTTCAAAACATCAATCGGAATATTTCTCGACAAGAAGGTCTTCTCGCCTGTTTTGAGATAGTGGTTTTTATATGGGATGCACTCAATTCCTGTCGCGACCCTCTTGAGGTTGTCGGGCTCTCGAGGGCTAATGGGCCGTCCTGTCTGGTCGGACGCGGGCCTCTCCCAAGGCCCATTACCCAAATCGCAACGGAGGTATGCGTGATCGACTTTCAGTGTGGTCTAGTGACATGTGCTAAGTGTGCATGCCATGGAGTCGCCACCAATCATTTTTTTCAGAGTGTGATTGGACCACCCAATCGAATAGTTGGGAGTTTCTATTCAATTCTGCGAGAACCAGAGAAATGGTTTCGGGGACTTAGTTACACCAACTGTCAGAGTTGACGCCCTTTCGGTACCTAAGTTGACTGAATTTTCTAACCTGAGATTCATGCGGATGAGTAAGGTATGAACCCTAAATCTAAAAATTCATGCAGATAGGAGTGATTATCCTAGCAATCACAATCAGTAATAAAATGCGCAACTCAAGGAATCTAGATATGCAAATAAATCACATGACATTCCTAGTAAGGCCCTATTTATCAATCACAGCTCAAGAATGATTTAGCTGTCCTAGCCATTCTACACACGATCTAACCTAAGAAAAGCATTAGGAAGCATCGAAGGAGTTCGAGAGTACTCACATGGGGTTCGCCGTGCCCTGATTTGGTCTTGGACGAGCTATCGAGCTCATGCCGACCCGATTATATTTAGGGATCCACTCGGCGTTTTACATCATGAAATCATGTGAAACAAAAACGAAAATATTCAGCAAGGGGAATTTATTGTAGATGGTGGTCGATCTAATTGGACGTCAAGACTAAAAAATATGTAGAAATTTACAAATTAAAATACTCGAATGACATTTTTTTGCCAAATTCAACTCTATGCGTCGTGAAGAAATACATGCAATTGAACTTGAATTTTGACTATTTATGAGTTCAAAATGAAAAGGAAATTAAAATAAAAATATTGACTATTTTTCTATATTTTTACAACATCGAACGCTATTTTTCTTCATTTTTCATGTATTTTTCTATTTTTGGAAAATATTAAAAAATATGACAAATTATTTTTTTTTATCAAAAATGGTTCCTTTAGCTTGGTCAAGGCTACCAAAGATGATTTTTTAATTTTTTTTAACTTTTTATAGATTTTTTTATGAATTTTTAAAAAATAAACTATGAAAGACTGATCAAAAATCAGGTGTCAACAATTCCCTACTAACATGTGCCTAGGTTTTAGGCTCATTCGCAGCGCATACATTTTGATCGGTCGGGAGGTCTTCCACGGGGCCGTAATGTTGGGCTTGGATATTGGTTTTCAAGGGGGACTCATTTTTGAGTCAAAGCTATTGAACGAAAGTTTTCACCATCTGCTTCGGGTTTACAAGTCAAGAACCCTGCAAAATGAGAAAGAAATAGTCTTGCTCGTACCTCTTCGAGCTAAGCTATATGTTAACCCAAGTGTCTTAGTCAGAGAAGGCTGTTTCAGGGTTATGATGTTGGTAGGATTGGGGACCGAAAAAAAAGCTTGTTTTTGGCCCAGAATTTATGAGGGGTTTGACATTGGTGACCATTGCTGATTTGCCTCCTGTCATTTCCTTTCTGCATCTTTAGTCTTTGAGGTGCACAACAGATTTTGAGGTGTGCACCAGCTCTTTAGAGAGCGTCTCTTGTGGTATTAAGAGGTTGACAACTCTTTCTGTGTTTTTGCTCCACGCTTGACATCATTTGGAGGAGCGGCCTCTTTGATCCGACTCCTTCTAGGCCTTTTCTTTCTTTTCCCATCCGGCTTCATTGCAGATCAATCAAACAACTTACACGAGCATCGGCCTTGCTTTTACCAGGCACTTTGCTTTTTCTCGATGCTGTGGATTTTTCTCATTCATTTTTGAAATCCCACTTTTTCTCATCTTCATGGGATCGTGTTAGACATATGTCTGAAAGTCTAAACATCTTTAAATATCAGCCCGGGAATCTTCTTCGTAATCCCTGAGTCTTGAACTCTTCCATTTTTGAAGTGGTGCTGCATCCGTCTTGGAATGATCACCAATGGGTTTATGAAATGAATTTACGGGCTCAACTTGGCTATGCAAAGGATATGGTGTGTGGGATAGAGAAATGAATGCTTCTCATCATCCTATGGCATTTGGATTACCATATAAACAACACACAAAGATTGATGTTAGTCCGAGCAAGAAAATTTCTAACCATTTTCTCCAGATGTTGCTGGACTCACCTCCATTTCGCCCCAATGTGGGGTGGTTCTTGACAGGGTTGAGAATGAATACCGCCGTTCGAAGGGGTTGTCAATGGTCACCTGTAGTATTTGGGGATATGAAACGAATGCCTCCGTCATCCCAATCCATGTAATTGTTGCGAATAATCCCTACTTTCGTAGGTCCAGATTTTGCTATCTAATCCGCTCCACTTCTCTCCAGTGTGTGTAGGACGTGTTTGGACTAGGCTTTGCCTCTTGTCTTTTGAGAAAACGTCCTTTTGAAAGTTTTGAACTTTTGATTGGAAAAAATCTCTTTCATTTTCTCCAAAAATTTTACCCGTCAAGGGGATTTTATGATGCACCATGCATGTTCTTATTCATGTTCAGACAACCTCCTGTTTTAAAATATGAATGCCAATGAAGTTTGAATTCTATGTCTTTTATAGACATTAGATTCTGAAAACTTTTCTTTTTCTCTCTGTTTTTTATTTAACATCTTCAATTGATTGGGGAAAGGGACACTTACCTGTCCCCCGCAGCTGGAGATCCCTGAAAATGCGGAAGAAACATGTTATTGTACGTTCACGATTTTTTCAAAAAATTAGAACGATACAATTTACCCTTGGTCGTGTGCCCCTACGAGTGCACACAGGTTGTGAAAATCTGTCCTCCTTGATGGTGAGTCTCTATCAAGGATAAATAACAAGTGTTAACTCATATTCCCAAATTGAAGACAAATTGGGACGATACAACTTTACTATTGGTTCTCATCCCGTTCTGACGTCGCGTATTGATATGAACCACGTCTATCAAATCCGCTTATCCATGCTTGGAATATTTGCAATATCAATGGTTCAGCTGCCCCTGGTTGGGCAACGTCTATTTTGTTATTTGAACAGATGGCTCCTTGAGTGATTTATCCACGTTTATCACCAAATGGGAGGCTTCGTGACCAAACGTATTTCGTGCTGAACGGGGTAGATCCCATTATGCTCCGCGGGTGATAGTCATCGTTCATGGAATTTGCTCCACGGATTAAGTGATTAATCCATGGCCCTTGGCTCGAAGACGTTCAAAGGGTAATGTTGACACTCAGAGCGGTTAGTTTTCAGCGTTAATTAAAATGTTCCCGCGGGAGCTTTACAACGAGATCCGTAACACATTCATTCGACGTATTCACCTCTCACTCTCCTGGGCCTTCTAATGATTTAGCACACGAGCTTCGAACCAGATGTCCGGTCGCCGGTACCGGTCACGACTGCGAAGATGCATTTGTTCCAAAATGCTTGACCCATAGGCTGAATTGCTCATTCAGGAGATCGTCCGACCGCTCGAGTCATCCAAGTTGAGCATCCTTAATTGCTGGTGACGGACTTCTCCCATTTTCGACATGAACAACCTGGTTCCTCGGTTTATGCGTGATCCACATGCCGAGTTGCTCACTGAGGGACTCGCTTGAAATTTCAAGCCATTGACGCCCAAGTCGGGCATCCTCAACCGTTGGCGATGGGTTCCTCACACTACTTTCGACATGAACAACCTCACTTCGCGAGTTGGTACTTTCATCGTTGTCCAGTAGGTTTGTACCCAATGCTGGATTCGCCGTAGGAATAACACTAACGATCGGTTGGTGCTCAAATTGGGGAGTCCATACCTGCTGAAATTGTTGTATATACTCTTGAGGAGTACCAGGGTAACTCAGGGGGGAATTCAGCCGATCGAACCAAGAATAGATGTTTTCAAGGAGATCGTCTGAACCATCGAGCGACTGACACTCAGGTTGAGTATTGTCGACTACTGGAGAGGGAATCTTTTCGCCATTTTCGTCATGGACCATCTGATTCTTCGAGCCGGAATCTCCGTAATCGTCTCGCAAGATTGTACGTGCATCTCCTGCCAATGTTAGATCCGCTGTAGGACTAGCATTAACGGCCAGTCGGTGCTCAGACTGGGGAGTCCCGATTTGCTGAAATTGCGGTACATACTCCTGAGGAGTACTAGGATAATCCAGGGGAGTACTCTGATTGATGCCTGAACAATCGACCGTGTAATTGTCAGTCCCATCGGTGTTAAGAGGTGATTGGATGCTTCTTGCTGCATGAGGATTGCGATCACAACCATGCTCATCGTTTAAACTTGAACTGCCTCTATCTTGGTCTAGTGCCACTCGTCCATCTCTCAGTAGTCTTTTGTAGCACCAAAGGTGGTTCCTGACTTTATTTCTATCCAGTTCCGGCATGTTCATGATCTTGAGTATGCGCGATGGGCGAGCCAAACTGATCCCTAACTGTTGAACTGCATCAACAAATTTGCTATGAAGCTCCGAGGTCCAATAAAACCTTGTTTTCTTGCTAGCCGAAGTAGGGTTGGCAACTCGGCGGCTACTCTTCGCGGAATCTGGTCGTGTTGAACCGCCTCTATCTTGATCTAGCGACGCTCGTCCATCTCTCAGTAGTTTCTTGTAGCGCCAAAGGTGATTCTTGACCATATTTTTAGTCAGTCCCGGCACGTTCATGATTTCGAGTATGCGCAATGGGCAAGCAAAACTGATCCCTAACTGTTGAACTGCATCAACAAATTTACTATGAAACTCCGGGGTCCAACGAAATCTTATTTTCTTGCTAGCCGAAGTGGTGTCAGCAACTTGGCGGTTACTCTTCTCGGAATCTGGTCGTGTTGGAGGTTGCTCTGGAGGGGATTTAGTGGTCTCAGATCGGCTGGTCATGATGGTGAGTTCATCATTGAGCGGACCCGACTTGTCATGACGCATGTTCCCTTCCACAATGGGCGTCGACTTTGACCTTATAGCACTAGTTTCCTCTTGTAGATCCTCGGCGGTACCCGCCTGTTCCGAAAGATGTTGCGAAGGGCATTGCAACAAATGAGCATTACAAACCCCCAGATCTGGCTCTTCAGTGAGTACTCCGTCCGTGGGAACAGGGTTACCGCACTCAAGGCAAATAGAGATGCTTAGAGCTTTTTTGTACTGAATATTTTTTATTCGAAGCTTTTCATTTTCCTCCCTTACAATCGCTAACTCGTGCCGATCGCGTTGCTGCTTCAGCCGGGTTCGTTTGTTTTGAAACCAACACTTGACCTTCCGAGGCTCCCACCCTATCTCCTGGCCCATTTTGATTTTCTGTTCCATGTCCGGATAGGGGTATTCCCTGAAAAACAATTCGAGTTTATGGACTTGACCTGAAGTGTTGCGTTGGAGATATTCCCCTTTCTGACGCTGATCACCGTCGCGGGTACTGTTCTCGTTAACCAAGCCGCGGGTTTCATCATTAAAAGGATCGGTCTCCATGGCCCTCGTGTCAGGTTCGGTCCTGAGATCTTCAAACTCTTCCAGCAGCTCAAGCTCGGAGACCTCCAAGTCTGGCGCTTCCAGTAAATGACAGAATCCCTTGAACATTTTGACCGGAATATCACTGTTTGATTTTCCGTTAACTCAGCTTTCTTTGTTCCTCCTTGGATCTTCACTTTCTCTGCAAATTCTGAGAGGTTAAAGGAGCCGGATCACCGTTCTTCGATCAAAGGTGATGGCTACCCGACGAGCGCTCTTCTCAATGTTTCGAGATTCCCACTTCGTCCTTTTGTGATGGCTACCTGACGAGCGCTCTTCTCAAGGCTTCGTAATTCCCACTTCGTCTTTTGTGATGGCTACTTGACGAGCGTTCTTCTCAAGGCTTCGTAATTCCCACTTTGTCTTTTTTTTGCTATTTTCTACGTGAACGGAGCCTGAAGATCTCTTGCGTTGATTTCGCTTTGTCGAGCACTACGCTTGTCCCCCTGGCCCAGTCTCTAGAGTAACAAGCCTGCCCACCTTTCGGCGCCATTATGTTTCGTAAAACCCGAGATCACAGGACGGTGGTGGATTCGTGACTCATCGGGGATGCATTAACGAAACCCGCTTGGCTCTACTGCACATAAAATATTATTACCACTTCTCCCTGTTTACTCGAGCATTTATAAGGTGATAGATTGATGTCAAGAAGATTAACACTTTAGCCTTATCAGACTCAGCCTCTCAAACACTCTTCACATTCTCACTCTCCTCTCCGTCATTCCATCGCATATGGATTCCTCCTCTGTGCCTGCTGCCTTAGCTGAAACTTAGACCCAATGGGAGAGATTTTACCATCTCTTGGGTAGAGGTTATGGCTACATAAACAATCATCCTGAAGCTGCGGTTGAAGTTCGTACTCTGATTCCGGCCCTGGATACTGTGTGTATTGAAGGTACGAAACTGCAAAGGGAGTTTGTGATCTTCCCAACTCTCTTCAACAATTTCCTGCAGGCTTATGAAGTTGCTAGCCGGGAGGTCACTTTGGCTGGTATCGTGCGAGCCCGTTATCAGGACCGAGCTGAGTCCTTGATGTTGGCCACGCTGACGGCCGATAACCATAAAAGGGCTGTTGAATACGCCCACGCCCAGGTTTCGATGCTGGTCCGTGAGAGGGACAACTTGGTGGAGCGTCTGGCTCTTTTTGACACCGCCTTTGAGCAAGACCAGCACAACTTCGTGCTGAGGTTCCAGTGTGCCTGGTTGGAGGAAAGTATTGAAGACCTGAGCATGGATATAGCTCGCGGGAGGGTGCTGGCTCATGACTTAGAGCTTGAGTTCGAGTACTATGACACCAAGGTGAACGAACTTAAGGAGAAATGTCGTCTCCTTTTCTTCAAGCTTGTAGACCTCGATTCCCGGAGTGTGGGTTGTAAGCAAGGCATGGATAGCATGGAGAGTCAGTTAAGCTTTTTTGTGATGCTTGTCAAAACTCACTTTGGGTTTACTGCTCCCCCTCAGTGATCCACTTGTAAACTTTCCTGCT
The DNA here is from genome assembly GCA_021437785.1 of Rhodomyrtus psidioides. Taxonomy (NCBI): domain Eukaryota; kingdom Viridiplantae; phylum Streptophyta; class Magnoliopsida; order Myrtales; family Myrtaceae; genus Rhodomyrtus; species Rhodomyrtus psidioides. The sequence continues at coordinate 15,856,239 of JAILYB010000002.1, forward strand.
GAATGAAATAAATGCGAGTTTGTTTATATATGCTCTTTCATTCTGCATTGTTGACTAGCCAAGAAAGGTTTTTGCTTTCGGATCTACGCGACTCCTTTTTCGCCTGTGTCAACAGATTGACTACGCATCATTCTCACAGCCCGACGCTTTATATTTGATTGACTTGAATGCCTCGTGAGAAATAGATTTGTAGTTGCTCGAAACTTAAAGATTGCCCCTGATTTTGCGGTCATTGCGTTTGGGGCCGCTAGTAATCTTTCACTTTCGAGCTCGATCCCATTCTGCTAGTAACTCGTGCTATCAATTCTGCCTTCACGCGTCGGGGCTGATTTTACCTTGAACTTAATAACAAAGAATTACCGTATACACACGAGATGACGTTTGCGAAAAACATTATGCAAAATCAACTCTAGCTATTGAAGAAACAAACGCATGCACCGATGAGAACTTTACAATAGGAGATACATCCTTCTCGCGTACATCCCCTTCTTTCTTTGGGCATGTCCAATGACTAACCAATCTGGCCTCAGCTTAGGTGTGCCATTACCAACTGCAGATCATGGTTGCCAACCTTTAATAGCTTCCAACTGATCGAACCAGGTATCAAGTCCTTCATCGAAGAAATCACCCGACCCCTCGAACGATTGATGTGTAGGTTGAGCTGCATCGCCCGACGGGTTCTTCGAACTAGAACCTCCATCTTTGTCTGGGATTATAAGAGGAGATTTGATCGATTGACTACCACAAGCATCTCCCACTTGGGGATTAGGGAAATAAGAATGCTCCAAGCATTCTCCCATTAGATCATCTGAAGCCACATGCTCTGATTGGGCAAACCCTTGAGCACTGGGCGTGGTGGGCTGATCTGCGACAGGATGAACACTGACTAGCTGCTGCTCGGACGGAGGAGTGCTTACTCGTTGCACTTGTGATGCGTGTTCTTGAGGAATATTGAAATGACTCGCGAGGATATCCTGATCAAATCCCCAATAGTCGTCCAGATTCGACCGGGCCTCATTTGTCATAAGGGTGCTGGGTTCGCAGCTGAGTCTATTGCTCGGATTCAGTTCTGCATAACGCTGTCCTAACGCCCTTCTGTAGCAACCAAGGTGATTCGCGACTAATTGCTTGGTAAGTCCCGGTACGTTCATGACCCTAAGTATGCTTGTCGGACCTATGAAGTCGAGTCCTATCTGTCGAACTGCGTCCAAGAACTTGAGATGAAGCTCCGGGGGCCAAGTGAATTTCTTCTTCTCGTCGTCCAGAGTGGCGTAGATAGCCTGCCGACTAACCTCTAACTCTTCTTGAACCGTATCTGATCTTACCGGAAGCTGTTGTGGAGGAGATTCATGGGCTTCGATGAGGTGACTCCGATCATAACGACACGTACCTTCTTCCTCCGAAGACACTGGTATAATTTCTGTAGGATCGATCTGCTCATGCGCGCCATTAGCAGGATCTGATTGTACCGGAGATGGCTCAAGGGAGCAGGGGGATAAATGAGCACCTTCCATCTTCGTAGAAGGCTTACCGGGGAACAATTTACTGAGGGAGGTAGGGCCACCGCAGTCAGGGCAGGTAATAGTACTGAGGATTTTCTCATACCACATGTTTTCCATTTGAAGGTTTTGGTTCTGCTCTTTTAGGGCCGTGATCTCCTTACGCCTGTGTTGGACACCTAGTCTGAAACGTCTATTCTGAAACCAAAAATGGATTCTCATAGGATTCATTCCCAGCTTCCGGCCCAATTCAATCTTTTGTTCCTCGTTTGGGCAAGGGCATTCATCGAAGAAAGCTTCAAGCTCCTGGATTTCTTTCCGAGCGTAGCGCTGGCGACTTTTTCTTTTCCGGGGTTGAGTGTCGTGGCCACTGCCGTCGTCACCACTGCGATCTTGATGTTCGTCACGGGCAATGTTGAGTTCCATGGCTTTGATGTCGAATTTGATTCTAGAGAATTTGAGGTCTTCCAACGAACTCGTCACTCGGGGTTCTCTGTTCTCTTTTGTATACTCGCTCTTTCGATTTGTTGCCTCATTTTCCTCGAAAGCTAGGTCTGTTCAGCGTTCTGTTTTTGAAACGACGGAACTGTTTGCCTCTTGCTCAGCTTTCCGACACGAAGGGGTAACCAAATCCTTCCGCGGCTTCTTCGATAGTAGCGCTCGCCTTTCACTTTTCCTCGATAGTCATGCCTGTTCAGCACTGTCTTCTCTTTTTAAGTGGCCGAGCTGTTCACTCGCCGCCCAGCTTTATGCGTGATGGAACAACACAATTCTTTCGCGGCTTCTTCGATAGTTGCGCTCGCCTTTCACTTTTCCTCAATAGTCATGCCTGTTCAGCACTGTCTTCTCTTTTTAAGTGGCCGAGCTGTTCACTTGCCGCCCAGCTTTATGCGCGATGGAACAACACAATTCTTTCGCGGCTTCTTCGATAGTTGCGCTCGCCTCCCTCCCAGCTTTAATAATGGCGAGACCGAATTTGTCAGGCCTGAAATTGCGGACCAGGACATGTCTGATGATTCACGGGAGGAGCAGCCCTCGCTTTACATTAATTAACCCGGCTCCGCAAGCATTATTGCTGCAACTTTTCTCCACTCTCGAGACGCTATAAAATGCGGAGTTGGTGTTTGGGGGATTAACGCTCTCACATAATTTGCTTCCATCTTCAAATCGCTCCATTACACACCTCTCTGTCGAAAATGGCCTCTTCCCATGTTCCCACTTTCCCAGCTGAAACTTTGGCTCGATGGGAAGAGTTCTATAACCTCTTGGGTCGAGGCTACGCTCACATAGCTGATCATCCCGAAACCGAGGATGAAATCCGAGTCATGTTCGGGGACCTGGACATCACCTCCATCGAGGGTACTGCGCTGGGGAGGGAATACAGAATTTTTCCAACGCTCTTTACAAACTCTTTGGAGGTCTACCGCGCTGCTCACCGGGGACTTACCGTGGCTCGTGTCCTGCGAGCCCGTTATGAGGATCAGTCCGACCGCCTAGCGTTGGCTGACTACCTGACCGATAGTCACAAAAAGGCTGTTGAGTTCGCCAAAGAGCGGGTTTCGACATTGCTACGCGAGAGGAGGAATCTGGTGGAGGACTTAGCCCTATCTCTGGCTACCTATGAGCGCGATCGACGTAACGCCCTGCTAAGGAACCGAAGCGAGTGGCTGGAAGAAAGGCTCAACGGCATAAATGAGGATATAACTCGTGAGAATGGACTTGTTCGGGACTTGGAAGCAGTCGCCGAAGATCATGAGACTCAGGTTGTTGCAGTCAATGATGAACGCAAACGCCTTCACCTCAGGCTTGCGGACCATGATACGCGGAGTGGCGCGTATAAACAAAGCATCCATAACCTGGAGGGCCAGCTGGGCTCCTTTGTGTCGTTGATTAGGGCTCACTTCTGCTTTACTTTTCCACCCCAATGCATTGTATGATCTGGTTTGGGCAAGAATGAATGAAAGCCCCCGTGTTTGTTTTAGCTTTTATATGATCCATTTCTTCGAGCATCCGGACATCTTAGACTTGGATGAGCTGATCCATAATAAGTCGAGTAGATGTGTTCTGATTTTCTAACTCGCTCATGATCAGATGAAAGAATAGCCTCAGACTTATCCAGGAAAAGATTTCTCTCTATTACCTATTTTTTTACCTGCAAATGAAACGACCGAATCAGAAGGAATAATTTGAAAAAGAAAGCATAAACCCCTTTCAATCTTATGCTTGCTCGTGATTAATAAAGACAAAAACTTTTACAAGGATAATCTTGTGCGAAAAGTTTTTATCAATATTCCTCGAAGGAAAGCATACTATTGAAAGGAATGTAATTCACGATAATCGCTTTTGACTAACGACGCGTTTTAAATTTAATTGAAGATACGGCATCCAAATCAAAGCCGTTTTGTTAAGAACGAGGGCAATTTGGACATCTATCTCGTCATTAAATTCGAAACAATGCCGGTACTCTTGATCAATTATCGTGGATTACCAGTGGCGTAGCACATGCATGAACCGATTCAAGTGTATAATTCCTTCTAGCGAAATTGGGGTTGGATTACCCTATACGACCAAAAGGTCGTGCAAGACTTCCAATTTTAATTTCCTCTAAAGGAATTATAAACTTGACTTGGGAGTATTCGGATGATTAGAGAAAATGCCACTATCACATTCCCATGACCCGTCAAAAGAAACACAACCAAGCTCCATCTGAATGTATACACCAATAGATCCCTAATACAATCACTCTAAGGGGTGAGATAGAGAAAACTTCGATAAAAATAAACCCTATACAAGAGGATTAGTAATGGAAAATAAAACAAAGGAATGTGATCCTAACGTTCAAGGATGCCCCAAGCTCGATCTGTGACTTCCGGATCACTTGCCCCAACTCGTCATCTTCATTGGACGATATCTCAATAATGTCCATAGTAGGCTCCTTTGTTGCTCACTCGGTGTTCGCCATGGGATATCATCCTCCTCGTCTTCTATCAAGGACGTTTGGGAAAAACACACATATCTATCCTTGAAATGGCATTTAATCTAATCACCAGAATGCAATGAATGAAATGCCTATATTTATATGAACTGTAACAGATTTGAGGGATAGAGAGTCTTACCAACCAAACTCGTCGACTTATGTGCGGTTTTAGGTGTACCAACCGCCCAAAGACATGCGCATGAGACAAGTGATGGTAAACTTCTAAAAATCAGAGGGTTTGGCACCTAAGGTTAAGGTTCCCACCTCGAGTTCTAGAAAGAGCCGATTCCATTGCACAGCTATCGTTGCATTGGGACTCGATCCATAGTTCGAAGCGAGCGGAATTGAAAAGTGGATTACCCCGTGTTTTTCCTCACGGAGATTCCATTTTCAATTCCTTCTATTGTGTTCCTAAAGGCGGCGCCTGGGGTTTTAGGCGTGGTTGTGTGTGTCCATGTGTCGTGATCATCACAATGCAAGTCATGCACAACAGTTTATCAATCAGCGCTTCAAATCATCCACACAACATACATTCCTACGCCCAACCTGCATAAAACAAAGTTAATCACAGACTACCCCCCTTATTACTCCAATCTGCAAAAACATATAACACCTATCATAAGCGGACTTACGTCACCTTCACGAGCGCCTGCATGGTTAGAAAAATCACTCAGCGTTTTAATTACCACCTAAGTCCACTTGAGATCTAGAACCATAGGTTCTAGAACAAAGTCCCCAGCGGAGTCGCCAGCTGTCGCGACCCGTCCGGAAGCCGGACGCGGCTAATGGGTTACCGATCGCGGGCCTTGGATCGGCGCGGGCCCTCCCAGGCCTATACCAAATCGCGGCGGGAGTATTTTTCAAAGGATTCGACGATAAGAGTCGATCGCTTTCGACCTTCAGTTTGGTCGTGGTGGCATGTGCAAATTGTGCATGCATTTGGAGTCGCCACCGGTCTTTCTTGGAGGGTAGACCGGAAACCTTATTGACCGGTTGGGAGAGATCGATCAATTCTGCGGAACCAGAGATTTTGAGTTCGGGGACTTGGTTACGTTGATATCATTACCAACGCCCTTTCGGTACCTAACGCGAGTGATTTTCCCTAACTAGGATTTCATGCAAGCGCAATTTTGGGTGAGGTAGGTTTGCTTCAGGGTTTCATACAAATAGGAAGACTATTCCTATCAATCACAATCAATTTAAATGAAAGCGCAGTCAAGTGCATAAATAAATCATATCAACGCACGTCAATTCACATCACATGGCCTCCTAGTATAGCCATAAGGGCTTAGGGAAGACATGATTTAGGACCGAGGTAAAATGGGAAGATTTGGAGGCGATTTAGCCCGAAGGGCAAAATCGTCAATTTTTGGAAGACGATTCGCCCAAAGGGCGAAATCGTCATTTTTAAGAATGATCGGGTTCAAAACACCCGGGATGAGCCTTGGCCAATTGATTGTGGCCATTTCCTATTTTTTGAGATTTTTCTAGAATTTTTAGAATTTTTTTGGAGGACGGTTTGCCGGCAGGGCAAAACCATCATTTTTGGAAAGACCGGGGGTCAAAAGACCCGGAACAGGTCATGGCCAGTTGAATGTGGCCATTTCCTATTTTCTGGAATTTTTTTAGAATTTTTAGAATTTTTTTGAGTTTTTTTATGATTTTCTATTTTTTTTTATTGATTTTTGAATTTATTATAATTATTATTATTATTATTATTATTATTATTATTATTACTTAATTAAAACGATCGGATCTGGATAGGACTCTTGGGCCCGAGCCTGGATTAGACTGCTGGGCCCAATCCGAACCAAGAAGGAAGACTTGAATCAAGCCCAATTCACACAAGGAACCCAAGCCCACTTTCTTTTCTTTTAGGCTTACTAAACCAATTTGCCTAAGCCCAATCTATCTTCACCTAACACCAACGTAAGCCCAACTTTAGCCCGCAAGACCAAACCACATATCCAGCCCAACATGAAACTAAACTCTTACCTCACTATTCATTGTCTTCAACGCCGGACGTCGTTCCCCCATGAAAACAGGATCGAGCTCGCTGCCAGCTCACTCGGCTGAGGCCGAGCCCGTCGCAACCACTCCCTCATCTGTTCGGTTAGCTGCGAGATCTCTTCCATGAATACGAGAACCAACGCGGCCAACGCCGCCGCGCTCGGTTATCCACGACTCAGATCCGGTGAGTTCGAATCTTGCCAACCTCACCAATGCCGCTGCCCGAATACCCACGAGTCAAGCCTCCGTTCTGCCTGATCGTCGTACAGCCGCGCCGTTTGCCCAGCCCACCGTCCTCGTCGAACAGCCGCCGTCGCACGGTCAGCCCTGCGGCCCTTCAGCCGACGTCCTTATCAAACTCGACCAACACCATAAAGAATCCAGGTGATCACTGATTAATACCCGTTTGGGTTACTTCATTTTCACCCTCGCGAACGCCACCCCGGAGAAGTTGACCTCACGCAGAGTTCTTGGGAATTCATCAAGGACTCTCGGTTGATAAGAAGGTGGATACTCTCAGTTTTGAGAGCGAAATGAGGGTTCCATCAGAGTTCATGAGGGGTCTCAGGAACAAAATGAAATAATGAAAAAAAAAGAGTCAGAAGAACACTACGCTCCGATCGAAAAGTGAACGAAGCAGGCCAAGAAGAAGAACTCGGCCAGCGGGTCCCCATAGCTAGTTTGAGGAGCTCGGGCCAGATCATTCGGGAAGCCTGGCGGTCATCGAAGTCGGCCTCCATTCGGCGTCATTTGATGTCAGTCTAAAGGATGTGGTGGAACACGAGCAGATCCTAGTGACCGCGCATGAGGCAAACTGGATCAGTGACAACGCGCGAGTTGGTCTCAGCGGCGGTGTCGAGGCGGCCAAACCAGTGGCCATATACAAGTAGTTCTCGACAGTAGTGATGAGCATGCAGAGCCGACGGCAACGACGCATGAGCAGGATCAACGGTGTGGCGACGTGGCGGCTGTCGAAGGATAACACTGTAACGGCTTCAAGCCGAGCAAGTCCGGCGATGGAATGCGCGTAGACCCACAGCCGATACGGCTAGTGACGACCCACTTGCAGGCGGCGCGACGGCATGCCATGATTAGAAGCTACCCACTGTTCATCATCTTCAACGTAAGACGCCCACTCCTCCCCCATAGGGGACGCAGAGCGAGTTGGAGTCGGCGACAGACAGAGGGATGGCTCTCGGAGACCGGTGGAGCGGCCGCTAAGTGGTGAGGGTGACTGCTGTTTCTTGATCGGCCAAGGAAGGTTGCGATGCTCCCATCTTCCCTTTTCCGCCTCCCTCCCTGAGCTCTCTCTCGAACATCTTTCAGTGATTCATGCACATCTCCTTCCCAATGACAGAATTCCAATTGTCTTCCTTCAAGTATATAGTAGAGTCGGTTCGATGGCTGGTGGATCGTGGCGACCACCGTCCCGCCGCCTCCAGCCAGCTGCTTCACAGTGGTCGGGATCTTCTGTGCCGTGATCGAGTCCAACCTCGCAGACGGCTTACCGCCATGAGGGTGGTCTTGCGGCTGCCGGAGGACCCCAGCATCGCGAGTATCTCCTCGGGGCAGACTACACCGCTGATGCCGTTGAGGATGGTCTCTCTCTTAGGCTGCTCCTGTGCCACCCAAGCAGGATTGCTTTTACCTTGTAAACCACCTCCTCGAACCTTTTTTTTTTTAGTATGGGATACCAGGTGCCTTGTATAAGGGACTGGGAACCGGTTTTTTTTAAACAAGGTAAGCGAGGACCGTTTCGTTGTTGTTGCCCGAAGGTCGCTCAGACATGCGTCTGACCGATGCTGCCGCAGTGTCCTCGCAATATGCTGGCCCCCTTGGGTCGTGCAAAGGAGGGGCATCGCCGAAAGGGAGGAGTGGTCCTGGGAAGGGATGGTTGCCAAAAATATAAAAAAACAAAAAGGAAGGAGAAGGCAGGGAGGAGGTGTGTTCGGGCGGGCTCCCATTCCTCTTTTTTTTTTGTTTATTCTTTCTTTTCTTGCGCGGTGGAGGACAAACCTGCTGTCCTCTACCTCTCCCAAGTCTCTTCTTTTTTTTATCACATCCCCCCATGATCCCATCCCCATAACAGAATTGTCACCTTTCCCTTTCTTTATCGCGCCGCACCCTCAACCTCCCTTTAGTGACTTTGTAAAAGGATTTCTGAAGTGCGGAACACTTTGATCGTGAGGATTCAAGGGTAGAGAGGATGCTTGCCATTCGGCAATTCAAATAAAATAAAATAAAATAAAATAAAATAAAGTAATAAAAATAAAAATAAAATATATATACATATATATATATATATATATATATATATATTTTCAATGAATTATTTTCGAAAATAAACTAGAAAAGACTGATCAAAATCCATGTGTCAACACTGCACATATATTTATTACTCTGAAAATGGTGAACACAAACCCACTCGCTTCGATACTTGACAAGAATTGTTTGACTAGACCCAATTTCACCGATTGGGTGAGGAATTTGAGAATTGTTCTCAATTCAGAAAAACTCGGGTATGTGCTTGATGAAAATATGCCAACCTCCTTTCCTGAGGGTGGGACCCAAGAGGAACGCATCACTTATGATAAATGGCATGATGATGACTTAAAAGTTAGGTCATATATGCTTGCTTCAATGAGTAATGAATTTCAAAAGAAGTATGAAGCAATGGAAGATGCTAGGTCGATCATATTGCACCTGAAGGAATTCTTTGATGAGAATGGTCGAACCTCTAGATATGAGATATCTAAGGCATTGTACCGTATGAGGATGGCTGAGGGATCATCAGTTAATGATCATGTCCTGAAAATGATCTGGCACATAGAAGAATTGGCTAGGCTGAATCTTGTCATGGACAATGATTTAGCTGTGGATTTGATCCTCCAATCTTTACCCGATTCCTTCTCTGGTTTTGTCCAAAACTTCCACTTGCATAAAATGGAGAAAACTCTATATGAGTTACATAGTATGCTGGTAGTTTATGAGAAGGAAATGCACAACACAAGGCCCAATGTAGTGGCTATAGCTAAGGCTTCTTCTGGAAAGAGTAAGACTGCTTTGAAGAAAAAGAAATGGAAGAGGCCTGTGAAAGCTGCTGTGCAACCAAAGCCCAAGATTGAAAAAAAGGAAATGTCATTACTGTGGTGTCATGGGGCACTGGAGGAGGAACTGTAAGAAGTACCTCGCAAGCTTGAAGGTCAAGTCCAAGAACCAACCTTCCGAAGGTATGGTGTCTATGCTTATTGAAACTAATCATATGATTAGTGCTGAATCTAGCTTATGGATTCTAGATTCTGCTGCAACCTCACATATTTGTATGTCCTTGCAGAATCTAGAAATAAGCAGGATGCTGGGGCGAAATGAGATTGTCCTAACATTTGCAAATGGGGAAAAAGTTGCTGCATTAGCTATAGGGACTTTTCGTTTATGTTTGCCTTCTGGACATGTTTTGGTTTTAAATAATTGTTTGCATTATGAGAATGCTGTTCGGAACATAATCTCTATACCTCATTTGGGTAAAGAGAATTATGAATTTTCTTTTGCTGATGATGTATGTTCTATTTATTATAATAGAACGTGTGTTGGTTCTGAATTATTAACTAATAATCTCTACACCATTACAATGTCCGGTAATGCGATTACCAATGTCAATAAGCAACATAGTTATGATGTAAATGCAATAACTTATGTTTGGCATCTCCGATTAGGTCATATTGGAGAAGATATGATTAACAAGTTGAGTAATGATGGATATATTAATCCAATTGGTTTTGAACCATACTCGACTTGTAATGCATGTCTTCTAGGAAAAATGACTAAAGCGCCCTTTGTAGGACATGGTACACGAGCTGCTGACATATTGGGATTGATACATACAGATGTATGTGGACCAATTAATGAAACTGCTAGGGGTGGTTATTCTTACTTCATTACCTTTACCGACGATCATTCGCGGTATGACTATTTGTACTTAATGAAGTATAAATCTGAATCCTTTGAAAAATTCAAGGAATTTAGGTCTGAAATTGAGAAACAAACAGGAAAGAGTATTAAGGCTCTTCGATCTGACCGAGGAGGTGAATACCTTAGTACTGAATTCTTGGACTATCTTAAAAATAATGGCATTTTATCACAATGGACACCTCCTGCAACTCCAGAACATAACGGTGTATCTGAAAGAAGAAATCGCACTTTATTAGATATGGTGCGATCCATGATGAGTTACACCGATTTACCTATATCCCTTTGGGGACATGCCTTTGAGACAGCTGCATATTTACTGAACAGAGTGCCTTCTAAGTCTGTTCCAACTACGCCTTATGAGATATGGTATAGTAGGAAACCAAGTCTTAATCATATCAAGATTTGGGGTTGTCCAGCTTTCGTGAAGAAGCTGAGAACAGAGAAATTAGAGGCTAGGTCTGAACAAGGTCGCTTCATTGGATATCCAAAAGAGACTCTTAGATATTATTTCTATTTTCATTCTGACCAAAGAGTTTCGGTCAGTAGGCATGCTTCGTTTCTAGAGAATCAGTTCATCCAGGAAGGTGGTGCTAGGAGAAAAATAGTCTTACAAGAAGAAAATAATGAAGTACCAAATAACCAAGTTCAGACACCGATCTCTGATTCAGTGGGAGCCTCTGATACACAACTTCTTAGGAGGAGTGCGAGAACGTCTCGTCTGCCTATTCGCTATAGAGACTCGGTTGAAGATATTGAACCACTATTCATTGTGAATGATAGTGATAACTGAGTGATCCTAGCACCTATGAGAAGGCGATGTCGGACATCGATTCTGGCAAATGGCTAGAAGCCATGAAATTCGAAATAGATTCAATGTATTCCAATGATGTTTGGACTCTAGTTGATCTGCCTGATGGTATTGTACCAATTGGGTGTAAATGGATCTTCAAGAGGAAGATGAACACTGATGGTCAGATTGGAACTTACAAAGCACGGTTAGTGGCGAAAGGATATCGTTAAAGGAAGGGATCGATTATGAAGAAACTTTCTCACCTGTAGTCATGCTAAAATCTATTCGGATTATGTTGGCTATAGCTGCGCACCTTGATTATGAGATATTCCAAATGGATGTCAAAACGGCTTTTCTAAATGGTTTCCTTGAGGAAGACATTTATATGGAACAACCACAAGGTTTTGAATCTAGTGGTGAAAGTCAGAAGGTGTGTAGGCTTAAGAGATCTATTTATGGATTGAAGCAAGCCTCTAGAAGTTGGAACATCCGTTTTGATGAGGTAGTCAAATCGTTTGGCTTCATAAAAAATCCGGATGAACCTTGTGTATATAAGAAGGTTAGTGGGAGCGCAATTGCGTTTCTAGTTCTTTATGTCGATGATATACTTTTGATCGGAAATGATATACCGATGATATCATCGATCAAACTATTCTTGTCACAGAATTCTCCATGAAATATTTAGGAGAGGCAACCTATATTTTAGGTATCAAGATCTATAGAGATAGATCGAGACGATTGATTGGCCTCTCACAATCTACGTACATAGACAAAGTGTTAACACGGTTTAACATGCAATGTTCCAAAGGAGGATTATTGCCTTTTAGGCATGGAATCCGTCTTTCCAAGGAAATGTGTCCCAACACTCCTGAAGAAAGAGAGCGGATGGTAAAGATACCTTACGCATCCGCCATTGGAAGCATAATGTATGCTATGCTATGTACACGACCTGATATTGCGCATGCTGTGAGCATTACTAGCAGATATCAATCCGATCCAGGGGAAGAGCACTGGATAGCAGTCAAGAATATCCTTAAGTACATGCGAAGGACTAAGGATTTATTCTTGATATACGGAGAAGGAGAGTTTAAAGTTGAAGCTTATACTGATTCCGATTTTCAATTGGATCCGAATGACTATAAGTCCACATCTGGGTTTGTCTTTACACTCAATGGTGGTGCAGTTAGTTGGAAGAGTTCCAAACAAAGCACAACTGCTGATTCCACCACTGAGGCAGAGTATGTAGCCGCTTCTGAAGCGGCAAAGGAAGCAGCTTGGATGAAGAAATTCGTTTCTGAATTAGGAGTAGTTCCTTCTATTGAGCAGCCGATTACATTATTTTGTGACAACAATGGGGCAATAGCTCAAGTTAAGGAACCAAGGTCTCACCAGAAGTCCAAGCATATTGAGAGACGCTTCCATCTCATCAGAGAAATAGTTGGGAGAGGTGATATCGCCTTGCAGAAAATTGTCTCAGCAGAAAACGTGGCAGATCCCTTTACTAAGGCCTTACCCCAGTCTTCTTTTGAAAGACACCTTGACAAAATGGGTTTAAGGTACTAGACCGGTTGGCTTTAGTGCAAGTGGGAGATTGTTAGAGATATGCCCTAAAGCAATTATGTAATAGTTACATATTAGAGATTTCAATTGTACTTTTGATTTCTTATTTAATCAATGGCAAAGACGTATTTATTCATTTGTCCAATTACCTATTTATTTGAATAAATTCCATAAGATCAGTTGTGACTGGACCTATTCTTGAGACATTGAGAATATGTGTGACGGGTTCACAGTTAGACTGAATCTTTAAACTGTTCCCGATCAATGGATCATTGAATGGATATCAATAATCCTGTTGAGATCGGTGTGTTCTTGAATTTGCAATTAAGTATTGGATACTTAAGGGAATGACAAGTCACAAGTCATTGGGTATTGCGATGCCCGAGTTAGTGCTTGTATTAGACAAGTTCACTGAACGTGACACGCATTGAACGATTAGCGACATGGAAGCTTTTCGCGTGGTCAATGCCTAATCGTTCATGCTTTGGTCTTGTGTAAATAATCCTTAGACCTGAGGCACAGTGTTGACTTGTGTGTTGGATGGCTGTGGTTCACGAGAACGCATATTGACGGTTTGTCGATCCGTCTCTGTACTTGATGGTCATAGTTTATACACATACGAAGTCACACGTGTTCGCAAAATGGAATCTATCTCCTTGCTATATGCAAGGTATGATATCCTATGCGATATAATTATGACAATGCATAGAAATCCTCGGCCGGGGTTATAACCGAGAATAAAATGTTTATGTCTCGTATAATTGCATGTCGATTGAATTTGTGCATATGATCGAATTGGTGACTCGACAAATATTCCATGGTCTTTGTTCGATCGGGATATAGTAAGACAGAGGGATTGAATTACACTGTAGCCAAAGCTGACAGGTTCATTATGTTCTTAAAGAATTCACACTGTCTGGGTAGCCATGACATATTGCTAGATGTCACTCATGGCTTGTGAGACCTAGAGGTTAATCGGGACAATTAATTCTCTTGGAAGTACTAACGTGTTAGTGCATATCTTGCTGCCAGCTCAGTGGTGAACCTAGGAATGTCACACACCTTAACCAATATATGGCGATGTTGAACGGAAAGACAATTGTGCAAATATGTTTGCAATCACAACTATCAAATTAGTCAAACTGAAATTAGATTAAATGGGATTTAATTTATTTTTTTTTTATTTTTGGTCATAGGCACAAGTGTATATGATGCACATGTATGGATTAAATCGACACAAAATTGTTGTGTCGATTTGCACACATATTATTGATTATTGTGTGTCAATTTAGGCTTTTGTGGGTGAGTGGGAGATGTTGGATATTACGCCCATTAAGAGCCAAATTGATTAATTGTCGTAATTACGATAATTGATTGGTGGGCTAAAATTGATGATTGTATGCAATGCTTAATCAAAGGATTAGATCCTTGAATTAAGGTGTGTGCAATGCATAATTCAAGGATCGGATCCTTAGATGAATAGAGTGAATTTAGAGAGCTGAAAAATAGAGATCTAGATCTCTCTCTCCCTCTCTCTCTCTCTCTCATTTTTTCCCTCTCTCCCATGGTGACCAAAAATTCAAGAACAAGAGCAACAAAGATCTCTCTCATTCTTGGTCATGCGATGACCAAAAGGATTAAGATTGCTGGGTATTGCATCCACGATAATGCTAGCACAATTGAGTGGTGATTCCCGCGAGTTCATTCTTCCGTTCGTCGTCGCGATTGGTGGTGTGTCTGAACTAGAGGCCCGACACTTGTGGAGCTCGGATCGAAGAACATCTGAACCGATTTGATCTCAAGCACGCAACAAGAGGTAACCCCGTTAACTCTATTTGTTTAATGTGATTTTTGATTGAAACGCACGAACTACACCTTTGGAGATACGTGTATGGGCAATTTAATTATTTCTGCTGCGTTTATATTTTAATTTAATTTTGCCCATACGTGACATGTGAATCCCAACAGTTCCTTCATTGTTTTCACTTACCATCTTTACACTTAATCTAGAAATTTCGCAAAACAATATCCCTCACTTCAACCCGTTGAATCCTTTTGCAACGTTTATAACCGAGACACCTATCCTACGGAATCACTCGCCCACGCACGCATCAAATTTGGTATCAAAGCTATAGGTTGAATCCTTTTGAGTGATTCCTTTTCTGCTATCAATATCTTTCTACCATGGGAGATGGTAGCGTTTCAAGAGGCTTGACTTTGGAGCAAGCTCATAACGAAAGGCGATATCATGCAATCAACACTTTGCAGCAATAGATGGCACGAGTTCTCACTTATTGGAGAACCGAGCGGGACAAGATCCGCCACCACAAGAGCATCGCAATAATCACTGGCGCCATGACGATCCTCGTTCAAATTCTGATGATGAATCCAACAACACCGGAGGTGATTCTAGCGACTCGAATTATTGAACTAGGAGGAGAAGAGAAAGGCACAACAACGATCGTGAAGTGAAAGTAGAGGTACCTTAATTTGAAGGCAGCCTTAATCCCGATTATTTTATTGATTGGCTGCAAACTATAGAATGAGTATTTGAATTTAAATCTTACTCGAATGAAAAGCCATGCAAGGTTGCTGTTTTTAAGTTTAAAAAGAATGCTTCACTATGGTGGGAGAATCTGAAAAATCAAAGAGTCCGGGACGGAAAAAGAAAGATCCGTTCATGGGAAAACTCAAGAAGTTGATGAAGAAGAGATTCTTGTCCATGAATTATAAACAAGATTTATTCTTGAAGCTGAATTCTCTCAAGCAATATGAAATGAACGTAGAAGAATACATCTGGGAGTTTGAGCAACTCATGATGAGGTGCGATGTTCCAAAATCGCAAGAGCAAACTATTGCTCGTTTCTTTGGTGGCTTGAACAGAGATATTACTGATTTGGTTGAGCTTCAACCTTATTGTCGTTTGAAGATGTGTGCAAACTAGCCATGAAGGTTAAAAAGCAAGTGAAGAACATGAGGTTTTCTTCCAAGACCTCGACAAAGGGGACATCCTTTTTCAATGGTGCTTCTTCTGGGAATGTTGAAAGTTCATCGGCTAAAGATAAAGATAAAACAAATGCGGTTAAACTCGTTAAAGAGCCGAACAAAAAGCCCGATGGAGACAATCGAAAGTGCTTTAAATGCCTTGGCTATGGGCATTTTCAAGAAATTGTCATAACCGGAGAGTTATGACTCTTCAAGAAGCTAAGAAGATTGAGTTGGAGATTCAAGAAGAAGAGGATGAATCTAATCACAATGATTCTGAATATGAGGAACGAGAAGAGTTCGTGGAGAAAGTTGACAATAGCGATTGTCTAGTTATTCGGAGAGCCTTACATTCCAACAATTCCACAAGAGATGAAGAACAAAGGGAAAACATCTTCCACACCCGTTACACCATTAACGGGAAGGTGTGTTCAATGAACGTTGATGGAGGAAATTGCACCAACGTTGTTTCAACAATTTTAGTTGACAAACTGAAATTACCTACTACTAAACATCCTCAACCGTACCAATTTCAATGGTTCAGCAAAGGAAGTGATCTTAAGGTAACTAAACGAGCCTTGATTTTATTTTATGTCAATAAAAGTTATCATGATCAGATTTTGTGTGATGTTATTCCTATGGATGCATGCCACTTGTTATTGGGAAGACCCTGGTTGTATGATAGGAAGGTTGTGCATGATGGACGCAAAAATACATATTCGTTTCACAAGGAATAGAAGCACATTACTCTTGTTCACTTGAGTCTACTCTTGATACCGAAAAATCAACCTGGGGAGGGGAACACTAGAAAATAGAGTTTATTCTTGAGTGAAACTTGGGTTGAGAGAGCCATTAGCAAACAAAAGGATGTATATACTTTACTTATGGTTGAGAAAAAGAGTGAGATTGAGAAACCCTTGCACCCCAAAATGCTTTCTTTGTTGAAAGAATTTGCAGATGTATTTGCAGATGAGTTAGGGCCTGTATGGTAGCACTCTTTGGAAAATATTTTTGTTTCAAAAGTGTTCCCGAAATACTTTCGGAACAGAAACGCATATGGTAAAAAAGTGTTCCCAAAGTGTTCTGAGAACACTTTTGAGAAACATAAACAATTTTAGAGCAGAAACAAGAAACAAAAAAAAAACCTTGCTTTTGTATTTCTGGAACAATTTTTATAAACACGTTAGGAGCATTGTTTTAGAAACAATTGGGAAAAAAATTATTTTTGAACATTCTCTTCTCTTTTGTTCTTGCACAATGTTGAGTACTAATTTTTGATCGTTTAATATTAAAAACATCAAAATAATTCATAAAATTACAAAATCAATCTTGAAAGCTTTTAGCCAAGCCTTAGGAACCAATTTCGAACAAATTGTTTTCTTAATTTTTGACTTTTTCGGATTTATTTTAATTATAAAAATAGTCAAAAACCAGGAAAGATAATATTCGTGGTAAAAAAAATGCACAAAAATAGTCTATATTTTTATTTTAATTCACTTTTCATTTTGGCCTTTTAAAATTTTAAAAATTCGATTTGGGACCAGACGCCTCTTCATTGAACATAATCCTAAATTGACTAAAAAATTTCATGTTAAAGCATTCTATGCAAATTTTTTTTACTTTAGAGTCAGAACATGAGACTTTGATACCTTGCATCTCATTTCAGTTCTCATGTTTGAAAAAATTGCACAATTGGACTGAAAGTACCTAAACGCATAAATATTTTTTTTTATTTTAGTCTTCGATTTCACCCAAAGTGAAATTAATATTTTTCTACGGATCCCCGCTTCAAGTAATCATATGTTTAACTATTCAAGAACATTTATGTGTGACGTATAATTGTAATTTTTTCTATCTATAGAAAACATATGTGATGTTCTTATTGTTCAATTGCAATTCGCGTTCTCTTTCATATTATTTTTTTTATAATTGATCTCGTCCATATTGTAATTTGATAAATTGTATATTGGTCTAATATGTTTTAATAAATTGAATAAATAAGATTTAATTTGATTTAGTAAGTTAAAAAGATAAAGACATCTTAGTTTAATATATATAATCCCCTTAATTAAATGAAAAAAAATAGGAACAATTTTTTTGTAGTTACCAAATAAGTTTTTTTTTTGTTTCAAGAACAGAAACTTTATGTAGTTACCAAACGCGTTTTTATTCCAAAAAATCGTAACCGGGAATAGAAACATAGAAAGGTGTTTCTGTTCCAAAAATGTTCCCATGAACAGAAACGTTACCATACACAGCCTTACCGACTGGATTACCTCCGTTGAGAGGAATTGATCACCATATTGATTTGTTGCCTAGAGCTTCTCTACCGAATAAAGCAGCTTACCGATGTAATCCGGAAGAAACAAAGGAGTTGCAACGGCAAGTTAACGAGCTTATCGAGAAGGAGAATGTTCGAGAAAGTATGAGCTCATGTTCTGTTCCAGCTCTACTAGTGCCAAAGAAAGATGGCTCTTTCAGAATGTGTGTGGATAGCGGAGCTATCAACAACATCACCATTAAGTATAGATACCATATACCTAGACTTGATGATATGTTTGATGAGTTATATGGTTCCACTGTGTTTTCAAAGATAGATTTGCGAAGTGGCTATCAACAAATTCGAATGCGAGAAGGTGATGAATGGAAAATAACTTTTAAGATGAAAGGAGGACTCTATGAGTGGCTGGTTATGCCATTCGGACTTTCAAATGCTCCGAGTATTTTTATGAGGCTAATGAATGAGGTCCTTCGTTCTTTTATAGTCACTTTATTGTTTGTATACTTTGATGATATTCTTGTGTATAGCAAAAGTGAAAAAAAGCATGTTTCTCACTTGAAACAAGTGTTCGATGTTCGGAGACAGCATAAGCTCTATGCGAAGATGGAGAAGTGTGAATTCTTCTCTTCTAGCGTTATATTCCTTGGTTATGTTGTTTCTAAGGATGGAATCTCCGTCGATCATTTCAAGGTAGAAGCAATAAGATCATGGCTGGCACCGAAATCTATCACTAATGTAACAAATTTTCATGGTCTTGCATCTTTTTATCGTAGATTCGTGAAGAACTTTAGTACTATTATGACTCACATGACAGAGTGTATGAAGAAGACTACTTTTGAATGGACAAAGGTTTCTCAGAACGCTTTTGAATCAGTAAAGCAAAAACTTTGTGAGTCTCCTATTCTTGCACTTCCTGATTTTGGCAAAGTATTTGAAGTTGAATGTGATGCAAGTGGAGTTGGCATTAGGGCTGTTCTTGTCCAAGAGCAAAATCCGTTGATGTATTTCAGTGATAAGCTGACCGGCTCCAAAAAGAACTACTCGACATATGATAAAGAGTTCTACGCCATTGTGAGAGCTCTAGATCATTGATCTCATTACTTAAGGTCAAAGTAGTTCGTATTTCATTCAGATCATGATGCCCTCAAGTTCATTAGTGGCCAACACAAGCTAAACTCGAGACATGCTAAATGGGTAGAATTTCTTCAATCCTTTTCATTTGTTTCGAAGTATAAACCTAGCCACACTAATGAGGTAGCTAATGCTTTATCAAGGAGAAATTCTATGCTTGCTATTTTGGATTCGAGAATTCTTGATTTTCAAAATATGAAAGAACTTTATGACAATGATCATGATTTCTCATCCATCTTGACCGACTACAAACATGGAGTTCAGGGCATTTATTGTGACGTCCTGGAAATCCCAATTTCTGTAAGATTCGGAACTCACTATAAGAATACTATATGGAATTATAGTCGACAATTATTCTGGACCGTTAGGACCGAAGTGACGATAATTTGGACGAATTTCGAAGTTTCGATCGTTTTAGATTAGGAATCGATTTCTTGTCCTTTTTGACTTAGATTTTCGACTTTTGCGCCGAACCTAATCCCGACCAAGCCTAGCCAGTGAAATTTCAAAATTTTCTGTTCGTCCAGTGCGCCAAAATTTCATTTCAGTCCCGGCATGGCCAATTACCATTTTGCCCCTACCCTAATGTATATAAGACAAGTGCCACTAAGCTAAGGGATAAGTTGCCCCCAAAGTCTTCAAAGGGACCCCACCAATCTCTCTTCCCCATGCCCCATCAGCTCACGTGACTCCCTCTCTTTCTTCCTCTCTTCTGCCGCTGCTTTTTCCTCTTCTTCTTTCCCTGCGGTTTCTTTGAGCGACGCACGACCGAGCTTCCTCTTCCCTTCCTCGTGGACTTTGTGCAACCACCAGCCCACAGCCAGCCACCACCACCTCAAGCCACTCCATGCCGTCGTCGTCGTCCAGTCCCGGCCGCTGTTCGCCGCCGGACAGCCGCCGGGAAGCTCGGTGAAGTCAGGCCCTATTTTTGGGTTTTCTGACCCGAGGAGTCCAGCTCGTTTCCCGACCGGTTGTGGCGCCACCAGACCCGGCCACCGCCTCACGACCGACCTTCAACCTCCCCTCGACTGCCCCGAACCGGTCCCGCCGCCCGTCGTCCGCCGGAGCTGCCACTGTGAGCTCTGAAACCGCCGGTGCTCTGTTTTGAGCCCGGTTTGGTTTTTCTTCTACCCCGGCCGTTTCCAACGGCCCCGTCGCTCGCCGCCACCTCCAATCGACCCCTCTGACTTCCCTCTGACTTCCCCCAGCTCATGGAAGACCGTCATCGCCGGTAGAACTCGAGAGGAGCCTCGGAAGTCGCCCCTGTTTTCTGCCGCGTCGTGCCCTATTTTCTGCCGATTCTGTGGGTGGCTGCTCCACCGCCTTCGGCCGCCTTCCACCGCCCTTTGCCGGTCCTAGCTGATCCCCTCCGACCCCTAGGTGAGTCCTAGACCCATGGCCGGCCTTGTCGCAACTCGTGGGATCGAGAACCACCCGGAACAACCCTGTTTTGCCCTGTTTGCTCACTGTGCCGGTTCTGTTCAGGCCGCCGTTCGCCGGAGCTCCGTCGCCTGCCACCTGTCCCAGCAACCTCGTGGGACCTTCCTGAGGTGTCCCCGAAGATTGGGTCCGAGTCGCCGCGCGGTTACCCTTTTTGGTTACCAAGAACCGCCGCCGCCGCCGTCGCCGCCGCCGCCGCCGTCGACTGTCGGGACCGCCCGAGCTCACTCACTCAGTGAGTTGACCCTAACCCTTAGTTAGGGCGCTAATTGCGCCTAGGATTAGTTGATTGTGAAATTTGGGTACTCGATCAGGGCCGGTTTAGTTAAACATTGGGTTAGGTTAAATGGCCGATCGTCTAGATTAATTGGGGTGATTTTATTATCTATGGCTAATTGTGATAAAATTTGTGATTGATTGATTGGGTGATAATTCGTAGAAATAATTCGTAGATTGTGGTTCGATTACGAGCGAACGATTGGTGTGTTAAATCAATCTGGTTAATAATTGTCATGGCACGAATTGAGCTTGATATTGCCTGATTGAATTGGTTGCTCGTGATTTAGTCATTAACCTCACGGGTTTGATCACCTCGTTGACATGCCTGACTGAATGTCTTGATTGGCCGTGGGCCGAGTCTGATAGCATGTCTGCATGAGTATTTGTCATTAATCAAAGATAATTAATGAATCGATTTCCAAGTGTCAATTGTGTGGTCATATGAGGGACAGATGACGAGTACCTGGCAAGTTCGTTTGGTACTGTTTGTGCACTTACCGTACCTATTGTAAACGACTTGCCAGAAGCACGGTAATTCATGCCCCGTGCCAGACATACGGTCTTAAGGAATTATCGGATGCCGGTCGCTGCTTGTGATGGACCGACGCCCCGTCTAGGGATGCCTGCTTGCTGGTGCCGTGCTGAGTGCACTGGATACACCGCCTGTAGTAGTCGTCGTTGAGAGGAAAATGAGACGTAGTCCGGTTCTACCGGAAGGACGCTAGATCGCACTAAAGTGCTGGATCGCGTTGTGGAATTGGATCACGCCAGTGGCGTGGGTCATCTGAAATGAGTGAATTGTGTGGTGCCTGATGTACACTGGATTTGTGATGCCTTGATGGGTTGTTTAATATGTTATGACTATATCTTGTTGAGTTATGCGATTGAATTGTATGTTGGTTGTGGTGCTTAGTATATTCTGGGCGAATCAATGTCCTAACTGAGCTTAGGCTTGATTCACTGAGATTTATTTCTCACCCCGTCGTGGGTTAACCTTTTAGGTCCGAAGTAATGGAAAGGGACGTGCGATTCGGTACCCCTACCCACTCGTCTCACTATGTCACGTCTCATCCGGTTCCAGGTAAGGATCAGGTCTGGGAGCGTCACGTCACGACGATATGGGTCGATGAGGGGATGCTACTTCTGGTGGCTCATCTCTTCAAGGCCTGGTATCTTCGTGACGGGATTGATCTCTACGGCCCGGTTCGTGGGTTTGAGGGACCGCCTATTCAGGGGGTCGCTAATGCCCCCGCCTGGGACCTGATGGACATTGATACTCCTGACGGGGAGGTGGTGGATCCCGAACCCGGTACGCAGCCTGAGGTCGAGCCCGAGGAGTCTGTAGCCTCTTCTGTGCAGTCACGTAATAGTTCTTATGACGATCCCAACAACCCGGCTCCTCCGTTGGGGCCGCCGTGATCACTAGTCTGAACTGTGATCTTTTTGGTCTGTTGGTGGATCTTTTGTGGGGGTACCATTTTAGAGTAGATGAGAGTTGACCTTACCCCGACTCCTGTATCTTTTTGAGAGTCTTAGAGGGCCACCCCGAAGCATGGGGTTGTATATATTAGCTGTTAGCTCTGTAAGGTCATGGATAATCTATTCTCATCTGTTTAGTGCTTCTGTTTTATTTGACTGGTTGTTTATGATTCTCTATCCCATGCTGATCTTATCGTTTTGGAAGTTGCACGTTCCGCATGCGCCGTATGATAGTAGGTCGATAGTCCGCCTGGGACGCTATCCTTCGTGACCTAGTGGCGATTTGGCAAGGGATGTCGCGAGCTCGAGAGTCGGGGCGTGACATCGACCGCCCAAGGTGGTATCAGTGCAAGGTCAGCCTGATCCATCTGGTCATTGGCTTGGAGTGATAAGGAGCGTTGGGAAAATGGGATAGTTAGTGGATTTATGAGCTTTGTGTTTGTGATTTCTTTTGTGCTTTAAGTATTGGGGTTGCCTTCTGACCGCGTTTGCTATGGGGTAAGCAGGACTACGTATCATTTCTGCATAATGAGCGGACGCGGTAAGAGAGCGCCCCGAGCACCACGAACGAGACCTGTCAGACCGATCGAGGAGATTGTGGGTGGTAGTGGAACGCCCGCAGCTAGACATGGCCAAATTGGACCCGGACCCGGAACCGGCCCGTTGACCGGGTCCGCGGTTCCGAACCGGAACCAGAACCGGACCTTCACGGGCCGGTTCCGGTTCCTCTTTTTTCGGAACCGGCCCGGAACCGGCGGTTCCGGGCCGGTTCCGACCCGTTATTTTTAATAAAAAAATATAAAAAAATATAGAAAATGATAATTGCTTGAAGTGGGATTCGAACCTTTGATCTTTTAGTTGAAATAAGCACCCTAAACCACTCAACTACCTTCAATTTGATTGTTCATATTGCAAATAAATTATAAAAAATATATATGGACAAATTGAACCGACGGGAATCGGCGGTTCCTTGAACCGGAACCGGAACCGCCGGTTCCGAACCGGAACCGGAACCGCCTCTTTAAGGGCCGGTTCCGGTTCCAGCTTTTTTAGGAACCGGAACCGCCGGTTCCTGAACCGGAACCGGCGGTTCCGTCGAACCGTGCATGTCTACCCGCAGCTGCTGGACCATCTGGGCAGGAGCCGACGATGGCTCAGGTTATGCTAGCGCTGGGAACTATTGGGGATCTCATGGGGCAGCAGGTGAGGGATATGAATGCTGCTGCCGTTGCTGCTGCTGGAACTCAACCGGTGAACCCTCCTGCTAGGGAAGTGAATGAAGGGCGTCAGGCCCAGTGGTTGATAGAGCAGTTCCTTAAGATGCAGCCACCTAAGTTTATTGGGAGTGGAGATCCAGAAGCTGCAACCTTGTGGATCGAGGAGTTGGAAAAGGCGTTTGTCCTTCTGAGATGTACCGAGGAGGAAAGGATCATTTTAGCTGTCTATCAATTGTAGGGGAATGCAAGCTTCTGGTGGAGAGCCTCCAAGGACAGAGTTTTCCCAGAGGGTACGGCCCAGACATGGGGTGCCTTCGTGCAAGCTTTTAATGACAAGTACTTTTCACATACTGCGAGGAAACAGAAGATGGATGAGTTCCAACGCCTACGCCAGAACCAGC
Source organism: Rhodomyrtus psidioides (assembly GCA_021437785.1). Lineage (NCBI taxonomy): Eukaryota > Viridiplantae > Streptophyta > Magnoliopsida > Myrtales > Myrtaceae > Rhodomyrtus > Rhodomyrtus psidioides. Next base: position 15,880,257 of record JAILYB010000002.1, read on the forward strand.
TGACCGTAGACCAGTATGAGGCTAAGTTCGCCGAACTTTCTAAGTATGCACTGAGGATGGTGACTGACCCTGAGGATAAGGCGAGAAGGTTTATGGACGGATTGAAACTTGAGATTCAGAGCTGGTTAGTACCTCTCTATCTGAAGGATTACAACGAAATCTATGAGAGAGCTCAGATGGTGGAACGACATCTGGCAGAGAAGTCTACCACATCTGGATCGTGATTTACGCCCCCGAATAGTTTTGACAGGAGGCAAGGGAAGAAACCCATGTTTAGCAACAGGAGTCGTATTCCACCTAATCGCCGAGGGGCGATCAGCAAGCCAGTATTTCGTCAGCACGAGTGGTGCAATCTGTGCCGCCAGAGGCATGGACCTGGTCCTTGCCCGTATGGAAGTGGTGCTTGTTTTGGTTGTGGCCAGCTGGGTCATCAAGTGAAGGACTGCCCGCAGAGGAAAGGCAGACAGGCGCTGCCACAACAAGGAGGACCACCGAGAGGAGCCATGCCACCGAATTTGCAGAACCGTCCACCAGCGCAAGGAAGGGTGTTTGCTGTCACCCGGGAAGCGGCGAAGGATTCGCCGACCGTTACAGGTACGGTCCTCTTGCATAATCAAGTAGCTTATGCTTTGTTTGATCCGGGTGCTACGCATTCATTTGTTGCCGATCAGTTTGTTAAGCTATCTGAATTGAACTTGGTGCCTTTGGATATTATGTTTAAAGTTTCTACGCCTTTAAAGGATAGTGTAGTAGCTACAGTAAGCTGTCCTGATTGTAGACTGGTTGTGGATGGTCATGAAAGTAGGATAGACTTGGTTGTGTTGGAGATGTACGATTTCGATTTGATTGTGGGGATGGATTGGCTGACAAAGCAACGGGCCACGATGGACTGCTTTAATAAGGTGATTCGGTTTAATCCGATGGTAGGTACTATCTTTGAATTTAGTGGAAATCGAGGAGGAACCTCGACTGTTATGATATCGTCACTTGAGGCGACTCGACTGTTGGAGAGTGGTTGCCAAGGTTATTTGGCTTCTGTGGTTGATACGACTACTGAGGATTTGAAGTTGGAAAATATTGCTATCGTGTGTGAATTCCCAGATGTTTTCCCTCAGGATTTACCTGGTTTGCCACCAGAAAGGGAAATTGAGTTTGTTATAGAGTTAGCTCCTAGGACGGAGCCAATCTCTAAGGCGCCATATAGGATGGCTTTGTCGGAGTTGAAAGAACTCAAGGTACAGATGCAGGAGTTGTTAGATAAAGGGTTCATTCGCCCTAGTGCATCGCCTTGGGGAGCACCTGTTCTGTTTGTCAAGAAAAAGGATGGATCTCTGAGATTGTGTATCGACTATAGGCAGTTGAATCAGGTGACGGTCAAGAATAAGTACCCACTACCGAGGATTGATGACTTGTTTGACCAGTTGCAAGGAGCGTCGATATTTTCTAAGATCGATCTACGGACGGGATACCATCAGTTGAGAATCCGGAAAGAGGATATACCGAAATCGGCATTTAGAACACGCTATGGACATTATGAGTTTACTGTGATGCCGTTTGGTTTGACGAATGCTCCTGCCGCTTTTATGGATTTAATGAACAGGGTGTTTAGCGAGTTCTTGGATCGTTTCGTGATTGTGTTTATAGACGACATCCTAGTGTACTCAAAGAGTGCTGAAGATCATGAACAACACTTGAGGGTAGTTCTGGAAACTCTAAGAGTGCATCAGTTGTATGCTAAGTTCAGCAAGTGCGAGTTTTGGCTAGCTCACGTGGCATTTCTAGGCCACGTGGTTTCTGGTGAAGGTATTACTGTGGATCCAGCTAAGATCGAGGCAGTTATAGATTGGCCAAGACCGACGACTGCTACAGAAATTAGAAGTTTCTTGGGTTTGGCAGGCTATTATAGATGATTTGTGGAAAGGTTCTCAGCTATCGCCTCGCCTTTGACTAAGTTGCTGAAGAAAGACATGAGTTCGAATGGACAGACAAGTGCGAGCGTAGTTTTCAAGAGCTTAAGCATAGGCTAACTACGGCTCCTGTTCTGACAATTCCGTCTGGTCCTGGTGGTTATGAGATTTATAGCGATGCTTCGCTTAGAGGATTGGGTTGTGTCCTGATGCAAGATGGTAGAGTAGTAGCGTATGCATCTCGTCAATTGAGACCTCATGAGTTGAATTATCCCACACACGACCTGGAGTTAGCTGTTGTCGTGTTTTCTTTGAAGATCTGGAGACACTACCTGATTGGTGAAAGTTTTCAAGTGTATACTGACCACCAGAGTCTGAAGTATCTGTTCTCTCAGAAGGAGTTTAACATGAGGCAGCGCCGATGGATGGAATTGCTTAAAGATTATGATTGCGAGATTCTGTATCATCCAGGTAAGGCGAATAAGGTTGCAGATGCCCTGAGTAGAAAATCAGTGATTGCTCAATTACGTGTTCGTGAGTGGCGTTTGCTAGAGCAAGTAAGAGATTCAGATTTCAAGTTTGAGATAAGTCATTTGTTAAATCTTGTGGCAACTTTGAGAATCGAGCCGGAAGTCCAGGTTAAGATTAAGACCCTGTAGTGTTCAGATCCCGTCATTCAAAAGATCATTCAGGAGGATTCAGCTAAGCGAAGGGTCGATTTACAAGTAGCTGAGGATGGAATACTGAAGTTCAGAGGACGTTTGGTCGTGCCTGCCGATGAGAATTTAAGGGAAGAGATCTTGTCAGAAGCACATCGTAGTAATTATAGTATTCATCCGGGGAGTACAAAGATGTATCAGAACCTGAAGCAGCATTATTGGTGGAATGGCATGAAAGCGGACATAGCCAAGCATGTGGCTAAGTGTTTGACCTGTCAGCAGGTCAAGGCGCAGCACTGTAAGCCTGGAGGATTGCTGCAACCCTTGGAGATTCCGGAGTGGAAATGTGAGCATATCACAATGGACTTTGTCATGGGATTACCAAGGAGTCAGAGAGGGCACGATTCAATATGGGTAGTGGTGGACCGATTGACGAAGTCAGCACACTTCATTGCAGTGAGAAAGGATTTTGCTTTAGACAGGTATGCAGAACTTTATGTGAGACATATTGTGAGGTTACATGGAGTGCCAGTGACGATCACTTCTGATCGAGACCCTAAGTTCACTGCCACGTTTTGGAAGAGTCTGCAAACTACCTTAGGGACGAAGCTGCAGTTTAGTATGGCCTATCACCCGCAGACAGATGGACAGTCTGAAAGGACAATTCAGACCTTAGAGGACATGTTGAGAGCGTGCGTTTTGGATTTTAAGGGCAGCTGGGAAGAACAGTTGCATTTGGTTGAATTTGCTTATAACAACAGTTACCAGCAGAGTATACAGATGGCACCTTTCAAGGCATTGTATGGCAGAGCTTGTAGAGCGCCAGTCTGTTGGGAAGAAGTTGGTGAAAGAAAGATCACCGGTCCTGAATTAGTGGTACAGTCAATGGAAGCAATTAAGGTAATTAGAGACCGACTGAAGACAGCGCAGAGTCGCCAGAAAAATTACGCAGATAAGAGGCGCAGACCTTTGGAGTTTCAGGTAGGCGACCATGTCTTTCTAAAGGTGTCGCCTATGAGAGGGACATCCCATTTTGGCAAGAAAGGAAAATTGAGCCCAAGGTATGTGGGACCGTTTGAAATCCTGGAGCGGATTGGAAATTTAGCTTATCGTCTTGCGTTGCCGCCGCGACTTGCCCAAGTGCATAATGTCTTCCACGTGTCGATGCTGAGGAAGTACGAACCGAACCCCGCTCATGTGCTGAGTTATGAAGAGATTGATCTGGACGAGCGAGCCTCGTACGTGGAACGACCAGTCAGGATTGTGGAGAGGAAAGAACAAGAACTCCGGACCAAGACGATCCCTTTGGTCAAGGTGATTTGGCAACACCATGGTACCGAAGGAGCTACCTGGGAAAGCGAGGAAGTTATGAAGAGTAGTTACCCTTATATTTTTGAATAGTTAGGACAACTGTGCAGTAATTTCGAGGACGAAATTTCCTAAGTGGGGGAGAGTTGTGACGTCCTGGAAATCCCAATTTCTGTAAGATTCGGAACTCACTATAAGAATACTATATGGAATTATAGTCGACAATTATTCTGGACCGTTAGGACCGAAGTGACGATAATTTGGACGAATTTCGAAGTTTCGATCGTTTTAGATTAGGAATCGATTTCTTGTCCTTTTTGACTTAGATTTTCGACTTTTGCGCCGACCCTAATCCCGACCAAGCCTAGCCAGTGAAATTTCAAAATTTTCTGTTCGTCCAGTGCGTCAAAATTTCATTTCAGTCCCGGCATGGCCAATTACCATTTTTCCCCTACCCTAATGTATATAAGACAAGTGCCATTAAGCTAAGGGATAAGTTGCCCCCAAAGTCTTCAAAGGGACCCCACCAATCTCTCTTCCCCATGCCCCATCAGCTCACGTGACTCCCTCTCTTTCTTCCTCTCTTCTGCCGTTGCTTTTTCCTCTTCTTCTTTCCCTGCGGTTTCTTTGAGCGACGCACGACCGAGCTTCCTCTTCCCTTCCTCGTGGACTTTGTGGAACCACCAGCCCACAGCCAGCCACTACCACCTCAAGCCACTCCCTGCCATCGTCGTCGTCCAGTCCCGGCCGCCGTTCGCCGCCGGACAGCCGCGGAGAAGCTCGGCGAAGTCAGACCCTGTTTTCGGGTTTTTTGACCCGAGGAGTCCAGCTCGTTTCCCGACCGGTTGTGGCCCCACCAGACCCGGCCACTGCCTCACGACCGACCTTCAACCTCCCCTCGACTGCCCCGAACCAGTCCCGCCGCCCGTCGTCCGCCGGAGCCGCCACGGTGAGCTCTGAAACCGCCGGTGCTCTGTTTTGAGCCCGGTTTGGTTTTTCTTCGACCCCGGCCGTTTCCGACGACCCCGCCACTCGCCGCCACCTCCAATCGACCCCTCTGACTTCCCTCTTACTTCCCCCAGCTCATGGAAGACCGTCGTCGCCGGTAGAACTCGTGAGGAGCCTCGGAAGTCGCCCCTGTTTTCTGCCGCGTCGTGCCATGTTTTCTGCCGATTCTGTGGGTGGCTGCTCCACCGCCTTCGGCCGCCTTCCACCGCCCTTTGCCGGTCCTAGCTGATCCCCTCCGACCCCTAGGTGAGTCCTAGACCCTTGGCTGGCCTTGTCGCAACTCGTGGGATCGAGAACCACCCGGAACAACCCTATTTTTCCCTGTTTGCTCACTGTGCCGGTTCTGTTAAGGCCGCCGGCCGCCGTTCGCCGGAGCTCCGTCGCCTGCCACCTGTCCCGGCAACCTCGTGGGACCTTCCTGAGGTGTCCCCGAAGTTTGGGTCCGAGTCGCCGCGCGGTTACCCTTTTTGGTTACCAACAACCGCCGCCGCCGCCATCGCCGCCGCCGTCGCCGTCGACCGTCGGGACCGCCCGAGCTCACTCACTCAGTGAGTTGACCCTAACCCTTAGTTAGGGCGCTAATTGCGCCTAGGATTAGTTGATTGTGAAATTTGGGTACTCGTTCGGGGCTGGTTTAGTTAAAGATTGGGTTAGGTTAAATGGCCGATCGTCTAGATTAATTGAGGTGATTTTATTATCTATGGCTAATTGTGATAAAATTTGTGATTGATTGATTGGGTGATAATTCGTAGAAATAATTCGTAGATTGTGGTTCGATTACGAGCGAACGATTGGTGTGTTAAATCAATCTGGTTAATAATTGTCATGGCACGAATTGAGCTTGATATTGCCTGATTGAATTGGTTGCTCGTGATTTAGTCATTGACCTCACGGGTTTGATTACCTCGTTGACATGCCTGACTGAATGTCTTGATTGGCCGTGGGCCGAGTCTGATAGCATGTATGCATGAGTATTTGGCATTAATCAAAGATAATTAATGAATCAATTGCCACGTGTGAATTGTGTGGTCATATGAGGGACAGATGACGAGTACCTGGCAAGTTCGTTTGGTACTGTTTGTGCACTTACCGTACCTATTGTAATCGACTTGCCAGAAGCACGGTAATTCATGCCTCGTGCCAGACGTACGGTCTTAAGGAATTATCGGATGCCGGTCGCTGCTTGTGATGGACCGACGCCCCGTCTAGGGATGCCTGCATGCTGGTGCCATGCTCAGTGCACTGGATACACCGCCTGTAGTAGCCGTCGTTGAGAGGGAAATGAGACGTAGTCCGGTTCTACCGGAAGGACGCTAGATCGCACTAAAGTACTGGATTGCGTTGTGGAATTGGATCACGCCAGTGGCGTGGGTCATCTGAAATGAGTGAATTGTGTGGTGCCTGATGTACACTGGATTTGTGATGCCTTGATGGGTTGTTTAATATGTTATGACTATATCTTGTTGAGTTATGCGACTGAATTGTATGTTGGTTGTGGTGCTTAGTATATTCTGGGCGAATCAATGTCCTAACTGAGCTTTGGCTTGATTCACTAAGATTTATTTCTCTCCCCGTCGTGGGTTAACCTTTCAGGTCCGAAGTAAGGGAAAGGCCCGTGCGATTCGGTACCCCTACCCACTCGTCTCACGATGTCATGTCTCATCCGGTTCCAAGTACGGATCAGGTCTGGGAGGGTCACGTCACGACGATATGGGTCGATGAGGGGATGCCACTTATGGTGGCTCATCTCTTCAAGGCCTGGTATCTTCGTGACGGGATTGATCTCTACGGCCCGGTTCGTGGGTTTGAGGGACCGCCTATTCAGGAGGTCGCTAATGCCCCCGCCTGGGACCCGATGGACATTGATACGCCTGACGGGGAGGTGGTGGATCCCGAACCCGGTACGCAGCCTGAGGTCGAGCCCGAGGAGTCTGTAGCCTCTTCTGTGCAGTCAAGTAATAGTTCTTATGACGATCCCAACAACCCGGCTCCTCCGTTGGGGCCGCCGTGATCACTAGTCTGAACTGTGATCTTTTTGGTCTGTTGGTGGATCTTTTGTGGGGGTACCATTTTGGAGTAGATGAGAGTTGACCTTACCCCGACTCCTGTATCTTTTTGGGAGTCTTAGAGGGCCACCCCGAAGCATGGGGTTGTATATATTAGCTGTTAGCTCTTTAGTGCTTCTGTTTTATTTGACTGGTTGTTTATGATTCTCTATCCCATGCTGATCTTATCATTTTGGAAGTTGCACGTTCCGCATGCGCCGTATGATAGTAGGTCGATAGTCCGCCTGGGACGCTATCCTTCGTGACCTAGTGGCGATTTGGCAAGGGATGTCGCGAGCTCGAGAGTCGGGGCGTGACATTTATTATGTCCAAGATGGTTTTATTTTCAAAGGAAATCGGTTATGTGTTCCAATAAACTCATTTAGAGAATTGCTAATTTGTGAAGCATATGGAGGAGGATTAGCTGGTTATTTTGGTATCAACAAAACTCTTGAGGTTCTTCAAGAGCATTTTTATTGGCCAAAGATGAGTGGAGATGTACATGCAATTATCTCAAGATGTGCAACTTGCTAAAAAGCTAAGAGTCATTTTCATGAAGGTTTATATACTCTACTTCCAGTTCTATTGTAGCCTTGGAAAGATGTGAGCATGGATTTTATTGTGGCCCTTCCGAGAACTCAAAGGGGAAAAAACGCCATCATGGTGGTTGTTGATCGGTTCTCTAAAATAGCACATTTTGTTCCTTGTCATAAGACGAATGATACCTCTTATATTGCTGATCTATATTTCTAGGAGATCATTCGCCTCCATGGAGTATCGAAAACCATTGTGTCCAATCGTGACTTAAAGTTCTTGAGTTACTTGTGGAAGACCCTATGGAGAATGCTTGGTACAAGATTTCTATTCAGCACAACTTGTCAACCTCAAACCGATGGCCAAATAAAGGTAACAAATCGTACCCTTACTATTCTCCTTCGAGGAATGGTAAGTAAATCATTGAAAGATTGGGATTTGAAGCTTGCTCATGCTGAATTTGCTTATAATCGATCATCAAGTTATACTACTGGCCAATCACCTTTTGAAGTTGTTTACAGACTTAATCCTCTCATGCCGATTAATTTGATCATAATTCCGTTCAACTCTCAAGTCAACTTTGATGGAAAAGAAAGAGCTCAAGTGATGAAGAAACTTCATGAGCAGATTCGTTCTAAGATTGAGAAGGCCAATTATTCCTTGAATGCTCAATTCGATCGTTATCGGCTTCTTTGCTACCAGATGTTGTATCGTTCCAATCGTTCTGCGCATCATCCACTTGAGAGCTTATACTTTGGTTCTCTACCTTTGTGGATCTCCAATTAGACCATACAACATTTTGTTCATTTTTGTTACTTTTTCCTCAAGAAGCATTAGTGGCTTAACCGCTGGATTCCATAACTAGCCAATTGTCGCGACAAAAAAAATTAAATCGATCATTTTGTAGGCTAATGGATTATTAGGTTAATTAAATTAACTAACCTAACGCGGACTTCCCCAAGCCCTACCAATCCGCAAGTTAAAATCAATTTCATGCAAAGATATGTTTCGGAGTCGCCACTAATCATTATTGGCAGGTTGATTAGAAACCTAAATAAAATAGTGAGAGAACTATTTTATTCCTGTGAACCAGAGATTTTGAGTTCAGGGACTTGGTTACATTAATTCTTCAATTAATGCCCTTTCGGTACCCTTTCCATGAAAATGTTTGATTTTGGCAAATTTGATGAATTTTCAAAGATGCAATTTTTTTTTGGTTTTTAAAATATTTTTTGGGTTTTCTTATGAATGTTTAGGGTTTTATTTTTTATAAAGTGCAATGCAATGTAAATTGTAATAAAATAAAAATAGATATTAAAAGGACATAAACATAAAGAAAGGGGATAGGATCCGGTGAATTTTACGACGTCGGAGTCCGTCGGTGTTCGTGCAACAAGATGTGGGGATATAAGCCACCAGCAGGAGGCTCGGCCTTCCGATTCTGGGGTAGCACAATCTAATTTGCAGAAAAATAAATGAACACAATGCCTTGGACACCAATAGGAGGCTCGACCTTTCGATTCTGGATCTGATAGGCGAAATATAGAAAAAGCACACTTTTATTGGATGCAATGCAATGCAAATGATTTTTAGTAAAAGACGCATCGATTCAAAAAAAGATAGACCCAAATAATATATGAGCTCAAGCCATCAATCACATCTTTGCATACTAAAGTGATACAAAGTTGCCTTCAATTGCTCGAAAAAAATCTGCTCGCGCAAGCTGCCACTTGCGTTATGTCAACACGAGTAGAAAATGCCACAATGAGGAGGCTGATTACATCGACGAAAGAATTACAAAAATTTTTCGGTTGGAAGCAAAAGAAACGAAACACTATGAGAAGAGTTTTCTCCCTTTTTTTATCCCTCTCCCTATTGCTTGTCACGTATGTTCTCAAGAATGTGGCTGCCGAAAATTTTTCAGCAATCGTCGACCTCTCTCCCTCTCTCCCTGTTGCCGTTCATGATCCTCTTCTTATTGGGAAGAACCAAGGAGACAAGAAAACACCATCATAGATGTTCATATGATGATGGATGATGGGTGGCATGAGTTTTTACTTTGCATTGTCTAAAGTAAAGAATTCTCTTCACATGGCCATGCACGTCAATGAATGTGGCATCCTTCTAACAACGACCATCTCTCTTCTTCATGATTAGCCATCCATTATTGTTGACCAAACTTTGTCATTCTTTTATTTGTTTGTCAATCAACATTCTTTCCACCGAAGAAGCCCCCCTCCATTGTCTCTTTCTTTTGTGGTCACTTGAGTGCGTCTTCTTTATCTATTACCGAATGTCTTCAAACTCCTTTGGATGCTCTTTCTCCATCTTCGAATTCTTCTTTTGCTACCTTTCTTCATTGGATGCCATCAAAATATTAATTGAGTGCCGAGAGTTAAGGTTATAAGAGGGGGGATATCATCATACCTCAAATAAAGACTACTTCCAGACCATTTTAATTTAAGCTTAATTTCGCCCCGTCGATGCCAATGCAATGTATGATAAAAGGAATACGTTATGCATGATGATTAATTATTTTTGGTGAGAACTAATCTCTTTTTTATGCAATGTCAAATGAAAAATCAAAATTTAGGTGTCCACAGCTGCCCCTCTTTGAGCGGAAGCTCATAGAGGTTTCGTTCAAAGACAATTGGAAGCCTAAATTTTGACCATGCAAATAATGGATGATCTTTTTTAGCGGGATTCGAATCCCATTTTCTATGCAATATTCAATGATGCATGATAATAAATTTTGGGGGAGCATTAATCCCATTTTCTTATGCAAGAGGAAATGATGCATGAAATGCAATGCTATAAATAACATGTGCTAAAACTTCTCCTATCACACATCAGAGAAGCTTGCACATGGATCGCCTATGAAAATACATGTTTTACCAAATACCTCATAAGCTAATGATTCCATTAACTTCCAGGCTTTCAGTGGATGCCAGGATGCTAAGGTACTGGCCCGTCTGTTGCCAGAAGTTTCCTTCTGATGCGAAACGACGCAAGATTTGTGTAGAGTTTGAAAATGTGCTCGAGTTATGGTTCGAGCTGGCCATTTGTCTCTTGGGACCTCCTCGACGAGTCACCATGAGACGGTATAATGTCTCTTGCGGCCTCCTCAACGGGTCTGCATGAGTCGGTAAGGTAATCTCTCGCGACTTTCTTTCGAAAGTCTTACCGTATCAAGACGAGAGATGTCTCTTGGGACCTCCTCAACGGGTCACCATGAGACAGTAAAATGATCTCTCGCGACCTTCTTTGGAAGGTCTCACCGTATCAAGACGAGAGCTGCCTCTTGGGACCTCCTCAACGGGTCACCATGAGACGGTAAAATGTCTCTTGCGACCTCCTCAACGGGTCAGCATGAGTCGGTAAAATGATCTCTCGCGACCTTCTCCAGAAGGTCTCACCGTATCAAGACGAGAGTTGCCTCTGGGAACCTCCTCAACGGGTCACCATGAGACGGTAAAATGATCTCTCGCGACCTTCTATGGAAGGTCTCACCGTATCAAGACGAGAGTTGCCTATTGGAACCTCCTCAATGGGTCACCATGAGACGGTAAAATGATCTCTCGCGACCTTCTCTGGAAGGTCTCACCGTATCAAGATGAGAGTTGCCTCTTGAGACCTTCTCAACGGGTCACCATGAGACGGTAAAATGATCCCTCGCGACCTTCTCAGGAAGGTCTCATCGTATCAAGACAAGAGATGATATACCACCTGAAATGAAACAGTTATGAACAGTGTGATGCATGGATTTTCTGAATAATGAATGGATGAGGGCTAGGCTGTCCGCATCATACATGTTCATTTTGCTCGAAAAACATGATGACAAGTATTACTGCTGCAAACGCAATGTTATATGCCAGAAAAGTTTTGTGTGCTTTTGCTAGCATTATAAAGCTCCACTGGGGAATTGTCAATAGGGAAGCCTATCTGATCTTTCTGACAATTCTGACCAATTTAAAAGAGGGACTTTAGTCGGAAGGGACTTTTCAGTCATGAAAAAGGCTTTTGAGAACCGATCATTAATGCGGGTAATAGAATCGCTCAGAGTTGTCATCATCATGTTTGACAAGGGTCAGGATATTCTTGCAATTAGTATGACCTAGACCAATCTATGAGGTCTTTTATAAGGACTGTAATTCGGGCTTGGTAATGGCTATTCGAAGGGGACTCATGCGAGTCGTTAGGTTATGAAACAGAACCTTTATCAGCTGCATTGGGTTTACAAGTCAGGAACCCTGCGAAATGATTTAAAGATAATCCTGCTCACATTCTTCGAGCGGTATTCATAAGCATTTGAAACCCTGCGTTAACCCAAGTGCCCTAATCTGAAGAGACTTTTGGTAGGGGTGGTGGGCTTAGAAATGAAAGATTTATTTCAACAAAGAGTTGTATGATAAGCAAATTGATGATCATCTGTCTTTGTCACTTTGCAGCTCATAAATGAACATCGGAAAGTATATATTTTTTGAAACAGTTCGAGTAAGACCTCTTTCTGGAAATTCTTTCGAGAGAGACTTCTCCTTTTTTTTAGAGTGGGCGCTTTTGTCCTTTTTTGCACGGCAAGCTTTTCTCTTTCTTCCTCCTTTGCATTGGAATTTTTTTTCTCTCTCTTTTTTTTTTAGGAAGGAAATGTCTTATCTGAATTGTCTACATATCCGAATTTCAGTTTGCCCCAAGGCACTTTGCTTATCCGTTGGATAACTCGAAACAATCTCACTTCTGGATGATCACCCGTTGGGTTTAGAGAAATGAATCCATCGCTCAAAATGGGTTAAGCAAAGGGATAAATGAATATGTGGTATAGAAATGAAGTGCTCTTCGTCATGTCTAAGGCACTTGAGCTAACACAGAATTCATATGCAACAAACTCACTCAAAGATTGATGCAAGTGAAAGCAAGAAAATTCTACTCATTTTTTGTTTTTTGTTTTAGATTTACCCCGATATGAGGTTGTTCCTGACAGGGCTATGAAATGAAACCATCGTTCAAAGGATTTAGCAATGGGCAACCTGTAGTGTTTGGGTAGATGAAATGAATGCCTCATATCATTTCAGTCTTCATACTTTTCGCGAGATAACCCTTTACCTCGTCAGCATGGAAGTTTTCACACTGCTCATTGTGACATAGGACGTGTATGGAAATGGCTTGCCTATCGTCATTCTGACATTCCTCATTCAAAAAGATCAGTCCAATTAAATCAGAGAGATTTCCTGATTGAGATTATCTCACCGTGGAAATTCATAATGCAAACAATAGGCAAACAAACCGATATCAAAAGAATATTATAACTTGATCAGAAAATGTCAAAGCAAATCAAGTATAATATTTTTTTACAGCATCAGAGTTGACTGGGCTAGTAAAAACACGGCCATCCATCTTTACAAGGATCAAAGAACCTCCTGGGAGTACCTTCTTCACGACATATGGACCGCCATAGTTCGGAGCGAACTTCCCTTCTGGCAACGGAACAATAGGCAATAGTTTTCGCAAAACAAGATCTCCTACTTGAAAATGTCGAGGCCGGACTTTCTTGTTAAAGGATTTAGCAACCCTCTGCTGGTAGCACTGGCCGTGGCATAAAGCTTTAAGCCGCTTTTCATCGATCAGGTTCAACTGGTCCATCCTCTGTTGGATCCAATCGGCCTCGGTCAGCTTAACTTGAGATAGTATACGCAAGGAAGGGATTTCCACCTCAACCAGTAACACTGCTTCCATTCCATATACAAGAGAATATGGGGTTGCCCCGGTAGATGTTCGGATTGAAGTCCGATAAGCCATAAGTGTAAAAGGTAACCTCTCATGCCAATCTCGATAGTTTTCAGCAGTTTTGGCCAAGATTTTCTTGCTGTTCTTGTTGGCTGCTTCCACTGCTCCGTTCATCTGGGGACGGTACGGGGAAGAGTTTAGATGCTTGATCTTAAATTTCCTGAACAAATCACCGATCAGCTTGTTGTTCAAGTTAGAGCCGTTGTTGGTGATTATGACTTCAGGTGAACCATATCGAGCTATGATGTCACGACTAATGAATTTCACGACGTTTCGTGCCGTGACTGCCAAGTACGATGCTGCTTCAATCCATTTAGAAAAATAGTCGATGGCGACTAGGATGAAACGATGTCCATTGGATGTTTTCGGGCTAATTGGACCAATCACATCAATGCCCCATATAGAGAAAAGCCACGGTTCAGATAATTGGTGCAGCTCGTTCGGAGGAACATTGATCTTATCGCCATAAATCTGACACTTATGACAGCTTCGAACATGCTGAATACAATCGCTTTCCAGAGTGAGCCAATAATATCCCAGCCTCATGATCTTCTTAGCAAGCATGTGACCGTTCATATGCGGGCCGCAGATCCCTTCATGTACTTCCATCATCAAATAGACAGCTTCAGTAGAATCTATACACCTCAAAAGAACTGAATCAAATGATCTTTTGTAAAGATTTTCACCGCTAAGAAAGAATTTCGAGGCCATCTTCCTTATGTACTTCTGATCTGACGCAGTACTCTTCTCAGGGAATTTTTGCTCTTGAATGTAAGCCTTGATATCGTGATACCAAGGCTTGCCATCGGGTTCATCGGCTATGGCCATGCAATAAGCCGGCTTTCTTAATACTTTGATCTTCAATGGCTCGACTTCAAGCCCATTAGTAACTCGCAACATTGAAGATAAGGTAGCCAATGCATCAGCGAACTGATTGTGAGTTCTGGATAAATACTCAAATGAAATATTATCAAATTCTTCCACCAACTCATCCAGATACTCATGGTAGGGCAGCAGTTTAGCATCCCGTGTTTTCCATTTTCCGACCATTTGAAGGATGATTAGGGCCGAGTCTCCAAACACCTTGAGCCGGGTTACACCCATTTCGATTGCGGCTTGTAGGCCCAGAATGTATGCTTCGTATTCTGCGATATTATTAGTGCAAGGGAAGACCAACTTTGCTGCTATTGGATAGTGTTGACCACTTGGAGATATAAGGACTGCCCCCGTTCCTGATCCAGATAAATTCATGGCTCCGTCAAAATACATGATCCAGAAATAATCGTCTACCGTCATGACTTGATTTTCAGGTTGGTAAAGATCTTCATTTTCCCCCAGATTTTTTGCCAGGGCATCAGCTATAGCTCGACCTTTTACTGACTTTTGGGACAAATACTGCACATCAAACTCAGAAATGAGGATATGCCATTTAGCAAGCTTGTCGACCAAGGCAGGTTGATTCAACAAGTACTTGACGGGATCGCATTCCGTTACTAAAAGAATTTGGTAATGCAAAGTGTATTGTCGCAGCCGATGTAGCACCCAAACCAGACCCGCACAAGTCTTCTCGGCTTCAGAGTAGTTCATTTCAGAAGCTGTAAACTTCTTGCTCAGATAGTAAATGGCTCGTTCTTTCCCGTCATCTCGTTTTATCTGTGCTAGCATAGCTCCCAAGGATTCATTGTGAATCGTGAGGTAGAGGACCAAGGGTTGTCCTGGTACTGGCGGAACAAGCATTGGCGGATTCATGAGATGTTGTTTTATTTTCTCAAAGGCTTTATCACAATCATCATCCCATCCGACCAATGCATTCTTTTTTAACAACTTGAAGAAAGGTTTAGCGGTTTTTGATAACTGAGAGATGAATCGGGCAATATAATTAAACCTGCCCATGAGGCTTCGAACTTCCTTGACTGTCTTTGGCGGCTTGAGTTCACATATGGCTTTTACTTTAGATGGGTCTATCTCAATGCCCTTGTTACTGACAATGAAACCGAGCAATTTGCCCGAGCTAGCGTCGAAAATACATTTGGCTGGATTAAGGTGTAGCTTGAACTTCCGGAGTCTGTCAAACAGCTTTGTCAAGGTTTCAACATGATCCTCTCCACGCTTCGTCTTCGCAATCATATCATCGACGTAGACTTCGATCTCATTGTGCATCATGTCATGGAATAAAGTAATCATGGCCCGCTGATAGGTCGCGCCAGCATTCCTAAGACCGAAAGGCATTACCTTGTAATGAAACATCCCCAACGGAGTGGTGAATGTGGTCTTCAGTTTGTCATCCACATTCATCAAAATTTGATTATAGCCTGAGAAACCATCCATGAATGAAAACATTTCGAATCCAACCATGCTATCTACGAGCACGTCAATCTGTGGGAGCGGGAAATCATCTTTAGGACTAGCCTTGTTTAGATCACGGTAGTCGACACAAACTCGAACTCGTCCGTCTTTCTTCAGCACTGGGACAACATTAGCTACCCAGTCAGAGTATTGGGTAGCCTCAATAAATCCGACGTCGATGAGCTTCATGACCTATTCTTTGATTTTCTTTGCTAGCTCTGGCCTAGCCCTTCGTGTACCCTGTACTACTGGCTTGATTGAGGGGTCGGTTGGTAAGCAATGTTCGACGATTGATCGATTGAGGCCGGGCATATCTGCATAGGACCAGGCGAAGACATCCTGGTAATCTTTCAAGAGTTTGGTAAGATGTTTCGCCATTTCAGTAGATAGATTCGCTCCGATTTTCACTTCTCTTGGATTTTCTTCATCGCCTAAATTGATTGATATCGTCTCATTGCCAGTCAGAGGCTTAATCATCTCATGCCATTCAAAGTTTTCACGTATTTCTTCATAATCAGGAGTGAATTCCTCCAAGTCATATATTCCAGAATCCAATGGATCACCCTCCTCATATTTGCCCCTAAAACATAGAATAGCAAAGTCAGAGAAACAAATAGGGTTTAAAAAATGCATGCTTTGCAACTTTCGAAATCCAATGTGTCGTTTTAGAAAACTTTGATTTTGATTTTTTTTAAAGACTGCGGGACAAGAAATCTTGAAGAGGCCCAACCCTCAGCTTCTTACCATGGATGACAAATTAGTTCGATCGTAGGTTATCGTCACCGGGTTGGTTTGGGATGCTTCATCAAGGTTTCAAAAATTTTTAGTGAAGGACATTTGTAATTTCATTGGCATAAAATCAATTCATTACATCTTATTGAATGTAAATGCAACATTAAACTGAAACGAAAGCCTAAAATGCGAGATGAATTGAAAAAGATCTTAATGCGTCCTGGAAACTGAAGGAAAGTGGAAAGATCTCACGTAGGAGATCGCAAAAATCTTGGAAGTGTTACTTTGATCCCTCCATTGGATCGTCGATCACAGCTTTAACAGAAGGGTTTGGGGAATCAGACGCCATATAAAGCTCCTCTTCAAATGCTTTATCGTCCTGTACGGGATTTTCAGATATGGCTCCAACAATGAGGTCATCAAAACCACTAATGGGATCTAGGAACCCATCATCTGCTGTGTGTTCTTCTACCGCCAAAGCAATGTGGTCCTTTGGCGAGTCGGGGAATGCAATCCCTAGATTATCTTCGAATTGGGTCGGTTTATCAAACCCACCGATCACCCCAGCTGATCGAAAGGTAGTGTAGAGAGGAGGTGATAGAGGGCTAGATTTCAACCTTTCACGGCTCATCCCAAGTCGTCTACCTCGTCTAGACTGGCCATGCCCTCGGTGTCCCAGACCGGCCATATGAGATTGTCCATTAAGCTCGATTGGGATACGGATCCCTTGACCCTGCTGGCCTAGGCCTGTGCCAGGTCGAAATCCATTGCCCACCATTACTTTTGCTACCATGATGAAAGCGTTTGATACCTCAGGAACTGATGGAGGACTTTCTGGTGATGCATGAACAGTCTGCACTAGCTCAAAAGCATGATACGAGTCTTCCTCATTGTGAGCTGGCTCAATGTAAGGAATAGCCGTTTCATTGAAGATTCGATGATCTTCTTCACCATGAACGATCACTAGCTTGCCCTCAACAACGAACTTGATCTTCTGATGAAGACTTGAGGGCACAGCTCCCGCGTTGTGGATCCACGATCGGCCTAGTAGGAGGTTGAAAACTAACAGAATATCCAACACCTAGAAAAAAACATCGAACATGGAAGGCCCAATTGTGATATCTAGATTGATTTGTCCCATGACATCTTTCTTCACGCCATCAAAGGCTCTGACTGAGGTCTTGACAGCTTGAATCCTGGCCAGATCTACCCCTAACAGATTCAAAGTGGCTAAAGGGCAGATGTTTAGTGCCGACCCATTGTCAATGAGGACCCGTGCTACTAGAGTTTGCTTGTGCTTTATCGTTATGTGTAAGGCTTTGTTGTGACCACGTCCCTCAGTAGGAATCTCATCATCAGAAAAAGCCATCTGATCATTCAGAAGGATGGTTCCGACAAAATTCTCTAGCTTGTCCTGGTCGATATTTTCCGGGACGTGCACCTGCCCTAACATCTTCATTAAAGAATCTCGATGTTTTTCGAATGACTGCAAAAGTTCGAGCAAAGAAACCCGAGCTGGCAACTTCCGCAGTTGGTCGACGATACTATATTCGCTAGTTTTGACTATGGCGAGGAACTGCTTCGCATCTCTCTTTGTGACCGTCTTGGTCGGTTGTTCTTCGTTATAAGCGCGACCAGACCTTGTTACTAGGGCTAGATCGTAAGACCAAGGAACGGCCTTATCGTCCTTGTAAGGAAACGGCTGAGGTGTAGTGATTACTAGGGCTTCCGTTATGACAATCCCTAACTCATCCTCCAATGCATCTTCTAGGGGAGGTATGTCAAACAAATTCAGGTCAGCCTTGACCAGACGTGCTACATCGGTTTCCGCTACCTCTATTTCTGGAAGATGTTCAGACTGTGTCATGGTCAGAGCGGCGAACTCCTGGTCCCAATCAATGATGATCTGAGATATAGTGGCAATTGTTTCCGTCTGAATGACCTTAACTATTAAACCATTCCTCACTAGAGTCGCAATCATCTTCTTTAGCTGACCCAGCGGCAGAAGCCCTCCCGTCTGATAATAACCTGCTCTAACCAGAGCATCGAGAACGTCTGCTAACCGGACTTTAAATCTGCATGCCGGTTGGGTATTACAATTAAACACAACATTAACTTTATCAGAATGGTCGGGTAAGGGATTATTCCGGACATTGGGCTGGGTACCGCACTGGAACGAAAATGCCTTTGTATTGAGCAAGTCCTAGATGAGATTTTTAAGCACGAAGCAATTATCTGTGTCATGGCCGACCTCACCGCGATGATAATCGCATTTTTTAGACAGGTCATAACCTGCATATGACGTATAATTCAGTCTCAGAGGTTCAGTTGACAACAGATCTTTCTTGCGGAGGACGTATAATTCAGTCTCAGAGGTTCAGTTGACAACAGATCTTTCTTGCGGAGGACGGCTAAAACTTAAGAAGGCGTCCCGGGCAAAGGTGTGTATTGTCGAGGTGGGCGTGAATTTCTCCTCTGCTTCTGGACGTCAAAGTTCCCTTGCTGCTTGGTGGGAACTTGTACAGTCGGCGTGGAACTTGTCATGTTGATCTGGGGAGCGACCTCTTTGTCCCTCTTTATTCCGAATTGTCTTGCGGGCGTGCCAATATCTCTGTACCAGCCTTTTTTCATGCCGCATTCCACTTCCTCGGCCATTGCTATGAGGTGAGCAAATGATATCGCAGAAGTGCCAAGGAGTCGTGTCCGCAGAGTCTGTGGAAGGGTAGAGACAAACAACTTCATGAGCTCCCTTTCGGGAACTGGCTTGAGTTGGGACGCAATGTTCCTCCACCTGGTAGCATACTGCTTGACTGTCTCGCCCTTCTCTATTTTGTCTTGTTCTAGGTCCTCTCTAGAAACGATGACGTCTATGTTAAAACTGAAGTGCTTGATAAAAGCGGTTGCCACCTGTTTCCAATTCCCCATGATGTATACTTCATAGTCAATATACCATCGCATGGCTGCATCCTTTAGACTGGCCTGGAAAGTCTGAACCAATAGAGGACCGTTGTCAGCGTATTTGCTCATTCTTGCTTGGTATATCTGAACATGCTGCACAGGATTGGATGTGCCATCATATTTCTCAAAATCGGGTACTTTGAACTTCTCTGGCACATCAACTTTTGGAATGCAAAAAAGTCGATATGAGGGGTATTGTGCGCTCCCTGAATCTCTCGGAGCTTTTCCTCCATCTTTTGCTCCATATGTTGCTCCATTAGAGCCATAAGCTTTGCTGCATCGTAAGCCTGCTCTGGTATCACAGGGCTGACTAGGTGAGTCGGAGGCACCGACAGAGCATTCATACTGGAGCCTGGGACGAACATGTCTTCTAGTGACTGCTCTTGATCCTTGGTTGGATCATCAGCCGCAGGAGGCAGAGGTACCATTGGTTGGGAGGTTTGGCCAAGCAGCTGCATCTTGCCCATGAGACTTGCCAACATTTTCTCTGCCATCTGGGAGACCATGTTTTCCATCTATTTGTTGAGGGTGTCCATGCGTTCATGGAGGGCCTCTTGGATTGCGGCGTTCATTTCTGCTTTGTCAGCCATTTTCTTTGCGACTGACCTTGTGATGTGTGGATGACCAGTGGTAAGTTACCTTCAATAAATGACAAAGCAAAGATTAGTATAATGAGCAAGACTAATGAGCCGGTCCATGACAACTCTCTAGACTCAACAAGACAGATACGCGCAAGAAGTCGAATGAGGCAGTTTTTCGATCTGGAATACCGTTACGAAAAAACTCCTCATAATTCGTACGTTGATCAAACAATTCCCAAATTTTACGAACTGATAGGGGACTCAACGATAAACAAATTTCATGTTCAGACTCACGGCTAAAAATCGACCGATCAATATAGTTTAATGCCTATTTGGGAAATCTTTGTTCAGAAAACTGTTTCGTCCGGTCTTTGTAAAATGAACGAAAGACCCATTTAAAATGTGATTTAAAGTCTGGAATTGTGCATGTTACTAGTTTAAACTTCAACCTACAACTTTCAAGTTTGGAGATTTAGCAAAGAAAGTCGCTTATGAGGGGTATTTTGCAAAATGTTCTGGAGTCTGAAAAACGTGAGAAATTTCAGCTTGCTCCACTATGGCCATTAATTCCATATTGAATAGAAAACGTTTCGAATTGGTACCAAACTTTTTCTCATGGTAGTTGTGAATCTTACGAACATTTTTCATTTGAAGTGTTGAGACTAGATCCAATTCGAATAAAGTGTAAAAAAAATCGAGCAAGCCAACAAGGTCGGAAAGAAAACAGAACTAAAATACTGATTGAAAGTGTAAATAACAAACCTAAAATCCGACGAACAAATTCAAAGTACGAATTTGAAAATATGACAATGCAACTTCCTAAACAAAAACAATAAATCAAACAGTCTTTCTTTTCTTAGGGGCAACATGCTCTATAGACAAATGGGTCTTCAAGGCATGCCGTAATCGTGCATTCTCTTTAGCCAAAGCATCTGCCGTCTCCTGGGCCTTCATTGCCTTTTCTTCGTTGACTCTGATTTGAGCTTTGAGAGTATGTTGTTTTGTTACGACCGGAATTTTTGGGAGTATTTCAGCAGGAATGGTATAACACTGAATGTACTGGGCCGTGGCGAAGTAGCTCTTCATTTTTTTGGTTGGCTCATCTATAGGCCAAATCAATTTTCGATTGGAACATTTCTGCCAAGCTTCAAAATGACACCTGAGTTCGGCTCTGTAGTTCTCGCCTTTCTCGAACTGGACTTGAAATTCATTGGGCCCAAGTGAAGGCGGGATATCTTGCAGAACTCGAAATTGTCGCGCAACTCGAAGAGGTTGATAGCTGGTTGCCCCGTAAATGCCCATCATTGGTATGGGTTTCTGATCACCATGGCATAGCCGGGCCTCAACCACTCGGAACCATACAGCCTGCCAAAGGAAAATCTTAGAGTTCGGATTCTCGAATAGCTCGACCCATTGCGAGTAGTGCAACTTCTTAGTTTGATTTTGTATTTGTTTAAATCTTAAAATAGGATTATCAGTCATACCCATTTCAAACACAGTCATGCCTTCCCCAAATTGAGAAAGATGTGAGAAAAACTAGATTTGTAAAAGCTCAATTGGAGCCCGAAAAGTCTTATCTTTTCCTTTCTTGCTTTGTCCTTTATTTAAAGATTTGAAACGTGTTAAGGAAATGAAAGTTTCAGCAAGAATAGTATTTACAAAATTAACCCCTCCACAAATCTATTTTACTGTCCAGGTTATCACCGGGTCAATAGTGTTCTGACAGAATGGAAAAATGATAAGTCCGAAAAAGGCTAAGATAAAAATCCTAGACCTCATGAGGTCAGCATTATTTTCAAAACATTTGATGAGGAAAGACAATGGACATGCTTGACAATTACCCTTTAGCACCTTTTCAATCGTCTTTTTAGCCAAACCCAAAAATTCAGTAAGTGCTACCACGGGGTCTACTCAAATGGGAGGTTCAACTATATCTAGCCCAATTGATTTTCCAATGGCAACGCTGTATTCCTCTAGAGTGGGTGTGAGCTCAAACTTACTTCCCAACACAAATGTGGTCGTCTCAAGGCACCAAAAGTGAGCAAGTGCATGCATGATCCCGCTCTGAACATCAATGTCAAGTATTGGCAACATGAATCCAATACGCTCGAGCACATACCGCTGACCATCCGGCTTCAACTGCCGCCATAACTTCTCGAGCTCTAGCTTTGGAGTAGGCACGAAATGGATATCGTCACGACCCATTTGTATATAGATCATACACCAAGACAAACCAACCTAGAACATGGACTGACCCCAAAATGAAATGAGATTGACAACGAGATAAAGTACAAGAAGTTACCGCCATTGAGGAGAGAAAATGTCAATCACAAAGACATGTACATGAATCGTGGATTCAATTTTAATTCTTAGCAAAATGAAATGAAGGACAGAACGACATGTCGCAGCCTCGCGCACGTTCATCATGACATAGTTGCTGCCTCACATACATGGTCATGACTAGTCGGGTCCAATCACTCCGGCTTGGTTTGGTCGACAAGGACAACGCCCATGCATCGCCACCTTTCGCGCATGAGAACGACCCTTGATCCATTTTTTGGAAGATTTCGGGGTCCAAGTGGGATAACCTTTAGCGAAGCTTGACAGCCAAGGTTATAGAACCACTTAAAGACCATCCTAAAACTATTGGGTGACCCGGGTCCGATCACGATTTGAATGTGGTGTAGTACAACTACATTAAGGGCATGCATGTTGTGGAAATACTCCTATATTTTGATTCTGACAAAACCTTCAAAAGATATTGTTTAATGAAATGTGATGCAGGAAGAATGAGTAAGCAGCAGATTGAGTTACTCCAATTCTGTCGCGCTGACGAAGGGTCAGATGGAAGTGCTTTTGACGAAGGGTCAGATGGAGGTGCTTCTGACGAAGGGTCAGATGGAAGTGCTTCTGACGTAGCGTCGGATGGAAGTGCTTCTGACGTAGAGTCGGATGGAAGTGCTTTTGACGATCCAAACAGTGACGGATGGATCACATCAAATCTCCGAATTACCATTCCATGCCAACTGATCAAATTTCTCCTAGACGAATCTGAAGAAAGATCAGTTCCTACATTTTACAAAACACGAAGACCCACGTATGGCAGGTTTCCGATCAAGGCAAGTGATATTCAATTATCCTGATATCCCCTCTTGTCAATCAAGGGACTTTCTAAAATAGGATATCATCTTCTAAGGAAAATATCCTCGGGAATCAACTCAAACTTATGACACTTATGGAAGCTGGAGATTCAGTTGTATGGGCGACTGAATCAGAAGGGTTCAATATCTTACCCAACGGTCTACATATCTTCTGAAGATACAGTCTCGTTCAATCACGATTGATAACGTCCAATCAAGGATTGAAGAGCGATCCCTTGGCTGGAATCCAACGGCTAGTTCGGAGGCAGGGGAGTATAAAAGAAGTATAATGTTCGACTAGAGGGTAAGAGGGCGAACAACAAACCAAAGTGCAAGAATAATTTGAGTTTCATCTGAGAGAGTATTCTGTGTACTCAAAATCCTTCACTGTGAAAATCTGTGTGAGAAGGAAACAAAACACTTGAGTGATTGTAATCTTCTTGATTCTTCATAGTGAAATCCAGCCAATCGGCTGTCATCGTGGAAGAGTGGACGTAGGCTTGATCCAAGCCGAACCACTATAAACATCATGTGCAATATCCTCTTCTCTAAACTCTTACTCTTGTGTTTAGATTTCCTACACACTGTTATACTGCTTTTGTTCCTAATCGTACACTGAACTCTATCCATTCCGCAAGAAATTTATAATTGTGTTCAGAATCTCCTATTCACCCCCTCTAGGAGATATTGCTAGTTACAACAATTGGTATCAGAGCCATGTTGCTCATTTTACGAAGTGTCTATTGACTTCAGAGTTAACGATCTACTATGTCTAGCAATCACTCTTCCGGAACAAGCGATTCGCACTTTGCCAACAAGCCTCCATACTTTGATGGAAATGATTACAACATGTGGAGTAACAAGATGAAGTGGTTCTTCAAAGCCTATGATGATCTGATGTGGGATGTCGTTACAAATGGAATAGTTCCTGCAAATACCACAAATCCAACCTCTGCTGACGGAGTAAACATTGTCACAACAATGACTGATGCTGAAAAGGCTAAAAGAAAAGGCCTTGATTCTAAAGCTGTCAATGCTCTCTTTTGTGCCTTATCTACTCCTCTTTATAATCGTGTCTCAGAGGAAGAATCATCTAAGGCAATATGGGATAGACTTCATGTTACCTTTCAAGGAACAAATCGTGTGAAAGAAACAAAGCTCAGTATTTTACTGAGTGACTATGAAGCATTTGAAATGAAGCCTGATGAATCTATTGCAGATATGATAGACAGGTTTCAGACTTTGGCAAGTGGACTTGCAAGACAAGGTGCACCTATTGCTGAACCAATGCAAGTCAGGAAGATACTACGTGGACTCACAGATGATTGGAATTACATCAAGCCATCAATTCAAGAATGCCAAACAATCAAACCACTCTCGGTGGATGAGCTAGTCGGCACTTTGCAATCTTATGAAACAGAACGAGCAAACAAAAAGGGAGATCAGAAAGGTAAAAAATCTATTGCCTTAAAAAGTCAAATTAATCAATGTTTTTCTGACACAGATGATGAAGATGAGGATGATGAAGAATGAGCCCTCATGGTCAAGAAATTTAGGAAGATGGCTCGGAAAGGAAGAAACATCAAAGGAAAGAAACCTTGGAAGAAGAGTGAGGTAAAAATATCAAGCAACGACTCACATGATAGCAAAGATGTGATTTGCTTCCACTGTAAGAAAGCAGGACATATCAAACCCAACTGCCCAATTTTAAAGAAGGACAAACTCAAGTATGAGAAGTACAAGAAGGCTCTAAAGGCAGAAACTTTGAGTGATTCTGATGAAAGCGAGAATGATTATGCAAATATTTGTCTCATGGCCGAATCAGACTCAAGTTCAGATTCAGAAACTGAGGTATGTTCATCTGAACTCCCTGATGAAGTTGTTGAATATATTGATGAATTGTGTAGAAACTACAAAGAAGCTCTTGAGAAGGTTTCTTTTTTGAAAAAGGAAAATACTTCGTTAAAACAACAGAATTTGTCTCAAGAAGAAAAAATTAGTTTTCTACAACAAGAGTTTCACCAGATGAAAGAAAATCATGATTCTGTTTCAAGAGAAAATGCTTCCTTGAAAGAAAAAATTTCTACTATATCAAAAAGGTTTTCACAAAGCTCAGAAACTCTGAATAGCATTATATCAAAACAAATACCCTTCAATGATCGATCTGGGTTAGGTTTTAAAAAGGAAAGTAGCCAAAGAAATGTCTTTAAAACTAAATTTCGAAAACCAACGTTTTCCAATTACAAGCATCATTTTTATAAGCATTTTACTAGATCCTACATTCGACAACCTTGTGTGAACTGTGGTGATCCTAGCCATACTAAGGATTACTGCAAGAAAATCTGGAGACCTATTAAAAGGTCAAAATATACTAACACAGAAGGACCCAAGAAAACATGGGTACCAAAGAAACAGTAAGTTGGTTATCTATTGCAAGTACCAAAGAGAAGGAAGAACAAATAGTTTCTGGATAGTGGTTGTTCAAGTCACATGACTGGAAATCCAGATGTGTTTATATCCCTCTCAGATTATGATGGAAGAAGTGTGTCGTTTGGAGGAAGGAACAAGGGTAAAGTGATCGGGAAAGGAAATGTAAAGATTGGAAATCTGACCGTTAAAGATGTCTCTCTAGTCAAAGGATTGAACTACAACTTGATTTCTATGAAGGAATTTTCTTGGGATATTCAACAACAAGCAAAGCCTGCAGAGTTTACAACAAGAACACTCGTATTATTGAGGAATCAGTGAACATCAAGTTCGATGAAAGCAACCAGGATGATGAACCTGAATCCATTCAAATGCATACACTTCATCAAGTCACGAACTCACAAGCAGAATCAGATGTGAATACGAGTTCGGAGAATGCTCAGAAGGAAACTTCCTCAGAAGAAAGACCAGAAGATGATCAGAATGAATCCACAATATCCTCAAATGATGGACTTGACAAAAACTGGAAGCATAAGTCAAGTCATCCAAAGGAACTTATCATAGGCAGCATAAATGATGGTGTAAGAACAAGATCCAAGTTCAAGCAAGCAATGAGCAACATCGCCTTGGTATCTGAATTAGAGCCAAAAAGGATTGAAGATGCATTAGCAGATGAAAACTGGATAAATGCAATGCAGGAAGAGTTACATCAGTTCAAAGTCAACAATGTCTGGGAACTAGTCAGTCGTCCCAAAAATCGTCCAGTAATTGGAACAAAATAGGTATTCAGAAACAAACTTGATGACAAAGGAAAAGTTGTGAGAAACAAAGCAAGACTTGTAGCAAAAGGATATTCTCAGGAAGAAGGAATAGAATATGATGAAACCTATGCACCGGTTGCCAGGTTAGAAGCCATTAGGCTACTTCTTGCTTATGCGTGTTACAATGACTTCAAACTTTTTCAGATGGACGTGAAAAGTGCATTCCTAAACGGGTACATCAAAGAAGAGGTATATGTTGGACAACCTCCTGGCTTCGAAGAACCTAAACAAAAGGATATGGTCTATGTCTTAAAAAAGGCACTCTATGGATTAAAACAAGCACCCCGCGCCTGGTATGAAAGGTTAAGTAATTTTTTATCTCAACACAGCTTCACTAAAGGTAATGTAGATACCACTCTTTTTATTCAAAGAAAAGGTAAAGATATCCTTTTAGTTCAAATTTATGTTGATGATATTATATTCGGCTCCTCTAATGAACTTCTCTGCAAAAAATTCTCTAAAACAATGCAGGATGAATTTGAGATGAGTATGATGGGAGAATTATGGTTCTTTCTTGGTCTTCAAATTCATCAATCCCAGAAAGGAACCTTCATATTTCAAGAGAAGTATGCATTGGAAATAGTGAAGAAGTTTGGTATGGAAAATGGCAAGAAGACAGAAACTCCTATGTCTCACTCTTCCAAATTAGATAAGAATGAAGATGGAAAAGAAGTCAATCCCAAACTATATCGAAGCATGATCGGATCATTACTCTATCTCACAGCTTTAAGACCCGACATACTATATAGTGTCTGCTTATGTGCAAGATTTCAGTCAAGTCCAAGAGAATCACACCTATCAGCAGTCAAGAGAATAATCAAATACATAGGGACTTATCCCAACTATGGTTTGTGGTATTCTAAATCTTCTGATTTTACACTAAAAGGTTATTCAGATGCAGATCTTGCAGGTTGCAAAATTGATAGAAAAAGTACATCTGGAACCTATCAACTCATGGGAAACATGCTTGTCTCATGGTACTCAAAGAAGAAAAATACAGTGGCACTCAGTACAGCTGAAGCAGAATACGTATCTCTTGGAAGCTGCTGCACTCAAATACTTTGGCTAAAACAGCAGCTCAAAGACTATGGTGTTGAAGAATCAACTGTGAAAATCCTATGTGACAACACAAGTGCCATAAATCTCACAAAGAATCCTGTACTTCACTCAAGAACAAAGCAAATTGAGATCAAGCATCACTTCATACGTGATCATGTTCAAAACCGTGATGTTAACATTCAATACATTGACACGAAAAATCAACTTGCAGATATTTTTACTAAACCACTTGATAAACGGAGTTTCAATTTTATCAGAAATGAATTATCTATTATTAACCTTCCTTCTTAAGTATACCTTAGAACAGGGTACATCAGAAGGAGAGTCAGAAGGAGAGTCAGAAGGAAAGTCAGAAAGAGCATCAGAAGGAAAGTCAGAAGGAGCGTCAGAAGGAGCGTCAGAAGGAGAGTCAGAAGGAGAGTCAGAAGGAGAGTCAGAAGGAGAGTCGGAAGAAGAGTCAGAAGAAGCATCAGAAGAAGCATCAGAAGGAGCGTCAGAAGGAGCATCAGAAGGAGCATCAGAAGGGACGCCAAAAAGGTGCGTAAGAAAAAATTCACATTTTTCTTAAATCAAAAGGTCAGTTATCTCTAAAAGCTATCTTTTAGGTAAGTTCCTCATATGAATAGATATCGCTTAATATCTGATTGACCGTGAATATTTTTTTTAAGAATTCCTTTTTAAATCAAAATTCTCTTTTGTGTTTCCAAAAATAACCGCCTCTTTTATAAAAACGCTGAACCGTCACCTCTGTTCTCTTACTTTCAAAATTCTCTCAAATCAAAACCCTAAAACCGTGTTGAAAACCTCTCGCTCTCGATTTCCTCCTCAAAGCAACACTCTTTCACTCAAAGTTTCAAACTTTCTACGCATCAATGGCTCCAAAATCAGTCTCTGACTCGAAGAAGACGCCTCAGACGAAGAGGAAGTTCTCCGCATCAACTGCAAGCAGGGCGGAACTCACAGATACCCAAATCAACGAACAACGAGAAGCACTACGTCGGACAAAAGGTCTATCTCTGTCTACCTTTGAAATAAAGGAATCTATGGCTCATTCTATTAAGCCAATGTATGATGGAATCAAGGCCGCAGGAGATTTTGGAAACGAACTTAGAAAACTGCTGAAAACTCATCATTTTGATAGTGAAGGCGAACTTTTGGAGTTTCTTAGTCTGCTTGGAAAAATCGTTGAACCACTTGCTGTAGAAAAACCTACGTCTGTCTCTAGAAAAGGAAAGGAGAAAGTGGCAGAGACAAGTTCGAAACGTAGATGATCCCCAATTAGACCTGGCGGTACGAAGGCGAAGGTGGAAGATGATGATGACATTCTGTTCAATGAATTTGTGAAAAATATAGGCTTTAATTTGGATAAAAGCTTTCCTAATCCATTGTTCCAGAATCAGGCTCACAAAGAACGGTTTGAAGCAATGAAACAGAGAGGTGTTATACCTCAAACGGTATTTGAGTTAAAGTACTTTGACAGCAATGGCATCTATCTGAGGGAGCATCTAGAAAAGATGAAGCTAGATCAGTTTATAACTAGGAGAGGCTACACTTTTCCTGATATGGTAGCTTACTTCTATTCAAATCTTCAGTTTGTCAACTTCAACTCTCTGGCTTTCACAATCAAAAGAAAGCAGTATTTTCTGACTGTTGATGAATTGGCTTCAATCATGGGAACCAGAAAGGGAGATTTCAAACCCTTAGATATCACTGCAAGTGAAGCTTTCTGCTTCCTGACTGGCAAATCGAGTTTCTCAAGGGAATCAAAGTCACACATTGCCTACACAGACTTTCCCCTGAAACATATCATGATGCACAAAGTGATCATTGAATGTCTCAGACCCAAGGCAGCATCAAAGACAGATATCTCAAAGTACGAGGCAAAGCTGTTATGGGGAATCTTGACAGGACAGAGGATTTCTTTTGCTCACACTGTACTATTGCATATGTACAGATCAGCTCTCAAGCCAAAGGGACAACTTCCTTATGCGGCGTTGATCTTCAAAATAATCAATCATTTCAAGATTGATAGCCTAGGTGCCTTTGTCGAGCAAGAAATTCCTTTAATGACTGCTGGAGAGACTATGGTAACAAAGATGGGATTCAAGATGACTCCTGCTGGATGGAGAACAAAGAACAATGAACCAGTCATTGTGGACTTTGAGGAAGAGTCAAGGCAGAAATCTCCAAAGAAGAGAAAAGTCATGGCAGTTAAGGGGCAACAAACAGAAAGTCCTGCTGGTAAGGACTCAGACGCAAGTGAGGAAGAAACAGGGGAATATGATTATGAAGCTACCCAATCTCGAGGTGGATCAGATGAAGGTGGTGAGTCTGAAAATAGTAATGCTGGGGGAGATGAGGAAGAAGGAGATGAAACAGAAATACAACCACAAGAAAAGGTTGTATATCCATGTGATCTGACTGAGGAAGAATTCCTTACAATGTGGAATGAGGAGCAAGCTGCACGATTTGCATATGACACAGAGTATGACATCCAAATCGTCAACTGTGATCATGAGGAATTGCTAGCTCAAGTTCTAGTAACATTGGCGTCACAAGCACAGGAGCAAGAACAAGATGACTTTGACGCCTACTCTGTCTCCTCCACCAGACGCACTATTCAGAAAGGTGCTACAAGTCTAGCCTCAGCAATAGCACGAGAAGATCAACTGTCCAGTGCACAGTCCATTCCAATGGACATTGATGAAGAAATAGTCTCCGTGCCACCATCAAAGGAAAAAGGAAAAAGAGCTATACTTCAGGGGGAGAAAGAGCCTGAGCCTGTCACATCAGATGTCTTTCTCACTGAAGTCCTAGCTTCTCAAGCTTTCACTAAGGCTCATACTGAGGGGGAGACTTCAGAACCTACACCTCCACACCCACATATGGACCTTTACGCGCATTTTGAGAATCTTCAAAATACTATCATTCAGACAATGGCTGCAATGGAAACAAGATTTGTTCAGCAACTGCAGGCTTTTGAACAGAAGACAGATAGGAAGCTGCAGGGTCTGACTAGTCAGGTGACTAGGCTAGAAAAATCAATTGATGTCTATGGTAAAACGTTTCGTGATGAGATAGCCAACCTGCCTACATACACACTGGTCAGAACGGACAGGACAGCTTCACACATGCCCTCTCCTCAAGCTGTTAGAGACCATGCTCAGATGCTAAGAAGCAGTTTTGCAGGACCTTCCCGAGGGGAGACTGATGTTGAGCCTGAAGATCTCCCTCTTCTTAAAAAAAACTCAGCCATTCTTTTTTCTCTTTTCCTCTTCCAGAACTTTTTCGATGTTGACAAAAAAAGGGGAGAAGTTGAAATTATTTTTATGCAGTCTCAATAGATTATCTCTAATCATATTTCTCTATAGATTATCTCTAATCATAATTTTCTATTCATATCATATCTCAATTTAGATGAAAGGAGGAGAAGACCTAACCTACCGTTTTGCAGGACAATTCGTGCAGGATTATTGCAGGATAATCTTACTCTGATCATGCTCTCCTATGAGCACACTTTCATTATATTTCAAACTCTAATGATGATTACCTGCAGGAACAAATATGATGGCTACTCACTTTTATTAAATTATCACTGGTTAAATTTTCCTTTAAATTTACAACTGGAGAAGTTTTTGTCATCATCAAAAAGAGGGAGATTTTTGTGGAAATACTCCTATATTTTGATTCTGAAAAAACCTTCAAAAGATATTGTTTAATGAAATGTGATGCAGGAAGAATGAGTAAGCAGCAGATTGAGTTACTCCAATTCTGTCGCGCTGAAGAAGGGTCAGATGGAGGTGCTTCTGACGAAGGGTCAGATGGAAGTGCTTCTGACGAAGGGTCAGATGGAAGTGCTTCTGATGTAGGGTCAGATGGAAGTGCTTCTGACGTAGAGTCGGATGGAAGTGCTTTTGACGATCCAAACAGTGACGGATGGATCACATCAAATCTCCGTATTACCATTCCATGCCAACTGATCAAATTTCTCCTAGACGAATCTGAAGAAAGATCAGTTCCTACATTTTACAAAACACGAAGACCCACGTATGGCAGGTTTCCGATCAAGGCAAGTGATATTCAATTATCCTGATATCCCCTCTTGTCAATCAAGGGACTTTCTAAAATAGGATATCATCTTCTAAGGAAAATATCCTCAGGAATCAACTCAAACTTATCATACTTATGGAAGCTGGAGATTCAGTTGTATGGGCGACTGAATCAGAAGGGTTCAATATCTTACCCAACGGTCTACATATCTTCTGAAGATACAGTCTCGTTCAATCACGATTGATAACGTCCAATCAAGGATTGAAGAGCGATCCCTTGGCTGGAATCCAACGGCTAGTTCGGAGGCAGGGGAGTATAAAAGAAGTATAATGTTCGACTAGAGGGTAAGAGGGCGAACAACAAACCAAAGTGCAAGAATAATTTGAGTTTCATCTGAGAGAGTATTCTGTGTACTCAAAATCCTTCACTGTGAAAATCTGTGTGAGAAGGAAACAAAACACTTAAGTGATTGTAATCTTCTTGATTCTTCATAGTGAAATCCAGCCAATCGGCTGTCATCGTGGGAGAGTGGACGTAGGCTTGATCCAAGCCGAACCACTATAAACATCGTGTGCAATATCCTCTTCTTTAAACTCTTACTCTTGTGTTTAGATTTCCTGCACACTGTTATACTGCTTTTGTTCCTAATCGTACACTGAACTCTATCCATTCCGCAAGAAATTTATAATTGTGTTCAGAATCTCCTATTCACCCCCCTCTAGGAGATATTGCTAGTTGCAACAATGCACAACATTTCAAATCAATCAGCGCTCCAATAATTCAGGAAATATAGCAAAAATTCTCCAAACCTGCAAAACAAAGAGTAAGCCACAAACTCCTCCCCTTATAACTCTCAATCTGCAAAACCATTTAACACCTAATAAATGAGATTCATGCAAGATCGCCAAAAGTGAGACATCCATGGAACTTTCATCAGGCCTAAATCCTCTAAGGCTTTTATTTTTTAAAAAGATTCAAGTGAACCAGTTAAGTCTTGAATTTTTTTCAAAAAATTAAAGCTATCGTCCCCAGCGGAGTCGCCAAGCTGTCGCGACCTAAAAAATTAAATCGATCATTTTGTAGGCTAATGGATTATTAGGTTAATTAAATTAACTAACCTAACGCGGACTCCCCCAA
The DNA here is from genome assembly GCA_021437785.1 of Rhodomyrtus psidioides. Lineage (NCBI taxonomy): Eukaryota > Viridiplantae > Streptophyta > Magnoliopsida > Myrtales > Myrtaceae > Rhodomyrtus > Rhodomyrtus psidioides. The sequence continues at coordinate 15,912,750 of JAILYB010000002.1, forward strand.
GCCCTACCAATCCGCAAGTTAAAATCAATTTCATGCAAAGATATGTTTCGGAGTCGCCACTAATCATTATTGGCAGGTTGATTAGAAACCTAAATAAAATAGTGAGAGAACTATTTTATTTCTGCGAACCAGAGATTTTGAGTTCGGGGACTTGGTTACATTAATTCTTCAATTAATGCCCTTTCGGTAACATTTCCATGAAAATGTCTGATTTTGGAAAATTTGATGAATTTTCAAAGATGCAATTTTTTTTTTTTGGTTTTTGCAATATTTTTTGGGTTTTCTTATGAATGTTTAGGGTTTTATTTTTTATAAAGTGCAATGCAATGTAAATTATAATAAAATAAAAACAGATATTAAAAGGACATAAACATAAAGAAATGGGATAGGATCCGGTGAATTTTATGACGTCGGAGTCCGTCGGTGTTCGTGCAACAAGATGTGGGGATATAAGCCACCAACAGGAGGCTCGGCCTTCCGATTCTGGGGTAGCACAATATAATTTGCAGAAAAATAAATGAACACAATGCCTTGGACACCAATAGGAGGCTCGGCCTTCCGATTCTGGATCTGATAGGCGAAATATAGAAAAATCACACTTTTTTTGGATGCAATGCAATGCAAATGATTTTTAGTAAAAGACGCATCGATTCAAAAAAAGATAGACCCAAATAATATACGAGCTCAAGCCATCAATCACATCTTTGCATACTAAAGTGATAGAAAGTTGCCTTCAATTGCTCGAAAAAAATCTGGTCGCGCAAGCTGCCACTTCCGTTATGTCAACACGAGCAAAAAATGCCACAATGAGGAGGCTGATTACATCGACGAAGGAATTACAAAAAGTTTTCAGCTGGAAACACAAGAAACGAAATACTATGAGAAGAGTTTTCTCTCTCTTTTTTTTATCCCTCTCCCTGTTGCTTGTCACGTATGTTCTCAAGAATGTGGCTGCCGAAAATTTTTCAGCAATCGTCGACCTCTCTCCCTGTTGTCGTTCGTGATCCTCTTCTTATTGGGAAGAACCAAGGAGACAAGAAAACACCATCATAGATGTTCATATGATGATGGATGGTGGGTGGCATGAGCTTTTACTTTGCATTGTCTAAAGTAAAGAATTCTCTGCACATGGCCGTGCACGTCAATGAATGTGGCATCCTTCTAACAACGACCATCTCTCTTCTTCATGATTAGCCATCCATTATTGTTGACCAAACTTTGTCATTCTTTTATTTGTTTGTCAATCAACATTCTTTCCACCGAAGAAGCCCCCCCCCCTCCATTGTCTCTTTCTTTTGTGGTCACTTGAGTGCGTCTTCTTTATCGATTACCGAATGTCTTCAGACTCCTTTGGATGCTCTTTCTCCTTCTTCGAATTCTTCTTTCGCTACCTTTCTTCATTGGATGCCATCAAAATATCAATTGAGTGCCGAGAGTTAAGGGTTATAAGAGGCGGGATATCATCATACCTCAAATAACGACTACTTCCAGACCGTTTTAATTTAAGCTTGATTTCGCCCCGTCGATGCCAATGCAATGTATGATAAAAGGAATACGTTATGCATGATGATTAATTATTTTTTGTGAGAACTAATTCTCCTTTTTATGCAATGTCAAATGAAAAATCAAAATTTAGGTGTCAACACCAATGTAACTTCATCTCCGTTTCATTCATTCAATTGTACGTCGATATTATCCTAGAATTCCACGTTGTCCACAAGACAAGTTTCTTAGACTTAATTCTCAAAAATCATTCAAACTCAGCGTCTTTCTCCTTAGTCTAGGTGGTCAATCTTAACACCAAGATGATTAGAACTTTCTCTTTCTTCCATACTAGGGTCTCTCACCCTATGAGGGAGACTATACACTTCAGTGGCATTCTCTTACTTCGCATTCACCTAGTCTTCCTTGTCCCATAGGACGCCAATTTTATAGTTTCGCCAACAGCAGTTCCTTTACTCCAAGATTCAGATGCCACCATACTTAACCTTCCTCTTTCAATAACTCAGTCACCTCAAGTGACAAGGCTCCAAGGGTCAAGGTTCCTCCTCGGTCTCCATAAATCCACACCTTGGATATTCGAATCAATTTAAATCAAGTTACCTTGCGGTTATAATCCAAGCAATCTTTTTGCTTGCTCATCCATTCATTAGGGTCACGAGTAGCTAGGACTATCAAGTCCATTCACTTCCCTTTCCATCAACGACCATCTCATGGTCCAATCGTCCTTAAAAACAACGCCCTATCCTTTAGGGATAATAACTTATGACTCCATTTCCGATGGTTCCAGCTCAATTTCAATTAATTCCAATAGAATCGACAAAGCCAGTCAGATTGATGTGCCAATTTCCATAACACTTTCCATGACAAAAGAGACGGACTATCAATTAAATTCTTTTCCACTAGGAGCCTTACGCCTAGGTAATCAGCCTATCAGCCATTCCTTATAGGCACTTTCTATGATTCATAAACAGTAATTTTATTACTTATACCTCTTCCGATTATCCGCTTCTATTCTTAGGATTCATTTCGTCCCTCGGAATTTGGAATAGCACTAGCTATAAGGCCTCCAAATTTCAAAACCACTCAGGAACTTTATGTCTCATTCAAAGGGTCATTAACCACCCTTAATACATTTAGACGACCTTGAGAACTCTGTCTCATAGTGGTCGACCTTCCTCAGGTCCCTACAAGGTTATCGGAGTTCAGGCAACCTTCGCTCTCGAGTAGCATCAGAAAGGTACCTCTTGTCAATCGACGGGGCAATTCACTTAAGCACCATGCCTTCAAGGAAACCCTTCCTTTGGTGACCTTCCACTACTCATCAACAGCCTCTTAAGGCTAGTACTACCAGGGTCACTTTCTTTCTTCAGTGTACCCAAAACCTCTAAGGTTCCCTTACAAATTCTCAATCTAGGGAAAGACAGTTTCGGGATCATCTTCCCCATCGAACTTTGGTCGATCTCAACCTCATGATCCACTTCACCAGGTATTTAAAGCTCTCGTGGTTCTTTTCCATATTTCCTATTTTTCATCGTCTTTCCCATGATCTCTACCATTTACTTTGCTATCAATAGCAACAGCAGCCTTAGCGACTTGGGTAATAATGGCAGCTCCTTCTTGAGTCTACTTACCCATCCATTTCCTTATTTCCATTCGATTTCTCACGACCCCCTTCGTTTCTTGGGTCTCGCGCACTTTTCCAACTTGAACCAAATGTTCTTTCAGCACTCATATTCTAGTTGTTCATCTTTACTCAATTCTCACGACTCATTTCAGTTTTAGAGTCCTTTCATATCATGCATACTCGAGCTAAATGCTCCTTTGATGCCCTTACTCTATTGGCCCAAACTTATTAGGTTCTCGTGACATTCAAGTCACTACAATTCCCTCAAGGAATTAAAAACCCGAGTCATCTACTCGAGTCTAGTAGTCTCAGACTGCTCATCTCATCATTCATCACCATCAATCCACCATCCTGTGGTTCCCCGACAACTCTCAACTAGTTGTCCATTATCTAAGGATTTCAACTCATCCTTAAGCAGCAACCACACATCAAGCAAGCCTCAACGAGACAACTTCTCAATCTAACAGCTAATTACTAGGCAAACCTCAACTAGGCCAAAACTCAACCAATCGCCATTTACTAGGCAAACTCTCAAGTCACAATTCATTGGGTCAAGTGCTCACACATTAAGTCCAGACATATCTGCGACTTAGCAATAACTCAACAAGCCATCACAATTTCACAAGATACCAGTCAAACATCACTCAAGGCCAAAACTCGCCATACAGGCCAAACATAAGCGTCAATTTTCTTTTTCAAACAACACCCACTGCCATGTACGAAGCTCCTAACCATGCCAATCACATACGCATTACAAATGCCATGTAGTTTTGAAAATTCACCTTGAGGATCACTTCAGTGCAACACATCTCTTAACCAAAATTAGACTCAACTGATACCTAAACTCTCTCTTTCAAATTATGACTTGGGTCATTCCTACCTCATTGCTATCTTAGAAGCCTGCCAGGAGCCACCCCTTATTCGAACCTCTCTGTCCCGGCGTACACTCCCCGCCCTCATCAGACCTGGTCGTTGCAGGTTGTTCTCAGTTATACATCTACGAAGAGAGTCCCGTTCCACACGTCCCATAACATGCTTCATTACGGTTTGTAGGTATCCCACCAGATTGTCCCATACCAAGCGACAGTTTATTAAGTCCGATAGTGATAAGTTCATACATGTACATTCCTCGACTTTCACTTTAATGCAATAAACACATGCATTGCATGATCGTCCTCAATACTCGCCACATCACATTCGTTTTCAAATCAATTCCTATCCATGGAAGGTTTCTAATTCCACAAATGGCCATTTCACAGATCAATTGCCTATGTTCAACCATATACCTCAAGGCCACAATCACGATTATATAATCCAATCGACCCTTTACTCATAAGCAATTTTCTATTAGCCTCAAGCACATCCACAACCTCAAATCCATGCTTATGGCTCCACAATCTATGTTCACTTCCTTATGAACTTTAATCATCACATCACCTAAGACCATCCATTAAAATCGATACCATAACCATCAAGATACGACACAAGTTCAAGCCTACAATTCCCAAGATCTAGTAATCCATGCTTAATCCTAAGGGTCTCGCTATCTAATCATCCTCAAGTCATCGCTCCTTATCACTCCAAGTCTCAATCAAATTGGATCGAGCTGACCTTGCTTTGATACCAACCAAACGGGGATGTCACGCCCCGAACCCGACGAGTACGCAAGCATCCCACCTTCGTCGTTACCTTTGATGATCTCCCAAGAACCAACGGCTAATGCTTAAAGGTCTATATGAAACATGCATGCGAAAACGAGAACAACTCCATAAAAATAACTTTTCAAGATGACTTAAGACAAAAGAAAGGGATACACTTCTCATTAATGCCAAAGTCAGGTACAATTCTAACTACAAATAATATACAGTCTCTAAGGTCTCAATCCAATAAAATCTTCACATCCTCCAATCACTTCTTCCAATGCCAGTCCATGGCAAGCTCGGGTCTCCATCGTCTAGGACCTGAAAAATGTTATCCCACGATGGGGTGAGATACAAATCTCAATAAGCTAAACCTAACCCTAAAGTAGGCTGCCGGTACCTCCAGAAACTTTTGAAAAATGGGTATTTTGGGATAAAAAATCTTTGGCATGGTAAAACAAGGTACTTGCCAAAACCTGGCGTTTCAGTACTTTAAAAAATGACTTGACCCAGTCACAAAAGATTTCATGAGTAAAACTGAGCTTCTTTCTATGGAAGGGTTTCAATTCAAAAGCAAACACTCGACGCCATCAAAACATGAGACATCTTTCAAATTTCATCAAAATACCACTATCGGAACTTCTAGAAAACATAGCCCTTTTCTTTCACGCCCTTTTTGGGTCATTTTCAATTCATGAGGCAAACTTTTCGATCTTGAGACAAACTTCCGAAATATGAGGCATATTCAATTTTCTCAAAATCATCCTTTGACTTTTATAGAAAACAAGTCATTTCATTTTCGCCCATCCTAGGCCGCTCACTTTGGGGCTGTGAGATGATTCGGTCTCCATATGACCCGTCAGTCCATATGAGACTCTCGCGTCCGAACCTAGAGATGATTCGGTCACCATACGACTCTCGACGCCCATTTTCAATCTAGATGAATCGTGTCAGTATGGGACACTCTAGCTGCACGACCTCGTCAGGTCAAATGGGAGTAACTCCCTCCCAATACATTGGCCAAATTATAGTTCTCGGCGATCCCACACGCCAGTGCACATATAATTTTTCCCAGCGATCCCACACGCCTGTGCACATATAATTTCCTCGGCGATTCCACACGTCATTTTATTCATAAAAATTTCAATTATAGAAAGCCTCAAATTTTCATTTAAATAAAAAAATTCACGGGTCAAAATTCATCATTTAAGAACAACTCATGAAATCAAGTAGTTCATCGCCTACTCGAGGCATTCCTTTCAAACGTCCCACAACTGGACAAAACATATTCCACGTCATAAATTCTCAGTCAAGCACGTGTAAATTCAAGTAAAGCCTCAGGCAATTCAATGAATATGGCCAATTCACAAAACTTACGGCTTGACAATAGTCATGGCCCTTTCATCATCTCAAGCTTGACATTTCTTTCGATAAAAATATTTTTCGAGCCTTTCCAACTCAAGGCAATCAATTTGGCCAATAAAGCACCCATTCACGGTCAAGCAAGACTCTTCAAACGTTAAATTTTCAATCAAGAACGGGCCAATGAATACTAACTTTCAAAAATGGAAAGATTTGGACTTCCTCGCGTCTCTCACAAAATCAGGCCATAAAACCATTCAATCTAAACTCAAAACTCTGTCCTTTAGTAACCTAACCTCCTAATAAAGGTTTAGGAACAACTTACCGAGCTAATCAAGCTAACAAAATCCCACAAATGGTTGCTCAAAGTTCTCCAATTAGCTCGGCCCGATAGGGCAGTTTTTTGCTCCTAGTGGAGTCACATAAAACCGGCCATCAAATACTCATCTAAACTCCATTCTAATCCACATATCCCTTAGTAACTCATTCTACAACATCTTAAAGTGACTTACCAAGAATTTCCAAGCCAAACGATGCCTCGACGGACCTCAAAGTGCAGCGGTTCCAACCTTGACCGGTGGGAACAGATTCTGTCCAAACGGGAGTTCACCCGGAGTTTAGTTACCAAAGTGCTTCCAAACTACCCCAAACGCAACCACAAGCTAATCAACACTTAGATCCAAGTTCTAAGATGGTTCACCGACGATTTCCAAGCAAGACAAAGCCTCAATGATCCTCAAGGTATCACGGTTCCAAGTCTGACCGGTGGGGCCGTTTCTGTCCTCTTGAAGACCATGAAGATTCAACCATTAGAACTCATCAAAATCCAACCAAACTTTATGGACACAAAGCTATATGCCTTAACTAGGCTTGAGAGGTGGTCTTACCAAGAATCAAGTCATAACAAGCTCGGAAATCCAACTTGAAGCTCCTCGGGTTCGGATCAGACCGATCAGCGACCTTCGCCCACTCAAACGGCTCTACGAGACAAATGGCTAAGTGGATTTGGACACATAATACCTTGTTGGAACAAAAAGAGAAAGATCTTTCCATTTCTGGGTGGCTCGTCTCAATCGAATAACGAACGAAGAAGTTATGGTTGAAACAATGGAGGTGGTCGGAACTGGGTAGTGTTGAGCGAGAGAGAGAATTTGAGGAAAAGTGAAAAATTGAGGGTTAGGGGGAGAGAGGGCACTTCGGCCGAGCTTGGGGAGGAAGAGAGAGAGTTTACTTCCTCTCAAAGGCAAGGAGAGAGAGAAGAATGGTAGGTGGGGGATTGGACAAGTTAATTAATACACCTAAGCCTAAAAATTAATGTCTGATACCTAATTCTAAGGCCAAATCCATGTCGAGTTCTCGTCGATTGTAATTCCAGTTTATCTCAAACTGACGGGCAACTCTTGCAGGCGCTACGCGTATCGACCTTAGGGTTTCTCAAGTCGTGGAGGCTTTGGTTGTCATGTGATTGTGAAGGTTTATCACTAGTTCCTGCGGTCCTGATCATCGGAATCCAATTTAGGAAATTTTCGCAAATTATACATTGGTTAAGCGGAATCACCCGCGTCCCAACCGTATAGCACTAGCAAAGCATCTCATGATCGTTCCTAGATCGATCTCTGTTGGCCCAAAATATCCCCTCGATAATCCTTATGGTCAAAGTGCCGTTTCTTATACGAACTTCCCAGGTCCACTTACCCGTCCTCGCATTAGTCTTTCCCCTTCGATCAGTTACCTCGAGAGTGGCCAACTCCGAGTGAATTATAACTGAAACACACCGATCGATATCTTTCCAATCCATAGCCTCGAGAGGGGTCGAAATTCGGAATGTCACATGTCGTGTATTCGACCAATTGATAAGGCACCTTAAGTTGCCATTTGTTTTTTGTGATTGAGGGAATGGTATAGTGAAAGAGAGGTTCGATTGTTTTTAATCGGAAATTGATGGATTTTCTAGGACGGCGTAAGAACTTTGGTTGGCCGTGCTCTTGTAAGATTGAGAAAGATCGATTGGTGAGGATTTTTGCTAATTGATTAAGGTAAGTGTTTCCTAAACCTTTACCTGAATGCTAGGACATTGCTAGATGATTTAGTGGATGTATTGAATGACTGATGAGGCATGTGACTTGAAATTGATTAATGCCATGATGTGTGGATTTTACTGTGGATAACAATGATGATATCGATTGGCTTGTGGCCCTAGTGGTATCGAATGGCTGTGAGCCTCGAGTAATTGTAATGATACCGATTGGCCTGTGGCCCCGGTGGTATCAGGTGGCTACGAGCCCCAATTGTACCGATTGGCCTGTGGCCCCAGTGATATCAATGGGCAAGAATGCCAAAGTAATACTTTGTGGATGTTAGCCAGTTGATGAGTGGTTGTGATGCTTATGTGCATGGATTCGTGTGCTATGTGCATTAAGCTTGAGCCCGAGGTTAAACATGGTTGGTGGTGTTTTGCCCATGTTTGATTTATTGCCATATTTGAATCAATGTTGCCTTATGCCATTGCATGTGTGACTATTTGTTTGGCGGCATTTGTGTGTAGTCCGATGAGACTGGTATTGAGGTTTAGGGTTAGGTTTCACTTTCTGATATGTCAATCTCACCCCGTAGTGGGAACCATTTTCAGGCCCCAAGCCTTAACTATGCTGCCAATCCGACTAGGCGATCCAAAGGAGATGACCGTCCTTTTTTATGAGTTCCCTAGTAGGAAAGGTCTTGTGTATGTAAGAAAATGCACAACTGTCTGAGTAGATGATGGTAAACCGGAGCTACAACCCCACCGCTTTGAAGCTTGGTTCCGTCGACTGGGAAATAACAACTTCATGGGACCGCTACTACCTCAGGATGTTCCATCTGAGATGATTCTTAACTGGTGTCATCTGTCCCGTCTGGAGATAGAAGTGGAGAATCCAGCGTCAGTAGGAGGTTCTAGAAACATTCTTGAAGAGTTAAAGTCAAATCCCACGGAGGAATACATGAACTATATTGAGATCTCTGCCGACGACATCGAGGACTCCGACGAGGGTGACAAGGAGGCCACCGAGGAGGATTCAGAGGAAACTTCTGAGGAAGTACCATCTGAAATATTTTCTAATTACAATCTAGAGGATGAAGAGGATGATGGAAGCGACGGGTCAAGCGGTTCTTCCAAGTAGCTAGAGGAAGGGGGTGTAGTGACAATAGAACTAGGAAAAATTTTGATGTTAGACTTTCGAAAAGGCTAAGTGGTAACCTTGAACTTAGGCCTTAGTTCCTTTTACCTAACCAGGTGTACGGCTTTATCTTTTTGTCCTTTCCTTTCCGTGGTGTGTACTAGAAACAAGCATGCTGTATAAATGGTTGTACTTTTAATCATTCCAAATTTCCTTTTTATTTCTTTTGTACGGAGAAGTAGGTCTCGCTTTCCGCATACGCATTACATTCTATTTTGGGCCTGATGTATCCTGGGATAAATTTAGGCCGGTGGCGGATGTGACGAGCTCCAAAGGACGCGGGGCGTTACATCCCCGTTGAAGTGGTATCAGAGCAAGGTTAATTAGACTACATCGGATTGATGATTGGAGTAATAAGAAGTTAGGGAAGTTGGATGGTTGGGGTAGTGAGACCTTAGGGGGAGTCGTTAGAGTCAAGCATGAATGCATGGCTTATAATTGGCGCTTGTGATTAGCATTGTGAATTGACATGGTTGTGACGAACCTATGAGGGGTCAAGCTCTACACTTAGCATGTTGTTGTGAATGTTGGTCTGACAAATGTGAGATAATACCTCTGATTATACTAAGTTATAGATGCGTCTGGACTTGAGGTATGGTTGTGAACTCTTGATGATTTGCTCATGAGAATGCCTGAGTGCTTGACTATTGTATTGTGATTGCTGCTTTGCTGAGTAGCATAGAATCACTAGACTTGAGTAAGTGACTTAGGTCTCTAATTCCATGGTGGAATTATAGTGATTCAGGTGAGCAAAGTTTGAGCAAGTATGAGCAATAGAACTGGTAGGCCAAGAAGTGGAGCTTCTAGCTCGAGAGCACCAGCGGCCGAGGATCCAAGAATGGATGGAGTCCTGAGAGCCTTGGAACAAATTGGGGAACTAATGGGAAGAGAAGCTCAAGATAGAGCTGTTGCGGCCCTACGACAGGCCGAGGATAGAGCTGAGATTATAGCTCAGGCTGTGAAGCTGCAGTGGTAACTGTGAATCTAGCAAATGGAAATAATGTTCAGGGCGCTGAGGTTGGTAACGCACAAGGCAATGTTAATGCTAACAGGCAAATGGGTCAGTTAGTTGAGCAGTTTATAAAGTTAAAGCCAACTTAGTTCGATGGGACTGGAGATCCTGATCTAGAGCCGAGATGGATTGAGAAACTCGAAAAGGCTTTTGGGGTGATGAGATGCACCGATGATGAGAAAGTGTGGTTAGCTGTTTATCAACTAGAGGGAACTGCAAATGATTGGTGGAGTGCCTCGAAGAATGCAGTGTTCCCTAAAGGTACTGTCTTGACGTGGGCTGCTTTACTACAGCTTTTAATGATAAGTATTTCTCGGCAACGGCCTGAGAAAGGAAGGGATTGGAGTTTCAGCAGTTGCGTCAGAATCAGCTGACGGTAGATTAGTATGAGGTTGAATTCGCTAGACTGTCAAGGTAAGCGCCGAGGTCGGTTGAGGACCTGATGGAGAAAGCGCAGAGGTTTCGAGATGGTTTGAAACCAGAGATTCGAAGCAGGATTATCACTGCGGATTTGAGAACGTATCGAGATATATATGAACGAAGTCAAATGATTGAGAGGGACATAAAGGAAGGAACTGCTGCTTCTGGATCGCGGTTCACTCATCTGAGAGATAATCGGCAGTTGGGAAAGAGACCGATGGTGAACAATCGATGGTTTGTTCCTCCGGTTCGAAGGAGTGTCGGAAAACTGTCGAACCAGTCTAACTGGTATTGTCGTATCTGTGGGAGAAGGCATGGAAGTGGTCCTTGCCCTACCAAGACAAGAGCATGTTACAGATGTGGTCAGCTGGGCCACCAGATGAAGAATTGTCCTAATCAAAATCCAGGAAATCGAGCTTAGGGGCAGAGACCACAAGCTGGACAGCTAGCCGTAACCCCACAGAATGAGTAGAATCGACCACCAGCCCAAGGAAGAGTGTATGTTGTGGCACGCAGAGAGGCGGAAGCAGCATCGAGCGTGGTCACAGGTACGATCTATTTATGTGATCAGGCTGCTTATGATTTATTTGATCCTGGAGCGTCGCATTCCTTTATATCTACACAGTTTGCTGATTTGGTGGGTGTAGAGTTGAAACCGCTGAATTTGATGTTGCATGTTACTACATCATTAAAGGATAATGTGCTAGTAACGTTAGGTTGTGCAGACTGTAAAATAGTGATTGGTGGTAGTGAGAAAAGAATAGATTTGACTGTGTTGCCTATGTATGACTTTGATAAGATTATTGGAATGGATTGGTTGGGGAAACAGAAGGCTATAGTGGACTGTGGTAGCAGGGTAATCCATTTTTGTCCGGATGGTCGCCCTAGATTTGAATTTGTGGGAAGTCGGGGAGGAACCTCGATTCCTTTAGTTTCGTCGCTTGAGGCGACTAAGTTGTTGAACGAAGGGTGTCGTTCTTACCTCGCTTTGGTAGTTGACACAACGGTTGAGGAACCAAAGTTGGAAGACATTGCAGTGGTACGTGAATTTCCTGATGTTTTTTTTAAGGAATTGCTAGGATTACCACCTGAGAGAGAAATTGAGTTTGTGATTGAGTTAGCTCTTAGGACGAAGCCAATCTCGAAGGCACCTTATAGAATGTCTTTATCGAAATTGAAAGAGTTAAAAGTACATATGCAGGAGTTGCTTGACAAAGGATTTATTAGACCAAGCGCGTCGCCATGGAGAGCACCAGTGTTATTTGTGAGGAAAAAGGATGGATCATTGCGCTTGTGTATTGATTACAGGCAGTTGAATCAAGTGACTATTAAGAATAAGTATCCTTTGCCGAGGATTGATGATTTGTTTGATCAGTTGCAAGGAGTAGCTGTGTTCTCTAAGATAGATTTGAGAACGGGTTACCATCAGTTGAGAATCAAGAAAGAAGATATTCCAAAGACTGCCTTTAGAACGAGATACGCGCATTATGAGTTTACAGTTATTCCTTTTGGTTTGACTAATGCCCCTGCCGCATTTATGGATTTGATGCACCGTGTGTTCCAGAAATATTTGGACCGATTCGTCATTGTTTTTATTGACGATATTTTGATTTACTCAAGGAGTAATGAGGATCATGAGAAGCACTTGAGGGCTGTCTTGCAAACTTTGAGGGAGCATTCGCTTTATGCCAAGTTTAGCAAATGTGTATTTTGGTTGAATAAAATAGCCTTTCTTGGCCATGTGATTTCTGGAGAAGGAATCTCAACTGACCCTTCAAAGATAGAAGCAGTGATAAATTGGCCTAGACCTACGACTGCTACAAAAGTACGGAGTTTTCTAGGTCTAGCAGGGTACTATAGACGCTTCGTGGAAAAGATTTCGTCTATAGTCATTCCATTGACGAAGTTGACAAAGAAAGATACGAAGTTCGAATGGACGGACAAATGTGAAAGAAGTTTTCAAGAACTAAAGCACCGATTGAAGACCGCACTAGTGTTAACCATTCCTTCCAGACTTGGAGGTTATGAGATATATAGCGATGCTTCGCGAAAAGGATTGGGGTGCGTGCTAATGCAGCATGAAAAAGTGGTCGCTTATGCATCGCGATAATTGAGACCTCATAAGATGAACTATCCGACGCATGATTTGGAGTTAGCAGCTATTATTTTCGCCTTAAAGATTTGGAGGCACTACTTGTGCGGCGAAAGGTTTCAGATTTATACCGATCATCAAAGTTTGAAGTATTTATTTTCGCAGAAGGAGTTGAACATGAGACAGCGGCGATGGATGGAATTATTAAAGGATTACGACTGTGATATTTTGTACCACCCTGGAAAGGCGAATAGAGTCGCCGATGCACTAAACAGAAAATCTAGCATCGTGCTTTTGTTGGTTAAAGGATGGTCCTTATTAGAAAATCTGAGGGATTCTGAGTTTAAATTGGAGGTTTGCCAATTGTCGAGTCTAGTGGCAACTTTGAGGATTGAGCCTGAAATTAGAGAACGAGTTAAGGCCTTAGGTCTACGGATCCTGAGATTCAGAAAATCCTTGAGATGGAGGCGGCGAAAAGAAAATCTGATTTTCAGGTATCATAAGATGGAATTTTGAAATTTCGTCGACGTTTATGTGTACCTGGTGATGAAGAGCTTAAAGAAAAGATTTTATCTGAAGCTCACAGGAGAAATTATAGTATACACCTAGGAAGCACAAAAATGTATCAGAATTTGCGTCAAAATTATTGGTGGAACGGAATGAAGGTGGACGTGGCTAGACACGTGGCGAAGTGCTTAACATGTCAGCAAGTGAAGTCTCAGCACTGTAAGCCTGGAGGATTGTTACAACCATTGGAAATTCCCGAGTGGAAATGGGAGCACATAACAATGGATTTCGTGATGGGTTTGCCAAGGAGTCAAAAAGGCCATGACTCGATCTGGGTAGTCATAGACAGATTGACTAAGTCTGAGCATTTTATTCCTGTACGAAAAGACTTTGCAATGGATAAGTATGCTGAGTTGTACTTGCGTCAGATTGTCTGTCTACATGGAGTTCCAGTCACGATTACATCAGACAGAGATCCCAAGTTTACGGCAAATTTCTGGAAGAGTCTTCAAGAGGCTTTAGGGACCATATTGCAGTTTAGTACAGCCTATCATCCACAGACAGATGGACAGTCAGAAAGAACAATTCAGACGCTCGAGGACATGTTACGAGCCTGTGTGATAGACTTTAAGGGTGGATGGGAGGATCAGCTGCATCTAGTGGAGTTTGCTTACAATAACAACTACCAGCAAAGTATCGGTATGGCACCGTTTGAAGCACTTTATGGTAGAGCTTGCAGAACGCCTGTGTGTTGGGATGAGGTTGGCGAAAAGAGTATAACAGACCCTGAATTAGTGGAACAATCAGTTGAGGCGGTTAAGATTATTAGAGAAAGGTTGAGAACGACACAGAGTCGTCAGAAGAGTTATGCTGACAAAAGGCGCAAGTCTTTGGAATTCCAAGTAGGAGATCATGTGTTTCTGAAGGTATCACCGATGCGAGGGTTGTCGCGATTTGGAAAGAAAGGGAAACTGAGTCAGGGATACGTAGGTCCTTTTGAGATCCTAGAACGAATTGGGACTTTCGCCTACCGACTCACTTTACCGTCGAGCTTGTCACAAGTACATAATGTGTTCCATGTGTCGATGCTAAGGAAGTATGAGCCAGATCCAACGCACGTTTTAGATTTTAAGACTATTGAACTGGATGACAAAGTGTCTTATGTGGAAAAGCTAGTTAGAATTGAGGATCGAAAGGAGCAAGTCCGGAGGAATAAGGCGATTCTGCAAGTCAAAGTAATCTGGGAGCATCATGCAACGGAAGGTGCCACGTGGGAAAGCGAGGAAGCGATGAAACATCAATACCCCTATTTGTTTGGTTAATTGGGTTATTGTAAATTTCGAGGACGAAATTTCTGTAAGGGGGAAGAATTGTGACATTCTGAATTTCCTGTCATTTTGAGGCTATTGAATGAGAACTATCTATCGATGTAATTCAGTTTTATTTCGCTCGGATCTGATCAATCCTGAGTAGACTGACCAAAAGGGAAAGGTTAACGCATGACAAGGTACGTGGACCTGGGAAACTCAAAAAGGAAATGACGCTTTGACCATAAGAATTTCCGAGGGAACATTTAGAACCAATAAAGGCTGATCGAATGACGATTAAGGAATCCAATACTAGTGTTATACGATTGGTACGCGGGTGATGCCGTATAACCAATGTATAATTTGCGACGTTTTCCTAAATCGAACAAAGATGATTGAGACCGTCGGAACTAGTAATGAACCCTCGCAATTACATGATAACCAAAGTAGTCTTGTCTTGAGTAGTCCTAAGTATGACGAGAGTCACAGAGTCGATACCCGTAACGTCTGCAAAAGCCGCACGTTAGTTCGAGATAAACTGAAATTACGATCGACGGACGATTGATCACGAAATGGAAGCTCGAATTGGCAATTGGAAATGAAGAATTTCAAGATTAGAAAAGGATTTGACATCGTCTCGCTAATGGTAATTTCGAATTGAAAAAGTGAAGTTTCGGACTGAAAGTGAAAAATTAACATTTTACCCCTCGATCATTTGTTAAGTCTTAAGATTTCAAGAAGGACAAAATGGTCATTTTCATCTACCATGGGGTTGCCGAAAATAATGTGCAAGAAGTCAAGGGAAGTCAATGGCATTATTGGTTTGTGCCACTTGTCACTCAATGACTGCCTAGGTATTTATTACCCCACCTAATCTCATCTTGTCAAATTAATCCCAATAATATGTGTGAGACACCCTTTCATATAGCACTTCAGCCATGGGAAGCAACCCCTCCATTTCCCTTTGATTTTCTTCCTTTTTCTCCTTAGCCGAACACTGCCCTGCTCGACCGTTTCTGTGCCCGCTGTTCGGTCAACTCGAGCGCCTCTTCCCATTGTCATCTCGCCTTCTCTGACCACCAGAGGTAAGATCTAGGTGTCCCTGACAAGCTCCAAGTGGAATTTTATCATTTGGTTAAGTATTTTTACCTGTGTGAGCTCGAGACCAAAACCGGACGAAATCCGCGCGAGCCGGGATAAGGCCACCGTATACCCTCTTAGAAATTTCAAATGACTCCGAAATTTTTGTGGGAGCTCTACAATATCTAGTACTCAAGTTCATTGAGCAGAAATGACAATTTTATTGGAGGTTTAAGGTATTTTCATTGCTAATTTTGAGTGACTTTTATCGAGCAGAAAACTGATCGTCGCGCACCAAGGAGAAACCGAACTGATTGGAGGATTTCGGGGTGTTGTTTCTCTTTGAAACTCTTGGTGAGCCTCCTTAACACATAAATTGAGGTTCTACCAAGTTTAATTCGTGAGAAATTGAGACCTAGGATTGAAATAAGGACTGATTATGCGGAATAGGCTCAAATCGGTTCTGTTTTGATTACTGTTCTACGTGAACCGATTCTACTGGGGGCTGTTAGAAAAGTAGTTTGACCTCAAATTGACTCAAGAGACTACATAAAATGTTGGTTAAGGTGTTAGTGGAAAGTATGTGAAATGGATTAGGATTTAGAGGTGATTTAAGGGCGAATATGTGCGTGAAACCTTTGGTTTATATCCTGCCCTTTATATTGTTGTATCAACCGAATATATTGAGGGTTTGTGAAGGTGTTGTCGTGTATTCGACCAATTGATAAGGTACATCGAGTTGCCATTTGTTTGGTGATTGAGGGAATAGTATAGCGAAAGAGAGGTTCGATTGTTTCTAATCCGAAATTGATGAATTTTCTAGGACGGCGAACTTTGGTTGGCCGTGCTCTTGTAAGATTGAGAATGACCAATTGGTGAGGATTTTTGCTAATTGCTTAAGGTAAGTGTTTCCTAAACCTTTACCTGAATGCTAGGACATTGCTGGATGATTTAGTGGATGTATTGAATGACTGATGAGACATGTGACTTGAAATTGATTAATGCCATGATGTGTGGATTTTACTTTGGATAACAATGATGATACCGATTGGGTTGTGGCCCCAGTGGTATCGGTTGGCTGTGAGCCTTAAGTAATTGTAATGATACCAATTGGCCTGTGGCCCCCGTGGTATCAGGTGGATACGAGCCCCAATTGTACCGATTGGCCTGTGGCCCCAGTGGTACCTTTGATGAAAGTAATCATGATATCGATTGGCCTTTGGCCCCGGTGATATCAGTGGGCAAGAATGCCAAAGTAATACTTTTGTGGATGTTAACCAGTTGATGAGTGGTTGTGATGCTTATGTCCATGGATTCATGTGCTATGTGCTTTGAGCTTGAGCTTGAGGTTAAACATGGTTGGTGGTGTTTTGCCCATGTTTGATTTATTGCCATATTTGAATTAATGTTGCCTTATGCCATTGCATGTGTGACTATTTGTTTGGTGGCATCTGTGTGTGGTCCGGTGGGACTGGTGTTGAGGTTTAGGGTTAGGTTTCACTTTCTGAGATGTCAATCTCACCCCGTAGTGGGAACCATTTTCAGGCCCCAAGCCTTAACTATGCTGCCAATCCAACTGGGCGATCCAAAGGAGATGACCGCCCTTTTTTATGAGTTCCCAGGTTGGAAAGGTATTGTGTATGTAAGAAAACACACAACTGTATGTGTAGATGATGGTAAACCGGAGCTACAACCCCACCACTTTGAAGCTTGGTTCCGTCGACTGGGAAATAGCAACTTAATGGGACCGCTACTACCTGAGGATGTTCCATCTGAGGTGATTCCTAACTGGTATCATCCGTCCCATCCGGAGATAGAAGTGGAGAATCCAGCGTCAGCAGGAGGTTCGAGAAACATTCCTGAAGAGTCAATGTCAAATCCCACGGAGGAATACATGAACTATATTGAGATCTCTGTCGACGAGATCGAGGACTCCGATGAGGGTGACAAGGAGGCCACCGAGGAGGATTAAGAGGAAACTTCTGAGGAAGTACCATCCGAAACATTTTCTGATTACAATCCAGAGGATGATGGAAGCGACGGGTCAAGCGGTTCTTCCAAGTAGCTAGAGGAAGGGGGTGTAGTGACAATAGGACTAGAAACATGTGACATTTTGAATTACGGCCCCTCTTGAGGCTATTGAATGGAAAGATATCGAATGAGGTATTTTAGTTGTATCTCGCTCGGAGCAGGCCACTCTCGAGTTAACTGACCGAAAGGGAAAGACTAACGCGAGGTCGGGTACGTGGACCTGGGGAATTTGAATGAGGAATGACACTTTGACCATAAGGATTGTCGAGGGAATATTTTAGGCCAGCAGAGATCGATCTAGGAACGATCATGGAATGCCTTGCTAGCGTTATACGTTGGGACGCGGGTTATTCCTCTTAACCAATGTGTCATTTGTGAGAATTTCCTAAATCGAATTCCGATGATCAGAACCGCATGAGCTAGCGATAAACCCTCGCAATTACATGACAACCAAAGTCACCACATCTTGAGAAAAATCCCAAGGTCGATACGCATAGCGCTTGCAAGAGTCGCCCGTCAGTTTGAGATAAACTGGAATTACAGTCGACGAGAGTCCGACATAAAATTGGACCTTGAGATTTGGATATTGGACATTGAGGAATTCCAACATTTGAATTGAGATGGACGTCGCCTCATCGAGAGCAATTTAAATTAGAAAAATCAGATTTCGGACGACACATGCAAAATGACCATTTTGCCCCTCAAGCCTTGCCATTGCCTTAAGATTTCTAGAAGGGTATTTTGGTCTTTTTGAGCCCCATGGGTTGCTGAAAATGGGTCAAGGAAGTCAACAAGTGGGCCAAGATATTTACTTAGATGATGACAAGTGTCATTAGGAGACTTAATTTTATCCCTTTGGCATTAAATGCCCATCTTGTCTCCAACAACTCTTCTAGAAGATTGTCAAATTGGATTAAGGGAGAGTCTTCTTCCACCTTCACATTTTCGGCCACCATCTCTCTCCTCTCCTCCATTTTCACGTTTTCTTCCTCCTGCAGAAAACGGCTCGCCCGACCAGCCCGAGTACCTCACTTCCTCCGGCCATAACTTTGTCGTCCAACATCAGATTGAGGTAAAATTACCTCCATATGAAATCTTATTGTCTCTTCTTTCTAGAGACATATATAAACTCAATTTGGCCCAGTATTTCTGCCCGTAGGTCTGTTTGAATGGACAAAGGTCAGATTGAGGCATAATATGACCGGTTTTAGGAAAAAATGTTTCGCAGGCTTCGAGACTTCAAATGACTCCAAATTTTCGGTGAGATCTTCGACACTCATATTGCTTGAGTTGGTGGAGCTAGGGTTACAAGTTTAATTGAGTTTAGATTAGTTTCCATGGCTGTTTTGAGGTCGCTTCTGGGGAGCAGAATCTGCTCGCCTGAGAACCGAGTAGGATCGGACCGATTGAAAGATCTAGAAGGGTTATCTTGTTTCCAAATTTATGGTGAGCCTTCTAAACTTGTAAATGGATGTATTGGCAAGTCGTGTTTGTAAGGAATTTGGGTTAAGAGGTGATTAAATGGCTATTAGGTGTGTTTAACTCAGAACCGAATTCCGCCCCTGCACTGGATCGTGGGAACAGAGTCGTTTAAAGGTTCGCCGAGGTGTCGTCTTGCCCGGAAATTGCTGGCAAGGCTCTCTAAGACATAGTATTACATGTTGGTGAAGAGTATGAGGAGTTAGAAAGGAGTTTAGATGAGTTTTAATGGCCGGTTTGCAAGAAATCCCTAGGACCGACCAATCAGTCATTGTCGCGCACTGATTTTAAAACGAGTCGTTCTAAGTCGTCCGGTATGCGAATTGAGCTCTGTTTTCGTCCACACGTCCATATTGAAGTATAATATTATGAAATTTTATTTCATATAAATTTGATGGAGCAATGCTAGTTTATTTGGGACTGAACCTGGTCGTGGAAGGCCAATATGGACAGCTTGGTGCCGCGACGTTGTGTCGCCCGTTTTGTGGAAATTGCTTGGCCTAGGCTCGAGGTAAGTTATGCCTAAATCTTTATTAGGATGTTAGGGTACTAAAGGATGAAGTTTTGACTCAAATTGAATGGTTTTATGAACTAATTCTGTGAGAGGCGTAAGGAGATCCAAATCTGCCCTATTTTTGATGGATTAAGCTTGAATGGGTTCATGGTATGAAAATTGTGAAATCGAGGTTGAATTGAGCGGTCTTAATCTGGTTGTGGCATGTGGTTGGGCCATTTGGAGTGCTTTGTGGAAATTCTTATTGATTTGAGTGTATTAAGCGGATTGGTTTACCAATCGAGTCTTGAGATAACTTATGAATGACCAAATTTGAGATTTGCTTGAGTTGAGCCGAGTGATGCTCATGTTTTCTGAACATGTTCGAGCTTGAAATGTGTCTTTTCCAGTGATGGACGTTTGAAAAGAATGCCTTGAATAGGCGATAAATGCTTGAGTTTGTTGAGTTTGTTTCTGATTGAAAATTGAGGCATGAATGCGTTTTCTAATGAAAACTGAGGCTTTTATAACCAAATTTCTTATGAATAAATGACGTGTGGGATCGCCGAGAAAATCTTAAGTGCACAGGCGTGTCGGATCTCCAGAAAAAATTATATGTGCACTGGCGTGTGGGATCGCCGAGGATTATAATTTGGCCAATGTATTGGGAGGGAGTTACTCCCATTTGACCTGACGAGGTCGTCTGGCTAGAGAGTCACATACCGACACGATTCATCTCGATTGAAAATGGGCGTCGAGAGTCGTATGGTGACCGAATCATCTCTAGGTCCGGACGCGAGAGTCTCATATGTATTGACGGGTTATATGGAAACCGAATCATCTCGCAGCCCCAAAGTGGGTGGCCCAGGATGGGCGGATATGGAAAGAACTATTTTCTGAAATATCAAAGATCCGGTTTTTGAGAAATTGAAATGCCTCATGAATTGAAATTTAGCCCAGAGAAGGCGTGAGAGAAAAGAATGTGTTTTCTGGAAATTTCGAGTAATGATACTTTTGAGAAAGAAATGAAAGTTGCCATAAGTTTTTGAGATGGCGTCGAGTGCTTGCTTCTGATTGAAAACCCTACCATTGTACAAAGCTTAGAGTTATCTTGATCTTTCTTGACTGAGTCCAGCTGTGTTGGAAGTACTGAAATGCCAAATTTTGTCAAGTACCATGTTTTACCATGCCAAAGCTTTTGATCCAAAAATACCCTATTTTTCAAAAGTGTCTGGAGGTACTGATAGCCTAGTTTAGGGTTAGGTTTGACTTACTGGGATTATATATCTCACCCCGTCGTGGGACAATATTTTTCAGGTCCTAGGCTATGGAAACTCGAGGAATGTCATGATTGACATTTGAAGACTGAATTGGAGGAAGTGGCTATGAACCTTTTGTGGCCTTAGGGATTGTACAATGAATTGTGGGCTTAGAATTTTAACCTTTGACCTATGATAGACCTTAATGGGAAGCGTACCCTTTTGTCTTAAGTCATCTTGTGTTGTTTTATTTGATATGGAGATGTTCTCACTTTCGCTTGCATGCTTCATATAGGTCCGTAAGTTAACGGCCGTTAGTTCTTGGGAGATCATCAAAGGTAACGGCGAAAGTGGGATGCTCGCGTGCTCGCGCGGGCTCGGGGCGTGACAGAACAATTTTGATGATAGATTTTCGAAAAGGCTAAGTGGTAACCTTGAACACTTAGGCCTTAGTTCCTTTTACCTACTCTGGTGTGCAGCTTTATCTTTTTGTCCTTTCCTTTCCGTAGTGTGTACTGGAAATGAGCAGGCTGTATAAATGGGTGTGCTTTTAATCATTCCAAATTTCCTTTTTATTTCTTTTGTATGGAGAAGTAGGTTTCGTTTTTCGCATACGCATTACATTCCATTTTGGGCCTGATGTGTCCTGGGATAAATTTAGGCCGGTGGCGGATGTGACGAGTTCCAAAGGACGCGGGGTGTTACAACTCCCATACTTCTCATTTACCCCACACTCTCATTCACTTTTAGAGAGATAAAATCCCCAACAATCGCCACGTGAATGAGATATTCAGGCATCATGACTCATCATGTATGCATGAAATGCAATGTGCAATTATTCCATGAGAGAACGTTGCATCAGGATAAGTAGTCTGAGACTTTGAACCCTATCGGACTTACTCGGTCAATCAGCAGACTTGATGTTTTTGAACTGTTGACCTTTGGTGTAAACCTAGACAATAGAAATCACACAACTGTCTATCGAACAAAGTTAGTTCTCATTGTTGTGTTCGTTTTGGCCGTGAACACCGCCTAGTCTCATGAGTCTTTAGAGAATTCCTTATTTTCAATTCTCACGGAAGCGGCCTTCACTTCACACTTACATAGGTGATTTCTGAATGTGCGATATATTACATACTTAATTCAGAATCATTAAAAGCTTTCGCTTAACCTTCACATATAGCTTTTCTCATCCAGGAATGAGTAAGAATTTACAGTACTCTACACTGCCTTTATAACTTGGTTGTCCCTTTGAACCTTGATCTTGGGATCTCCAGTCAACTAGGTAGGGTTTCATCTATGACGACTTATTTATAGGACTTTAAATCCATTCCCCTTGATATTTTCACAACTAACTCTCTAGTTAGGCCTTTTGTTAGTGGTCCGCAACATTATCTTTTGACTTCACATAGTCAATCGAGATAATTCCACTAGAAAGAAGTTGTCTTACAGTGTCATGTCTTCGACGTATATGTCGAGACTTACCATTATACATGACATTTCTTGCCCTTCCTATTGCCACTTGACTATCACAATGAATACATACCGCTGGCACTAGTTTAGGCCAATTAGGAATATCTTCCAAGAAATTTCGAAACCATTCTGCTTCTTCATCGGTCTTATCCATAACAATAAATTCTGATTCCATAGTAGTTCTTGCTATACAAGTTTGTTTGGAAGATTTCCAAGACACTGCTCCCCCACCAAGTGTGAGCACATATCCCCTTCTCGATTTTGTATCTTTTGTACCGGTTATCTAATTTGCATCACAGTATCCTTCAAGTACCATTGGATATTCTGTGTAATGCAAAGCATAGTCTTGAGTATGCTTCAAGTAGCCCAATACACGTTTCATAGCTTTCCAATGATTTTCATTTGGACTAATTGTAAAACGACTTAACTTTCTTACCACACAAGCTATGTCTGGTCTAGTACAGTTCATGACATACGTTAAACTGCCTAGTATACTAGCACACTCATTTTGAGCCTTGCTTTCACCAGTTTTCTTTGAAAGATGTAAATCGATATCTATCGGGGTACTTACTGGTGCAATGCCTAGATTCTTGCATTTTTCAAGAATCTTCTCAATGTAATGGGATTGAGAAAGAGATAATCCTTCAGATGTTTTACGGATTTTAATTCCTAAAATAACATCTGTGACCCCCATGTCTTTTATATCAAATTTACTTGTGAGCATGCGTTTGGTCGCCTTGACAACTTCACTATCGCTGCCCATTATAAGCATATCGTCTACATATAGACATAAAATGGCAAAGTTATTATGACTGTTCTTAACATATACATATTTATCGCACTCATTAATCTTGAAACCATTCGACAACATGACTTGGTCGAATTTAGCATGCCATTATTTTGGTGCTTGTTTCAAGCCATCTAGTGACTTGATAAGTCGACATACTTTCCTCTCTTATCCTAGAATAATAAACCCTTCAGGTTGTTCCAAATATATTTCTTCTTCTAGATCCCCATTTAGAAAAGCTATTTTAACATCCATTTGATGGATTTCAAGTCTATACATCGCTGCTACAGCAATTAACATCCGTATAGATGTAATTTTCGTGACTGGTGAATAAGTGTCAAAATAATCAAGACCTTCTCGTTGCTTGTAACCTTTTACTACAAGCCTAGCCTTATACTTATCAATAGTACCATCTACTTTCATTTTCCTCTTAAATATCCACTTACATTGTAGTGGCTTATTATCAGGAGGAAGATTAACCAATTTCCAAGTATGGTTAGACAGGATGGATTCAACTTCACTATTGATAGCTTCTTTCCAAAGCAGGGCTTCTGGGGATGTCGCAGCTTCCTTAAATGTCTGAGGCTCATTCTCTAACAAATATGTTAGAAAATTAGATCCAAAATATGTAGAAGTCTTTTGTCTTTTACTATGTCTAGGTCCATTGGATCACTTCTAGATGTAGTATCTCGAGGCCTCTTATCGATATCAATTGGCTCAGATACTATGTTATATGGAAATATATTTTCAAAAATTGAAGCGTCCCTTGATTCAATGATCGTATTAACATGTATATCTGGGAACTCAGACTTGTGAACAAGAAATCGATATGCATTGCTATTCAAAGCATATCCAATAAAAATACAATCAACGATTTTTTGTCCTTTCTTAACCTTTTTAGGTTTAGGAACCGCAACCTTGGCTAAACACCCATACACTTCGAGATAATTCAAGTTAGGCATTCTGCCTTTCCACTTTTCATAGGGAGTTTGTCGTGTCTTTTTGTGGGGTACTCTATTTAAAATAAAATTTGCTGTCAAGACAGATTCCCCCCATAAATTCTGTGGTAAACCAGAAATATTCAACAATGCATTCATTGTTTCCTTTAAAGATCGATTTTTCCTTTCCGCCACACCATTTGATTGCGGTGTATAAGGAGCGGTGATTTGGTGAACGATATCGAACTCAGTACAAATTTCTTCAAAAGAAAATTCATATTCACCTCTTTTATCACTTTTATTTTCTTATTTAACTGATTTTCAACTTCACTTTTATAAGTTCTAAAAGCATTAACAGCTTCATCTTTACTACTTAGTAAATAGATATAACAGTACCTCGAACAGTCATCTATAAACGTGATAAAGTACTTCTTACCACCTCTGGAAGATATTGCTTTCATATCACAAATGTCTGTGTGTATTAAATCTAAAGGTTCTGTGACTTTATTATCTACAGAACGAAAATTAGGCTTAGAAAACTTAGATTCAGCACACACTTGACATTTTTTACTTGAACAGTCAAACTTCGGCAATAGTCCCATACTCATGAATTTCTTTATAAACTTATAATTAACATGTCCTAGTCTAGCATGCTAAATATCAGGAGTCTCAAGCACATAAGTAGAAGCAGCTTTATTCATATCATCCTTAGTTACAATAGTCATTACATTCAGCTTAAACAAACCATCACTCAGATAACCATTTCCTACATACATCTCATTTTTTGAGAGTACAAACTTGTCAGACACAAACACCAACTTGAATCCATTCTTGCTAAGGAGATATCCAAACACTAAATTCTTACGAATGCCTGGCACATGCAAAACATTATTTAGTGTCATGATTTTTTCAGATGTCATCTTCAGAGCAATCTTTCTAACACCTTCAACCTTAGAGGTTGATGAATTACCCATATAGAGTTTTTTTATCAACCCCCACAATAGCGTAGGACGAGAACATCGATATGTTTGCATAGATATGACGAGTCGCTCCAATATCAATCCACTACTCCTTGGGGTTTCCCACATGTTGCACTCGAATATCATAGCAGTAAGATTGATATCATCAACACCATTGGAAATTTGTTCCACCAGATTTGCCTGAGTTTTTTGTCTTTTCTTGGCTCTGTAGTCTTTAGCTCGATGTCCAGACTTTCTATAGTTGAAGCATTTGCCAACGAACTTCTTCAGGCCTTGGGTGAATCCCTCTCCAGACTTTCTAGGCATTTTCCTCTTCTTATTGGGTTTTGATGCTTCTTCAACAACATTGGCCCTTGAGACCTCTAGATTCTTGCCAACTTTCTTCTCAGAAAGCCTATTGTCTTTCTCTATCCTCAACCGAACAATCAAGTCTTCAAGTGACAACTCATTTCTCTTGTGTTTGAGATAATTCTTGAAATCTCGTCAAGAGGGTGGCAATTTTTCAATAAAAGCAGCCACTTGAAAAGAATCACTTAGAGTCATTCCTCCAGCATGAATATATGCATAATCACTTGAAGTTCTTGAACCTGACTTAAGACGGTTTTCAAATCAACCATCTTGAAGTCTAGAAATTTGCTAACAATGAATTTCTTCAATTCAACATCTTCAGTTTTGTATTTCTTGTCCAGACTGTCCTATAACTCCTTAGCCATTTTCAGCGGACTATAGGCGTTATAGATAGTATTGTCTAGACTGTTGAGGACATAGTTATGACACAAGAAGTCAAAATGCTTCCATGCATCCACAGCAGCAACCATTTCCTTGTTTGTCTCTCTAACATCCAATTTAGGACCATCCTCAATGAGGAATCTCGCCAAGTTCAAGGCCATGAGATAGAACAACATTTTTTGTTGCCATCTCTTGAAATCAGAACCGTTGAACTTTTCTGGCTTCTCTCCATGATTCGAAATAGGAGTAATCGGAGTCGAAGTCGAAGCCATTTCCATTGCAAAATCACAATTTTAACAATGAACACGACAAAAAATAGAATACTAGTAATAATATACAAGTAAAACAGAATGACATGGAACTC
Organism: Rhodomyrtus psidioides; assembly: GCA_021437785.1. NCBI lineage: Eukaryota > Viridiplantae > Streptophyta > Magnoliopsida > Myrtales > Myrtaceae > Rhodomyrtus > Rhodomyrtus psidioides. The sequence goes on from JAILYB010000002.1 coordinate 15,939,045, forward strand.
CAATTGAACGCGTCAATTCTATTTCTAAAGAACTATTCAGATGACGTAATAGACTTTCGACAAAGAATTGATTCGGAGCCTACGTGAAATGCGAAACAATGCTACAGAATACTTACAACGAAAATATCACACGAACTAAGCATGGTGACCATCAACGCAGAAATTTTGTCTTAAGATTGTTATAGGCTAAGTTCGTATACAGAGAAATATGATTGGAAAAACAAACTAACATGTAGCCAATGCAAACGAGTAAACAAAATGTTGATCCGAGCCAACGAAATGACGCTATGTCCTTAAGACAAATTTGCCCCCTCAATCAGTACCCGAGAACGTTGGACAATTGACTCCCAGGATAGAACGGATCGCATTCCTCTGAGGCGGTACTTCTTCAAAGGACTCTGGCGAACTTAATTTTGTAGAATTATCGTACAGAATGAATGAGGGGAAAAAACGAGAATGCAAGTTCTGAAATCGTGAGAAAAGTTTCGGTCAAAAAGAGTGAGTCGAAATAACTCATTCAAGGACTATTTATGTTGGAAAAATTAGAGACCACGAATGATGTATCTAGCAATATCTCCTAGAGGGGGTGAATAGGAGATTCTGAACAAAATTGAAATTTCTTGCGGAATGAATAAAGTTCAGTGTACGATTAGAAACAAGAGCCGTATAACAGTGTGCAGAAAATCTAAACGCAAGGCTAAGAGTTTAGAGAATATTGCACACGATATTTATAGTGGTTCGGCTTAGATTAAGCCTACGTCCACTCTCCCACGATGACAGCCGATCGGCTGGATTTCACTATGAAGAATCAAGAGGATTACAACCACTCAAGTATTTTGTTTCTCTCTCACATAGATTTTCACAGTGAAGGATTTTGGGTATGCAGAATACTCTTTGGATGAAACTCAAATTATGCTTGCACTTTGGATTGTTGTTCGCTATCTTCCCTTAGTCCATCATGATTCTTCTTTTATACTCCCCTGCCTCCGAACTAGCCGTTGGATTCTAGCCAAGGGATCGCTCTTCAATCCTTGATTGGACGTCATCAATCGTGATTGAACGAGACTGTATCTTCAGAAGATATGTAAACTGTTGGGTAAGACATTGAACCCTTCTAATTCAATCGCCCATACAACTGAATCTCCAGCTTCCAAAAGTGTGATAAGTTCGAGTTGATTCCTAAGGATATATTCCTTAGAAGATGATATCCCATTATAGAAAGTCCCTTAATTGATTAGAGGGGATATCAAGATAATCGAATATCACTTGCCTTGATCGGAAACTTGCCATACATGGGTTAGATCAGTTGGCACGGAATGGTAATACGGAGATTTGATGTGATCCATCCGTCACTGTTTAGATCGTCAGGAGCACTTCCATCTGACCCTTGGACAGAAGCACTTCCATCTGACCCTTCGTCAGAAGCACTTCTATCTGACCCTGCGTCAGAAGCACTTCCATCTGACCCTTCGTCAGAAGCACTTCCATCTGACCCTTGGTCAGCGCGACAGAATTGGAATCACTCAACCTGCTGCTTACACATTCTTCCTGCATCACATTTCATTAAACAATTTCTATTTGAAGGTTTTGCCAGAATCAAAATATAGGAGAATTTCCACAACAATCTCCCCCTTTTTGATGGTGACAAAACTTCTCCAGTTGCAAATTACAAATGAGTGATTAAAGGAAAATTTAACCAGTGATAAAAATAAAAGTGAGTAACCATCACATTTGCTCATGCAGGTAATCAACATTAGAGATCCTGTAATGAAAGTGTTCTCATAGAAGAGCATGATCAGAGTAAGATTATCCTGCAAAAAGTAAGTTAGGTCTTCTCCCCCTTTCTTCTAAATATAATTAGAGGTAACCTAATGAGACTGCATAAAAGTAAATTCAACTTCTCCCCCTTTTTGTCAACATCAGAAAGAAATTTGTATAAAAAGGTCCTTAAAAAAATAACGCGTCCTATAAGAATAGAAAATGAAATAAGAGTTGTTAAGAAGATGGATGTTCTTCAGGCTCATTATCAGCCTCCACTCGGGAAGGTCCTTCATAGCTTCTTCCCATCATCTGAGCATGGTCTCTTACAGCTTGAGAAGAGGGCAGGTTTGAAGCTGTTCTGTCCGTTCTGACCAGTGTGTATGTAGGCATATTGGCGATCTCAGTACAAAACATTCTCCCATAGAGATCAATTGATTTTTCCAACTTAGTCACCTGACTAGTCAAACCCTGCAGCTTCCTATCTGTCTTCTGTTCAAAAGCCTTCATTTTCTGATCAAATCTTGTTTCCATTGCAGCCATTGTCTGAAGAAGAGTATTTTGAAGATTTTCAAAATGCGCTTGAAGTTCCATTTGTTGTTCTGAAGGTGCAGGTTCTTGAGTCTCCCCCTCAGTTTGTGCCTTGGTGAAAGCTTGAGAAGCTAGAACTTCAATGAGAAAAACATCTGATGTAACAGGCACATGCTCTTTCTCCCCCTGACTTATAGCTCTTTTCCCTTTTTCCTTTGAGCTTGGCACAGAGACTATTTCCTCATCAATATCCATTGGAATGGACTATGCACTGGACAATTGATCTTCTCGGGCAATTGCTGAAGCTAGACTTGCAGCATCTTTGTGAATTGTTCCCCTGGTGGAAGAGACAGAGTAAGCTCCAATGTCATCTTGTTCTGTTCTTTTGACGCCAACGTTGCTAGAACTTGTGCTAGCAATTGCTCATGATCACAGTTGACAATTGTGATGTCATACTCTGTGTCATCTTCAATTCGTGTAGCTTGCTTCTCATCCCACATTGTGAGGAATTCTTCCTCAGTCAGATCACAGGGATACACAACTTTTTCTTGTGGTTGTATTCCTGTTTCATCTCCTTCTTCCTCATCTCCTTCAGTACTATGATTTTCAGACTCACCATCTTCATCTGATCCACCTCGAGATTGAGTAGCTTCAGAATCATATTCCCCTGTTTCTTCCTCACTTGCGTCTGAGTCCTTATCAGCAGGACTGTTTGTTTGTTGCCCCTTAACAGCCATGACTTTTCTCTTCTTTGGAGATTTCTGCCTTGACTCTTCCTCAAAGTCCACAATGACTGGTTCATTGTTCTTTGTTCGCCATCCAGCAGGAGTCATCTTGTACCCCATCTTTGTTACCATAGTCTCTCCAGCAGTCATCAGAGGAATTTCCTATTTGATAAAAGCACCTAGGCCATCAATCTTAAAATAATTGATTATTTTGAAGATCAAGGCGGCATAAGGAAGTTGGCCCTTTGGTTTGAGAGCTGATCTGTACATGTGCAATAGTACTGTATGAGCAAAGGAAATCTTTTGTCCTGTCAAGATTCCCCATAACAGCTTTGCCTCGTACTTTGATATATCTGTCTTTGATGCTGCCTTAGGTCTGAGACATTCGATGATCACCTTGTGCATCATGATATGTTTCAGGGGAAAGTCTGTGTAGGCAATATGTGACTTTGATTCCCATGAGAAACTCGATTTGCCAGTCAGGAAGCAGAAAGCTTCACCTGCAGTGACATCTAAGGGTTTGAAATCTCCCTTTCTGGTTCCCATGATTGCAGCCAATTCATCAACAGTCAGAAAATACTGCTTTCTTTTGATTGTGAAAGCCAGAGAGTTGAAGTTGACAAACTGAAGATTTGAATAGAAGTAAGCTACCAAATCAGGAAAAGTGAAGCCTCTCTTAGTTATAAACTGATCTATCTTCACCTTTTCTAGATGCTTCCTCATATAGATGCCATTGCTGTCAAAGTACTTTAACTCAAATACCCTTTGAGGTATAATACCTCTATGTTTCATTGCTTCATACCTTTCTTTGTGAGCCTGATTCTGGAACAAGGGATCAGGAAAGCTGTTATCCAAAATAAAGCCTATATTTTTCACAAAGTCATTGAACAGAATGTCATCATCATCTTCCACCTTTGCCTTCGTGCCGCCAGGTCTAATTGGGGATGGTTTTCGTTTCGAGCTTGTCTCTGCCACTTTCTCCTTTCCTTTTCTAGAGACTGATGCAGGTTTTTCTACAGCAATTGGTTCAACGATTTTCCCAGGCAGGCTAAGAAACTCCAATAGTTCGCCCTCACTATCGAAATAGTGAGTGTTCAACAGTTTTCTAAGTTCGTTACCAAAATCTCCTGCAGCCTTAATCCTATCATACATTGGCTTAATAGAATGAGCCATAGATTCTTTTCCTTCAAAGGAAGACAGAGACAGACCTTTTTGCCAGGCGAAGAGCTTCTCGCTATTCGTTGATTTGGGTTTCTGTGAGTTCCGCGCCACTTGCAGATGAGGCGGAGAACTTTCTCTTCGACTGAGGCGTCTTCTTCGAGTCAGAGGCTGATTTTGGAGCCATTGATGCGTAGAAAGTTTAAAACTTTGAGTGAAAGAGTGTTGTTTTGAGGAGGAAATCGAGAGCGAGAAATTTGAACACGGTTTTAGGGTTTTGATTTGAGAGATTTTTGAAAGTGAGAGAACAGAGGCGACGGTTCAGCGTTTTTATAAAAGAGGCGGTTATTTTTGGAAACAAAAGAGAGAATTTTGATTTTCTAAAGAAAGAAAAAAAATTCTTTTAATAGAACAAATATTCACCATCAATCAGATATTCAGAGATGTCTATTTATAAGAGGAACTTACCCAAAAAATAAAACTTTTAGTGATAACTGACCTTTTTAAAAGAAAGTGTGAATTTCTTCTTACGCACCTTTTTGACGTTCCTTCTGATGCTCCTTCTGATGCTCCTTCTGACGCTCCTTCTGACGTTCCTTCTGATGCTCCTTCTGATGCTCCTTCTGACTCTCCTTCTGACGTTCCTTCTGATGCTCCTTCTGACGCTCCTTCTGACGTTCCTTCTGACGTTCCTTCTGACTCTCCTTCTGACGTTCCTTCTAATGCTCCCTGTTCTAAGGTATACTTAAGAAGGAAGGTTAATGATGGATAATTCATTTCTAATAAAATTGAAACTCTGTTTATCAAGAGGTTTAGTAAAAATATCTGCAAGTTGATTTTTCGTATCAATGTATTGAATGTTAACATCACCGTTCTGAACATGATCACGTATGAAGTGATGCTTGATCTCAATATGCTTTGTTCTTGAGTGAAGTACATGATTCTTTGTGAGATTTATGGCACTTGTGTTGTCACATAGAATTTCCACAGTTGATTCTTCAACACCATAATCTTTGAGCTGCTGTTTTAGCCAAAGTATTTGAGTGCAGCAACTTCCAAGAGATACGTATTCTGCTTCAACTCTACTGAGTGCCACTGTATTTTACTTCTTTGAATACCATGAGACAAGCATGTTTCCTATGAGCTGACAAGTTCCAGATGTACTTTTTCTATCAACTTTGCAACCTGCAAGATCTGCATCTGAATATCCCTTTAGTATAAAATCAGAAGATTTAGAATACCACAAACCATAGTTGGGATAAGTCCCTGTGTATTTGATTATTCTCTTGACTGCTGATAGGTGTGATTCTCTTGGGCTTGACAGAAATCTTGCACATAGGCAGACACTATATAGAATGTCTGGTCTTGAAGCTGTGAGATAGAGTAATGATCCAATCATACTCCGATATAGTTTGGGATCAACTTCCTTTCCATCTTCATTTTTATCTAATTTAGAGGAGTGAGACATAGGAGTTTCTGTCTTCTTGCCATTCTCCAGACCAAACTTCTTTACTATTTCCAATGCATACTTCTCTTGAAATATGAATGTTCCTTTCTGAGATTGATGAATTTGAAGACCAAGAAAGAACCGTAATTCTCCCATCATACTCATCTCAAATTCATCATGCATTGCTTTAGAAAATTTCTTGCAGAGAAGTTCATTAGAGGAGCCGAATATAATATCATCAACATAAATTTGAACTAAAAGGATATCTTTACCTTTTCTTTGAATAAAAAGAGTGGTGTCTACATTACCTTTAGTAAAGCTGTGTTGAGATAAAAAGTTACTTAACCTTTCATACCAGGCGCGGGGTGCTTGTTTCAATCCATAGAGTGCCTTTTTTAAGACATATACCAGATCCTTTTCTTTAGGTTCTTCGAAGCCAGGAGGTTGTTCAACATATACCTCTTCTTTGATGTAGCCGTTTAGGAAGGCACTTTTCACGTCCATCTGAAAATGTTTGAAGTCATTGTAACAAGCATAAGCAAGAAGTAGCCTAATGGCTTCTAACCTGGCAACTGGTGCGTAGGTTTCATCGTAATCTATCCCTTCTTCTTGAGAGTATCCTTTTGCTACAAGTCTTGCTTTGTTTCTTACAACTTTTCCTTTTTCATCAAGTTTGTTTATGAATACCCATTTTGTTCCAATTACTGGATGATTTTTGGGACGATTGCCCAGTTCCCAAACATTGTTGACCTTGAACTGATGTAGTTCTTCCTGCATTGCATTTATCCAGTTTTCATCTGCTAAAGCATCTTCAATCCTTTTTGGCTCCAATTCAGATACCAAGGCGATGTTGGTCATTGCTTGCTTGAATTTGGATCTTGTCTTTACGCCATCACTTATGCTGCCTATGATAAGTTCCTCTGGATGACTTGACTTATGCTTCCAGTTTTTGTCAAGGCCATCATTTGAGGATATTGTGGATTCATTCTGTTCATCTTCTAGTCTTTCTTCAACTGAGGAAGTTTCCTTCTGAACATTCTCTGAACCCGTATTCACATCTGAGTCTGCTTGTGAGTTCATGACTTGATGAAGTGCATGCATTTGAATGGATTCAGTTTCATCACCCTGGTAGTTTTCATCGAACTTGATGTCCACTGATTCCTCAACAGCACGAGTGTATTTGTTGTAGACTCTGTAGGCTTTGTAGTTGTTGAATATCTCAAGAAAATTCCTTCATCTGATCTCTCATCAAACTTTCCAATTCGATCATTAGCATTCTTTAGAATAAAGCATTTGCAACCGAATACATGAAAGTATGCAACAACAGGCTTTCTTTCTTTGAAAAATTCATAGGGAGTTTTCTCAGAAAAAAGGTCTGAGGGAAATTCGATTTAAGATATAACAAGCTGTTGAAACGGCCTCAGCCCAAAAGTTAGAGGCAATTTTACTCTCAATGAGAAGAGTTCTGGCCATTTCTTGCAAAGATCTGTTTTTCCTTTCTACTACCCCATTTTGTTGAGGAGTATAATGTGCAGAAAAGTTATGCTGAATTCCGAACTTAGTGCAAAAATCTGAGAAACTTTGATTTTCAAACTCTCCCCCATGATCCGTTCTCAAACTGGAAATAGTGTAACCCTTTTCATTTTGAATTCTTTTAGCAAATTTTGAGAAGGATATGAAAGCTTCACTTTTGTGAGCAAGAAATGAAACCCATGTAAATCTAGAGAAGTCATCAACTATGACAAGGCAATATCTCTTACCTCCAATGCCTAGAGTTCTATTTGGTCCGAAGATGTCCATATGAAGTAGCTGCAGACAATGCTTAGTGGAAACTTGATTTAAGGACTTAAAGGAACTTCTTACCTGCTTACCCAGTGTGCATGCATGACATAGTCCACTTTTCTCAAATTTAGTTTGAGGTAGTCCTCGAACAAGTCCCTTCTTGGAAAGCTTTGAAATATGTTTTACACTAATATGACCTAACTTTCTGTGCCAAAGTTCAGATTCATCCTTAACAGAAATAAGACATTTAGCAAGTTCACAGTCAGCATTAATATCTAAAAGATAAATGTTCCCATGCCTTCGTCCCGTGAAGGATTGCTTCTTATCCTTGCTCATACCTGTGCATTTTAGATCTTGGAACCAAATATCATATCCAGAGTCACAGAGTTGACTTACAGAAATCAAGTTATAGTTCAATCCTTTGACTAGAGAGACATCTTTAACGGTCAGATTCCCAATCTTTACATTTCCTTTCCCGATGACCTTTCCCTTGTTCTTTCCTCCAAATGACACGCTTCTTCCATCACAATCTGAGAAAGATATAAATACATTTGGATTTCCAGTCATGTGACTTGAACAACCACTATCCAGAAACCACTTGTTCTTCTTTCTCTTTGGTACCTGCAATAAATAACCAACTTACTGTTTCTTTGGTACCCATGTTTTCTTGGGTCCTTCTTTGTTAGTATGTTTTGACCTTTTAATAGGTCTCCAAATTTTCTTGCAGTAATCCTTAGTATGGCTAAGATCACCACAATTCACACAAGGTTGTCGAATGTAGGATCTAGTAAAATGCTTATGAAAATGATGCTTGTAATCGAAAAACGTTGGTTTTCGAAATTCAGTTTTAAAGATATTTCTTTTGCTACTTTCCCTTTTAAAACCTAACCTAGATCGGTCATTGAAGGGTATTTGTTTTGAAATAATGCTATTCAGAGTTACTGAGCTTTGTGAAAACCTTTTTGATAAATCAGAACCTTTTTCTTTCAAGGAAGCATTTTCTTTTGAAACTAAATCATGATTTTCTTTCATCTGGTGAAACTCTTGTTGTAGAAAATCAATTTTTTCTTTTTGGGACAAATTCTGTTGTTTTAAAGAAGCATTTTCCTTTTTCAAACAAGAAACTTTCTCAAGAGCTTCTTTGTAGTTTCTATACAATTCATCAATATATTCAATAACTTCATCAGGGAGTTCAGATGAACATACCTCAGTTTCTGAATCTGAACTTGAATCTGATTCGGCCATGAGACAGATGTTTGCATAATCATTTTCGCTTTCATCAGAATCACTTAAAGTTTCTGCCTTTAGAGCCTTCTTGTACTTCTCATACTTGAGTTTGTCCTTCTTCAAAATTGGGCAGTTCGGTTTGATATGTCCTGCCTTCTTACAATGGAAGCAGATCACGTCTTTGCTATCTTGTGAGTCGTTGCTTGATATTTTTACATCACTCTTCTTCCAAGGTTTCTTTCCTTTGATGTTTCTGCCTTTCCGAGCCATCTTCCTAAATTTCTTGACCATGAGGGCTAATTCTTCATCATCCTCATCTTCATCATCTGTATCAGAAAAACATTGATTAATTTCAATTTTTAAGGCAATAGATTTTTTAACTTTCTGTTCTCCCTTTTTGTTTGCTCATTCTGTTTCATAGGATTGCAAGGTTCCGACTAGCTCATCCACCGAGAGTGGTCTGATTGTTTGGCATTCTTGAATTGATGGCTTGATGTAATTCCAATCATCTGTGAGTCCACGTAGTATCTTCCTGACTTGCATTGGTTCAGCGATAGGTGCGCCTTGTCTTGCAAGTCCACTTGCCAGAGTCTGAAACATGTCTATCATATCTGCAATAGATTCATCAGGCTTCATTTCAAATGCTTCATAGTCACTTAGTAAAATACTGAGCTTTGTTTCTTTCACACGATTTGTTCCTTGAAAAGTAACATGAAGTCTATCCCATATTGCCTTAGATGATTCTTCCTCTGAGACACGATTATAAAGAGGAGTAGATAAGGCACAAAATAGAGCATTGACAGCTTTAGAATCAAGGCCTTTTCTCTTAGCCTTTTCAGCATCAGTCATTGTTGTGATAGTATTTACTCCGTCAACAGAGGTTGGATTTGTAGCATTTGCAGGAACTATTCCATTTGTAACAACATCCCACATCAGATCATCATAGGCTTTGAAGAACCACTTCATCTTGTTGCTCCACATATTGTAATCCTTTCCATCAAAGTATGGTGGCTTGTTGGCAAAGTGCGAATCGCTTGTTCCTGAAGAGTGATTGCTAGACATAGTAGATCGTTAACTCTGAAGTCAATAAACACTTCGTAAAATGAGCAACCTGCTCTGATACCAATTGATGTATTTAGCAATATCTCCTAGAGGGGAGTGAATAGGAGATTCTGAACAAAATTGAAATTTCTTGCGGAATGAATAAAGTTCAGTGTACGATTAGAAACAAGAGCCGTATAACAGTGTGCAGAAAATCTAAACGCAAGGCTAAGAGTTTAGAGAATATTGCACACGATATTTATAGTGGTTCGGCTTAGATTAAGCCTACGTCCACTCTCCCACGATGACAGCCGATCGGCTGGATTTCACTATGAAGAATCAAGAGGATTACAACCACTCAAGTATTTTGTTTCTCTCTCACACAGATTTTCATAGTGAAGGATTTTGGGTATGCAGAATACTCTTTGGATGAAACTCAAATTATGATTGCACTTTGGATTGTTGTTCGCTATCTTCCCTTAGTCCATCATGATTCTTCTTTTATACTCCACTGCCTCCGAACTAGCCGTTGGATTCCAGCCAAGGGATCGCTCTTCAATCCTTGATTGGACGTCATCAATCGTGATTGAACGAGACTGTATCTTCAGAAGATATGTAAACCGTTGGGTAAGACATTGAACCCTTCTGATTCAATCGCCCATACAACTGAATCTCCAGCTTCCAAAAGTGTGATAAGTTCGAGTTGATTCCCAAGGATATATTCCTTAGAAGATGATATCACATTATAGAAAGTCCCTTAATTGATTAGAGGGGATATCAGGATAATCGAATATCACTTGCCTTGATCGGAAACCTGCCATACGTGGGTTAGATCAGTTGGCACGGAATGGTAATACGGAGATTTGATGTGATCCATCCGTCACTGTTTAGATCGTCAGGAGCACTTCCATCTGACCCTTGGACAGAAGCACTTCCATCTGACCCTTCGTCAGAAGCGCTTCCATCTGACCCTTGCTCAGCGCGAAAGAATTGGAATCACTCAACCTGCTGCTTACACATTCTTCCTGCATCACATTTCATTAAACAATTTCTATTTGAAGGTTTTGTCAGAATCAAAATATAGGAGAATTTCCACAACAACGAAGAGTTACGAAGCTTAAATTCGGACGGTGGTTTACAAAACCGAATGACTCCTTACGAACAACTTTATTTGTTCGTTATTCCTTGAACAAACATAATTGTTCAAAATTTTTCCGAACAAATGCAATTGTCCAAAAATTTCCAGACAGATCTGCTCGGCTATGTGTCTGTTCGGCAAAAATAAAAAATTGATGGGAAAAAAACAATCAAATAAATAAATAAAAATGGAACACAAGAAGTCCAAGGCCAGGCCCGGGCCAGAACCGAGCCGAGCCGAGCCGGCGTGGGGATGGCGGTGGCTCGCGCGAGTGGGCCGACCTAGCTTTGCATAGGTCCTCTCCCGTTCAAAAAAGTGCGGTGCCCCTTGGGCCCAAACCCAATTGTGAGGTTCCACTTAATAACCCCATCTCCCATATTTCTCTTATCCTATGTGGGACTCCCACATTTCTCATTTATCCCACACTCTCATTCACCTTTAGAGGGATAAAATCTCCAACAGCACCGACCGAATCATGTCATATATTTCCTTGTTATGTTTTTTTTTTTGTAGTGTTTGATTGCTTGTTTTCTGGAACAGTTGGCGTTGGAGCCAAGCTCGGTTGACTTGAAAAAAATTAATGGCTATAGAAGAAGGAAAAATGAAAATCAAGGGATTTGAAGAGAATGAATTCGATTTTGTCACGCCTCGAACCCCGCAGGCATGCGTTCTTCATTTTTCAGTATTTCCCAGGATTCCTTCGGCCCACAACCTAAGAGACCTCTAAAGGCTATTGTTGACACCTAAATTTTGATCAACATTTTTCCTTTATTTTTTAAAATTCATAGAAAAACAATAAAAAATACAAACAAATTGAAAAATCAACTTTGGTAGCTTTTGCCAGGCTAAAGGAACCACTTTGGACAAAAAACAATTTTTCATTTTTTTTGTATTTTTTTAATATTTCTGAAAAATAGAAAATACATGAAAAATCATAAAAAATAGAACTTGACGTCATAAAATTATAAACAAATAGTCAGTATTTTTATTTAAATTTCTTCTTCACTTTGACCCCAAAAAAGTCAAAATTCAAGTTCAATTATATGTGTTCTTTTGTTACACATAGAGTTGAATTTGGTAAAAAATGTCATTGGAATCTTTTAATTTATAATTTTTTGTATTCTTGGAATCTTGACATTCAATTAGATCGCCTACATTTCAGTATGGTCCGTTTGTGCATTAATTTTCTCAATTTTAGCATTACAGACCTAATTACTCAAAAAAATTAATTAAAAAAATAAGTATACTCAAGTGCACTCGAGTACACTTGAGTGCACTCGAGTGAGAGAGGGATGGCCTCTCTCTCTCTCTCTCTCTCTCTCTGACATCTTCTGTCTCTATCTCACGCAACCCGCTCCCCCCTCTTTCTTCTTCTTCTTCTTCTTCTTCTTCTTCTTCTTCTTCTTCTGCTTCTGGGGGCTTTTTTTTTCTCTTCTGGCCTTCGGTGGAACGCGACCAGGCACCCCCCACCGTCTCACCGTCCTTCCTCCGACCACCAGAGCTCCGCCACACCGTCATGTGTAGCCGAAAGCCACCCTGAAGCCGCGAACCATGGTTGCCCTATTTTCGATCCCGAGCTCACTTCGGCCAGATCCGCCGCCGCCGCAGCGTGTCACCCTCTCCGACGATCACCCTGGAGTCCTACCTCATCCCTCGAAGCTTGTGGAGCCCGCTTGCCGCCGGTGGAGCCTGGAAACCACGTTGAATCGCCTCCCCATTTTCGCCGTCGTCGCTCTCGGGTCTGAACGTGTCGGGCCTTGTCTTAACGTGTCAGAGCGTGTCGGAGCATGTCGGGTCATGTCCGAGTGAACCGGCCAGGAGTGTCCGAGTCGTGTCCGATTTTTATTTTTATTATTTTTAAATTTTATTTTTTGTTTCTATTTTTATTCTTTTATTTTTTAGCTTGTAAAACTGATTGTGGACGTTCTGATGTGTTGATCGATAGGTAGCACGCATGGAGATGGTGGCTCATTAAGGCTTGATGATTTAAGACCGATGTCTAATAGGTCTATTTGTGTGCATCCAATCTGTGACGTTCTGAATTCCGACCCCTCTCGAGGCTATTGAATGGAAGGATATCGATCGTGTATTTCAGTCATAACTCGCTCGGAGTTGGCCACTCTCGAGTTAACTGACCAAAAGGGAAAGACTAACGCGGAGTCGGGTACGTAGACCTGGGGGATTTGAATGTGATATGACACTTTGACCATAAGGATTGTCGAGGGAATATTTTGGGCCAGCAGAGATCGATCTAGGAACGATCATGGAATGTCTTGCTAGCGTTATACATTGGGACGCATGTGATTCCGCTTAACCAATGTGTGATTTGTGAGAATTTCCTAAATCGAATTCCGATGATCAGGATCACAGGAGCTAGCGATAAACCCTCACAATTACATTACAACCAAAGTCGCCACGGCTAAAGAATAATCCCAAGTCAATACGTGTCGCGCCTGCAAGAGTCGCCCGTCGGTTTGAGATAAATTGGAATTACAGTCGACGAGAGTTCGACATGAAATTGGAGCTCGAGATTGGGTATTGGACATTGAGGAATTCCAATATTTGAATTGAAATGGACGTCGCCTCATCGAGGGTGGTTTATACTGGAAAAATGAAATTTCGGACGAAAAGTGTCATATGACCATTTTGCCCCTCGACCTTTGGCTTTGCCTTAAGAAATTTAGAAGGTCATTTTGGTCATTTTATCTTCTATTTGGCTGCCGAAATGATAAGATCAAGTGGTCAAAGAAAGTCAAAGTCAATGAAGCAACCAATGGGGGGTTGCCAAGTGTCAACCAAAGGAGAGGCCAAGCATTAAATGGCCATTAATTAGCCATCTTATCAAATTGACCAAGAGTATATTATTGGGGTGGAAGAGCTCTCTCTCTCTCTTCACTTGGCCGGCCACCATATTCCACCATCTTTCTCTTCTTCATTTTGCTCTCGGCCGAGCAGTGTTCCTCGCGGACAGGGAAAAACTGGCTCACTGTTTTGGCCATAACTTTGTCGTCCAACATCGGATTGAGGTAAGACTACCTCCATCTTAAAGATCGTCTTTCCGTTCTAAGAAGGTATTATAAACTTAATTTGGCCTAGCCATTTGTTCCGTAGGTCTATTTAAGTGGACAAAGGTCAGAATCTGACCCTATTTTAGAGAGGCTGCGTTTTTTGGGGCTTCCAGACTTCAAATTTTCGGTGAGATCTTCGTAACATCTAATACTTGAGTTGGATGAGCAGAAATGATAATTTTATTGGAGGTTTAGAAGGTTTTCATGGCTGATTATGGATGATCAAAATTGACCAGATTCGGATCATGTGAAGGCGATGAAGAAATCGGGCTGTTGGAAGGTCTTGAGGACTTGCTTTGCATCAAAACTCTTGGTGAGCTTCCTAAACACCTAAGTTGAGATATTAGTGAGTTAAACTCGTGAGAAATTGGGACCTAGGATCGAAATATGGGCTGATTATGCGGGGTAGGCTTAAATCAGTTCTGTTTTGGATGATGTTCTTTGTGTACCGATTCTGTTGGGGGCTGATATAAGAGTGTTTTGACTTCAAATTGACTCAAAGGACTACCTATAAGATTGATTAAGGTGTTAGTGGAAAGTATGTGAAGTGGATTGGGATTTAAAAGTGATTTAAGGATTAATTTGGGCGCGAAACCTTCGAGTTATATTCTGCCCTATAAGTTGCTGTTTGAACAGAATACATAAAGGGTTCATGGTGATGTCGACGTGTATTTGATCAATTGTTAAGGCATCCAGAGTTGCCATTTGTTTGGTGATCGAGAGAATGGTTTAATGAAAGTGAAGTTCGATTGTTTCTAATCTGAAATTGAGTGGATTTTGACTCGACATTGAAGAACTTCCTAGGACGTCACTCGGTTCCCATTTGACTGTGATCTTGAGGATTGAGAAGGCTTGTTTGGTGTGGATTTTTGCTAATTGCTCGAGTTAAGTTATGCCTAAACATTTATTAGGATGTTAGGTTATTAAAGGACGAAGTTTTGAGTTGGAATGAAAGGTTTTATGGACTGCTTTTGTGAGAGGCGCGAGGAAACCCAAATCTGCCCTGTTTTGGCAAGTTGTGCTTGATTGATTTGTGGTATGAGGAACTATGAAATCAAGGTGATTTTGAAGAGTCCTGATCTGGAAGTGGAATGTGGTTGAACCTCTTGGCATGTTTTATAAAAATTCCCATTTTAATTGAGTGTAATGAGGGGCATGGATGACTAATCAAGTCTCGAATGGAGATTTTGAAACTGTGGCTGATGTCAAGTATATATATAATGCTTGTTTTCTTAATAGGAATTTCGTAATGTGGAACGTGTTTTGTCTAGTGAGGGACGATTGAAATGAATGCCTCGAGTAGGCGATGAACTGCTTGATTTTATGAGTTGTTCTTGAATGAATGATTTTGAGACGTGAATTATTTTCTTTGAACGAAAATTTGAGGCTGCTTTATAACTGGACATTTTATGAATAAATGGCGTGTGGGATCGCCGAGGAAATCATAAGTGCACTGGCATGTGGGATCGCCAATGGCGTGTGGGATCGTCGGGAAAAATTATATGTGCACTGGCGTGTGGGATTGCCGAGAATTATAATTTGGCCAACGTATTGGGAGGGAGCTACTCCCATTTGACCTGACGAGGTCGTGCGACTAGAGAGTCCCATACTGACATGATTCATCTCGATTGAAAATGGGCGTCGAGAGTCGTAAGGTGACCGAATCATCTCTAGGTCCAGACGCGAGAGTCTCATATATACCGACGAGTTATATGGAGACCGAATCATCTCGCAGCCCCAAAGTGGGCGGCCCAAGAATGGGCAGATGTGGAAAGATCTATTTTTCGAAAAAAATCAAGAATGATTTTGAGAAATTTATTATGCCTCATGTTTTGAGATGGCGTCGAGTGCTTGCTTTTGATTGAAAACCTTGCCATTGTATGAACCTTAGAGTTATCGTAATTTTTCTTAACTGAGTCAAGCTGTTTTGAGAGTATTGAAATGCCAAGTTTTTGTCGAGTACCCTGTTTTACCATGCCAATACTTTTATACCCCAAAATACCTCATTTTTCAAAAGTATCTGGAGGTACTGGCAGCCTAGTTTAGGGTTAGGTTTGACTTACTGGATTATATATCTCACCCCGTCGTGGGACAATATTTTTCAGGTTCAGGCTATGGAAACTCGAGGAATGCCATGAGTGAGATTTGAAGACTGAATTGGAGGAAGTGCTTATGCACCTTTTTTGGCCTTAGGGATTGTACAAGAAATTATGGGTTTAGAATTTTAACCTTTGACATATGATAGATTTTAATGGGAAGCGTACCCTTTTGTCTTAAGTCATCTTGTGTTGTTTTATTTGATATGGAGATGTTCTCGCTTTCGTATGCATGCATCATATAGGTCTGTAAGTTTTGGCCGTTAGTTCTTGGGAAATCATCAAAATGACGGCGAAGGTGGGATGTTCGCGTGTCGCTGGGCTCGAGACGTGACACGATCCGCGTATCAGAGTTATTTTTCTTGAAATATCGCCATTATAGATTTGATTTGCAAGTTTTTATTCTAGTATAGTGTTTATCATATTTTCTTAATTAAGTGTTTATTATGACGCTGTCAACGAAAATAATTTGTCAAGAAAAAATTTGTTTCCTAGTAAAAAAAAATCAGAAATTCTAGAAATTCACAAAAAGTGGATAATTAAAGAAAAATTTCAAAAAAAAAAATTTGGGAAAAATTACAGAAAAATTCTAAATTTTTTTAGAAAATCCCCAAGGTCAAAAATGAACATGAACAGTTAATTGTAGTCTTTTTTGGGTTTTCCCGTTTTATCCCAAATGACGATTTTACCCCTCAAAGGGTAAATCGCCTTCGGTATTCCTAACGACTTGTGGAAATTGCTTAGTATTTGGCGATGGGTGGCCAAACCTTATATCTAAGATTTTCACATATCGTTTTCTTTTTTAGAAAATAACGATTTTACTCTTCGAATGGTAAATCGCTTTCTAAAATTTCAGAAAATTCAGAAAATTGTCAAAAAAATAAGGAAGAGGTCAATTGAATGGCCAAACCTATTTTGAACATCTTTTTATTTCGTGTTCACTCCGAAATGATGATTTTTCCCTTTTCGTGCAAATCGTCCCAAATTGTCTCAAAACTACGACTTTACTCCTGATGGGTAAAATCATGTCTAAATCATTCCTAAGCCTGATTGATGCCTCTCTAGGTCTATAAGGCCTTACTAGGAAGGCCATGTTGATTTGATGCGATTTATCTGCGTATCTTGTTTTTTTTTATTTGTACTATTACTTTTAGTGCTGATTGTGAATTACTCCTATCTGCATGTGTGACATTCCGAATTCCGATCCCTCTCGAGGCTATGGAATAGAAGGATATCGATCGGTGTATTTTAGTTATAACTCACTCGGAGTTGGCCACTCTTGAGTTAACTGACCGAAAGGGAAAGACTACCGCGGAGTCGGGTACGTGGACCTAGAGAATTTGAATGAGAAATGGCACTTTGACCATAAGGATTGTCGAGGGAATATTTTGGGCCAGCAGAGATCGATCTAGGAGCGATCATGGAATGCCTTACTAGCGTTATACGTTGGGACGCGGGTGATTCCGCTTAACCAATGTGTGATTTGCGAGAATTTTCTAAATCGGATTCTGATGATTGGGACCGCGGGAGCTAGCGATAAACCCTCGCAATTACATGACGACCAAAGTCGCCACGGCTTGAGAAAATCCCAAGATCGATACGCGTAGCGCTTGCAAGAGTCGCCCGTCAGTTTGAGATAAACTGGAATTATAGTCGACGAGAGCTCGACAAGAAATTGGACCTCGAAATTGGGTATTGGACATTGAGGAATTCCAACATTTGAAATGAATTGGACGTCGCCTCATCGACGGTGATTTATATTGGAAAAATAAAGTTTTGGACAGAAAGTGTGAAATGACCATTTTGCCCCTCGACCCTTGGCCTTGCCTTAAGAACTAATGGAGGTCATTTTGGTCATTCCAAACCCCCAAGAGCTGCCGAAAATAAAGAGGTGACATGGTCAATGAAAGTCAATGGTGGACCAAGACCTTCTAGAAGCAATGACAAGTGTCATTAGAAGACACACCCTTATCTCCATTGCATTAATTACCCATCTTGTCACTTGTTACCCTCAATTATTTGTGGAAGTCTTCTTCTTCGTCCTCTTCATTTTGGACGACCACCATCTCTCTCTCCTCTCTCTCCATTTTTTTCTTCTTCCTCTCTCTCGGCCGAATAGCTTCAGCTCGACCAGTCCCGACCACCTCCCTTCCTCCGGCCATAACGCTTTCGTTCGATATTAGATTGAGGTAAAACTACCGCCATCTGAAAGCTAATCGTCTTATCTTTCTAGGGACATGTCGTGAGCTCATATTGACCCAGCTGTTTTCCCAGTAGGTCTGTTTGAATGGGCAAAGGTCAGATTGAAGTAGAATCTGACCGGTTTTGGGGAAGGAGCGGTTTTATGGGCTTCAAGGCTTCAAATGGCTCCAAATCTTCGGTGAGACTCTCTTGACTCATAGTACTTGAGTTGTCCAAGCTAGGGTTACAAGTTTAATTGAGTTTAGATGGGTTTCCATGGCTGATTTGAAGTAGTCTTTACCGAACAGATTCTGACCGTATGCGGACCGTGAGGAACCGAGCTGTTCAAGGGACCTTGAGATGTTATTTTACTTCAAAATCTTCGGTGAACTCCCTAAACATGTAGAGTAAGATTATGAAAAGTTGGTTTTGTAGTGAATGGAAGTTTAAAGCTGAATTATGGGCTGTTGAAAGTGATTTTGTGAAGAACCGATTCTGCTCCTGTTCTAACTTGTGGAAACCGAACACTTTGGGGGCTGAGAATGGTGTTGCAATGTCTTTAAATGATCGTTAAGGCACCTTAAGATGTCAATTGATATGTTGGTAGGGTGCACACTTGGTGGAATAGAAATTAGTTAAATTGATGAATTGGTGGGTTTTTCTTAGGAGTGCACTGCTGCCCGGTTCGGTCAAGTAGGAACCAAGGCTCGTGCGACCTGTTGGAGGAGTTTGCTAGCTTGGATTGTGAGGTATGAAGACTTCTAACCCTTTGTTAGGATGTTGAGTCACTAAAGGGTGGATTTTTTTATGGAATTTAAAGGTTTTAAGGGTTGTTTTGAGGGTTGAACCGTGAGAGACCCGGGAGCTGCCAAATCTATCTTCAACCCGCACCAATTTTGAAATGGCCCGTTTTAATTCATCTGATATCCAAATTAAGTACCATTTTCGCCCACATGTCCGTAAGATCTTGAAGAACAAGATCCTAGAATTTATTTTCTCAAATAGCCAATGAAAAAATGTCAGTTTTCTTGAGAACGAACCTAGTCGTGGGTGGACAGTTCTATGAATTGGGGTCATTGATGACTTTCTTGATTGAATATTCCTTTAACATGCCTAGGTAGTGTCAAGTTGATGCTGTGATTGTTTGGTGATGAAATGCTATGTGTGAAAATAGGCATGTGTTGATTTATCGAGATTCATTCGAGGGCTTTAATGCTTGGTTTTACAATTGGTGTCGGATGATGCTTAGTATGATGACGTGTTTGTGTATGATGACCGAATGACATGTTTTAATTGATAAACCAAATGTGCTTGAATGGTATGCCTTGAATAGCGATGGAATGAATGTGCTTGTGGATGTGAAATTGGGATTAATGAGAAGGTTCACAGTTATGTTCTATGGCCAATGCATCGAGTTGGGGAGGGAGTTACTCCCATTGACCTGACGAGGTCTTGCGGCTAGAGAGTCCTATCTTGACTGAATCATCTCGAAGGTTGTAAGAATCGAGAGTCAGGTAGTGGCCGAATCATCTCTAGATATGGACGCGAGAGTCCTATAGTCAACCGAATCATCTCGATCGCGCGGAGTGTCGAGAGTCGCTATAGAGACCGAATCATCTCGCAGCGAGAGTCATGATGACCGAATCATCTCGATAAGACGTCGAGAGTTATGTGATTGACCGAATCATCTCGCAATGAGCCCCTTGATGGGTGTAAAGAAGATAAAAGACTGAAACATGACTTTGATGTGTTTCCGAGTCTGTATGCTTGAATTGGCTAGAATGCCTAGAATGTCTATTATGCCTGTATGGCTTGAGAAACTCAGATTGGAAAGTGAAAGTGTGAAAGACATGAACCTGATTGCCTTGTTATGCCAATTTCTTGAATGTCATGTGTGCAAAACATTTCTCAAAACTTGCACGTTTTCAAACGTGCCTGGATGTACCAATAGTCTAGCTTAGGATTAGGGTTAACTTATTAAGATTGTTATCTCATCCCGTCGTGGGACCAACATTTTCAGGTCTTAGCCAAGGGAAATCCGAGCTTACCACAGACTGACGTTGGAGGACAACTTTGAAAGCGAATAGATGGTGGCATGTCGTAGCCTTAAGGATTGCCTTCAAAATTTGGGAATTTAAAATTGTAACCTTCGAAGAGTGATTGACTCTAACGAGAAGAATACCCTTTTTGTCCCAAGTTATCTTGTGTTGTTTCATTTGTATGGAGTTGTCTTCGCTTTCACTTGCATGATTTATATAGGTCTTTAAGTTTTTTGCCATTGGATCCTAGGATTTCATTAAAGGTAACGTCGAAGGTGGGATGCTTGCGTGCCCGCCGAGCTCAAGGCGTGATAGAAATCACTCACCAATGGACGAATAAAAAGACATGATTGGAGAAAAATCTCTTACCCACATGATAAACTAGTTCTTCCTAAACGAGAACAACACCATACATCTAAAAAACGACCAAATACCAAAAAAAAACCTCCAACTTTAGCATTTGTGAAAATTATATCCAAAACTTTTTTTTGTCTCATAAAAATCCTCAAACTTTTACATTTGTCCTAATTCTACCCAAAACTTTTACTTTTGTTCTAATTTTACTAGTATAGTATAATAAAAAAAAACCCCTCAACTTTTACATATGTCCCAATTATATCCAAATTTTTTTGTCTCATAAAAAACTTCCAACTGTTACTTTTGTCCCAGTTCTACCTCCGTTAACCTTCCATTCATAATCACCATTGGTTAGACTTATGTGGCATTTTCATGTTGTTAATGAATTACATCTTAGCAAAGCTGACATGAAAAAATCCTTGAACTTCTATTATGTTTTTTGCTTCTCCTATATATTGTTGGGAGATACAGAGTCACTTAAGATGGTATGTTTCGTATTCTTTTCGGCACTCAACAACCTAAAAAATTGCTAGACATGGAGATATTTGAACTAACTATCTAAAATCTAGCTGCTCTTGAAACCTACTGTTTCTAAATTTCGAAGATTCATTGGTAAGTTCGACGAGAAAACTCGAGCCACATAGGATTAACTAATGATGATTATGGATGGAAGACTAATAGTGATAAAATTAGGATAAAAATAAAAGTTTTGAGACCTTTTATGAGACAAAATGGTTCAGGATATAATTGGGACATATGTTAAAATTTGGGGTAGAATTGGGACAAATGTAAAAGTTTGAGGTTTCTTATGAGCCAAAAAAGTTATGGATATAATTGCCACAAATGCTAAAGTTGGAAGTTTTTTTTTTGGGGGTATTAGGCCTCTTAAAAACATCAAAAGAACGTAATTTGCTATTCTATCCTTACGAATCTTGGCACTCGAATGAGGGCTTTTTTCCAAACTAGGTGTAAAAAAAAAGTATTTACCAAAACGGGTGTCTTTTTTTTTATTTACCAAACCGGGGGCCGTTCGGTAGTCTTAATGCCGAGCGGCCCCCCGGTCGGCAGTCAAAATGCCGACCGGGCTCGATCGGCAGTTATACTGCCGAACGGGCAATTTTTTTTTTGGTTATGAAAATTCCTTCTTCTTTTTGAACCGTTTGATGTCTATATCAATTTACATTTTTTTCCAGAGAAAGTTGAGAATTTTTCGAGAGAGCTGGGCTATAATGAGAAAAGAAAAACCCTAGAAGAGTCTAGTTTGCGTGCCGCAGTGATCAACTTCAGCTTTCTCATGGCAGATGAAAAACCATTTAATGTTGCCATTGACGGACCGTGCTTTCAATGAAAAGACGATGAAGAAATTTGCTGTGAACCTTCCTTACACGCCAAGTCTCAATCGCCATTAATGCCCCTGGAAGCACCATCTCCTCCCTGCGTCTGTATGCCATTAACAGTCTGTGCTTTCAATGTGAAAGGAAGAACAACTTGACATACATGTCTGCCTTTAACGAAAGAAAAGACGATGCTCGTTGAGTTTTCATCGCTTCATAAGCGTCATTTTCATTCTTAATAACCTGCTCTGTCTCGTCCCGTTATGATTTCTAACTCATTTGAATTTTCTCCAGCAAAAAGTTGGAAATTGCCTCGACCTTAGCTACATCCTGAGTTAGAAGCAGAAAATAGTGCGGCTAGCTTCTTCATCTTCCAAAGGAAAAGCAAGCACACAACACAAATCGAGATTATCACGATGCTCGTTGAGTTTTCATCGCTTCATAAGCATCATTTTCATTCTCAATAACCTGCTCTGTCTCGTCCCGTTATAATTTATAACTCATTTGAATTTTCTCCAGCAAAAAGTTGGAAATAGCCTCGACCTTAGCTATATCTTGAGTTAGAAGTAGAGAATAGTGCGACTAGCTTCTTCATCTTCCAAAGGAAAAGCAAGCACACAACACAAATCGAGATTATCAAAATCGAATTCCCTTGTGAGAAAATATGGGAGAGAATTAACTTCTCCGTGAATGAATTCAATTTCGAAATCCAAAACAAAAAGAATAGCCTACCGGCGTGCAAAAATTTGTTTTGATGCAATATTTTGCACATCCTTTTGAAGAATATCTTTGGCAGACTTGCAATCAATTCTTAACATAAACTTTTGATTAAGAAGATCACCTTGGAATTTTGAAATGGCTAAAATTTCTTTCTGAACAGTGGAATAATTTTTCTGGGTATCATTCTAATGCTTGGAAATAAACTGTACAATTTGTTCTTTTTCATTCAACTTTTGTTTTAAAATACCTCAATAATCGATGTCTGAAGCATCCGTTTCAACAATTTTAAAAGACAATGGGTTAGCAATATGTAAATATGGAATTTCTATCGTAGCCAGAATAGAGTCATCGTATCTCAAAAGTCTTCCATCTCTTAAAACCAAAAGAATTGAAGTATTCAAACCTTCTTTCAAAAGTGTTTGACTCCAACTTGAATCACACCAAAATGGAGATAATTGTACTTCAAAGCATGTTTCTTCAAACATTCTTTATTCAAAAGAGGAATTGAAGAATATGAGAAAGAAAGAGGTATATCACGTTCCCCAGTCATGATAACATTATCGTTAGACTTAAAAAGTTTTTTAAACTTGGATTCAGCATAAATTTGATCATATTTTACTTTTGGAATTTTTCAGTTTCTTAAAGATTTGTGAAAATCTTCAATGGTAATTTCCTCTCTATTTAGAGGGTCTGAAATCTGAGACAACTTAGATATAGTGCTACTGAAAGTGGAATTAGTTCTTCTAAAAAGATCCATTTTGTATAAAATTGGTTTTAATTGTTTAGTTTTGACCTCTGCTACCACGTCCCATGGACTAACGCTACCTCTGCCAGGACTTTGTGGCTCCAAATGAGATCGACCTTAGAACAATCAAAAACTAGTTTATACAGAATGTCTTAGAAAAGAACAACTAACTCTTCTCCCACTAGCTCTGATACCATGAGGGACGTAGGATTTGGGCCCCGTTCGATGGCCCAATTGCCGAGCAGGGTCGAAATTTAATTTTTTTAATTTTCTTATTTTTCAATGGATTCGTATCGAAAAATTACTCGAAATAAAAAAATTCATCCCAAACGGACACCCGAGCGATAAGATATACCATTTCAAATATTTCGAATATCTTATTGCTCGGGTGTCCGTTTGGGACAAATTTCTTTTTTTGTGTTTTCGGTTTTATTATTTTTTTTGAGTTTTTTTTGAATTTCTTAAAAAAGGGATTTGAACAAAATTAAACAAGAATGCCCATAATATACCTTGATATCTGAATTTTCGATAATTCACTCATCTCCGAAGATTCGGATTAAAGTAGAATTTTTAACGCTACACCCTCGAAGATTCAAGTTAATATGCGAGTACGTGTATAAGACAACAAAGTCCCTCTTGCCAAAGGGAAAGAATACGAAGTCTCATACTAAATCATCATCCTACCCCATAAGATCATGGGTAAGGCAAATGATTTAATTTTCAGAAAGGACTAGGCACGTGGGGAGCATATATTATGAGCATGCTTGTTTAAGGATGTGCAAATATTTTAAAAAATTCGAGGACCACCTAGAGTGGTCGAAATTTTGATGGAGCTAGTCTCCTATCCACCAAGGATCATATCTTCTAAAATAAGAAAGATTATCTATTAAGAATTTTTTAGAAAATTTTAGATAATCTTCATAATTTTAAAAGATATCTTAATTCGGCTGAAATCTTATCTCATATCTTCATAATTCGAGAAAGTTATCTTTTAAGGTTTGGAAAGATTAACTTAGATAATTCTCGAGATTTTGGATATATTCAAATTCTTATCCCTAATCAGATACTATCCATGAAGATTCCATTCGACAAATTTAAAGCTATCGTTGGGATTAAAAAGTCTATCCATGGCAAATCAAATATTCATCTATAGCATGTATGGACAAGTATCGATTTGATGTGGCCTTAGCCTCGCATCTTTACAACAGGCTATATACGTAGAAAGGGATCAATCTCGTATATTTGTATGATTTGTTGTGGCCTCACATAAATGACCAGCCGATTTGATGTGGCCTCACATCTTTCTTTGGCCCAAGGACCGCACGGCTGGTCATTTATGTGAGGCCACATCCACTCATAAATGACCAGTCCTGAGGTCCTCGCGCTAAAGAAAGATGTGAGGCTACATCAAATCGATACTTGTCCATACATGGTAATTTGGGCAGCTACTCTAGTTGTAATTTGTGTTCCGATGACCCTACAGTTCTTTTTTTCCCGACAGTTCTATTTTGATAATCTCGATTTGTGATGTGTGCTTGCTTTTCCTTTGGAAGATGAAGAAGCTAGTCGCACTATTCTCTGCTTCTAATCAGGATGTAGCTAAGGTCGAGGCTATTTCCAACTTTTTGCTGGAGAAAATTCAAATGAGTAAGAAATCATAACGGGACAAGACAGAGCAGATTATTGAGAATGAAAATGATGCTTATGAAGCGATGAAAACTCAATGAGCATCGTCTTTTCTTTCGTTAAAGGCAGACATGTGTGTCAGGTTGTTCTTCCTTTTACATTGAAAGCACGGATTGTTAATGGCAGACGGACGCAGGGAGGAGATGGTGCTTCCAGGGGCATTAATGGCGATTGAGACTTGGCGTGTAAGGGAAGGTTCACAGCGAAGTTCTTCATCGTCTTTTCATTGAAAGCACGGTCCGTCAATGGCAACATTAAATGGTTTTTCGTCTGCCATGAGAAAGCTGAAGTTGATCACTGCGGCACGCAAACTAGACTCTTCTGGGGTTTTGTTTTTCTCATTACAGCTCAGCTCTCTCGAAAAATTCTCAACTTTCTCTGGAAAAAGAATATAAATTGATATAGACATCAAACGGTTCAAAAAGAAGAAGGAATTTTTTTTTTGCCCGTTCGGCAGTATAACTGCCGATCGAGAACTGTTCACGTCCCGATCGGCAGTCTGATTACCGATCGGGCCCGGTTGGCATTTTGACTACCGAGCGGACCCCGGTTTGGTAAATAAAAACAAAGACACTTGTTTTGATAAATACTTGTTTTTTTACACCTAGTTTGGAAAAAGCCCCTCGAATGATCTATTGAGCCTCGTGTTCTGCGGTCAACAACATTTGAATCCATCCTTATCTCTTCATGGAATCCCTCAGGAATCCTAAGGAGGTTGCCGAATGAAACTCGATAATGAAGCTACGACAGATCGAAGTCCCAAAAAGAAGACGAACGTGAGTAG
Source organism: Rhodomyrtus psidioides (assembly GCA_021437785.1). NCBI lineage: Eukaryota > Viridiplantae > Streptophyta > Magnoliopsida > Myrtales > Myrtaceae > Rhodomyrtus > Rhodomyrtus psidioides. Next base: position 15,964,862 of record JAILYB010000002.1, read on the forward strand.
GAAAAGCCTGAGACAGTGGTAAATCGAAACTCCTAAAGACTGGCAACATGTAGCTATGTATGTCCATGGAACAAACCCACGCTCCCATTTCCTCTCTCTAAAGTAATAGAGTACATGCAAAAGATGCAGGCATCAACTGTAATCTCACCATCCCCAAGCCTCAGCCGCTCAGGTCGTCGACGAGCTTAGGCTCAATTGCGACCTGCTTTGTTTCGACGCCATGAATTTCCCTCAAGCCAGCACCACACAGTCGCAGTCGCCAAGCAAAGAAGCAATGGGCTTGAGAAAGCACCCAGTTTGACAACGAGGACGTTGAGGAATTCACTTTCGTCTGCAGAGGGCTGGGTTTGTCTCCTATTTCTGCCGATGAGATCTTTTGCAATGACCAAATCAAACTTGTGTCCCCGCTCTTCAACGTAGATTTGCTTTTGAATGGGGTATCAAAGAGAGAGAAGGACGAAGACGACTCGAGGAAGACGAAAGCTTCAACTTCAGCTTCTGAGCGAGGATAGGGAGTTATCATCATCATCATCATCTTCTTTCTCGGAATCAAATGATGGAGGACTTGAATGAGGGGAAAAGAAATGCGACCGGAGGTGAGTGTTGGAAAAATTGCGCCCATTAAGGGCACAATCAAGGCATTATTAATTATTGCCTTTGTGGCAATATGGAATATTGCCTATATTCCAATTCTGGTGAATATAGGAAATGAGATAATCAAGTTTCCTATTCGGCTCTAAGAAGATGTGTAAGGTATGTCCTATATACATCCCTCTGAACGTACGTCATTCAGTTGGTCGACACAAACACTCAGAACAAAAAAATCTCCCGTTCTCCTCTCTCTCTCTTGTTTTTCAAGGTTTTCTGTGGAACCAAGGACAAACGGCTGCAGGATCGTTGTCCCTTCATCACTGCTTTTTGGGGCTTCTAATCTGTGGAAATCAAGGTAAGTCTAATTTCTTGTGATCTACCTTTACGATCGGTAATTCAAGAAGATCTATGGCATGTGTTGTATAGAATTCCGCTGCGTATATGTACGTATAAAATATGGATCTGTTTCCTTCATTGGTATCAGAGCCATGATTGCTTGTTTTTTGATCTAGATCTGTCATTTTGAGTAGAATATGCTATGTTGTGTGTGCTATTTTCGACGGATCTCGAGAATTTCGTATGACTAGTAGTACACAGTACGTTTTATGGCATTTATCAAAAATATCGTTCGGTAAAAATGAAATCAAAATAGGTGGTTAGAACCTATACGTCCATACGAGCATTTTGAGTGGTCGGTCGTCGCGACACCGGGAGACGTCACACGCGCTGCACGCGCCACCGATGGGATCGGGATCCACAAGTCAGTGAGGAAAAGTAGATTTTTCGGGTACTTTCGGTCGGTGAAAATGGAAAGTGTATATACGATCTGATTCGTATCGACGAGATGAGCATTTTGATAGGTGGACGACCGCCGGAGGAGGCCGGACGGCGGTGCACATGCTGACATGCGTCGGCGATGCCACGGCCGCTGCAGGTTCACCCGCCACGTGTGTAGCACGTAGGGGAACCGCGTGGCTGACGTCATGCGAATGTCAGCCATGTGCGATGCACGCTGGCGTCACCCGTGGGTGACGCCACGCTGACGTCAACAGATCGGGCTGTGGCCCGACCCACGACGTAATGGGCCATTCGGCCCACTTAAAAAAAAAGGGGAATCAGTGGGTCGGCCCATTTTGATTATTCCGTCCAGCCCACATGCGAATCGGATGGTTCCAAATCCGACCCGACCCGTGACCCACGTTGACCCATTGACAGTTGACCCGCCGCCGTTGACCGTTGACAAAAAAAAACTTTATTTTTACCTGCTTATTTAATTATGATATGTTCATAATTATTGAATTTTAGTAATCCATGTTTTATTTGATATTATGATATGTTCATAATTATTGGATTTTTTGTAATCCATATCTTATTTGTTCTGCATTTGTTGCAGGAACAATGCCAAGGGTGAAACAAACTATGAAAACGCCTAAGAGGGCAATAACCGACGAGCAGAAAAAGGATCTTCGTGAGAAGATCAGTGAATTATTATCGATGGGACGATGAGAGGGATATACTCACCCATGTGATCAAGGTCAATAAAATGATTCAAGAGATCATTTGGAAAGCAAACCCGATAGAAGATATGGATGCTTTTTATGCTTTGAGAAACACATTGCCTTAAGCATGGCATCCTATGATCCAAAATGTATGGCTCGATCATACAACTTATCAGAGTTTTATGCCGGATCTCTTGAATAAGATCATAAGGATGGGAGCGACGAAGACGTCGTCGCTTGGGATGGACGGGTCTTGGCAAAGGCAGAATGCTCCTTGGCGCAAAGGCAAGGGTCCTCAGGTGTTCTCTCCAAAGGGACTTGTGTGTGGCCCAGATTTGGTTAAGAATCCTCTAGATGAACTTGTGGAGTCTCTCCCGATTACTAAGGAAGTGACCTATACAGAAGTTGGTACCAAAAGAAAGAGGGTCACACGTTATTACATTTAGTTTATCCTTCTTTTAAGAAGACTTTAAAGGGCATTGTTGTTTTCAGGATTGATGCATTACCTTTTAGTTCAAAGAACTTATTGCTCACGTTTTTATCGTTATTTGCATAAGGATGTATTTTGGACTTTTAATAAGTATTTTTTGGGTATGAAGCTTTTATGCTTTAATTTTATCATATGATGCTTTGGTAGTATTGCATGTGCTGAGTGGGAAGTTCTGGAAGTCTTTAGTGACTTTTTCCTTTAAATGAACTCAATTTTACCTAAATAATTATATTAATGATAATTTCAAGCGAGGATACTTAGAAGATGATCGGGAACTTAGTGAACTTTTGACTCTAAGTCCTTATGTGAAATTATATATTAATATAATTAGTTAGAGTAAAAAGTATCCACAAATATTAGACGATAATAATTCGTGCAAATGTCTAAATTACCTTATTCAGATGCAATGGCATCAGCTACCAAGAGCATCATTGATGAGCTCAATAAGGGTGAGAAGCTGAACGGTGGCAATTATGAGATCTGGAATATGAAGATCCAGTATGTCCTGGAAGAGCTAGAGGCACTGGAAGCTCTTAACTTGGTCATGATTGAGCCAAAGGAAGGAACCACTGCACAGCATAGAAGGGATAGAGAAGCCTTCACTGCATGGAAGAAAAAGAACTCTTCTGCTTGCATTACTTTGTTGAGCAGCATGGATAACGATATCATGCGAGAGTTCAGGCTGTATGACACTGCAAAAGATATATGGGAAGCATTGAAGAACAGATTTGGATAGACTTCGATCACCAAACTGAGGCAGCTGACAATCAGATTCGACACATATAAAATGCCACACGGGCATAATATGAAACAGCATTTGAAAAAATGTCGAACATGATTAATGAGCTGAAAGATGCTGGCAACATATTATCTGCTGAACAGCAAGTGTAGGCGGTGATTCGCTCTTTGCCCCCTAATTGGGAACACATGAAAGTCAATCTGACCCACAATGAAAATGTAAAGACATTTGAGGATGCTATGCGCCACCTGGAGTTGGAAGAGGACCGCCTTCTGGCGGCTAAAGTACAATCTAATGTGTATTTTGCTGGCTCTGACCCATGTGGAGCTTCGGACTCCAAGCGCAAGTATCCTGGCAGGTTCATTAAGAGGGGAGGAAAAGGAACTGAGGCATCTGGCAAGAAACCAAAGTTTGACAAGCATGGCAAAGGGAAGCGTCCCGTCAAGAAAAACATTTCAAGGGTGAAATGTTATAATTGTGGCAAGAAAGGTCACTTCGCTCACGATTGTAGTGAGCCGAAGAAGGTAGAAACCCTTAATGCACTTGAAAGTATTTGTTATGTATCAAGTTCTGTCTTTCTAACTGAATCTCATCCTTTGTGGACTGTAGATTCAGGCGCCACAGACCATGTAGCCAGAGACAGAAATACCTTTGTGGAATTTCGACGGATACCACAAGGAGCAAAATGGATTTATGTGGGGAATAACTCCAGATTGGAAGTTAAAGGAATTGGCACCTGCCAACTCATCATGTGTAGTGGTCACACTTTGTTCCTACATGATGTCCTATATGCTCCGGAGATCCGTCGGAATCTGGTTTCTGTGTTGGTTTTAATCAAACTTGATTTTTCTATGAACTTTCATGACAATGGTGTGGACTTGTTGTTGGGTACAACTTTTTACGGTTCCGGTATTTTTAATGATGGCTTCATAGTATTGGACTTTGAGAACACTAATTTGAATATGTGTTATTCCCTATTTACATCTACAAGTTCTGTTGAAAATGATGGGAATATGTGGCATGCTAGGCTTGGCCATATTGGCCAACATCGTATGATGAGACTAGCCAAAGAAGGCTTGTTGGGCAATATTGAAAAAGTCGAATTGCCCGCTTGTGAGCATTGCCTAGTGGGGAAATCAACTCGAAAGCCATTTGGAAAAGGAACAAGAGCTGAATTTTCATTGAAATTAATTCATACCGACGTCTGTGGCCCAATGAATGTAAGGGCGGGGCACGGGGCTGTATAATTCATCACATTTATAGATGATTACACTCGATTCGGATATGTCTACTTGATTTCTCATAAATCTGAAGCATTGAGTTGCTTTAGAAAATTTATGACCTTAGTGAAAAATCAATTAGATAAGAAAATAAAAATATTAAGATCCGATCGAGGCCGTGAATATTTATCTGATGAGTTCATGAATTTATGTGATGAAAAGGGAATAGAAAGGCAATTATTGTCTATTCCATATACTCCGCAGCAAAATGGTGTTGCAGAAAGAAGAAACAGAACCCTCATTGGAATGGTTAGGTCTTTGATGGCACAGGCTAATTTGCCTATCACCTTTTGGGGTGATGCTTTGTTAACTGCCGTCTATATTCTTAATCGTGTGCCTACAAAATCAGTCTCTTCCACTCTATATGAGTTGTGGACAGGTCAAAAACCTGAATTGAGCTTTCTTAAGCCTTGGGGTTGTGCTGCCTATACTCATGAGTCCACTCATAAATATGGAAAATTGGGACCAAGAGGTAAAAAGAGTATCTTTATAAGATATTCGGAACACTCAAAAGGTATGTGTTCATAGGCGAACAAGAAAGCGGAAGTGTGACTGAATTTGAATCTCGAGACGTCACATTCTTCCAAGTTCCATTGTAAGACCAAACACATAGACATTAAATATAACTATGTTAAAGACATGGTTGCACGAAAGGATGTGAACATACAGTATATTTCTACGCATAGAATGTTAGCAGATCCGACGACGAAGCCGATTCCTAGAGATGTTTTCATGGTCATGTGATGTCTCTTGGACTGCGTAGAATGTAATATACTGAGTATTATATTTCCCTGAGGGTTCACAGTCAATAAAATTTTTGAGATTATCATCTATGAGTTACTTATGATATTTATGGATTATAAATCTTGGTGCTTTATATTTGAAAATGTATGTCGAACAGATAAGAGATTAGCCCACTCACACGGGTAATCGCCTCTATTTACTGCGTGATGAATAGGGATGAGATGAAATTTAAGCTCTTTATCTAAGTGATAATTGAGAATTCGAACTTAAATATTGATGTCGCCTTAACAGAATGTTAAGATGATGACTTATTACTAACAAAAGTCCAAAAGTGAAATAATCCTCAATTTTTCACTTTATCTGTCTTTTATTGCCAGATGAGAGTTTTGATGGATACTCTTGGCTGGAGTTGCTACGTGAACTCAAGACAGACATTGAGTATGTCTATGATATCATATGTACGGTATTTAAAAGGAAAGACATACGCTCCATAGGGAAGGAGAACAGACCGTAATACGTACTTCATATTACGTATGCATGAGACGACCGATGAGAGAGGCAAAAGTGTTGATCTCAGCTTTTGGAGCCGTGTGAGACTCTCGCGGATATGAGTTCCTCATCATTTGTGCCCTCATGCCTTCTCATTATTCTCAAGGTTTCTATTTGGTGTTCACTATCTTAGGGTGTTGCATATGGTCAAGGATTTGATTCGATCTAAAGGGACATTCCTAGAAAAGTGTGCTAGACTGGAATTGAGAGGTTTAGTGGAGAAAGAAGATCGATTTAGTTTTTGAAGTCACATTATGGATTATGTTCACAGACCGATCAGTTATGATTATTGAGTGTGATCATAACTGTGAATATATATCATATCACATTTAAATGAGATTGAGTGAAAAGAGATACATAAGTGACTATTCGATCTAGGGTACTGCATACTATAATCCATTTGGGATTATGTTCAAAATTTTAAGAGCTGTCATATACTCCCAACGGATATATGACAACGAGCTCTCAGAGTATGCTGGTCGCATGGATTATTAGCCAATATGAACATTGCAGTGAAAGAGTGAAACTGTGACATTCCGAATTTCCGACCCTCTTGAGACTATTGAATGAAAGGATAATGATCGACGGACGAATGATCATGAAATTGAAGTTCAAAATTGGCACTTGGAAATAGAGAATTCCAATTTTGGATAAGAATTTGTCAATGTCTCGCCAAATGGTAATTTCGGATTGGAAAAGTGAAGTTTGGACTGAAACTGCAAAATGACCATTTTGCCCCAAGACCATTTACATATGCCTTAAGAATTCAAGAAGGGCAAAATGGACATTTCTCCTATCCTATAGGGCTGCCAAAAATATCTTGTACAATGGTCAAAGATGAGTCAAAGCTAAAATTGAATTATTGGGGGAATGCCACTTGTAAACCATTGGGAGTATTTGGCATTAAATGCCCACCGAACCTTGTCTTATCAATTTGGGGCTCAATTATATGTGTGAGACAATGGTTTTAAGGACTTCATCTGCTGTGTAGCCTCCCCTTACACGTTCACCTCATTTTCTCTCCAAAAACACCTCAACCAAAAACTGCCCAGAAAAATAGTTTTGAAGCCTTCTGTTCGGTGCAGTCTAGCGGCTCTTTCCGGCGTTGTTTGGTCACGCCCTCTTACCACAGGTTAGTTCAAGATGTCCTTGACATTTTTCCGTTGGTTTCATGATTGTTGGAGCTGTGGTTAATTTATGGTGATTTTTGGAAGAAAAGCGGACGGATTCTGAGCTAGCTGAGGAAAGGTGGTGTTTCTAGCTCATAGAAAATCCGAATGACCACACAATTTCGAGGGTAGCTTCATAACTTATATTAATACATGTGGATGAGCAGAAATGATTTTTTCAATTGAGATTTAGGGGTGTTTCATGGCTGAGATTGAGTGGACAAAATTGAGTGAAAACCTGATCGGTGGACAATCTGTGGAGGTTGAACCATTTGAACATCCTAGGGGTGTTATTTTTCTTCCAAATCATTAGGGGATGTCCTAGACATGTAAATGTAGGTCTTGGCAAAAAGATTGGACAATAAAATGGTGAATTGAGATGAATTATGGGCTGTTGGAATAGGGCAAAGGCATAACAGAATGCTGTCCAATTCTGTCCAGCCTTGGTCGAACCCCTTGGGTGGTTCTAGGAAGTGTTTTTATGGTCCAAATTGGTTCTTAAGATGTCCTAGGATGTCAATTGATGTCTCGGCAAGAAATTAGTTCGATCGGATTGAAATTTGGCGGAGTTAATTGATGGGAATTGTACATTGTTCGTAGGACGACGCTTGACGTGATTTGGCTATGCATTTGTGGGCCTTAGAAGGAATTGCATGTGGTATTTGTTAGCTTGCTTGAAGAGGTAAGTGGTTCCTAAACCCTTACTTGAATCCTAGGACACTACTAGATAAAGTGGTTGAGTAATTTGATTTCTTGGTGAAGTCCTTGACTTGAATGGCATAGCATGACAAATGAACTGCGGTATGCCTTGATGACATATTTGGCTATTAAGCCCTTGATTGTTTAATTGGCTGTGACGCCTACGTGATTTATATTGCTATAGCACCTGTGTGCTATTGATTGGCTTGTATGCCCTATTATTGAATTGGCTGTGATGCCATGTTATTGGATGAGCTATAGTGCCCCATCGATTGTTGGCTTGGTGCCCCCGGAGATCGTAATTGGCTTGGTGCCCCTTTTGCATCGTAATTGGTTGGAGCCCTGATGCAAATGAATGACCATTGCTTGGTGCCCCTTTTGCATCGTAATTGGCTTGAAGCCCTGATGCAAATGAATGGTCAGAGTATTTTGGGAATTACATCGCGGCCGTGGGCCCTGGCGATGATTTGGCTTGGAGCCCTGATGATACCATTTGGTCTAGTGAGACCCCGGCGGTATCGGAGAGTGATAAAATTGAATGAAAATGTGAATACCATTTGGTCTAGTGAGACCCCGGCGGCATGAAGTGGCTGTAAGCCTTGAGTGTACGATTGGTTTGATGATCCCCGTGGTAAGTGGACATCATTTGGTTTGATGAACCCAGCGATGTCAGGTGGTAGGAGTGCCAGTTGAATATGTGGGTGGATGAGAAAGTGGTGACTGTGGTGTATTTGAGTATATGTGCTCGGGTATGAGACCCGGCAACTGAGCATGACTGTTGTATTGATCGTCCATGTCTATAATTGATATTGTCTTGTGAGATGCCTTGTGCCATTGCATTGCTTGTGATTCTGCATTTTGAGTGGCATTTGTGTGTGATCTAGGGGGACTGGTATTTAGGTCTAGGTTTAGGTTTCACTTATTGAGATTTATATCTCACCCCAGTGGGGGCTTAACTTTTTCAGGTTCCAGGCGAAGGAAGCCCGAACTTGCCAATGATTGGCATCTGAGGAAGTAGTTGACCAAGCGTTTTTAAGACGTTGGATGACCTTAGAAATTATATATTGTTTTGTGAATTAGTCTTGACCACTAAAAAGAATTGAGGTGTATTTTATACTACGAGAGGTGTACAATTATTTTTCTATCCTAAGTCATTATTGATTTTATTTGTGTACGAAGGTGTCTCTTGCTTCCGCATGTGTAAGATATATGGTTGATGATGGCCGAAGGATCCTGAATGGCACAGCTTGGTTACGGCCTGGTGGGATGTTCGCGTGCTTGCCGGGTTCGGGGCGTGACATCCCCGTTTAAGTGGTATCAGAGCAAGGTCAGCTCGATCCAATGTGATTGAGGTTTTGAGTGATAAGGAGTGATGACTTGGGGACAAATTGATAGTGAGACCTTTAGGATTAATCATTAATCACTGAACCTTGAGGATTATAGGCTTGAACTTGTGTTGTATTCCGATGGTTCTAGAATCGATTTTTATTAATGATCTTGGGTGGTGTTGTGATTAAGGTTCAAGTGGAAGCATGCTGAAATTAAAGAGACATGGGTATGGATTTTAAAGTAGTAATTGTGCTTGAGGTTAGTAGAGAATTGCTTATGATTAGAGGGTTAATTGAAGCATATGATTGAAATTATGGTTTGTCAATGACCTAACTTGAGGAATGTGAGTTATAAAGAGACGGCTGGCACTAGTGGATTCAGGCTTGAATTGCATTATGTCTTGATGACTTTTAGTTATTGGTTGCTATTGATAGCTTTGGTGGATATGAGATGAGATGGATACAAGGAATATTTGGGTTGAAGATCAGTTGTGATCGAATGCATTGGGATTTGATTTGAATGGTGACTGGACTTGAGGTATATAAGTGAATATAGGTGATTGATCGGTGAGAGGCACTGACCACTTGTGGAAATTAGAGACCTTCTGCTGTTAAGAATCGATCTGGGGACGATTATGGTATGACAAGTGGTGAGAACGAACATGTTGTGCATGTATTTATGACTTTGAAACGAAAGTTGATGAGGGTGCATGCATGAGCTTATCACTATCAGACTTAATAAACTGTCGCTTGGTATGGGACGAGTTGATGGGATACCTATAAACCGTAATGAAACATGTTATGGGGTGTGTGGAACGAGGCTTCCTCCATAGATATGTGACTTAGGACAACCTATAACAACCAGGTCTGATGAGGGCGGGGAGTGATCGTCAGGACAGAGAGGTCCGGACAAGGAGCGGCTCTTGGCAGGCTTCTAAGATAGCGAGGAGGCAGGAATGACCCAAGTCATAAATTGAAAGGGAAAGTCTAGGTATCAGGTTGAGTCTGATTGTGGTTAAGTGAGATGTATGGCACGTGATTGGCTCTCAAGTGAATGATCGAAAGTGGCATGGCATGTGAAATGATGCCTATGAGTGGCATGGCTAAGAGCCATGTGTTTGGCAGTGAGTGCCATTTGAGAAAGAAAACTGATGTTGTGATCGACCTGATAAGCATGTTTTGTAATTGGCATTGTGTACTTGTTGTGGCCGAAGTCTAACTGAGGGATTAGACGGCATGCGGGGTTTATACCCATTGAGCTGATGCCTGTTGATATTGAGATAGTCTGTTGTGATTATGCTAGAGTGGCAGATGCCCCTGGATTTATGGTGTGAATGATTGAAAAGGAACTTTGAGTACTTACTAGGTTTTGACCTAGCTGAGTTTTGGCCTAGTTGAAACTTGCCTGGTAATTGGCTGTTGATGATTAGTGAAATATCATCAAAGGAAGAGTTTTCCTTGAAGGCATGGTATATGTTTGGATCGCCTTCGTTGAGTTGTTTAATGGAAGTACCTTCTTGGGATTGTTTGAGAGCAAAGACTGTTTGAATCCTAATAGTCTTATAAGGATCTGAAGGTGATCGACCATTATGAGACAGAGTTCTCAAGGTCGTTTAAGTGTATTGAGGGTGGTTAATCTTTGAGTGAGAGGTGAGGTCTCCGAATGGAATGAAATTTGAAAGCCTTGTGGCTAGTAGTTATTCCTGACTTTGAGGAATGTTAATGGGATTCAGTAAGAGAAGAGAATGATCGGAAGACTTATGAATAAGATAACTTCTACGCATGGATTACAAGCAAAAAGATGTTCATTATGGAACATGAAGTGTGCTTGTGAAGATGGCTATTACCTCGGCGTAAGGCTTATGGTGATTAACCTCTGGTTGTTGTGAGGATTATAAACGAGACTGATGTGTCAGTCTGTCAGACCCTATTGATTTTATGAGATCGAATGAGGTTGGGTCGGAACCACTAGAAGTGGTATTGTGTGTTAACAGCCCTAAAGAGTAGGGTGTCGTTCTTAAAGGGCGATTGGACCACGAGATGGTCGTTGAGGGAAAGAAAAGTGAACGGACTTGATAGTGCTGGTTGGTTGTAATTTTGATGACTGATTTAGTAAGCAAAAAGATCGCTTAGAGAGTACTTGCCGAGTGATTTGAGGTAATCGAATTGAGCATTTGATTTGTGAACTGGCGGAGACCAAGGACGAACGGATATTGTCACTTGAAATGATTGAGTTATGGGAAGGAGAATATGAACGCATGGTGGCATTTGAATCCTGGAACAAAGACATCGCCATTGGCGCAGACTCCAAGGTTGACGCTCTAAGGAATGGGAAGGACAAGGTAGATTCGAAGTAAAAGATGCCACTGAAGTGTATAGTTTCCTTCGTAGGGTAAGAGACCCTAGTGTGAAGGGAAAAGGAAGTTTGAATTGTCTTGGTATTAAGATTGAGTGACTAGACTGAGAAAGAAGACGCGAAATTTGAATGATTCCTGGAAGTGAAGTCCGAGAAACTGTCATATAGATAACGTTGAATTCCAGGATAATGTTGACATTCAGTTGAATGGATGAAATCGAGGTAAGATCGCACTAGCTGGTTGTGAAACCAAGAAGCCAAGGCACTAATGCTTCTTGAGGAAATAGCGACAAAAATGAACAAAATGTGGTATGGTCCAAGTAGAGACCTATGAGAGCAGAGGACCAAGATATGAGCTCTCAAGTAAATGGTACCATGGACAGTTGAAGTGATTCGACACTTGGTAGTAATAAAGTGGATAACAGTCGGATTGGGTATCCAAGGAATGATTGAGTTGATTGTTACCGTCTTGAGAGACGATGATTGGACTCATTTAAGGAGTCATGAAAAATATGAACAGCTTTTGAGAGAGTCCTATGGACTCTAAGGAGATGTTCGTTATATGCTGGATGTGAAGAGTATGAGCTGTGGACTTGACGAGGTAAGATTCCTCAGTTGTGAAACTTCTGAGAAAGAAAATCCTCGTGGAGCCTTTGAGGATTAGAATAAGTGATGAATCGACGGATTCGATGTGAGTTGTTGGAGGTTGAGATTTTTCGAGATTGGTAAATCGTTGTAAACAGATCGTGGGAAGATTCCCCACAAGAATTGTTCCATTGGTAAAATGGATTAAGGACGAGACGTAACACAAATAAATGAATAAACGTGAAAAGAGTTTTCGAGGACTTAAGTCAAGTTGATGACTACGCTGTTAATGGCGTTTCCAGTTTGAAGTGGAAAAGCTTATGAAGGTCGTAATGATGTGACGCAGAATGAAACTTGAGGTATAACGAGGCAACCAGAAGTAGGCATTACATAAGGCCATATGAGTTGGAATGCTTAGAGCATGATTGGAGTTGGATTGCGAATGTCCTTGCGGCAAAGTTCGGGAAACATTGTGAGTAAAAGGAGACTCCAGGTCAATATCTAACACGAGAAAAGAATGTAGTAGTTTCCTGAGAGGAATTGAACAAAAGGCAACGCTGACGCGTGAAGTTGTTTGTGGATATGAGAGCGTTTGTTTGGATAAAGAAAAACCTCGAAATTATGTGAACTATAAGAGATTGAGAGCAGGGACTGCCTAAAGACAATTGGGGGCGAGTCATGCGGAACGAAGAGATCACTCAAATGTTGTTATGGCGATATTCATATCGCTAAGGAAGGGTGAACTATTTCGCGGGTTTCGCGGATGCTTACAGTTGAGAATTAAGCATTGTATAATTGGCGATGGAGGGATAGATCTTTCCTCATGAAATAAGAGATTCAACTTTTCAATTGGAAGTTCGCCGTGTGGATAGTTTGATGGCTACTTGAAATATCATGCCTAAAGGATATAAAAGAATTGAGAAATTGCCATGATCAGACCCTGATATCTAAGAGGTATGGAAATGATTAGAACATGGAAAGCTAAGATTCTCCCGGGGATGGCACAAAGGTGTGCCAAGATTGCCTTAACACTATCGATGATGTGGATCGAAGGTTAAATTAACATAACGTATGGTCGAGCATTAGACAAGCCGACAAGAGAGAGAGGTATGATCTTGAAAGTTGATGGACGATCATTGGAGATCTTCGAATGAAGTCGAGAAGGCTATAGTTCGATTTGGACAACCGATGGTATTAATGGAACTTGCGCATCCCTGACGGCACAACATGACGTTTGAAAAGGATGATTATGCCAATTGATAGAGACACTTAAGGAATGCGATTTCATGATGGTCGGGTAATGATTGTGATAGAAAATGATCTCGAATCTACTGCGACGTTTTGGGAAATGTCTTCCGACGGGGAATTTCAAAAGTAGGGCTGCAGTGTGATGCACATGTTATCCTCGGACTAATAGGCAAATTGAACGGAAGATTCGAATGCTCGAAGGTGTATCACCGACATGTATCATGAATGTCTGAAGAGAATAGAGAAAAGCAAGTGCAGGTTAAGGACTGGGGAAAATAAGTCTTGGAGGAATATGACTTTTGTCAAAAAAAGAAGAAGAACACAAATGGGAACATCGAGTAATGGGAGGATCTACTTTAGAGAGTGAGGATGCGATGAGGCGTCAATACCCCATGAGATTGGATAATTGGGAAGTGGCAAATTTCGACGACGAAATTTCTTTAAGGGGGAAGAATTGTGACATTCCGAATTTCCGACCCTCTTGAGACTATTGAATGAAAGGATAATGATCGACGGACGAATGATCATGAAATTAAGGTTCAAAATTGGCACTTGGAAATAGAGAATTCCAATTTTGGATAAGAATTTGTCAATGTCTCGCCAAATGCTAATTTCGGATTGGAAAAGTGAAGTTTGGACTGAAAGTACAAAATGACCATTTTGCCCCAAGACCATTTACATATGCCTTAAGAATTCAAGAAGAGCAAAATGGACATTTCTCCTATCCGATAGGGCTGCCAAAAATATCTTGTACAATGGTCAAAGATGAGTCAAAGCTAAGATTGAACTATTGGGGGAGTGCCACTTGTCAACCAAGTGGAGTATTTGGCATTAAATGCCCACCTAACCTTGTCTTATCAATTTGGGGCTCAATTATATGTGTGAGACAATGGTTTTAAGGACTTCATCTTCTGTGTAGCCTCCCCTTACACGTTCACCTCATTTTCTCTCCAAAAACACCTCAACCAAAAACTTCCCAGAAAAACGGTTTTGAAGCCTTCTGTTCGGTGCAGTCTAGAGGCTTTTTCCGGTGTTGTTTGGTCACGTCCTCTTACCACAGGTTAGTTCATGATGTCCTCGACATTTTGCCATTAGTTTCATGATTTTGGGAGGTGTGGTTAATTTATGGTGATTTTTGGAAGCACAGCGGACGGATTCTGAGCTAGCTGAGGAAAGGTGGTGTTTCTAGCTCATAGAAAATCCGAATGACCTCAAATTTTCGAGGGTAGCTTAATAACTTATAGTAATACATGTGAATGAGCAGAAATGATTTTTTAAATTGAGATTTAGGGGTGTTTCATGGCTGAGATTGAGTGGACAGAATTGAGTGAAAATCTGATCGGTGGACAATCTGTGGAGGTTGAACCATTTGAACATCCTAGGGGTGTTATTTTGCTTCCAAATCATTAGGGGATGTCCTAGACATGTAAATATAGGTCTTGGAAAGAAGATTGGACAATAAAATGGTGAATTGAGGTGAATTATGGGCTGTTGGAATAGGGCAAAGGCAGAACAGAATGCTGTCCAATTCTGTCCAGCCTTGGTCGAACCCCTTGGGTGGTTCTAGGAAGTGTTTTTATGGTCCAAATTGGTTCTTAAGATGTCCTAGGATGTCAATTGATGTCTCGGCAAGAAATTAGTTCGATCGGATTGAAATTTGGCGGAGTTAATTGACGGGAATTGTACATTGTTCGTAGGACGACGCTTGACGTGATTTGGCTATGCATTTGTGGGCCTTAGAAGGAATTGCACGTGGCATTTGTTAGCTTGCTTGAAGAGGTAAGCGGTTCCTAAACCCTTACTTGAATCCTAGGACACTACTGGATAAAGTGGTTGAGTAATTTGATTTCTTGGTGAAGTCCTTGACTTGAATGGCATAGCATGACAATTGAACTGCGGTATGCCTTGATGACATATTTGGCTATTAAGCCCTTGATTGTTTAATTGGCTGTGACGCCTACGTGATTTATATGGCTATAGCGCCTGTGTGATATTGATTGGCTTGTATGCCCTATTATTGAATTGGCTGTGATGCCATGTTATTGGATGAGCTATAGTGCCCCATCGATTGTTGGCTTGGTGCCCCCGGAGATCGTAATTGGCTTGGTGCCCCTTTTGCATCGTAATTGGCTTGGAGCCCTGATGCAAATGAATTACCATTGCTTGGTGCCCCTTTCGCATCGTAATTGGCTTGAAGCCCTGATGCAAATGAATGGTCAGAGTATTTTGGGAATTACATCGCGGTCGTGGGCCCTGGCGATGATTTGGCTTGGAGCCTTGATGATACCATTTGGTCTAGTGAGACCCCGGCGGTATCGGAGAGTGATAAAATTGAATGAAAATGTGAATACCATTTGGTCTAGTGAGACCCCGGCGGCATGAAGTGGCTGTAAGCCTGGAGTGTACGATTGCTTTGATGATCCCCGTGGTATGTGGACATCATTTGGTCTGATGAGCCCAGCGATGTCAGGTGGTAGGAGTGCCAGTGGAATATGTGGGTGGATGAGAAAGTGGTGACTGTGGTGTATTTGAGTATATGTGCTCGGGTATGAGACCCGGCAACTGAGCATGACTATTGTATTGATCATCCATGTCTATAATTGATATTGTCTTGTGAGATGCCTGGTGCCATTGCATTGCTTGTGATTCTGCATTTTGAGTTGCATTTATGTGTGATCTAGGGGGACTGGTATTCAGGTCTAGGTTTAGGTTTCACTTATTGAGATTTATATCTCACCCCAGTGGCGGCTTAGCTTTTTCAGGTTTCAGGCGAAGGAAGCCCGAACTTGCCAATGATTGGCATATGAGGAAGTAGTTGACCAAGCGTTTTTAAGACGTTGGATGACCTTAGAAATTGTATATTGTTTTGTGGATTAGTCTTGACCACTAAAAAGAATTGAGGTGTATTTTATACTACGAGAGGTGTACAATTATTTTTCTATCCTAAGTCATTATTGATTTTATTTGTGTACGAAGGAGTCTCTTGCTTCCGCATGTGTAAGATATAAGGTTGGTGATGGCCGAAGGATCCTGGATGGCACAGCTTGGTTAAGGCCTGGTGGGATGTTCGCGTGCTCGCCGGGTTCGGGGCGTGACAGAAATAGAGAGAAATTTTGCCCTTCATGGGCGAGTGGGAGATGTTGGAAAAATTGCGCCCATTAAGGGCACAATCAAGGCATTATTAATTATTGCCTTTGTGGTAATATGGAATATTGCCTATATTCCAATTCTGGTGAATATAGGAAAGGAGATAATCAAGTTTCCTATTCGGCTCTAAGAAGATGTGTAAGGTATTTCCTATATACATCCCTCTGAACGTACGTTGTTCAGTTGGTCGACACAAACACTCAGAACAAAAAAATCTCTCGTTCTCCTCTCTCTCTTGTTTTTCAGGGTTTTCTGTGGAACCAAGGACAAACGGCTGCAGGATCGTTGTCCCTTTCATCACTGCTTTTTGGGGCTTCTAATCTGTGGAAATCAAGGTAAGTCCAATTTCTTGTGATCTACCTTTACGATTAGCAATTCAAGCAGATCTATGGCATGTGTTGTATAGAATTCCGCTGCGTATCTGTACGTATAAAATATAGATCTGTTTCCTTCAGTGAGTGACGGAGGTGAGTGATAGAATCGGGTGATGAAGGCGGCGACGGAGGCGGGAGATGGCTGATTGTGACTTTGCGAGCTGCTAGGACAAGATGCATTCGTGAGAAAAGGTTAGGTAGGTCACGGCATATGGTTTTACTGGATCGAAAATGGGATTGGGTTTGAAATGTGTCTCACGTGTGGACCATTTTTAACTCACAAGATTTACCTTAAATTTTGCTGGACTCATATTTTAGAAGCTAAAGGAGAGGATCACAGACAATTTGACAAGAACAAAAGGCACCTTCCCAGCTCTCACGGGGGTGCGGTTTAATCTTGACAAATGCCAAATCTTTTTCTCCGGGTTAAACGAGGATGAGAAGCTACTTATACTGGACCACACACCCTTTTCCCTAGGTAACCTCCCTATTAAATACCTAGGTGTTCCTCTTGTTACTAGAAGACTCACTCACACAGATTGCAAGAGTCTTACCGAGAATATCTTTAACAAAATTGAAAGTTGGGGCATGAAGAACACGAGTTATGCAGGGCGTCTCCAATTAACTAAAATGGTCCTTTTTTCCATGTGTACTTACTGGATGCAAATGTTCCTACTTCCAAAGCAAACTATATACGAGATTGAGAAGAGGCTTCGACATTTCTTATGGGCTGGTTCTACAACAAATCATGGCTTGCACAAGGTTGCGTGGAAAGTAGTTTGCTCACCAAAAAGAGAAGGAGGATTAGGATTGCTCGATCTGAACTTATGGAATAAAGTTCTATTAGGTCGTACGTTGTGGAACCTCATTAATCATCCCTCTTCTTCCCTTTGGAGCATCTGGGTTCACAACACAAAATGCAGAGGCACCCCAATTATGCAGCTCGACATGAGGGGTAGTATGGCTTGGAGTTGGCGTTGTCTCCTCAAATTGCGACCTTTTCTGACCTCGGTTACATCTAGTTCACAGTACTATTGCCGAGATATATATAACGAACTCAGACATGAGGGACCGGCTGTAGAGTGGTACAACCTAATTTGGAGCAGCGACATTAACAAACACAATTTTATTGGCTGGCTAGTTTGCAGAGATAGACTATCGACAGCAGAAAATGTAGCACGATGGATGACTTCACTTGATATGCAATGCAACTTTTGTAGGGCCGGTATAGAAGACATGGCACATTTATTCTTCCAGTGTGAGTGGACAGGCAAAATATGGCGCAGTATTCTTGTGCAACATGGGATTAGACGTTCATTAGGGGATGGAATGATGAACTTTCATGGATGATTAGCGCAAAAACGGGCAAAGATTTGGCGGCAAGACTCCTAAAGGTATATTTCCTCGCAACCATATTTTGTATTTGGATGGAGTGCAACCAGAGTCAGTTCCGAAACAAGTCAATAGACTTCCATATTATTTTGGCAAATGTGCGCAAAAATATCAGAGGTAGAGTTTCACTTTACCAAAAAATTCGTCCTTCCCAGACAAATGTAGTTTTGGCTACTATATGGAGACTTCCTACCTCCATCCTTTTGAATTATTAGCTCTCTTTGTAATGTTGGGGGATGCCCCTATGCTGCTATACTTCATTTGCTCTATAATATTTACATCTTCAACCAAAAAAAAAAGGCACCTTCCCCTATTTCGTCCCTTTTGTAATCCCTTGTGAGGAGTGGCGATTGCAATAACAAGAGCAAAGCGGAGGGATTATTTGGAAATGTTGAAGGCCCTAGGATTGGACCCCGTTGTCACGTCCATGATTGGTCAAGGCCCAGCTGGGATGCATCTGAGCATGACTGGGCTTGGAATGTTTAGCTAAAATCTCATCACGAATTTGGCTTGGATGTTTAATTGTACAGGGAAAACTTTACAATGGAAAGAATGAAATAAAAAACAAATGATATTTTCCTTACCAAAAGTCGAAAAATATATTTTTTTTCATCTTTTTTTGGTCAAATTCCATTTCATCTTTATATTTCAATCAAACATTGAAAAACATGGTCATTCTTCCCCCGAGAAATGACTTCCTTAAAAATACTTTCGCAAAACTTGCTTCATTTGTTTCTCGGGAAAAAACTTCTAGGATATTTTTTAAAATTTTTAGTTTGCAAAAAATAAGCTAGCCAAGCAAAATATTTTTCACCTGTGAAAAAGCTCTTTCACAAATGGGGAAAATATTTTCCTCTTTTTGGGAAAAGAAAATATTTTCCCTCATCTTTGCTCCCTGAACACCTTTACATTCATATTTTTAATAATTTGTAAAAGTTCTCAATTTTTTCATTTTTATATATTTTTTATTTTGTAGCTTTTAATTATTATTTTTTGCCTTTATTTTTTTATCCGTTTTCTTTCTTTGTTGGTCGTCGAAAAGGGTGACGGTTGACGATCGACGATAGTCTCTACCCAAGGCCGGTGAGGTCAAATTCGTCTCAGTCAACTCAATCGTGGCCAGACGATGGAAATATTTTTTTGATTTTATTTTAAATCTCAGTCAAATACCAAAAATTATCATGATTTTTTTGGAAAATGACATTTCGAAAAACACTTTTCGAAAACATCGCATTTTTCGGGCGTAAGTATACCCCAAGTGCCATAAGTTGTGTACGGCGCCAGAACTTTCAAATCGATCGCTTTTGTACTAAGTTTTTGTAACTTCGATCACTTAAGTGCCAACTTTTTAAAAATATGATCACTTTAGTGCCAACTCCAATTTAAGCTGAAGTGGCTTGCCGAAAATCCGACACGTGTATTTTTTTTTTATTATTTGAGCTGACGTGGCTTATCGGACCTATCATTGAAGTGATCGTTTTTAAAAGAAATTGGCACTTAAATGATCGAAGTTACAAAAACTTAGTACTAAAGTGATCGATTTGAAAGTTTTTGAACTAAAGTGATCGAAGTTACAAAAATTTAGCACTAAAATGATCGATTTGAAAGTTTTTGGACTAAAGTACACGCCGTACACAACTTATGGCACTTTTTTTTTGGTAAGTTAAGCATGTATATAACTTTTCAATGCAAAGTAAACAGAGTCTACTATTCGGCCCCAAAAAAGGAGCCCACAATAGAGTGAAGTACGAGAGATCTAAAGAAAATTCAAATCACAATGCAGGAAAAGGGAAAAGATGAATACGCAAATACATAATGTGAAGGAAATATAGGGCAAGTGCTTGAAAATTAAATAAACTTTCACTGTAATTGAAACGACTGGAAACTTAAATATACATTGACACTCAAAGAGCCACATAGGATGTTAGAATATGTCTCGAATTTGAGCCCGTTGAACAATTCGAACGGAACTGATTTGTTTTCGTATATGCCGAGTACAAGAAAGTTAAAAAATATTGATGATATCTGTGGCTTGAATAGGATAAGTGCAACTGCACTTTGATTTGGAACGAGACTCGGTCAACGTGGGTGAAATGAAAAAGGATGTGGACTGAATCTCCTAAGATTGTTTATTCTTCAAAGCACGTGGATTTCTTTGGAGTCGGTTTCCTCTTCACTTTAGAGTGCTTGTCTGATGGAAGGGCTGTTGAAAGGGTGGGCATGTGGGATTGTGTCAGGAAAAGGTATTGGCATAAACAGTGTTAAAAATGAACAATACTGTTTTATAAATATGGATGATACTTACAATTCGAATGACAATAATAAATGTAAGCAAACTGCCTCAAATATGAAAACACTAAGTTGGCAGAAGCACAAAATCTGAACCTTCAAAAGGAGGTCAGAAGCAAGTCAGAAGCACAAATCTGAACCTTCAGATGCAGGTTAGAAGCAGGTCAGAAGCAGAGATCTGAACCTTCAGATGCAGGTCAGAAGCAGAAAAAACTGAACCTTCAAATGCACTGTTCAAAACTCGTCAGATGCAACTGGATTTGAACCCGTCAGATACAACTGCATCTGAACCCGTCAGATGCAACTTAGATGCAGCCGTCAGATGCAGTTCCTTCTGAACCCGGTCAAAAGCAGTTCCTTCTGAACCCATCAGAAGCAGTTCCTTCTGAACCTTCATGAGGATAAAAGCTCAACCGTCAAAAGAACAAACTCTGCACGGAAATACAACAGTATAAAAAAGAAATTGAATTAATAAAGAATATCGAGGCCTGTGTCTGACACAATTTCCTTAAAACAGATTCATCCCTTCCAGTACGTGCTTTGAGGTTTCGCAAACATCTGTCTCCCAAAATACAACAGTTAAGCAGCGATAGAGGCAAGCACAGCACTCCAAAGCTTTCGGCGAACTTGAACAACATGAGAACACTATTAAAAATAATGCAAATGCAGACAATTCAAAAGAGGGAGAAGTGATTTTTGTAGTTCGTAGTTCTTGTGTCTTTTTGAAACAGAACGGGAAATCACCTATTTATAGGCTAAGTGGGGCATTGCAGAAATAAAGAATAACGGCTAAATAATTATGCCGTTTAGAGCCGTTATGTATTTAATTTTGTAACCACAGAATTATAACAGCCGTTACTTAGTTAATACCATTAACACACCGGTAAATAACTTAAGAACTGTTAACGGCTTGAGTTGGAAAAAATTAAAATAGAAGGCAAAAATGGGCTTGTCGCGAGGCCCACTTTCTGGTCCTGCATTCGCGTACGCAGGTCGAGCGCTCGCGCTCAAGTTTCAACTTGTCGGGCCTCCGTTGGGATCCGGGATTTGCACCCCCCGCGTGTGCGTACGAGGCATAGTGCTTGTGTTATGATGGTTACCACTCAAAGAGAGTGTATCCATATATAAAGTACTTCAAGGTCTTCTTCCTTTCCTATGTGGAAATAGTGCTGTCACTTCCCACTTCCAACTCAAAGGTGTTCTTTGAGAAACAATTCATCATTCACTCACCCATCAAAATACCTCATATTTTCCAACAATCCAGCACATGAATGAAAATTGTTTTGGTTTTGACTCTGTGATAGTGTTCAACAAATGAAAGCTGCATAGGATAGGTAGATATCACCATTTGAACCTTCCCTTATGAAAGTATATTTAATTTACCAGCTGTCTAGAAGACATGATGTCCTTGAACTGTCCTGCTTTCTTAGTAAATGACCCATACACTTCACAGAGGAATCATCTAAACGTTTGTTCAATTCTCATGAGTATGTTCGTTTTGGCCATGAACACCGTCCTGGTTCTGCGAGAGTTTCTAAAGAATTTAGCCCTCAATAATTCTCCTTTGAAGCGGCCCACCTTCTCTCTCACATAGGTGATTACTTAATCTTGAGTGATTGGTTTACTCCACTTAAGAATCGTTAAAGCATAATTGCTATCCTCTTCTTGTTAAACCCCCACAATAATTGGTTTTTCTCCACATATGTGAGGGATATCAAATCTCTGTTTCTTTTATAGGAATAGTTTGAGGGATAGACCCCCACAGTGATATCATTCAGTTCATATAATTAGGTTGTCCCTTTGAACCTAGATCTTGGGATCTCCAGTCAGCTAGGTTGGGTTTTCCTTTATATCAACTTTTCTGTAATGGGCTTCAGTCCCATTTCTAATGTTGACTTTTCAACTAACTCTCTGTTTAACCCTTTGGTTAGCGGATCTGCAATATTATCCTTTGACTTTATGTAGTCAATAGAAATAATTCCAATTGAGAGTAGTTGTCTAATGGTATTGTGTCTACGATGTATATGTCTAGACTTACCATTATACATGTTACTCTGTGCTCTTCCAATCGCATATTGACAATCGCAATGTATACAGATTGGTGGCACAGGTTTTTACCATTTTGGAATATCCTCTAGGAAATGGCGTAGCCATTCAGCCTCTTCACCACATTTATCCAAAGCTATAAACTCGGATTTCATTGTGGATCTGGCTATAACAGTTTGTTTATATAATTTCCAAGATACAGCCACACCTGCCAGTGTGAAAACATATCCACTAGTAGATTTTGAGTCTTTTATATCAGATATCCAGTTTACATCACTATATCCTTCTAATACAGATGGATATCTGGTATAGTGCATGCCATGATTCCGAGTATACCGTAGGTACCTGAGTACTCTCACTATTGCTTTCCAATGGTCAGCACTCTGATTGCTCGTATATCTACTCAATCTACTAACCGTATAGCAATATCTGGTCTAGTACAACTCATTAAGTACATTAGACTTCCAATAATTCTGGAGTATTCTACTTGAGAAATACTCTCTCCTCTATTCTTGGATAGATGAAGACTATTGTCTAATGGTGTTTTAACAATACCAGAATCATTCTTGCTGAATTTTTCAAGAATCTTGTCCACATAGTGTGACTGGTTTAAAACTAAACCTTCTGACGTTCTTGTGACCTTAATTCCTAAAATCACATCAGCAAGTCCCTTATCTTTCATGTCAAATCTTGAATTCAACATATTCTTTGTAGATTTGATCATTCTATCATCACTACCAACAATGAGTATGTCATCCACATACAGACATAGAATGACATATCCATTCTCTGTCTCTTTAATGTAAACACATTTATCACATTCATTTATTTTAAAACCATTGGTAATCATTGCATTATCAAACTTTTCATGCCACTGCTTTGGCGCTTGTTTTAGACCATACAATGATTTTACCAATTTACAGACTTTCCTTTCTTGTCCTGAAACTACAAAACCTTCAAGTTGTTCCATATAGATTTCTTCATCCAAATCACCATTTAGAAAAGCTGTTTTTACATCCATTTGATGTACTTCTAGATTTCGCAATGCTGCAATTGCAAGTATCATCCTAATGGAGTTTATTCTTGTCACAGGAGAATAAGTATCAAAGTAATCTAAGCCTTCTCGTTGTCTATATCATTTGATTACAAGTCTGGCTTTATACTTATCAATGGAGCCATCTGCTTTCATCTTCCTTTTAAAGATCCTTTTGGACCGTAAAGGTTTACAACCAGGAGGAAGATCCACTAGCTCCCAAGTATGATTCTGCAGAATAGAATCAACTTCACTTTTTATTGCGTCCTTCCATAGAGGTCCCTCAGAAGAACTCACGGCTTCTGTATAAGTTAGTGGTTCTTTTTCTAACAAATAAGTTAGAAAATCATTTCCAAATGATTTTTCCACTCTTGCTCTTTTGCTACATCTTAGTTCATGATCTGAATCATGACTTTCATTATTCATAGTTTCATTTGTTCATTTAGATGAACCTGAACCATCATTGGATTTATAAAGAAATACATCTTCAAAGAATGAAGCATTCCTAGACTCCATGATCGTATTCTTGTGTATATCTGGAATCTTAGATTTATGCACAAGAAATCGATATGCTTTACTATTATGTGCATAGCCTATAAAGATACAGTCCACCGTTTTAGGACCTATCTTAGTTTTCTTTGGTGTTAGAACAATTACTTTAGCAAGGCACCCCCACACTCGTAAGCAATTGTAGGATGGTCTCCTACCTTTCCATAGCTCATAAGGGGTTTTTTCCTCTTTCTTTCGAGGTACCTTATTTAAAAGATAATTGCTTGATAAAATAGCTTCACCCCACATATTTTGAGGTAAGCTTGAACTTAGTAACATCGCGTTCATCATTTCTTTCAATGTGCGATTTTTACGTTCAGCAACACCATTTGATTGTGGTGAATAGGGCACAGTTACCCCATATATAATTACATGTTGTGCACAGAATTCACCAATTGGTACTTCATACTCACCGCCTCTATCACTTCTCAATCTCTTGATTTTTTTATCAAGTTTATTTTCAACTTCATTCTTATAGAGAATAAATTTCTCTAAAGCTTCATCTTTTCTTTTAAGCAAATATACATAGCAGTATTTAGTGCGATCATCAATAAAGGTAATAAAATATTTATTACCACCTCTTGTTTGTACAAATTTCAAATCACAAACATCACTCTGAATCAATTCAAGAGGTACGGTACTTCTGTCAATCGATTGAAACGATGATTTCGTTAATTTTGTCTCAACACAAATTTCACATTTGTGTTTTGAATCAATTTGGAATGAGGGTATATGTTCCAAGTTAATTAATCTACGCAATGTATCATAATTAACATGTCCGAGTCTACCATGCCATAAATTGGAGGACTCAAGCAAATAAACGGAAAGCTTATTATCTTTATTGATAATCGTCATAACATTGAGCTTAAAAAACCCATCAGTTACATATACCTTCCCCACATACATTCCAGATTTAGACAACATAACTTTATCTGACTCAAACACCATGCGAAATCCATGCTTGTTCAATAGTAATCCGGAGACCAGATTCTTTTGAATTTTCGAGACATACAAGACATTATTCAGAGTCAGCTCTTTCCCAGAAGTCATCTTCAGAAGCACCTTCCCTTGGCCTTCAACCGCAGAAAAGGAAGAGTTTCCCATGAACACTTTCTTCCCATCAATTGATTCGAAAGTTGTGAACAAGTCCTTATTGGAGCACACGTGCCTAGTTGCCCCAGTGTCAATCCACCATTCCTTTGGATTGGACCTAATTAAGTTCACTTCAGAAATCATTGCAGAGAGGTTTATGTCTGCCATGTCTTTTGTCGTGTCATTCACCATATTTGTCTCATAATTCTCCTCTTTGGAAGTTTGCAATCCACATATCTGTGACCCGTCTTGCCACAGTTGAAGCATTTCCCTAGAAACTTATTCTTGGAAACTCCTCCTTTTGGTCCCAACTTCGGCTTGGCGACCTTCTTGTTCTTGTGGCCATTCTTATGCTCCACAACATTTGCCTTAGCTGTAGCAGGATTGAATCCTTTGTGTTCAGAGCTTCTGTTGTCTTCTTCGATTCGAAGTCTAACAATCAGCTCCTCCATGTTCATTGCCTTTTGCTTGTGCTTGAGGTAGTTCTTGAAATCCTTCCACCCAAGAGGTAGCTTCTCAATAATCGCAGCCACTTGGAAGGTTTCACTCAAGTTCATTCCTTCAGCCTGAATCTCATGCAAGATCATATGAATTTCTTGCACTTGATTGATTACAGCCTTAGAATCCACCATCTTATAATCAAGGAATCGACCGACAATAAATTTCTTTGCTCCGGCATCCTCTGTTTTATATTTCCGGTCTAAGGATTCCCATAACTCCTTTACCGTCTTTATTGCATAATAAACATTGTACAATGAGTCATGTAATCCATTCATGACATAATTCCTACATAGGAAGTTAGAATGTTTCCAAGCCTCAACATCATTGAAGGCTTGCTTATCAGTTTCTCCATCGGATACCTTAGGAGGTTCCTCAGTCAAGAATCTTGCAAGATTCAGTGTTGTTAAATAAAACAACATCTTCTGTTGCCACCTTTTAAAGTTCGGTCCGTTGAACTTTTTAGGTTTCTCACCATGGTGGGAAGAAGGCGCAGCAGAAGCAAAAGATGATCCAGGCAGATGGACAGCAGAGGCAGAGCTTTTGGTGATGTCATCAGCGGGTACATCAAAAACTTCTTTTCCAATAGCCATTCGAATTGTAAGTGTCGAATAGAATATGTTTTAAGATTGTTGGCATAAACAGTGTTAAAAATGAACAACACTATTTTATAAATATGAAGGATACTTACAATTCGAATGACAATAATAAATGTAAGCAAACGGCCTCAACTATGAAAACACTAAGTTGGCAGAAGCACAAAATCTGAGCCTTCAGAAGGAGGTCAGAAGCAAGTCAGAAGCACAAATCTGAACCTTCAGATGCAGGTTAGAAGCAGGTCAGAAGCAGAGATCTGAACCTTCAAATGCAGGTTAGAAGCAGGTCAGAAGCTGAAAAAACTGAACCTTTAGATGCACTGTTCAAAACTCGTCAGATGCAACTGCATCTGAACCCGTCAGATGCAACTCAAATGCACCCGTCAGATGCAGTTCCTTCTGAACCCGTCAGAAGCAGTTCCTTCTGAACCCGGTCAGAAACAGTTCCTTCCGAACCCATCAGAAGCAGTTTCTTCTGAACCTCCAGAAGCAACTTCAGAAGCAGTGAATCTGAACTCGTCAGAAGTAGTGAATCTAAACCTTCATGAGGATAAAAGCTCAACCGTCAAAAGAACAAAATCTGCATGGAAATACAACAGTATAAAAAGAAATTGAATTAATAAAGAATATCGAGGCCTGTGTCCGACACAGTTTCCTTAAAACAGATTCGTCCCCTCCAGTACGTGCTTTGAGGTTTCGCGAACGTCTGTCTCCCATGATACAACGGTTAAGCAGCGATAGAGGCAAGCACAACACTCCAAAGCTTTCGACGAACTTGAACAACACGAGAACACTATCGAAAACAATGCAAATGTAGATAATTCAAAAGAGGGAGAAGTAATTTTCGTAGTCCGTAGTTCTTGTGTCTTTTTGAAACAGAACGGGAAGCCACCTATTTATAGTGTCACGCCCCGAACCTGGCGAGCACGCGAACATCCCACCAGGCCGTTCTTCTTATCAAGATATTACCCAGGATCCAACGGCCAACAACTCAAGGCTTCTAAATGAGATGCATGCAGAAACGTGAAACAACACCATACAACAAGACAACACAAGATGACTTGAGACAAAAGGGTATTCTTCTCATTATTATCAAAGTCAGGTACAATTCTAACTCCAAAGAATATATTCAATCCCCAAGGTTTTAATCAGATTAATCTTCATTGCCTCCAATGACTTCCTCAAATGCCAATCCATAGCAAGCTCGGGTTTCCTTTGTCTGAGACCTGAAAATGTTGGTCCCACGACGGGGTGAGATATATAATCTCAGTAAGTTAAACCTAACCCTAAACTAGGCTGCCAGTACCTCCAGACACTTTTGAAAAACATGGGTATTTTGGTATTAAAAACTTTGGCAGGGCAAAAGCATGATTCCATCAAAATTATTCCTTTCAGTATTTTCAAATCAGTTAGACTTAGTCACAACTCATGGCAAAATCTGAACTTCGTAGAATGGCAGGGTTTTTAGTCAAACATACACACTCAAGGCCACTCAAAACATGAGGCAACTTTTAAAGTACATCAAAGTACCATTAACGAAATTCCCGGAAAACATAGCCTTTTTCTTTCACGCCCTTCCTAGGCCATTTTCAACTCATGAGGCAGATTTAAAACTCGAGGAAAATATCAATTCATGAGGCATCTTAGTTTATCAAAAATCCATTCTTGATCCTTTCCTGAAAATCAGATCTTTTCATTTCCGCACCATCCAGGGCCGCCCATTTCGGGCTGCGAGATTATTCGGTCTCCATATGACCCGTCAGTCCATATGAGACTCTCGCGTCCGGACCTAGAGATGATTCGGTCACCATACGACTCTCGACGCCCATTTTCGATCGAGATGAATCGTGTCGGTATGGGACTCTCTAGCCGCACGACCTCGTCAGGTCAAATGGGAGTAACCCCCTCCCAATCGTTGGCCAAATTTCATAATTCCTTGGCGATCCCACACGCCATTGACGATCCCACACGCTAGTGCACTTATAATTTTTCCCGGCGATCCCACACGCCAGTGCACATATAATTCCTCGGCGATCCCACACGCCATTTTATTCATACATTTCCAGCTATAAAGATAAGCCTCAGTTTTCACTTCAAAACAAATCTCATGCCTAAAAAATTCTTCATTCAAGGACAACTCATGGGATTTCCAGCAAAGCCTTGGATAAATCAATAAGTACAGCTCAAAATAAATGAGATCTCAATTTCTTATTCAAAGGTAGCTCATGAAATTCAAGTGTTTCATCGCCCATTCGGGGCATTCATTTCAAACGTCCATTAATTGGACCAAACATATTTCACATTAGGAAATTCTTAGTCAAGCACATGCATCACTCGAATCAATTTAAACAAGATCTCTAACAAATTAATGAACGCAGCCATTTCACAAAACTCAAGGCTCGACATTAGTCACGGCCCCTCAAATACACTCGACTCAAACAGGAATTTCCATAAAATATGCCAAAAGGTCCAACCACACTTAATGACCAGATTAGACTCCTCAATTCAACCTTGATTTCATCATTCTCATGCCAAAATCACTCAAGCACATCTCCATTGAAAACAGGACAGATTCGGTTATGAATTCTCTCAACATAAACCGATGCATAAATTGTCAATTTCGAAAACAAGGGCGTCCATTAGTAACCCAACCTCCTAATAAAGGGTTAGGAGCAACTTACAGGTAATTTAAGCTAGAGATGTCCACAAAATAGGCGACACAAGCCCTTGTTCCAAATCTGTCCGGAATCGGTCCCTAGAGATTTCATAAAATCTCAGCCAATAAACTCCCTTAATCCACTTTCAAATTCAACCACAAACTACCCTAGCATGTCAAGCAAGGTCCTAAGAGGTTTACCAATGATTTGTGCCACGGAAATTGGCCAAGGGAGTCGCACAAAGCTCAGGGTTCGAACTGGAGCTCCGACGGGCAGATTCTGTCCATGCAGGGTACAAGCCACGGTTTAGCGATGAAACCACTTCTAAACTACACCAAACTCAACCACCAGCTAAACAACACTTAGATCCAATTTTTAGGATGGCTCACCGACCATTTCCAAGCAAGACAATGCCTCGACGAACCTCGGAGAGTCAGCGTTCCAAACCTGGTCGGCGGGGACAGATTCTGTCCTTCGAAAATCACCAAGATTTAACCATCATAATCCTTCAATAATCTAACCAAACTTCATGAACACAAAGGTATATGTCTTAGCTAGGCTTGAGAGGTGGTCTTACCAAATATTAGGGAGAAATGAGCTCCGAAATCCAACTTGAAGCTCCCCGGGTTCGGATCAGACTAGTCAGCGACCTCCGCCCACTCAAACGGCTCTACGGAACAAATGGCTGGGTGTATTTTGGCTCATAATACCTTTTTAGAACGGCAAGAGAAAGAGCTTTCTATTGGTTGGTGGCTCGCCTCCATTGGATAACGGACGAAGAAGTTATGGCCGAAACAGTGAAGGGCGCCGGTGCAGGATTTTGGGCGAGCAGCGAGAAAGAGAGGGAGTTTGAGAGAGATTGAGGGAAAATGGAAAGGAGAGAGAGGGTTTCGGCCAAAGTGAAGCAAGAAGAAGGAGATGGCTTCCCTAGCAAGCCAAAGAAGAGAGAGAGAGAGAGAGAGTGATTGATTGGGGAGTGGTTGGAGGGGAAAGTACAAATAGTAGCATGAAATGACAAGGGTGGTTCATGGGGTAGTCAATCCATCAAGTCAACTTATCAATCCTTACATCCAATAATTCAAGAGTCCAAAAGACTAAATCACCCCTCATAATTCGGCCAAGAGGGGATGGCAAAAGTCCAAATTGCCCTTACTTGTTTCTAAAGAAAAGGGTATCAATCTAAGAGTATAAATGTAATTTCTCAATCGTTGATCCGAATTTCACTTTTCTAATCAATATGAAGCAAATCATAATCTTAAGGTCTCTTGATGAGGCGACGTCCAATTATTCCAAATGTTGGAATTCCTCAATGTCTGATACTCAATTCTGAGGCCAAATTCATTTCGAGTTCTCGTCGACTGTAATTCCAGTTTATTTTAAATTGACGGACGACTCTTGCAGGCGCTACGCGTATCGACCTTAGGATTTCTCAAGTCGTAGCGACTTTGGTTGTCATGTGATTGTGAGGGTTTATCACTAGTTCCTGCGGTCCTGATCATCGGAATCCGATTTAGGAAATTCTCGCAAATTACACATTGGTTAAGCGGAATCACCCGCGTCCGAACGTATAATGCTAGCAAGGCATTCCATGATCATTCCTAGATCGTTCTCTGCTGGCCCAAAATATTCCCTCGACAATCCTTATGGTCAAAGTGCCATTCCTCTTTCAAATTCCTCAGGTCCACGTACCCTACCTTGCGTTAGTCTTTCCCTTTCGGTCAGTTAACTCGAGAGTGGTCTGGTCCAAGCGAGATACAACTGAAATACCTCGATCGATATCTTTCCTTCCAATAGCCTCGAGAGGGGCCGGAATTCGGAATGTCACAACTCTTCCCACCTTAAAGAAATTTCTTCCTCGAAATTTACAACCTTCCACTTCATTCAATCTTATAGGGTATTAACGACTCATCAACTCTTCACTTTCCAAAGTAGCTTCTTTCGTTACTTGACATTCCCATTCGTCTTATCTGACAAAAGCTCTCCTCCTCCAAGACTTATTTCCATTTGCCCTTAATCTGCACTTACCTTTCTATTAATGACGTCTTGTCGCCCACCTTTATATCTTCACTATTTATGATCTGAATCAAGTTCGGTTCGTATTTCCTTGGCATGGGCAACCTTGAGCCTAGCATTCCATGGATAATGATAGCCATTTCAAGCGAGCTCCACTAAAGGTATTTACCTTTCCTAGTTTCCTTTAAAGTTGAACACTTATCATCTTTCCTAGAGCGTCTGAATCTTCCTTTCCATTCATCCATGAACTTTCAAGGCTTTCATTCTCAATTCCATGGTTCTTTCTCCAGGTACTCGAAAATATGGGTTTTCTCCTTAATACCTTTATTCACACTATCCCTTGGACATTAAGGTCCGTGGATTATCATACCTTACTCTCTTCCTGACCCTCGGGTCCAATACTTGAGGTAGTCATTATACCAGTCAATTGGCAAACTTCCAATTTAGAAGTTGAATCTTTTACTTCGTGAGGTAAGGTCTGCCCTCCAATTGCCAAGCACACGATGCTCAATTTCCTACTATACACATCCGCTACCTTATTTGCTTTTCCATAGAGATATAAAATATCTTCCTTCGTCCTTAAGCAATTTCATTCATCCACATTGCTCCTCGTTCATTTCTCTTAGGCAACCAAAATACTTTAAGTCCTTACGGTCTGTGTGAACTCACATCCTTTCTTCACGCAAGTAATGTTTCTCAAGCTTTGTCACAAGGATGATTGCGAGCCAACTCCAATCATGCATTCGGCACTTCAACTCGTAAGGTCTTACTATCGCGACATACACCCAATGTCCACTTCAGATCGCCTTGTTACGCTTCATATCTCTTTTCTACGACGCATCATTATGTTCTCAGGATTCTTCCAATTCCAAACGGAAATGCCGTTGTCGACGTGATCACCAACTTGACTTAAGTCCTTAAAACTCCTTCGTGTTCACCCATCCATTCACGATGTGTTTCATTCTTAGTCAGTCTTATCACCAGAGTAACTATTGCAGGGATTCTTCTCACGTATCATGCACAATAATCCATCAGGTTTAGAAAAACCTCAAGCCTTAGTAGCTCGCATCGGCCTTACTCAATCCACTATCATTTCCCACCCTTGAAGGTTCCACAGGGATTCTATTTCCCATAGACTTTACGTCTTAAGAAACGCCATCTTATTAAGCTGAAACTCGCATTTATTACTCTTCGCATACAGCGAGTGTTCATGTCCTTCTTGACTCTTCGAATAATTTGATCATCGTCTCGAAAGACGGTAACAATCGATCCAATTACTCCTTCAATGCTCAATTCGATCGTTTTCAGTTTTTCTACTACCAAGTGTCGAATCGTTCTAACTACTTTTCGTACCATCCATTTGGAAGTCTATGATTCGATTCTCTCTCTGCTTCCATGGATCCTTAATTAAATCATGCACCATTTTGTTCATTTTCGTCACTCTTTCCTCAGGAAGCATTAGCGTTTAAACCACTGGATTCCATAACCAGCCAATGCGTCTTCCTTCCTTAATCCAGACGCTTAATCTTAACACCACGTCAAGTAGGATTCCTTCCTCCTTTCCACGCTGGGGTCTCTTACCCTATGAACGGAACTATACACTTCAATGGCATTCCCTCGCCTCAAGTCCACCTTGTCCTTCTCGTTCCATAGGACGTCTATACCACAACAATGCCTTTACTTCAGAATTCAAATGCCACCATACTTAGCCTTCCTCTTTCATTAACTCAATCACCTCAAGTGACAAGGTTTCAAGGATCCAGGTCCCTCTTTGGTTTCCACATATCCACACCTAGGATATCCAAGTTGAATAATTCAAGTCACCTTGTAGTTATAATCCAAGCACCATGTTCGTTTACTCAACCATTCATTAGGATTACAAACAACTCGGACTACCAAGTCCAATCACTTTCCTTTCCATCGACGACCATCTCACGGTCTAATCATCCTTAACAACGCCCTATCCCTTAGGGGACCATACTTTGTAACTCCAGTTTAATGGTTTAGTTCAATCTCAATCAATCTGATTAGATCATTAAACCCAGGTAGACTAGCATGCAGGTTTTCCTTAACACTTTCCCTGACAAGAGGGACGGACTATCAATTTTCCACCATGGGCCTTACGCTCAGGTAATCAGCCTTTCCTCACAGGCACTTCCCGTGATTCATAAGTGGTAGTCCATTCACTTACACTTCCTCCATATCATTAAGTCATTCGAGACGAGGTTAATCATAATCCTTCAGATTCAAGGGTGCTAACTTACTACAAAGCTTGAGATTTCAATCCATTCTTAAACCTCACCGTCTTGACCAATAGGTTCCTGACCACCTTTGGTATTGCCTAAACGACCTTGAGAACTCTGCCTCACAGGGGTCAACTGTCCTCAACTTCTTACAAAGCTATTAGAATTCAAGCAAATCCTCGCTCTCGAGTAACCTCGGAAAGGTACCCTCCATAGCACAACTTAACGAATGTAATCCAAATAGGTACCATACCTTCAAAGAAAACCGTTCCTTTGGTGCTCTTTCACCAATCATGAATAGTCTCTTAGGACTAGGAACTGTCAAGGTCACTCTTTTTTTTTCTTTTCTTTTTTGTGTACCCAAAACTTCTAAGGTTTTGTTTCCAAGTTCTCAATCCAGAGAAAAGCAGTTTCACGATCATCTTTCCATCGAACCTCCGTCGATCTCAACCTCACGATCCACTTCACAAGCTATTCAAAGCTTTGTGGTTCTTTTCCACATTTCCCATTTTCCAGCGTCTTTCCCATGATCTCTACCATTTACTTTGCTAGCAATAGCAACAACAGTCTCAGCGACTTGGGTAACAATGACAGTTTCTTCTCGAGTCTGCTCACACCTTTTAGATTCATATTTCCATTCAAGGTTCTCTTGACCCCATTAGCCCTTAGGTCTCATATAATTCACAAACTTGAGCCAAAAGCTCTTTAAATGCCCTTATTCTGTTGGCCCAACCTTACTAGATTCTCGTGACATTCAAGCCACTACAATTCCCTCTAGGAATTAAAGAACCAAGTCGTTCATCCAGGTCTACCAGTCTTAAGCTGCTCATCTTATCATCTATCACAAGCAATCAATCATCCAGTGGTTCCGCGCGAATCCTCAATCAATCACCAATCTTCTAGGGATTTCAGATCATCCTTCATCAGTAACTACTCATCAAGCCAGCCTCAACTAGGCAATTTCTCAGCTATTCGCCAATTACTAGGCAAGCACCAACTAGGCCAATATCAGGCAAACTCTCGAGGCACAATTTCAACGCGTCAAACGCTCACACCTCAAGTCCAGACGTATTTGCGACTTTAGTAATAACTCACCAGCCTATCTCAATTTCTAAAGGTATCAGCCAAATGGCACTCAATGCCAAGACTCGCCAAACAGGCCAAACACACGTGTCAATTTTTCTTTTTCTTTTTCAAACAACACCCATTGCCATGTACGAAGCTCCTAACCATGCCAATAACATACGCCATTACAAATGCCATGCAATTTTGAAAATTCACTGTGAGGATCACCTTGGTGCAATACATCTCTTAACCAGAATTAGACTCAATTCGGTACCTAGACTCTCTCTTTCAATTTATGATTTGGGTCATTCCTGCCTCCTTGCTATCTTAGAAGCTTGCCAGGAGCCGTTCCTTGTCCGAACCTCTCTGTCCCGGCGTACACTCCCCGCCCTCGTCAGACCTAGTCATTGCAGGTTGTCCCAAGACATACATCTACGAAGAGAGTCCCATTCCACACGTCCCATAACATACTTCATTGCGGTTTATAGGTATCCCATCAGCTCGTCCCATACCAAGCGACGGTTTATCAAGTCTAATAATGATAAGCTCATGCATTCACCTTCCTCAACTTTCATTTTAATGCCAGAAACACATGCACTGAATGATCATCCTCAATACTCGCCACATCACATTCGTTCTCAGATCAATTCCCTATCCATTGAAGTTTCTAATTCCACAAATGACCATATCGCAGATCAATTACTTATGTCCAGCCATATACCTCAAGTTCGGTCGTGGGTAACCACAGTCATGATTACAAAATCCAATTGACCCTTTTTACTCATAAGCAATCCTCTATTAACCTCAAGCACATTCACAACCTCAAATCCATACTTATGGCTCCTCAATTTCTGCTTACTCCCTTATGAACCTCAATCATATTTCCACCCAAAATCATCAATCGAAATTGATACTATAACCATTAAAATGTAACGCAAGTTCAAGCCTATAGTCCCCATGATTCAATAATCAATACTTAATCCTAAGGGTCTCACTATCTAATCGTCCTCAAATCATCACTCCTTATCACTCCAAGTCTCAATCAAATTGGATCGAGCTGACCTTGCTCTGATACCACTTAAATGGGGATGTCACGCCCCGAACCCGGCGAGCACGCGAACATCCCACCAGGCCGTTCTTCTTATCAAGATATTACCCAGGGTCCAATGGCCAACAACTCAAGGCTTCTAAATGAGATGCATGCAGAAACGTGAAACAACACCATACAACAAGACAACACAAGATGACTTGAGACAAAAGGGTATTCTTCTCATTAATATCAAAGTCAGGTACAATTCTAACTCCAAATAATATATTCAATCCCCAAGGTTTTAATCAGATTAATCTCCATTGCCTCCAATGACTTCCTCAAATGCCAATACATAGCAAGCTCGGGTTTCCTTTGTTTGAGACCTGAAAATGTTGGTCCCACGACGGGGTGAGATATATAATCTCAGTAAGTTAAACCTAACCCTAAACTAGGCTGCCAGTACCTCTAGACACTTTAGAAAAACATGAGTATTTTGGTATTAAAAACTTTGGCATGGCAAAAGCATGATTCCATCAAAATTATTCCTTTCAGTATTTTCAAATCAGTTAGACTCAGTCACAACTCATGGCAAAATCTGAACTTCGTAGAATGGCAGGGTTTTCAGTCAAACATACACACTCGAGGCCACTCAAAACATGAGGCAACTTTTAAAGTACATCAAAGTACCATTAACGAAATTCCCAGAAAACATAGCCTTTTTCTTTCACGCCCTTCCTGGGCCATTTTCAACTCATGAGGCAGATTTAAAACTCGAGGAAAATATCAATTCATGAGGCATCTTAGTTTCTCAAAAATCCATTCTTGATCCTTTCCTGAAAATCAGATCTTTTCATTTCCACACCATCCAGGGCCGCCTATTTCGGGCTGCGAGATGATTCGGTCTCCATATAACCCGTCAGTCCATATGAGACTCTCGCGTCCGGACCTAGAGATGATTCGGTCACCATACGACTCTCGACGCCCATTTTCGATCGAGATGAATCGTGTCGGTATGGGACTCTCTAGCCGCACGACCTCGTCAGGTCAAATGGGAGTAACCCCCTCCCAATCGTTGGCCAAATTTCATAATTCCTTGGCGATCCCACACGCCATTGGCGATCCCACACGCCAGTACACTTATAATTTTTCCCAGCGATCCCACACGCCAGTGCACATATAATTCCTCGGCGATCCCACACGCCATTTTATTCATACATTTCCAGCTATAAAGATAAGCCTCAGTTTTCACTTCAAAACAAATCTCATGCCTCAAAAATTCTTCATTCAAGGACAACTCATGGGATTTCCAGCAAAGCCTTGGATAAATCAATAAGTACAGCTCAAAATAAATGAGATCTCAATTTCTCATTCAAAGGTAGCTCATGAAATTCAAGTGTTTCATCGCCCATTCGGGGCATTCATTTCAAACGTCCATTAATTGGACAAAACATATTTCACATTAGGAAATTCTTAGTCAAGCACATGCATCACTCGAATCAATTCAAACAAGATCTCTAACAAATTAATGAACGCAACCATTTCACAAAACTCAAGGCTCGACATTAGTCACGGCCCCTCAATACACTCGACTCAAACAGGAATTTCCATAAAATATGCCAAAAGGTCCAACCACACTTCATGACCAGATTAGACTCCTCAATTCAACCTTGATTTCATCATTCTCATGCCAAAATCACTCAAGCACATCTCCATTGAAAACAGGACAGATTCGGTTATGAATTCTCTCAACATAAACCGATGCATAAATTGTCACTTTCGCAAACAAGGGCGTCCATTAGTAACCCAACCTCCTAATAAAGGGTTAGGAGCAACTTACAGGTAATTTAAGCTAGAGATGTCCACAAAATAGGCGACACAAGCCCTTGTTCCAAATCTGTCCAGAATCGGTCCCTAGAGATTTCATAAAATCTCAGCCAATAAACTCCCTTAATCCACTTTCAAATTCAACCACAAACTACCCTAGCATGTCAAGCAAGGTCCTAAGAGGTTTACCAATGATTTGTGCCATGGAAATTGGCCAAGGGAGTCGCACAAAGCTCAGGGTTCAAACTGGAGCTCCGACGGGCAGATTCTGTCCATGCAGGGTACAAGCCACGGTTTAGCGATGTAACCACTTCTAAACTACACCAAACTCAACCACCAGCTAAACAACACTTAGATCCAAGTTTTAGGATGGCTCACCGACCATTTCCAAGCAAGACAATGCCTCGACGAACCTCGGAGAGTCAGCGTTCCAAACCTGGTCGGCGGGGACAGATTCTGTCCTTCGAAATTCACCAAGATTTAACCATCATAATCCTTCAATAATCTAACCAAACTTCATGAACACAAAGGTATATGTCTTAGCTAGGCTTGAAAGGTGGTCTTACCAAATATTAGGGAGAAATGAGCTCGGAAATCCAACTTGAAGCTCCCCGGGTTCGGATCAGACTAGTCAGCGACCTCCGCCCACTTAAACGGCTCTACGGAACAAATGGCTGGGTGTATTTTGGCTCATAATACCTTTTTAGAACGGCAAGAGAAAGAGATTTCTATTGGTGGGTGGCTCGCCTCCATTGGATAACGGAGGAAGAAGTTATGGCCGAAACAG
This sequence comes from Rhodomyrtus psidioides, assembly GCA_021437785.1. Taxonomy (NCBI): domain Eukaryota; kingdom Viridiplantae; phylum Streptophyta; class Magnoliopsida; order Myrtales; family Myrtaceae; genus Rhodomyrtus; species Rhodomyrtus psidioides. The sequence continues at coordinate 16,002,774 of JAILYB010000002.1, forward strand.
TGAAGGGCGTTGGTGCAGGATTTTGGGCGAGCAGCGAGAAAGAGAGGGAGTTTGAGAGAGATTGAGGGAAAATGGAAAGGAGAGAGAGGGTTTCGGCCAAAGTGAAGCAAGAAGAAGGAGATGGCTTCCCTAGCAAGCCAAAGAAGAGAGAGAGAGAGAGAGTGATTGATTGGGGAGTGGTTGGAGGGGAAAGTACAAATAGTAGCATGGAATGACAAGGGTGGTTCATGGGGTAGTCAATCCATCAAATCAACTTATCAATCCTTACATCCAATAATTCAAGAGTCCAAAAGACTAAATTACCCCTCATAATTCGGCCAAGAGTGGGGAATGGCAAAAGTCCAAATTGCCCTTACTTGTTTCTAAAGAAAAGGGTATCAATCTAAGAGTATAGATGTAATTTCTCACTCGTCGATCCGAATTTCGCTTTTCTAATCAATATGAAGCAAATCATAACCTTAAGGTCTCTTGATGAGGCGACGTCCAATTATTCCAAATGTTGGAATTCCTCAATGTCTGATACTCAATTCTGAGGCCAAATTCATTTCGAGTTCTCGTCGACTGTAATTCCAGTTTATTTTAAAGTGACGGGCGACTCTTGCAGGCGCTACGCGTGTCGACCTTAGGATTTCTCAAGTCGTAGCGACGTTGGTTGTCATGTGATTGTGAGTGTTTATCACTAGTTCCTGCGGTCCTGATCATCGGAATCCGATTTAGGAAATTCTCGCAAATTACACATTGGTTAAGCGGAATCACCCGCGTCTGAACGTATAACGCTAGCAAGGCATTCCATGATCATTCCTAGATCGTTCTCTGCTGGCCCAAAATATTCCCTCGACAATCCTTATGGTCAAAGTGCCATTCCTCTTTCAAATTCCTCAGGTCCACGTACCCTACCTTGCGTTAGTCTTTTCCTTTCGGTCAGTTAACTCGAGAGTGGTCTGGTCCAAGCGAGATACAACTGAAATACCTCGATCGATATCTTTCCTTCCAATAGCCTCGAGAGGGGCTGGAATTCGGAATGTCACATATAGGCTAAGCGGGGCATTGCGGAAATAAAGAATAACGGCTAAATAATTCTGCTGTTTAGAGCCGTTATGTATTTAATTCTATAACCACATAATTATAACAGTCATTACTTAGTTAATACCATTAATACACCGGTAAATAACTTAAGAACGGTTAACGGCTTGAGTTGGAAAAAATTAAAACAGAAGGCAAAAATGGGCTTGTCCCGAGGCCCACTTTTTGGTCCTGCATTCGCGTACGCAGGTCGTGCGCTTGCGCCCAAGTTTCAACTTGTCGGGCCTCCGTCGGGGTCCGGGATTTGTATACCCCCGCGTGTGCGCGCGAGGAAATAAAATAATAAAAAGGACTCTTGTCCTTTTCACTCTCTTTGACTGAATTCTGTGAGTTATTAGGCGTAAAGATTGAGTCTAAGCAAGGCAATAATATATACATACGCTCAACATCAGTCAGACGAAAACGAAGATATAAAAAGAACATAGTGGATCTTCAAGAGAGTAGGTCCGAGAAGAAGACATAGTGTGACGTTTTTCACGTGAGTGCTTGGCATTGGGTTTTCGTTTTGTTCACGAAATTACATCAAGAATTCAAGTGCCAAAACCGATTAAATCTTGAGATTAGATTTATATTTTAATTCCGTTGCGAGATTGAGAGATTATTTTTGTGACATTTCGAATTATGGCTGCTCTCGAGGCTATTGAATGGAAAGATATCGATCAAGGTATTTCAGTTGTATCTCGCTCGAAGCAGGCCACTCTCGAGTTAACTGACCGAAAGGGAAAGACTAACGCGAGGTCGGGTACATAGACCTGGGGAATTTGAATGAGGAATGACACTTTGACCATAAGGATTGTCGAGGGAATATTTTGGGCCAGCAGAGATCGATCTAGGAACGATCATGGAATGCCTTGCTAGCGTTATACGTTGGGACGCGGGTGATTCCGCTTAACCAATGTGTAATTTGCAAGAATTTCCTAAATCGAATTCTGAGGATCAGGACCGCAGGAGATAGCGATAAACCCTCGCAATTACATGACAACCAAAGTCGCCACGGCTTGAGAAATCCTAAGGTCGATACGCGTAGTGCCTGCAAGAGTCGCTCATCAGTTTGAGATAAATTGGAATTACAGTCGATGAGAGCTCGACATGAAATTGAACCTCGAGATTGGGTATTTGACATTGAGGAATTTCAACATTTGAATTGAAATGGACGTCGCCTCATCGAGGGAAATTTAAATTTGGAAAAACATTGTTTCGGATGGAAAGTGCGAAATGACCATTTTGCCCCTCGACCCTTGCCCTTGTCTTAAGAAATATAGAAGGATATTTTGGTCATTTTGGACCCTCCATGGCTGCTGAATTTTATGGTCAAAGGAGTCAATGGATGACAAAGACCTTCTAGAAGCAATGACAAGTGTCATTTGGTGAGTGATTAAGTATTAATTACCCATCTTGTCCCAATCACTATTCATCTTATTGACCACTAATTGATGAAGCTAGCCTTCTTCTTCTTCCCCCTCTCATTTTGCACGGCCAACCCCTCCTCCATCTTCTTCTTCATTTTCTTCTTCACTCTCTCTCTCTCTCGGCCGAACTGTTCTGCTTGACCAGTCCCGACCACCTCCCTTCCTCCAGCTATAACTTCTTCGTCCAATGTTGGATTGAGGTAAAATCACCGCCATCTGAAATCTTATTATCTTACCTTTCTAAGGACATATTATAAGCTCGATTCGGCCCAACCATTTATCCTGTAGGTCTATTTGAGTGAGCAAAGGTCAGATTGAAGGTAGAATCTGATCGAATTTGGAGAAGGATTTGTTTCGTTAGCTTCAAGACTTCAAATGACTCCAAACTTTCGGTGAGATCTTCATAACATGTTTTAATCAAGTTGGCTGAGCTATGGTTGCAAGTCTAGTTGAGTTTTATTGGGTTTCCATGGCTGATATGAGGTGGTTTTTATAAGGCATATTCTGACCGCTTACACACCGACGGGAACCGAGCCGATTGGGAGTCCATAAGAAAAACAGGTTGAGGATTGGAGTGATACGGAGTGGTGGAATTTGATGATGGGGTAGTGAAACCCTAGGAGGATTCGTTAGAGTCAAGCATGAAATGCATGGCATGTGATTGGCACATGTGATTGGTATCTTGAATTGGCATGATTGTGATGAACCTGTGAGGATCAAGCTTCGAACTTAACACTATGAATTGATTGTGCATAATGGCATGATGAGTGTATGATTACATCCGATTATACTAAGTTGCAGATGCGTCTGGACTTGAGGTATGGTTGTGAATTCTTGTTGATGCGCTCATGAGAATGCCTGAGTGGTTGATTATTGTGTTGTGATTGTTGCCTTGTTGTGTAGCACAGAATCACTAGTCTTGAGCAAGTGACTTAGGTCTCTAATTTCGTGGTGGAATTATAGTAACTCAAGTAGACTAAGTTCGAGCAAGAATGAGCAACAGACCTGGAAGGTCGAGAGGAAGAGCTTCTAGCTCGAGAGCACAAGAGGCCGAGGATCTAAGAGTTGATGGAGTCTTGAGAGCTTTAGAACAGATTGGGGAGTTAATGGGAAAGGAAGCTCAGGATAGGGCTGCTGTGGCTCTTCGACAGGCTGAAGATAGAGTCGAGATTATTGCCCAGGCTGTTGAAGCTGTGGTGGCAGCTGTGAATATAGAAAATGAAAACAATGTCCAAGGCGCTGAGGTTGGTAACGCCCAAGGTGATACTAATGCCAATAGACAGATGGGCCAGTTAGTGGAACAGTTTATAAAGCTGAAACCAACCCAGTTCGATAGTACTGGAGATCCTGAGCTAGTGCCAAGATGGATCGAAAAGCTCGAGAAAGATTTATAAAGGTGATGCTAATGGAAATAGAAAAAGTGTTGTTGGCTGTGTATCAGCTGGAAGGAACTGCTAATGATTGGTGGAGTGCTTAGAAGGATGGGGTGTTTCCTAAAGGTACTGCCTTGACATGGGCTGCCTTCACTGCCGCATTTAATGATAAATACTTTTCGAAAACGGCACGTGAGAGGAAACGAGTGGAATTCCAGCAGTTGCGACAAAATCAGCTGACCGTAGATCAGTACGAAGCTGAGTTCGCAAGATTGTCGAGGTATGCACCGAGATCAGTGGAGGATCCGCTAGAGAAAGCGCAGAGATTCTGGGATGGTTTCAGATTGAAAATTCGAAGTCGGATAATTATTATGAACCTGAGAACGTATAGAGAGATTTATGAAAGGAGCCAGATGATCGAGAGGGACATAAAGGAAGGAGCCGCCGCTTCTGGATCGCGATTCACTCCCTCGAGAGCAACCGACAACTAGGTAAAAGGCCGATGGCGAACAATAGACATTTTGTTCCTCCTATTTGAAAGAATATTGGGAAGCCACCATTTCAATCGAACTGGTATTGTCATCTCTGTGGGCGAAGGCATTGAAGCGGACCTTGCCCGAAGTAGACAGGAGCATGTTTTAAGTGTGGCCAGTTGGACCACCAGGTCAAGAATTGTCCGAGCCAAGCTCCAGGGAACCGAGCTCAAGGACAGAGGCCGTAAGCTGGACAACTAGTTGTAGCTCCACAGAATGAACATAATCGACCACCAGCTCAAGGAAGAGTTTATGTTGTGGCACATAGAGAGGCGGAGGAAGCGCTTGGCGTGGTCACAGGTATGATCTACTTATGTAATCAAGATTCCTATGCTTTATTTGATCTTGGAGCGTCGCATTCATTTATGTCTGCTCAGTTTGCTGATTTGGTGGGTGTACAGTTGAAATCGCTGAATGTGATGTTGCATGTTACTACACCATTAAAGGATAATAGGCTAGTCTCGCTGGTTGTACGGACTGTAAGATAGTGATTGGTGGTAGCGAGGAAATGATAGATTTGGCTGTGCTGCCTATGTATGATTTTGATGTGATTATTGGAATGGATTGGTTGGGGAAACAAAAGGCTGTAGTTGATTGTGGTAGCAGGGTAATCCATTTCTATCCGGATGGTTGCTTTGGTTTTGAATTTGTGGGAAGTCGAGGAAGAACTAGATTCCTTTAGTCTCGTCGCTTGAAGCGACAAAGTTGTTGAGTGAATGGTGCCCGGCTTATCTAGCTGTCGTGGTTGACACAACGATTGAGGAACTGAAGTTGGAAAGTATAGCGGTGGTGCGTGAATTTCCTGATGTCTTTCCTAAGGAATTGCCAAGATTACCACCTGAGAGAGAAATTGAATTTGTGATTGAGTTAGCTCTTGGAACGGAGCCAATCTCGAAGGCATCGTATAGAATGACCTTGTCGGAAATGAAAGAGTTAAAGGTGCAGATGCAGGAGTTGCTAGACAAAGGGCTCATTAGACCGATCGCATCACCATAGGGAGGACCGGTGCCGTTTGTAAGGAAAAAGGATGGATCCTTGCGTCTGTGTATCGATTACAGGTAGTTGAATCATGTGACTAATAAAAATAATATCCCTTGCCGAGGATTGATGATTTGTTTGATCAGCTGCAAGGAACCTTTGTGTTCTCTAAGATAGATTTGAGGACCGGTTATCATCAGCTGAGGATAAAAAAGGAGGATATACCAAAGGCTGCCTTTAAAATGTGATATGGGCATTATGAATTTACAGTTATGCCTTTTGGATTGACTAATGCCCCTGCTACATTCATGGACCTGATGCATCGAGTATTTAAGGAGTATTTGGATCGATTCGTCATTGTTTTTATCGACGACATTTTGATTTACTCAAGGAGTAAGGAGGAGCATGAAAAACACTTGGGAGTTGTCCTACAGACTTTGAGGGAGCATTCGCTCTACGCTAAGTTTAGTAAATGGGAATTTTGGTTGAATAAGGTAGCATTCCTTGGTCATGTGATATATGGAGAAGAAATCTCCGTGGACCCTTCAAAGATTGAAACAGTAATGAATTAGCCTAGACCCACGACAGTTACTGAGGTTTAAAGTTTTCTAGGGTTGGTAGGCTACTATAGGCAATTCGTGGAAAAATTTTCATCCATAGCCACTCTGTTAACGAAGTTAACAAAGAATGATACGAAATTCGAGTGGACTCATAAGTGTGAAAGAAGTTTTCAAGAACTGAAGCACCGATTGACAACCGCACCAGTGTTAATTATCCCTTCTAGACCTGGAGGTTATGAGATATATAGTGATGCTTCGCTAAAGGGATTAAGATGCATGTTAATGCAACATGGGAAAGTGGTCGCTTATGCTTCGCGATAGTTGAGATCTCATAAGATGAACTATCCGACTCATGATTTGGAGTTAGCTGCTATTATCTTCGTCCTAAAGATTTAGAGGCATTATTTGTGTGGCGAAAGGTTTCAGATTTATACAGATCATCAGAGTTTGAAGTATCTATTTTCGCATAAAGAATTGAATATGAGGCAGCGTCGATGGATGGAATTGCTAAAGGATTATGATTGCAACATTTTATATCACCTTGGAAAGGCGAATAGGGTCGCAGATGCACTTAGTCGAAAATCTAGCATTGCGCTTCTATTGGTTAAGGGATGGTCCTTACTTGAAGGACTGAGAGATTCTGAGTTTAAGCTAGAGGTTTGGCAACTGTCAAGCCTCGTGGCAACCTTGAGGATCGAACCTGCAATTCGAGAACGAGTTAAGGCTTTGTAGTCTACGGATCCTGAGATTCAGAGAATTCTCGAGATAGATGTGGCGAAAAGGAAACTTGAATTTCAAGTGTCAGAAGATGGAATTCTAAAGTTCTGCGGACATTTATGTGTACTTGGTGACGAGGAGCTTAAGGAAAAGATCTTGTCGGAAGCTTATAGGAGCAATTACAGTATTCACCTAGGTAGCACGAAAATGTATTAGAATCTACGTCAACATTATTGGTGGAACGAAATGAAAGTGAATGTGGCTAAGTACATGGCAAAGTGTTTAACTTGTCAGCAAGTGAAGGCTCAGCATTGCAAGCCTAGGGGACTGTTACAACCGTTAGAAATCCCTAAGTGGAAATGGGAGCATGTAACCATGGATTTTGTGATAGGTTTGCCGAGGAGTCAGAGAGGCCACGATTCGATTTGGGTAGTCGTAGACAGATTGACAAAGTCTGCACATTTCATACCCGTGCGAAAGGATTTCGCGATGGATAAGTACACCGAGTTGTATATGTGTCAGATTGTGTGTTTACATGGAGTTCCAGTTACGATAACGTCTGATAGGGATCCTAAATTTACAGCGAATTTCTGGAAGAGTCTTCAGGAGGCCTTGGGAACTAGATTGCAGTTTAGTACATCATACCATCCACAGACGGATGGACAGTCAGAAAGGACAATTCAGACGCTCGAGGATATGTTACGAGCTTGTGTGATAGATTTTAAAGGTGGATGGGAGGACCAACTGCATCTAGTGGAGTTTGCTTACAATAACAGACCAGCAGAGTATCCGAATGGCACCGTTGAAGCCCTGTATGGTAGAGCCTGCAGAACTCTTGTATGTTGGGATGAAATGGGAGAAAGGAGCATAACCGGCCCAAAGTTAGTAGAACAATCAGTTGAGGCGGTTAAAGTTATTAGAGAAAGGCTGAGAACAGCACAGAGTCGTCAGAAAAGTTATGCCGATAAAAGACATAAGCCTTTGGAATTCCAAGTTGGTGATCACGTTTTCCTGAAGGTATCGCCGATGCGCGGATTGTCACGATTCGGGAAGAAGGGAAAACTGAGTCCGAGGTACGTACGTCTTTTTGAGATTTTGGAGCGAATTGGAACTTTGGCCTACCGACTCACCTTGCTGCCAAACTTGTCGCAATTGCACAATGTGTTTCGTGTGTCAATGTTAAGGAAGTACGAGCCAGATCCGACTCATGTTTTAGACTATGAAACTATTGAAGTAGATAACAAGGTATCGTACGTGGAAAAGCCAATCAGAATTGAGGATCGGAAAGAACAAGTCTTGAGAAATAAGACAATTCTGCTAGTTAAAATGATTTGGGACCACCACGGAACCGAAGGAGCCACGTGGGAAAGCGAAGAAGCTATGAGGCATCAGTACCCCCATTTGTTTGAATAGATGGGTTTGTTGTAAATTTCGAGAATGAAATTTCTGTAAGGGAGAAGATTTGTGACATTATGAATTTCTTGCCATTTTAAGACTATTTAATGAAGGATATCTATCGATGTATTTCAATTTTATTTTGCTCGGACCTGATCAATCCTCAGTAGACTGACCAAATGGGAAAGGCTAACGCACGACAAGGTATGTGGACCTAGGAAACTCGAAAAAAGAAATGGCACTTTGACCATAAGGATTGCTGAGGGAACATTTGGAACCAATAAAGGCCGATCAAAAAACGATTAAGGAATCCATTGCTAGCGTTATACGATTGGAGCGCGAGTGATGCCGTTTAACCAATGTATAATTTGCAAAATCGTCCTAAATCGAACTATGACGATCGAGACTGCCGGGACTAGCAATGAACCTTCGCAATTACATGACAACCAAAGCCGTCGTATCTTGAGTTGTCCTAAGTGTGATGAGAGTCACGGAGTCGATACGCGTAACGTCTACAAAAGCCGTCCGTTTGTTCGAGATAAATTGAAGATACGATTGACGGAAGATCGATCACGAAATGGAATCTCGAAATTGGCAAATGGAAATGAAGAATTCCAACATTGGAAAAGAATTTGACGACGCCTCGCCGATGGTAATTTAAAATTGGAAAAGTGAAGTTTCGGATGGAAAGTGCAAAATTACCATTTTGTCCCTCAAGCCTTAGCCTTGCCTTAAGAATGAGTGAAGGACAATTTGGCTATTTGAACTTCCATGGGCTACCGAAAATGAGAGGAATTATTGGTTAAAGGGAGTCAAATGCAAGAGATTATATTTATAAGCTATAGGACAAGTGTCCCCCTTTGGGTAATTAAGCCCTAATTGCCCCACCTATCAATCTTGTCACTTGATCACCCCAATTATTTGTGGAAGACTTCATTTCATCCTTCCTTCAGCCGTGGCTCACCCCTCTCTCTGTTCCCCTTCATTTTCTTCTTGGCCGAAGCTACCTCCACTCTACTGCTCCCGACCGCCCGGTTCGCCCGTCTCGACCGCCCTCTCCGATGACCGTTTGACTGTGTACCGACCACCAAAATCTTCCTCGACCTCTCCCTTACACCTCCCCGGTGGTAGATCGGCCATTGGTGGAGTAGTTTTTCCCGTCTAGCCCCGTGACTGAAAGTGGACAAAATCTGAACGAGCTGAGGTAAAGCCTTCGTTCTCCCTCTTAGAGGCCTCGTTTAGCTTCAAACTTGTTGTGGGATATTCATAACACATAGTACTCAAGTTGCCTGAGCTGTGGTTGCACATTTGTTTGAGATTTGGGGTGTTTTCATGGCTGATTTGAAGTGATTTCGTGAAGGCAGAATTTTGACCGCTAAGCACCTAGAGAAACCGAGCTGTTCGAAGGCCTTTGTGACATTATTTTGCGACGAAATCTTCGGTGAGATTTCTAAATGTATGGATTAAGGTTTTAGCAAGTTAAATTCGTGATGAATTGGAGCTTAAGGTTGAATTGTGGACTGATTTGTGCGGTATAAGGCAGAACCGACTCTGCCCTGTGTATTTGCTCCTTGAACTGAACCTATTGAGGCTTCGTGGAGGTGTCGCCTTGCGATTAATTGATCATTAAGGCACCATAGGATATTAATTGATATGTTATTGAGGTTTTGGTGTGATGGAATCAATATTCGAATGAGCTTTGATGTGAAATTGTTGAATTTCTCTAGGACCGCACGTGTGCTCTTTTGACCGTGAGCTTGCTATTCTAGGAAGGGCTGTTGAGATTAAATTTGCTAGTTCAAACGAAGGGTAAGTGTTCCTTAAACCTTTACTCGAATATTAGGACACTACTGGACCAATTGGTAGGATGAATTGATTAATTGTTGAATTCTGTGAATGGTTGCGTGTAAATTGCCTTGTGATCCCCAGTGATATTAAATGGCCAGAGTGCCCTAGTGATATTAAATGTCCAGAGAGCCCTAGTGATTGCATGGCCAGAGTGTCCTGATGCAAATAATTGGCCAGAGTGTCCTTGAGAAATACATCGCGGCCAGGGAGCCCTTGGCGATGAGTACATGAGGTGTCATTGTGATGACTTATGAATTATGTGTTTATTTATATGCTGAGTGCGTGAAGCTTGATCCAATGAGGTTGAGTATGTTTGACTGCGAATTTTGCTTATGCCAATCACGTTGAGATGTTTGATTTATGAATGACATGTGCCATCTCATTGATGATTTTCTGAATATTGTATCTACTTGTTGAGATGTAAATCTCACCCCATAGTGGGATGTGTTTTTTAGACCCCAAGCCTTGAGGTATGTGGCCACTACGCATGGGCGATCCAAAAGATATGACCGCCACTTTTGATGAATTTCTTGACGGTAAGGGAGTAGTGTACATTAGGAAATGCACCACAGTCTGGGTTGATAGGTTTGGAGGAAAGAGTTTGGAGCCTCACCACTATGAGGCATGGTATCGTCGCATTGGGGATAGTAGCACCTTTGGTCCAATGAACCCTGTCGATGTTCCTTTGAGGGTAGTGCCGCCTTGGTGTCATCCAGCCCGTATTGAATCTGATGTCGAAAACTCAGTGGTAGGTTCGAGGAACATCCCTGAGAAGTCCAAGTCCCTTTCGACCGTGGAGTACTTGGAAGTGATCGAGATATCTGCCGACGAGGAGGACAACCTAGAGGAGGACACTGAGAAGGTGCGATCTAAGACATTTTCTGATTATGTACCAGACGAAGATGAAGCTGAAGTTAATGATAACAAGTCGAGTAGCTCCTCAGAGTAGTATGGTTGTAGTGGGTAAGACTTTTGGGAATAGGAGCGATTTTGATGTTAAGTTTGGTAAGGCGAAGGAGTAACCTTTTTATATTAGCCTTAGTTCCTTAACCGATCGTGGTGTGCAGTTTCCTTATGTCTTTTTTTTCCTACCATTAGATGTATCAAGATGTTGAACTCATGTATATAAATGCTTATATGTTAGTTTAAATCCACCATGTATTAAATGTCTAGGTTGTTGTTTTCCTTTCGCATGCGTATTTCATATCATTCTTAGGCCGTTCGATGGTTCCTGGGTTTTGTAATATATTGGCCTGGTGGATGCGACGAGTGTGCAAAGGAGCGCAGGATGTGACACAAACTTAACATTCTTTCTTGTGAGCCTTGTTAAATAAGCGGCGATACTTGAGAATTTTTCAACAAATCTTCTATAATACCCTGCCAGGCCAAGAAAACTACTAATCTCTGTAACCATTGTAGGCCTTGGCCAATTTACCACCGCTTCTATTTTGGTTGGGTCTACTGAGATACCTTCGCTCGATACTATATGACCCAAGAATGCTACTTGGTCTTGCCAAAATTCACACTTGCTGAATTTGGCGAAGAGCTTATTTTCTCGAAGTGTTTGCAACATCCTTCATAAATGTTGCACGTACTCCTCTTTACTCTTCGAGTATACCAATATGTCATCAATAAAAACGATGACGAATTAATCCAAAAACGGCTTGAACACTCGATTCATCAATTCCATAAATGTTGCGGTTGCGTTCGTCAATCCAAATGGCATTACTATGAATTCGTAATGCCCATTTCAAGTCCTAAAAGCCGTCTTTAGAATGTCCTCTTTCCTAATTCTTAGTTGATGGTATCCCGACCTTAAATCTATCTTAGAGAGCACCGATGCACCTTGAAATTGATCGAATAAATTATCGATCCTCGTCAATGGATACTTATTCCTAACTGTTACATGGTTCAATTGCCAATAATCTATGATGACGACTACAATGGAAGCGATTGACTGCAGTCCCTGAGCCCAGTTTGTAGCAAGCCACTCCGCTTGGGGAGTACGGTCGCAAGACCGAAACTCAAAGGAATTGACGGGGGCCTACACAAGAATGTTCAGCTAAGGGAGTTGGGAATAAGGGATAAAAGGAATCTCTATCTAGCAGACAAGTTTGAAGGGGGCAAAGACCCATCCTTTTTCTTTACGAACAAGATTGGTGCTCTCCAAGGCGAGGTAATTAGTCGAATAATTCATTTATCAAGCAGTTCTTGTAACCGTACCTTTAACTGCTTTAATTTTGATTAAGCTATATCCTATAGGGAGCTCTAGAAATCGACTTCGTACCCCAGACTAACTAAATCGTAAATTCGATTTCCCTTTCCAGAGATAATCCTAGTAAATCCTTCGGAAAGATATCGTGAAATTCCTTAACCACTGGTGTATCTTCTAACTTAGGTTCTTCTTGCCACTTATCCTCTACAGTCACTAAATATCCTTGACCTCCCTCACTAAGCAATTCAGCTGCTTCTATCGCCGAAATCATCAGGTTCGAAAAAATTCCTCCATTTCCAACAAACTCATAGCCGGATGATCCATGCGGTTTAAGATAAATTATCCTTTGATAACAATCCATATTGGCTCGCGGTTGACGAAGCCAATCCATTCTTATTATGACATCAAAGTCATGCATATCCAGAACTACTATATTTATCCTTCCCTCATATCCTCCTATGTCAATTTTACATGCCTCACGTGACAATGAGGCTATCCTTTCTTTTCTAAGAGGTGTGGACACACTTAAAGACACCTCTATTGGCTTAACTTCTATTCCAAATAGATTCACAAAACGCCTAGCTATAAAAGAATGCATAACTCCACTATCAAATAATGCATACGCTAGGCAACCATTAATAAGAACCGTACTTGTAATGACGGTCATAAAATTTTATGCTTCCTCTTGTCTCACCGTGAAGATTCTGTTGTGGTCAGCGTTATTACCTATAGGGGGTGAATAGGTGATTATAGTGCAATTTGAAAATTTTTTGCGGAATATCAATTGCACCGACGTTTATATAACATCTCAAATAATGTCAAAACAGTGTATCAATATAAACAATTCACTTGCAATTCTACTATCATAGATTATATAATATGATCATAGTAGGGATAAGAAAACTGGACATAGAGTTTATAGTGGTTCGGCTTTGGTTAAGCCTACGCCTACTTCTTCGGTTATCAGCCAATCGGCTGGATTTCACTAGTAAACTGCTCGAGAGGTTACAGCTTAGTGATCTCCTTGACACGCAAGATACCCCACCTAGCGTTCAACACTCTTGTGTACACCTCATCACAATTACAATGGATGAATCAAGAAGTGTATTTGAAATGAAGTACTCTCGATCTAAGAATTAGAAAGACTTTTTCCCTCTTAACACCGACCTATTTTCCTTCGACCTTAAGATGTCTTTTATACTCTTCCGCCTCCAATCTAACCGTTGCAAGGCTTCCAGAAGAGATCTCTCCAAAACTTCCCATTTGGACAAGACAGATACCAAAAGAAGATCTCATAGCCGTTGGAGATCGTCAAAGGAAAATTTTCCTCGTTCGGATCAAATTACCCATACAATTATGATCCTGGGTTTCCGTAGATGATTTTGTTCACTTGGAAAGTCACATGTGTGTCTCCTTGATTTCGCATCCTTGATTGATCTCTTTCCCCGAGAATCCTCAAGATTGATCCAACTCGATTGTATCCGTTGTAGTGTGTTAAATAAGCACATTTGAAAGTCCTATTCAAGTTCTGATTACTACATGTGAATACTCCACTCAAAGATTGAGTGTCATTCCAACTTCTGAGCTATCCCCACTCAACGTCTGTGCTCCAACGTCTGAGTCCCAGAAATCCCATCTAAGCAAACCTTTTTTGACAGATTCAATCCTGTGCATCCCCGCACCAAAGGATAATCTGTAAAACAAGTATTCCACGGCATTATCTTGAAACTTAAGAGTACTTTGATTGTTTTGTCAACTTGAAAATCACTTATGGGTTTTTCTCAACAATCTCCCCTTTTTTGATGATGACAAAATTATCCACAAAAGTAACAACGATTTGAATAAAAGGATGAGCAACTAGAATCTAGTTACTCTTAGTGTAATCTTGCTAAGAACGAATTATCAATCTGTCCTTTGTTCTTCTAGCAAGAATAAGTTCTGAAGTCAATATTTTAATAATATGAACAGTCTCAGAACTTGCGATAGTGCTTAAGATTTAGAGATTAAGCACAAGTATAGTTTCAAAGTATAAACATGTGATTCTACTTGATTTTCTATAGAACTTAATCACATGCATAACAATCTTGAGCGGCATAGTAAATATGAGCATATTTCTTGTGATATAAACTTGCTATACAATGGCTCAAAACTTGTACATGAGCATATTGCTTGTGATATAACCTTGCTACACAATAGCTCAGAACTTGTATTTCAACACATGTTCAGATTATGACGGTTATAACATGCTCAAGTTAACCTGTTTTGGCAAATATGTTACCAATCGTACAGATTAATAAAATGATCAAAGTAAAGAATTTGTTCACCTATTCGGCTTAAGAAAGAAATTATATTTCTTTTCAGATCTTGTTCCTGATGAACATGTGAACTAGTGTTCTCATATATTCAGTTGTGAAAATCCTGTTTGTATGTGTTCTCACATACTTCTTATAACTGTTGTACCTGAAATAATTTATCATTCACAGAACATTCATAGATGTAAATATATCCATGGAGATAATTATCTCTTTTATGAACTTGTACCTATTGTATGTAACATCAAGTCTTGTAACCTGCTGTCACAGATATCACAGACAGATGTTCTTTCTCCCTTTTTTCTAACTTTTGTATTTTTTCTCCCCCTTTTTGTCATCAGCACAACAGGGCAAATGAATGACCAGTAAGTGTAAGCATAGATACGTAAGCACAAAAGTATATATACTTCCCCTGAATAAAATATTCTTCCAATAAAGCAGAGAGAGAGATAGATATCACAAGAGATAATAAGTACTCCCCCTGAATGATATAGCAGTAAATATTCTTCCACCTCGCTGATCTATATTAATCTGCTTTTGAAGTCCCCTGATTGAGAAATAATGAATGAAAGCTCTCATGTGTGTGCCTTAATCTCCGTATGGTTAATACCCTTGCATACCCGGCCGCTCTCAACTTAGGCGAGCTGAGCTCCAACATTGATAAGTCAAACAAGTGCATTTTGGTTTTATCTCGCTCATGATTGGATGACAGAAAATAATCACGTTTTATCCGCAAATATTTTCCCCTTTTCTGCCTGTTTTTCACCTAAGAGGAAGAGATAGGAAATATGATGGCAGTATCTGATTGAAAATCAATTAGGAACGACATGTCTTTACACTTGACCCGGCTACCCCGGTTAGGTGGCGTTTGCCCTAGTTAAGTGGGATTTTCCCCAGTTGACTGTTTTGATCCACTTCACAATTTTTGCGATTCTCTTTTCAATTTGGGGATATCTGCTGTTTGGAGTTTCCCGTCCCTTTTCATCTTGGTGGGCTTTGCCCCAGTATGCTGTCTTGGTGAGAAGTCGACTTCTTTGTCTGACTTCAAATATCCATCCATGTGGCTTGAGTTGTCGACTAGCTTCGATATTCTTGAAGGACCACTCCTGAGGATCAATAAAACACAATTAGCAAATTTTCAAATTGAAAGAGATTAGGTTGCAGCTAATTCTCTTCCGCATATGGCTCCTTTGATTGCATGCTGTTCCACGTCTTGAAAGATGGCAATAGGAAATACGCCCTGTTCAGCTGACTGTTTTTCTTGATGATTCCCTAGTCGGACAGTCAGGTTAGAATTTAAGGCTGTCGGGGTACCCCCCCTGTGTGGTGAGGATGAGTGTCTTCATCTCTGTCATCATTGCAAACACCTAAGCCAACTGACTCTCCAGGGTGGTCAAGCGCTTTTCTATGCCATCCTGGTCCATTTTAACTTGCGACTGATTCTTCACACAAGTCCTCGAATTTTGATTCTGGAAATTACATGTTCGAATGACAGGAATATGTCAGAAAGGGAAGTAAAGCATAAATCATTTCAATTTTATGCTTTCTTGTGATTAACGAAGATAAGGACTTTTACATAAGCCTTAACCTCATGTGAAAAATTCTTATCGATGTTTTTCAAGAGAAAACATAAAACTAAAAGGAGTGTAATCCATGGTTATCACTTTTGGCAAATCCCCAGAAAATCTGTAGAATTTCCAAAAAGATAAAAATGCAATTTCAATGTGTCCTAAATTCGGTGAGAAATAGGACATCCAAATTGAAATGATTTCCCGAAGGTAATTTGGATATCATGTCTCCTCTTGAATTCAGGAAACATGGACGACTTTAGTTAATTACCAAGGATTACCAATGATGCATGCTATAGACCGGTTCAATTCCATGTCCGGCGCACCATGAAATGAATGTTAGATTCTCGTACTTCGGTTAAACATGCCAAGTGTGAGTTCTAATGAAAATTTCATCTGGTAAGACATGCAATTGAACCTAAAAATCCGAATGGTTGAGAGAAATTCCAGTGTCGCGCTCCAATGTCAAGACACTTAGACAAGAATTAGAAATCGAGGTGCAGAAGATAGATGGGAAACCCACAGGCGAGTGCTCTTTACAGACTCGATGATCTTGATAAAAGAAAAGGGACGACTGGAACGTGGCCCTTAATAACCTAAAGAGATGCCCCAAGTCGGGTCTTTGGGGGACGTCGCTTGATGTCTTCGGTCCGGCTATTTCGGGTCTTCGTTTTCATTAGATGCCCTTTTGATAATGTCCGGCAGGTGTCTCGGATTTGCTGTTATCGCCTGTCCTTCAACTTCCGGTATGGTTACTGGATCATTCCTTGGACAGCTCGAAAAGGGTAAACTCCATTGAATGTTCCGACAGTCCGATGGTGGATGACGCGTTGCTCACACTTGAATAAGTCCGGGATGTGGGACCGACTTGGAGAGATCATCTCTACTCTATCCATACTCTAAAATGGAATTGGACTCAACCCTCGGATTTGATGAATGTAGCATGTTGTGCGAAATAAAAGGCTGCAAGTGAATTTAAATAGAAAAGGCAGGACCTTACCATGAGTGGCGCTTAATGACTTTTTGGTTTTTAGGCATACCAACCATCCATATACATGCGCATGAGACAAGTGAGGCTTGACTTTAAAAATCAAAAGGGTTTGGAACCTAAGGCCAAAGCTCCCATCTTGAGTTCTAGAAAGAGTAGATTCCATTGCACAACTATCGTTGCATTGCGGCTCGATCCATAGTTCAAAATGAGCGGAATGGAAGAGTGGATTACCCCGTGTTTTTCCTCACATAGATTCCATTTTCAATCCCTTCTATTGTTTTCCTATAGGTGGCGCCCGGGGTTTTGCGACGAAATCTTCGGTGAGATTTCTAAATGTATGGATTAAGGTTTTAGCAAGTTAAATTCGTGATGAATTGGAGCTTAAGGTTGAATTGTGGACTGATTTGTGCGGTATAAGGCAGAACCGACTCTGCCCTGTGTATTTGCTCCTTGAACTGAACCTATTGAGGCTTCGTGGAGGTGTCGCCTTGCTATTAATTGATCATTAAGGCACCATAGGATATTAATTGATATGTTATTGAGGTTTTGGTGTGATGGAATCAATATTCGAATGAGCTTTGATGTGAAATTGTTGAATTTCTCTAGGACCGCACGTGTGCTCTTTTGACCGTGAGCTTGCTATTCTAGGAAGGGCTGTTGAGATTAAATTTGCTAGTTCAAACGAAGGGTAAGTGTTCCTTAAACCTTTACTCGAATATTAGGACACTACTGGACCAATTGGTAGGATGAATTGATTAATTGTTGAATTCTGTGAATGGTTGCGTGTAAATTGCCTTGTGATCCCCAGTGATATTAAATGGCCAGAGTGCCCTAGTGATATTAAATGCCCAGAGAGCCCTAGTGATTGCATGGCCAGAGTGTCCTGATGCAAATAATTGGCCAGAGTGTCCTTGAGAAATACATCGCGGCCAGGGAGCCCTTGGCGATGAGTACATGAGGTGTCATTGTGATGACTTATGAATTATGTGTTTATTTATATGCTGAGTGCGTGAAGCTTGATCCAATGAGGTTGAGTATGTTTGACTGCGAATTTTGCTTATGCCAATCACGTTGAGATGTTTGATTTATGAATGACATGTGCCATCTCATTGATGATTTTCTGAATATTGTATCTACTTGTTGAGATGTAAATCTCACCCCATAGTGGGATGTGTTTTTTAGACCCCAAGCCTTGAGGTATGTGGCCACTACGCATGGGCGATCCAAAAGATATGACCGCCACTTTTGATGAATTTCTTGACGGTAAGGGAGTAGTGTACATTAGGAAATGCACCACAGTCTGGGTTGATAGGTTTGGAGGAAAGAGTTTGGAGCCTCACCACTATGAGGCATGGTATCGTCGCATTGGGGATAGTAGCACCTTTGGTCCAATGAACCCTGTCGATGTTCCTTTGAGGGTAGTGCCGCCTTGGTGTCATCCAGCCCGTATTGAATCTGATGTCAAAAACTCAGTGGTAGGTTCGAGGAACATCCCTGAGAAGTCCAAGTCCCTTTCGACCGTGGAGTACTTGGAAGTGATCGAGATATCTGCCGACGAGGAGGACAACCTAGAGGAGGACACTGAGAAGGTGCGATCTAAGACATTTTCTGATTATGTACCAGACGAAGATGAAGCTGAAGTTAATGATAACAAGTCGAGTAGCTCCTCAGAGTAGTATGGTTGTAGTGGGTAAGACTTTTGGGAATAGGAGCGATTTTGATGTTAAGTTTGGTAAGGCGAAGGAGTAACCTTTTTATGTTAGCCTTAGTTCCTTAACCGATCGTGGTGTGCAGTTTCCTTATGTCTTTTTTTTCCTACCATTAGATGTATCAAGATGTTGAACTCATGTATATAAATGCTTATATGTTAGTTTAAATCCACCATGTATTAAATGTCTAGGTTGTTGTTTTCCTTTCGCATGCGTATTTCATATCATTCTTAGGCCGTTCGATGGTTCCTGGGTTTTGTAATATATTGGCCTGGTGGATGCGACGAGTGTGCAAAGGAGCGCAGGATGTGACACAAACTTAACATTCTTTCTTGTGAGCCTTGTTAAATAAGCGGCGATACTTGAGAATTTTTCAACAAATCTTCTATAATACCCTGCCAGGCCAAGAAAACTACTAATCTCTGTAACCATTGTAGGCCTTGGCCAATTTACCACCGCTTCTATTTTGGTTGGGTCTACTGAGATACCTTCGCTCGATACTATATGACCCAAGAATGCTACTTGGTCTAGCCAAAATTCACACTTGTTGAATTTGGCGAAGAGCTTATTTTCTCGAAGTGTTTGCAACATCCTTCATAAACGTTGCACGTACTCCTCTTTACTCTTCGAGTATACCAATATGTCATCAATAAAAACGATGACGAATTAATCCAAAAACGGCTTGAACACTCGATTCATCAATTCCATAAATGTTGCGGTTGCGTTCGTCAATCCAAATGGCATTACTATGAATTCGTAATGCCCATTTCAAGTCCTAAAAGCCGTCTTTAGAATGTCCTCTTTCCTAATTCTTAGTTGATGGTATCCCGACCTTAAATCTATCTTAGAGAGCACCGATGCACCTTGAAGTTGATCGAATAAATTATCGATCCTCGTCAATGGATACTTATTCCTAACTGTTACATGGTTCAATTGCCAATAATCTATGATGACGACTACAATGGAAGCGATTGACTGCAGTCCCTGAGCCCAGTTTGTAGCAAGCCACTCCGCTTGGGGAGTACGGTCGCAAGACCGAAACTCAAAGGAATTGACGGGGGCCTACACAAGAATGTTCAGCTAAGGGAGTTGGGAATAAGGGATAAAAGGAATCTCTATCTAGCAGACAAGTTTGAAGGGGGCAAAGACCCATCCTTTTTCTTTACGAACAAGATTGGTGCTCTCCAAGGCGAGGTAATTAGTCGAATAATTCATTTATCAAGCAGTTCTTGTAACCGTACCTTTAACTGCTTTAATTTTGATTAAGCTATATCCTATAGGGAGCTCTAGAAATCGACTTCGTACCCCAGACTAACTAAATCGTAAATTCGATTTCCCTTTCCAGAGATAATCCTAGTAAATCCTTCGGAAAGATATCGTGAAATTCCTTAACCACTGGTATATCTTCTAACTTAGGTTCTTCTTGCCACTTATCCTCTACAGTCACTAAATATCCTTGACCTCCCTCACTAAGCAATTCAGCTGCTTCTATCGCCGAAATCATCAGGTTCGAAAAAATTCCTCCATTTCCAACAAACTCATAGCCGGATGATCCATGCGGTTTAAGATAAATTATCCTTTGATAACAATCCATATTGGCTCGCGGTTGACGAAGCCAATCCATTCTTATTATGACATCAAAGTCATGCATATCCAGAACTACTATATTTATCCTTCCCTCATATCCTCCTATGTCAATTTTACATGCCTCACGTGACAATGAGGCTATCCTTTCTTTTCTAAGAGGTGTGGACACACTTAAAGACACCTCTATTGGCTTAACTTCTATTCCAAATAGATTCACAAAACGCCTAGCTATAAAAGAATGCATAACTCCACTATCAAATAATGCATACGCTAGGCAACCATTAATAAGAACCGTACTTGTAATGACGGTCATAAAATTTTATGCTTCCTCTTGTCTCACCATGAAGATTCTGTTGTGGTCAGCGTTATTACCTATAGGGGGTGAATAGGTGATTATAGTGCAATTTGAAAATTTTTTGCGGAATATCAATTGCACCGACGTTTATATAACATCTCAAATAATGTCAAAACAGTGTATCAATATAAACAATTCACTTGCAATTCTACTATCATAGATTATATAATATGATCAGAGTAGGGATAAGAAAACTGGACATAGAGTTTATAGTGGTTCGGCTTTGGTTAAGCCTACGCCTACTTCTTCGGTTATCAGCCAATCGGCTGGATTTCACTAGTAAACTGCTCGAGAGGTTACAGCTTAGTGATCTCCTTGACACGCAAGATACCCCACCTAGCGTTCAACACTCTTGTGTACACCTCATCACAATTACAATGGATGAATCAAGAAGTGTATTTGAAATGAAGTACTCTCGATCTAAGAATTAGAAAGACTTTTTCCCTCTTAACACCGACCTATTTTCCTTCGACCTTAAGATGTCTTTTATACTCTTCCGCCTCCAATCTAACCGTTGCAAGGCTTCCAGAAGAGATCTCTCCAAAACTTCCCATTTGGACAAGACAGATACCAAAAGAAGATCTCATAGCCGTTGGAGATCGTCAAAGGAAAATTTTCCTCGTTCGGATCAAATTACCCATACAATTATGATCCTGGGTTTCCGTAGATGATTTTGTTCACTTGGAAAGTCACATGTGTGTCTCCTTGATTTCGCATCCTTGATTGATCTCTATCCCCGAGAATCCTCAAGATTGATCCAACTCGATTGTATCCGTTGTAGTGTGTTAAATAAGCACATTTGAAAGTCCTATTCAAGTTCTGATTACTACATGTGAATACTCCACTCAAAGATTGAGTGTCATTCCAACTTCTGAGCTATCCCCACTCAACGTCTGTGCTCCAACGTCTGAGTCCCAGAAATCCCATCTAAGCAAACCTTTTTTGACAGATTCAATCCTGTGCATCCCCGCACCAAAGGATAATCTGTAAAACAAGTATTCCACGGCATTATCTTGAAACTTAAGAGTACTTTGATTGTTTTGTCAACTTGAAAATCACTTATGGGTTTTTCTCAACAATCTCCCCTTTTTTGATGATGACAAAATTATCCACAAAAGTAACAACGATTTGAATAAAAGGATGAGCAACTAGAATCTAGTTACTCTTAGTGTAATCTTGCTAAGAACGAATTATCAATCTGTCCTTTGTTCTTCTAGCAAGAATAAGTTCTGAAGTCAATATTTTAATAATATGAACAGTCTCAGAACTTGCGATAGTGCTTAAGATTTAGAGATTAAGCACAAGTATAGTTTCAAAGTATAAACATGTGATTCTACTTGATTTTCTATAGAACTTAATCACATGCATAACAATCTTGAGCGGCATAGTAAATATGAGCATATTTCTTGTGATATAAACTTGCTATACAATGGCTCAAAACTTGTACATGAGCATATTGCTTGTGATATAACCTTGCTACACAATAGCTCAGAACTTGTATTTCAACACATGTTCAGATTATGACGGTTATAACATGCTCAAGTTAACCTGTTTTGGCAAATATGTTACCAATCGTACAGATTAATAAAATGATCAAAGTAAAGAACTTGTTCACCTATTCGGCTTAAGAAAGAAATTATATTTCTTTTCAGATCTTGTTCCTGATGAACATGTGAACTAGTGTTCTCATATATTCAGTTGTGAAAATCCTGTTTGTATGTGTTCTCACATACTTCTTATAACTGTTGTACCTGAAATAATTTATCATTCACAGAACATTCATAGATGTAAATATATCCATGGAGATAATTATCTCTTTTGTGAACTTGTACCTATTGTATGTAACATCAAGTCTTGTAACCTGCTGTCACAGATATCACAGACAGATGTTCTTTCTCCCTTTTTTCTAACTTTTGTATTTTTTCTCCCCCTTTTTGTCATCAGCACAAAAGGGCAAATGAATGACCAGTAAGTGTAAGCATAGATACGTAAGCACAAAAGTATATATACTTCCCCTGAATAAAATATTCTTCCAATAAAGCAGAGAGAGAGATAGATATCACAAGAGATAATAAGTACTCCCCCTGAATGATATAGCAGTAAATATTCTTCCACCTCGCTGATCTATATTAATCTGCTTTTGAAGTCCCCTGATTGAGAAATAATGAATGAAAGCTCTCATGTGTGTGCCTTAATCTCCGTATGGTTAATACCCTTGCATACCCGGCCGCTCTCAACTTAGGCGAGCTGAGCTCCAACATTGATAAGTCAAACAAGTGCATTTTGGTTTTATCTCGCTCATGATTGGATGATAGAAAATAATCACGTTTTATCCGCAAATATTTTCCCCTTTTCTGCCTGTTTTTCACCTAAGAGGAAGATATAGGAAATATGATGGCAGTATCTGATTGAAAATCAATTAGGAACGACATGTCTTTACACTTGACCCGGCTACCCCGGTTAGGTGGCGTTTGCCCTAGTTAAGTGGGATTTTCCCCAGTTGACTGTTTTGATCCACTTCACAATTTTTGCGATTCTCTTTTCAATTTGGGGATATCTGCTGTTTGGAGTTTCCCGTCCCTTTTCATCTTGGTGGGCTTTGCCCCAGTATGCTGTCTTGGTGAGAAGTCGACTTCTTTGTCTGACTTCAAATATCCATCCATGTGGCTTGAGTTGTCGACTAGCTTCGATATTCTTGAAGGACCACTCCTGAGGATCAATAAAACACAATTAGCAAATTTTCAAATTGAAAGAGATTAGGTTGCAGCTAATTCTCTTCCGCATGTGGCTCCTTTGATTGCATGCTGTTCCACGTCTTGAAAGATGGCAATAGGAAATACGCCCTGTTCAGCTGACTGTTTTTCTTGATGATTCCCTAGTCGGACAGTCAGGTTAGAATTTAAGGCTGTCGGGGTACCCCCCCTGTGTGGTGAGGATGAGTGTCTTCATCTCTGTCATCATTGCAAACACCTAAGCCAACTGACTCTCCAGGGTGGTCAAGCGCTTTTCTATGCCATCCTGGTCCATTTTAACTTGCGACTGATTCTTCACACAAGTCCTCGAATTTTGATTCTGGAAATTACATGTTCGAATGACAGGAATATGTCAGAAAGGGAAGTAAAGCATAAATCATTTCAATTTTATGCTTTCTTGTGATTAACGAAGATAAGGACTTTTACATAAGCCTTAACCTCATGTGAAAAATTCTTATCGATGTTTTTCAAGAGAAAACATAAAACTAAAAGGAGTGTAATCCATGGTTATCACTTTTGGCAAATCCCCAGAAAATCTGTAGAATTTCCAAAAAGATAAAAATGCAATTCCAATGTGTCCTAAATTCGGTGAGAAATAGGACATCCAAATTGAAATGATTTCTCGAAGGTAATTTGGATATCATGTCTCCTCTTGAATTCAGGAAACATGGACGACTTTAGTTAATTACCAAGGATTACCAATGATGCATGCTATAGACCGGTTCAATTCCATGTCCGGCGCACCATGAAATGAATGTTAGATTCTCGTACTTCGGTTAAACATGCCAAGTGTGAGTTCTAATGAAAATTTCATCTGGTAAGACATGCAATTGAACCTAAAAATCCGAATGGTTGAGAGAAATTCCAGTGTCGCGCTCCAATGTCAAGACACTTAGACAAGAATTAGAAATCGAGGTGCAGAAGATAGATGGGAAACCCACAGGCGAGTGCTCTTTACAGACTCGATGATCTTGATAAAAGAAAAGGGACGACTGGAACGTGGCCCTTAATAACCTAAAGAGATGCCCCAAGTCGGGTCTTTGGGGGACGTCGCTTGATGTCTTCGGTCCGGCTATTTCGGGTCTTCGTTTTCATTAGATGCCCTTTTGATAATGTCCGGCAGGTGTCTCGGATTTGCTGTTATCGCCTGTCCTTCAACTTCCGGTATGGTTACTGGATCATTCCTTGGACAGCTCGAAAAGGGTAAACTCCATTGAATGTTCCGACAGTCCGATGGTGGATGACGCGTTGCTCACACTTGAATAAGTCCGGGATGTGGGACCGACTTGGAGAGATCATCTCTACTCTATCCATACTCTAAAATGGAATTGGACTCAACCCTCGGATTTGATGAATGTAGCATCTGAAAGATTATTATATTTTATTTCCAGGGACATATTATAAGCTCAATTTGGCTCAGTAATTCGTCCTGTAGGTCGGTTTGAAGGAGCAAAGGTCAGGCTGGTCGAAATCTGACTCGGTTTGGGAAAGAGTCTTCGTTCGTCCACTTCCAGGGCTCGATTGCTTCCAAAATTTTGGTGAGATCCTCTTGACTTATAGTTTAAGATCTGAGCATGTTATTTTTTAGAATTAGATGCAGTTAGAATGCATTTTGAAGTTGGTTTTGTGTGATATTCCAAAGTCAGTTTCTGTACCGTTCTGTTCGTGAGAAACAAAGGCTGGTCGAAGGGCTTTGGGGCATCGTCTTGCTATGGATTGCTTGGTAAGACCTCTATTGATGTTGTATGATATGTTGGCAAGGAGATCTTGTAAAGAATTGGAGTTTAGAAGTGTTTGAAGGGCTGATTTGAAGTGAAACCCGAGAGCCGTGTAAATCTGACCCTAGCGCGCACTAATTTTGAAATGGCTCGTTCTAGGTCATCCGGTGTCCAAATTGAGCTTTGTTTTCGCTCATACGTCCATATGACATTGAAGGATAAGGCTATGAAAGTAGATTTCTCAAAAGTTCAACAGATCAATACCAGTTTATTCGGGACTGAATCTGGTCGTGGAAGGCCAAGAATGAACAGCTGGGTACCGCGACGTTGCGTTGATCGTTTTATGGAATTGCTTGGCTTAGGCTTGAGGTAAGTTATTCCTAAACCTTTATTAGGATGTTAGGTTCGTAAAGGACGAAACTTTGAGTTGGAATGAAATGTGTTATGGACTGATTTTATGAGAGGCGCTAGGAAACCCAAATCTGTCCTGTTTTGGCAAGTTGTGCTTGATTGAATCGTGGCATGAGGAACTATGAAATCAATGTGATTTTGAAGAGTCCTAATCTGGTAGTGGAATGTGGTTGAACTTCTTGGCTTGTTTTATAAAAATTCCCATTTTAATTGAGTGTAATGAGGGGCATGGATGACTAATCAAGTCTCTAATGGAGATTTTGAAACCGTGATTGATGTCAAGCTTGAGTTTTGTGAAAATGGCTGAATGATGCTTGTTTTGTCAATGGGAATTTCATAACGTGGAACGTGTTTTGTCCAGTGAGGGACGTTTGAAATGAATGCCTCGAGTAGGCGATGAACTGCTTGATTTCATGACTTGTTATTGAATGAAGTATTTTGACGCGTGAATTATTTTCTTTGGAGGAAAATTTGAGACTGCTTTATAATTGAAAATTTTATGAATAAAGGGCGTGTGGGATCGCCGAGGAAATCATAAGTGCACTGGCATGTGGGATCGCCAATGGCGTGTGGAATTGCCAAGGAATTTATAATTTGGCCAACGTATTGGGAGGGAGTTACTCCCATTTGACCTGACGAGGTCGTGCGGCTAGAGCGTCCCATACTGACGCTATTCATCTCGATTTAAAATGGGCGACGAGAGTCGTATGGTGACTGGATCATCTCTAGGTCTGGACGCGAGAGTCTCATATGTACCGATGGGTCATATGGAGACCGAATCATCTTGCAGCCCCAAAGTGGAAAGTGGGCGGCCCAAGATAGGTGGAAATGGAAAGACTTGTTTTCTGAGAAATTCAAAGAATGGGTTTTGAGAAATCGAAAATGCCTCATGATTTGAATAATTTGCCTCAAGAATGAAAGTTGTCTTGCGAGTTTTAAGTCTGCCTCATGTGATAAAAATGGCCTTGGAAGGGCGTGATAGAAAATGATATATTTTTTGGAAATTCAAGAAATGGCATTCGAAATATCCTCATTTTTGAGATGGCGTCGAATGTTTGCTTTTGATTGAAAACCTTGCCATTGTATGAAGCTTAGAGTTATCATGATTTTTCTTGACTGAGTCAAGCTGTATTGAAAGTACTGAAATGCCATGTTTTGGAAAGTACCCCGTTTTACCATGCCAAAGTTTTTACTTCCAAAATACCTTATTTTCCAAAACGTCTGGAGGTATTGATAGCCTAGTTTAGGGTTAGGTTTAGCTTTCTGAGATTTATATCTCACCCTGTCGTGGGATATCATTTTCAGGTCTTAGACGATGGAGACCCGAGCTTGCCATGGACTAGCATTGGAAGAAACTTTTGGAGGATGTGAAGATTTTTGTTGATTGAGACCTTAGAGACTGTATATTATTTGTAATTAGAATTGTACCTGACTTTGAATTTAATGAGAAGTGTATCCCTTTCTTTTGTCCTAAGTCATCTTGAAAAGTTATTTTTATGGAGTTGTCCTCGCTTTCGCATGCATGTTTCATATAGACTTTTAAGCATTGGTTGTTGGTTCCTATGAGATCATTAAAGGTAACGGCGAAGGTGGGATGCTCGCGTTGTCGCCGGGTTCGGGGCGTGACATCCATGTTTAAGTGGTATCAGAGCAAGGTCAGCTCGATCGAACTTGATTGAGACTTGGATTGATAAGGAGTGATGACTTGAGGACTATTAGATAGTGAGACCTTTAGGATTAAGCATTGATCACTGAATCTTGAGGATTATAGGCTTGAACTTGTGTACACTTTAATGGTTCTAGTGCTGATTTAGTTGATGATCTTGGGTGATGCTATGATAGAGGCTCACAAGGAAATAAGAAGAAATTGAGGAGCGATAAGCATGGATTTGAGGTTGTGGATGTGTTTGAGGTTAATAGAGAATTGCTTATGAGTAAAGGGTCAATTGGATTATGAGATCGTGATTGTGGCCTTGAGGTATATTGTTGAACATAGGCAATTGATCTGTGAGATGGTCATTTGTGGAACTAGAAATCTTCTGTTGATAAGAATTGATCTAGAAGTGAATGTGATATGACGTGTAGTGAGGACGATCATTCAGTTCATGCGCTTGTAGCATTAAAATGAAAGTTGAGGAAGGTGAATGCATGAGCTTATGATTATTAGGCTTGATAAACCGTCGCTTGGTATGAGACGAGCTGATGGGATACCTACAAATCGTAATGAAGCATATTATGGGACGTGTGGAATAGGACTCTCTTCGTAGATGTATGTCTTGGGACAACCTGCAATGACCAGGTCTGACGAGGGCGGGGAGAGTACGCCGGGACAAAGAGGTTCGGACAAGGAGCGGCTCCTGGCAGGCTTCTAAGATAGCAAGGAGGCAGGAATGACCCAAGTCATAAATTGAAAGAGAGAGTCTAGGTATCAGGTTGAGTCTGATTTTGGTTAAGAGATGCATTGCACTAAAGTGATCCTCAAGGTGAATTTTAAAACTGCATGGCATTTGTCATAGCGCATGTGATTGGCATAGTTAGGAGCTTCGTACATGGCAGTGTGTGTTGTTTGAAAAAGAAAATTGACACTTGTGTTTGGCCTGTATAGCGAGTCTTGGCATTGAATGTCGTTGGGTGATGTCTTTTAAATGTGAGAAAGCCTGCTGAGTTATTGCTAAGTCGCAGATATGTCTGAACTTAAGGTGTGAACGTTTGACGCATTAAATTGTGCCTCGAGAGTTTACCTGATATTGGCCTACTTGAGTTTTGGCCTTTGCCTAAGTAATTGGCGATTGATTGAGGATTTGCCTAAAACCACTGGGTGGTTGATTGCTTGTGATAGCTATGATGTTGAGCAGCCTGAGATTGCTAGACTTGAGGAGATGACTTAAGTCTTTAATTCCTGAAGGGAATTGTAATAACTCGAGTGACATGAGAATCTAATGAGGTTAAACGACCAGAGTATGTACAAGAGGAGTATTAGCTTGAGTATGGAAGATATGAAAGGACTCGTGAGAACTGAATAAAGATGAACAACTGGAATATGAGCGCTGGAAGGGCATTTGGCTCAAGTTCGAAAACTGCGTGAGACCCAAGAGTTGTAGGGGTCGTGAGGACTTTAAATGGAAATGAGAAACATTGATGGGTAGGTATGCTCGAGGAGGAGCTGCCATTGTGCCTAAGTCACAGTGGTGACAGATATTAGTGCTGATGAGTTAAGTGATGAAAGTCATGAGAAAGGTGACTATAAGTTACTTATTTCTAAATTGAAGGAGTGGGAAGAACCGCGAGGGTTTTGAATAGCTGGTGAGATGGACTACGTGGTTGAGGTCAACTAAGGTTTGATGGAGAAAATGAATTTGAAACTGCCTCCCTCCTGATTGAGGGTTTCATGAGAAAACCTTAGAGGTTTTGAGTGTATTGAAGAAAGAAAGTGACCTTGGCAATTATTAGCCTTAAGAGGCTATTGATGATAGGTGAAATGTCACCAAAGGAAGAGTTTTACTTGAACGCACGACATCTGTCTAGTTCGCCTTTGTTAAGTTGTTTAATGGAAGTACTTTCTTGGGATTGCTTAAGAGCAAAAGTTGTTTGAATCCTAGTAGTCCTATAAGGATCTGAAGATGATCGACCAATAGGAGACAGAGTTCTCAATGTCGTCTAAGTGTATTAAGGGTAGTTAATGACCCTTTAAGTAAGACGTGAGGTCTCCGAGTGGATTAAAATTTGAAAGCCTTATGGCTAGTTATTATTCCTGATTTTGAGGAATGATAATGGGACTCAGTAAGAGAAGTGAATGATCGGAAGACATGTGAATAAGAGAACTATTGCTCATGGATTACGAGCAAAGAAATGTTCATTGCGGAACATGAGACGTGCCCGTAAAGATGGCTATTACCTTGTCGTAAGGCTTATGGTGGTTGATCTCTTGTCGTTATGAGGAATATAAAAGAGACTGACGTGTCAATTTGTCGGACCCTTTGATTTTATGAGGTCGATTGAGGTTGAGTCAGAATCCCAAGAAATGACATTTTGAGTGGTCACCCCTAATGAGTAGGGTGTCATTCTTAAACGGCGATTAGACCATGAGATGGTCGTTGATGGAAAGGAAAGTGATTGGACTTGGTAGTTCGAGTCGTTTGTAATTTTAATGAATGGATGAGCAATCAAAAAGGCTACTTGGTTTATAGCCACAAGATGATCGATTTAATCAACTTGAATATCCTAGGTGTAGAATTGTGGAAACCTAGGAGGAACTTCGATCCTTTTGGACCTTGTCACTTGAGGTGACTGAATTATTGGGGAAAAGAATGCCGAGTATCATAACCTCTGAATCCTGGAGTAAAGGCATTGTTGTGGTATGGACGTCTTATGGAACGAGAAGGATAAGGTGGACTTGAGGAGAGGGAATGCCACTGAAGTGTAAAGTTTTCTTCATAGGGTAAAAGACCCTAGCGTGGAAAGAGGAAGAAATCTTACTTGATGTGGTGTTAAGATTAAGCGTCTGGACTAAGAAAGGAAGACGCATTGGCTGGTAACGGAACCCAGCGATTAAAATGCTAATGCATCCCGAAGGGAATGTGATAAAGATGAAGAAATTGCTACATGGTCAAGTTGGGGATCCATGGGAATAGGAAGTCGAGTTACAGATCCTCACATGTGTGATACAAAGAGAAAATTGAGACAAGACGACATCTGGTGATGAAAGGTATGAAAAGCCTTTAGGAATTATTCTACGGACCCTGAGAAAACGCTCGACATTGATGTATCTAGCAATATCTCCTAGAGGGGGGTGAATAGGAGATTCTGATCACAATTGAAATTTCTTGCGGAATGAGTAAAGTTCAGTGTACGATTAGGAACAAAAACAGTATAACGGTGTGCAGAAAATCTAAACACAAAGATAAGAGTTTAGAGAAGAGAATATTGCACACGAAATTTATAGTGGTTCGGCTTAGATCAAGCCTACGTCCACTCTCCCACGATGACAGCCGATCGGCTGGATTTCACTATGAAGAATCAAGAAGATTACAATCACTCAAGTGTTTTGTTTCCTTCTCACACAGATTTTCACAGTGAAGGATTTGAATACTCAGAATACTCTCTCAGATGAAACTCAAGTTATTCTTGCACTTTGGATTGATGTTCACTCTCTTATCCTCTGGTCGAACATTATTCTTCTTTTATACTCCCCTGCCTCCGAACTAGCCGTTGGATTCCAGCCAAGGGATCGCTCTTCAATCCTTGATTGGACGTCATCAATCGTGATTGAACGAGACTGTATCTTCAGAAGATATGTAGACCGTTGGGTAAGATATTGAACCCTTCTGATTCAGTCGCCCATACAACTGAATCTCCAGCTTCCATAAGTGTGATAAGTTTGAGTTGTTTCCCTAGGATATTTTCCTTAGAAGATGATATCCTATTATAGAAAGTCCCTTGATTGACAAGAGGGGATATCAGGATAATTGAATATCACTTGCCTTGATCGGAAACCTGCCATACGTGGGTCTTCGTGTTTTGTAAAATGCAGGAACTGATCTTTCTTCAGATTCGTCTATGAGAAGTTTGATCAGTTGGCATGGAATGGTAATACGGAGATTTGATGTGATCCATCCGTCACTGTTTGGATCGTCAAGGGCACTTCCATCTGACTCTACGACAGAAGCACTTCCATCTGACCCTTCGTCAGAAACACTTCCATCTGACCCTTCGTCAGAAGCACTTCTATCTGACCCTTCGTCAGTGCGACAGAATTGTAATCGCTCAATCTGCTGCTTACACATTCTTCCTGCATCACATTACATTAAACAATATCTTTTGAAGGTTTTGTCAGAATCAAAATATAGGAGTATTTCCACAACAATCTCCCCCTTTTTGATGGTGACAAAAACTTCTCCAGTTTCAAATTTAAAGGAAAATTAAACCAGTGATAATTTAATAAAAGTGAGTAGCCATCATATTTGCTCCTGCAGGTAATCATCATTAGAGAGAAATATAATGAAAGTGTGCTCATAGGAGAGCATGATCATAGTAAGATTATCCTGCAATAATCCTGCACGAATTGTCCTGCAAAACGGTAGATTAGGTTTTCTCCTCCTTTCCTCTAAATTGAGATACTCTAATTTGAGATATGATATGATTAGAGAAATATGGTTAGAGATAATCTATTTAGACTGCATAAAAATAATCTCAACTTCTCCCCTTTTTTTGTCAACATCGAAAAAGTTCTTGAAATGATAATGCGTTTATGGAGAGGAAAAGAAAAAGTTTTTAAGAAGAGGGATCATCTTCAGGCTCAACATCAGTCTCCCCTCGGGAAGGTCCTGCAAAACTGCTTCTCAGCATCTGAGCATTGTCTCTGACAGCTTGAGGAGAGGGCATGTGTGAAACTGTTCTGACCGTTCTGACCAATGTGTATGTAGGCAGGTTGGCTATCTCATCACGAAACGTTTTCCCATAGACATCAATGGATTTTTCTAGCCTAGTCACCTGACTAGTCAGACCCTGCAGCTGCCTATCTGTCTTCTGTTCAAAAGCCTGCAGTTGCTGAACAAATCTTGTTTCCATTGCAGCCATTGTCTGAATGACAGTATTTTGAAGATTGTCAAAATGCGCTTGAAGGTCCATATGTGGGTTTGGAGGTGTAGGTTCTGAAGTCTCCCCCTCAGTTTGAGCCTTAGTGAAGGCTTGAGAAGCTAGGACTTCAGTGAGAAAGACATCTGATGTGACAGGCTGAGGCTCTTTCTCCCCCTGAAGTATAGCTCTTTTTCCTTTTTCCTTTGATGGTGGCACGGAGACTATTTCTTCATCAATGTCCATTGGAATGGACTGTGCACTGGACAATTGATCTTCTCGTGCTATTGTTGAGGCCAGACTTGTAGCACCTTTCTGAATAGTGTGTCTGGTGGAGGAGACAGAGTAGGCGTCAAAGTCATCTTGTTCGTTCTCCTGTGCATGTGACGCCAATGTTACTAGAACTTGAGCTAGCAATTCCTCATGATCACAGTTGACGATTTGGATGTCATACTCTGTGTCATCTGCAAATCGTGCAGCTTGCTCCTCATTCCACATTGTAAGGAATTCTGCCTCAGTCAGATCACAGGGATACACAACTTTTTCTTGTTGTTGTAGTCCTGTGTCATCTACTTCGTCCTCGACATTCTGATTTTCGGACTGACCAGCTGCATCTGATCCTTCTCGAGATGGGGTAGCCTCAGAATCATATTCCCATGTTTCTTCCTTACTTGCGTCTGAGTCCGTACGAGCAGGACTTTCTGTTTGTTGACCCTTAACTGCCATGACTTTTCTCTTCTTGGGAGATCTCTGCCGTGACTCTTCCTCAAAGTCTACAATGACTGGTTCATTGTTCTTCGTTCTCCATCCAGCAGGAGTCATCTTGAATCCCATCTTTGTTACCATAGTCTCTCCAGCAGTCATTAAAGGAATTTCTTGCTCGACAAAGGCACCTAGGCTATCAATCTTGAAATGATTGATTATTTTGAAGATCAACGCCGCATAAGGAAGTTGCCCCTTTGGCTTGAGAGCTGATCTGTACATATGCAGTAGAACAGTGTGAGCAAAAGAAATCCTTTGTCCTGTCAAGATTCCCCATAACAGCTTTGCCTCGTACTTTGAGATATCTGTCTTTGATGCTGCCTTGGGTCTGAGACATTCAATGATCACTTTGTGCATCATGATATGTTTCAGGGGAAAGTCTGTGTAGGCAATGTGTGACTTTGATTCCCTTGAGAAACTCGATTTGCCAGTCAGGAAGCAAAAAGCTTCACTTGCAGTGATATCTAAGGGTTTGAAATCTCCCTTTCTGGTTCCCATGATTGAAGCCAATTCATCAACAGTTAGAAAATACTGCTTTCTTTTGATTGTGAAAGCCAAAGAGTTGAAGTTGACAAACTGAAGATTTGAATAGAAGTAAGCTACCATATCAGGAAAAGTGTAGCCTCTCCTAGTTATAAACTGATCTAGCTTCATCTTTTCTAGATGCTTCCTCAGATTGATGCCATTGCTGTCAAAGTACTTTAACTCAAATACCCTTTGAGGTATAACACCTCTCTGTTTCATTGCTTCAAACCGTTCTTTGTGAGCCTGATTCTGGAACAATGGATCAGTAAAGCTTTTATCCAAATTAAAGCCTATATTTTTCACAAATTCATTGAACAGAATGTCATCATCATCTTCCACCTTCGCCTTCGTACCGCCAGGTCTAATTGGGGATCGTCTACGTTTCGAACTTGTCTCTGCCACTTTCTCCTTTCCTTTGCTAGACACAGACGTAGGTTTTTCTACAGCAAGTGGTTCAACGATTTTTCCAGGCAGACTGAGAAACTCCAAAAGGTCGCTCTCACTATCAAAGTGATGAGTTTTCAGCAGTTTTCTAAGTTCGTTTCCAAAATCTCCAGCGTCCTTGATTCTATCATACATTGGCTTAATAGAATGGACCATAGATTCCTTTATTTCAAAAGCAGACAGAGATAGACCTTTTGTCAGGCGGAGTGCTTCTCGTTGTTCGTTGATTTGGGTATCTGTGAATTCCGCGCTGCTTGCAGTTGATGCGGAGAACTTCCTCTTGGTCTGAGGCGTCTTCTTCGAGTCAGAGACTGGTTTTGGAGCCATTGATGCGTAGAAAGTTTGAAACTTTGAGTGAAAGAGTGTTGCTTTGAGGAGGAAATCGAGAGCGAGAGGTTTTCAACACGGTTTTAGGGTTTTGATTTGAGAGAATTTTGAAAGTAAGAGAACAGAGGTGACGGTTCAGCGTTTTTTTATAAAAGAGGCGGTTATTTTTGGAAACAAAAAAGAGAATTTTGATTTAAAAAGGAATTCTTAAAAAAAGAATATTCACGGTCAATCAGATATTAAGCAATATCTATTCATATGAGTAACTTACCTAAAAGATAACTTTTAGAGATAACTGACCGTTTGATTTAAGAAAAGTGTGAATTTTCTCTTACGCGCCTTTTTGGCGTCCCTTCTGATGCTCCTTCTGATGCTTCTTCTGACGCTCCTTCTGATGCTTCTTCTGACTCTTCTTCTAATTCTCCTTCTGACTCTCCTTCTGACTCTCCTTCTGACGCTCCTTCTGACTCTCCTTCTGACGCTCTTTCTGACTCTCCTTCTGACGCTCCTTCTGACTCTTCTTCTGACGCTCCTTCTGACTCTCTTTCTGATGCTCTTTCTGACTTTCCTTCTGACTCTCCTTCTGACGTACCATGTTCTAAGGTATACTTAAGAAGGAAGGTTAATAATAGATAATTCATTTCTGATGAAATTGAAACTCTGTTTATCAAGTGGTTTAGTAAAAATATCTGCAAGTTGATTTTTCGTGTCAATGTATGAAATGTTAACATCATGGTTTTGAACATGATCACGTATGAAGTGATGCTTGATCTCAATATGCTTTGTTCTTGAGTGAAGTACAGGATTCTTTGTGAGATTTATGGCACTTGTGTTGTCACATAGGATTTCCACAGTTGATTCTTCAACACCATAGTCCTTGAGCTGCTGTTTTAGCCAAAGTATTTGAGTGCAGCAGCTTCCAAGAGATACGTATTCTGCTTCAGCTGTACTGAGTGCCGCTGTATTTTGCTTCTTTGAGTACCATGAGACAAGCATGTTTCCCATGAGTTGACAGGTTCCTGATGTACTTTTTCTATCAATTTTGCAACTTGCAAGATCTGCATCTGAATAACCTTTTAGTGTAAAATCAGAAGATTTAGAATACCACAAACCATAGTTGGGATAAGTCCCTATGTATTTGATTATTCTCTTGACTGCTGATAGGTGTGATTCTCTTGGACTTGACTGAAATCTTGCACATAAGCAAACACTATATAGTATGTCGGGTCTTGAAGCTGTGAGATAGAGTAATGATCCGATCATGCTTCGATATAGTTTGGGATTGACTTTTTTTCCATCCTCATTCTTATCTAATTTGGAAGAGTGAGACATAGGAGTTTCTGTCTTCTTGCCATTTTCCATACCAAACTTCTTCACTATTTCCAATGCATACTTCTCTTAAAATATGAAGGTTCCTTTTTGGAAGAAAGAACCGTAATTCTCCCATCATACTCATCTCAAATTCATCCTGCATTGTTTTAGAGAATTTCTTGCAGAGAAGTTCATTAGAGGAGCCGAATATAATATCATCAACATATATTTGAACTAAAAGGATATCTTTACCTTTTCTTTGAATAAAAAGAGTGGTGTCTTGTCGCGACCCATCCGAAAGCGGACGCGGCTAATGGAATACCGATCGCGGGCTTTGGATCGGCGCGGGCCCTCCCAGGCCCATACCAAATCGCGGCGGGAGTATTTTTGAGGAATTCGACGATAAGAGTCGATCGCTTTTGACCTTAGTGTGGTCGGGGTGGCATGTGCAACTTGTGCATGCATTTGGAGTCGCCACAGGTCTTTCTTGGAGGGTAGACCGGAAACCTTACTGACCGATTGGGAGAGATCGATCAGTTCTGCGGAACCAGAGATTTTGGGTTCGGGGACTTGGTTACGCTGGTGTTATTACCAACGCCCTTTCGGTACCTAACGCGAGTGATTTTCCTAGCTAAGAGTTCATGCAGGTGTAATTTTGGGTGAGGTAGACTTGATTCAGGGTTTCATGCAGATTGGAAGACTATTCCTATCAATCACAATCAATTTAAATGAAAGCGCAATCAAGTACATAAATAAATCTCTTCAATGCACATCAATTCAGATCAATGGCTTCCTAGCATAACCATAAAGGCTTAAGGAAGGTGTGACTTCGGACCAGGGGTAAAATGGGAAGATTTGGAGGCGATTAGCCCGAAGGGCAAAATCATCAATTTTTGGGAGATTTGGATAACGAATTACCCAAAATATCCCATGGCCAGTTGATTGTGGCCATTTCCCATTTTTGAGAATTTTTCGGAATTTCTTGATTTTTCTTCAATTTTTGGAAGACGATTCGCCCAAAGGGCGAAATCATCATTTTAAGAAGGGTCGGGGTTCAAAACACCCGAGATGAGTCTTGGCCAGTTGTTCGTGGCCATTTCCTATTTTTTTGGGATTTTCCTGAAATTTTTTAGAATTTTTTTTGGAAGACGGTTTGCCGGAAGGGCAAAACCGTCATTTTGGAAGATATCGGGGGTCGAAAGACCCGGAACAGGTTATGGCCAGTTGAATGTGGCCATTTCCTATTTTCTGGAATTTTTTTTTAGAATTTTTCTGAATTTTCCGAATTTTTTTGAATTTTTTTATGATTTTCTATTTTTTATTGAATTTTTTTATTATTTTTTGAATTTTTTTAATATTTAAAAATATTTTCCGGGCCGGGTCAGACCCGCTTTTTTCCAGACCCGGATCAGGCCGTCGGGCCTGATTCAATCCGAGAGGGGGGACCTGAACCGGGCCCGGTTTGAACAAAGAGCCCAAGCCCATTTTTCTTTTCCTTTGAACCTATTGAACCCATTTGCCCAAGCCCGTTATCTTCCCACTAGCCCTAACGCCGGCCCAACCCTAAAAAGGGCCACAAGACCAAATAAACCAAACAAACAACCCAACATGAAAAGTGAACCTTACCTACTGTTCATCGTCTTCCAAGTGAGACGTCCGCTTTGCCCATGCAACAGGACCGAGTTCGGCTTCGACTCCCGTCGTCTACGCCCTTGGGATGTCGCCACCGAAACCGCTCCACCGATGCCGACCATGAAAGGAGAAGCGTCGACCGTGTGACGCAGCTTCTCTTCCACATACGGCTCGAAGCCGTTCGTCATCATCCGTCGACGGCCACCACGCTCCACCTGTTCGGGACTCATCGTTCCCAGGTTCGGCAGGCCGCTGTGAAATGGTCCCGCTGCTTGGAGACCCGTGGTTAAGCCCGGTGGGACTTATGGTTTCTCGGCGTCGGATGATAGTCGTCGGACGAGGAGTCTGCGTCTCAAGCGAGCTCGGAGGTTCAAACCAACTCTCAGTCTTCACCAGGTTACACGTCATTACATCACCACCTCATCGGGCTGTAGCACGTTGTTCCTCGCGACCAAGTCGGCATGCTTCGGATCCATATCCTGAGGGCGACGGCCGTGGATGCTCGGGTGGTGGCGGGACAGCGACGAGCTTGGGAGCGTCAGACATGGCTGGGTTTGACGGACTTGGGCCGTCGATGGCGTCGTTGGGTTGAACAGCGGTTGGAATGGTCGAGACCAGCTGTGCAATGGCGGAGGAGGCGACTGTAGGTGACTGGCGGGGTTCTCATGGCTCGCAATGGCCGGAGCCTGACTGGCTTGGTTCGGACTTGGACTGAGGACCGTGGTTGGCCGAGACGGGTGGAGTTGACGTGAGAAGTTGTCGCGGACCTGCTCGCGGCTCAAGCTCGCGTCGGTTCTGGCGATTCTGACTGAGATGCGGCAACTGAGCGACGGGGTTGAGCTTGGCTCGGCGGGGAGAGGAGATGCGAGACGTCGGTGCCGATCACACCCACGTACGGTTCCTTATCTGGGTCTTGGCCTTGCTTGATGTCTGCGAAGAGTGATGGCTCGCCTGGTTCGGCAATGGAGAGGAAGACGAGAGCGAAGAGAAGAGGAGTGAACTTAGAGATTGCCATTGAAGAGAGAGTCGAGCTTCACTGCTCCATCTTCAAGCCCAGAGTCAGCTGCAGATCCTTGCATTATCCTATGGAAAGTCGAAGACTTTGACTCGTCGGGGCCGATTTTTTAATGCTCCTCGTGGACGTTTCAACAAAAATGCTTTCATGGACCTCTGATGTTAGCTTTACAATCTTCAGTACTTTGATCAGGTTTCCTTGAAGCAGAAAACGAGAACACAGCCATGATTTGGTGCAAGCCTGAACTTGATAGTGATAAGGGTGAACGAAGTTGATCATTTGCAGGAGAGCTCATCTTTTACTGGCGTACCCCCGTCCTAGGAGATCCGAAAGCTACCTTCTCATCAAGAGGTATCTCCCCAGGAGTTTTTTTTTACTAAAAACCGTGTCCTTTGTGAACTCGTTCTAGCTCCCCGCACCCTTCCTCACAGTTCTGCATTGCCAATGAGCCCAGACCCGCACGCTGAAGTGGGACACCCCATCGTATACGAAATTTTTTTTTCGCCAACCGCACTCCATTCCTTAGAACCATAACCCTCTCACTCTTGCTTCGTACCCTTTTTTTTTATTCCCCTCCTTGTCGGCTGCTTCCCTCTTTTTTTTTTTTTTTTATATATGTCTTCTTCCCACCCCATCAAAAGAAGCAAAATAAGTGCGGAGAGACCTTTCTTATTTATTTGCTTTAACCCTCACTTTCTTTGGTCGGGTCCTTTATCTCTTATTATTATTATTATTTGCTCTTGGAATCTAGAGAACGAGGGTGTGAATCCCTTTTCTTTTCTTTTTCAATCATGCTCGTCGAGTGCTCCTCTTAATTATCAAAATGGCAGTCTACGATTCGCATTGAAGAAAGATCAATGGTGTCGCAGTCACTGTGCGATATCGGCAGACATGGAATCGACTTCGCAGTATCGGCGACCTGCCCTGCGTCATGGGGTCAATTAAATGCAAATGCAGTGCGTACAAAATAAATAAGAGAGACGATTTTGTTTAGAACTAAAATTAGTTCTATTTTTCTATATTTTTTTTAATTTTTTTTATGTGAAAATTGATGGAAAAGAATAATCAAGATTTATGTGTCAACATGTCTACATTACCTTTAGTGAAGCTGT
Source organism: Rhodomyrtus psidioides (assembly GCA_021437785.1). Classification (NCBI taxonomy): domain Eukaryota; kingdom Viridiplantae; phylum Streptophyta; class Magnoliopsida; order Myrtales; family Myrtaceae; genus Rhodomyrtus; species Rhodomyrtus psidioides. The sequence goes on from JAILYB010000002.1 coordinate 16,041,990, forward strand.
GTCGAGATAAAAAGTTACTTAACCTTTCATACCAGGCGCGAGGTGCTTGTTTCAATCCATAGAGAGCCATTTTTAAGACAAATACCAGATCCTTTTCTCTAGGTTCTTCGAAGCCAGGAGGTTGTTCTACATATACCTCTTCTTTGATGTAGCCGTTTAGGAAGGCACTTTTCACGTCCATCTGAAAAAGTTTGAAGTCATTGTAACACGCATAAGCAAGAAGTAGCCTAATGGCTTCTAACCTGGCAACCGGTGCATAGGTTTCATCATAATATATTCCTTCTTCCTGAGAATATCCTTTTGCTACAAGTCTTGCTTTGTTTCTCACAACTTTTCCTTTGTCATCAAGTTTGTTTCTGAATACCCATTTTGTTCCAATTACTGGACGATTTTTGGGACGATTGACTAGTTCCCAAACATTGTTGACTTTGAACTGATGTAGCTCTTCCTGCATTGCATTTATCCAATTTTCATCTGCTAATGCACTTCAATCCTTTTTGGCTCCAATTCAGATACCAAGGCGATGTTGCTCATTGCTTGCTTGAATTTGGATCTTGTTCTTACACCATCATTTATGCTGCCTATGATAAGTTCCTTTGGATGACTTGACTTATGCTTCCAGTTTTTGTCAAGTCCATCATTTGAGGATATTTTGGATTCATTCTGATCATCGTCTGGTCTTTCTTCAGCTGCGGAAGTTTCCTTCTGAACATTCTCCGAATTCACATTTGATTCTACTGGTGAGTTCGTGACTTGATGAAGTGTATGCATTTGAATGGATTCAGGTTCATCATCCTGGTTGCTCTCATCGAACTTGATGTTTACTGATTCCTCTACAGTACGAGTATTCTTGTTGTAGACTTTGTAGGCTTTGCTTGTTGTTGAATATCCCAAGAAAGTTCCTTCATCTGATCTTTCATCAAACTTTCCAACTCGATCATTAGCATTCTTTAGAATAAAGCATTTGCAACCGAATACATGAAAGTATGCAATATCATGCTTTCTTTCTTTGAAAAATTCATAGGGAGTTTTCTCAGAAAAAGGTCTGAGGGAAATTCGATTTAAGATATAACAAGCTGTTGAAACAGCCTCAGCCCAAAAGTTAGAGGCAATTTTACTTTCAATAAGAAGAGTTCTGGCCATTTCTTGCAACGATCTATTTTTCCTTTCTACTACCCCATTTTTTTGTGGAGTATAAGGAGCAGAGAAGTTATGCTGAATTTCGAAATTAGTGCAGAAATCTGAAAAATTTTGATTTTCAAATTCTCCCCCATGATCCGTTCTCAAACTGGAAATAGTGTAACCCTTTTCATTTTGAATTCTTTTAGCAAGTTTTGAAAAGGAAATGAAAGGTTCGTTTTTGTGAGCAAGAAATGAAACCCATGTAAATCTAGAGAAGTCATCAACTATGACAAGACAATATTTCTTACCTCCAATGCTTAGAGTTCTATTTGGTCCGAAGATGTCCATATGAAGTAGCTGCAGACAACGCTTAGTGGAAACTTGATTTAAAGACTTAAAAGAACTTCTTACCTGCTTACCTAGTGTGCATGCATGACATAGTCCACTTTTCTCAAATTTTGTTTGAGGTAATCCTCGAACAAGTCCCTTCTTGGAAAGTTTTGAAATATGTTTCATACTAATATGACCTAACTTTCTGTGCCAAAGATCAGATTCATCCTTGACAGAAATAAGACATTTAGCATGTTCACAGTCAGCATTAATATCTAAAAGATAAATATTCCCATGCCTTCGTCCCGTGAAGGATTGCTTCTTATCCTTGCTCATACCTGTGCATTTTAGATCTTGGAACCGAATATCATATCCAGAGTCACAGAGTTGACTTACAGAAATCAAGTTGTAGTTCAATCCTTTGACTAGAGAGACATCTTTAACGGTCAGATTTCCAATCTTTACATTTCCTTTCCCGATCACTTTACCCTTGTTCCTTCCTCCAAACGACACACTTCTTCCATCACAATCTGAGAGGGATATAAACACATCTGGATTTCCAGTCATGTGACTTGAACAACCACTATCTAGAAACCATTTGTTCTTCCTTCTCTTTGGTACCTGCAATAGATAACCAACTTACTGTTTCTTTGGTACCCATGTTTTCTTGGGTCCTTCTGTGTTAGTATATTTTGACCTTTTAATAGGTCTCCAGATTTTCTTGCAGTAATCCTTAGTATGGCTAGGATCACCACAGTTCACACAAGGTTGTCGAATGTAGGATCTAGTAAAATGCTTATAAAAATGATGCTTGTAATTGGAAAACGTTGGTTTTCGAAATTCAGTTTTAAAGACATTTCTTTGGCTACTTTCCTTTTTAAAACCTAACCCAGATCGATCATTGAAGGGTATTTGTTTTTATATAATGCTATTAAGAGTTTCTGAGCTTTGTGAAAACCTTTTTGATATAGTAGAAATTTTTTCTTTCAAGGAAGCATTTTCTCTTGAAACAGAATCATGATTTTCTTTCATCTGGTGAAACTCTTGTTGTAGAAAACTAATTTTTTCTTCTTGGGACAAATTCTGTTGTTTTAAAGAAGTATTTTCCTTTTTCAAACAAGAAACCTTCTCAAGGGCTTCTTTGTAGTTTCTACATAATTCATCAATATATTCAATGACTTCATCAGGGAGTTCAGATGAACATACCTCAGTTTCTGAATCTGAACTTGAGTCTGATTCGGCCATGAGACAGATATTTGCATAATCATTCTCGCTTTCATCAGAATCACTCAAAGTTTCTGCCTTTAGAGCCTTCTTGTACTTCTCATACTTGAGTTTGTCATTCTTCAAAATTGGGCAGTTTGGTTTGATATGACCTGCTTTCTTACAGTGGAAGCAAATCACGTCTTTGCTATCTTGTGAGTCGTTGCTTGATATTTTTACCTCACTCTTTTTCCAAGGTTTCTTTCCTTTGATATTTCTGCCTTTCCGAGCCATCTTTCTAAATTTCTTGACCATGAGGGCTAATTCTTCATCATCCTCATCTTCATCATCTGTGTCAGAAAAACATTGATTAATTTGACTTTTTAATGCAATAGATTTTTTACCTTTCTGTTCTCCCTTTTTGTTTGCTCGTTCTGTTTCATAGGATTGCAAAGTGCCGACTAGCTCATCCACCGAGAGAGGTCTAATTGTTTGGCATTCTTAAATTGATGGCTTGATGTAATTCCAATCATCTGTGAGTCCACGTAGTATCTTCCTGACTTGCATTGGTTCAGCAATAGGTGCACCTTGTCTTGCAAGTCCACTTGCCAAAGTCTGAAACCTGTCTATCATATCTGCAATAGATTCATCAAGCTTCATTTCAAATGCTTCATAGTCACTCAGTAAAATACTGAGCTTTGTTTCTTTCACACGATTTGTTCCTTGAAAGGTAACATGAAGTCTATCCCATATTGCCTTAGATGATTCTTCCTCTGAGACGCGATTATAAAGAGGAGTAGATAAGGCACAAAAGAGAGCATTGACAGCTTTAGAATCAAGGCCTTTTCTTTTAGCCTTTTCAGCATCAGTCATTGTTGTGACAATGTTTACTCCGTCAGCAGAGGTTGGATTTGTGATATTTGTAGGAACTATTCCATTTGTACCGACATCCCACATCAGATCATCATAGGCTTTGAAGAATCACTTCATCTTGTTACTCCACATGTTGTAATCCTTTCCATCAAAGTATGGAGGCTTGTTGGCAAAGTGCGAATCGCTTGTTCCTGAAGAGTGATTGCTAGACATAGTAGATCGTTAACTCTGAAGTCAATAGACACTTCGTAAAATAAGCAACCTGCTCTGATACCAATTGATGTATCTAGCAATATCTCCTAGAGGGGGGTGAATAGGAGATTCTGATCACAATTGAAATTTCTTGCGGAATGAGTAAAGTTCAGTGTACGATTAGGAACAAAAACAGTATAACGGTGTGCAGAAAATCTAAACACAAAGATAAGAGTTTAGAGAAGAGAATATTGCACACGAAATTTATAGTGGTTCGGCTTAGATCAAGCCTACGTCCACTCTCCCACGATGACAACCGATCGGCTGGATTTCACTATGAAGAATCAAGAAGATTACAATCACTCAAGTGTTTTGTTTCCTTCTCACACAGATTTTCACAGTGAAGGATTTTGAATACTCAGAATACTCTCTCAGATGAAACTCAAGTTATTCTTGCACTTTGGATTGATGTTTACTCTCTTATCCTCTGGTCGAACATTATTCTTCTTTTATACTCCCCTGCCTCCGAACTAGCCGTTGGATTCCAGCCAAGGGATCGCTCTTCAATCCTTGATTGGACGTCATCAATCGTGATTGAACGAGACTGTATCTTCAGAAGATATGTAGACCGTTGGGTAAGATATTGAACCCTTCTGATTCAGTCGCCCATACAACTGAATCTCCAGCTTCCATAAGTGTGATAAGTTTGAGTTGATTCCCTAGGATATTTTCCTTAGAAGATGATATCCTATTATAGAAAGTCCCTTGATTGACAAGAGGGGATATCAGGATAATTGAATATCACTTGCCTTGATCGGAAACCTGCCATACGTGGGTCTTCGTGTTTTGTAAAATGCAGGAACTGATCTTTCTTCAGATTCGTCTATGAGAAGTTTGATCAGTTGGCATGGAATGGTAATACAGAGATTTGATGTGATCCATCCGTCACTGTTTGGATCATCAAGGGCACTTCCATCTGACCCTTCGTCAGAAGCACTTCCATCTGACCCTTCATCAGTGCGACAGAATTGTAATCGCTCAATCTGCTGCTTACACATTCTTCCTGCATCACATTACATTAAACAATATCTTTTGAAGGTTTTGTCATAATCAAAATATAGGAGTATTTCCACAACAGACATGTGGTAAGTATGAAGGATGTAGGCTTTGGGCTTGATAAGATAAATTTCTTGATCATAAAATTTCTGGGAAGTAGAACCCATGAGGAACCCTTGAGAATTAGAATGGGTGATGAATCAATTGACGCTGATATGAGTTACAGAAATATGAAGTTCCTGGGATTGATGGATTGCTATAAACGGTTCGTGGGAAGATTCTCTACAAGAGTTATTTCATTAATGAAATGGACTAGAGATGAAGTGTAGCGTGAATGGACAATTGAACATGACAATGGATTTTCGAGGACTTAAGCCTAGTTAGTAACTGCACTGATATTGGTATTTCCGTTTGGGATCAAAAAGATCATGAAAATCAAAATGACGTGTTGCAGGAAGAAAATTTATGGCGTAACAAGGCAACCCGAAGTAAGAATGGCATAGATGATGCGACAATTAGACCCCATGAGTTGGAATGCCTAAATGCATGATAGAAGTGGCATGCAACGTTCATTACAATGAAGCTTGAGAAACATTACTTGTATGAAGAATGGTTGTGAGCTTACACGGATCACAAGAACATGAAGTATTAGTTTCCCGAGAGGACCGAATGGGGAGAAGCATGAATGGAAGGAGTTGCCTAAGGACTAAGGATATCCTATATCGCTTTGGGAAAGGCAAATAAGGTAGTGGATGCGTATAGTAGAAAATCGAGCATCACGTGATTGGCGATTAGAGGACAGACCTTACCTCACGAAGTGAGAGATTCAACTTCTAAATTGAAGGTTTTCCAATTGACTGGTATAATAACTACCTCAAGTATTAGACATGAGGGTCAGCAAGAGACTAAGGTATGTTAATCCACAGACATTATTGACAAAGGGATAGTGTGAATAAAAGTGACAAGGAGAAAAATCAAGACTTTCGAGTACCTGGGGAAAGAACATTGAAATTAAGAGCGGGAATTTTAAAGTTCAAGGACGAGGAAACGTGCCAACGAGGAAAAGCGTAACCGTTGTAAGTTGATGGAATAAATGGTCATTGCAGAATCTTGAATGGAATCGAGGACGAACTAATAAGGACTCAATCAGGAATTTGCCTCAGAAGTCGAGAAGGCTATGGTGCAATGTGGACAATAGAGGTTAAATAAATGGGGCTTGTATGTCCGGGACAATACAAAACGAGTTACTTTGGACATCAAAGAAGCGGTGAGGCGTTGATACCCCCATAAGATTGGATGATTTCGAAGGTTGTAAATTTCGAGGACGAAATTTCTTTAAGGGGAGAAGAGTTGTGACATTCTAAATTTCGACCCATCTCGAGGCTATGGAATGGAAGGATATCGATCGGTGTATTTCAGTGGTATCTCGCTCGGAGCAGGCCACTCTCGAGTTAACTAACCGAAAGGGAAAGACTAACGAGAGGTCGGGTACGTGGACCTGAGGATTTTGAATAAGAAATGGCGCTTTGACCATAAGGATTGTCGAGGGAATATTTTGGGCCAGCAGAGATCGATCTAGGAATGATCATGGAATGCCTTGCTAGCGTTATACGTTGGGACGCGGGTGATTCCGCTTAACCAATGTGTAATTTGTGAGAATTTCCTAAATCGAATTCCGATGATCAGGATTGTAGGAGCTAGCGATAAACCCTTGCAATTACATGACAATCAAAGTCGCCACGGCTTGAGAAAAATCCCAAGGTCGATACGCGTAGCGCCCGCAAGAGTCGCCCGTCAGTTTGAGATAAACTGGAATTACAGTCGACGAGAGTTCGACATAAAATTGGACCTCGAGATTGGGCATTGGACATTGAGGAATTCCAACATTTGAATTGAATTTGACGTCGACTCGCCAATGGTCATTCAAAATGAGAAAAACGAAGTTTCGGACGAAATGTGCCAAATTACCGTTTTGCCCCTCAACCAGTTACCTTTGTCTTAAGGTTATTTGAAGGTTAAAATGGTCATTTAGGACCCCATGAGTGGCTGCCGAAAATTTAATGGGAGTGAGTCAATGGGAGTCAAATTTAGATGACCAATTATTGGAGCCATGCCACATGTCATCCTTTGAGCAATCCATTTTTGCCCAATTATTTGTGTTTTACACCAATTATTAGTGTCTTCAAGCTAATAATTGAGAAGTCTCTCTCTCCCTCACCCATTTCCATCATCCATCTCTCTCTCCTTCACTCTCTCTTTTATTTTTCTCCTTTGGCCGAGAAGAACCCGTCGCCAGCTCGCTGCCCTGTCCCGACTGCCCCACTATTTTGGCCATAACTTCTTCGTCCGATATCGGATTGAGGTGATTCTATCGGCATCTAAAAGCTTATTGTCTTCTATTTCCAGGGACATATTATAAGCTTAATTTGGCTCAATAATTCGTCCCATAGGTCGGTTTGAAGAAGCAAAGGTCAGGCTGGTCGAATATCTGACTCGGTTTGGGAAAGAGTCTTCGTTCGTCCACTTCGAGGGCTCGATTGCTTCCAAAATTTTGGTGAGATCCTCTTGACTTCTAGTTTAAGATCTGAGCAAGATATTTTTGAGAATTAGATGGAGTTAGAATGGATTTTAAAGTTGGTTTTTTGTGATATTCCAAAGTCAGTTTCTGTGCCTGTTATGTTCGTGAAAAACAGAGGTTGTTCGAAGGGCTTTGGGGCATCGTCTTGCTATGGATTGCTTGATAAGACCTCTATTGATGTTGTATGATATGTTGGGAAGGAGATCTTGCAAAGTATTGGAGTTTAGAAGTGTTCGAAGGGATGATTTGAAGTGAAACCCGAGAGCCGTGTAAATCTGACCCTAGCGCGCACTAATTTTGAAATGGCTCGTTCTAGGTCGTCCGGTGTCCAAATTGAGCTCCGTTTTCGTTCACATGTCCATATGAACTTGAAGAAAAAGGCAATGAGAGTAGATTTCTCAAAAGGTCAACAGATCAATACTAGTTTATTCGGGACTGAATCTGGTCGTGGAAGGCAAAGAATGGATAGCTTGGTACCGCGACGTTGCGTTGATCATTTTATGGAATCGCTTGGCTTAGGGTCGAGGTAAATTATTCCTAAACCTTTATTAGGATGTTAGGTTACTAAAGGATGAAACTTTTAGTTGGAATGAAAGGTTTTATGGACTGATTTTGTGAGAGGCACTAGGAAACCCAAATCTGCCATGTTTTGGCAAGTTGTGCTTGATTGAATTGTGGCATGAGGAACTATGAAATCAAGGTGATTTTGAAGAGTTCTAATCTGGTAGTGGAGTGTGGTTGAACTTCTTGGCTTGTTTTATAAAAATTCCCATTTTAATTGAGTGTAATGAGGGGCATGGATGACTAATCAAGTCTCTAATGGAGATTTTGAAACCGTGATTGATGTCAAGCTTGAGTTTTGTGAAAATGGCTGAATGATGCTTGTTTTCTCAATGGAAATTTCGTAACGTGGAACGTGTTTTGTCCGGTGAGGGACGTTTGAAATGAATGCCTCGAGTAGGCGATGAACTGCTTGATTTCATGACTTGTTATTGAATAAAGTATTTTGAGACGTGAATTATTTTCTTTGAACGAAAATTTGAGGCTGGCTTATAATTGAAAAGTTTATGAATAAATGGCGTGTGGGATGGCCGAGGAAATCATAAGTGCACTGGCGTGTGGGATCGCCGGGAAAAATTATAAGTGCACTGGCGTGTGGGATCGCCAAGGAATTTATAATTTGGCCAACGTATTGGGAGGGAGTTACTCCCATTTGACCTGACGAGGTCATGCGGCTAGAGAATCCCATACTGACGCGATTCATCTCGATTGAAAATGGGCGTTGAGAGTCGTATGGTGATTGAATCATCTCTAGGTCCGGACATGAGAGTCTCATATGTACCGACGGGTCATATGGAGATCGAATCATCTCGCAGCCCCAAAGTGGGCGGCCCAAGATGGGCAAAAATGGAAAGACTTGTTTCTGAGAAATTCAAAGAATGGGTTTTGAGAAATCGAAAATGCCTCATGATTTGAATAATTTGCCTCAAGAATGAAAGTTGTCTTGCGAGTTTTAAGTCTGCCTCATGTGATAAAAATGGCTTTGGAAGGGCGTGATAGAAAATGATATGTTTTTTGGAAATTCATGAAATGGCATTCGAAATATCCTCATTTTTTAGATGGGGTCGAATGTTTGCTTTTGATTGAAAACCCTGCCATTGTACGAAACTTAGAGTTATCATGATTTTTCTTGATTGAGTCAAGCTGTATTGGAAGTACTGAAATGCCATGTTTTGGAAAGTACCCCGTTTTACCATGCCAAAGTTTTTAATTCCAAAATACCTTATTTTCCAAAACGTCTAGAGGTACTGATAGCCTAGTTTAGGGTTAGGTTTAGCTTACTGAGATTTATATCTCACTCCGTCGTGGGACAACATTTTCAGGTCTTAGACGATGGAGACCCGAGCTTGCCATGGACTGGCATTGGAAGAAACTTTTGGAGGATGTGAAGATTTTAGTTGATTAAGACCTTAGAGACTGTATATTATTTGTAGTTTGAATTGTACCTGACTTTGAATTTAATGAGAAGTGTATCCCTTTCTTTTGTCCTAAGTCATCTTGAAAAAGTTATTTTTATGGAGTTGTCCTCGCTTTCGCATGCAAGTTTCATATAGACTTTTAAGCATTGGCTGTTGGTTCCTGGGAGTTCATTAAAGGTAACAGCGAAGGTGGGATGCTCGCGTGCTCCCCTGGTTCGGGGCGTGACATATCAGGGCATTTGTCTATTCTTCATTCTTTCCATGAGCCCTCATATTACGTATAGTAAGAGTAATGTTCCTAGCCAGATAGATTCTTTTCTCTTTCTCAGGAATAGAAGTTTCTGAAGATACCTTGGCGGAGAGGGAATGTAGAAGTTCATGTCTCTTCTTGATTTCTCTCTCAATATCTTTGTGTGAGTGAATAGAAGTGCTTGGCTCTGTATGCTCTTGACTTCCCACGTCCACTCTTGAGATCTCAGGAGGATTCGAGGGGTTGATGTCAACCCTAGAGTTAGGTGAGCTTGATCTGCTAATTTCTTCGGAATAGTTTCTTGTTGAGGGATGCTCTTTGGAGGCTATTTGACAGAGGATTTTTCAAGGAATGAGTTTGGATTTGGGGTCGACAGTAATTGGAGAGGAGGAGCTTAGTTCATGTTGAGTTTGTTCTTGCAAAATCGTGGAAGAAGATGACGGTTCATTTTGAGTTTTTTTGTCTTAATACTTTTAGAAACCGCTTTGAGACGGTTGATATTCCAAAAGAAGAAAAAATTCGAAAACCATTTTACAAATAGAGTTGAAATTTTTTTAGGAACATGTATTTATTCAATTCAAACGACAATCAACACAATCATAATATTTTTAGAACATTTAGAAGAATTGTGAAGATGCGTACCTTATTTGTTGCTAGAGATATAACTACTTACGCGCCCAAAATTTCAATGATCAAACCTTTAGTCGTTCTCCACTCAAAAGATGTCATCTTCAGATAATACTTTAAGTTTTGAGTTCCTTGTAGTCATAGAGTTTCTTCAGATGAAGCTTTGGCATCTTTTGCTTCTTGCATATATCGCTTTAAGCTCTGAAGCAAAATCTTCCTATCTAAATTGCAGCTTAAACAGGTATCATAGTGATACCTAATTCTTGTCTGATATATTCAAATGTATTTTTATCAAGTAGCTTGGTGAATATGTCAGCTAATTGATGCTTTGAATCAACAAATTGAATGCTAATGTCACCATTATGCACATGATCACGAATAAAATGATGCTTAATTTCAATATGCTTAGTTCGCGAGTGAAGAATTGGATTCTTGGTGAGATTGATTGCGCTGGTGTTGTCACATTGAATTTTCACATTGTGATATTGAACACCAAAGTTCTTCAGTTGTTACTTTATCCATAGGATTTGTGCACAGCAATTTCGTAAGGCAACATACTCAGTTTTCGCAGTTGATAGAGCTACGGTGTTCTGTTTCTTGGAGAACCAAGACACCAGCATTAATCCGAGAAGTTGACATGTTCCTGAAGTACTTTTTCTATTTAATTTACAACCTGCAAGATTAGCATCTGAATATCCATGAAATGTAAGATTTGAAATTTTAGGATACCATAGTCCCAAATTCGGATAGGTTCCTATGTGTTTAATAATCCTTTTGACGGCTGTAAAGTGTGATTCCTTGGGATCTGATGAAATCTAGCACACATGCATACACTAAAAATAATGTCAAGTCTAGAAGCAGTTAAATACAGTAATGAACCGATCCTATTTCTATAAAACTTCGGATCAACCTGTTTGCCCTGTTCATCCTTGTCTAGCTTGGATGAAGAAGACATGGGCAATCAGTTTTCTTGCAATTTTCCTGACCGAACTTCTTTACCAGTTCAAGAGCGTATTTCTCTTGATGTATAAAGGTGCCTTGGTTGGTCTGATTGACTTGCAGTCCTATGAAGAATGTAAGTTCTCCAATAATGCTCATCTCAAATTCATTCTGCATGATCTGTGAAAATTCATTGCAGAGATTTTTGTTAGATGAACCAAATATAATATCATATACATAAATCTGAATAAGTAAAATTTCGTTACCTTCCCTTTTGATAAATAAAGTTGTATCAACTTTACATTTCTCAAAACCTTGGTTGGTAAGGAAATTACATAGCCTTTCATACCATGCTCGTTAGGGGTGTGCATGGTCCGGGCCGGTCTGGTCCCGACATGGAACCGAGGACCAGACCAGTAGTCTGGTCCCCATATTTTCGGGACCGCGGACCGGACCAAGACCGGCGGTCCGGGCCCAATAGGACCACTAATTCTAACTGCTTATGAAAATTACATGTTTCTTTGGTGGAGTTTTTATGCAACAACAGGAATGCTAGAATTTTTGCTATCCCTGTTAACTCATGGCTAATCTCAACTGGAATGAAATATTTCAAAATGATAGAACTAATATAAACTTTTTATTTGAGATCCAAAACCGGTTTAATTTTCTCCATGATGATTTTCTATACTTTAATAGAAACTATAGGAATGTCACTAGTAAATGTGCGTGTACTGAACGGTTGAGAGTTTTTTCAATCTAAAAGCCACATTGACCAAACTTTAGTATGTCATCCATCATTTATTTCCCACTGCGTCTCCTTTTATGTCTCATGTGTTTGTTAGCTTTCCTTTTGTTCCCTTCTCAAGAAGTATATCCAATTGGTATTTCATTACTTTGTTTTGTTTTTTAAACAAAAATCATTAGGTTAATTAGATTAGCTTTTTTATTAAAAAAAAATATTGTCGGTCCGATCCCAAGCCATGGAACCCAGGGACCGGACTACCCAGTCACCGGTCCCGTTTATTGGGACCGAGGACCGGACAGCCAACCTCAAGGACCGGACCAACCCGCCCGGGACTGGCCGGTCCCGGGCCGATCCAGGCCGGTCCGATCCAGTTTGCACACCCCTAATGCTCGTGGAGCTTGCTTGAGTCCATAGAGTGCCTTTTGAAGTTTGAATACATGATCTGGGCTTTTTGGATCTTCAAAACCTGGAGGTTGATCAACATAGACTTCCTCCTTAATATATCCATCCAAGAATGCACTTTTGACATCCATTTGATATAGTTTGAAATCGTGATAGCAAGCATATCCGAGTAAAAGTCTGATGGATTTCAGTCTTGCTATTGGGGCATAGGTTTCATCATAGTCGATTCCCTCTTCTTGAGAGTATCCTTTGGCAACAAGCCTTGCCTTGTTCTTGGTTACTTTGCCTATATCATCCAGTTTGTTTCTGAACACCCATTTGGTTCCAATGACAGGAAGATTCTTTGGTCTTGGCACCAATTCTCATACTTCATTGAGTTTGAATTGATGTAACTCTTGTTGCATAGCTTCAATCCAGCTTTCATCTTCAAGAGCTTCTTCAATTCTTTTGGGTTCAAACTCAAAAACCAAAGCAAATGCATTTATTGCACTTCTTAGTTTAAATCTGGTTCTGTTTCCTTCATCAATGTTTCTAATGACTAGATCGGTGGGATGACTGGATTTATATTTTTAGTTTTTCTTTGACTTTTCAAGCTCATATTCGATTGATTCTTCTGTATTTGGATCTTCAGAAGTTGCAGCTGGTTGCTTTTCTTCCAAGTTCTAAGAAGATTCAGTTGCTTCATCAGCCTTAGATGATGAGTTCTGCTTCTCAGATGATTAGTTCTGATCGTCTGCCCCTTCATTATCGGTAATGATCTTCTGAGTAGTGTACTCATCCTCAAATTTCACATTCATGGATTCTTCAACTATCTGAGAATTCTTGTTGAAGACTCGATAAGCTTTGCTTGAAGTCGAATATCCCAAGAATACTCATTCATATGATCTTTCATCAAACTTACTTGACTGATCACTTGAGTTTTTAAGAATATAGCATTTACAACCAGAAATATGGAAATATAAATTATTTGGTTTCTTTCCTTTGTAAAGCTCATAAGGGGTTTTCTCAAGCAATGGTCTAAGAAATACTCGATTTATAATATAGCAAGTAGTAGAAACAGCTTCTGCCCAAAAATAGGATGGTGCTTTGCTTTCAATCAATAGAGTTCGTGCCATTTCTTGTAAAGATCTATTCTTCCTTTCAACAACTCCATTTTGTTGTGGAGTGTATGGAGATGAAAAATTGTGTTGAAAACCATTTTGATCACAAAATTAAGCAAAATAGTAATTTTCAAATTCCCCTTCATGATCTGTTTCGATGGTTGAAATAGAGTAACATTTTTCATTTTGAACTTTCTTTGAAATTGTTTCAAATTATGAGAATGCATCACTTTTATGTGCAAGAAAGAAAACCCAAGTAAATCTGGTATAATCATCCACAATGACTAAACAGTATCTTTTATGTCCAATACTCTGAGTTCGAGTGGATCCGAAGACATCTATATGTAACAGCTGCAGAGCACGGTCAGTAGACACTTCATTTATAGATTTGTAAGAACATCTTACTTGTTTTCCTAGTGTGCAAGCTTCACAATGCTTAGTCCATTCAAACTTGGCTTCTGGGAGTCCTCTTACTAGCTTCTTTTTAGAGAGCTTTGATATTTACTTAAGGCTTATGTGTCCCAGCTTCCTGTGCCAAAGTTCTGGATCGTTTTTGACATATAGAAGACATTTTTCTTCCTCAGACGTTGTATCCAGCAGGTACATATTACCATGTCTTCGTCCAGTGAACAAAAATTCATTGTCTTGACTTATACCTAAGCACTTATTTTCTGCAAAATAAACTTTGTATCCAATATCGCATAGTTGGCTAATGCTAATAAGATTGAAATTCGTACCTTTAACCAATGAAACATCATGGATAACAAGATTTCCAATCTTCACGGTTCTTTTGCAATAATCGCTCCCTTGTTATTTCCTCCAAAGGAAACGTTTCCACCATCGAACATCTCAATATTGGTGAATTTTGTTGCATCTCCAGTCATATGTTCGGAACACCCACTATCAAGGTACCATTTATTTTTCTTTTTGATTGGTACCTGCAATGATCAATAAAATTCAAGCTTTCTTTGGTACACAGATCTGTTTGGGTCCTTTGGGGTTAGCAACATTTTCATATCTAAGAATATCTCGAGTTGATCTCTTGATTTTCGAACAATAACTATGAGAATGTCTAGTATCACCATAGTTTGAACAAACATGTAAATCTTGACATTTGAATTTCACAAACTGTTTTCTGAAATGGTTCTCATAAGATTTGTTAGGAGGTCTTCTCCTGATTCTTTCCTTAATAGAAGGAAAATGATTTTTCACGTCACTTTCTTTTTGGAAACCTAATCCTGATTTATTATAATACGGGACTTGTATAGAAAGTATGTGCTGTAACGTTTTGGAATCGGTAGAGAATTTTTTATGAATATTTGAAATTTCTTTCCTTAAGGAAATATTTTCCTTTTCAAAGAATTCTTCTCTGTATCAAAAAGATTTCTTTCCTTTCTTAAGGAATCAATTTCTTTCTCAAGATTTTCAATTTTAGTTTTCAAACGAATATTCTCGTTAAACACACAATCAGATTTCTCTTACAATTGAAAAAATTCCTTCTCGAGAAAATTAATCTTATCTTTTTGAGAAAGATCTTTCTGTTTAAAGATAGCTACTTCATTTTTCAATTCAAAAAGTCTCTTAAGAGTTGCTTTATATTCTAAGCAAAGCTTGTCTATATAGGGCATGTTTGGTTCAGCATTTGAGATGAACATTGGGGCTCTAAAGTCCATTGGCCAAATGCAAATGCTGTTTGATTCATTTTTTGGATCACTATGGACAGATGCAATTGCATCTCAATGCTCTCCAAAGGCCTTTAGGTCAAAGCACCTCTGGAGGTACTTTGGGAAGTTGCATCTCAAATGCAACTAATTTTTTTTTAACTTTATCACATTCACTTGCCGCCTCCTCCCGCGGCCGACGGCCGCCGCTCATCGCCGTCACCGCCTCCCGCCGCCGGTGGCCGGCCGTCACCGCCGCCGGTTCCGGTCGCCGACTGCCGGACGTCGATCGTCGGACGTCGGTCACCGGCCGCCGGTATCGGTCGCCGGTGCCAGTTGCCGGACGCCAGCCGCCGCCGGACGCCGATCGCCAGACGCCTGTCGTCGAGCATCGGCCGCCGCCACCGTCGGTCGCCGGACGACGACCGCCGCCGCCACCGGCAGCCATTCACCAGCCACCGTCGCCGCCACCAATCGCCGGACGCTGGCCACCGTCGCCGTCGAAAGTCACTGGTCGCCATCGGTCACCACCGCCGCCGCCACTTTTTTTTATTATAAAAAAAGTAAAAATATTTACAAAGTATATTTTTTACCAAACGGCATTTACGCCAATGTTGCTTTCAAATGCATTTCTAAAAAATATTTTTCCAAACACTACTTGCATTTTGGAAAAGACCTTTAGCCTAAATGTATTTGCATTTCCTCAAAGTCCCTTGGCGAAATGTTGGACCAAACAGGCCCATAATTTGATACCTCAACAGGAATATTTGAATGGGTTACCTGAAGATCATCATCTAAGTCTGCCATGAGACATATGTTCGCATACTCTTCATCACTTTTACATTCAATGTCACTCCAAGTCTCTGCTTTCAAGGCTTTCTTGGATTTTTCATCCTTTGCCTTCTTCTTTAATAGAGGACAATTTGGTTTAATATGACCTATCTTCCGGCATTCGTAGTAGATGACTTATTGGCTCTCGCTTTAGGTCTCAGAGGATCGTTTCTGATCATATCGTCTGAGATCCTTTCTATTTTTAAAGTTCCTACCGTTCTTAGCCATTCTTCTAAATCTTTTGACCATGAGTGCTAACTCCTCATCATCTTCATCTTCATCTTCATCTTCTGAAACATCAAAATCAGCATTAGATTTTAAAGCAACGGACTTCTTACCTTTTGTCATTGTCTTTTCATTAACTCTTTCTTCCTCATAGGATTGAAAAGTTTCAATCAGTTCGTCCATAGATAGAGGAAATATCCGCTAAGTCTCTCGAATGGAAGTTTTGACATTGTCCCATTCTTTTGTGAGAGCTCTCGGTAACTTGTTGACTCTCATTGGTCCACAAACAGGTTGCCCGTGGTATGTAAGACCATTCACTATCTCTGTGAATCTGCCAAACATTTGTTTTATAGTTTCTCCGGGCTTCATTTTGAATGTTTCATATTGGCCAAGAAGGAAATTGACTTTTGACTCCTTAACTCTATCTATTCCTTCATAGGTGATGTAGAGCTCGTCCCAGATTTCTTTCGATGAGGAACAATCTGTAATACGTTTGTATTCAGTAGGAGATAAAGCACTATAAAACGAATAAATAGCTTTTGCATCAATCGCATCAAGAGCATCTTTCTTGGCAATCTCAGTAGTTGACAGAATGACAGTCGGCGTAGGATTGTTATCCCCTGCATTTGATACGGTCGTGACATTTGCAGTTGGATTCACTCCTCTTTGTACAACATCCCATATCTGAGGATCTTGGCATCTAAGATATGCTTTGAATTTATTTTGTCAATTGCTGTACTCCTTCCCTTCAAAATATGGTGGTCTATTGTTGCTTCCACCTTCGATTCATGTAGGAGAACAATTGCTAGCCATAAAGATCGTTAGCTCGGAAGTAAAAATACTTCACAAATAATGAGCACAGGCTCTGATACCAATTGTTGTGGCTAGTGTTATCACCTAGAGGGGGTGAATAGGTGATTATAGTGCAATTTGAAAGTTTTTTGCGGAATATCAATTGCACCGGTGTTTATATGACGTCTCAGACGATGTCAACACAATGTATCAGTATAAACAATTCACATGCAGTTCTACTATCACAGATTATATGATATGATATGAGTAGGGATAAAGAAAACTGCATATAGAGTTTATAGTAGTTCGGCTTTGGTTAAGCCTACGTCCATTTCTTCGGCTATCAGCCAATCGGCTGGATTCCACTTGTGAAATGCTCGAGAGGTTACAGCTTAGTGATCTCCTTGGCACGCAGGATATCCCACCTAGCGTTCAACACTCTTGCGTACACCTCCTCACAATTACAATGGATGAATCAAGAAGTGTATTTGAAATGAAGTACTCTCGATCTAATAATTATAAAGACTTTTCCCTCTTAACGCTTACCTATTTTCCTTCCGACCTTGAGATATCTTTTATACGCCTCCGCCTCCAATCTAACCATTGCAAGGCTTCCAGAAGAGGTCTCTCCAAAACTTTCCATTTGGACAATATAGATACCAAAAGAAGATCTCGTAGCCGTTGGGGATCGCCAAAGGAAAGTCTTCCCCGTTCGGACCAAATCGCCCATACAATTATGATCCTGGGTTTCCATAGATGATTTTGTTTATTTGGAAAGTCATATGTGTGTCTCCTTGATTTCGTATCCTTGATTGATCTCTATCCCCGAGAATCCTCAAGAATGATCTAACTCGATTGTATCCGTTGTAGTGTGTTAAATAAGTACATTTGAAAGTCCTCTTCAAGTTCTGATTACTGCACGTGAATACTCCACTCAGAGCTTGAGCGGCATTCCAATGTCTGAGCTATCCCCACTTAACGTCTGAGCTCTATCCAGCCTCTGGGTCCCTCAGAAATCCCATCTGACCAAAACCTTTTTGCATCCCTGCACCAAAGGATAATCTGCAAAACAAGTATTTCACGGCATTATCTCGAAACTTAAGAGTACTTGGATTGTTTTGTCGACTTCAAAATCACTTATGGGTTTTTCTCAACAGATTCATCCTCATGTTGGCGGTTGTTGGGCATTTTCTTGTTGTCCTACCTGCTGAGGTTGCTGCCTATCCAATAGTTGGGGTTGTTATTGAGTGTAATCTTTCATCCGATGGCCCTACTGCCTACATCGGAAGCATGCTCTAATCATCATTGGGCAAGGAGCATTACCAGGCCACCTTCCGCAATGTTGACATATTTTCTTTTGATTACCACTCAGCACATTTCCTTTCTTATTTGGAGCAAAGGGTCTTTACCCTTAAACCCGTTATCACGATTTACCAAATGGGGAGGAGTACACTCCTGAATCGACTTAGACGATGAATGCTCCATGGTGTACTGTTCTATCATCTAAGCACTTGCGTATAGCTCATTGTAGTCCCAAAGGTTTAACGGTACCACTTGGTCTCGGATGCTAAGTCGTAACCCTTCCAGGAACCGCTTAGTTTTAGTTATTGGTTCCTCCACTAACTTGGGTGTATACCTAGATAGCTCTGCAAATTTCACTTCGTATTGGTCTACTGTCATATTACCATGTCGCAACTACATAGATCCCATCATTTTCGATCTCGAACACTTCTCGAGAAATACTTCTCATAAAAAGCCTTAACAAAGGCATCCCATGTTACTTCAACACCAATGGAAAACACTATTCTTTTTGTAGCCTTCCAGCAATAATTGGCGTTACCCTGTAGTTGATCCTCAGATTAGGTTACATGATCAAGCTCTGAGTATTCTAAGAATGCAAATATATTTTCCAGCTCATCCATCCATAGTTGAGCTTCCTATAGATTTCCTACACCAATAAATTTGGGAGGCTTTAATTTTAAAAATTATTCTATCAAACCCTCTATACGATGTCCCCAATTTCTTCTTCCATTTTTTGACGTCGAACCATTTCCTGAGGCATTAGCAGCTTGTTGTTGGGCTTACTGCTGCATCAAATCTCCTATTGTTGCTAAACCTTGCAGAATCTCATCCAGTAGGGTATTATGAGTAGATCTTACATGACTACTGTCACACCCCGAGCCCGGCGGGCACGCGAGCATCCCACCTTCGCCGTTACCTTTGATGATCTCCCAGGAACCAACGACCATTAACTTAAAGACCTATATGAAGCATGCAAGTGAAAGCGAGAACATCTCCATAAAAATAAAACAACACAAGATGACTTAAGACAAAAGGGTACGCTTCCCCTTTAAGGTCTAATATATGTCAAAGGTTAAAATTCTAAATCCACAATTCTTAGTGTAATCCCTAAGGCCACAAAAGGTTCATAACCACTTCCTCCCATTCAGTCTTCAAATGTCAATCATGGCATTCCTTGAGTTTCCATCGCCTGTGACCTGAAAAATGGTGTCCCACGATGGGGTAAGATATATAATCCCAGTAAGTCAAACCTAACCCTAAACTAAGCTGCCAATACCTCCAGACACTTTTTAAAAATTGGGTATTTTGGAGTATAAAAGTATTGGCATGGTAAAATAGGGTACTTGGCAAAAGTTGGCATTTCAGTACTCTCAAAACAGCTTGACTCGGTCAAGAAAAATCACGATAACTCTAAGCTTCGTACAATGGCAGCGTTTTCAATCAGAAGCAAGCACTCGACGCCATCTCAAAACATGAGGCAACTTTCATTTCTTTCTCAAAAGTATCATTCCTTGAAATTTTCAGAAAACATGTTCTTTACTCTCACGCCCCTTTCTGGGCCAATTTCAAATCATGAGGCAAATTTAAAACTCGTGAAGCAAACCTCCATACTTGAGGTAAATCATCAAAACATGAGGCATATTCAATTTCTCAAAATCATTCTTGATTTTTTCGAAAAATAGATCTTTCCATATTCACCCATCTCGGGCCGCCCATCTTGGGGCTACGAGATGATTCGGTCTCCATATGACCCGTCGGTCCATATGAGACTCTCGCGTCCGGACCTAGAGATGATTCGGTCACCATACGACTCTCGACGCCCATTTTCAATCGAGATGAACCGTGTCAGTATGGGACTCTCTAGCCGTACGACCTCGTCAGGTCAAATGGGAGTAACTCCCTCCCAATACGTTGGCCAAATTATAATTCTCGGCAATCCCACACGCCATTGGCGATCCCACACACCGGCACACATATTTTTTTCCCGGCGATCCCACACGTCATTGGCGATCCCACACGCCATTTACTCATAAAAATTCAGTTATAACAGTCTCAGTTTTAATTAGAAAGCGTATTCATGCCTCAATTTTTAATTAGAAACACACTCAACAAACTCAAGCATTTATCGCCTATTCAAGGCATTCTTTTCAGACATCCGTCACTGGACAAAACACATTTCAAGTTCGAACATGTTCAGTAAAACACGAGCATCACTCGGTTCAATTCAAGCAAATCTCAAATTTGATCATTCACAAGTCATTTCAAGACTCGATTGGTAAACCAATCCGCTTAATGCACTTAAATCAATGAGAATTTCCACAAAGCATGCTAAATGGCCCAACCACATGCCACAATCAGATTAAGACTCCTCAGTTCGACCTCGTTTTCAAGATTTTCATGCCATGAAACCACTCAAGCTCAATTCATCAAAATAGGCAGATTTGGGTTTCCTCGTGTCTCTTACAAAATCAGTTCATAAAACTCTGCAATTCGACTCAAAACGCCGTCCTTTAGTAACCTAACCTCCTAATAAAGGTTTAGGAACAACTTATCTCGAGCTTAGGCCAAGCAATCCCATAAAACGATCGACGAAACCTCGCGGCACCAAGCTGTCCATTTTGGCCTTCCAAGATCAGATTCAATCCCGAGTAAATTGGTATTACTCCATCAAAGTTCTACGAAATCAAATTTCATAACCTTATAATTCAATGTCTTAGGATACCGGACGACTTAGAACGACTCAATTCAAAATTGGTGCGCACTAAGGACAGATTACATGGTTTTCGGTTTTCACCTCAAATCAGCCCTTTAAACACTTCAAACTCCAATTTTTTGCAAGATCTCCTTCCCAACACATCATACAACATCAATAGAGGTCTTACCGAAAGTTTGGAAGCAAAATGACACCTCAAAGGCCTTCGAACAGGTCGTTTTCTCTCAGTCCGCAAATGGTCAGAATCTGCTCAGTAAAGACAACTTCAAATCAGCCATAGAAACCCTTCAAATCTCAAATAAACTTGCAACCACAGCTCATTCAACCCTAGTACTATGAGTGTAGAAGATCTCATCGAAAATTAGAAGCCATTTGAAGCCTTAAAGTCCACGAAACATCTTCTTCCCCAAAATCGGTCAAATTTTGCCTCAATCTGACCTTTGTCCATTCAAACAGACCTAAGGGAAGAAATACTAGGCCAAATTGAGCTTATAATACCTTTTTGGAACGGGAAGATGATACTCTTTCAGATGGCAGTGGCTTTACCTCAATCCAACATTGGAAGAAAAAGTTATGGCCGTAACAGTAAGCGTGGTCGGAACTGGACGCGAGCTGGCGAGCGACAAAGAGAGCTTCGTGTGAGGAAAGGGAAGAGAGAGGGATGGCCGGTCAAAATAAGAGAAGAGAGAGAGAGAGGAAGAGCTTCTACACAAATAATTGGATGGCCAAGTGATAAGACGGTAATTAATGCTTAACCTCTCATGGGTTGACACTTGTCAAGGCTCCAATAATTAACCAAGATTGCATTGACTTCCATTGACCCATCCTCATCAATTTTCGGCAGCCACTAGGAGGTGTCCAAATTACTATTTTATCCTTCTATCAATCTTAAGACAAGGGCAAATGGTCGAGGGTCAAAATGGTCATTTTGCATGTGTCGTCCGAAATTTCATTTTTCCAATCTAAATTGCTCTTGATGAGGCGACGTCCATTTCAATTCCAATGTTGGAATTCCTAAATATCCAATACCCAAATCTCGAGGTCCAATTTCATGTCGAGCCCTCGTCGATTGTAATTCCAGTTTATCTTAAACCGACAGGCGACTCTTGCAGGCGCTACGCGTATCGACCTTAGGGTTTCTTAAAGTGTGACGACTTTGGTTGTCATGTAATTGCGAGGGTTTATCGCTAGCTCCTACGATCCTGATTGTCGAAATCCAATTTAGGAAATTCTCGCAAATTACACATTGGTTAAGCGGATTCACCCACGTCCTAACGTGTAATGCTAGCAAGGCATTCCATGATCATTCCTAAATTGATCTCTGCTGGCCCAAAATATTCCCTCGACAATCCTTATGGTCAAATTGTCATTTCTTATTCAAAATCCCCAAGTCCACGTACCCGACTCCGCGTCAGTCTTTCCCTTTTGGTTAGTTAACTCGGGAGTGGCCTGCTCCGAGCAAGATACAACTGAAATACCTCGATTGATATCTTTCCATTCAATAGCCATGAGAGGGGTCGGAATTCGGAATGTCATAACTACTCATATTGTTCTACTACAAGAGATCTACAGTCAATGAACTCACTATCAATGCCATCCAAAGCTATAGGAATACTAAACAATCAACTCAAAGACTGTAATCATCAACCACATGCATATAATAATATCTTTCGTATTCATTTAACCCGTTTCCCCATCGCACCTTATCACTCCAAGTATTATAAACCCCGCTATTATACCAAATAAGCTGTGACGTCCTGGACCACCCGACTCTCGTACCTACAATAGGAGGTGTAAGCTCCTCTAGGGTTCTCGGTCTCTTGAATCCCTCCAAGAGCGCTACGGCTTTATGCCGTTTATAAACCGAGACCGTATGAGGATCGTAAAGTTACGACATTGCGGGGGAGGACGTATGGTGTCCTAGGTACACCGTCCTCATAATCGACCATTAATATTTTTCCACCCTTTTTCATATAAGTTAACGATTGCATGCAGAAGCGATTAATTCTTTTATACTATTCATAATCAAGGAAAGTATATAAGACAATTCCACACTATATTATACTTCATTTTCTTGTATAACATTTACATGGACTTTAAAAGCCTTTCTATCTCATTTACTTAATAGGCTTGGGAGACTACTTCGGTTGTGACATTCTGAATTCCGACCCTCTCGAGGCTATTGAATGGAAGGATATCGATCGATGTGTTTCAGTTGTAACTCGCTCGGAGTTGGCCACTCTTGAGTTATCTGACCAAAAGGGAAAGACTGACGCGGAGTTGGGTACGTGGACCCGGGGAATTTGAATGAGAAATGGCACTTTGACCATAAGGATTGTCGAGGGAATATCTTGGGCCGGCAGAGATCGATCTAAAGACGATCATGGAATGTCTTGCTAGTGTTATACGTTGGGACGTGGGTGATTCCGCCTAACCAATGTGTAATTTGCGAGAATTTCCTAAATCGGATTCCGATGATCAAGATCAAAGGAACGAACGATAAACCCTCGCAATTACATGACAATCAAAGTCACCACGGCTTGAGAAAATCCCAAGGTCGATACGCGTAGTGCCTGCAAGAGTCGCCCGTCAGTTTGAGATGAACTGGAAGCACAGTCGACGAGAGTTCGACATGAAATTGGACCTCGAGAATGGGGTATTGGACACTGAGGAATTCCAATATTTGAATTGAAATAGACGTCGCCTCATCGAGGGTGATTTATACTGAAAAAATGAAATTTCGGACGAAAGGTGCCAAATGACCATTTTGCCCCTCGACCTTTGGCCTTGCCTTAAGAAGTTTAGAAGGTCATTTTGGTCATTTCCCCACCTCCATATGCTGCCGAAGATGATAGGATCAAATGGTCAAAGGAAGTCAAAGTCAATGAAGCAACCAATAGGAGGTTGCCAAGTGTCAATCAATGAGAAGGCCAAGCATTAAATGCCCATTAATTATCCATCAAATCCAATTGACCCAAGGTGCATTATTGAGATGGAATACCTTCTCTTTCTTTAGTTTTGGCCGGCCACCTTCATTTCCACCATCTTCTTCCTCTTTTTCTCTCTCGGCCGAATGGGTTTCTCGCGGACAGGAAAACACGTCGTCACTGTTTTGGTCATAACTTTCTCGTCCGATGTTGGATTGAGGTAAAACCACCGGCATCTGAAATCTTATCGTCTTAACGTTATAGGAAGGTATTATAAGATCAATTTTGTCGAGTATTTCTTCCCGTAGGTCCGTTTGAGTGGACAAAGGTCAGAATCTGACCCTGTTTTAGAGAGGCTGCGTTTTTGGGGGCTTCCGGACCTCAAATGACTTCAAATTTTCGGTGAGCTCTTCTAAAATCATAGTATAAGAGTTTAGCATGTTGAAATTAAGGTTTAATATGATTTTTGATGGGTGTACATGGCTGGTTTGTGGAGGTTTTACCGAGCAAATTCTGCCCGTTTGAGGATCGTGAAGGAACCGGGCTGTTCCGAAGTCTTTGGGGGTGTCAATCCACTTCAAACCTCTTGGTGAGCCTTCTAATCATGTAAATGAAGGTCTTGGTATGTTATTTGTGCAAAGAGTTAGGCTTGGAATTGAAATATGGCTCGGTTGAACGGTTAGAACCCAAAATCGGTTCTGTTTTGAGGGTGTATACATGCTGTCCGGTTCTGTTTAGGGGTTGAATGAGGAATATTTGGACATCAATTGACCTATAGTGTCTTGTATGATATCATGTGAGATGTCAATGAGAAGTGTGAGAAGTGGATTGAGGTATAGAGGTGATTTATGGCAAGTTGGGTACACGAAACTCTAAGTTGTGTCTTGCCATGCGTATGGCGGAGTAAAACGAACACATTAAGGGCTCGAAGTGAGCATTGGCTTATATTTTATTGTTGGAAAAGATGTCTCGAATTGCCAATGGCATGGCTAGAGAAAGATTGAGTTAATGGAATTAAGCGTTCCATGGTTCATGACTCAAGTTTGACAATTCTTTTTAGGTTGATGATGCATTCGTGGGAATTCTAAACTTGTGACTTTGAGGAGAATCGATTGGTGTGAGATTTAGCTAATTGCTCCAAGTAAGTGTTTCCTAAACCTTTATCTAAGTGTTAGGACACTACTGGACAGAGTGGTTGGATGATTTGATTGCTATATGATGCTTATGCCTGGAATTGCTTGAATGAGTAATGAATTTCATGGGTTGAATGGCATAGCATGACAATTGGACCGTGATAGGTCTTGATGACGTATTTAGCTATTGAGCCTTTGATTATTTAATTGGCTGTGATGCCTACGTGAATTATATGGCTATAGCGCCTGTGTGATATTGGTTGGCTTGTATGCCCTGTTATTGAATTGGCTGTGATGCCATGTTATTGGATGAGCTATAGTGCCCCATCGATTGTTGGCTTGGTGCCCCGGAGATCGTAATTGGCTTGGTGCCCCTTTTTGCATCATAATTGGCTTGGAGCCCTGATGCAAATGAATGATTTGGCTTGGAGCCCTGATGATACCATTTGGTTTAGTGAGACCTCGGCGGCATCGGAAAGTGATAAAATTGAATAAAAATATGAGTATACCATTTGGTCTAGTGAGACCCCAGCGGTATCGGAGGGTGGTGTAACCGAATGAAAATATGAATGCCATTTGGTCTAGTGAGACCCCGGCGGCATGGAGTGGCTGTAAGCTGGAAAGTACCGATTGGTCTGATGACCCCGGAGATGTCATGTGGCAGGAGTGCTAGAGGAGTATGTGGGCGAAAGAGAAAGTGATGACAATTATGTATTGAATTACGTGTTGCATGTGCAGTGAGCTTGAACCCTTGGGGTTGAATATTGGTGGCTGTGATTTGTTATGCATTCCTGGTTTGTTGATATGTTAGACGGTTTGATACCTTGTGATATTGAGTTATAGAGTGCTTGCGTCTGATAGCATTGGTGTGTGGTCCGGGGGGACTGGTGCTCAGGTCTAGGATTAGGTTTCACTTATTGAGATTTATATCTCACCCCAGTGGGGGGCTTATCTTTTTCAGGTCTCAGGCGAAGGAAACCCGATTTTTCCATGGGATGGCATTTGAAGAAAGTCGTTGGAGTTAGATTTGTAATTAACCTTATTATTTATGAGATGTGTATACTCTATTGTCCTGAGTCATCTTATTGTGGATTTGTATGGAGCAGTTTAATTGCTTCCGTGACCTTGTATTATTATGGAGTTGTGATTAATTGGCCAAGGGATCCTGGGAGATCATTGAAGATCAGCGGCCAGTTGGGATGTTCGCGTGCTCGCGGGGTTCGGGGCGTGACATCGGTACTTGAGTTGCCCTAGTGGTACTTGGGCTTTCAAAAGCTCCTCCAAGCTAGTGACCACCTAGGGTTTGTGCACCATCCATCTTCATGCTACTGCTTTCTTATCAAAAGATCCTCCTTCACGACATCAATACAAGCAATGTCTACGGACATAACTATACCAAAAAGAGAAGATGGCAGATTTGCCATTACCTACAAGTCTGAAAATTAAAGGGGTGAGATACAACTATCTCAGTAAGCGAATATCTAAACCAAGCATAGGAAGCAAGTTAAAGGTACCAGTCATAATGCAAGCAACCATATCATATACGAATTGTTTCTGATTCCTTTTCATATAAGCATAACATCTCTACTTTTCATATCATATAGCGTACTTTCTAAGGCCTTCTCACCCTCGTGGATGAGGTGTGTACACATATCGTATCATATCATGTCATGTGGATCCACCCTTTCCATATATGTGCGAGGCCCTCTCATCCTTGCGAATGAGGCATATAACATATTATATCGTATAATCTCACCACCAACTATAGCAAGACCAAGGAGAGTATGCACCACAATTGTCCAAGGTTCCAGAGGTGGCCCCCACGAGACTCGCATCGTTGTGTGACACTTAGTCTTTGACCAATATATCATGTACTTTTCAAGCAAGCATTAGAGTAGTTAAAACTTTACGCCCTAGATAAAGGTTACATATCACTTACAACTCGTCGATAATCGTAAATAAGAGCTTGTCGGTTGCTTGTGCATGTTCTTGTCAATTTCTATTGAGCTTCGGTGATGGCTGTTCTTGAGTGCTTGGTGATCGAATAAAGTGAGAGAGAGAGAGAGAGAGAGAGAGAGAGAGAGAAGGAGTGGTAGCCGAGTTTTAGGGGGTTCATGCCCTTTATATAGTGCTATTTTTCTATCTAATTGATTTATTTAATTGCTACTTGTTCTCCAAGGCAAGCTTAGGTGGCAATGATTCGTCTCTTTCTACTAATTATTGGCCTCTCACATAATGTCAAGAGCTAATGTTACTTTGCTACATTGACATTCTAGAGTCTTCTATTAGGACACTTGTCTTACTCCTTGCTTAGTTGATTTTCTATTTTGATTAATCCAATAATTATCATTCCATATGTCTTGCTCTCCAAGTTTCATTAAATTGTCACATGTTTCTAAACTTTTGCTTGCTCCTCAAGTTTCATTAAATTATCACATGTTTCTATATATTGGCATGCTCCCTGAGTTTTACTATATCTATAAGTTTTGTCTTGCTCCTCAAGTTCTACTATGTGTCCTCATTTTTCATATACCACTTAAGGCCATTTAGACTCTAGAAGCCTCCTAGCTCACGCCCATTATAGGGTATTTTATATTATTTTTATATTTATTTTTCTTATTTAAATCTATTAACTAGAGCAATATGAATTTATTTTATCTTTTCTAAATATATTATTGATATGGAATATTCTAGATATGCCATTTGATATTGCCACATGGCTAATCTAGAGCATTCTAATATCTTAGGTTACTTTTTCTACTCTTATTTTGTCTTTTATGCTTGACTTGCTCCCCATGCCAAAAGTATTTTATATTTATGTTTTTTTTTTATCTTTGACATGTTTCTCAAGTTGGATTCGTCTTATACTCTTTCCACGTGTCGTCTTCTTATTCCGACTTATTCTCCAAGCCAAATATTTCTAATCCTATTTTGTCTTTACATGTTAATTTGCTCTCCAAACCTATATTTTACATTTAATTATTCTTAATAACCAAGAATATTCTAGATACCACGTGTCATATTCTTAAATCCTCCATTTGGCTATTCTATAACCCTTCAATTTTTTATGACATATTTTTTTATAATTGAATATTTTCTTTATTTTCTTTACAATGGCTCACACGCTAATTATATCTATTTTGTATTTCTTTTGTTTCCTTTTATTTTCAAGATAGAAATTTAACATATCAATTTTGGCATCCCTTGGAATCACCTAGTCCAAGAAGGTCTCTAGGTTTCTATTCTATTCTATAGATGCCAAGCATAAATAATGCTAATGGCAATTTGGATATTCTATTTACATGAGTTAAGTCATCTTACTATTAGCCTCGTATTCATTACTATAAGACTTTAAGGTGCTACATATGAAACTAACTGAATATCTAAGCAACTCCTCTATGTTAGGCGCGTAATTAAGCTATTGGTCGGACCATCTTTTCTTGCCATATTAATTCAACATGTAACCGAGAACATCAAGAAGCGTAGCCATGTTTGGCATGCTCAAGATCGTGTCTCGTTGCCTATCAGATCAAGAGCCACCTGTTGACACCTAAATTTTGATCAACCTTTATTTTTATTTTTATTATTTTTTATTTATTTTTTAAAAAAAAATCATATAAAATCTATAAAAAGTTGAAAAAATTAAAAAAAATCAATTTTGGTGACCTTGGCCAGCTAAATGAACCATTTTTTACCAAAAAAATAATTTTCATAATTTTCATTTTTTTAATATTTTCGAAAAATACAAAAAAAAGAAAAAAAGAAAAAGAAAAGAAGAAAATCAAGAAAAATAATATTTGAGGTCAAAAAAATATATACAAATAGCCGGTATTTTTTATTTTCTTTACTTTAAGACCTCATAAAACAGTAAAATTCAGGTTCGATTTTAGGTGTTCTCTGATCACCATAAAATTGAATTTGACAAAAATATTAGTAATGATTAAAAGGAAAAGAAGGGAAAACATCATCATTTAAAAGGAAAAGGGGACTAATAATTTTGTCTTCGCTTTTGATTATTTTATCATTATTTTTACTTTTTAGTATTTTATTATATTATTATTTTATTACAATTTTATTATTTTATTTTATTTTACTCTCCCCCCCTCCTCATCATCCGTCGCACTCCTTCTTCTTCTTATTCTTCTTATTCTTCTTCTTCTTCCTCCCTCCTCTTCCTTCTTTTCTTCTTCATTTTTTCATCCTCCCTTGGATTACGCCGACCACCCTCCGCATTGCTTGAGTTTCCGGTCGATTGGACCGTTGGATTGAGCTGATTTTTTGTGTACAAGGTCTTCTTGATCCCTTATTCATATCCACCGTTCGGATCTTTAAAAAACTCTCAAAGTGGTCGCAAAGAAGCCAAATCAGAAGCTGTTCCAAGCGCGGGAACTGTATACCCGCCGACATTTCTTGAGTTTCCGGCCGATTGAACCGTTGGATTGAGCTGCTGTTTTGTGTGCAAGGTCGTCGTGACCCCTTCTTCATATCCACCGTTCGGATCTTCAAAAAAATCTCTCCAGGTGGTCGCACAGCAGCCAAATCAGAAGTTGTTCCAGGCGTGGGAGCTGTTCATCCGCCGGTATTTCTTCAGTTTCCGATCAATTCGACCATCGGATCGAGGTAAAATTTTGTGTACAATGTCATCTCAATTCTTTCTTCATATTAACTGTTCGGATTTGTGAAAAGAGTTCTCCTAGAAGTTGTACAACAGCTCTATCAGCAAAACAAATCCTCGCGATGGGCATGTTTGCTTCAAGTTCAACGTCCCCCTCATCCGAGCTCGGATTACTGTTTATTTTGTATTTTTTTCGTATTTTCTGCGTATTTACTTTATGTCCTAGCATTTCATGCATCATATAGTTAATTTGCATTGTACTGCATCTAATAAAAGTGTACAGTTTTTATATTTTACTTACTAGACCCAGAATCGGAAGGCCGAGCCTCCTGTTGGTGTCTAAATATTTGCTGTATATTTACTTTATGTTATTTCGCCTATCAGACCCAGAATCGGAAGGCCAAGCCTCCTATTGGTGTCCAAGGCATTTTATTCATTTATTTTCTGCAAATTATATTGTGCTACCCCAGAATCGGAAGGCCGAACCTCCTGCTGGTGGTTTATACCCCCACACATTGTTGCACGAGCACCGACGGACTCCGACGTCGTAAAATTCACCGGATCCCATCTCATTTGCTTATGTTTATGTTGTATAATGACTTAATATCTTCTTTATTTTTATTATAATTTGCATTGTGTTGCGCCCTATAAAAACAAAAACAAAAAAATGCTAGATCGGACGGCTGCAGATGAGCCACGTGTCGTGATCGGGTGATTTTCAGAATAAAAAATATTTTTAACATTAAAAGAAATGAATTTCGAATTTTACAAAAATTAAAATGATTCGATTGTCACCGAGACGCCACGTGGCGAGTTAGGGACCGTCAGTTGGGATTTATTTTCAGAAATTTATAAAAAAAATCAAATAAAAAAAATTCTAAAAAAATGAATTATTAAGGAAAAATTCAAAAGAAAAAATTGAGAAAAATTGCAGAAAATTCCTAAAAAATTCTAAAACTTTTCCAAGGCTGAAAATGACAAAAAAATTGATTTGTTTTCATCTTTGGGATTTTCTCCCCTTTAATCCAAAATGACGATTTCACCCCTCAAAGGGTAAATCGTCTTTGATATTCCGATGAATTGTGGAAATTGCTTAGAATTTGGCGATGGGTCAGATAGGTGACTAAACCTTATGTCTAAGATTTCCACATTTCATTCCCATTTTTAGAAAGTGACGATTTTACCCTTCGAATGGTAAATCGGTTTCTAAAATTCCAGAAAATCATGAAAATTGCAAAAAAAAAAAAATAGGAAATGGGTCAATTGAGTGAACAAACCTATTTTTGACATTGTTTTACTCCGAATTCATTCCGAAATGATGATTTTTCCCCTTTTAGGCAAATCGTCCATTTTGTCTCAAAATTACGACTTTACCCCTTATGGGTAAAATCATGTCTAAATCATTCCTAAGCTTGATTGATACTTATTTAGGCTAATAGAGCCTTATTAGGAGTGTCATGTTGATTTGATGTGTTTATTTTGCATATTTGGATTCATTGATTTGCGCATTTTATTATTGATTGTGATTGCTAGGATAGTCATTCCTATTTGCATGAATTCCTAGATTTAGGATTCATACTCCACTCATCTGCATGAAATCTTAGGTCAGAAAATTCAGTCAACTTAGGTACCGAAAGGGCGTCAACTCTGACAGTTGACGTAACTAAGTCCCCGAACCCATTTCTCTGGTTATCGTAGAATTGAATAGAAACTCCCAACTATTCAATAGGGTGGTCCAATCATACCCTCCAAAAAATGATTGGTGGCGACTGTCGCGACCCGTCCGAAAGGCGGACGCGGCTAATGGATTACCGATCGCGGGCCTTGGATCGGCGCGGGCCCTCCCAGGCCCATACCAAATCGCGGCGGGAGTATTTTTTAGAAGGATTCGACGATAAGAGTCGATCGCTTTCGACCTTCAGTGTGGTCGTGGTGGCATGTGCAACTTGTGCATGCATTTGGAGTCGCCACCGGTCTTTATTGGAGGGTAGACCGGAAACCTTACTAACCGATTGGGAGAGGTCGATCAGTTCTGCGGAACCAGAGATTTTGGGTTCGGGGACTTGGTTACGTCGGTGTCATTACCGACGCCCTTTCGGTACCTAACGCGAGTGATTTTCCTATTTAAGATTTCATGCATGGGCAATTTTAGGTGAGGTAGGCTTGATTCGGGGTTTCATGCAGATCGGAAGACTATTCCTATCAATCACAATCAATTTTAATGAAAGCGCGATCGAGTGCATAAATAAATCAGATCAATGCACATCAATTCACATCACATGGCCTCCTAGTATAACCATAAGGGCTTTGGGGAGGCGTGATTTAGGACCAGGGGTAAAATGGGAAGATTTGGAGGCGATTTAGCCCGAAGGGCAAAATCGTCAATTTTTGGAAGACGATTCGCCCAAAGGGCGAAATCGTCTTTTTTAAGAGTGATCGGGTTCAAAACACCCGGGATGAGCCTTGGCCAATTGATTGTGGCCATTTCCTATTTTTTTGGGGATTTTTCTAGAATTTTTAGAATTTTTCGAATGTTTTTGAATTTTTTTATGATTTTCTATTTTTTATTATTATTATTATTATTATTTATTCTCGACAAATATTTTAATAAAAGCATGCCTTCGACAATAAACAATATTCAACCAGATAAATAAATTAACCACTAGACTGAAACAAAAACATGCAAATCAAGTCCATAATGAAAAAACATACCTGATTGGACACCGGCCTTCAGTCGCCAAGCCCTAACATGCGACCATCTCTATGCACCTTGGCACAAAAGAAACAGGCCGAACACTTTTTTTTTTTTTTTTTAGGGCTGGGCTTGCGATTTCTGCTGGCCCCGACTCCCTAACACCCATTACTTGTTCTTCAACTATGGACCAGCCCACAAAAAAAAAAAAAAAAACCAAGCCCAACCATTCTTCAGACCAAGCCCAACCATTCGCTCCTTTTGTTTAAACCAGCCCGTCCGAAAAGAGGAGCAAATAAGTTGCCACCCTACACTATTCATCGTCTTCCTCGTGGGATGTCCACCTCGCCCATGCAGCAGGACCGAGCTCGAATGCTTCATCCATCGACGACCACCGCACTCCTCTTCGGGACTCACTCGTCGGACTGCAAACGACTTCGAGTGGGCTGAGGAAACTCTGATCAGTGCGGCGGCACCAAACAACGGCTGTGGCTGGACAGCAATTCCGAGCGACCGAACAGCGACAACCCGGCGGCGAAACAACAACCAGGGGTATCAAGCATCCACCAGCACCACCATACTTGTACTACGACCTGCATGCTCGTCCAGTCTACGCCTAGCCGACTCATCATTCACGATACTCCCTGGTTCGGCTAGCATTGCCTCGGACTGGTTGTCTCGCCACTACGAACCTGTTGAGCCTGACGGGACCTGCAGCTTCCGGCGTCATACGGTGGTTGTCGGACCAGGAGTCTTCGTCTAGTCAAGCAAGCTGGAGATGATAAACCGCTGCTCAACATCCTCTTCCTCGGTGGTTCTATGAACGCCACCGAACAGTAATGAGCCACGAAGCAGTCGGTCTTCACCAGGTTAACGTCATCGTATCATCATCTCATCGGACTATAATCATATTGTTCATCGCGACTAGGTCAGTAAGCTGCGAGTCCATGAACCTGCTTCCATAGCAGACTCGTCGAGGATTGAGGCGGCGGTGAACGGCGAGCTCCTTGACCTTCTCGCTGAGTTCTTGATTCCACACGGGAGGACATTGGCTCTCACAGGCCCTGACAGCAGCGCCAGGGGATCCATCGGTCACCTTCCTTTTCTCGTTTTTATGAACTGAATCACCTATGCTTACCAAGCCGACGTCACCGAAGCTCCTCGGTCAGTGCCGACTTACTCGCCTATGACAGGTTGGGCTCACAGAGGTAGGCGACGAACGTTCATGCAGTCAAGCACAGACCGCACGCATGGTTGAGGTGACTGTCAAGATGAAGCTGGACGAACGATGGTGTGGCTCGACGTGGATCGGGATGCTTTGATGAAACCTGAGAAAACTCTATGCCAGACCTCATTTTTCGAACTATCCCTTCTCTCTCGGGATGGAGATCATTCTTTTTCTTTCCCCCCATCGATCTCTCCTCATCACTGTCAGCCCTATCCTCTTCTTCATCCTGTTCTTCTTCATCGACATCATCTGCAGCAAATCCATCTTTCTCATATTCATCCTGTCACTCTTCATCTTCCTCGAGCTCGTCTTCGTCGTCCGAGACGACAGCTTTTCCCATGGTCGCAGAGAAAGAGTTAGGGTAGAGACTCCAACCAGAGAGTGAGCGCGTACGTGCGTCTCTGAGAGGGAAAGGAAAGCTCGCGCAGAGAGGGAGAGATCTATGTGGTTTGGTGCAAGACGAAAGAAGCAGGCGACGTGAGAGGACCAGCGGAAAGGAGAGAGCCCGAGAGACGTGGTGGTGTCGGAGAAGAGCTCGGTGACAGTTAATGGTGGCCGGCCAAAGTGAAGCGCCGGTCTCCTTCGTCGTCCCCCGATCCTCGGTCCCCCCCCTCCAGATCTCTCTCCTCCTTGCTGCCGAGCATGCATGGCATCCAACGTGCATCCCCTTCCCCCTTTTTCTTTTCTTTTCTGTTGTTTTTAATATCCTTGTCCCCCACTTCCCTTATGCCTCTTCTTTTTAGATGGTGGAGCGAATGAATCCCTTATTTTATTTGATGGACAATGAGTAGGATTTTTTTATTACGTTCTCGCTCAGATTATTTTGTCCTCGCTCAGATTATTTTGTGCCGTTCAGCTCGCGAAGCATCTTTGACCATCCTCATCAATTATCCTTGTACCATAGGAACCTGCTCATCTTGCCATCGCATAATTGGTCTGCTTATCCGACAAATTTAAACTCAATTGACTGACTCTATCCTAAATGCCAAATGAATGTTAGAAAATATACCATGCATGCGAAACTATTTTTGTGAGAATCATTAATTCTCATTTTTATGCTTACACGAATAATAATAATTTTTTTTTTAAAATAAAAATAAAAAAATAAAAAAAATAAATAAATAAAAATAAAAATAAAAGAAATAAAGAAAAAGATAAAAATAAAAATAAAATAAAATAAAATAAAATAAAATAAAATAAAGTAAAGAAATAAAATAATAATATCAAAATCAAAATTTAGGTGTCAACAGCTGCCCCTCTTTGAGAGTGAGCTCGTCAGAGGTTGCTTTTAAAGACAAAACGACACCTGAATCTTGACCGGCTTGACCGGGGAAAAGAAATGCTACGACATCGAAACCTTAAACTTTTGATGGATGCTCAAATCAATCTCCGATTTGCTCTTGCAATCTGAATATGGGCCGGGAAGAGGGAGGCTTACCTAAAGCTCACTTGTCTGATGCTGCCCGCCGCGACGACTTTCAAGAAGATACCCAGGACTCGCCATTCAGAATATCCTAGGGAGATTAAGCTCCGACCTTTGTGTCTACCCATGAATCGACCCTTATGGCGGTTTCTACCATATGATTTGACCCTTCAGGCGGTTTCTACCTTTGTTTTGACCCTTCAGGCGGTATCTACCTTTGAGTTGACCCTTCAGGCGGTATCTACCTTGAGTTGATCCTTCAGGCGGTTTCTACCATATGATTTGACTTTGAAAAGGGGTCTCATGACGAGGGTTCTCCACGTCCGATGAGACTGCCTAAATTATGAATAGGGGTCTCATGACGAGGGTTCTCCACGTCCGATGAGACTGCTTGATATTTTTGAAGATGGGTCCTAGGACGAGGGTTCTCCACATCATGCTAGGACTCGGGTCTGCTGAGGCGATATTCTGGGAGCTGGGTTCTCCAGGTATCCTGCAGAAAGTTCAAACCTGAAAGATTTTTCTTCACCAAGAAAATGTTAATAATCTTTGGGAAGATAATAATTGTCCAATTGACAAAATTTTACGACTTAAGTTTTAGTCATGAAATGTGCATTTTTGATGTTGGAGGTTATCCAAAGCATTCTTACAACATGCAAATGTGATCACAAATTCCTTGTGCGGCAAATCTGGATCAAACAATTTGAAAATTTCCAAAAAGAGTTTGTTCAAAACATCTATTGGAATATTTCTCGACGATGAGGTCTTTTCACCTGTTTTGAGATAGTGGTTTTTATAGGGGATGCACTCAATTCCCTACTAACCTGTGCCTAGGTTTTAGGCTCATTCGCAGCGCGTACATTTTGATCGGTCGTGAGGTCTTCCACGGGACCGTAATGTTGGGCTTAGATATTGGTTTTCAAGGGGGACCCGCTTTGGAGTCGAGGCCATTGAATGAAACTCTTCACCATCTGCTCCGGGTTTACAAGTCAAGAACCCTGCAAAATGAGAAAGAAATAGTCTTGCTCGTACCTATTCGAGCTAAGCTATATGTTAACCCAAGTGTCTTAGTCAGAGAAGACTGTTTCAGGGTTGTAACATTGGTAGGATTGGGGACCAAAAAAGGCTTGTTTTTGGCCCACAATTTATGAGGGGATTGACCTTGGTGATCATTGCAAACTTGTCACCTGTCTTTTCCATTCTGCATCTTCAAATTTTGAGGCATGCAACCGCTTTTGAGGTGTACACAAACTCTTTAGAGAGCGTCTCTTGTGGTATTAAGAGGTTGACAACTCTTTCTGTGTTTTTGCTCCACGACTGACATCATTTGGGGAGCAGTCTTCTTGATCTGACTCCATTAGGGGTTTTTCCCTCTTCTTTTCCCTACCGGGTTTCTTCAGGGATCGATCAAATTGTTTACCCGAGCATCGGCCTCGCTTTTACCAGGCACTTTGCTTTTTCTTGATGCTTGGGATTTCTTTAATCCCTTGTCGCAAGTGGGATGCTTGGCAATTGTGCTAGATATATGACTTGGCTCTTAGCACGCTTGAGTATCAACTTAGTAGTTTCTTCGTAAACCCTAAGTCTTGAACTTCTCCGTTCCTGAAGTGATTTGCCTTTGTTTTGGAACTTGCCATGATCACCAATGGGTTTATGAAATGAATTTGCAGGCTCAACTTGGCTATGCAAAGGATATGGTGTGTGGGATAGAGAAATGAATGCTTCTCATCATCCTATGGCATTTGGATTACCATATAAACAACACACAAAGATTGATGTTAGTCCGAGCAAGAAAATTTCTAACCATTTTCTCCTGATGTTGCTGGACTCACCTCCATTTTGCCCCAATGTGGGGGTGGTTCTTGACAGGGTTGAGAATGAAAACCGCCGTTCGAAGGGGTTGTCAATGGTCACCTGTAGTATTTGGGGATATGAAACGAATGCCTCTGTCATCCCAATCCATGTAATTGTTGCGAATAATCCCTACTTCCGTAGGTCCAGATTTTGCTATCTAATCCGCTCCACTTCTCTCCAGTGTGTGTAGGACGTGTTTGGACTAGGCTTTGCCTCTTGTCTTTTGAGAAAACGTCCTTTTGAAAGTTTTGAACTTTTGATTAGAAAAAATCTCTTTCATTTTCTCCAAAAATTTTACCCGTCAAGGGGATTTTATGATGCACCATGCATGTTCTTATTCATGTTCAGACAACCTCCTGTTTTAAAAACATGAAAGCCAATGAATTTTGAATTCTATGTCCTTTCTAGACATTAGATTCTGAAAGCTTTTCTTTTCTTCTCAGTTTTTATTCAACATCTTCAATGGATCATGGAAAGGGATACTTACCTGTCCCCCGCGGCTGGAGATCCCTGAAAATATGGAAGAAACATGTTATTGTACGTTCACGCATTTTTCAAAAAATTAGAACGATACGTCTTACCCTTGGTCATGTACTCTAACGAGTAGTACATGGGACGTAAAAACCTGTTCGTCTGCAAGGCGGCTCCCCTGTCAAGGATAAACAATAAGTGTCAATTCATATTCCCAAATTCAAGACAAATTGGGACGATACAACTTTACTCTTGATTTTCATCCCATTCTGATGTTGCGTATTGATATGAACAACATCTATCAAATCCGCCTATCCATGCTTGGAGTGTTTGTAACATCAATGATTCATCTGCCCCCCAGCTGGGCAGCGTCTGTTCTGCTATTTGAACGCATGACTCCTTAAGTGATTTATCCATGTTTATCATCTGAGAAGGAAAAGAAAGAAGACATTATTTCGGTATCCGATTGGAGATCGTTTAGGAACGATACATCGTTTTACCCAATGGGTGGCTTCGCGGCCAGATGCATTTCGCATTGAAGGGACGGATTCCATTATGCTCTGCGAACGATGATCATTGCTTGGGGAGCTCGCCCCTGAGCTTAAAGATGCTCAAAAGGTAAGGCGGATCTTCGTACGACTAGCTTTAAGCGTAAATGAGAAATGCCCCCATGGGAGCCTTACAATGGGATTGTCAATACATTCATTTAGGCTATTCAACCTCTTTTCTCCGAACATTTTTTTTACAATCGCGCCTTGAATCAAACACCTGATCGTCGGCTCTGTATCACTATGGCAAGAGTCCGCCAGCTTCAGGCTGATCGAGCCAGAAATTGAGTTCCTCTCCAAGGAAATCGCTCGAATCTCCGAGCCATTGATGCTCAAGTCGAGTGTCACCGACCGCTGGCGATAGATCACTCTCGCCTTGGATGATTTGATTCCTCGAGCTGGAACCTCCCTTGTTGACCGGCAAATATGTAGACATGTCCCATGTAAATGTTGGATTTGCCATGGGAAGAGCACTAGCAACAGGTTGGTACTCAAATTGGGGGGTTCCTATTTGCGGGAACTGCGGTATATACACTTGAGGGGTATTGAGACTGCTTGGTGGAGCGTTCTGATTTGGGTTAGAGGAGTCGGTGACATGGTTGCTGGTCTCGTCAACACCGAAGCATGGTTGGGTGTTCCCGGCTCTACAATCATCGTGGTTGCAGTTATGACCAATATTTAAGTTCGAACCAGCTCCATCCGAGCTCAGTGTCACCCGTCCCTCTTTTAGCAACCTCCTGAAATATCCAAGGTGGCTCGCGACGTTAACTTTAGAGAGTCCAGGCACGTTCAGGATTTCGTGTATGCGCGTTGATCGTGCCGTGTCGATCCCCAACTGTCGAACTGTATCAACAAATTTCTGATGGAGTTCAGCAGTCCAAGAAAATCGCGCTTTCTTGTCAACAAGAACAGCTTGCCGACTAATCTCTATGAGATCTGATTGTGTTGGAAACTGCTCTTGTAAGCCTTCGACGGTATCTGACTGCATCGGAAGACATTGTGAAAGGCATTGTAACATATGAGCACTACCAATCTCTAGAAGTGGCTCTTCGGAGAATATTTCACTGATGAAAATATGGTTATTGCAATCAAGGCAAGTGGCACTGCTCAGCGCTTCCTCATACCTAGCGCTTTCTGTTCGAAGCTTTTCATTTTCTTCCTTCAGAATCGCTAGCTCTTGCTGTCTATGTAGATTCCCCAGCCGGGCTCGTTTGTTACGAAACCACTTATTGACCTTCCCAGGCTCCCACCCTAATTCTCGACCTAGCTCAGCCCTCTGCTTCTCATCTGGATGGGGGCATTCCTCGAAGAAAAAATCAAGCTCCCGGTCTTGACTTGAAGTATGGTGAAGGGGATGTTTCCCTTTCTGATGCTGATCACTGCTATGGGCATTGTTTTCATTACCACAACCTTGAGTTTCATCGTTGGAAGTGTCAATCTCCATGACCATCGTGCCGGATTCGGTCCCGTGATCTTCAAATTCTTCCAGCAGTTTAAGCTCGGAGACTTCTAAGTCGGGCGTTCCCAACAAATGACGGTATCCTTGGAACATTTTGGATCGAAGTATCACTGACTGATCATCGCAGAAGTCATCTGATCCTTCGAAATATTGATGCATGGGTTGGGTAGTATCGCCTGACTGGTTCTTCGAGCTGGAACCTCCATTTCTTCTTGAGAACATGAGAGGGGAGTTGATCGATTGACCCCCATAAGCATCTCCTACTTGGAAATTAGGGAAACAAAAATGCTCAACACATTCCCTTGTTAGATCCTTTGAAACCACATGCCCTAGTTCGGCAAGTCCTTGGGCACTAAGCGCAGAAAGCTCATTAGTAAGCGGAAAAACAGCGACGGATGGGTGCTGCGCCTGCTGCATCTGTGGCACACACTCTTGAAGAAAATTGGGATGACTCAGATGAATATTCTGATCAATTTCCCAATAAGTGTTGAATTTGTAACCGAGGTTAGCATGACGCTGTCTTAGCGCTCTTCTGTAACAACCGAGGTGATTTGAGACCATAGCCTTGGTAAGTTCTGGTGCATTCAGGGCCTCCATTACTTTCTTCGGGCGTGCATAGTCGAGCCCTATTCGCCGAACCACGTCTAAGAACCGGCGGTGAAGCTCAAGGGGCCACGCGAAAATCTTCTTCTCTTGGTTCAGAATAGCGTCGACAGCTTGACGGCTGATCTTTAACCCTTCTCGGGCAGGATCTGATCCTGCCATAAGTCGTTGTGGAGAAGACTCGTGGTGACTCTCATCATAGTGGCATATATTCCCTCCTCCAGAAGGCACTGGCACTATCTTTGTAGGATTGATTTGTTCATGCACATCACCAGTATTTTCGATCCTAGCAGAAGGCTTAACGGGAAACAATCTACTGAGAGTGGTAGGGCCACCGCAGTTAGGGCAGACAATAGTGCTAAGAACTTCTTCATACCTCACGTTCTTTGTTCGAAGCTTCTCGTTCTGTTCCTTTAGAAATGCGGTCTCCCGTCGTTTGTACTGCTTACTCAGCTTGGTTCGTTTATTTTGAAACCAATTCAAGATCCTCAAAGGGCTCGTCCCTAGTTTTTGACCCAACTTCTTCCTCTGTTCTGTGTCCGGGAAAGGGCATCCCTTGAAGATAGCTTCAAGTATCTGGACCTCATCCGGAGTGTAGAGCTGGCGACGCTTTCTTTTCTGGCGCGGATCATCGTCGCTGGCGTCTTGGTCGCTGAGGGCTTGAGTCTCCTGGATGGTCGAGTCGATTTCCATATCCTTCGTGACGAATTCATTTCCGAGGTCTTCAAATTCCTCTAGCCGTTCAAGTTCGGAAACATTCAGGTCAGGCGTTTCCAACAGATGATGGTACCCCTTGAACATTTTGGGTCGAAATGTCTTTTCCTGATCTTCGTTCGCTTGATCTTCTCCACCCTTTCTCAGATGTCCGCCCTCTCTGTAATTATCAGAGATTAGGCGTGTTCCAAGAAGCGTCGCTTTGAAATCGAGTAACGAGCGTCTGACGGGCGTTCCTTTCGAGACTTCGTGATTCCCCCCGTCCGTTCTTACTCTCTCTTGCCTGAGTGGAGCGTGCAGATCTCCCGTGTCGACTTTTGCTTTATCGAGCATTACGCCTGTCCCCCTAGCTCGGTCTCCAAAGTAATAGGTCCGCCGGCCTTTAGGTGTTGTTACCTTTTCTAAGCCCGAAATCACGGGACAGAGGTGGATCTGTGACTCACCAGGGATGTATTAATGAGGCTTGATTAGCCCTGCTGCGTATAGAAAAATTATTGCAGCTTTCCCTTTCTCGTTCGAGCGTTAAAGGGCGAGAGGTTGACATCGAGGAGATTAACATTTCGATCTAACCTCTCAAACACTCCTCCATCATTCCTTCTTTTCTCTGTCGTTGAATCGCAGATGGCTTCCTCTCCTGTACCCGCTGCCTCAGCCGAAGCTTCAACCCAATGGGAGAGGTTTTATCACCTCTTGGGTAGAGGTTATGGCTACATAAACAGTCATCCTGAAGCTGAGGTTGAAGTTCGTACTCTGATTCCAGCCCTGGATACTGTGTGTATTGAAGGTACGAAACTTCAAAGGGAGTTTGTGATCTTCCCAACTCTCTTCAACAATTTCCTGCAGGCTTATGAAGTTGCTAGCCGGGAGGTCACTCTGGCTGGTATCGTGCGAGCCCGCTATCAGGACCGAACTGAGTCCCTGATGTTGGCCATGCTGACGGCTGATAACCATAAAAGGGCTGTTGAATACGCCCACGCCCAGGTTTCGATGCTGGTCCGTGAGAGGGACAACTTGGTGGAGCGTCTGGCTCTTTTTGACACCGCCTTTGAGCAAGACCAGCACAACTTCGTGCTGAGGTTCCAGTGTGCCTGGTTGGAGGAAAGGATTGAAGACCTGAGCATGGATATAGCTCGCGGGAGGGTGCTGGCTCATGACTTAGAGCTTGAGTTCGAGTACTATGAGACCAAGGTGAACGACCTTAAGGAGAAATGTCGCCTCCTTTTCTTCAAGCTTGTAGACCTCGATTCCCAGAGTGTGGGTTGTAAGCAAGGCATGGATAGCATGGAGAATCAATTGAGCTCATTTGTGATGCTCATTAGAACTCACTTTGGATTTACGGTTCCTCCTCAGTAGTCTGTTTGTAAAGTCTCCTGTTAAGTGCTATAAATGAGAGTGTATGCACATTTCCGCTTATCCTTCGCAAGATTCAATATTGCCCTTGGTTTCGCAATCATAGTGTTTGAGGCAACTGACGATCTTTCCGCTTTCGAGCCCGCTCACGTTATGTTTGTAACCTATGCTGTCACGTTTGCCTTCGTGCGCTTGGTCGATTTACCTCGAACCCATCGTGACAAAAGATTGTTGTAGCTAAACCTGATGATGTTAGCAAGCATCATTGTGTGAAATCAACCCTAGGCCTTAAAGAAGAAAGGAACTGCTCCGATTGAAACTTTACAATGCGCAAATAAGAAATAAGTTCTACTTGTGTACAAGCCCCCCCTTTTCTCTGGGTATGTTCGATCACCACCCCATCATGTCTGGGTTCAGGTGCGCGGTCATCGACTCCAGATCATGGCCGTGAAGGTTTGCTAGCCTCCTCCTGATGGATTCTTCGAACTGTGACCACCATCTTTGTTTGAGAAGAAAAGAGGAGGGTCGACCTCTTTCCTATCAAAAGCGTGTCTCACTCAGAGATCAGGGAAGCAAAATTGTTCGAAGTGTTCCCCCACTAGATCATCTGAGATCATATGCCCTAGTTGGGCGAACTCCTGAACATTAGACGTCGTGGGTGGATCAGCAGCAGGAAGAGCGCCGGTGGACGGCCGCTGCTCGAGCGGGGAAGTGTATATTTGTTGCACCGGTGGCACGTATTCTTGAGGAACATTAAGATGACTGATAGGGCTATATTGACCAATTCTCCAACAGTTGGTGGTAGAGCTACCGGCTTGGTTGGTATCGAGACTCGGCAGGGCTCTTCTTGAGGCATGGCTGTTGCATTCGTAGCCGTACCTAATGTTCAAGTTCGAGTCGGGCTCTTCTAGGCGCCGTGCGGCATGACGCCGTCGTAGCTTCCTGCGGTAACCATTAAGGTGGTTTGCGACTAACCTTCTAGCGAGCCCCGGTTCATTCATGACCTCATGTACGCGTGTTGGACATAATGAGTCATTCCCTATTTGGTGAACCGCATCAAGGAATTTTCTGTGAAGCTCTGGAGACCATATGAACTTCTTTTGGCGACTCAGGATAGCATCCGTGACTCGGCGATCATTCCTCGATTCACTCTCGGCGGGGTCTGGTTGTGCCAGAGGTTGTTGCAGGGGAAGCTGGTTGACTTCGAACTGGTCTGTGGTGATAGTAAGCCCATTGTCAGGGAAATTGTAGTAACGCGCCTCCCCTCTTTCCAAAGATGGTTTGAGGGAGTGGGGTGGCGGACGACCACCTGCGATTCTCATAGAAAACTTATCACGGAACATTTCGCGAGTGTCGATAGAACCACCGCAGTTAAGGCAAGCGGCGTTGATGAGGACTTCCTTACACCACATGTTTTCTGCTCGAAGCTTGGCGTATTCTTCTTTTAGAGTTTCGAGCTCTTGACACTTTCCCCGAACCACTGATCTGGCCCGTCTGTTTTGAAACCAGTGCTTGACCCTTAAGGGTTCCATCTCTAATTTCCGGGCTAATTTTCTTCTTCGTCTCGTATCCGGGTAACGGCACTTATTGAAGGCGGCTTCGAGTATCTGGATTTCCTTCTCAGTATAGAGCCGGCGACGTCTTCTTCCACGAGATGGGACATCGCCGCTGCCGTCGTTGTTGCTGCTACTGTCGTCGTCGCCACCACTGTCATCGTCGCTGCCCTGATCCTGAACCTCGTTGCCAGCAGGGTTGGGTAGTATGGTTTCGACATCTGGCTCGATCCCAAAGACTTCGAGGTCTCCCAACTGCACATTACCTAGGACATTTGGGTCAGTCA
Source organism: Rhodomyrtus psidioides (assembly GCA_021437785.1). Taxonomy (NCBI): domain Eukaryota; kingdom Viridiplantae; phylum Streptophyta; class Magnoliopsida; order Myrtales; family Myrtaceae; genus Rhodomyrtus; species Rhodomyrtus psidioides. The sequence continues at coordinate 16,085,767 of JAILYB010000002.1, forward strand.
TCTCCAACAAATGACTATGACTGTTAAACATACTGGATCAAGAAAAGGTTTGTTCGTCCTTTTTTAATCACTCAAGGTCTTGTAATCCTCTTCCTATGTTTACTCTCTCTAAACTTTCTTTTGAGTGACTTTGCGTACTCAGGAGTCGCTCTTCGAGCATGGAAGACGATCACCAGGCGAGCGCTCTTCTAGAGATTTTGAGTTTCTCGTCTTGTCGTCTTCCTTCCTTTTCATGGTGGAGAGATCACGGATCGCTTTTCTTTCCTCGATAGCCGAACCTGTCCCCCATTATCTCTCAAAAGACTAAATTACGTCCACCACCCGCTCAGCTTTTCATCATGACAAAACTATCAACCCTACCGCGGCTCCTTCGATATTTGCGCTCGACTCCCGCTCCATCTCAATAATGGTGAAATAGACAACTCTTTTACAACTTTTCAAACTCGTCAGGCCTGAAATCGCGGATCGAGACATGTCTGATGCTTCACGGGAGGAGCAGCCCCTGCTTTACATTAACTACCCCGGCTCCACAAGCATTATTGCTGTAACTTTTCTCCATTTTTGAGCTACTATGAAACGAGGAGAAGGTTAGTGCTCTCATTTGCCCAGCTTTCACTTTCATTCATTCCATCGCACTCGTCTTCCTTTCCATCCTTCCAACAAGAAATGGCCTCATCTTCTGCTTCTTCCTCTGACTCTTCCCATGCTTGCGTCTTTTCACTCGCAGTCCCGGCCCGATGGGAAAAACTCTATAATCTCTTGGGTCGGGGCTATGCTTACATAGCCGATCATCCGGAGATCGAGGCTGAGATCCGCGTTCTATTTGCGGCCACTGACACTACTTCCATCGAGGGTACTGAGTTGGAGAAGGAGTATAAAACATTCCCAGCCCTCTTTGCAAACTTTCTAGAGGCTTACCGCGTTGCTCACCGGGAAGTTCTCGTGGCTCGTGTCTTGCGAGCCCGCTACGAAGACCGCTGTGACTGCCTGACGTTGACTAACTTCGTGGCTGACAGCCACAACAAGGTTATGGAAACTGCCAACGAGCGGGTCTCGACGATGCTTCGTGAACGTGGAAATTTGGTGGAGCGTTTGGCCTTGTGCCTGATCACCTATGAGCACGATCGTCGTAACATCATGTTGAAGTTTCAGAGTGATTGGCTGGAAGAGCGACTCGATACTGTTACGGCGGATGTATCTCGTGGGAGGGAATTGGTCCGGGACTTGGAACTTGCTGCTGAAGATCACAGGGCCAAGGTTGCTGACCTTAAGAATGAGTGCAAGCGCTTTCTTCTCCAGCTCGCGGATCATGATATACGGAGCGGTGAGCGTAGGCAGGGAATCAACCATATGGAGGGCCAATTGAGCTCCTTCGTGCTGCTGATTAGGGCTCAGTTCGGCTTTATTTTTCCGCCTCGCTAATCTGTATTAATCTGCTTTGAAAGTCTTTCGATTGAGCGAAAGTGAATGAAAGCTCATGTGTGTGTGTTTTAGCTTTTATATGGTCCATTTCTTCGAGCATCCGAACATCTTCAACTTGGGTGAGCTAAGATCATAATATCAATAAGTTGAGCAAATATGTCCTGATTTTCTAACTTGCTCATGATCAGATGAAAGAATAGCCTCAGATTCATCCAGGAGAAGATTTCTCTCTATTACCTATTTTTCACCTGCAAACGAAAAGACAGAATCAGAAGGAATAATTTGAAAAAGAAAGCATAAACCCCTTTCAATCTTATGCTTGCTCGTGATTAATAAGGACAAAAACTTTTACAAGGGTTTTAGTCTTGCGCAAAAGTTTTTTATCAGTATTCTTCGAAGGAAAGCATATTATTGAAAGGAATGTAATTCACGATAATCGCTTTTGATCAATTTCGAGAAGAACGAACTAGTCAAAAGTACAAAGCATAACGACGTGTTTTAAATTTAATTGAAGATACGGCATCCAAATCAAGGCCGTTTAAGAACGAGGGCAATTTGGACATCTATCTCGTCATTAAATTCGCAACAATGCCGATACCCTTGATCAATTATCGTGGATTACCAATGATGTACGACATGCATGAATCAATTCAAGTGTATAATTCCTTCTAGCGAAATTGGGGTTGGATTACCCTATACGACCAAAAAGGTCATGCAAGATTTCCAATTTTGATTTCCTCTAAAGGAATTATAAACTTGACTTGGGAGTATTCGGATGATTAGAGAAAATGCCATCACATTCCCATGACCCGTCAAAAGAAATACAACCAAGCTCCATCTGAATGTATACACCAATAGATCCCTAATACAATCACTCTAAGGGATGAGATAGCGAAAACCTCGGTAAAAATAAACCCTATACAAGAGGACTAGTAATGAAAAATGAAACAAAGGAATGTGATCCTAACGTTTAAGGATGCCCCAGTTTCGATCTGTGTCTTCAGGATCACTTGCCCCAACTCGTCATCTTCGTTGGATGATACCCCGATAATGTCCACAGTATGCTCCTCGCATACTCGGTGTTCGTCGTGGGATATCATCCTCCTCGTCTTCTATCAAGGACGTTTGGGAAAAACACACACATCTATCCTTGAAATGGCATTTAATCTAATTACCAGAATGCAATGAATGAAATGCCTATATTTATATGAACTGTAATAGATTTGAGGGATAGAGAGTCTTACCAACCAAACTCGTCGACTTATGTGCGGTTTTAGGTGTACCAACCGCCCAAAGACATGCGCATGAGACAAGTGATGGTAAACTTCTAAAAATCAGAGGGTTTGGCACCTAAGGTTAAGGTTCTCACCTCGAGTTCTAGAAAGAGCCGATTCCATTGCACAGCTATCGTTGCATTGGGACTCGATCCATAGTTCGAAGCGAGCGGAATTGAAAAGTGGATCACCCCGTGTTTTTCCTCACGGAGATTCCATTTTCAATCCCTTCTATTGTTTTCCTATAGGCGGCGCCCGGGGTTTTAGGCGTGATTGTGTGTGTTCATGTGTTGTGCTAAAGCGATAAACATGCATCTTATTTAACAATCACCGCTTCAATATAAAACATACACACAATCATTCATCCCTACGCCAACCTGCATAAGACAATGCTAATCACAGACTACCCCCCTTATCACTCCAATCTGCAAAAACATATAACACCTACCATGAGCGGACTTACCTCACCTTCAAGAGCGCCTGCAGGGTTAAAAAAAATCACTCAGTGTTTTAATTATGGCCTAAGTCCACTTGAGGTCTAGAATCATATGTTCTAGAGCAATTCCCCAGTGGAGTCGCCAGCTGTCGCGACCCGTCCGAAAGGCGGACGCGGCTAATGGATTACCGATCGCGGGCCTTGGATCGGCGCGGGCCCTCCCAGGCCCATACCAAATCGCGGCGGGAGTATTTTTTAGAAGGATTCGACGATAAGAGTCGATCGCTTTCGATAATAATTTTTTTTTTTAAATAAAAATAAAAAAATAAAAAAAATAAAAAAAATAAATAAATAAAAATAAAAATAAAAGAAATAAAGAAAAAGATAAAAATAAAAATAAAATAAAATAAAATAAAATAAAATAAAGTAAAGAAATAAAATAATAATATCAAAATCAAAATTTAGGTGTCAACAGCGACTCCATGGCATGCACACTTAGCACATATCACTAGACCACACTGAAGGTCGACTACGCATACCTCCGTTGCGATTTGGGTAACGGGCCTTGGGAGAGGCCCTCGTCCGACCAGACTGGACGGCCCATTAGCCCTCGAGAGCCCACGGCGAAACTCGAGAGGGTCGCGACACCACCTCATTTGTCTCAGTTCAAGGTTGAAACCTCCCGTTCCTAAACCAAGAGTATAGCCAAACACTATCGAGTTTACCTCTCATGACCAATTCAAATCGATGTAGGATTGATTCATCTCGATCCGTAGTCCTCCAGTAGTACATCACGCAGTCTAGGGTAGCTAATCCTTGACTAGTGTGTGGCTAGTACGGGGTTCTAATACAAATCGAACTTCGTCGAATTCACGGCTAGTTCGGTTGTCGACCTTTGTTAGCTTGCGAATCGTTCCACGGTTCATTCCCTAGTCGACTTTAGGGTGATCCTGTGGTTGTTCTGCAACTTGACGAGGTCAATTATAGTCCATCCATGCTCGATTTAAGATTGCCACATAGTCGACCCTCAGTCGATCACATAGCCGATTGATATACTAAGCCATGACTCCTATTGAAGGTGATCTTTCTTCTTTGGTGGCTCATTTCAACCCTTTGGCTACTATCTGTAATTAATCCGAACCCTAAGCTTAATCTGGCTCTAAATATTGGGATGTCACAAGTACCATGGAATAAAATTTGATCATATTCATGGGTATTTTAGACTGAAAATCTATTAATGTGCTTAAGTAAGCTTTTAGACAATGGTACTTGAAGTTTCATGGTATTGTTGCTTCATTCAGTTATGTCAAGAACAAAGTAAATTGATGTATATACTGCAAGGTTAGTCCGAGAAAATTTAATTTTCTTGTGTCTTATGTAGAGGATATCTCGCATGAGGGCAGTTTTCTTGAATTACTGCATAAGGTAAAGTGGATGTTGCCAAAGCATTTGGACATGGTTAACCTTGGTAAGGAGTATTTTGTCATAGGCATTGAGATCATATGGTTCGTTCTTACTGTATATTGGGTTAATTCTAGAGGACACGTGTTGATCATGATACAGTATTGTAAGTCAGGAATTATTCTTGTCATTAAGGGCAATAAATTAAATCTATCATGATGTTCTCATACAAATATTAAGATAAACCCAAATAAAGGATGTATCGTATACTGGTGCACTTAGCAGCGTCATGTATGTTCAAGTTTACGCTAGACCATATGTTGCTTTTGCAACGAGACTTTTGGGCAGATATCGATTAAATCCAGGACACGATTACTAGATTATCACTAAGAAATTTTTGAGGTACTTAAAAAGAACAAAAGACTATATACCGATTTACAAACATATTTAGGACTTGCAGCTAGTAGGGTATTCATATTCAGACTTTGTTAGCTGTCAGGATGATGTCAAGTTTACAACTACATAAATTTGTATGTCTAAAGAGAAGTGCAGCATTACAGAAATATGTGAACATAAATTTATGTCATCCTCTATCAAGCAAGTGAGTTTGTAGTATGCTTTATGGCGATTATTCAGGTTATTTGGCTCCGAAATCTCATTAAAAAGTCTACCGTAGTTAATTTTGTGGATAGATCCATACAGTTGCATTGTGACAATAACTTTGCAGTATTGTTCATCAACAACAGCAAAGGTCCCAAGGGGTCTAAGTATCTGGCGGTCAAGTTTTTTACCATAAAGGTAACAGATGAAAATGGTGACACTACAATGGAGCTTATTACACAGATGATATGGCTACAGACTCACTAATTAAAGGTCCTTGCCCTTGCATATTTGAATGAAATGTCACATAATTAAAAGCATCATGGGATGCTGTTATGACATGTTAATTGATAGGCTAAGTAACATCATGAGATGCTGTTGTTTAGTGGGAGTTGTTTTATTTTTTCTCTAATAAAGTTTACATCTAAGCTCTGTCACATTTAGTAATAATTTTAATATGTATTTGACTATTTTGCATTCAATAAAGTATTTATGAATGCATTATCTTTATATATAATACATATCTAAAGGAAAATCTCCATGCATCGTGTAAACCTTTAGTGATGTCTAGGGTATTTATTTTTAGCCAAAAGCATATGTCTTGTTGCACATAAAGTATAGTTAACTATAAATATAAGACATGTGTTGGTTCATTAAAACCATAAAGATATGCACGTGTGACACATCAAGTTTCGTGACACATAAAGTAAGAGAATGACGACCGACAAGGAGGATAACATATAATGTGTCTCTACTATTTGAGATGCTATCCATATTGACTTTATATCAATAAAGTTAAGAGCATTTGTTATCATGGATGGCTCTGTGTCTTTTGATATAGTTATTGTTATGATTCGGTGCTTAAAACTTTATAGAGTCGGATTGACTATTAGGAATTATCTCTAGACCAATATAAAGATATGCATATATAGTACAATTTCAATTAATATAGCCAAAGTTAGAGAATGTTAAAATATATTTTAATATTCTGTGTGGGCTTTATTAATTATTATTGTAAATATTAATTGATCTAATAAAGAAAGATATATATAATTTTCTATTTAATCTAATACGGTGCTGGATAGTGTGGGCCAAGATAAACCTTATCTTTAATGATGGGATGTGTTATAATCTCTATAGATAGAGCTCAAGTCCCTCCTTGAAGCGATAATATCCGCATAACCTCACATAAAGAGTAGTCAAAAGCGATACGTGAAAGGCCATCTCATTGAAACTAGCGCTAAAGGGGTTCATAGAAGAGATGCTCTTGAGCATCGGATCGTTACAATTCCGCATAAAAAACGATGGATCCGAAACAAGGTACGCCAATTATTTTACTTTATGAAATCGTGATTCGCATATCTATACGTGTTATTCTTGGGTTGCTGCATGATGATTAAAATCGTAGTTAAGGGATTAAAGTCTAATTACATCGGATGTTCTATAATCGGTTGCCAAGCAAAAAGAGCGAACGCTTGTCCCTCGAAAGAGAAGATCCAGTCTTTTGTTTTCCACGTCGAGCAAAGATTGATGCCTAAATGCTGTTGCGCAGCTTTGTTGACATAGAACGCATTCCTTCAGCTTTGTTTGGACATGTTTCGTTTTACTTATCACCTTGCAAGAGCATCTGCGTCTACTTTTCGCTTTTCCACTTCCTTTGTCACGGCAAGTGGAGTGTGGAGGACGTGTGTCCTCCACGCTCCTTCGTGTTGAGGGCGTCATGTTTTTCTTTTCTCCTGTTTTCTTTCTAAACTAAGCAAATAAATAGACAAGGAGGAGATTAATTATTTATTGAACTATCGCATCGTTTGACTATGAGTTTATATACTCTTTATACATGTGTCGTACCAGAGCTAAGTTCTGTCCTAATTTACTGAGCGCGTGCATCCACCCTATTCGTCAAATATCATTTGTTATTTTTAATTTAGCTTCTTTTCGAGAGAGGTGAAATTAGAAAATCATGAGTCTATCATGATTTTTTTTTTCTTTAGGCTCCATTTGTTTTGCAGAAAATGAACAGTTTGAATAATATTTCCCTAAAATGATTGTCTGTGTCTCTTTCAATAATTATTTAATGATAAACGTTTTCGTTATCAACAACTTATGGCTATGTTTTTCTATGGATGTTGAATTGTTGTTTTCACTCCTTTTTCAAGAGATTCAAGCGATATTTTTTGGAAAATAAGTTTTATATTATTTTTTTCGTAAAACAAACCAACCACGTGATAATAATCTAAACACTTCCCATTGTTTTCCCACTTTCATTGGTATTTACGCATTTAAAAGTGAGTTGATGCTCACTAATGGTTTTGTTTGAAGAAGTAGCAGATTCGAGCGAAACAAGCGAACAACAAGTCAAATCAAAGGAAAAAGAAAAAGAAAAAGATGCAGAAGCAGCAGCCTGGACTAGTTTAATCCTCCTGAATCATCCATTTATATCTTTGACTCTCTTTGCCCGCCTTCTGGGGCAGCGATTTCACACCATTTTCCATCTTTTCCCTTCAATCAGAATCGTCAGATTAAACAAAGTGGGGTTAGCTGAGCGGGATCCCACATTAAGTTGGTGACTTAGAATAATGCCTGATCCCAAAGGCGCATGGCATCCACACGACAGCATATTATCATCTTCTAAACAACTGTGCTTGATTAATCGATGATAACCCTCCACTGAAGATAAGAAAAACATGTGATCCCTGGGGAACATAGACCGTCCAAGATGTGCATTGCCTGACTAATTTTGATGATTCATTATATCATTTCAATTAATTTAATTAGCTAAGTTCGTCGACTTTTCTTTTCTTTTTCTTTTTTCATTTTTTTTCTTCGGGGTGTTGAAAGCCCAGACATCCCCGACTCCCAATGAAGCATTTTGACAATTTTACCCATTGTGGAACCACCGTTTTGCATCCTATGCATTTAGTTAGGCTCTGTTTATTTCATAAAAAATGAGTAATTTGAAAAATATTTTTTCAAAAAATAATCTCATGTATCGCTTAAAATAATTAATCAATTAAAATGTATTTTCGTTACTGACAACAAATCGTGTCTAAATACTTGCGTAGACGATGAAAATACTTTTCGTTCATTTATTTTTATAAACGATATAGCCGATCATTTTTTGAAAAATGTTTTCTAATTCACTCATTTTTGGCCTTCACTTTTTTCATTTTCATCTCTCTTTTTCTCTCATTTTACTTTCTTTTCTTCAATGTCTGAGAAGGTTTTTGCGACGTTTTCCATGGTGGGCTATGGATAAATTGATTAAATTACGAGAGTTGGTTAATGTTGCGTAACGCGGTAATTTTCCTTGTGACGGGCTCAGGTCATTGAAGTCTGATGGTGGCTTTTCTTCTTTTTCTTCTCTTATCTCTGCTTTTGTTTTTGTTTTTTTTAATGTCTGGGAAAAGTCGGTATTATTTCATTCCTTCTTTACAGTTGAATCTGATGCTTTTAAGGATCTTTAATGAGGCCTTGTGGCATTGCTGACTTTCTATTCTTCTGGGGATTCTGTTAGTTGGAGTTTTCGAAATTTTGTGTGAAAGAGTGGAAAGAAGGGCATTGGACCTTGTCCAAATTTAAAGAGTTTTGATTTCACTAAGTGAAAAAAGGTTTATCATCCCATTAACTTCTAAGTATTGAACATGCATTTGATTTTTTGAGTGGATTTTAACTATTCTTTTCATTGAAAATTTATGCGGACTTATTTCCATTGACCCCTTTCTTTTGCACAATTTGCATGGCAGAATGATTTCAAGATGCAGATTTTGATATGTCTCCGTCAAATTGTTCCAATTATGGTTTTGAATCAATAAAGGATGAAGGGTTCTTTTCCAAGAAATTTCAGTTTTCTTCTCATTTCAGTAGGTTAATTGAAACCTTTAATCATTTCGTTTGTCGTTAGTGTTGTGGAAATTCTCCTATATTTTGATTCTGACAAAACCTTCAAATAGAAATTGTTTAATGAAATGTGATGCAGGAAGAATGTGTAAGCAGCAGGTTGAGTGATTCCAATTCTGTCGCGCTGACGAAGGGTCAGATGGAAGCGATTCTGACGAAGGGTCAGATGGAAGTGCTTCTGACGAAGGGTCAGATGGAAGCGATTCTGACGAAGGATCAGATGGAAGTGCTTCTGACGAAGGGTCAGATAGAAGTGCTTCTGACATAGGGTCAGATGGAAGTACTTCTGTCCAAGGGTCAGATGGAAGTGCCCCTGACGATCTAAACAGTGACGGATGGATCACATCAAATCTCCGTATTACCATTCCGTGCCAACTAATCTAACCCACGTATGGCAGGTTTCCGATCAAGGCAAGTGATATTCGATTATCCTGATATCCCCTCAAATCAATTAAGGGATTTTCTATAATGGGATATCATCTTCTAAGGAATATATCCTTGGGAATCAACTCAAACTTATCACACTTATGGAAGCTGGAGATTCAGTTGTATGGGCGATTGAATCAGAAGGGTTCAATGTCTTACCAAACGGTCTACATATCTTCTAAAGATACAGTCTCGTTCAATCACGATTGATGACGTCCAATCAAGGATTGAAGAGCGATCCCTTGGCTGGAATCCAACGGCTAGTTCGGAGGCAGGGAAGTATAAAAGAAGAATCATGATGGACTAAAGGAAGGCGTGCGAACAACAATCCAAAGTGCAAACATAATTTGAGTTTCATCCAAAGAGTATTCTGTGTACCCAAAATTCTTCACTGTGAAAATCTGTGTGAGAGAGAAACAAAATACCTGAGTGGTTGTAATCCTCTTGATTCTTCATAGTGAAATCCAGCCAATCGGCTGTCATCGTGGGAGAGTGGACGTAGACTTAATCTAAGCCGAATCACTATAAATATCGTGTGCAATATTCTCTAAACTCTCACCCTTGCGTTTAGATTTTCTGCACACTGTCATACGGTTCTTGTTTCTAATCGTACACTGAACTTTATTCATTCCGCAAGAAATTTCAATTTTGTTCAGAATCTCCTATTCACCCCCCTCTAGGAGATAGATACATCAGTTACTGAGAAAGTGGAAAACAAGTGGGCACGCCAAATGCATTTTCGTATATTAGTTGGTAAAGTCTACTGGTGGCGGTGTAAAGTAGGATTGGATCCGTCCTCTATAATATATTGGATAGGTTGCATAGAGAAGGGCTTCCATATGTCGCATAAACACCAATTAGACTGAAAAAACATCATTCGACTGGGTTATGAGTTTTAACCTAAATCCTATATATAGATGGGTCAAACCATCAAATATGAGGAGCTTATCTTTTGTCTTAGCTTTTTTAAACATTACATTACTTGCAATCCTCTTGATAGCAGATCTCTGTCGTACAATAGACTTCTATTCACCCACATATTTGGATTTGATCCGTTCACCTGCAATGTGGTCATCTCATAGGCCAATCTCAAGTGCGACAAAACCACCTCGGCCAGAAATCACCGCCGGACGCCACCTCACAACCCTGACTCTCTCCGATTCACGTGCTTATCATCCTCCTCAGCTATGTCGGAGGATGCCATGTTTTACCATAAAGCGTGGAAGTGGGATCCGCAGGAGAGAGAAAGATAATTGCCTCCAAGAAAAAGAAAGAGAGAAGGATGAAGATAAAGGAAAAGGGAACCCATAAAAGAAGCTTAAAAAAAAAAACACCGGGGAAACACTTAAGGGCGCGCATGGTAACACTTCAGAAGCAGAATTTCTGCTTTTGAAGTGCTTCTGAAACTGAAATCCGTTGGGTAAAGACGCTTTAGAAGTGCTTCTAAAGCTGAAAGTCGTTTGGTAAAAATATTGAGAAATCACTTCCAAAACTACTTCTGGAAGTGATTTTTACTTCTGGTTGGATTTTTGACCAACTTTGAGAAGCTAAAAATTGCAACTTTTAAAAAAGAAATCACTTCTTCAACTACACCGGTCTTCGCCGACCAACGCTCGCCTGCCGGCGCCCCCAACCGCCGGTCGTCCGCTCGCCGCTGACCGCCACCAACAGCCCACCCCGTTGCCGCAGCCGGCCGCCCTCCGCCGGTCGCCGTCCTCCGTCGATCGCCCGGCCGCCGCCCTCCATCGACCACCACCGCTGAAGATTTTGTTAATAATGTTTACAAATTAAAAATTTCAGAAGCCGCTGGCCGCCGCCCTCCATCAACCACCACCGTCGGAGATTTTGGTAATAATGTTTACAAATTAAAAATTTCAGAAGTAGAAATTTTATCAAATACCTTTCTTTGATCAGAAATCAACTTTTGATGGAGAAGTTGAATAATCAACTTCTGCTTTTGATTGAGAAGTTGAAAAATCAACTTCAGCTTCGGAAATGATTTCTTTTGCAGAAGTGTTGCCATGCGCACCCTAAGATGCTGAAAGGTGAGACATACGATGGGTGAAATGTATTGGAGCACGCAGTAGAAGTTGAGTACCTTTGTTAAGGGAAGTCCAAGTCCATATCCGTCAATATACCTAATTTGATTCATCTTCACTTAAAAACTTAAGCCAATAAATTATAGGCCAACTAGGATATACTAATGTTAGGTTTTCGCGTTGATCACCAGAGTCCTTTCTTGAGATATGTGCCGATTACCTATACATATTGAGAGTGGACCACCAATCAACCATGGACTCTGATACTATTCACATTCACGAAAAAACTTAAGCCAATGAATTATAGGCTAACTAGAATATATTAATGTTAGGTTTCCGCGTTGATCACTAGAATCCTTTCTTGAGATATTTACCAATTACATATACATAGGATAGGGCTGTCAAATGGGCCCCCGCCGGCCCGACCCGGCCCGGCCTCTAAAACTGAGAAATTTTTAGGCTGAATCCGGTACTGTTTCAGTACAGTACCGGTATTGTTTCGTAGTGGGCCGGCCCACTTCTCACCTCAACCCTCCTTCTTTCCCTGTTTCTTGGTGAACGCGACTGACTAGGGATCCCCTCTCTTCTTCTTAGTTCTCTTCTTCATCTCCTTCTACTTCTTCTTCTTGGTTTCTGTTGTTCTCCGGCCACCCCATACTCGACGCCAACATGAGCTTTAGCCACCTTCGACTACCACCATCCCCTTCGTCGTCATCGTCCAGCCGCCCTTGAGCTCTGTCGCCTAAGTTGAGCTTGCTGTAGCCCCCGAACCCAATACCCGAGAGCGTCAAATCCGCGACCTCCCCCTTTCATCTCCGTCTTCGATCCACACCCAACGACGCCAGCTGATGAGTCGCTCAGTCAGCCACCGCTACTAGCCCGGCTTGAGTCGCGAGCGAGCCGTCATCATCCAGCCGTGCCGATCTGCCAAAGCCGTGCCTCACGAGTTCGAGCTCAGCTCGAGACTCACGCACACATAGCCTCCGTCAAGCTCGCCACTGCCTGATGCCTCTCACTCGACCGTCGATTCCACCTCGAGCCACTAGATCTGCAAGCCCGGAGCCTCCCGATGCTGGACCTGAGTTAGTCACAGCCCTCAACCGAGCTTCCAGCTCAGCTGCACCATCGTCCTTAACCAGCCGAGCCACTCCAGCCATCATCTCCTCCGAAAACAAAAGGCAATGGCTTGGGCCGGCCTGGTCCGGCGCAAAGAGTTGACGCACAAGTAATTTGGGCTCGGGCCGGGCCATCCTAGGTACTGTTTATTTTGGGCCGTCTTCAAAATTTTTAAAGATATCGTGCTTGGATGAAACTCTGTCTTTAATCTTCAGATTTTTTTTTAGAAAGTTATCTTTATGATTTGGAAAAAATTTAGATAACTCTCGAAAATTGGATTTGGGAAATATCCAACAAATCTCATCTGTAACCAAACATACTCGAACAAATTCCCTAGAGATAAGATATAGTAATAAGTTCACCCAACCAACTCATATGTTAACGATAAGCATCCACCACAAAATATTATCCACAACAAGTTTGATGTCGTCTGATTTAAATATTCTCAAAAATTAGATAAGGTTTGGACTGATAAACCTCACCCATAACATCAAATAACAAAGATGATACGAAACAACCAATCATGGATAGAATCCTAGAGCATGTGTTATCCACGAGCAGAAAGCAATTCGACCAAGGCAATGAGAATGTGCCGAAAATCAACCTTGTTCACAAAACAAGTCCGGTTTTTATCTGGTCCAATGATCAGCAGTTTTAATTCGAGAGAGTGCTTTTCAATTGAGATCAATTGTCAAAACATTCCAGATGCTTGGCCGGTGATCAATTCAAACTTGTTTAAAGAAAATCAGAATTTCATGTCAAGGATACCAATCTCCGGTTCTTATAAAAAGGTGGAAAGAAAAGGCTCGATTTCTTTATTTTAATTGCAAACCATGCATGTTCATTAAGACGAAAGGGCATACATGTGTGCTACCAAGTTAATGAGGCAGCGATTTGCAACTAAAAGCAAGAAATTCGTACCTTTTCGATCAATATTCCAGCACCTATGCCAGCTAAGGATTTCGCCCAAAGCAGCCCACTTTCTACTCAGCTTTGCGATGAATCGAGCTCCAGATTCACACAACCTTTAACACCAATCAATAACCTTGTTAGATATTATAGATCGATGAGTAAACAAGATCAGATTTTCTCCCTGAACAGGGCTGGATGGCGTTGATTCTGGACTGTCCTCGATGGAATATCCAGTCCACGTATTGAGACTAGGAATTTCGGGGCTGATTGCGTCGCTCGTGCGCTCGTAAGGACTTCGGCTGACCTACTAATGATGGAACTTACAGCTGGAGGAGATGATATGGTGACATTTCACAGTCGTGGATGCGGACGAACGACGGAGGCTCTACCGCCATGGCTCTCGAGATCGAAGAGGATTGTCTCGACCGGACGGGGAAACAATCAGACTCTTTCAATCCCCTTCAATGTGCTCCGAACTTAGTGATAGCCGAAAAAAAAAAATCTCTCCTTAACCCTAGGCTAAGTGATGTATATATAGAAGGAGAAAAGCCTTAAACCGTAGGGTTTATCCTTGACTGTTAGATTTGACAGATAATGGCCATCGGATTGAATTTTTTGCTCTTGTCGGACCTAGATATCAAAATTTCGGCCATAATGGGGTAGACAAAGGCTTGGCCAAAATCCTTCCATTGGATGGGCTTATTTGTGCGAATTTAAGGCCTAATCGGGTTTCAATTAATTAAATGGGTAATTAATTAAAAGCCTTGTATTTAAAAGACCTAAAATGGACTGATTTGGAATCGAATTGAGCCCAAACCTATGAAAATGTCGGCCATCCCCTTTCTTGGTCGAAAATTGATGATAAGTCCAGTCCGGATGCTCGCTAGATTAAACTCAAGCAATTCACTCTTTGCTATTCAATGACAAAAAATTAATATGCAATGCCTAAGCATTTATTTTTGTGAGAACTAAAACTAGTTTTCCCATTTTGTGAAATAGATGAATTTCTAAAAATTAAAATTTAGATGTCAACACATGGCAATACTTTTGCTTCAGAAATCAACTTCTAAGCAGAAGTTGATTTTTCTACTTCAACACTAGAAGTGGATTTTTAATAAGAGAAATGCGTTTGATAATAGGACAAAATTACTACTTATGGAATAGAAATTCGTCTGGTAACAGTTGAAAACTTCTACTTCTAAAGCATTATTAATACAAAATCTTCTAGGAAAAATTATGGATCCTAAACTAAAATGTAATTTTCTCAAGAAAAGTGAAATGCAAATATTAACGAATTTACATATAATTTTTTATTTAATTATTTATGTAAATGAGGATCAATTTTATGGGAATATTGTATTAGTGAATACGATAGCTGAGCTCATATATCCACGCTAAAAGCATGGGTAGTTCCAGGCCTAGAGGCATCAAACGGGTGGGTCGGGTCGGGTTGAATATGGTCTGACCTATATTGACCCATTTTCATACAATACAAATTTAACGACCCATATCTGACCCGACTCGTATTACTTAAATACTTTTATATTTAACCAATTCATAGAATATTTGTATTTTATAATTTTTTAAGAAAAATGATATTGCTAAAACATCCCCATGCAATAGAAATTATTTTAATTTTTAAAAATTGTTAGTTTTTAAAAATGATTTTCATTATTAAAAAATAATTTACTTTTTAAAAATAAAAATTATTACTTATTTTTTACTATGGCGGCCGGAGATGGCAACTCGGCAGCGGCGGTGGGTGACAGTAGTGGGCAGCGGGCGGCGGTAGGGGTGGGACAACGGTGCCGATGGCAGTCGGCTGCTGCGGCTAGTGGTAGTGGGTGGTGGCGGTGTTCGGTGACTAACGGCGGTAGGTGGCGATGAAAGAGGTGTGGTTGAGAGTGAGTATGGAGAATTAGGGCGAAGTGAGAGAGATATTTGTGTTGAGAGATTTCTACTTCTAAAAGAAAAGTAACTTTTTTTTTTTGAAAGTGGGTTGCAAATAACTTTTGAAACAAAAAAATAACTTCAGAAGTAGAAAAATAAAGTTGCGCAATCAATGGAATTGTGTTACCAAACGGATTTCTACTCTATAAGTGTTATCATGCGCATCCTAAGTGTAATGAGCAAGTATGGTACTCAATGATGATTCTATTCACTTAAATTTTGTTTTTATTCTCTTCCCAATACGCTTCACCTCAATTCACTTGAACCATTTCCTTTGATTGCCAAAGTCTCTTTTTTTCTTGCTGTATTTTGCATATATGGTAAGATTAATCATTTAATCTTGAGTCCTGCTAGCATGACAGTAATGATAGTATCACGGTGGAATGCTACGCATAAGAACATATGTGGGTCCGCCATGATTGCTATATAATTTTTTGTCATTTACATCACTTGCGGTTGTGTGATTGTGTGGTTATACTGTCACACTATCAGCTTCTCAAATCCTTTTAACCTTATCGGACTACAATTGGGTTGAAAACAAGAGGCCAAAGTCGAAGGGGTGTGATATTATATAATCAAATATTCATGATTATCAGGTTTCAAACTTAATGGGCTTGTTGCTGTTGACTCAGAATATCTTTAGCATTCGGTGAGCGCAATTGAAACCATAGGCATGGTTGCAAATGCAAACAATATCAAGCAAATTTATTAGGAATAACACTTACGAATAATCATCATCACTTAATACAAACATTCGATTTTCAATTTACAAAGAAAACACATTCGCCCCCAAACCCCACCCGTATCCATCTTTTTCCCCTCCCTTTGTCTCGTCCTCCACCCTGTTTCTCACTCAGTCGCACATACAAAGCAGACTCTCTCTCCACCCCTCGCCGCCACTACCACTGTCACGCAACGCCGCCTCGCCCCTCGCCCCACTGGCCCACCCTCTCTTCTGGCGGAGCTGATGGACGTGGTCGTCGCCGACGCGCGGCTGACGATGAGGGGCAACGTCAAAATAACTTAATTACTAGCTAAAAACTTTCGTCTTATTACATGTAACTCGATAAGTAATTTCGAAGTAACCCACTTCATAGTTCAGTCTTGTCAATATTCACCGACCTAATATACAAACATGTAAATGTTATTGCTTGTCATTAAAATACCATCAAGGAAACACTATATATGATGCTCAAGTTATTATACACCAATAGATCCGATCAGCTTGGTCAAACCAAAGGTGATGCCCATGGCCAACCACCCTCCAAGCAGCACCCTAGAAGCCGACTTCACCATCCTCGCTTTCCCCAGCACCGCGCTCAGCCCGCCGAACCCGACCAACGCCACACTTACCGCCACTATCACCACTGCCACCCTGACCTTGTACTCCTTTATGAACACAGCCGCGAGGATCGGCACCAGCGCCCCCACTGCAAAGGCCAGTGCTGATGCCCCAGCAGCTTGCCACGGGCTTGGCAGCTTCTCCTTCCTCGCGTCCATCTCTTCAGCTCCTAGGGCTTCATTCCTGTCCTCTCTCTTGATCTGGGCCACCTCGATGTCATACTGCGAGTACACGGATACGAGCTCCCCGATGGCCATGCTGCAGGCCCCGGCAACCAGCCCCGCCACCCCGGTTATTGCCATGGTCTTGACGTCCTTGTGGACAGCACCCACCCCCATCATGAGTGATGCCGTCGAGAGCAGGCCATCATTCGCACCCAGCACAGCGGCACGGAGCCACTGAGCTCGCTTCGAGAAATCGACGATCTCGACCTCTTGCTCAAGGGCTTGGTTGGTTTGTCCCTCGAGGTCGACGGGAGGAGGAGGAGCCAATTGTTTGGGTTCATGTGGTTGAGTTGATGGTGTTGTTGCCATGGATGGATGAAGAGAGAAGCTATAGAAATGAAAGGAATATTGGAGAGGAAGATAAGAGGGCGTGTGGAGGGCACACTCCCTGAGAGAAGCTATTTATAGAGAAACATGTGCGGCATAGAACAATAGCCAAGTGCGATCTGGTGGTACATGGGACGTGGTTTCCTATAGTTGGTGGGATCTCATATGTTCACACCCGAACAAAATGAAAAGACCTGCCTGTGTAAAATAAAGTTAATGTTGTGTCTATGCAATTTTTTTTTAATAATGAATGCGACCCATTTTCACTTTTCAGTAGCTCAAATAAGTGAACAAATAAATCGAGGGACAAGCTTCCCACGAAAATGAAAAGAGGCTTTGCTTCTTACGGGCAATTTCGGATAATATAATCTCATGTGTTCGAACATGATTTGCAAGATCTTCCAACAGGTTTCTCCATAAGCGTGGTACTGCTCTTGAAATGTTAATGAGATCTCATTACGCTTCCTCCAGAAATGGCAAGACAACCGTTAATAGAGTATTTTGAATAGAGCTACTACCCTTACAATCTGACAGTACTGTCACTTATTTTTTATCACACGATTTTCTAATCAATGAGTGATTTATGCAAAATACGTGGCCATGATATGTGGATCTACGGTTGAGGTTGTACCGTCTCTAACAGCACTGTCAGGAAAGCATTTTCTTGTTTTGAACACCCAACTAGTCTCATCCTGCGTGACTATCCCCCCCCTTCCCCACACACTCAATAGTTACTAGAGTTAACACAGGCATGTACTCCTAAGGGTGGCCCCAAAAGAACGAGCAAGCGTGATGATTGGAATTCAAGCCTTGAGCGAACAGATTTGCTTATCACTTAATCAACCCTTTTGCGGTTGAGTAATAATGTACTTACTCCTCTTGGGAGCATACAAAACAAAACCCTAGCAAGACTGAAAACCTCGAATGATCCTTATATTCCATATAAAGAATGCTAATGACAGTTATATCACATTCTCAACCCTGTTTAGTTTAAACCTTTTATATGTTCCAATACGTTTGATTCGAGTTTAGCTGATGACTCCATGAATCAGACCCAAAGAGAATTTAAGTATCACGAACTCCTTGACAATTACTGGTCCAAAAGAAAAAAAGTGAAAAGATCTTCAGTAAAGAACGCAAAGATGCATTGCGTCCTTCTGAAGCGAGGGATGTTGCCTTTACGAGGGTTGCAAGGGAAGGCACGGTCGTAATTGGCGTAGGCTCTAATGTGGCTTTCTTTAAAGAGGTTTAACTGAATAATCATTGTTATAAGCGAGAATACTATGGGTGATTGTTTCCAGGATGAATGGTTCCCACACTAGAATCGAGAATTGCCTGCTAGGGATCGATTCCGTAAAATGTAAACCGTGAACCACCCGCTCGTTTCATGAATCCACCCGAAAACCGAACCACCGGTCCGATCCAGTTCCCAGGGATCCTAATTACGATCCTTCCGAGCACCAATATCAATTAAAAAAGAAAAGAGAACTAATTCCTAACGGTTGAAGGATAAAAAAGTTCAATAATGCAAGATAACAATGGAGACAACGATTTAGTATTATTATCAAATGGAAAATTTTCAATATGCAAGATAACAAGTATTGTAATATTTACAAAACTTATTTCAAAATAATATGCATTTGTATTATATAAAAGGATCGGTTCGATTAGGCCGATTGGATGGTTTCCATCCGAAATAGAAAATCAAACCGGTATCCACCGGTTCTAAAAAATTGGAATCAGGAACCGGACCGTATCCGCCGGTTACCATCCAAAATCAATTAGTTGGATATGGTCCGATCCGGTTTGGGTGGATCATGGTTTTTTGCTCACTCCTAGAGAGTACTCACGTAAATATCTGCGATAGGATTTGTAAATGTTGTCCCTGTAACTCTCTGCTCATGAATCGTGAAACTCATGTGCACGCATTATTCAAATCAATCGCCAATCATTGGCCATATAGAAGCTAGTACCCACGCATGCGCACAGATGCACACAGAGATCTTCCAACTCCCCAAGGTATGTACATCTATCATATCAAGACGGTAAAATGCCATTATCATCACATGATTGATGGTGTAAGATGTAATTTTCTACTCATCAATTCTATAGCCGACTGTGGTTTACTGGTATTAGTGTGACATCTCACTATGCCTTCTTCGTGCAGAATCAATTTAACATGACCAAGAAAAAAAATTCATGCTAGTGACATCTCACTATGCTTGATTATCTTACCATTCTCATTTTTTTATCAAAGGTTTCAACTGCCTGGTTTTGACAACATCATTAAACTCGTACTCCAGCACAAAACACTTAGATCTTCTTCGAGTAGTCATTCATAACTATTAGCATAAATCTAAAACTTTTCTTCGAAGGAAACCACGATAGCCTATAGACATCAAAGTGAATCAACTCAGCAATCTCTATGGCTTCTCTAATAGATGTACTGAACTGTACTTTTCGTTGTTTATTCAAAGCCACAATGCTCGCATATATCCAGTTGCTCAACCACATAATCATATAACATATTCCTCTCACTCAAAACCTTCAAATTTCTCTCGCCTATGTAACCTAAACCTCTATGTCACGATTCTCAAGCAGATGCATTCGATTTCTCTACGGCAAATTTTGTCATTGCCTCCCCTCGAAGCAATATAGGTTACAATGTTCGATTACCCTTATTGTTAGCAGAGTATCGCGAAAGACCTTTAGAATCCACCTTTTGGTGTATATTGATGCTGAGCAGAATTTATGCCATGTTCTAATTCATTATTGGAACATGCCTCACTCTAATCAATGTTTTCCCGACATCATCATGTATTCTTATTCTAATATCACCAACACTCACAAAATTGCTCTCAATATTGTTCCCCAGCTATTCTTAACTACTATCCGTGTACGGGTAATAATAAACCAATTCTTGTATGGTGTAATGCAAAATGAACAAAATAAAAACCCATTTTGTCAAACAACAAATCCTCAATGATAGACAAGACATAATCATCACCATCCATGACACCATCAGCAATTTTAGTAATATCATCAATAGACTCAACTCTAATCTCCTTATCCTCTTTATTCTCCTACTTAAGGAAATCAAGAAAAGGACACTTCAAGTGACAATATTCGTGTATAGCACTCAAAAGGTGCCAAAAAAAATTCGGATCACTTAAGTGCTAATTTTTTTGAAAAATAATTATTTCAGTGCCACCAGAGCCAACTCTAGTGAGCCTGGTTGGAAATCAAGCATGACATTTTTTGTTAATTAACTAATCATACGTGGCTCGCCGGAGATCCTAGTCAGCTTCCAAAGTAAAAGCGCTGTCATTTAGCCAATTTCGTGAAGTGACTTTCAGTGCCATAAGTTGTAAAATATGATTGTTTGAGTGCCAAGTTTTTTTTAAGTGATCACTTAAGTTCCATAAGTGGTAAAATGCGATCACTTAAGTGCTATAAGTTTAAGACATCCCAACTACGTCGACCGAGCGACGTCGTTCTCTTTGAACACGTGGAATTGATTTTTATTTAAAAAATCTACGTCACTAAATTATTTTAAATAGAAATGCCATGTGTTTATTTTGCCCGAAATCTCTAGCCGTTGGCACTTAAATGATCATTTTTTTCTCTTTTTTGGCACTTAAGTGAACGTCATACACAAATATTGTTACTTGAGGTGTGCTTCTACCTAAGAAAATCGTTTTAAAGATGCCTCATCTTGCTACAATTTCAATAAACCATACCATGTACCTTAGACTGAATTCATCTATTCAATTTCACTATACTCCTTTTAACAAGAAAACTGGTTTTTCCTCTACGTTGACCTATTAAAGTAGCAAACACATTCACTAATTTTTATTCTACGGATGTCCTCAGTTTGATTATGATCGCGCACCTAATAAAACCTCGAGCTTCTTGACCTTGAAGAATTACTTAGGGCATGTAAGATAACCATTATGGTTCTCTAATTCTATTCCCCGAAAACAAAAAAAAATGATAATTCTATTTGACAACGTAAATGATTATAATTCTAATTTTGTTCCTTAAAACAGTTTTGGAGCAAAAACAAGAACAAAGAAAAAGTTGGCTCTGAAAAAAAGAATTACTTTTGAGAATTACAAAAGAGAATGAAGGCTCACATATCTCATTTTTCCCTTTCAGTTCTTTCGCCATTTTTCTCTCGACCTAAAATAGAACGAAGTCTCATTTTCAAAGAAAAATATATATAAGATAATAAATAAAAAATAAAAAATTCAAAAAAATTGAAAATAAATAGAAAATCCCTAAAAATAGAAGAAGCTTAGATTAGGCTTGGATTCCTTAAATTCCCTAGATTTTTTCTTTATCAGGAAAAGCATAAGTACTTTTGAAATTAAACTCGAACATCATTTCTCTAAACAATTAGGATTTCATTAGGGTTTTATGATGCATTTTATCAATGTCATGATTCCTTGATTATGCACTTGTTTTCATTTATTTTGATTTGCCTAGGTTTATGTACTTGACTTAGTCTAGTTTTAGAAAATTTTGGTAAAAGACAAAAATAACCAACATGAACACTTAGCAAGCTCTCGCTCTTAAGTTTTGGATGAATTAAGACTTAAATTTGATTTCCTATAACCAAAAACGCATGCCAATGCAAGGCATTGCAATGCATTTTCCTTGTAGAAATGAGGTTGTCACTCGTGTTGGTTGTCTACTCGCTCAAAAGAGTTGGATGACTCCACAATAAATGGCAAAAATGACTCATGGTGATTCTTGATATTTATTTTTACATTCCAATATGCAATATGTTATATAATAGAATCAATAAAAATTAAAATTTGATTAAATCAAATTGTAGGATGACATTTCACAAAATAACTACGAAATTATTTGACTTAAATGATAAAAATTGGGGAGATTGCTAGCAGTAAAAATTATGTGCAGTTACCAAACGTGTTTCTGTTCGAGGAACATAAATTTTATACAGTTACCAAACGTGTTTAACTCTCTAAAACTCACATAGGGAACAGAACCAGAAAAAATTCATTTTAATCAGAATCACTTTTTAAAATCAGAATTGTTGCCATACAAGCCTTTACAGTAGTAATAGTAGTATACCAATTAGGAGGCAATTGGGATAATAGAATTATAGTACGTACCTTATAATCAAAAAACAATATCAACTGAACTGCATCACTAATGATGGATTCATTGATATGTTCAACAACCAACACACACTTGTCCATCTTTAAGTGAAACAAATGTCGTGTCAAGTAAACATTTTTTTTATTACAATGGATCTCATACATGTTCAAACCGGCATTTATTTGTCTTGTAGTAGTCTTCTTTTTCACGATATCAAATATTATGCAATAAGCCAACGCCAACCAAATATTCATCGACCCTAGTTTCTTCCCAGACAAGGGTATGTGTAGATTGCTTTGTTACAAATAATACTCAATCTGCATTTTTCGAAAATGATCATCCTTCCCATCAATTCGATTGATTTTCATTCTTCCTTCTTTTGTTCCCAATGATTCGATTCAAGGGAAGCCTCTGTCTAATACTAATGGTTATGAAAACAAGCAAGCAAACAATAAAATAAAAAGAATAAGGAAAAAGATCGGACACCAAATTTAATTGATTCAGTCGATGCGATCTACTTCATGGGGAGAGCAGCATAGGATTCTACAATGAACTCAAGCGTTACAACCACAATCGAGTCATCCAAACACTTCTAGGGTTTCCAAGCTCCCAATTATACATATTTAGCCCCATAATCTCTCATGAAATAATCTCTCAATCTCACCAACAACGAAAAAATGTGCATTTTACTGCAAGATTTATTGTCTCGAACACTAAAAACTCATCTTGGATTGCGTCTGAGTGTAATTCATGAAAAAAAAACTGCCTATTTGATATAATTCACGAACAAGAACCACTTCTGATATAGAAAAGAATTGGATCCAAAATAGAAAACACACCCAAACTAGGAATTCAACTCGAACTAGGGAACCCATTTGGATTTGGTTTCCTTTACGAGTGAAGCTAGTGAAGTTGACTGACCTCATGCATGATATACTCGCGCATCATCAACACCGAAGATTCGTTACCCGCTAAGCATTATATAAACAAATTGCAGGGAGTGAGAGGCGCAAAGCAACTATTATTGTTACGATTAATAACTTTTCAAAGCAAAGTTATAGATGTAACAATCGTTGGTGTTTCTTTCTTTCGTGGGCCTCAACTCACCCAAAAAAAAAAAGTCAATGAACTTACCTAATTAATTACATGAAAGTATATAATGAATGATAAAAATTATTCAGGCAATGCACATCTGCGACGGTCTGTATTCCTCAGGCGCCACTTGGTTATCTTCAGTCGAGGATTATCATTGATTAATTAAAAAAAGTTGTTGACTTCCAATTTAAAATATAAGATGCTTTCGTGTGGATGCCATGCGCCTATGCGATCTGGTATTATTCTAAGTAATCAACTTAATGTCATATGTGTGATCCCGCTCGGCTAACTACTCTATTTAAAAAATCCTAAACTTATTGAAATTGTGTCAATTCTCTCATAAATCTCTTTTTTTAATCAATTTAGCCCTAAACCTTTTATTTGTGTCAATTCAACCCAGCCAATCAATTTTAGCCGGAAATTGCTAACATAGATGAATGACTTGGTGCAGCAGATGCTGACGTTGTAATTATTCATAATATTATAATTTTTCTCAAACTTTTTATATTTTATTTTGCCTTTCCTTTTTTTCTGCCTCGGGGACTCGCCAGAGGAAGAAGGGAAAAAAAGAAAGAAAAAGAAAATTACATAAAAAATTAAAAATTATTAAAAATTATCCATGTCAATGCTTGCCTCGCCACGTAGGATAGTCGACGTCCACGTCAGCAATTTTCGGTCAAAATTGGCATGATAAATTGAATTGACAAAAATGCAAAAAGATTTAAGACTCAATTGACCAAGAAAAAATATTTAGGACTGCATTGGCACAATTGCAATAGATTTAGGATTTGTCGATTCCAACAGAAGGAAAAGATGGAAAGTGGTGTGAAATCACAAAGATGCTGCCATTAAAGAAAGTTAAAAATGTAGGAAATGAGGTGCTAGATTCAATTGGATGCCATGTGGCCATGTGTTTTTTGTTAGATAATATTCTTTCGTGTGGATGCCATGCGCCTACGCGATTTGACTTGTCATTCCCTTGTTGCATTCGAGTCTTCTACGTCTTCGGAGAAAACAATTAGTAAGCATTCAACTCATTTGGCAAATGCGTAAATATCATAGGAAGGGGGTAAAACAAGAGGAGGTACTTTAAGAAAGAAAGAAAAAAAAAATTGATAGGATCAAGAATTTCTCATTTCACCCCTTCTCACGCACAATTCAGATAGGAATGACACGTGAAATTTGACGAATGGGGTGGATGTGCACGCGAAACAGAATAGGACAAACCCCTAATTATGATATCACATGTATATAAAGAGCATATGAATATCATAATTAAATTACCTAGGATAGTTCGATAAATAATCAATCTCGTCTCCATATATTTATTTTTGTAGTTTACAAAGAGAGCAAGAGAAAAAGAAAAACATGACCCCCTCCCTCCACGCTCCACCCGCCATGACAAGGGAATAATTCAGACAAAGAGAAGTGGAAAAGCCAAGATTAGAAGCGGATGCTCTTGTCAGGTGATGAGCAATCGGAAATTTGTCGGAGAGTGATGGCGTGGGAATCAGAATCTGTAACGTTCACACCGGAAGGATCGCGTTCTACGTCGACAAAGCTGCGATTTACGGCGATTTTTCATCTTGTTTTTGCTAAGCAAGGGATGGATACCTTTATAGGTCATTCAATTTTGGGCACTTTTGTCTCTGCCATTTTTAATACGACCATCCATAAGTTAGTGAATTAACGAGCAGACATGGACATTCCGCAATTTTGTATTAACGACCATCCATTTTTTGTCTCTGCCATTTTATTTTTCAGAAATAATATATTTTTCATGTAACAATCGTTGAAATCTTGCCTGTAGCTAGTCACCGGCACCAGCAATCGGCCCAAGAAGAAGGAAAAATAATAATAATAAAGAACATGAAAAATTAAAGAAAAAGATTAAAACTTTGATTTTTAAAATTGAAAATAAATATAAAAATAAAAATAACTAAAAGGAGTGCATGGAGGAGAATGTGTTTGATCTGGGTGAAATAAAGGTGAAGGGATCGTTTGCCCTTTTCTCAGAAGGGCATGCCCTACCCTTGGAATCCGGGGCGTCCGTGTTATGAAAGGATGATCCACATTATTACTAAAAAAATAAAAAATCGAAAAAGTTGTCCCCTAAAAATAGGAGATCTGGACCGTCCGTCTAAAAACGAACGGCCTGAATCCCAAAGGCAGGCGCCTGCCCTTCTAAGGGAAGGGCAGACGATCCGAATCCCAAGGGCAGGGCAGGGAGAGGGAAAATAATTTCCTCTCTTGTCTTCAACAAGAGAAAATCATTTTCCCCACCTTTGTGGATATTTTTTCTATTGATTAAAAAACATTTCATTGGCTAGTTTATTTTCCATCAACCGAACGCCGGAAAATTTAGAAATATTTTTCGGAAAGTTTTTCTCCCCTTAACGAAAGGAGTCTTCTTAATTTCAACCAACTAGGACAGGAGGGGTGGTACCGAAGACTGAGCAAAATTATGATTTCCATATTGGAAATCATGAAGATGAAAGAAGGCTGGTGATATTGAACCTATTGGAAATATGAGGTATTTTGATGGGTGAGTGAATGAGAAATTATTTCTCAAAGAACACCCTTGAGTTGGAAATGGGGATTGGCAACGCACTAGTCCACATTGAAAAGAAGGAAGGCCTTGAAGTCTTTTATATAAGGCTACACTCCCTTTGAGTGGTAACTATCATAACACAAGTACTATGCCTCACACGCACGCGCAGGGGGGTGCAAATCCCAGACCCCGACGGAGGCTTGACAAGTTGAAACTTGGGCGCGAGCGCACAACCTGCATACGCAAATGCAGGACCGAAAAGTGGGCCTCGCGACAAGCCCATTTTTACCTTATGTATTAATTTTTTCCAACTCAAGCCGGTACAATGTAACCGTTCTTAAGTTAATTATCGGCATGTTAATGGTATTAACTAAGTAACGGCTATTATAATTCTATGGTTACAGAATTAAATACATAACGACTCTAAACGGTAGAATTATTTAGCCGTTATTCTTTATTTCCGTAATACCCCGTTTAGCCTATAAATAGGTGGCTTCCCGTTCTGTTTCAGAACTACGATCTCTTCTCCCTCTTTTTTCAATTGTCTGCATCTGCATTGTTTTCGATAGTGTTCACGTTGAGTTCAAGTTCGTCGAAAGCTTTGCAGTGCTGTGTTTGCCTCTACCACTGCTTAACCATTGTATCCTAGTGTTGACACCTGATTTCTGACCATATATTATTGTGATTTTTATTCTTTAAAATTAATTAAAAATATCAAAAAAAGATCATAAAATCACAAAATCAACTTTGGAAGCCTTGGCTTGGCCTTAGGAACCATTTTGACCAAAAAAATGATTTTCATAATTTTCATTTTTTTTAATATTTTCGAAAAATACAAAAAAAAAAGAAAAGAATAAAATCAAGAAAAATAATATTTGAGGTCACAAAAATTATATAAAAATAGTCTGTATTTTTATTTTTATTTTATCTATTTTCTGACCTCATAAAACAGTAAAATTCATGTTCGATTTTAGGTGTTCTCTGATCACCATAAAATTGAATTTGGCAAAAATATTAGTAATAATTAAAAGGGAAACGAGTGAAACATCATCATTTAAAAGAAAAAGTAAAAGAAAAAGTGTATATTTAATTAACAATTTTATCTCTCCTTTTCATTTATTTTATTTTATTTTCCCTCTCTTTCCTTTTCATTATTATTCTTTGTTCCTCTCTCTCCCCCACGGCCGCTCCCCATCTCTTCCTTTTTTTTTGTTTTCCACGAGACCTAGGCCCCACGGGCTAGTCTTCTTATTCTTCTTGGATTTTCGTTAGTCAAGCGGCCGGCGCGACCAACTCTCCCCTGCGTTTTTTTTTTTTGGTGGCCGAGAAGAGCATCCATGCAAAACCCGACCTCCTC
This sequence comes from Rhodomyrtus psidioides, assembly GCA_021437785.1. Lineage (NCBI taxonomy): Eukaryota > Viridiplantae > Streptophyta > Magnoliopsida > Myrtales > Myrtaceae > Rhodomyrtus > Rhodomyrtus psidioides. Next base: position 16,113,263 of record JAILYB010000002.1, read on the forward strand.
ATCCTCCCTTCTGGTTTCTGCGAACCACTTCTGACCACCTCTGCCTTCACCCATTGCTCGCCACCTCCGACAACCCTCCAACGCCGTCGCCAACCGTCGGAGCCGCCGAGAAGTCTCCTCCCCTGTGTTGACACCTGATTTTTGACCATATTTTATTTTAGTTTTTATTTCTAAAATTAATTAAAAATAGCAAAAAAGGTCCAAAAATTGCAAAATTAACTTTGGAAGCCTTAGCCTAGCCTTAGGAACCAATTTTGAACAAAAAAATATTTTTTGAATTTTTTAATATTCCAGCTGTCGCGACCCGAGGATTTCCAGCTCTAAACGAGCTGAGGTAAGTCTCTAAACCTCTTTTAGACGTTTTCTGAACGGTCGGGGTAAGCTTTGAACGTTGAAAATTTTTGGAAAATCCCTCGCCGGAGCCGAACCTGTGGGGGTTCTTTTTGCCGATTTCCGATGTGTCCCCGGCCCTTGAAATGCTTATATTTTGATGCTGAATGTTTGAGGATTCGAATGATGCAATTTGGGTAAAAAATTCGAAGATCCGGAGCCGTTTTGCATTTTCCGGCGAAAATTCCGGCGAAGTCGCCGGAATTTTTACTGTTCATCGTCTTCTCCGGCGACTTCGCCGGCGGTCAGCGGTCAACGGCCGACGTGGCGTGCCACGTAGGCAGCCACGTCAGCCGGGTGGGGTCCGGTCCGAGTATTTTCTAATAAAATAAAATCAACGGTCCCGATCGTGACACGTGTCGCGATCTCGTTTTTTTGGAAAATTAAATAAATGATTTTCGAATAATCGATCCGGCGGACGAGGATGTGCCACGTGGCTCACTGAGGGACGTCCGATCTTGTACGAGATCGGACGCACCAGAGGAGGCCACGTGGCACGTTCTAGAGCGTCCGATTTGGGTGGTTTTTCTAAAAAAGAAAATAATCGATTTTGATCCGACGGCTACGATTTGGCCACGTGGCTCACTGAGGGACGTCCGATCTAGTCTTAGATCGGGCGCACGAGACGAAGCCACGTGGCACGACGTGGACCGTCCGATCCGGGGGATTTTCGGATATATTAAATAAAATAGATAAAAAATCAAAAAATTGTTAAAAAATAAAAAAAAATATTTAAAAAATCAAAACGGTGTCGTTTTAGACCGGTGTCGACCCCTAGGGTCGGGCCGGGCGCCCGAGAGGCGTGGGCTGGGTCTGACCCGGCCCGCAAAATATTTTTAAATAGTAAAAAATTCGGAAAATAATAAAATAATAATAAATAATCAAAAAATCAATAAAAAATTGAAAAATCATAAAAAATTCAAAAATTCGGAAAAACTCTAAAAAATTCCAGAAAATAGGAAATGGCCACATTCAACTGGTCACGACCTGTTTCGGGTCTTTTGATCCCCGATCTTTCCAAAAATGACGGTTTTGCCCTTTCGGCAAACCGTCTTCCAAAAAATTTCTGAAAAATCCAGGAAAATCCCAAAAAATAGGAAATGGCCACAAACAACTGGCCAAGGCTCATCTCGGGTGTTTTGAACCCCGAACCCTCTTGAAAATGACGATTTCGCCCTTTGGGCGAGTTGTCTTCCAAAAATTGAAGAAAAATCCAGAAATTCCAAAAAAATTCTCAAAAATGGGAAATGGCCACAATCAACTGGCCATGGAATATCTTGGGTAATTCAGTATCCAAACCTTCCAAAAATGACAATTTTTCCCTTCGGGCTAATTGTCCCCGAATCTTCCCATTTTACCCCCTAGCCCTAAATCACATCTTCCCTAAGCCCTTATGGCTATACTAGGAGGCCAATGATTGAAATTGAGGTGCATTGACATGATTTATTTATGCACTTGACTTGCGCTTTCATTATATTGACTGTGATTTGGTAGGACCAGTCTTCCAATCTGCATGAAAACCAGAATCAAATCTACCTCACCCAAAATCGCGCCTGCATGAAATCTTAGTCAGGAAAATCACTCGCGTTAGGTACCGAAAGGGCGTTGGTAATGACACCGACGTAACCAAGTCCCCGAACCCAAAATCTCTGGTTCCGCAGAACTGATCGATCTCTCCCAATCGGTCAGTAAGGTTTCCGGTCTACCCTCCAAGAAAGACCGGTGGCGACTCCAAATGCATGCACAATTTGCACATGCCACCACGACCACACTGAAGGTCGAAAGCGATCGACTCTTATCGTCGAATCCCTCAAAAGACACTCCCGCCGCGATTTGGTATGGGCCTGGGAGGGCCCGCGCCGATCCAAAGCCCGCGATTGGCAATCCATTAGCCGCGTCCGTTGATTTCGGACGGGTCGCGACACCCTGTTTCGGCGTTAGTGGGCAAATCGAGTCGCGCCTAAGGCCATGGACCAGAAGTCAGTAAAAGGGCGAGCCATTGCTGACATGCTAGCCGAGAATTCCCAAGGCCACGATGCCCTTGAGGAGGAGGAGAATAAGGCGGAAGGCCACGTTCTGACACTCTCGGACGACAAATGGACCATGTATTTTGACGGCGCGGTCAATTTAGCTGGGGCAGGTACCGGAGCCGTCCTCATATCTCCAGATGGCCAACACTACCCCGTGGCCGCAAAGCTGACATTTCCATGCACCAATAACGTGGCTGAGTATGAAGCATGCATCCTTGGTTTGCAGCTCGCCGCTAACTTGAAAGCGCGGAAGTTACAAGTCTATGGAGATTCAATGCTAATCATCCTCCAGACCCAAGGAGAATGGAAAACTAGGGACTTCAAGCTCATCCCGTACCATAAATTCCTGGAGGAGACGATCAAAGAATTCGAAGTAATTGATTTCGAGTATCTGCCGAGGACGCAAAATCACTTCGCAGATGCGTTGGCTACTTTGGCCTCTATGCTTCAAGTAGCGAACGGCATAGACATTGAACCGTTGCGCATAGGCATTACCCGAGAACCTGCACATTGCATGGTAATTGAGGAGGGGTTCGAGGACCTACCGTGGTATCATGACATAAAGAACTACCTGGCCAAAGGGGAATTCCCTCCGGATGCTCAAGCAGGAGACAGGAAATACATTGCAAAGATGGCGGGCAAGTTTTTCCTCAGTGGTCCAACTCTCTACAAGAGGTCTTATGACTCAGTCCTCCTCAGGTGCGTAGACGCGAATGAAGCTAGATCGCTTATGATCGAAATACACGAGGGGGAATGTGGCCCGCACATGAACGGCCATCTTCTCGCCAAGAAAATCATGCGACTAGGTTATTTCTGGATGACACTGGAGTCAGATTGTAATCAGCACGTGAGATCATGCCATCAGTGCCAAGTGTATGGAGACAGGATCAATGCGCCCCCGAACGAGCTTCATCAAATGTCCGAGGCCTGGCCTTTCTCAATGTGGGGCATAGACATGATAGGGCCAATCAACCCTAAGGCCTCGAATGGACACAGATTCATACTGGTGGCAATAGACTATTTCACCAAATGGATTGAGGCTGCGTCATATGCTAACGTGACTGCGAAGAACGTGGCTAAATTCATCAGGCGGGACATCATCTCAAGATACGGGACCCCTCAGGCCATCGTGACCGATAATGGCTCGAACCTGAACAACGAAACGGTGGATAACCTTCTGGACAGTTTCAATATCCACCATCTCAATTCATCGCCTTACCGACCCCAAATGAATGGAGCAGTGGAGGCGGCAAACAAGAACATCAAGAAGATATTGGCTAAAACGGCAGAGAATTACCGTGATTGGCATGAAAGACTACCCTACGCACTGATGGCGTACCGAACTTCGATCCGAACTTCTACAGGGGCAACGCCCTACTCCCTAGTATACGGTATGGAAGCGGTCCTGCCAATTGAAACAGAAATCCCATCGTTAAGAATTTTGTCTCACGTCAAGCTCAGTGAGGCGGAGTGGGTACAGCAAAGACACGAGCAGCTGAACTTGATAGAAGAGAAGCGTCTGCAGGCAATTTGCCATGGCCAAACATACCAGAAAAGAGTCGCTAGAGCGTTCAACTGTAAAGTTCGACCGCGAATGTTCGAAGCTGACGAGCTCGTTGTCAAGAAGATCCTCCCGAACGTGTCGCACCCAGGGGGCAAGTTCACCCCGAATTACGAAGGACCATATGTGGTTAGAAAGGTTCTACCTGGAGGGGCCTTAATTCTGGTAAACATGGATGGAGAAGAACTGGGACACCCTGTAAACGCCGATGCAGTCAAGAGGTACTATCCATAAGCAAATCAGTGAAGGGGTCGTTGACACTAAAAGTCATGAAAGAAAACAGCTCGCCGACGTAGGGGCGAAATGAAATATCAGTTGCAGGAGACAGGTTGCTAGGAAGAGAAGCCCTGGAAAAGACGTACAATGCGTCCAGGAGCAAGAATGGATCTCCTCCAGTGCAAATCCTCGACAAGGATTCATTGCCAACCAGAGGGAGGAATCATGGCCACAAGATAGATGGCCAACTTCTGCAAGCCGCACGTTTGTGTTCAAACGGAAACACAAAACAGAACAAGGCGGTATCGTTCCAATCTATCTTGAATTTTGGAATACAAACTGACACCTAACTCTCGTCCTTGACAGGGGTTCGCCAACAAGGCGAAGCAGGATTTTTACAACCCTTGCATACTGGTCGGAGCACATGACCAAGGGTAGGATGTATCGTTCCGATTCTTGAAAAATTCGTGAACATACAATGACATGTTTCTTCTACATTTTCAGGGACCTCCAGCCACGGTGGGCAGGTAAGTACCCCTTTCCCCAACCCAAAACAAAAAAGAGAAAAAAGAGAAAAAGAAAAGTTTTCAGAATCTAATGTCTAGAAAAGACATAGAGTTCTAACTTCATTGACATTCATGTTTTGAAAACAGGAGGTTGTCTAAACATGATTAGAACATGCATGGTGCAGCATAAAATCCCATTGACGGGTAAAATTTTTGGAGAAGATGAAAGAGATTTTTTTCCAATCAAAGGTTGTTCAAAACTTTCAAAGGGACGTTTTCTCAAAAGACGAGAGGCAAAGCCTAATCCGAACACGTCCTATACACACTTGAGAGAGAAGTGGAGCGAATCAGATAGTGAAATCTGGACCTACGGAAGTAGGGATTATTCGCGGCAATTACATGGATTGGGACGACGGAGGCATTCGTTTCGTATCCCCAAACACTACAGGTGACCATTGACAACCCCTTTGAACGGCGGTTTTCATTCTCAACCCTGTCAAGAACCACCCCACATCGGGGCAAGAACAAAAGTAAGTCCAGCGGCATCAGGAGAAAATGGTTAGAAATTTTCTTGCTCGGACTAACATCAATCTTTGTGTGTTGTTTATATGGTAATCCAAGTGCCATAGGATGACGAGAAGCGTTCATTTCTCTATCCCACACACCGAATCCTTTGCATAGCCAAGTTGAGCCTGCAAAATCAATTCATAAACCCGTTGGTGATCATTGCACATTCCAAGACGGATGCATCATCACTTCAGAAACGGAAGAGTTCAAGACTTAGGGTTTGCGAAGAAATTCCTAAGTTAATGCTTAAAGTTGTTAGACCTTTGGTCACATGTCTAACACGATCTCCCGAAGATGAGAAATGCGGGATTTCAAAAGAAAAATGAAAAGGAAAAGATGATGAGAAAAATCCCCAGCATCAAGAAAAAGCAAAGTGCCTGGTAAAAGCAAGGCCGATGCTTGGGTGAACAATTTGTATCAATCCCCCAGTGAACCTGTTTGAAAAGGGGAGAAGAAAAATTCAGAAGGAGTCAGATTCCAAAAACCACTCCTCAAACGGTATCAAGCGCAGATCAAAGAGGCCGCTCCACCAAATGGTGTCAGACACGGAGCAAAGACACATGTAAAGTTGTCCATCTCTTAATACCACAAGAGACACTCTCTAAAGGACTCGTGCATACCTCAGAAGCGGTCGTGTACCTCAAAAATTGAAGATGCAGAATGGAAAAGACAGGTGACAAATTTGCAATGATCACCAATGTCAATCCCCTCATAAATTCTGGGCCAAAAACAAGCCTTTTTCGGTCCCCGATCCTACCAATGTTACAACCCCGAAACAGTCTTCTCTGACTAAGACACTTGGGTTAATATATAGCTTAGCTCGAAGAGGTACGAGCAAGACTATTTCTTTCTCATTTTGCAGGGTTCTTGACTTGTAAACCCGGAGCAGATGGTGAAAACTTTCATTCAATGGCTTCGACTCCAAAGCGGGTCCCCCTTGAAAACCAATATCCAAGCCCAACATTACGGTCCCATGGAAGACCTCCCGACCGATCAAAATGTATGCGCTGCGAATGAGCCTAAAACCTAGGCACAGGTCAGTAGGGAATTGAGTGCATCCCCAATAAAAATCATTACCTCAAAACAGGTGAGATGGCCTCCTTATCGAGAAATATTCCAATTGATGTTTTGAGCAAACTCTTTTTGGAATCTTCAAATTGTTGGATCCAGATTTTCCGTGCAAGGGATTTGTGATCACATTTGCATGTTGCAAGAATGCTTTGGAAGACCTCCAGCATCAAAATGCACATTTCATGATTAAACTAAAGTCATGCGGCTTCGGCAAGTGGCCAGCCATCGTCTTCCCAAAGATTACTAACATTTTCTTGGTGAAGAAAAATATTTCAGGCTCAAACTTCTGCAGGATACCTGGAGAACCCAGCTCCCAGAATGTCGCCTCAACAAAATCAAGGTAGATACCGCCTGAAGGGTCAAATCAAGGTAGATACCGCCTGAAGGGTCAATTCAAAGGTAGAAACCGCCTGAAGGGTCAATCGAAGGTAGAAACCGCCTGAAGGGTCAAACCAAAGGTAGAAACCGCCTGAAGGGTCAAACCAAAGGTAGAAACCGCCTGAAGGGTCAAATCAAGGTAGATACCGCCTGAAGGGTCAACTCAAAGGTAGATACCGCCTGAAGGGTCAAATCATGATAGAAACCAAGTAATCCCATCGGACGTGGAAAACCTCCTTTTTGGGAACCTTTTCAAAAAATCAGGCAGTCTTAGCATGACGTGGAGAACCCACGTCCTAGGACCCTTTTTTTAAAATTAAACATTCCCATCGGACGTGGAAAACCTCCGTTTTGGGAACCTTTTCAAAAAATCAGGCAGTCTTAGCATGACGTGGAGAACCCTCGTCCTAGGACCCCTTTTTAAAATTAAACATTCCCATCGGACGTGGAAAACCTCCGGCTTGGGACCCCTTTTGAAAAATTAAAAAGTCCTAGCATGACGCGGAGAACCCTCGTCCTAGGACCTCTTTTCAAAAAATCAAACAATCCCACCGGACGTGGAAAACCTCCGTCTTGGGAATCTTTTTCAAAAATAGACAATCCCATTGGACGTGGAAAACCTCCAATTTGGGAACCCATTTGAAGAACCAGGTAATCCCACCGGACGTAGAAAACCTCCGATTTGGGAACCATTTGAAGAACCGAGCAATCCCATCGGACGTAGAAAGCCTCCGTGTTGGGAACTCCTTTTGAGAAACTAACCACCCCATCGGACGTAGAAAACCTCCGTGTTGGGAACTCCTTTTGAAAAACAAACCATCCCAGCGGACGTGGAGAAACCTCGTCATGGGACCCCTTTTAAAAAAAAAAAAACAGGTAATCTCATCAGGCGTGGAGAAATCTCGTCATGAGACCCCTTCCCAGAAAAACAGGTAATCTCATCAGGCGTGGAGAAACCTCGTCATGAGACCCCTACCAGAAAAGCAGGTAATCTCATCAGGCGTGGAGAAACCTCGTCATGGGACCCCTTTTCAAAATTCAGGTAATCTCATCAGGCGTGGAGAAACCTCGTCATGAGGCCCCTTCCCAGAAAAACAGATAATCTCATCGGACGTGGAGAAACCTCGTCATGGGACCCCTTTTCAAAAGAACAGGTAATCTCATCAGGCGTGGAGAAACCTCGTCATGAGACCCATTCCAAGAAAAACAGGTAATCTCATCGGACGTGGAGAAACCTCGTCATGGGACCCCTTTTCAAAAGAACAGGTAATCTCATCAGGCGTGGAGAAACCTCGTCATGAGACCCCTTCCAAGAAAAACAGGTAATCTCATCGGACGTGGAGAAACCTCGTCATGGGACCCCTTTTCAAAAGAACAGGTAATCTCATCAGGCGTGGAGAAACCTCGTCATGAGACCCCTACCAGAAAAACAGGTAATCTCATCAGGCGTGGAGAAACCTCGTCATGAGACCCCTTTTCAAAATTCAGGTAATCTCATCGGACGTGGAGAAACCTCGTCATGAGACCCATTCTCAAAAATCAGAAAATCCCCTTGGACTTGGAGAACCCTTGTCCCGGGAACCTTTTCAAAAGATCAAACCATCCCAGCGGACGTGGAAAACCTCCGACTCGGGACTCCTTCCCAAAAAATCAGGAAATCCCATTGGACTTGGAGAACCCCTGTCCTGGGAACCTTTTCAAAAGATCAAACTGTCTCGCCGGACGTAGCAAACCTCCGACTGAGAAATCCCCTCTAGCCCCGCTAGTCAGCGCCATGGGATCCCCTTTCAAGCCAAAAATATCCCCTCTGTCACCGCTAGTCAGCGTCATGGGATCCCCAAAGCTCGGGGTGCTCGATAAATCTTTCTGTGAGTGTTTCCTGTCAGTAGCCGGGAAAGGTTTTCGAGGAATAAAGCCTGGGATAGTGTGTCAGAAGCTACGAGGGCCTGTAAAAAAAAACAACAAAAAAAAAAACAACAAAAAAAAACTAAAAAACAAAAACAAACAAAAAAAGGAAGAAAACAAAAAAAGGGGAACAAGCCCCTCCTTCTTCCGGCATCCTGAGAGCGCAGTGATAAAACCTCAGACTCCGCATGCGCAGGACCTAATGGGCAGACTTCAGGTAAGCCGCTCTCCCTCAGGCCCACGTTCGGATTGCAAGAGTAAACCGGTGATTAACTTGAGCATTCATCAAGGACTTAAGGGTTCGATGTCATAGCATTTCTTTTCCCCAGTCGAGTCGGTTAAGATTCAGGTGTCATTTTATCTTTGAAAGCAACCTCTGACGAGCTCACTCTCAAAGAGGGGCAGCTGTTGACACCTGATTTTTGACCATATTTTATTTTAGTTTTTATTTCTAAAATTAATTAAAAATAGCAAAAAAGGTCCAAAAATTGCAAAATTAACTTTGGAAGCCTTAGCCTAGCCTTAGGAACCAATTTTGAACAAAAAAATATTTTTTGAATTTTTTAATATTTTTTGGAATTTATTTAATTATTAAAATAACCCAAAATCAGGAAAAATACCATTAGTGGTCAGAAAATTACACAAAAATATTCAGAAATTTTATTTTAATTCTCTCTTTAATATTTTCACTTTTTATTAAGGAAATTTGGCCTGGTTCATGGGGTTCCTTCACAAACCTAATCCCGAACCGGGCCTAAAAAATCCTTTTCGAGTCTTTTAATTTTCAATTCTCGGTTTTTATAAGCTATGACATTGTATTCTAGAGTATTGAAATGCAATTGGGTCAATTTGCCCTCCAATTTGATCAATTTTAACCAAAAGGGCTTAATTGCATAAAAATCTTTCAATTTAGTCCCCGGTTTTACAATTTGTGAAATTAAATTTCACACGGGCGCACCCATTAAAATTAAACACCTCTACCCTATAGTTTTCATCATGCTGAATCCATTGGTGGGCTCAATTTTGAATAATTCGATCGTTTGGACCTTCGATTTGGGGAAATTCGTTTTCGGATCCTAGGGACAATTTGGGGTTTTCATAAAATTTCAATCAATTGATCCGTGAAAATACCCTTATTGAATAGAAAATGTGCCAAGGAGTCCGATTATGCCATCAATTTCATGAAAATAGGTCGAATCGGGGCTCAATTTGAGCGAATTGGTCGAACCGGGCCGGTCGGGTCAGACCCGACCCGACCCGGTCCGACCGGGTCTGCAACATTGTTGCAGACCGTGGCCGACAGTGAGGCAGGGGAGGACAGGGGCGAGATGGGGCGGCGATTTTTCAAAGAAAAAGCGGGCGGCCGAGCGTGGGAAGCAGGTTGCCAGACGAATATTCGTTGTTGCAAGCGCGAGGGCATCAAAAAACGGGCCGGTCGGCCACGGCGGAGAGGGAGGCTCGGGTTTAAAGGGGAAGCAGGGCCGAGAGTGCCGGGGGATTTTGGGGAGCGAAAGTCAGCGAGAGGAGAGTTCGGGGACCTTCATCATACCTCACTGATCACCGCCGAAGCATCCACCGTCGCCGACGATCCTCGGACAGGTCGGTACGCCGTCTTTACCCCTGTTTCCATAATGCATATCGGGTGCTCGACGAAATGTCTGCCTGCACGTTTTTTTTTTTTTAACCCGCGGTCGGTGCATTCCCGAGCTCCACTTGTGCGTGTCTAGCCTCAAGCATACATTAAAACCGACTCTAAGCTCGTTGTGCCCTTTTGTTGCATCAAACCGTGTTCGCCGAGGAGGCCCGACCACCACCGGCCTTGGTCTCGGCCGTGAGCTCGTGCTGGCGCGAACCCGAGGATTTCCAGCTCTAAACGAGCTGAGGTAAGTCTCTAAACCTCTTTTAGCCGTTTTCTGAATGGTCGGGGTAAGCTTTGAACGTTGAAAATTTTTGGAAAATCCCTCGCCGGAGCCGAACCTGTGGGGGTTCTTTTTGCCGATTTCCGATGTGTCCCCGGCCCTTGAAATGCTTATATTTTGATGCTGAATGTTTAAGGATTCGAATGATGCAATTTGGGTAAAAAAATTCGAAGATCCGGAGCCGTTTTGCATTTTCCGGCGAAAATTCCGGCGAAGTCGCCGGAATTTTTACTGTTCATCGTCTTCTCCGGCGACTTCGCCGGCGGTCAGCGGTCAACGGCCGACGTGGCGTGCCACGTAGGCAGCAACGTCAGCCGGGTGGGGTCCGGTCCGAGTATTTTCTAATAAAATAAAATCAACGGTCCCGATCGTGACACGTGTCGCGATCTCGTTTTTTTGGAAAATTAAATAAATGATTTTCGAATAATCGATCCGGCGGACGAGGATGTGCCACGTGGCTCACTGAGGGACGTCCGATCTTGTACGAGATCGGACGCACCAGAGGAGGCCACGTGGCACGTTCTAGAGCGTCCGATTTGGGTGGTTTTTCTAAAAAAGAAAATAATCGATTTTGATCCGACGGCTACGATTTGGCCACGTGGCTCACTGAGGGACGTCCGATCTAGTCTTAGATCGGGCGCACGAGACGAAGCCACGTGGCACGACGTGGACCGTCCGATCCGGGGGATTTTCGGATATATTAAATAAAATAGATAAAAAATCAAAAAATTGTTAAAAAATAAAAAAAAATATTTAAAAAATCAAAACGGTGTCGTTTTAGACCGGTGTCGACCCCTAGGGTCGGGCCGGGCGCCCGAGAGGCGTGGGCCGGGTCTGACCCGGCCCGCAAAATATTTTTAAATAGTAAAAAATTCGGAAAATAATAAAATAATAATAAATAATCAAAAAATCAATAAAAAATGAAAAATCATAAAAAATTCAAAAATTCGGAAAAACTCTAAAAAATTCCAGAAAATAGGAAATGGCCACATTCAACTGGTCACGACCTGTTTCGGGTCTTTTGACCCCCGATCTTTCCAAAAATGACGGTTTTGCCCTTTCGGCAAACCGTCTTCCAAAAAATTTCTGAAAAATCCAGGAAAATCCCAAAAAAATAGGAAATGGCCACAAACAACTGGCCAAGGCTCATCTCGGGTGTTTTGAACCCCGAACCCTCTTGAAAATGACGATTTCGCCCTTTGGGCGAGTTGTCTTCCAAAAATTGAAGAAAAATCCAGAAATTCCAAAAAAATTCTCAAAAATGGGAAATGGCCACAATCAACTGGCCATGGAATATCTTGGGTAATTCAGTATCCAAACCTTCCAAAAATGACAATTTTGCCCTTCGGGCTAATTGTCCCCGAATCTTCCCATTTTACCCCCTAGCCCTAAATCACATCTTCCCTAAGCCCTTATGGCTATACTAGGAGGCCAATGATTGAAATTGAGGTGCATTGACATGATTTATTTATGCACTTGACTTGCGCTTTCATTATATTGACTGTGATTTGGTAGGACCAGTCTTCCAATCTGCATGAAAACCAAAATCAAATCTACCTCACCCAAAATTGCGCCTGTATGAAATCTTAGTCAGGAAAATCACTCGCGTTAGGTACCGAAAGGGCGTTGGTAATGACACCGACGTAACCAAGTCCCCGAACCCAAAATCTCTGGTTCCGCAGAATTGATCGATCTCTCCCAATCGGTCAGTAAGGTTTCCGGTCTACCCTCCAAGAAAGACCGGTGGCGACTCCAAATGCATGCACAATTTGCACATGCCACCACGACCACACTGAAGGTCGAAAGCGATCGACTCTTATCGTCGAATCCCTCAAAAGACACTCCCGCCGCGATTTGGTATGGGCCTGGGAGGGCCCGCGCCGATCCAAAGCCCGCGATTGGCAATCCATTAGCCGCGTCCGTTGATTTCGGACGGGTCGCGACACCCTGTTTCGGCGTTAGTGGGCAAATCGAGTCGCGCCAGCCCACACCGCCACTCCTCCACTTCGCGCAGCCATATCCGAGCTCCAGCCTTCTTAGTTGTCGCATCTCCACCGCCATTGGTCGCCGTCGAGCCGTCGGACAGCGCCGGAAGACATCGATGTCCAGCCTCCTCTGTTTCGGTTTCAGTGCGCTGCGCGCACGTTGTCGGTCAGCAACCCTATCCCCGACCGTCACCCACCTCCTTGCCGTCCTCCTATCAACCCCCCAGGTCCAGGTCAAGCCGTCGTTAGTCCCCATGAACCACCCCGGAGCCGCGAGACGGCTTGAGAGGCCGTCGTGCTCTGCTTTGACTATGAGGCCCCCTTCGCAGTAGATCCGCTGTATCCAGCCCAGATTTGTCGCTCGCCGACCGATCCCATCATGCCTCACTTAACTCCCGTCGTCAGCTAAGGTCGTCGGTGGCCAGCCGTCGCTAGTGGAAGCCCGAATCAGTCGGCCAGAACTCCCATGTTCGTTGCTCTGTTTTGATGCCGTGGCCATTTTTTTTTCTTTTCTCTTCTGTCCGTAATGCCGTCGTCGCCTCCAGTGGTCGCGCGCCGTCCCCGACACTCTCCTGAACCACCACCAACCACCACCACTCTCGCTTCAGCCGTTCGCCGCCCCAGGAAGCCAAGAGCAGCCCTGAGATTCTCTGTCCCGACGTGTCTGCCGTGTGCCCTGTTTTCATGGGCTCGTGTCACGGGCCATGATTCAATCTGACCCGGGCCTTGTCCAGTGAAGTGAGCCGAGTTACTGGGCCATTGCGCCTAGTCATGGGCCAAGTTGGCTGAAAGAGTTGGCCCGTTGGCCAAGAGTTTGGGCCGATCGTATGAAAGTTCTAGGCCGTGATCCCATTGACTTCAAAGTTCGCGTCGAATCATTTTTCGAGGATCGCCCTTAATCTCGACTTGAATATTTGACAGGTGATGCATACGGAAACGGTCACCCGCTGGAAGTCCGGCGTCTGAAGATCAGTATCTAATCAGGTATATTTTGCGTATTCGGTTCGTATATCAAAATTATCTTTCTAAAATATTGTCATTATAGATTTGATCTGCATGTGTTTATTTCAATCTAGTGATTAGCTCGTTTATTTGGTTCAGTGTTGTATGTTGTTAAAGATAATAAAAATAATAAAAAATTCAAAAAAAATCAATAAAAAAATAGAAAATCATAAAAAACTCAAAAAAATTCGGAAAATTCAGAAAAATTCCAAAAAAATTCTCAAAAATGGGAAATAGCCACAATCAACTGGCCATGGAATATTTTGGGTAATTCGGTATCTAAGTCTTCCAAAAATTGACGATTTTGCCCTTCGGGCTAATCGCCTCCAAATCTTCTCATTTTACCCCGACCCGAAATCACCCCTTTCCTAAGCCCTTATGGCTATACTAGGAAGCCGTTGATTTGAATTGATGTGCGTTAATGAAATTTATTTATGCACTTGATTGCGTTTCCATTTAAATTGATTGTGATTGATAGGAATAGTCTTCCAATCTGCATGAAACCCTGAATCAAGCCTATCTCACCTAAAATTGCGCCCGCATGAATTCTTAGCTAGGAAATCACTCGCGTTAGGTACCGAAAGGGCGTTGGTAATGACACCAGCGTAACCAAGTCCCCGAACCCAAAATCTCTGGTTCCGCAGAATTGATCGATCTCTCCCAATCGGTCAATAAGGTTTCCGGTCTACCCTCCAAGAAAGACCGGTGGCGACTCCAAATGCATGCACAATTTGCACATGCCACCACGACTATACTGAAGGTCGAAAGCGATCGACTCTTATCGTCGAATCCTTGGAAAAATACTCCCGCCGCGATTTGGTATGGGCCTGGGAGGGCTCGCGCCGATCCAAGACCCGCGATCGGTAATCCATTAGCCGCGTCCGCCTTTCGGACGGGTCGCGACAGCTGGCGACTCCACTGGGGACCTTTGTTCTAGAACCTATGGTTCTAGACCTCAAGTGGACTTAGGCCGTAATTAAAACGTTGAGTGATTTTTCTAACCTTGCAGGCGCTCTTGAAGGTGAGGTAAGTCCGCTCATGATAGGGGTTATATGTTTTTGCAGATTGGAGAAATAAGGGGTGTAGTCCGTGATTAACATTGTCTTATGCAGGTTGGGCGTAGGAATGTATGTTGTGTGGATGATTTGAAGTGCTGATTGATAAACTGCTATGCATGAATTGCATTGTGATGATCACAACACGTGGACACACACAATCGTGCCTAAAACCCCGGGCGTCGCCTATAGGAACACAATAGAAGGAATTGAAAATGGAATCTCCGTGAGGAAAAACGCGGGGTAATCCACTTTTCAATTCCGCTCGCTTCGAACTATGGATCGAGTCCCAATGCAACGATAGCTATGCAATGGAATCGGGTCTTTCTAGAACTCGAAGTGGGAACCTTAACCTTAGGTGCCAAACCCTCTGATTTTTAGAAGTTCACCATAACTTGTCTCATGCGCATGTCTTTGGGCGGTTGGTACACCTAAAACCGCACATAAGTCGACGAGTTTGGTTGGTAAGACTCTCTATACCTCGAATCTATTACAGTTCATATAAATATAGGCATTTCATTCATTGCATTCTGGTGATTAGATTAAATGCCATTTCAAGGATAGATGTGTGTGTTTTTCCCAAACGTCCTTGATAGAAGACAAAGAGGATGATATCCCATGACAAGCACCGAGTGAGCAACAAAGGAGCCTACTATGGACATTATTGAGATATCGTCCAATGAAGATGACGAGTTGGGACAAGTGATCCGGAAGTCACAGATCGAACTTGGGGCATCCTTAAACGTTAGGATCACATTCCTTTGTTTCATTTTCCATTACTAGTCCTCTTGTATAGGGTTTATTTTTATCGAGGCTTTCTCTATCTCACCCCTTAGAGTGATTGTATTAGGGATCTATTGGTGTATACATTTAGATGGAACTTGGTTGCATTTCTTTTGACAGGTCATGGGAATGTGATAGTGGCATTTTCTCTAATCATCCGAATACTCCTAAGTCAAGTTTATAATTCCTTTAGAGGAAATTAAAATTGGAAATCTTGCACGACCTTTTTGGTCGTATAGGGTAATCCAACCCCAATTTCGCTAGAAGGAATTATACACTTGAATTGGTCCATGCATGTTTTACGTCGCTGGTAATCCACGATAATTGATCGAGAATATCGGCGTTGTTTTGAATTTAATGACGAGATAGATGTCCAAATTACTCTCGTTCTTAACAAAACGGCCTTGATTTGGATGCCGTATCTTCAATTAAATTTAAAACACGTTATTATGCCTCGCACTTTTGAGTAATTCGTTCCTCTCGAAATTGATCAAAAGCGATTATTGTGAATTACATTCCTTTCAATAGTATGCTTTCTTTCGAGGAATATTGATAAAAACTTTTCGCGCAAGATTAAAACCCTTGTAAAAGTTCTTGTCCTTATTAATCATGGGCAAGCATAGGATTGAAAGGGGTTTTTGATTTCTTTTTCAAATTATTCCTTCTGATTCTGTCTTTTTATTTGCAGGTAAAAAATTAGGTAATAGAGAGAAATCTTTTCCTGGACAAGTCTAAGGCTATTATCTCATCGGATCATGAGCGAGTTATAAAATCAGGACATATTTGCTCGGCTTATTGATATTATGGTTCGGCTCACCCAAGTTGAAGATGTTCAGATGCTCGAAGAAATGAACCATACAGAAGTTAAAACACACACACAAGAGTTCTCATTTATTTTGCTCAGTGGAGGGTTTTCAAAAGCAGGTCATACAATTCGGGGTAGAAAAGTAAAGCCGAAGTGAGCCCTAATTAACGACACGAAGGAGCCCAACTGACCCTCCATGTTATTAATGCTCTGCTCATACTCCCAACTCCGCATGTCATGGTCGGCAAGCCTGAGGAGAAGACTTTTGCATTCTCCCTTAACTTCGGCGACCTTGGCCTCATGTTCTTCGGCGATTGTTTTCAGGTCTCGAACCAGTCCATTCCCGCGAGCTATGTCCGCGGTTATTTTGTCGAGCCGTTCTTCCTGCCGGTCGCTCTAAAGCCTCAACAGGACATTGCGGCGGTCATGCTCGCCGGTGGTCAGGGATAGGGCCAATTGCTCCACCAGATTTCTCCTCTCGCGAAGCAACGTCGCGACCCGCTCATTAGCAAACTCGACGGCCTTTTTGTAACTATCGGCCAGATAGTTGGTCAGCACCAAATGATCAGATCGATCCTCATAACGAGCTCGCAAGACGCGAGCCACGAGAACCTCCCGATTAGCAGCACGGTAGGCCTCTAAGGAGTGTGCAAAGAGAGTCGGGAAAATTCTATATTCCCTCCCCAGTGTAGTACCTTCGAGAGAAGTGGTATCAAGGTCCTCGAGCAGGACACGGATTTCATCCTCGGTCGCAGAATGATCGGTTATGTGTACGTAACCGCGACCCAGTAGGTTATAAAGCTTTTCCCACTGGGCCAAGACATCAGTTGAAAAAGTGCGTACGTGAGAGGAGGCCATTTGCGTTGGGTTGGCTTGAGAATAAGACGAGGCTAACAGAGAGATTAGAAGGAAGAAGCTGATTATGCGAGAACGTTAACCTTCCATACATTAATTCCTCATTTTATAGCAACTCGAGGATGATGAAGGGTCTCAGTAATAATGCTGGTAGAGCCCAGTTAGGGGGTAAAGCAGGAGGTCCCCTCACGTGAACCATTGGATTCGTCTCGGTCCGCGATTTCCGGCTTATCAATTAAAAGATGTAAAAGATTTGTCGGGATCACCATTATTAGAGTTAGGTGAGAGGTAAGCGCAACTATCGAAAAAAGCCCTAACAGGATTCAGCACTCACATCACGTTGAAAAGCTAAGCGAGAAATTCAAGGTCTTGACGGGGAACGTTTGCCTAATGATTTTCTTTCATGCTTGAAGAGCGTCTCCTAAACATACAAAGTCACTCGAAGAAAAATTTATAGGGAGTGAGCATACAGGAGAGAGTAGAGAACTCTGAGTGGGCAAGAACCAATCAAACATTTCTCAATCCAACATATTTAAGAGGTTACTGTCAGCTGCTAGAGGCGACTGACTCAAAAATCTCAGAAATTGAACTACTGAGTGATCTCGAAGATTCCAAGACCAAGTCTAACACCAAAACCATGGAGCCCAACACTTCTGGCAACGGAAATCAAAATCACGGCGACGACGACAACGACATCCACGATGCTCAACTCGGGAAAAGAAGACGTCCTCACCAATACTCTCAGGAGGAAACCCAAATGCTGGAAACCCTCTTCAGTAAAAGCCCTCACATGAAAAAGAAGTGGAGAATTGAATTGAGCCGAGAGTTGGGGATTAATCAGTCGAGGATCCAGTTTTGGTTTCAAAATAGGAGATCCAAATCGAAGGTTCAACGCAAACGTCAGGTGGTCGAGATTTTAAAGGAAGAAAACCAAAAGCTGCGAACAGAAAACATGAGGTATGAAGAAGCTCTCAATATTACCGTTTGCCCTCATTGCGATAACCCCATCGCCCTCGGTAAGATATTCCCCGATAAGCCTCACGCAATGATTGAAGACGTTCATTTACCACCCTACTCCCTCGGGGCATCTCCTGCTCAACCAGATTTTGCCGGAGTCACGCATGAGCAGGATGATCCTACAAAGACGATACAAATGCCTCCTGGGGGATGGGGTTTGCATCGCTTTGATTGGAGCTACAGTTTCAAGGAGCTGGATGTTACCGCCGACCAGCTCAAAGCATATCAGCCTCATGCACAACAATTTTCGATAGGGTCGGGTCCTGCTAGAGATGAGTTAATCAGTCGTCAAGCCATCGATGCAATTTTGGGCCACGATAGGAAGAGATTCACTTGGCCCCCTGAACTGCATTTCAGATTCCTAGACGTGGTTCACCAAATGGGGATCGATTCAGCAACTCCGACACGCATATTTAAGGCCATGAGTGTACCGGGGCTTAGTAAGGAACTGGTCAGGAATCACCTTGCTGCCTATAGAAAGCTATTAAAACAGCGTCGAGCAGAGCTAAGCCGAGAGGAATCCGTCTCGAGCTCAAAAGCTAGGGGGGACCGCCATTGTAATGCTCAGGCATCAGGAGGTACCCGGCCAAATTTAAGCATCAATCAAGCTAGCAACCCGACCACCGGCAAACTGAAAGCTGATCAGAATGTCCTTCCGGGCCATTTCAACACTTTTCAAGAGCACGTGTCACAAGTACAGCGAGTGCGCACTCCTCCATTCGAGCAGCAGTCGGCTGGTACTCTGCCTGCCACTGGTCAACCCACGACAGACAATTTCTTTGATGATGGGCTCGATGCCTTGTTCAATCAATGGGAAGCTGGCATGCTTGGACAACCATGATCCAGCACCTGACTCGGGGCACGATGGGTTGGTCGCTACGATCACCCATAGAAAGAAGAACATGTTCACGAGTGGATCACTCTTTTTATCCATTGTAAAGTTCCTATGGGAACATTTTTCTTTAATGGCTATAGTTAATTATGTGTGAAAACCAACGCTATCGACGAACATCGTCATACTCAGTTGCGATGATCCCTTGTTAGATTAAGTCTGAAACCAGAGACGGTCTTTAAAATTTTGAGTGGCCACGAACTCATTCCTCACCAAGCGCCCGGGATGCTGAAATGAAGAGTAACAGCATGCACAGGGAAAATGCCACTTTCGTTTGAACGATGAAAAAGGGGTTGAGAGAAGATCATAGCGTTAATTCCCTTGGAGCTAAATGAATTAAAAGGAGTCATTAATTGCGGGTCCACCGTTGTTCCCCACGTTCTCGGGCCTAGCAAATCATAAAAGGGCGCCGAAAGATTGTAGACCCACCACTTTGAAGACGGAACTAGGGGACAAGCGCAATACTCGATGAAACCGAATCAATGCAAGAGAGTTTGTGATCCTATCACGAGGAAAAAGAAAGGGGGAATACAGACGAGGAGTAATTGCAGGGTCTCGGGAGGAGCGCTTGCTTGCTGGCCTTCATATGCAGCCTGAAGGATGGTTCTAGGACACGCACAATCACTTGAGAAATTTTCTAGAGTGAACAAACACGTAAGAGCGAATAGAGAAAGCTGAGTGAACTAGATCAGCCCGAGATACTCCGATCCATCATGTTTAAAAGTTATTCCCATCTGTTAGAAACGCCCGACCTGGACATTTCCGAGCACGAACTGCTGGGAGACTTTGAAGATCCTGGAGCTGAATCCTGCCCGAAGGCCATAGAGACTGACTCCTCCAGCGATGAAATTCTAGGTTTCAGCTACGAAGAAGGAGTATACAATGATGACCGGAGTCGGAAAAGGAAGCAACTACAACGCCACACTCCAGGCCAAATTCGAGAGCTCGAAGCTTTCTTCAATGAATGCCCCACTCCAAGCAGACAACAGAAAATGGAGTTGAGCCGAAAGATAGGATTGGAGCTTTCGAAGGTCAAGTTTTGGTTCGCCAACAAACGAACCCGGGTGAAACAGCAATACGCAGACCATGAGTTACTGGTCCTGAAGGAGGAGAATGAGAAGCTTCAAGCTGAAAGCGCGAGATATAAGGAAGCTCTGACCAAGGCCACCTGCCTTAATTGTGGTAATCTTGTTGTCCTCGGCGAGGTGTTCCTCGATGAACCATCCCTGTTGACGAATAACGCTCAGCTGTTACCGTATTCTCCACAACATTTTCCGACACAGCTAGATACCGTTGGAGATCTGCATGAGCAAGTCAACACCATAGGGTCAACACCAACACCCTCTGAGAAATGGGACCTGAATCATCACAGGTGGAGTTCTCCCAATGACGAACTCGCTGTCGCAGCCAGCCAATCCAAAGTCGGTGAGTCCCTCCCTGGACAACTTTTGAAACGACTAGATCCCGTAGAGAATAGCTACCGAAGTATTGACGATATTTTGGGTGATAAGAGAACAAGGTTTTACTGGACCTATGAACTTCACACCAAATTTGTTGATGCGATTCGAGAGCTGGGAGTTGATTCGGCGAGCCCATTACGCATACTCGAGATTATGAATGTGCCGGGGCTCTCTAGAATTAACGTGGAGTCTCACCTCAAGTACTATAGGAGATTGCTAAGGGATGGAAGGATAGCGTTAAACCATCATAAAGCCGGTTGGAGCTCAAGTGCTGGGCAGAATTACAACCACGATGATTGGAAAGCCGAGAGCACCCAACCGTGTTTCAGCAATGACGGGACCGGCAGTCGTGTCAGCGACTCTTCTAACCCAAATCAGAATGCTCCGCCAAGCTATCTCAATACTCCTCAAGAGTATATGCCACAGTTCCAGCACATAGGGATTCCTCAGTTTGAGCGCGAATCAGTCATTAATGCTATCCCTGAAGCGGATCTGGCATTGGTAGAGAGTGCACATATGAACCTGCCGGTCATCGGAGGAAGTTCCAATTCGAGGGGTCAAATTGCTCACGGCGAGAGCAAAGAGAGGAATCCCTCGCCTGCAGTCGACGACACCCAATCTGGGCACCAAGGGCTAAAAAGAACAGGTGATTTCCTTGATGAGGAGCTGGACACTTGGATCAATACTCTTCGGGAATGTATGTCTCAACCCCAACAGGGCAATGATGAAGGTTCCAGCTCAAAGACTCCAATCCCTCACAACGAAGGCAATGAAAGAAATCTGCCCCCAACAATCGTTGATACCCAACTTGAACATCAATGGCTCGAAGACCCGAGCAATTTCCTTGGCGATGAGTTCAATCTTTGGCTCGATCAATTTGGAGCCGAAGGACCACCGCAGTGGTGACGCAAGGCCGGTGATCAAACGTCTGATGCAAGGCATGGCTACTCGATGAAAAATGCTTAGAGGAAAGGGGTTGAATACTCCTATTGAATATGTTGTTGATCGCACTGTAAGGTTCCCACGGGAACATCTTTCATTAATATCTAGAACTAATTGCGCGTGAGTGTCAACATCACCCTTTGAGCATCTTCAAGCCGAGGGCCGTGGATTAATCACTTAATCCGTGGAGCAAGTTCCATGAACAATGACTATCACCCGCGGAGCATAATGGGATCTACCCCTTCAATACGAAATACGTTTGGCCACGAAGCCACCTATTTGGTAAAACGATGTATCGTTCCTAAACGATCTTCAATCGAATACCGAAGTAATGTCTCCTTTCTTTCCCTTCTCAGGTGATAAACGTGGATAAATCACTCAAGGAGCCATTTGTTCGAATAACAGAACAGACGTTGCCCAACTGGGGGCAGATGAACCATTGATGTTGCAAACACTCCAAGAATGGATAGGCGGATTTGATAGATGTTGTTCATATCAATACGCAACATCAGAACGGGATGAGAACCAAGAGTAAAGTTGTATCGTTCCAATTTGTCTTGAATTTGAGAATGTGAATTGATACTCGTTATTTATCCTTGACAGGGGAATCGCCTTACAGACAAACAGGTTTTTACATCCCATGTACTACTCGTTAGAGTACATGACCAAGGGTAGGATGTATCGTTTCGATTTTTGAAAAATTCGTGAACATGCAATGATATGCTTCTTTTACATTTTCAGGGGTCTGCAGCCACGACCGGTAGGTAAGTATCCCTTTCCCAGTTAGCTGGAGATAAAAAAAAATGTTAAAATACTTCCAGCCGTCCTGAAAATTATCCAATGCATCGATGTTCCTGATTTAAATCGGGAGGTTGCCCAAAGCATGAATAAGACATGCACGATACATCACAAAATCCCCTCGATGGATAAATTTTGGGAAAGAAAGAAATGAATTTTTCCAAATATGATTATTTGTCAAATCATTCAAAAGGAGGTTTACTCAAAAGAGAGGCAAGCCTAGTCAAAACACGTCCTATACACACTTAAGAGAGAAGTGGAGCGAATCAGACAGCAAAATCTGTACCTACGGAGGTAGGGACCATTCGCAGCAATTACATGGATTGGGACGACGGAGGCGTTCGTTTCACATTCCCAAATACTACAGATGACCATTGATAACCCCTTTGAACGGAGGTTCTCATTATCAGCCCTGTCGAGAACCACCCCACATTGAGGCAAAATGGAGGTGAGTCCAGCAGCATCAGGAGAAAATGGTTAGAAATTTTCTTGCTCGGACTAACATTAATCTTTGTGTGTTGTTTATATGGTAATCCAAGTGCCATAGGATGATGAGAAGCATTCATTTCTCTATCCCACACACCATATCCTTTGCATAGCCAAGTTGAGCCTACAAATTCATTTCATGAGCCCATTGATGATCATTGCACGTTCCAAGATGAAGGCATCAGGGATTACGAAGAGGATTCCCGGGCCGATATTTAAAGCATGTTTAGACTTTCAGACATATGTCTAACATGATCCCATCGAATATGAGAAAAACGGGATTTCAAAAAAATGATGATTAGAAAATCCCCAGCATCAAGAAAAAGCAAAGTGCCTAGTAAAAGCAAGGCCGATGCTCGTGCAAGCTGTTTGCTTGATCCCCAATGAAGCCTAGTTGGGAAGAGAGAAAAACCCACAAAGGAGCCAAATCCAAAAAGGCTGCTCCCCAAATGCTGCCAAACACAGAACAAAGACATAGAGAGAGTCGGTCTCTGAATGCAACAAGAGACGCTCTCTAAAGAGCTGGTACACACCTCAAAATCGATTGCGCACCTCAAGGACTAAAGATGTAGAAAGGAAATGACAGGAGGCAAATCAGCAATGATCACCAATGTCAAACCCGTCACGAATTCTGGGCCAAAACAAGCCTTTTTCGGTCCCCAATCCTACCAATGTTACAACCCTGAAACAGTCTTCTCTGACTAGGACACTTGGGTTGACATATTGCTTAGCTCGAAGAAGTACGAGCAAGACTATTTCTTTCTCATTTTGCAGGGTTCTTGACTTGTAAACCCGGAGCAGATGGTGAAGACTTTCATTCAATGGCCTCGACTCAAAAGTGAGTCCCCCCTTTGAAAACCAATATCCAAGCCCAACATTACGGTCCCGTTGAAGATCTCCCGATCGATCGAAATGTATGCGCTGCGAATGATCTTAAAACCTAGGCACAGGTTAGTAGGAAGTTGAGCGCATTCCTTACAAAAGACCATTATCACAGAGCGGTGAGGAGCCCTCTTGGATGAGAAATTCTCCAATAGATGTTTTGAATAAACACTTTTTGGAAATTTCAAATTGTTTGATCCAGATTTTCCGTGCAAGGGATTTGTGATCACATCTGCATGTTGCAAGAATGCTTTGGATAACCTCCAGCATCAAAATGCACATTTCACGATTAAAACTTAAGTCATACGGTTTTTGTCAAATGGACAGCCGTGGTCTTCCCAAAGATTACTAACGTTTTCCTGGTGAAGAAAAATCTTTCAAGCTCAAACTTCTGCAGGATTCTTGGAAACCCCGAATCCCAGAAAAATATTTGCTCCATGGAGTGGAGCACACAGGTTTGAATTTTCTGCTGGATACCTGGAGAACCCAGCTCCCAGAATGTCGCCTCAACAGACTAAAGCGAGGCTTTGTCAAAATAAAATCTTTCACTGCTTCAAAACTGAATTCCCGACAAATTTCGGGATCTTTCAAAAGAAGGGGTGAGGATGTGACCCCTATTCAAAATTTAGGCAGTCTCATCGGACGTGGAGAACCCTCGTCATGAGACCCCTTTTCAAAAAAATCAAGCAGTCCTAGCTTGACGTGGAGAACCCTCGTCCTAGGATCCCTTTTCAAAAATATCAAACAGTCTCATCGGACGTGGAGAACCCTCGTCATGAGACCCCTTTTCAAAGCAAAACAAAGGTAGAAACCGCCTGAAGGGTCAAAACAAAGGTAGATACTGCCTGAAGGGTCAAATGAAGGTAGATACCACCTGAAGGGTCAAATCAAGGTAGAAACCGCCTGAAGGGTCAACTCAAAGGTAGAAACCGCCTGAAGGGTCAAAACAAAGGTAGATACCGCCTGAAGGGTCAAACAATGGTAGAAACCGCCATAAGGGTCAACTCATTGGTAAATACCAACATAAGCATCGACACAAAGGTCCGATCCACCATACGGATCGAAATCCTTGGCAAATCCCAAAGCGAGGGATGCGCCTTCCTTGGGTTCCCACCAGTTAGGAATCCCATAATGGTATGACCTACCATACAGGTCAGAGCTTAATCTCCCTAGGATATTCTGAATGACGAGTCCTAGGTATCTTCTTGAAAGTCCTCGCAACCGGCAGCATCCGACAGGTGAGCTTCAGGTAAGTCTCTCTCATCCCGGCCCATGTTCAAGTTGTTGGAGTAAACCGGGGATAAATTTGAGCTTTTATCAAAAGGCTTAAGGGTCCAATGTCATAGCATTTCTTCTTTCATTTTCCCAATTGAGTCGGTTAGGAATCAGGTGCCATCTTATCTTTGAGAGAAACCTCTAACGAGATTCCTCTCAAAGAGGGGCAGCTGTTGACACCTGATTTCTGACCATATATTATTGTGATTTTTATTCTTTAAAATTAATTAAAAATATCAAAAAAAGATTATAAAATCACAAAATCAACTTTGGAAGCCTTGGCTTGGCCTTAGGAACCATTTTGACCAAAAAAAATGATTTTCATAATTTTCATTTTTTTAATATTTTCAAAAAATACAAAAAAGAAAAGAAAAGAAGAAAATCAAGAAAAATAATATTTGAGGTCACAAAAATTATATAAAAATAGTATGTATTTTTATTTTTATTTTATCTATTTTCTGACCTCATAAAACAGTAAAATTCAGGTTCGATTTTAGGTGTTCTCTGATCACCATAAAATTGAATTTGGCAAAAATATTAGTAATAATTAAAAGGGAAACGAGTGAAACATCATCATTTAAAAGAAAAAGTAAAAGAAAAAGTGTATATTTAATTAACAATTTTATCTCTCCTTTTCATTTATTTTATTTTATTTTCCCTCTCTTTCCTTTTCATTATTATTCTTTGTTCCTCTCTCTCCCCCACGGCCGCTCCCCATCTCTTCCTTTTTTTTTGTTTTCCACGAGACCTAGGCCCCACGGGCTAGTCTTCTTATTCTTCTTGGATTTTCGTTAGTCAAGCGGCCGGCGCGACCAACTCTCCCCTGCGTTTTTTTTTTTGGTGGCCGAGAAGAGCATCCATGCAAAACCCGACCTCCTCATCCTCCCTTCTGGTTTCTGCGAACCACTTCTGACCACCT
This sequence comes from Rhodomyrtus psidioides, assembly GCA_021437785.1. Classification (NCBI taxonomy): domain Eukaryota; kingdom Viridiplantae; phylum Streptophyta; class Magnoliopsida; order Myrtales; family Myrtaceae; genus Rhodomyrtus; species Rhodomyrtus psidioides. Next base: position 16,138,962 of record JAILYB010000002.1, read on the forward strand.
CTGCCTTCACCCATTGCTCGCCACCTCCGACAACCCTCCAACGCCGTCGCCAACCGTCGGAGCCGCCGAGAAGTCTCCTCCCCTGTTTCGGCGTTAGTGGGCAAATCGAGTCGCGCCAGCCCACACCGCCACTCCTCCACTTCGCGCAGCCATATCCGAGCTCCAGCCTCCTTAGTTGTCACATCTCCACCGCCATTGGTCGCCGCCGAGCCGTCGGACAGCGCCGGAAGACATCGATGTCCAGCCTCCTCTGTTTCGGTTTCAGTGCGCTGCGCGCACGTTGTCAGTCAGCAACGCTATCCCCGACCGTCACCCACCTCCTTGCCGTCCTCCTATCAACCCCGCAGGTCCAGGTCAAGCCGTCGTTAGTCCCCATGAACCACCCCGGAGCCGCGAGACGGCTTGAGAGGCCGTCGTGCTCTGCTTTGACTATGAGGCCCCCTTCGCAGTAGATCCGCTGTATCCAGCCCAGATTTGTCGCTCGCCGACCGATCCCATCATGCCTCACTTAACTCCCATCGTCAGCTAAGGTCGTCGGTGGCCAGCCGTCGCTAGTGGAAGCCCGAATCAGTCGGCCAGAACTCCCATGTTCGTTGCTCTGTTTTGATGCCGTGACCATTTTTTTTTCTCTTCTGTCCGTAATGCCGCCGTCGCCTCCAGTGGTCGCGCGCCGTCCCCGACACTCTCCTGAACCACCACCAACCACCACCACTCTCGCTTCAGCCGTTCGCCGCCCCAGGAAGCCAAGAGCAGCCCTGAGATTCTCTGTCCCGACGTGTCTGCCGTGTGCCCTGTTTTCATGGGCTCGTGTCACGGGCCATGATTCAATCTGACCCGGGCCATGTCCAGTGAAGTGAGCCAAGTTAGTGGGCCATTGCGCCTAGTCATGGGCCAAGTTGGCTGAAAGAGTTGGCCCGTTGGCCAAGAGTTTGGGCCGATCGTATGAAAGTTCTAGGCCGTGATCCCATTGACTTCAAAGTTCGCGTCGAATCATTTTTCGAGGATCGCCCTTAATCTCGACTTGAATATTTGACAAGTGATGCATACGGAAACGGTCACCCGCTGGAAGTCCGGCGTCTGAAGATCAGTATCTAATCAGGTATATTTTGCGTATTCGGTTCGTATATCAAAATTATCTTTCTAAAATATTGTCATTATAGATTTGATCTGCATGTGTTTATTTCAATCTAGTGATTAGCTCGTTTATTTGGTTCAGTGTTGTATGTTGTTAAAGATAATAAAAATAATAAAAAAATCAATAAAATCAATAAAAAAAAAAATAGAAAATCATAAAAAAAACTCAAAAAAATTCGGAAAATTCAGAAAAATTCCAAAAAAATTCTCAAAAATGGGAAATGGCCACAATCAACTGGCCATGGAATATTTTGGGTAATTCGGTATCTAAGTCTTCCAAAAATTGACGATTTTGCCCTTCGGGCTAATCGCCTCCAAATCTTCCCATTTTACCCCGATCCGAAATCACCCCTTTCCTAAGCCCTTATGGCTATACTAGGAAGCCGTTGATTTGAATTGATGTGCGTTAATGAAATTTATTTATGCACTTGATTGCGTTTCCATTTAAATTGATTGTGATTGATAGGAATAGTCTTCCAATCTGCATGAAACCCTGAATCAAGCTTATCTCACCTAAAATTGCGCCCGCATGAATTCTTAGCTAGGAAATCACTCGCGTTAGGTACCGAAAGGGCGTTGGTAATGACACCAGCGTAACCAAGTCCCCGAACCCAAAATCTCTGGTTCCGCAGAATTGATCGATCTCTCCCAATCGGTCAATAAGGTTTCCGGTCTACCCTCCAAGAAAGACCGGTGGCGACTCCAAATGCATGCACAATTTGCACATGCCACCACGACTATACTGAAGGTCGAAAACGATCGACTCTTATCGTCGAATCCTTGGAAAAATACTCCCGCCGCGATTAGGGGTGGGCCTGGGAGGGCTCGCGCCGATCTAAGACCCACGATCGGTAATCCATTAGCCGCGTCCGCCTTTCGGACGGGTCGCGACACCTAGTAGACAGACGTTCACGAAACCTCAAAGCACGCACTGGAGGGGACGAATCTGTTTTAAGGAAATTATGTCGGACACAGGTCTCGGTGTTTTTTATTAATTCAATTTCTTCCTATACTGTTGTATTTCCATTCAGATTTTGTTCTTCTGTAGGTTCAGCTTTCATCCTTCTAAAGGTTCAGATTCACTGCTTCGGATGGGTTCAGATTCAGTTCTTTTGAAGGTGCTTCTGACGGGTTCAGATTCATCTTTCTGAAGGTTCAGATTCACTGCTTCTGACGGAGTCAGATTCAGTGCTTCTGACGGGTTCAGATTCAGCCTTCTGAAGGTTCAGATTTAGAGCTTCTGAAGGGTTCAGATTCAGTTATTCTGAAAGTTCAAATTTTGTGCTTCTGACCTGCATCTGAAGGTTCAAATTTTGTGCTTCTGACCTGCTTGATTTTGTGCTTCTAACCTGCTTCTGAAAACTCAGATTTTGTGCTTCTGACCTGCTTCTGAAGGCTTAGATTTTGTGCTTCTGCCAACTCAGTGTTTGCATGTTTGAGGCAGTTTGCTCACATTTATTATTGCCATTCGAATTTTAAGTATCCTCCATTTTTATAAAACAAAATTGTTATTTTGACTGTAACTGTTTTTCCCAACAATCTTAAAACAGATTTTATTCGACACTTACAATTCGAATGGCTACTGGAAAAGAAGTTGTTGATGTACCTGCTGATGACATCACCAAAAGCTCTGCCTCTGCTGTCCAATAGCCTCTGCCTGGATCATCCTCGACTTCTGCTGCAGCTTCTTTCCACCATGGTGAGAAACCTGAAAAGTTCAACGGATCGAACTTTAAAAGGTGGCAGCAAAAGATGTTGTTTTATTTAACAACACCCACGTCCTTTGGAGTGCGTCACATCCACCCCGGCCTAAAATATCCCAGGACGACACTAGGCCCAAAATATAATTAAATGCGTATGCGGAAGGCGAGATCTACTTCTCCATACAAAAGAAATAAAAAGGAAATTTGGAATGATTAAAAGTACACCCATTTATACATCCCGCATATTTCCAGTACACACAACGGAAAGGAAAGGACAAAAAGATAAAGCCGCACCTGGGTAGGTAAAAGGAACTAAGGCCTAAGTTCAAGGTTACCACTTAGCCTTCCCCAAAGTCTAACATCAAAATTGTTCCTAATCCTATTGTCCCTACACCCCTTCATTCTTGTTATTTTGAAAAGTCGCTTGATCCATCGCTTCCATCATCCTCTTCGTTCTCTGGGTTGTAGTCAGAAAATGTCTCAGATGGTACCTCTTCAGATGTTTCTTCTGGATCCTCCTCAGTTTCCATTTTGTCACCCTCGTCGGAATCCTCGATCTCGTCGGCAGAGAGCTCAATATAGTTCATGTATTCTTCCGTGGGAGAAGACTTCGACTCTTTAGGAATGTTCCTCGAACCTTCGGCTGACACTGGATCTTCCACTTCTATCTCCGGACGGGATGGATGACACCAGTTAGGGATCACCTTAGATGGAACATCCTCAGCAATAGCGGTCCCATCAAGTTACTATTTCCCAGTCGACGGAACCAAGCTTCAAAGCGATGGGGTTGTAGCTCCAGGTTACCCTCGTCTACCCAAACGGTTGTGCGTTTCCTTACATACACAATACCTTTCCTACCGGGGAACTCATCAAAAAGGGCGGTCATCTCCTTTGGATCGCCCAGTCGGATTGGCAGCATTGTTAAGGCTTGGGGTCTGAAAATGGTTCCCACTACGAGGTGAGATTGACATCTCAGAAAGTGAACCTAACCTTAAACCTCAATACCAGTCCCCCTAGACCACACACAGATGCCACCAAAAACAAGTAATCAATCATGCAATGGCGTAAGGCAACATCGATTCCATTATGGCGATAAATCAAGCATAGGCGAATCACCACCAACCACATTTAACCTCAGGGTTCAAGCTCACTACCCATAGCACATGTTTCCCACAACCATTCATCAACTAGTTCTCAGTCGCAATGTACTTCTTTGGCATTCTCGCCAACTGATATCACCGGGGCCACAGGGCCAATCGATATCATAGTTACTTTTCATCAAAGGTACCACTAGGGCCACAGGGCCAATCGGTACAACTGGGGATCGCAGCCACCTGATACCACTGGGGCCACAGCCAATCGGTATCATCTTTCATACTCAGGGCCCACGGCCAAATATACCACTGGGGCCACATGCCAATCGGTATCATCTTTCATACTTGCAATTAAATTCACACATCATGGCATCAATCAATTTCAATTCACAGGCTTCATCAGTCATTCGATTTATTCACTCAATCATCCAGCAATGTCCTAGCATTCAGGTAAAGGTTTAGGAAACACTTACCTTAAGCAACTAGCAAAAATCCTCACCAATCGGTCTTTCTCAATCCTACAAGAGCACGGCCAACCAAAGTTCTCACGCCGTCCTAGAAAATCCATCAATTTCGGATTAGAAAACAATCGAACTTCACTTTCATTATACCATTCCCTCAATCACCAAACAAATGGCAACCCAAGATGCCTTATCAATCGATCAAATACACGATAACACCTCCACGAACCCTCAATATATATTCGGTTCATACAACCATATAAAGGGCAGAATATAATTCGAAGGTTTCGCGCACATATTAGTCTTTAAATCAACTCTAAATCCCAATCCACTTCACATACTTCCCACTAACACCTTAATGAATATTTTAAGTGGTCTCTTGAGTCATTTTGAAGTCAAAAACCCCACCAAAGAACCTCCATCAGATTCGGCCAGAATAGGATAGCAGCTCTACAAATTCTGTTTTGATCCAAACTACATATATCCATCCAAAACTCAACCATATGTTCCAATTTCTCACAAAATAATCTTTCTAGGACCTCAATATATGTGTTAATGAGGCTCACCAAGAGTTTCGAAGAGAAACAACACCCCGAAGTCCTCCAATCAGTTCGGTTTTCTCCTTAGTGCGCGGCAATTAGTTTTCTGTTCGGTAAAAGTCACTCAAAATCAGCCATGAAAATATCTTAAACCTCCAATAAAATTGTCATTTCTGCTCAGTGAACTTGAGTACTAGATGTTATAAAGATCCCACAAAAATTTCGGAATCATTTGAAATTTCTAAGAGGGTGTACAGTGGCCTTATCCCAGCTTACGCGGATTTCGTCTGGTTTTGGTCTCGGGCTCACACAGGTAAAAATACTTAGCCAAATGAAAAAATTCCACTTGGAGCTTGTCAAAGATACATAGATCTTACCTCTGGTGGTCGACGCACGTCAAAGGACGCCGGGAAGGGCCGCTCGATCTCACCGAACAAAAGGCACAGAACCGGTCGAGTAGGGCAGTGTTTGGCTAGGAAGAAAAAGGAAGGAAAAATCAAAGGGAAATGGAGGGGTTGCTTTACATGGCTGAAGGGTTGTATAATGGGGTGTCTCACACATATAATTGAGATTAATTTGACAAGATGGCATTAGGTGGGGTAATAAATGTCTAGGGCCGTCATTGTGTGACAAGTGGCACAAACCAATAATGCCATTGACTTCCCTTGACTTCTTACACATGAATTTTCGGCAGCCCCATGGTGGATGGAAATGACCGTTTTGTCCTTCTTGAAATCTTAAGACAAAGTAAATGGTCGAGGGGAAAAATGGTAATTTTGCATTTTCAGTCCGAAACTTCACTTTTTCAATTCGAAATTATCATTAGTGAGACGACGTCAAATCCTTTTCTAATCTTGAAATTCTTCATTTTCCATTGCCAACTCAAGCTTCCATTTCGTGATCAATCGTCCGTCGATCGTAACTTCAGTTTATCTCGAACTAACAAGCGGCTTTTGCAGACGTTACGCGTATCGACTCTGTGACTCTCGTCACACTTAGGGCTACTCAGGATAAGACTACTTTGGTTGTCATGTAATTGCGAGGGTTCATTACTAGTTCCGACGGTCTCGATCATCATTGTTAGATTTAGAAAAACGCCGCAAATTATACATTGGTTATACGGCATCACCCGCGTTCCAATCGTATAACGCTAGCAATGAATTCCTTAATCATCCTTCGATCGGCCTTTATTGGTTCTAAATATTCCCTCGGCAATCCTTATGGTCAAAGCGTCATTTCTATTTCGAGTTTCCTAGGTCCACGTACCTTGTCATGCGTTAGCCTTTCCCTTTTGATTAGTCTACTCAATATTGATCATATCCGAGCGAAATAAAATTGAATTACATCGATAGATAGTTCTCATTCAATAGCCTCAAAATGGCAGGAAATTTAGAATGTCACAGAAAGCCATGTAAGCACTTCGATGTCCTGTAGCGTGATCATGCATTCACCTTCCGGCATATGGAAGGTGTGGGTCTCGGGTCTCCACCGCTCCATCAGTGTAGTAATCAAATGACAATCAAGCTGGACTATACCTATCTTATAAACACCGTATAATATAGAATTTTGCAGATGCGAGAGTATACGAGGATCAAGGTCGCCTACGTGCAGCATCGCTCGTTGACATCTAAAGGGCGGAGCCGGATGTATCTGTGAAATGTGACATGAACAGTTAAAGCGGTTATAAATGACATATCAACTATAAATCCTTCACTTTCCTGACCGACCCATAAATGCTCTAATCTATGTCGGGCCTGGCCAGTAAGTAGTGAATCATCCTTAGGGCCCGGCTGAATGTAAGACCTGTGATCTATATTTACACAATTATGATATTATAACATTATAACAAATTAACATATCTAATGTAGCCATGGAACATAGGAACTGAACAAATATCGCGCAATCATGATATTATACAAATTACGAAAATTTCACATATATGTTATGGGAAACAAATGACATAATAATATCAATCCAATAATAATATAGTTATATTACAAAAAGTTCATCGAATAAATGCGATCTACTGTTGAGCCGATCTATGTCTACATGTTTTCCTTTTGTGCCATGATTTGCCACAGTTTACGTAATGGATACACGATGTGCTAGTGCTCGACGTTGTCCAGTCCATCTCATTTCTTATCCATGATGCACGGGGCATTCCTTTCTGATGACGACAACGCGGGTCTGGCACTAATGGCAGCTCGTTATCGTTATGCCAGTAATCAAAATCTCTCAACGGCTCGAATGAGTATTGACAGCACTGAAGGGTTTTGGCCAGCGTATAACATTCATCTACGCACGTGTTGTGGTCAATTCCATATGCTTGACATGTTGCGATTACATGGGAACATGGAATTTTCACATGAGCATGTTCGTTCATCTAGACTCACAACCTGTTTGTGGCCCCTTGATCCTCTTGATCTACTTTCAGTTCTCACTTCGAAAATCCCTCTTTCAGGGTCAAAACGTCTAACTTGATGCACATTTTCTTTTTCATTGTATTTTTGGAGAGCCTCACCCCCAAATTCTGTATATACAAATCCTTCCGCCTGCTGCTTCGTGTATGTTGTTCTTCTCGTGTCAAAATAGTGGTTTAACTAATAGAATATGCTTTCCACCATGGCTATTATTGGCAGCCTACGAAAACTCTTCAGCATCTCGTTCATATATTCAACTAGATTTGTCGTCATCGATCCATATTTCTTCCCTTCGTCATGAGCCCTTGTCCATTTCTCTTTTGGGAGCTCATCACATGTAGTTGTTTCGGGGTCGAACCGCCTAATTCGGCACATAAGCCAATCGAACTTCCGTTTTTTATATTCGTAAGCTGCGCATTACACTAATAATTAGTAACTCCCATTCAAATTTATGAATACACACTTTCCTAAAATTTACAAAATTGCAAATCTCACTTGCCATCTGAACATGTTTTTTGCCTTCGGCATTTTTGAATTGTTTGTTGTAGTTGCTCTCAAAGTGCCGAATGCAATATCTATGGTGGGCATGTGGAATACGTCACCATGTTGTGTCCATCGCATGTTGAATCTCGACATGTTTGTCTGATGTCACACAAATTTCTCTCCTCCTGATCACATATCGCCTCAACATATTCATAAACCACTTCCAATTGTCAACATTTTCTATTTCAACCACAGCAAATGTCAAAGGGAAAATATGATTGTTGCCATCAAGTGAGGCCGCACAAAGAAGCGTTCCTTTGTATTTCCCATACAAATGAGTGCCATCGATAAATATCACTGGACGACATCTTTTGAAGCATTAAATCGTCTATCGGAACGTCCAAAACATCCGATCAAAAATGATACAGCTCTGATCTTCGTTCACCTCACCATCAATCACAAAATGAGAACCCAGATTGTTACGTTTCATTTCGTTCATGTACTTTCTCAATCTATCATATGACTCATCCTATCCTCCAAAATTTTTTGCAATCGCTATTTGTTTGGCCTTCCAGGTTTTACGGTAATTAGGTTGGAAGTTCAGCTTGTCACGAACTTCAGTCATGAGTGGCTTGATTTTGATATCTGGTTGGGCCTCGACCATTTGTTCTATAAAACTGTAGATATATTTATGATCAGCATGCCGATGATCCCATGACAATAGCGGATTAATGCATGTATGTGGTCCACTGTACTTATTTATTTTCCAAAACGAGCCATTGTCTTTAGTAATCGCGTGGAGCCTCCAATGGCATGGTCCATTCATATTACCATACCTTATCACATATTCTGTCTTCATCGTCACGTCACAACGAAACTTATGATTTCTTCTAATAGAGTATTCTTTCGAAGGCAACTGCATTGCGTCCCGTGATGAAAATAACATGCCAATTGAAAAATTCTTTCGCGGGATCAAATACCCAGCCGCCTGGCTTTGCGGTTGTATCGTCTCACATCACCTCAAAATCGATCTCCGAATAGGGCTTTGGTTGTACGAATGGCGTAATGGGATTACTACAAAGGGTGTTGTAGTAAGCCTCTATATCGTCACTACCGGCATCTTCTTCATCGCTGTCACCTTCGACATCTTGTTCACCATTGTCTCCTCCGACATCTTGTTCATTGCTGTCAGCAGTGTCCATCCAAGTATCATCTTCTTCATCATCATTTTCATCATCATCAATATCTTTATGATGATCATCATTATCACTATCATCATAATCATAAGCATCATTATCGTCATTATCATCGGACTCCACGTACTGATTATGCACACCTTGTTCGTCTTCACCAACATTGAAACCTTCCCCAGAATCATGTAGCACTTGGTGTTCAGCTACAATTGCATAAAACTGTGAAATTCCCATAGCACTAGTCTGACGCGCAAACTGTTGGATCATCGTAACCGTGCCATCATTATGCGCCTCTGTCATTTCGTATGTAACACAGTTGTATATTACAACTAGATATTTACATAATAGCCTTTCAATATACTGGTTTCCTATTAGATTCAACGCACTCTCAATCATAGCACGTAACTCATCGAATGTCAATATGTTTGCAAACGCGAACATGGTAGATTATCCCCCTTCGTAACCATGTCCATATTCATTTTGAGCTATTCTGCCTCCCCAAAACACAATCATAAAAGATATTGTCGACATTCTGTTAAATAAAAAAATTGGGGCCGCCTAGTGCCCCGCTCGGCATATGAGCTGACAAGAGGGGACCAATCGGCCCGGCGCCTCGCTCGGCGGCCCATATGCCGAGCGATACCCAATTTGATATTTTTTTAATACTATTTTGGTTAAAAAAAATTCTAATTTGGAAAATTGCCCAATTCTTATTTGGTGGACACTTGCGTCAATCATCTAACCACAAGAGGCTAGCATCGACGTCTCTGCTATGTTACATGGACACGTGCTCTTGGGATTTTTTTTTTTTTTTTGCGTATCGAAGACGTGTCAATGTCCGACACACTCGGACACGCTGGGACTCGTGTTTCCCATGGGGCAATCTAGGAAAATGAAAAAAAATTTGAGGGCAAAAACGTAAATGGAAAAAAATATGAAAATCCACTAATTGTTAAAAGTTAATTTTAATGGTGGAATGTGAATTATGTAGTGCTTGTCTTTTTTTCCTCCAAGTTTACTTAATTCAAATATAATTTATTATTTAATTGATACTTTTATAAAAAAAATATAAATTAAATAAATATTATAAAAAATTTTGACAATACAGGAGTGCATGTGGGCCCGCTCAACGGCCCATTTGCATATTGGGGCTGCCGACGCCCCGTTCAACAAATGGGCCGCCGATTGGAGCGGCCCGGAGCCTCCGCTTGGCATATGGGCTACTAAGCGGGGCCCGATTGGGACCAGCTCGGCGGCCCAAATGCTGATTGGGGGCGGCGTCGCACCCCGTTCACCAAATGGGCCGCCGAGCTAGGCCTCGTCACCTGGATTGGGTGCCGCTCGACAGCCCATATGCTGAGCGGCACCTAATCTGGTGTGTGTGTGTGTGTATAATTCTATTTTGGTAAATTCTTTTTTAAAAAATACTAATTTGGAAAATTGCCCATTGATAAACGTGTCATGTGTTCGGGTTTCAATTTCACACAAGACCATTATGACACAACATGATACAGTACGAAGAGACAAATTGCAAACCCTACATGGCACCCCCTAAAAATGGGGGCCACAACGAGGCTCTCTCTCCCCCCCTCTGGTGTGTGTGGACGCGCAATACTTTCGTTGAATTTCTTTGTTTTTTTTTTTTTCATTCTTCTCCGTTTAATTTTTCAGCAAATAGATGTTCTATTTATGTATATCTCACATCCTAAGCTGGATTTGTATACCCGCACAATATTTTTACATATATGACGTTGGCGTTACACGAAAAAGAATAGGAGATATCATAAATATCTAGAATTGCAGCTAGTGTACCAAACATAACCTTAGGGCATGCATTTGATCTTGGATCATTTGGTATGATAATCTTCATCTACAAGGTGACGCTGGAGCAAATCGAACCTGACTTAACGTTTTCAATGCAACTATGGACTATAAATCTAGTTGACAGGAACAAGGCTCCATAGAGTAGAGAATCGATTAAATTGTGAATTCATTATCGCCCTGTCCCTGGGTTTAGTTTTTCCCCGCTGAGACACAACATGCAAGGGAAAGAAAGCTATTCGGTCAGACTGCATTGCATTTACCTGAAACTTTCAAAAAAATACAATTAAATCTTAAAATCAGTCAGAAAGTACAACTAAGTCCTAAAACTTTCAAAAAACGCAATCAAGTTCTAAAACTTGTCAAAAATTAAGTTCTTCCATTAATTGTACTTGTTGAAAATTTTAGAACTGGATTGCATTTTCTGACAAGTTTTAGGGCTTGATTGTACTTTTTGAAAATTTGAAGACTCAATTATATTTTCATGATAAGTTTTTAGACTTTCAGTATATATCTTGTCACTTTTCTTCCAAAGGCCAATATCATACCTCTAGCTTTTTTTTTTTTTTGGTCAGAATACCTCTAATATGGTTTTTTGGTTTTGTGGGTGGGGGTGGGGAGTTAACAACCCCACAAACCAAATCCACCCGGAGGGCAAGGGATCCCGCTCCAACCCAACCACCCACGCACCCACCCACCCACCCACAAACAAAAAAACCAACCCCAATCCTGAAATGACCAAATTACCCCCTTAAGAGTGTCCCAAGCCCCGAATCCTCCAAAAGCCCTAATCCCAATCGCCCAAAATCCTTGAGAATTCGCGCCCTCCTCCCCCCTAATAAATAAATAAATCTCCCGCCGTTGCAGTTGATGCATCGAGCCACATCCGACCAACATCCATACGCACAACACCTTTGATCACCATTGATGTCCCGTTCGCCTTTGAGATTACCATGGAAAAGGACTCCCAAACAGAGGGAGTACCTTCTACGAGACTTCATCTTACACTGAAAACATGGCAATTGGCAACACATATTTGTTTGCCCCAAGGTCCTCGTCACGTCGTTTTCACGCATACGCTGCTCTTTCAGCGCACATAACGGACAATACTCCGATTCATCTCTTGCCATGGTTTCAAATTGTCAATGTACAAAAAAATCATCATGGGAGGGAGGTTTGTAAAAGAATGCTAGTTCATTTGACTGTCCAGTCCAACCTAGAATTCCATGGAATGCCTGATGCAATTTTAAAAGCACGCTCATGCTACCTTTAAGAATTTTAAGAAAACAGACCTTGCTCAAATCGGATGAATAGAGGTCCAATGGAGTTTCAACACTTCTGAGTGAGAAGGCCCAATTTCAGTTTCTGAACAGGACAAACGTAATTTCTTGGGGAAACTTATCTTTTAGGAATGGGCCTTATTTATCATTGGGAGTCCAATAGGAAAAAATCCCTTGAAAAATTATTAACTTGGGAGATACTGAGGCAGACCGAAAAAAAATTTAAGGGCTTTTATTATAAGAAAAAAAAAATGGATCCTACATCTAATGGGAAAGGGAGTTGCTACCTTGACAGTCTGACAGTACTGTCACTATTTCTTGTTCAACGATTTTTCGATTAATGAGTGCTTTATGCTAAATACGCGGTAATGTGTGTGGATCTACGATCAGAAATAACTTACAATATTATTCAAGAAAGCATTTTTCAATGGGAGATTTATGGTGCGTGCATATGGTAACATTTCTGTTCCCGGAATAACTTTTAGAACAGAAACATTTTTTTTCTATTTCTGTTCCTAGCTACGATTTTTGGGGATAGAAACGCGTTTGGCAACTGCAAAAAAATTATGTTCCCGGAACAAAAAAAAATAGAAACGAGTGTGGTAACTGTAAAAAAAAATATGTTCCAAATTTTTTCGTTTAATTAAGGCGACTATATATATATAACATCTCATTCAATTTAGTAAATCAAATTTTATGCGAATGCAATAACCCTAGTAGCCCAACACACAGAAGTAAGAAGAGCCGCGAATGCAATACCCATCCATGTAATAAAGCCACCCAAGTTTCATCTATCAACATTGCACACATTTATAGTTGAAGATCAAAAAACAATTAGGTCAAAAAATTTGCTCCAATTCTTGATACTTGGCATTTCCGACAAATATTTATTCAGCAATTCTCCCCGACCCCGTTGTGTTCTTATTTCCATTATAATAGCAGAACGATCACAAACGCAAGCGTTGGAAGTTCAAATCTTTTGTAGATTATGAAGTTTCAGAGATCTTTTGCAACTTCCACGAACAAGACACTACAAATCAACAAGAAAAGGGCAAAAAAAAGAAAATTGTCAAGCCAAAGACGCAATCTTCACAATCTGCACATCAACTCAACCCGAAACAAAACAACCCACGTCCAGCAACAACACAGACGAACAAATCACAAAATTATAAGCATTACATCGAGATTGAAATAGGGATAGAGGGGATGGCGCGAGGCCAACTCGTGCCATCGCTAGTCGAGGTCGAAGCTGGGCCAGCGATGGCGGGCATCGGATCGCTCTCGTCGCACGCAGCCGAGCCCCACCTAAACCAATTCGTGCTATCGCCGCTTGAGGTCGAAGACCGACCGGAGATGGCACATGTCAGCCTCGCGCTCGCCACGCAAGCCCGAGCCCCGCCCAGATCTAAGGAGGCTCGTGCGAGCTCGCTTGGTGCGAAGAAGATGAAGAAGAAGAGGATGAAGCGGCGGAGACTCACCGGAGGAGCAACGGCTTCAGCTAGTGGACGATCGGCGTCGGCTGTCGATGAACATGGAGGAGTGCTCGTGTCTTCAAAAGAGAGTGTGGGGCAGCAAAAGGTTTTGGAATAGAGGTATGATGAGCGCTTGTGTCTTCAAAAGTGTTTCAAAACCATTTCTAAAGTGTTTCGGGAACACAAAAATAAGTATTTGTTATTCCTCATTTATGCTCCAAAAGTGTTCTCAGTACATTTTAAGAACATTTTTTTTACCATACGCCTTCTGGAGCGTCACCGTACACACCCTTGATGTGTTTTCCCGTTTTGAAAAATCTACAAAAATGGGACTTCGCCAAAGGGATTTTACTTTTATTTTTTTTGGTCAAAAAAGGGATTTTAATTGGGCAACAGAAGGAAAGGAATTAAAATGCTGAAAATAGGTGTCCTGGACAAACAGGTTAGTGGCAACATAAAATTGCGTAGTGATGTTATTGAGCTCGACAACGGCAAGCATCGAGCAACATAAAATTGCCAATCTCGGACCCAATTTGCACAGGGACTAGTACCTCTCCTTTCTAATATATTTCTCTAGTAACCAAATTGCTCCTTGATGATTACATCTCATTTCCTCTTTGACCAGAAAAAAGAAAGAGAGCAAGAGCAACTGTAAAATAACTTATTCCAGGAGCTCGGAATTTAACCTAGACCCCCTATTAAATTCACTATCTAGGTAGCTAATTGAAGGAAAAGCTGAACTTCAGGGAGCGAGCTGCAATTTGGCGACGGTGAAAATTTTGGTCTGAACCCTCTCTCTCTCTCTCTCTCTCTCTCTCTCTCTCTCTACCGTCCTCGCTGTCGCCGTCTCTTGTCTCTCGCGGCCGCCGTACATCGGTCGCGCAAGCAAGGTAAGCGCCGCATCTTTTCTTCTGTTGTTGGCTCTGCCTCTTATGATCTAGGGTTTTCCCCCCAAATTCAGGCGAGAGAGATTGTCGAACTGTTTCAATTCAATTCAATCCCTAGGACACATGATCTTCTCCTCCATGTGAAATTGTTTAGTCGAGTCGATAGGCCTGCTACAGAATGTTGAAGAAACTTAGTTGGGCTTACCTGACGCTTCAGATAAATACGTGAATCTCAAGCTTTAGAATGCCAAGTTCGCCAGAGAACGCCGTGTCCGGCACCACCGGCGATCAATTGGAAATCGACCCAGCGATTCGATAACCCTGGCTGTGGCATCTTTCATTGGTTTTAAGATACATTTATTGCTTCTTTTACAAAGGAAACGTGGGTGTCCCTTACTACTACTTGCTTGTGCCAATTCAATTGCTTTTTGTGCCCCCAGAGACTTCTACTTTTGTCCCTGGCTTCTTTCAATTAAAAAAAGGAAGATTGAACAGTGCCTGTAGATTAACAGTCCCTGTAGAGTGTCTCGCAAGCTTGTTGCAACACACGTCCCCTGTTCTAGCGCTTTATATGCTCTGGACTCGCTGTCTCTTTTTAGTTCTGAAGAGTGACTTGCAAGCTTGTTGTACTACACGTTCCCTGTTTCTAGTGCTGTATATGCACTGCAGTCGCTGTCTATGACTTGCTCAATGAGGATTAGACTGTTAGCAACATCTTAAGTAAGTTGCTTCCCCTCAGCTTCCCAATGTCTGAGATTAAGTGATTTAATACACAGGAATTAGGGCATGTAATTGTGTTAAATCTAGTTTGACTTAATTTAGTGAAAAGTACCGTGATATGCATGTCAGGGGAAGGAAGAAGGTCCTTTGGCTCGCGTTAGAAAAAGAATGTGTCTGAAATGGGTTCTCTGGGTATCAAGAGTAAGATACAATTTAACAATACTTTGGAAGAATTACTTATGGTCATTTTGGTTTTGGTTGTTCTTTTTACATGTTGATAGGCTTTGATAAGAGTTGGCGAGAGAGACAGAGAGAGATAGAGAGAGAAGGAGGGCAGATGGAACCGTGTATGCTCAGTGTTTCGGGTGGAGCAGAAGCAGTTTTAGCTCTTCAGGAAAATTCTTCTATCTCTGTTACTTATCACCCTCTTTACGGCCCACATGATGACCTAATTCTTCTTGAGCTCGATGAGAAGCTTCTTGATGATGTCATTCACCAGAGGTAAGCAGTAATTTTTGCCTGTGTCAAACAATTATAGCATATGCGTTCCCTTTCTATTTATTGGTTTTCCTTCCAGGGTATTCTTAAGGGGACATCCTGATGAAAATGCAGTTTTCTGTACTCAGTCTAAGACATATGCTGTGAAGTTTGTGGGTACTTCTAACTCTGTATTCCTGGTACCCTCTTCAAACCAAGTGCCAGAGGATGAAGGTTCACAGGATGGTAACCAGAAGAAGTGCGATCGTGATGTTGCATCTGTCATCAAATTGGCACCGGGTCATTTGGAACTTGTTGAGATTGCTCCTAAACTGGATAAGATTAAGCTGCTTCTATCAGAGAATCCTTATAAGCTGCAGGATGTTTCAGCAATGGAGATGGAAGAGACAGAAACAAAGAAAATTGGATTGTATAGATGGCATGATCTTGTAAATGAAGTCCAGGCAAGTGAAGAGGAGCTGAAGTCTGGATTGAAGGCTCTTTCAGCAGTAGAGATTGGTGGACATTGGAGATTGGTAGATGAATCTTGCCTTGGCATGATCCTGAAAATGCTTTTGCACAACTCAGTCTTGAATGACTGGACGCTGAGTGCACTTGATGAAGATGAAGTTCTTGATCTTCTGGAAGCAGATGGTTTCCCTCGCAAAATAGCAAATCACTGTTTATCAGTGTATGGTGATAAGCTCGATGAGGATGAAGGCAGATGCATCTGGAGACTAAATGAGAGGCGGGTTTGCGTGCATTATGCTAGAGATGTCCTTAGAGAAGGGAGAATGAGAATCGATAAATTTATTGATGAGTGGAAGAAGAAGGTGCCTGAGGAGATGCTTGCCAACTTTGAGATGTTCGATGGTGAAGGAAAAGCTCGGGGTTGAAACATGGGTACGACCATTTAAGGTTTCTTCACTGCCATCTGACCCATCTGAGCAGTTCTCCATTCTTTTCAAAGAACGTCCCAAATGGGATTGGAGGGACCTAGAACCCTACATCAGGTTTGGGAAAATTACTTATGCGTAAATTGATATATTAATGTATAAGTGTTCGTTTGTTTTAAGTGAAATCCATATTTCAATGTCTTTTACAGGGATCTGAGTGTTCCTGGTCTTTCTTTGGAAGGTCTACTCCTGAAATTCACCAGGAGAGTGCAATCTAGCTCTGAAGCAGAACCCGTTTTCAGTGCAAGATAGTTGACTGACTTAAGAAGATTGAAATTACTCAGGTTTATCCTTTAGCATCCTTGTGAATATTCTGAAAGCCCAAGGGACGTCATCTGAATGAAAACCAAAATCATCAGCCTTCCGCACAAGTGACTGTCCATGCCTCATCATTTTGTTTAATTTAATGGAATATTTGTTTCTGTGTTTTAGAATAACTGCTTAAAACTGACCAGGGCCAAAAGACGACAAATTATGTTCTCCTGGTGGGTTCAGTTATGGCAAGGCAAATCCGGAGACGAGGTTATGGTGTCAGAGTATCATGGCAATTGACTCCTGTGAAGTATTCTGACTGTCAACTATATAGTTTGTCACAAATTGCTCTACACAATTCTGGGCAAGAAGCAACCTTTTAGGCTGCATTTGGTCGCCCGGATTTTTAGTCAGGATATGATTTGATAAGATTGGATATGAAATCTAGCGATTTTGTCATATCATATCCTGTATTTGGTGAATCACAGTAATAGAGTCAGATATATTTATATCATATCATATTTATTGTTTGTTATATACGATATATTGATGTAAAATGAATTTGAAAAAGCACAAGCAAAAAATATAAGAATCTCTTGTAATTCACTGTTGAATCCAGTGAAAAAAAGAAAATATAAGCATTTAACTTTTGCTGAAAAGTTTTGCATCTCTCGCGACATTCGTTAAATCTCAACATTAAACACAAAGTTGTGGAGGATAATACGGTTTTACTCTCTCTTTCTGATTTTCTTAGACTTTTGATGTGACTCAGAAAGTTAAGAAGGAGAATAAGTATGAACTCTCTCGCTATTTTCGTAGAGTTCTATAATAAACTAAAAAGATACAAAACAGTCGTGGATTTTCCACATCAACTAGAGATAGAGAAAATAAAGATGAAGATGCTAATTTTTTTTAGAAATTTCATTACTCCTCTTCGAGAATTAGACAAATCAATTTCAATTTTGAATATATTTACTTGAAATCTAGTTTCCTCTACTTCATTTTTACTTATTTTTTAATTATAAATCTCTTTTTATCATTATTTTGACTCTCTTCCATCATTTTTTAATAAAATTTTTCATTAAATA
Source organism: Rhodomyrtus psidioides (assembly GCA_021437785.1). NCBI lineage: Eukaryota > Viridiplantae > Streptophyta > Magnoliopsida > Myrtales > Myrtaceae > Rhodomyrtus > Rhodomyrtus psidioides. Next base: position 16,156,942 of record JAILYB010000002.1, read on the forward strand.
ACAAACTATACTATTATACTTAAAATATGTAATGATATAGATACTAAGTATGTATGTATGTATGTATGTATGTATGTGTGTATGTGTGTGTGTGTGTGTGGGGGGGGGGGGGGGGGGGCAACGGTGGCGACGGAGGGCGGCGGGCAACAGCGGTGACGGGCGGCGATTTGCAAGTGAATAAAACTGGTGCTATAAGTCACAGGTAAAAAATGGGTTGGATTTGATGGAATTTATCGCACACCGAATCAGAACGATCACACAGAAATCAAGAAAAATTGAATGACGGACGAGATTACCCAGGTTCACCTTAGAATAGGGCTACGTCCTGCAAGAGATTTTATTATGATATTCGATTTACAGCCTCTCAACACGTTACAATGATCAACATAAACGAGCAAAATATATATGCCATAAACGGGCCCAAAACCTAAACCTAGCAAAACCTCTATTAAGCCCACAACATACGAGTTAACTTAAATAAAAATCCAAACCCGTTGAAGTTTCGGGGGTAGCGCTCGCTGACCGGGCAACGGGACACCCGTGTCGGGGGCGCTGCCCCCGAACCCCCGCATCCTATGCGTATAGGTCACATGTCGTCGGATAATATTTTGGTTTCCCTAAGCTCACGTGGGCGTACCCTATGTGAGAAATAAGGGTTCCCAAAGTATTCGCCAACTCCAACAGGATTAAAATCCATATTTAAATAGGCTTTATACGTTTACACCTATATTTGACTCATATTTTAAATCTATTAAACCCATTTTTGACCCAAATGAGTGAAAGTGGGTTCAAGATCCATATTGACATCTCTACTCAAAACGAATCTTCGCGGCTTAACTAGTAAGCTACCAGTTAAATTGATAGCAGGTTTGTCTTGGTAAAAGTAAAGTTAACACTAGGGTAAGTAATGTACGATCCGAGTTACAACAGTCGATGTAATAGTGGGTTATAAGTTTATCTTCTAACGAAAACTAAATCTTAGCTATTTAAATAGTAAGTTGCCATTGAAATTAATAGCTTACCAATATAGCTCAGCTTTGAAATAGTGCGGTACCTTACAACGCCCCCTTAAGATGCCTTTGGGATGTTACGGCCACAACAGCCTTGGTTGCATCGTATGGGCTCAAACTTTGCAAATAATGACACCTCCTCATAGAATACTTTGTACATGAAGTATGCACACGGGAATCCCATTGCTCATTCTCGGGTCTAAAGGCTCGGCCCGATACTCCGGTGCTCATACCCGATTTCCTGAATCTTGGGTTTAGGTCCACAAAGGCCCAACCCAAGATCCCGACGCCCAAGCCCGGGTCTGCAGAGGTTGGGTCAAGGACACCGACTCCCATGCTCATGTCCACAGAGGCCGAACTCGGGACCTGAGGCCTATGCTCGGGACCTTGGGTCCACCAAGGTTGGGGCAGAGTCCTCGACACTTGGGTTCAAGTCCATAGGGGCTAGACCTACATCTAAAGATGCCCGTGCACGGGTCCTTGATGCCCGAACCTGAGTCCATTGAGGTCGGGTTGGGACCCTAGTGTCCATGCCTAGGTCCATTGTGAATGAGGTAGAGCTCAGGCCTATGAAGGCCAGACACGGGCCCATTGTCCATAAGGCCGAGCTTGAGACTCCTGTGCCGAGTCCATGAAGCTGGTGTTGATGGACTTGACCCCAAGCGTCGGATCTAAAATGGGAACATGGGTCATGGGCCCAACATTGATGGACCCTAGCCTGGATAGGTGGCCTCCATGAACCTAGGCCTTATCTCAATGGACCTAGGCCTAATCGTCAAGGACGTGGGCACATGCACTAGGGTCTCAAGCTTGGCCTCTATTGATTCAAGCCTGACCTCCATGGACCGAGGCCCAAGCATACGAAAACAAGGGAGCGAGCGCTAGGGACTAGGAGCCAAGCACAGGTACCAAGGTCTTGACCTTGATCCCATGGCTTCGGTCCATAGAGGCCGTGCCCCAGACCCCAATAAGGGTGTGCATGGTCCAGGCCGGTCCGGTCCTGGCATGAAACTGAAGACCGGACCAGTTTGTGACATTCTGAATTTCCTGCCATTTTGAGGTTATGGAATGAGATATATCTATCGATGTATTTCAGTTATATTTCGCTTGGATCTGATCAATCCTAAGAGGACTAACCAAAAGGGAAAGACTAACGTAAGACAAGGGATGTGGACCTAGGGGACTCGAAAAAGGAAATGACGCTTTGACCATAAGGATTGCCGAGGGAACATTTAGAGCCAATAAGGCCAGTCGAATAACGATTAAGGAATCCGTTGCTAGCGTTATACGATTGGAGCGCGGGTGATGCCGCTTAACCAATGTATAATTTGTGAACTTTTCCTAAATCAATCAAAGACGATCGAGGCCGTCGAAACTAGTAATGAACCTAAGCAGTTACATGACAACCAAAGCCGTCTTAACTTGAGTCGTCCTAAGTGTGACGAGAGTCACAGGGTCGATACGCGTAACGTCTGCAAAAGTTGCCCGTTAGTTCGAGATAAACTGAATATACGATCGCCGAGAGGTTGATCACGAAATGGAAACTCGAAATGGGCAATTGGAAATGAAGAATTTCAAAATTTGAAAAAGGATTTGACGTCGCCTCGCCAATGGTCATTCAAAATCAGAAAAACGAAGTTTCGGACGAAAAGTGCCAGATTACCGTTTTGCCTCTCAACCCATTACCCTTGCCTTAAGAAAATTTAAAGGGCAAAAGAGTCATTTGGGACCCCCAAGGAAGCTGCCGAAAATGCTTGTGGATATGGTCAAAGGAAGTCAAAGTCAAGGGATCAACTAATGGAAGCTTGCCAAGTGTCAACCAAAGAAAGCCTCATGCATTAAATGCCCATTAAATCAATCTTATTATTTTTAAGCTCAATTATTTGGGTGAGAGCTTCATACCCACCCTCTTCAGCCGTGCACCTTCTTCCCCTCACTTTTCCTCTTCATTTTTCTTCTTCCTCTCCCTTTGGTGTCTCGGCTGAGCAGTTTTCTCGCGGACAGAGAAAAACTGTTTCACTTCCTGGCCATAAATTTGTCGTCCGACATTGGATTGGGGTAAAACCACCACCATCTGAAATCTTATCGTCTTGCCATTCTAACAAGGTATTATAAATTCAATTTGGCCCAGTATTTTCCTGTAGGTCTGTTTGAGTGGGTAAATGTCAGAATCTGACCCGGTTTTGGAGAGGGACGGTTTTTGGGGGCTTCAGGACTTCAAATGGCTCCAAATTTTCGGTGAGACCCTCTTGACTCATAGCATTAGAGTTGGCTGAGCTGTGGTTACAAGTTTAATTGAGTTTAGATGGGTTTCCATGGCTGTTTTGAGGTCGCTTCTGTGGAGCAGAATCTGCTCGCCTGAGAACCAAGTAGGATCGGACCGATTAGAAGGTCTAAAAGGGTTATCTTGCTTCCAAATTTACGGTGAGCCTTCTATACTTGTAAATGGATGTATTGGCAAGTCGGTTTTGTGAGGAATTTTGGGTTAAGAGGTGATTAAATGGCTGTTGGGTGTGTTTAACTCAGAATCGAATTCTGCCCCTGCACTGGATCGTGGGAACCAAGTCATTTAAAGGTTCGCCGAGGTGTTGCCTTGCCTGGAAATTGCTGGTAAGGCTCTCTAAGACTTAGTATTACATATTGGTGAAGAGTATGAGGAGTTAGAAAGGAGTTTGGATGAGTTTTAATGGCCGGTTTGCATGAAATCCATAGGACCGACCAATCTGTCCTTGTCACACATCGATTTTAAAATGGGTCGTTCTAAGTCATCTAGTATCCGAATTGAGCTCCGTTTTCGCCCACATGTTCATAAGACATTGAAGGATAATATTATGAAATTTGATTTTGTAGAAATTCGATGGAGAAATGCCAATTTATTTGGGATTGAATCTGATCGTGGAAGGCTAATATGGACAGCTTGGTGCCGCGACGTTGTGTCGCGCGTTTTGTGGAAATTGCTTGGCCTAGGCTCGAGGTAAGTTATGCCTAAACCTTTATTAGGATGTTAGGTTACTAAAGGATGGAGTTTTGACTCAAATTGAATGGTTTTATGAACTAATTCTGTGAGAGGCACGAGGAAATCCAAATCTCCCTTATTTTGATGGATTAAGCTTGAATGGGTTCATAGTATGAAAATTATGAAATCGAGGTTGAATTGAGGGGTCTTAATCTGGTTGTGGCATGTGGTTGGGTGTTGACACCTGATTTTTGACCATTTATTATTGTGATTTTTATTCTTTAAAATTAATTAAAAATATCAAAAAAAGGTCATAAAATCACAAAATCAACTTTGGAAGCCTTGGCCTAGCCTCGGAGACCAATTTTGAACAAAAAATATTTTTTGGTATTTTATAATATTTTTCGAATTTATCTAATTATAAAAATATCCAAAAAATCAGAAAAATACCATTCGTGGTCAGAAAAATACACAAAAATATTCAATAATTTTGTTTTAATTTCCTATTCAAGTGTGTCACTTTAAATCTCAAAAATTCGGCTCGGGTCACTATGTTCCTTAACAAACATAAACCCGAAACGAGCCCAAAAATTCCTTTTCGAGTCTTTTAATTTTCAATTTCCACTTTTTATAAGCTATGACATTGGATTCTAAAGTCTTGAAGTGCAATTAGGTCAATTGGCCCTCCAATTTGATCAATTTTAACCAAAATGGCTTAATTGCATAAAAATCTTTCAATTTAGTCCCCAGTTTCTCAATTTTTGAAATTAAATTTCATGTGGGAATACCCATTCAAATTAAACATCCCTACCCTATAGTTTTCATCATGATGAATCCACTGGTGGCCTTAATTTGGACTAATTCGATCGTTTGGGCCCTCAATTTGGCGATAATCATTTTTGGATCCTAGGGACAATTTGGGGTTTTCACTAAATTATAATTAATTAATTCACGAAAATACCCATATTTGATGGAAAACATGTCAAGGAGTCCGATTTTGTTGTCAATTTCATGAAAATAGGTCAAATGGGGGCCCAATTTGGGCGATTTGGTCGAACCGAGCCGGTCGGGCCAGCCCCGACCCGACCCGGTCCGACCGGGTCTGCAACTCAGTTGCAGACCCAGGCGCTGCGGACAGAGAAGGGCGAAATAGGGGGAGGCCCGCCGGGTGATTTTTTTTTTACAAAAGAAAGTTGAGAGTGGGGGACAAAAGGGAGAATGATTCTCGCGACGAGGGCGGCCAGAGGGCAGACCGGTCGGCCATGAAGGAAAAAGAAAAAAAAAAGGGAAGAAGAGGAAGAGGAGGTCGGCCGGGAAAAGAGGAGGGAGACCGAGAGAGATCCGAGGGAGATGGACGAAAAGGAGAATAAAAATAGAGCGAGGAGGAGGTCGGAGACTCGATAAAATCGCCGCCGCACCGACACCCCGCCGTCATAACCTTCGGCGAACACAGGTCGGTATTGCCCCTGTTTTTGCTCTGTTTTTGAGTCGTTGAACAGGGCTCGTCAGTCCGGCTCGATTTCGATCGAGTCGGACCAAAACCGCTAGCACCCGATATTCATGAAGATGTGTAGGGTAGTTTTATATGACTGGTATAGCTCGGCATCCCTCGCCGGGCTTCGACGAAATCATTTAATCATGTTTTGGTATATGCATATCACGTGTTCGACAAAATGACCAGGGGAGTGTCTCGATCCATCGTTCTCGGCCGTGCCTTTTTGTCCTCTTTTTGTGCGAGTCTAGCTCTGAGAACTCACTAGAACTATTCCTAAGCCCGACTTACCTTTGTTTTTGCATTGAAACCGCGCCGGAAGCCATAGTCGGAGCTCGAGCGCGCTCGGACCGAGCCGGGAGCTCTCACCGGCGCAGCAGCGGTCTTCGAGCTCCAAACAACCTCAGGTAAGCTTCCCTAACTTCATTGGATGCATTGTGATAGAAATGAAGTTGAGTTCAGATAAAAAAATCTAGGCGAATGGGCTCGCTGGCGCCGGTTCGGGGTTGGTCTATTTAGGGCAGTTTCGGGCGTTGTTTCGGCCATGAAATGGTCGGTTGTTGATTTGGGTCTGGTGAAGATTGATTTGGTATCAAAATATGTGGGATTCGGCGACGTTTCTACGTCGGTTTGGGCTCTCCGGCGAAGTTCGCCGGAATTTGGCACTATTCATCATCTTCCCCGGCGACCCTCCGGCCGGTCAACGGTCAGCGCTGACGTGGCATGCCACGTCAGCAGCCACGTCAGCATGGTGGGGCCGGGCCGTGCAAAAATAAGACCCAGATCCGACGGTGGACGATGTGCCACGTGTCGCGATCTGGGATTTTTGGAAAATTAAAATGATTTTCAGAAATTAATAAATGATTTTCGAAAATAATAAAAATATTTTCATCCGACGGTTGACATTGTGCCAAGTGGCACTCGGAGGACCGTCCGATCTGACCCAGGATCGGACGCGCTAGAGGAGGCCACGTGGCACAATGATGATCGTCCGATCTGTGGGTTTTCAGATAATATAAAAAATGAATAAAAAATAAAAATACCAAAACGACGTCGTTTCGGCTGTGGGCATGCGAGTCTGGACCCGGGTCCGGGCCGGGTCTGACCCGGCCCGAAAAATATTTTTAAATAATAAAAAACTCAAAAAATAATAAAAAATAGAAAATCATAAAAAAATCCAAAAAAATTCGAAAAATTCAGAAAAATTCTAAAAAATTCCAAAAAATAGGAAATGGCCACATTCAACTGGCCATGACCTGTTTCGGGCCTTTTGACCCCCGAACCTTCCAGAAATGACGATTTTGCCCTTCCGGCAAACCGTCTTCCAAAAAAATTCTAAAAAAAAAATCCAGGAAAATCCCAAAAAAATGGGAAATGGCCACAATCAACTGGCCATGGAATATTTTGGGTAATTCGGTATCCAAACCTTCCAAAAATGACGATTTTGCCCTTCGGGCCAATCGTCCCCAAATCTTCCCATTTTACCCCCGGTCAAAATCACACCTTCACTAAATCCGGGTGGCTACTAGGAAGTCATTGATTTGAATTGATGTGCATCGATGATATTTATTTATGCACTTGTTTGCGCTTTCATTTAAATTGATTGTGATTGATAGGAATAGTATTATAATCTGCATGAAACCCTGAATCAAACCTACCTCGCCTAAAATTGCGCCTGCAAGAGCTCTTAGCCAGGAAAATCACTCGTTAGGTACCGAAAGGGCGTTGGTAATGACACCGACGTAACCAAGTCCCCGAACCCAAAATCTCTGGTTCCGTAGAACTGATCGATCTCTCCCAATCGATCAGTAAGGTTTCCGGTCTACCCTCCAAGAAAGACCGGTGGCGACTCCAAATGTATGCACAATTTGCACATGTCACCACGACCACACTGAAGATCGAAAGCGATCGACTCTTATCGTCGAATCCTTTAAAAAATATTCCCGCTGCGATTTGGTATGGGCCTGGGAGGGCTCGCGCCGATCCAAGATCCGCGATCGGTAATCTATTAGCCGCGTCCGCCTCCGGACGGGTCGCGACATTGGGCCATTTGGCGTGCTTTATGGAAATTCTCATTGATTTGAGTGCATTAAGCGGATTGGTTTACCAATCGAGTCTTGAGATGACTCGTGAATGACCAAATTTGAGATTTGCTTGAGTTGAGCCAAGTGATGCTCGTGTTTTACTGAACTTGTTCGAACTTGACATGTGTTTTGTCCAGTGATAGACGTTTGAAAAGAATGCCTTGAATAGGCGATAAATGCTTGATTTTGTTAAGTGCGTTTCTGATTGAAAATTGAGGCATGAATGCATTTTCTAATGAAAACGGAGGCTTTTATAACCGAATTTCTTATGAATAAATGGAGTGTGGGATTGCTGAGAAAATCTTAAGTGCACAGGCCTGTGGGATCGCCAAGGGCGTGTGGGATCGCTGGAAAAAATTATATGTGCACTGGCGTGTGGGATCGCCGAGGATTATAATTTGGCCAACGTATTGGGAGGGAGTTACTCCCATTTGACCTGACGAGGTCGTGCGGCTAGAGAGTCCCATACCGACATGATTCATCTCGATTGAAAATGGGGTCGAGAGTCGTATGGTGACTGAATCATCTCTAGGTCCGGACGCGAGAGTCTCATATGTACTGACGGGTCATATGGAGACCGAATCATCTCGCAGCCCCAAAGTGGGTGGCCCAGGATAGGCGGATATGGAAAGAACTATTTCCTAAAATATCAAAGAACTGGTTTTTGAGAAATTGAAATGCCTCATGAATTGAAATTTAGCCCAGAGAGGGGCGTGAGAGAAAAGAATGTGTTTTCTGGAAATTTCGAGGAATGAAAGTTGCCTCATATTTTTGGGATGGCGTCGAGTGCTTGCTTCTGATTGAAAACCCTGCCATTGTACAAAGCTTAGAGTTATCTTGATCTTTTTTGACTGAGTCAAGCTGTTTTGAAAGTACTGAAATGCCAAGTTGAGGTAGGTCCGCTTATGATAGGTGTTATATATTTTTGCAGATTGGAGAAATAAGGGGTGTAGTCCGTGATTAACATTGTCTTATGCAGGTTGGCGTAGGAATGTATGTTGTGTGGATGATTTGAAGCGCTGATTGATAAACTGTTGTGCATGACTTGCATCGTGATGATCACGACACATGGACACACACAACCGCGCCTAAAACCCCGGGCGCCGCCTTTAGGAACACAATAGAAGGAATTGAAAATGGAATCTCCGTGAGGAAAAACACGGGGTAATCCACTTTTCAATTCCGCTCGCTTCGAACCATGGATCGAGTCCCAATGCAACGATAGTTGTGCAATGGAATCGGCTCTTTCTAGAACTCGAGGTGGGAACCTTAACCTTAGGTGCCAAACCCTCTGATTTTTAGAAGTTCACCATCACTTGTCTCATGCGCATGTCTTTGGGCGGTTGGTACACCTAAAACCGCACATAAGTCGACGAGTTTGGTTGGTAAGACTCTCTATCCCTCAAATCTATCATAGTTCATATAAATATAGGCATTTCATTCATTGCATTCTGGTGATTAGATTAAATGCCATTTCGAGGATAGATATGTGTGTTTTTCCCCAACGCCCTTGATAGAAGACGAGGAGGGTGATATCCCACGACGAACACCGAGTGTGCGATAAAAGAGCATACTATGGACATTATTGAGGTATCATCCAATGAAGATGACGAGTTCGGGGCAAGTGATCCTGAAGACACAGATCGAAACTGGGGCATCCTTAAACGTTAGGATCACATTCCTTTATTTCATTTTCCATTACTAGTCCTCTTGTATAGGGTTTATTTTTACTGAGGTTTTCTCTATCTCACCCCTTAGAGCGATTGTATTAGGGATCTATTGGTGTATACATTCAGATGGAACTTGGTTGTATTTCTTTTAACGGGTCATTGGAATGTGATAGTGTCATTTTTTCTAATCATTTGAATACTCCATAGTCAAGTTTATAATTCCTTTAGAGGAAATTAAAATTGGAAGTCTTGCACGACCTTTTGGTCGTATGAGGTAATCCAACCCCAATTTCGCTAGAAGGAACTATACACTTGAATTGGTTCATGCATGTTGTACACCACTGATAATTCACGATAATTGATCAAGAATATCAGCATAGTTTCAAATTTAATGACGAGATAGATGTCCAAATTACTTTCGTTCTTAGCAAACGACCTTAATTTGGATGCCATATCTTCAATTGAATTTAAAACATGTTATTATGTCTTGAACTTTTGAGTAATTCATTCCTCTCGAAATTGATCAAAAGCGATTATCGTGAATTACATTCCTTTCAATAGTATGCTTTCTTTCGAGGAATATTGATAAAAACTTTTCGCGCAAGATTAAAACCCTTGTAAAAGTTCTTATCCTTATTAATCATGGGTAAGCATAAGATTGAAAGGGGTTTTTGCTTTCTTTTTCAAATTATTCCTTCTGATTCTGTCTTTTCATTTGCAGGTAAAAAAATAGGTAATAGAGAGAAATCTTTTCCTGGATAAGTTTGAGGCTATTCTTTCATCTGATCATGAGCGAGTTGTAAAATCAGGACATATTTGCTCGACTTATTGATATTATGGTTCGGCTCACCCAAGTTGAAGATGTTCGGATGCTCGAAGAAATGAACCATGCAGAAGTTAAAACACACACACGAGAACTTTCATTTATTTTGCTCAGTGGAGGGTTTTCAAAAGCAGGTCATACAATTTGGGGTGGAAAAGTAAAGCCGAAGTGAGCCCTAATTAACGACACAAAGGAGCCCAACTGACCCTCCATGTTGTTAATGCTCTGCCTATACTCCCAACTCCGCATGTCATGGTCGGCAAGCCTGAGGAGAAGACTTCTACATTCTCCCTTAACCTCGGCGACCTTGGCCTCGTGTTCTTCGGTGATTATTTCCAGGTCCCGAACCAATCCATTCCCGCGAGCTATGTCTGCGGTTATTTTGTCGAGCCGTTCTTCCTGCCAGTCGCTCTGAAGCCTCAACAGGACATTGTGGCGGTCATGCTCGCCGGTGGTCAGGGATAGGGCCAATTGATCCACCAGATTTCTCCTCTCGCGAAGCAACGTCGCGACCCGCTCACTAGCAAACTCGACGGCCTTTTTGTAACTATCGGCCAGATAGTTGGTCAACACCAAATGATCAGATCGATCCTCATAATGAGCTCGCAAGACGCGAGCCACGAGAACCTCCCGATTAGCAACACGATAGTACCTTCGAGAGAAGTGGTATCTAGATCCTCGAGCAGGACGCAGATTTCATCCTCGGTTGCAGAATGATCGGTTATGTGCGCGTAACCGCGACCCAGTAGGTTATAAAGCTTTTCCCACTAGGCCAAGACATCAGTTGAAAAAGTGTGTACGGGAGAGGAGGCCATTTGCGTTGGGTTGGCTTGAGAATAAGACGAGTCTAATAGAGAGATTAGAAGGAAGAAGCTGATTATGCGAGAACGTTAACCTGCCATACGTTAATTCCTCATTTTATAGCAACTCGAGGATGATGAAGGGTCTCAGTAATAATGCTGGTGGAGCCCAGTTAGGGGGTAAAGCAGGAGGTCCCCTCACGAGAACCATTGGATTCGTTTCGGTCCGCGATTTTCGGCTTATCAATTAAAAGATGTAAAAGATTTGTCGGGATCACCATTATTAGAGTTAGGTGGGAGGTAAGCGCAGCTATCGAAGAGAGCACTAACAGGATTTGGCAGTCCCATCACGTTGAAAAGCTAAACGAGAAATTCAAGGTCTTGAGGGGGAACGTTTGCCTAATGATGCTTGAAGAGCGTCTCCTGAACATACAAAGTCACTCGAAGAAAAATTTATAGGGAGTGAGCATACAGGAGAGAGTAGAGAACTCTGAGTGGGCAAGAACCAATCAAACATTTCTCAATCCAACATATTTAAGAGGTTACTGTCAGCTGCTAGAGGCGACTGACTCAAAAATCTTAGAAATTGAACTACTGAGGGATCTCGAAGATTCCAAGATCAAGTCTAACACCAAAACCATGGAGCCCAACACTTCTGGCAACAGAAATCAAAATCACGGCGACGACGACAACGACATCCACGATGCTCAACTCGGGAAAAGAAGACGTCCTCACCAATACTCTCAGGAGGAAACCCAAATGCTGGAAACCCTCTTTAGTAAAAGCCCTTACATGAAAAAGAAGTGGAGAATTGAATTGAGCCGGGAGTTGGGGATTAATCAGTCGAGGATCCAGTTTTGGTTTCAAAATAGGAGATCCAAATCGAAGGCTCAACGCAAACGTCAGGTGGTCGAGATTTTAAAGGAAGAAAACCAAAAGCTGCGAACAAAAAACATGAGGTATGAAGAAGCTCTCAATATTACCGTTTGCCCTCATTGCGATAACCCCATCGCCCTCGGTAAGATATTCCCCGATAAGCCTCACGCAATGATTGAAGACCTTCATTTACCACCCTACTCCCTCGGGGCATCTCCTGCTCAACCAGATTTTGCCGGAGTCACGCATGAGCAGGATGATCCTACGAATACGATACAAATGCCTCCTGGAGGATGGGATATGCATCGCTTTGATTGGAGTTACAGTTTCAAGGAGCTGGATGTTACCGCCGACCAGCTCAAAGCACATCAGCCTTCTGCACAACAATTTTCGATGGGGTCGGGTCCTGCTGGAGATGAGTTAATCAGTCGTCAAGCCATCAATGCAATTTTGGGCCACGATAAGAGGAGGTTCGCTTGGCCCCCTGAACTGCATTTCAGATTCCTAGACGTGGTTCACCAAATGGGGATCGACTCAGCAAATCCGACGCGCATATTTAAAGCCATGAATGTACCGGGGCTTGGTAAGGAACTGGTCAGGAATCACCTTGGTGCCTACAGAAGGCTATTAAAACAGCGTCGAGAGGAGCTAAACCGGGAGGAATCCGTCTCGAGCTCAAAAACTAGGGGCGACCGCCATTGTAATGCTCATGTATCAAGAGATACCCGGCCAAATCTAAGCATCAATCAAGCTAGAAACCCGACCACCGGCAAACTGAAAGCTGATCAGAATGTCCCTCTGGGCCATTTCAACACTTTTCAAGAGCACGTGTCACAAGTACAGCAAGTATGCACTCCTCCATTCGAGCAGCAGTCGGCTGGTGCTCTACCTGCCGCTGGTCAACCCACAACAGATGATTTCTTCGATGAGGGGCTCGATGCCTTGTTCAATCAATGGGAAGCTGGCATGCTGGGACAGCCATGATCTAGCACCTGACTCAGGGCACGATGGGTCGGTCACTACGAACACCCAGAGAAAGAAGAACATGTTCACGAGTAGATCACTCATCTTATCCATTGTAAAGTTCCTATGGGAACATTTTTCTTTAATGACTATAGTTAATTCTGTATGAAAGCCAACGCTATCGACGAAAATCGTCATGCTCAGTTGCGATGATCCCTTGTTAGATTAAATCCGAAACCAGAGGCGGTCTTTAAATTTTGAGTGGCCACGAACTCATTCCTCACCGAACACCCAGGATGTTGAAATGAAGAGTAATAGCGTGCACTGGGAAAATGCCACTTTCGTTTGAACGATGAAAAGGGGTTGAGAGAAGGTCATAGAGTTAATTCCCATGGAGCTAAATGAATTAAACGGAGTCATTAATTACGGATCCGCCGCTGCTCCCCACATTCTCGGGCCTAGCAAATCATAAAAGGCACCGAAAGATTGTAGACCCACCACTTTGAAGACTGAACTAGGGGACGAGCGCAATACTCGATGAAACCGAATCAATGCAAGAGAGTTTGTGATCCTGTCACGAGGAAAAAGAAAGGGGAAGACAGACGAGGAGTAATTGCAGGGTCTCGGGAGGAGCGCTTGCTTGCTGGTCTTCATATGCAGCCTGAAGGATGGTTCTAGGACACGCACAATCACTCGAGAAAATTTCTAGAGTGAGCAAACACATAAGAGCGAATAGAGAAAGCTGAGTGAACTAGATCAGCCCGAGATACTCCGATCCATCATGTTTAAAAGCTATTCCCATCTGCTAGAAACGCCCGACCTGGACATCTCTGAACACGAACTGCTGGAAGACTTTGAAGATCCTGGAGCTGAATCCTGCCCGAAGGCCATGGAGACTGACTCCTCCAGTGATGAAATTCTAGGCTTCAGCTACGAAGAAGGAGTATACAATGATGACCGGAGTCGAAAAAGGAAGCAACTGCAACGCCACACTCCAGGCCAAATCCGAGAACTCGAAGCTTTCTTCAATGAATGCTCCACCCCAAGCAGACAACAGAAAATTGAGTTGAGCCGAAAGTTAGGATTGGAGCTTTCGAAGGTCAAGTTTTGGTTTGCCAACAAACGAACCCGGGTGAAACAGCAACACGCAGATCATGAGTTATTGGCCCTGAAGGAGGAGAATGAGAAGCTTCGAGCTGAAAGCGCGAGATATAAGGAAGCTCTGACCAAGGCCGCCTGCCTTAATTGTGGTAATCCTGTTGTCGTCGGCGAGGTGTTCCTCGATGAACCATCCCTGTTGACGAATAACGCTCAGCTGTTACCGTATTCTCCACAGCATTTTCCGACACAGCCAGATACCGTCGGAGATCTGCATGAGCAAGTCAACACCATAGAGTCAACACCAACATCCTCTGAGAAATGGGATATGAATCATCACAGGTGGAGTTCTCTCAATGACGAACTCGCTGTCGCAGCCAGCCAATCCAAAGTCGGTGAGTCCCTCCCTGGACAACTTTTGAAACGACTAGATCCCGTAGAGAATAGCTACCGAAGTATTGACGATATTTTGGGTGATAAGAGAACACGGTTTTACTGGACCTATGAACTTCACACCAAATTTGTTGATGCAATTCGAGAGCTGGGAGTTGATTCGGCTAGCCCACTACGCGTACTCGAGATTATGAACGTGCCAGGGCTCTCTAGAATTAACGTTGAGTCTCACCTTAAGTACTATAGGAGATTGCTAAAGGATGGAAGGATAGAGTTAAACCATCATAAAGCCGGTTGGAGCTCAAGTGCTGGGCAGAGTTACAACCACGATGATTGGAGAGCCAAGAGCACCCAACCGTGTTTCAGCAATGATGGGACCAGCAGTCGTGTCAGCGACTCCTCTAAGCCAAATCAGAATGCTCCGCCGAACTATCTCAATACTCCTCAAGAGGATATACCACAGTTCCAGCACATAGGGATTCCTCAGTTTGAGCGCGAATCGGTCATTAATGCTGTCCCTGAAGCGGATCTGGCATTGGTAGAGTGTGCACATATAAACCTGCCGGTCATTGGAGGAAGTTCCAATTCGAGGGGTCAAATTGCTCACGGCGAGAGCAAAGAGAGGAATCCCTCACCTGCAGTCGACAACACCCAATCTGGGCACCAAGGGCTAGAAAGAACAGGCGGTTTCCTTGATGAGGAGCTGGACACTTGGATCAATACTCTTCAGGAATGTATGTCTCAACCCCAACAGGGCAATGATGAAGGTTCCAGCTCAAAGACTCCAGTCCTTCACAACGAAGGCAATGAAAGAAATCTGCCCCCAGCAATCGTTGATACCCAACTTGAACATCAATGGCTCGAAGACTCGAGCAATTTCCTTGGCGATGAGTTCAATCTTTGGCTCGATCAATTCGGAGCCGGAGGACCATCGCAGTGGTGACGCAAGGCCGGTGATCAAGTGTCTGGTGCAAGGCATGGTTACTTGATGAAAAATGCTTAGAGGAAAGGGGTTGAATACTCATATTGAATATGTTGTTGATCGCACTGTAAGGTTCCCACGGGAACATCTTTCATTAAAATCTAGAACTAATTGCGCGTGAGTGTCAACATCACTCTTTGAGCATCTTCAAGCCGAGGGCCGTGGATTAATCACTTAATCCGTGGAGCAAGTTCCCCGAACAATGACTATCACCCGCGGAGAGTAATGGGATCTACCCCTTCAATACGAAATACGTTTGGCAGCGAAGCCACCTATTTGGTAAAACGATGTATCGTTCCTAAACGATCTTCAATCAAACACAGAAGTAATGTCTCCTTTCTTTTCCTTCTCAGATGATAAACATGGATAAAGCACTCAAGGAGCCATGCGTTCAAATAACAGAACAGACGTTGCCTAACTGGGGGCAGATGAACCATTGATGTTGCAAACACTACAAGAATGGATAGGCGGATTTGATAGATGTTGTTCATATCAATACGCAACATCAGAATGGGATGAAAATCAAGAGTAAAGTTGTATCGTCCCAACTTGTCTTGAATTTGGGAATATGAATTGACACTTATTGTTTATCCTTGAAAGGGAAGTCGCCTTGCATACGAACAAGTTTTTACATCTCATGTACTACTCGTTAGAGTACATGACCAAGGGTAGGATGTATCGTTTCGATTTTTGAAAAATTCGTGAACCTACAATGATATGCTTCTTTTACATTTGCAGGGATCCGCAGCTGCGACGGACAGGTAAGTATCCCTTTTCCCAGTTAGCTGGAGATAAAAAAATGTCAGAATCCTTTCAGCCGGCATAAAGATTTTCCAATGCATCGATATTCATGATTTAAATCAGGAGGTTACCTGAAACATGAATAGAACATACACGGTACATCACAAAATCCCCTCGACGGATAAATTTTGGAGAAAAGGAAATGAATTTTTCCAAATATGATTATTTTTCAAACCATTCAAAATGAAGTTTCCTCAAAAGAGAGGCGAGCCCAGTCCAAACACATCCTACATACACCTGAGGGATAAGTGGAGCGAATCGGATAGCAAAATCTGGACCTATGGAGGTAGGGACCATTCGCAGCGATTACATGGATTGGGACGACGGAGGCGTTCGTTTCATATTCCCAAATACTACAGGTGACCATTGATAACCCCTTCGAACGGCGGTTTTCATTATCAGCCCTGTCAAGAACCACCCCACATCGGGGCAAAAAGGGAGCAAGTCCAGCGGCGTCGAGAGAAAACCCGGAGCAGATGGTGAAGACTTTCATTCAATGGCCTCGACTCCAAAGCGAGTCCCCCTTGAAAGCCAATATCGAAGCCTAACATTACGGTCCCGTGGAAGACCTCCCGATCGATCAGAATGTATGCGCTGCGAATGATCCTAAAACCTAGGCACATGTTAGTAGGAAGTTGAACGCATTCCTTACAAAAGACCATTATCACAAAGCGGTGAGGAGCCCTCTTGAATGAGAAATTCTCCAATAGATGTTTTGAACAAAATTCTTTTTGGAAATTTCAAATTGTTTGATCCAGATTTGCCGCCCAAGGAATTCGTGATCACATCTGTATGTTGCAAGAATGTTTTGGATGACCTCCAGCATCAAAATGCACATTTCATGACTAAAACTTAAATCATAAAATTTTGTCAATTGGACAATAGTTGTCTTCCTAAAGATTACTAACATTTCTTGGTAAAAAAAATCTTTCAGGCTTAAACTTTTGCAGGATTTTCGGTAACCTCGAATCCTAGGTGAATGTTTTACTCCATGAAGTGGAATATGCAGGTTTCAGCTTTCTGCAGGATAATTGGAGTCCCCAGATCCTAGAAAGGTACCTCGCACGCCGAAAGGACAATTCAGCGTTCTGCAAGATTTCAGGTAATCCCTAAATCCCAGAATAGCCATAAGGTGAACCTAAAGTTAGGTGAACCTTCCAAAAGAGACCTCAATGAGTCGCCTGTAGGTGAAGCCTTTCAATAGGCAAACCTCTTCCAAGACCGATCTACAGAACGATCGAGTCTCTGACTAGTCCCAACCAGACAGGGTATGTCAGTCTTAGATTCCTATCAGTTTGGAGTCAAAACTAATCAAAGGTAGAAACCGCCTGAAGGGTCAACTCAAGGTAGATACCGCCTGAAGGGTCAAACCAAGGTAGAAACCGCCTGAAGGGTCAACTCAAGGTAGAAAACCGCCTGAAGGATCAACAAAAGGTAGAAACCGCCTGAAGGGTCAACTCAAGGTAGAAACCGCCTGAAGGATCAACAAAAGGTAGAAACCGCCTAAAGGGTCAACTCAAGGTAGAAACCGCCTAAAGGATCAACAAAAGGTAGAAACCGCCTAAAGGGTCAACTCAAAGGTAGAAACCGCCTGAAGGGTCAAACCAAGGTAGAAACCGCCTGAAGGGTCAACTCATAGTAGAAACCGCCATAAGGGTCAACACGAGGTAGATACCGCCTTAAGGATCAACACGAAGGTCCGATCCACCATACGGATTAAAATCTCTGGCAAATCCCAAAGCATGGGGATGCGCCTTCCTTAGGTTCCTACAAATTAGGAATCCCATAATGGTATGACCTACCATACAGGTCAGAACTTAATCTCCCTAGGATTTTCTGTGACGAGTCCTAGGCATCTTCTTGAAAGTTGTCACAACCGGCAGCATCCGACAGGTGAGCTTCAGGTAAGCCTCTCTCACTCCGGCCCATGTTCAAATTGTTAGAGCAGACCGGGGATTAATTTGAGCTTTCATCAAAAGGCTTAAGGATCCGATGTCATAGCATTTCTTCTTTCATTTTTCCAGTTGAGTCGGTTAGGAATCAGGTACCACCTTATCTTTGAGAGAAACCTCTAACGAGATTCCTCTCAAAGAGGGGCAGCTGTTGACACCTGATTTTTGACCATTTATTATTGTGATTTTTATTCTTTAAAATTAATTAAAAATATCAAAAAAGGTCATAAAATCACAAAATCAACTTTGGAAGCCTTGGCCTAGCCTCGGAGACCAATTTTGAACAAAAAATATTTTTTGGTATTTTATAATATTTTTCGAATTTATCTAATTATAAAAATATCCAAAAAATCAGAAAAATACCATTCGTGGTCAGAAAAATACACAAAAATATTCAATAATTTTGTTTTAATTTCCTATTCAAGTGTGTCACTTTAAATCTCAAAAATTCGGCTCGGGTCACTATGTTCCTTAACAAACATAAACCCGAAACGAGCCCAAAAATTCCTTTTCGAGTCTTTTAATTTTCAATTTCCACTTTTTATAAGCTATGACATTGGATTCTAAAGTCTTGAAGTGCAATTAGGTCAATTGGCCCTCCAGAGAAGGGCGAAACAGGGGGAAACCCGCCGGGTGATTTTTTTTTACAAAAGAAAGTTGAGAGTGGGGGACAAAAGGGAGAATGATTCTTGCGACGAGGGCGGCCAGAGGGCAGACCGGTCGTCCATGAAGGAAAAAGAAAAAAAAAAGGGAAGAAGAGGAAGAGGAGGTCGGCCGGGAAAAGAGGAGGGAGACCGAGAGAGATCCGAGGGAGATGGACGAAAAGGAGAATAAAAATAGAGCGAGGAGGAGGTCGGAGACTCGATAAAATCGCCGCCGCACCGACACCCCGCCGTCATAACCTTCGGCGAACACAGGTCGGTATTGCCCCTGTTTTTGCTCTGTTTTTGAGTCGTTGAACAGGGCTCGTCAGTCCGGCTCGATTTCGATCGAGTCGGACCAAAACCGCTAGCACCCGATATTCATGAAGATATGTAGGGTAGTTTTATATGACTGGTATAGCTCGGCATCCCTCGCTGGGCTTTGACGAAATCATTTAATCATGTTTCGGTATATGCATATCACGTGTTCGACAAAATGACCAGGGGAGTGTCTCGATACATCGTTCTCGGCCGTGCCTTTTTGTCCTCTTTTTGTGCGAGTCTAGCTCTGAGAACTCACTAGAACTATTCCTAAGCCCGACTTACCTTTGTTTTTGCATTGAAACCGCGCCGGAAGCCATAGTCGGAGCTCGAGCGCGCTCGGACCGAGCCGGGAGCTCTCACCGGCGCAGCAGCGGTCTTCGAGGTCCAAACAACCTCAGGTAAGCTTCCCTAACTTCATTGGATGCATTGTGATAGAAATGAAGTTGAGTTCAGATAAAAAAATCTAGGCGAATGGGCTCGCTGGCGCCGGTTCGGGGTTGGTCTATTTAGGGCAGTTTCGGGCGTTGTTTCGGCCATGAAATGGTCGGTTGTTGATTTGGGTCTGGTGAAGATTGATTTGGTATCAAAATATGTGGGATTCGGCGACGTTTCTACGTCGGTTTGGGCTCTCCGACGAGGTTCCGGCGAAGTTCGCTGGAATTTGGCACTATTCATCATCTTCCCCGGCGACCCTCTGGCCGGTCAACGATCAGCGCTGACGTGGCATGCCACGTCAGCAGCCACGTCAGCATGGTGGGGCCGGGCCGTGCAAAAATAAGACCCAGATCCGACGGTGGACGATGTGCCACGTGTCGCGATCTGGGATTTTTGGAAAATTAAAATGATTTTCAGAAATTAATAAATGATTTTCGAAAATAATAAAAATATTTTCATCCGACGGTTGACATTGTGCCAAGCGGCACTCGGAGGACCGTCCGATCTGACCCAGGATCGGACGCGCTAGAGGAGGCCACGTGGCACAATGATGATCGTCCGATCTGTGGGTTTTCAGATAATATAAAAAAATGAATAAAAAAATAAAAATACCAAAACGGCGTCGTTTCGGCTGTGGGCATGCGAGTCTGGACCCGGGTCCGGGCCGGGTCTGACCCGGCTCGAAAAATATTTTTAAATAATTAAAAAAATAATAAAAAAGTCAAAAATGCAATAAAAAATAGAAAATCATAAAAAAATCCAAAAAAATTCGAAAAATTCAGAAAAATTCTAAAAAATTCCAAAAAATAGGAAATGGCCACATTCAACTGGCCATGACCTGTTTCGGGTCTTTTGACCCCCGAACCTTCCAGAAATGATGGTTTTGCCCTTTCGGCAAACCGTCTTCCAAAAAAATTCTAAAAAAAAAAATCCAAGAAAATCCCAAAAAAATGGGAAATGGCCACAATCAACTGGCCATGGAATATTTTAGGTAATTCGGTATCTAAACCTTCCAAAAATGACGATTTTGCCCTTCGGTCCAATCGTCCCCAAATCTTCCCATTTTACCCCCGGTCAAAATCACACCTTCACTAAATCCGGGTGGCTACTAGGAAGTCATTGATTTGAATTGATGTGCATCGATGATATTTATTTATGCACTTGTTTGCGCTTTCATTTAAATTGATTGTGATTGATAGGAATAGTATTCCAATCTGCATGAAACCCTGAATCAAACCTACCTCGCCTAAAATTGCGCCTGCAAGAGCTCTTAGCCAGGAAAATCACTCGTTAGGTACCGAAAGGGCGTTGGTAATGACACCGACGTAACCAAGTCTCCGAACCCAAAATCTCTGGTTCCACAGAACTGATCGATCTCTCCCAATCGATCAGTAAGGTTTCCGGTCTACCCTCCAAGAAAGACCGGTGGCGACTCCAAATGCATGCACAATTTGCTCATACCACCACGACCACACTGAAGATCGAAAGCGATCGACTCTTATCGTCGAATCCTTTAAAAAATACTCCCGCCGCGATTTGGTATGGGCCTGGGAGGGCTCGCGCCGATCCAAGATCCGCGATCGGTAATCCATTAGCCGCGTCCGCCTCCGGACGGGTCGCGACATTGGGCCATTTGGCGTGCTTTATGGAAATTCTCATTGATTTGAGTGCATTAAGCGGATTGGTTTACCAATCGAGTCTTGAGATGACTCGTGAATGACCAAATTTGAGATTTGCTTGAGTTGAGCCAAGTGTTGCTCGTGTTTTACTGAACTTGTTCGAACTTGACATGTGTTTTTTCCAATGATAGACGTTTGAAAAGAATGCCTTGAATAGGCGATAAATGCTTGATTTTGTTAAGTGCGTTTCTGATTGAAAATTGAGGCATGAATGCATTTTCTAATGAAAACAGAGGCTTTTATAACCGAATTTCTTATGAATAAATGGAGTGTGGGATCGCTGAGAAAATCTTAAGTGCACAGGCCTGTGGGATCGCCAAGGGCGTGTGGGATCGCTGGAAAAAATTATATGTGCACTGGCGTGTGGGATCGCCGAGGATTATAATTTGGCCAACGTATTAGAAGGGAGTTACTCCCATTTGACCTGACGAGGTCGTGCGGCTAGAGAGTCCCATACCGACATGATTCATCGCGATTGAAAATGGGGTCGAGAGTCGTATGGTGACTGAATCATCTCTAGGTCCGGACGCGAGAGTCTCATATGTACTGACGGGTCATATGGAGACCGAATCATCTCGCAGCCCCAAAGTGGGTGGCCCAGGATAGGCGGATATGGAAAGAACTATTTCCTAAAATATCAAAGAACTGGTTTTTGAGAAATTGAAATGCCTCATGAATTGAAATTTAGCCCAGAGAGGGGCGTGAGAGAAAAGAATGTGTTTTCTGGAAATTTCGAGGAATGAAAGTTGCCTCATATTTTTTGGATGGCGTCGAGTGCTTGCTTCTGATTGAAAACCCTGCCATTGTACAAAGCTTAGAGTTATCTTGATCTTTTTTGACTGAGTCAAGCTGTTTTGAAAGTACTGAAATGCCAAGTTTTGTCAAGTACCCTGTTTTACCATGCCAAAGCTTTTGATCCCAAAATACCCTGCTTTTCAAAAGTTTCTGGAGGTACTGATAGCCTAGTTTAGCGTTAGATTTGACTTACTGAGATTATATATCTCACCCCGTCGTGGGTCAACATTTTTTTAGGTCCCAGGCTATAGAAACTCGAGGAATGCCATGATTGACATTTGAAGACTGAATTGGAGGAAGTGGTTATGAACATTTTGTGACCTTAGGGATTGTACAATGAATTGTGGGTTTAGAATTTAACCTTTGACCTATGATAGACCTTAATGGGAAGCGTACCTTTTTGTCTTAAGTCATCTTGTGTTGTTTTATTTGATATTGAGATGTTCTCGCTTTCCCTTGCATACTTCATATAGGTCCGTAAGTTAATGGCCGTTGGTTCCTAGGAGATCATCAATGGTAACAGCGAAGGTGGGATGCTCGCGTGCTCGCCGAGCTCGGGGCTTGACACCAGTAGTCCCGGTCCCCATATTTTCGGGACCACGGACAGGACCAGGACCTGCTGTCACGCCCCGACCCCGGCGGGCACGCTAACATCCCACACAGCCGTCAATCTTAATAAGACAACCCAGGATCCAACGGCTTTACTCGTGGAGCGCGATATGAAATACGCATGCGGGAACAAAACAAAACCCCAGACATAAAAGAAAAAAGATATAAGGCGACATAGGATTTAAAAACAACACACATCATCTCACAGTTAAAAGGTCTAGTACATCAAAAGACAGAAGGGTTCAGAGAAAGGTACTATGGGAATACAAAAGAAGAACTTCAAAAAGAAATCCACAAATTAGGCAGACTCGTCTTCATCTTCCTCCCTTCCCTTCTTCATCACCTCCGAGGCATCCTTCAAGGCTTTGGGTCTGAAATGTTGGTCCCACGACGGGAATTACCATTTATTTTAGGGCCAATCTGTTGGATTGAAAGGGGGATACTCTCAAAATTGTCCTGCAGGGTGTTACTCCATTGGAATGAGAGGGGGATACTCTCATATTGTCTTGGAGGGGGTTACTCCATTTATTGAGGGGGAGATACTCTCAATATGACCTGGAGGGAGTTACTCCATTTGACTGAGAGGGAGTTACTCTCAAATAGAGCTCAGGGAGGGAGTTACTCCCATTAGACATTGACATGTTTCTGAGTCAGAATGGCTGAATTACTTGAATTGGGATGGAGAGCCTGGAATGTCTTTTATGCTTGTTGGTTGGAGAAAATTTGATTAGAAAGTGAAAGTGTAGAAGACATGAACCTGGCTGCTTGATATGCTTGAGTTGCCTTAATATGTCAATTGCTTGAATGTCATGTGTGAAAAGCATTTTGCCAAAACTTGCATATTTTCAAACGTGCCTAGAGGTACCAATAGTCTAGCTTAAGGTTAGGGTTAACTTACTGAGCTCGATCGTCATAATTCGATTTAGGAAAATTATGCAAATTATACATTGGTTAAATGGCATCACCCGCGCTCCAATCGTATAACGCTAGTAATGAATTCCTTAATCGTTATTTGATCGGCCTTTAATGGTTCTAAATGTTCCATCGGCAATCCTTATGGTCAAAGCGTCATTTCCTTTTTCGAGTTTCCCAGGTCCACGTACTTGTCATGCGTTAGCCTTTCCCTTTCTGGTAATTTAACTCGAATTGATCAGATCCGAGCGAGATAAAACTGAAATACATCGATAGATACTTCTCATTCCATAGTCTCAATATAGCAGAAATTCAGAATGTCACACCTGCGGTCCAGGCCGGTCCCATTCCGGCCCGATCCCGGTCCGGGTCTAGCAGGACCGCTAACTCTAACTGCTTATAAAAATCTAGCCCTTAGAAATTACAATACAATGTTAATTTACAATCTATAATCAATCTACGATGGCAAGACAACCACGTAAATGCTAGGGCCACCTAACGTGTGTTCGATCCGGCTTTGAAGGCTTCACGTGATCTTTTCTCCTCATAATCGACGCTGCATGTGGCCCGCTGAACTTAGGTGGGCAATGGAACCGAACTCGAATTTTATTTCTTTCTTTTTTATTTTTGGTTATGAAAAAAAAATATTTCTCAAATCTGCATAATGACTCGAGTTTCTGTCCTCATGCATGTGCGTGCTTATTCTTCGTGCACGTGCCCATCATAAGGAACAGATCTTATAATCAATTAAGACCTGATTTTGTCCCAAAGTAATACCAAAATCCAAATTGCTAAATAATACGTACAATGACACCACTAAAAGGCGTGAGATGAGATTCACGGGACTTCTCAAAATGTTAAAATTAGGTTAACTCTAGATATAGACTATATATTTTTTTTTAAAAAAACATTGGCGGTCCGGTCTGGGCCGGGCCGGTCCGGTCCCAAACCATGGAACCTAGGACCGGACCGCCTAGTCACCCGTCCCATTTATTGGAATTGGGGATCGGACTGCCAACCTCAAGGACCGAACCAACCCGGCCAGTTCGGGCCGGTCCAGGCCGATCCGGGCTGGTCTGGTCCAGTTTGTACACCCCTAGACTCCAGTGCCTACACGCTCGATTCTCTCAATTGTCCGTGCCCAAGTCACTCGCGCCCGTTAATTCATTTTTATTTACGAAAATACAAGTATGTTTTCTTTTCCAAACGACATCTGTTTTTAAAATTCTAGCCAATATCGGAAAATATTATCATTTTTTCTAAAACAATTATTTCTCAAAAAAATATTTTCCGCAAATGTCAAATTTTTGACGAAATAAATGGACCCAACATGTGTCGTGGCTTTGGATCTCGACATTGTTGGGAGGGAGCAGAACCTCCCATGCTTACCTTCACCTCGGGTCGTTATCCCTTAATTCGAACCGTGAAGGCTGTCATTTGTGAATGTTGCGTGACAAAAATGTCCTGCTTTGACCTAGAGAAGGTCAATGATGAACATGCTGTGCTCCTCTTATCAAGAGGCCTTTTCACTCATCGTCTCTGCGGCAACGTGACGGCCATTAATCACCCAAACTAGAAGCAGGAGGAGTCGTTCCCCGTCGATTTCCTTTCTTAGGGTCCATCGTTTGAAGAATAATGAAGAACATCAACTAAAAGATTGGTCAAGGGAAGGGAACTGAACCCATCGATTCGTCGTCTTCTTTTCAAGGGAGACCACAAACAATCATAGTTTATGTGGATCAAATAACCCTCCACATTTTTTATGATTGATGATGGATGAACAACATGATCTCATATGGCAGTGTAAACAATAAAAACTAATCGCTAATGTCATATATCAAGTTACGAGTCATCCTACACTTCGTTTTGCCAAAACAGACGGAGTCCATCCATGCTGAGGGAGAAAAAAAAAAGAGATAGAGGGTATTTTTTGTATCGAAACGTATATGTTACATAAAGTGTTGGACGGTGCATTTTTTTTTCAGTCGTTCAGAAACTTAAACATGTATAATACGTTCCAAACATTCAATGATAGAACCAACTCTATATAATGAGAGTAG
Organism: Rhodomyrtus psidioides; assembly: GCA_021437785.1. NCBI lineage: Eukaryota > Viridiplantae > Streptophyta > Magnoliopsida > Myrtales > Myrtaceae > Rhodomyrtus > Rhodomyrtus psidioides. The sequence goes on from JAILYB010000002.1 coordinate 16,182,297, forward strand.
TACTTTTTTTTTTTGTGTTGGTAGAGATAATGGATCATGAGATTTATTCATGAGATATTCACAAATATCGATACAATTTGAGTGCAAGACATCAATCAACCATTGATTTTGATACAATTTGTCAAAAAAATGCTCAACGTCTTCATCAATGGAGATTATCGAGAGAAATTTCGAGTCAGAATTTGTTAATATATATCTAACTGCCTTCATGTAGAACTTACATCAATAAGTTATTGAAGGAAACGAATTCCTAATTTGTATACGAAATATGTGCGGAAAATTAATAAATTATGTCCAGAAATCACTTACTTGTATCACTGATCAGAGCACAATTACATGAGGAACATCCACAGATTAAGTGTCGCCTTTGCAATCTCGAGAGTCCTTTGTCGCCTTCGATGCGATTCAATGTTGAAGGGGGGGGGGGAGTGACGTTCGTCGTCCTTCTCTTGAACGATTGTCTGTGTCTCTTAGAGAGAGAGAGAGAGAGAGAACTGACGTCAGTTCTATTTGACGTCTACCAAACTGACATGAAGAGATTCGAATTGCAGATAACCACGATAACCACTATTACGGTTATCTGTGGAGGCAGGTGTGATTGCCCGCATGGGTGCACACCGTAAGTCCTATATTTCATCATCTCCCACTCGCCCATATAGGGCAAATAGCTCACACATGTTCACGGAGGACCAACAACTCCCACTCGTCCACAAAGGATCAAGCATAACTCTCTTTATATCTGCAAAGTTCATATTGACAAATAATCCGTGCAACCAGCATACTCTGAGAGCCCGTTGTCACACATCCGTTGGGAGTACATGACAGCTCAAATGGACATAATCAAAAGTATATTTCCATATGCTTGTACCCTAGATCGATCAATCACATACATATCTCTCTCTGGATCTCATTTAAGTATGATATGTTATATTCACAATTATGATCACACTGAATAATCATAACCAGCCGGTCTGTGAATATAAATCTATCATGGGACTCAAAAAACTCTAAATCGATCTTCCTATTCCATTAGACCTCTCAATTTCAGTTCAGCTCGCTTTTCTAGTAGTGTCCTTTAAATCGAATCAATCTCATGACCATAGGCAACATCCTAAGATAGCGAACACTAAATAGAAATCTTGAGAATAACGAAGAGTTGTGAGGGCACCAAATGAGGAATTTTTTATCCTCGAGAGTCTCACACGGCATTGAAAAGTTGAGATCATAACTTTTGCCAACTCTCATTGGTCGACTCATGCATACGTAATATGAAGTACGTGTTACGGTATTTTATCCTTCCCCATGGAGCGTATGTCTTTCTATTTTAATACCATACAAATGATCACATAGATAATAAGCTCAAAATTGCCTCATCTCTATTCATCACGCAGTGAATAGAGGCGATTACCCCTGTGAGTGGGCTAATCTCTCATCTGTCCGACATACCTTCTCAAAATAATGTACTGAACATTAATATGCATAAATGTTACACTAAATCATAGACATTAATAATGATAACAAATATCATTAAATCATTAACTATCATAGGCATCAATAATGATAATAAATATCATTAACTCATTAACTGTGAACTTTGGAGAACATAAATATCCAATACTCTAATTTCTACGCCCTTCTAGAGATTCTAATGCAAACAACTTATCTTTCTTGTCAACAAATGACCAAGTTAAAATATCTCTAGTAAATCATTTCATCGTAGGATCTGCTTTCATTTTATGCGTAGATGCACTATATGTTCACATCTTTTCATACAAACATATCTTCCACAACTTCATATTCCGAGTCAATATGTTTGGTCTTGCAGTGGATCCTTAGTGTAGCTCTTGCTACTTAACTGTCACAATTAACTAATAATTGGATCTGTAGCATTCTTAGCAACACTTTATTGATCTAAATATCTCTCAAGTCAAAGATAATTTTATACTACTGTTGATAACACCACGAGAACATCTTCCATCGTGGATAAGGCCATGCACATTTGCTTCTTACTTTTCCATGATATGGCGCCATTGCTCAGTAAGAACGCAAATCCAGAGGTAAAATTCCTCTAATCTATATCTCCCTCTCAATCAATATCAATATACCTTCAAGGTGCAGATCTCTATCTTGAATATCATTAAATTGGTCAGCAGTACTTTCACATACCTCAGAATTCTATTGGCGGCAATTCAGTACGCTTGACCTCTATTGGATTGGTACCTTCTTACCATTCCAACTGAATAACAAATATGAAGTCTTGTACGTATCACAACGTACATTGAGCTATTGATGATTGGTGAAATGTCACCAAAGGAAGAGTTTTTCTTGAAGGCATGGTATCTGTTTAGATCGCCTTCATTGAGTTGTTTAATGGAAGCACCTTCCTGGGATTGCTTGAGAGCAAACGTTATTTGAATCCTAGTAGTCTTGTAAGGATCTGAAGATGATCGACTAATAAGAGACAGATTCTCAAGGTCGTCTAAGTGTATTAAGGGTGGTCAAAGACCATTTGACTGAGACGTGAGGTCTTCGAGTGGATTGGAATTTGAAAGCCTTGTGGCTAGTGGTTATTCCTGACTTTAAGGAATGTTAATGGGACTCAGTAGGAGAAGTGAATGATCGGAAGACATGTGAATAAGATAAGTCCTGCTCATGGATTATGAGCAAAGATATGTTCATTATGGAACATGGAACGTGCCTGCGAGAAACGGCTTTTACCTTGGTGGATTGTTATAGACGGAACGTGGGAGGATTCCCCACAAGAGTTGTTCCATTGTTGAAATGGGCTAAGAACGAGATGTAATGCGAATAGATGAATGAACGTGAAAAGAGTATTTGGAGACTTAAGTCAAGTTGATGACTACGCTGATGATGACGTTCCTGTTTGGAATCAAAAGAGTCAAGAGAATTATAATGATGTGACGTGGAAAGGAAATTTGAGACGTAACAAGGCGATTTGAAATGTGTATTGCTTGTACGTCGTGATAGTAAGGCTATATGAGTAGGAATGCTCAGTGTATGATTGGAGTTGGATTGCGAATATCCTCGCGACAAAGTTTGGAAAACAGTATTTGGGATGGAAGAAGATTTTGAGTCTATATCTACCACAAGAAAATAAAGTAGTAGTTTCCCGAGAGGAACTGAACAAGAGGCAACACTGATGTATGAAATTGCTTATGGATATGAGAGCGTTACTGGTATAATGAAATACTTCAAAGTTATGTAAACTATAAGAGGTTGAGAATTGAACATTGTGTAATTGGTGATAGAGGGACAGATCTTCCCTCGAGAAATAAGAGATTCAACTTCTAAATTAGAAGTTTGTCAATTGACTAGTTTGATGGCTACTTGAAGCATCAAGCTTGAGAGTTGAGAAGGGACTAAGGCATGGCGACGAACAGACTTGACGTCCAAAGGATTATAGAAATGAACATAGTAGGAAAGAAATCCAGACTTCCGAATGCTTAGGAAAGAAATTTTGAAGTTGAGAATAGAACCCTTGAGGTCCCATGGACGAGAGTATGAGTCCAGTATTGAAGGGGAACTTCAAGAGATGACATCATCAGAATTCAAAGGGAGAATTATGGTGTCTCTTGGGATGGCACAAGGATATGCCAAGATTTTCTTTAATACTATCGGTGATAAGGACTGAAAGTTGGATTAGTCTATCATGTAGTCAAACATTAGACATGCCAATAAGAGAGAGAGAGAGAGAGAGAGAGAGAGAGAGAGAGAGAGAGAGAGAGAGAGAGAGAGAGAGAGAGAGAGAGATGACCATGAAAGTTAATGGATCACTTTGATCCAAGGGGATTTTTGAATGGAATCAAGAACAGATTACTACGGAAGTAATCATGAAATTGTTTAAGGAATCGAGAGGGTTATAACTCGATTTGGATAATAGAGGGCAAGTTGACAAAGCCCTTGAATCTCTGTTGGTACGAAAGGGCATTTGAAGGGAATGATACGCCAGATGGTATGGGCATTAAAGAGTTTATTCTGGCAAGGGTTAGTAATAATGGTGATAGGCAAATGGAAGAGACGATGTGAATGCTTGAAGGTAAATTGTTAACAGATGTATGAATGTCAAAAGATAATAGAGAGAAGCAAATACAGATTGAGGACTGAAGGAAACAAGCCTTGGGGAAAGATGACTTTTGTCGGAAAAGTCATGGAAGGAGTTATCTTGAAGAGTGAGAATGCGATGAGACGTCGATACCCCAAAGGATTAGGTGGTTAGAAGGTTGCAAATTTCGAGGACGAAATTTCTTTAAGGGGGGAAGAGTTGTGACATTCCGAATTTTCGTCCCCTCGGGGCTTGAGATATGGAATGGAATCTCAAAATTGGAATAGTGGAAATGAAGAATTCTAACATTGGATTGGAATTTGACGTCGCCCTGCCAATGGGAAAGTGCCAAATTACCATTTTGCCCCTCGACCATTTGCCCTTGCCTTAAGAGAAATAGAAGGACAAAATGGTCAATTAGGTCATCCAAGGGTGGTTGCCGAAAATTGAAGGTTGTGAAGTCAAAGGGAGTCAAAGCCAAAGTTGTTAATAATTGGAGCTTTGCCATGTGTCACCATTTGAAGGGCTTAGGCATTAATTGTCCACAAAATCAATCTTGTCATTTTGGCACCAATTATTTATGTGGAAGCTCTCTCTCTCTCTCTCCCTCTTTCATCTGTCGTGACCCTCTCTCTCTCTCTCTTCCCCTCCATTTTCTTCTTCACTCTCTCTCTCTCGGCCGAACTGTTCTGCCCGACCAGCACCGACCACCTCCCTTCCTTCGGCCATATCTTCGTCGTCTGATGGCCGATTGAGGTGATTCCTTCGCCATTAGAAAGCTTATCATCTTGCCTTGCCAAGGACATATTATAAGCTCGATTTGGCCCAGTCATTTTTCTCGTAGGTCGATTTGTATGGACAAATGTCTGGACAAGGCAGATTCTGACCGGTTTTGGAGATGGTCCGTTTTTGGGGGCTTCAAGGTTTCAAATGGCTCCAAATTTTTTGTGAGACTCTCTTGACTCATAGTACTTGAGTTGGATAAGCAAGGGTTACGAGTTTATTTGAGTTTAGATGGGTTTTCATTGCTGATTTAAAATAGTCTTTACTGAGCAGATTTCGACCGTGGGGAACTGAGCTGTTCAAGGGACCTTGAGACGTTATTTTGCTTCAAAATCTTCGGTGAGCTCCCTAAACATGTAGATTAAGATTATGACAAGTTGGTTTGGGATGAATGGAAGTTTAAAGTTGAATTATGGGCTGTTGAAAGTGATTTTGTGAAGAATCGATTCTGCCCCTGTTCTGACTTGTGGAAACCGAACACTTTGGGGACTAAGAATAGTGTGATCATGTCTTTAAATGATCGTTAAGGAACTTTAAGATATCAATTGATATGTTGGTAGGGTGTACACTTGGTGGGAAAGAGATTAAAAGAGTTTTAAGGGTTGTTTGAGATGAAAAATGTGAGATGCCGACCAATCTGCCCATAACGCGCACCGATTTTGAATTGAGTTGTTCTAAGTCGTCCGGTATCTAAATTGAGCTATGTTTTTGCCCACGCGCTTATGACATTGAAGTATAAGATTATAAAATTTGATTTCATAAAACGTCGATAAATCAATATCAGTTTACCTACTAATGAAGCTGGTCGTGGGGCTTAGGAAAGGGCAGTTTTGACGGAATGATATTATGATGATTTGCCTCGATAGAATGACCCTTGGCATACTTAGGGGCATTGATTTAACACTATGACGACTTGAGGATAAGGCGTTGTGTGTGTTATTGAAGTAATTGCGCAAGGAAATCGAGAAATGATTGAGTTTCGATGTGGTTTTCCTAGGTACGCCGTGAGAGCCGTGTTCAGCCGTGGGATTGTTGACCTAGGAGGGTCGTTTGAGTTGAAATTGCTAGCTTGATTAACAAGGTAAGTGTCCCTTAAACCTTTACTTGAACGTTAGGACACTGCTTGATGCATTTGACTGACGAATTGATCAAGTAGTGGGTTGATGGAACTATGATTGATGATGGCCGGACATGAGTGTGTGAATTGAGCTTGACATGCTTGTTTTATTGAGAAATTCACATGGAACATGACTGAATGAATGATGTGGGTAATGGAAAGTCATGTTAGCGTGCATGGTTATATGGTAGTGACACTTGATTTATAAAGGTGCTCGAATTAGTAAGCCTGAGATTGGCAAGGGAGTGTTCAGTTAATTGATTTCTTTGATTCATGAGAAATGAAATGGCCAAAGTGCCCTTGTGCATCATAACTGGCCAGAGTGCCCTGATGCTTTGCATGGCCAGAGTTCCCTGATGCAAGTGAAATGGCCAGAGAGCCCTAGTGATTATTAATTGGCTAGAGTGCCCTTGTGATTGCATGGCCAGAGTGCCCTGATAGAAATAACTGGCCAGAGTGCCCTTGAGAAACACATCGCGGCCCGGGAGCCCTTGACGATGAGAAATGTGATATCATTGTGATAACCCTGAAATTATGAATTCATTCCGTGTTAGCTTGTAAAGCTTGATCTCATTGTGCGTAATGTGCTTGACTATGATTGTGACTCATGCCAATTATATGAGATATTTGATATTTGAATGCCATGTGCCAATGCCTTGATGAGCTTCTACATATTGCTTTGTAGCATAGTCTGGGGGACTGGCGGTCAGGTTTAGTTTTAGGGTTTACTTACTGAGATTTATATCTCACCCCGTTGGGGATTAGCTTTTTCAGGTCCTCATTGAGATGGAATCCCTTGGATGTAGAAGATGATTAGCTGAAGTAACATTTGAAGTAACTAAACCCATGACCTTGTAGTTTACCACTGAAGTCTTCCATTGTATATTTGATTGAGGTTTCTATTGTAACATCTCGAAGTCATCTTTTGTAATAAAGAGAATGAGTTGTTCTTTTGCCTATGTTTGCTCATAGCATAAGTTTGGATTTTAAAGTTGGGGGTCGAAGGATCTTGGGTATCATCGAGACTAGATGGCCGTGGTGGGATGCTCGCGTGCCCACCAGGCCCAGGGCGTGACAACGTAGAGTTCATGGAGCCCTCCGATGCTGAGGATGCACCTGTAGAACCCATTGAGTCTGAGTTGGAGCGAGAACTAGAAGAAGAGTTTAACGCTGAGCTGGGTTCCAAGGTCGAACTAGCGAAAGAGGAGGAGTTTGATGCGACACGGAATCTGAACATGAGGAAGAAGTTCCCATAGACTTGGAGTCAGATGCTTCTGCTGGATACGACCTCGTGGCTGATGAGGACTTCTCAGACGATAGTGAACCCGACCTTTAGGTGTAGCTGTAGCGCCTAACTTTTGGACACCCTTTAAGATAGAGGTGTCGTGGCTGGACTAGATGCATCTCTTTTTGACTAAGTCCCTCGTCTCCTTCGAACCATATTATGTATTCATTTTTACATTTAAGTTGTGAAAAAGGATTTGTGCTAAGCTATGTATACGTGTTTTATTATCCTGGGTCATCTTATATTAATTATTGTATGGAGTTATTTATCGCTTCCGCATGTGCATTTAAATTCATTCGCTTGTCACCCGTCGTTCGATCCTGGGGTGTTATGTAGTCGATGCCGTTGTGGGGATGTTGCCGCGCCCATAAAGACGCAGGGCGTGACACATGAGACAGCAAACTGACCTTAAGGGTTGTCCTTACATTTGCCATCTCCCCAGGCGATAGTCAGCGGGTCGATTTTGAGTGGATGAAACCAAGCAATAAACGTTTCATCATGTGATGGAAAGTTTCTGAATCGCTAAGACGGAAGCGACCAAATGTCTCGCAAGGGGGAAGCTTGAATAGGAAGTTTCTCATTCCGATGTATCGAAAAACAAGCTTGGAGCGACGATGGAACAGATAGATGGGTTCGAAGACTGGGTCCAAAAATAAAACCAAAACATTCCCTAGTGGTGTTCAATAGCTCAAAGAAGCAATCGCTCTTGTTTTCAACCTTCAGTTTATCGAAACAACTAATAAGTTGCTTCGGATCGGGATGAGAAGTTGAAGATGCCATAAAGAAAGATGAGGCAAAAAACCAAGAGGGTTTAGGGTTTTAAGATGACAAGGAAGGTGACGATTGAGAACTTTCTATTCGACGGGACGATGCAGACCAGAAATCGATGCGTCTTGGGGAAATCAGAATGATTACGCTTCGGGAAGAGAAATTAGAAAGTCTATCGTCACTAATGGCTGTCGAATCAAAGAATATCACTTAAAAGAAATAAATATTTGATTTATTTCTTTCAAAGTGGGCAATTGTTAACACCAAAAAGTTACCCTATGGACCGCGTGATGAGCACGTGGGAAAGGAATGACTAGCTGCGGATCAGTGTACAGAAATCAGGTGAAGATCAACCACGGAGGTGCCACGTGTGGGTAACTTTGGCGGTATTTTTCTGAGAACTGAGCGAAAAGGCGCACAAAAGAAAGCACGATCGAGGCAGTTACAGAGTTAGGCAGCAACTCCAAAAGAAACGGAAAGGAAAAGGCGCGGAAGCTGCCACAAGTCTTATACGTAAAAGGTCATCGAAGAGAATGTGCTTAGAGCTCAAGGAAATAACCGTCCACAAAAGGTTATCGAAGTGAACGTGCTTGGAACCCAAGGCAATAATCGTTCGACGGTTATCAAGAGCACGCCTATAAATACCTGAGGGTATACAGTACACAACACACAACAAACAAGTCTTATCTTTTCAACTTAGCTTTTAACCTAGCTATAGCTTTTAGATTCTCGTCATCGATTCAATTCCTGTGCGTTTCATATCTAAAGTTAGGTGTCGTTGATTAAATTCCGGCGTTTGCCCATCCAGTTCAGTACCATCGATTCAATTCTGGTGCTGTGTCCTATATTCCACCCGTCCGATACTGTTGATTAAATTTCGGTATCATGTCCTGAAGTCAGGTCCAGCATCGTCGATTCAATTCTAGTGTTGTACCCTAGTTACGATTACGTCGAATCATTTGACAAGTTTTACCGAAGAATCACTAGGGAGGTCTGTCGAAAAGTTTGTACAAAGCTGTCGATAGACACACAGTTATATATATATATATATATATATATATATATATATATATATATATATGTATATTACGTATTTGACACTCGCTGTCCAAAATTGACCCGAAATCCTTCTTACTTAACGAACTGTTGATGTTCGATACAAGATTTTCCGCGTTGGTCATCTCAATGGGCTGCAATCCTTTTGGGCCAAGCCCAGAAGCCTCGTCAAAGCCCAACCAGGGGATTTTAACACGGAACATAGATATATTAATTTTGGAGTGGCTGGGTATATGACTTAAGTATATATAATTTTGGTATGTTTACATTTTTTACTCCTTTATTAAAAATGCATAAAATTGACTCTACGCATGTCGCAATTGCAATGTCAAAATGTTGGATTCGTGTATCGTTGATGTGTTTGGAGTGTTGAGCACATGCCTGTCGTGTTAGAATATATTCTTTTTGAATATATTCAATTAGTGGGCTTTATTAATTGTCTCTGTAATTATTAATTGGTCTAATAAAGGTAAGATATATACAGTTTCCTATTCTAGTTGGATGTGGGGCTGGATAGTATGGGCTGAGATAAACCTAATCTTTGATGATGTGATATGTTTCATTCTCTATAAATAGTGCTTAAGTCCCTCCTCTAAACCCGAATGTCCACATAACCTCACATATAGAAATCGTCAGAAACGACAGTGAGGGGCCGTCTCATTGAAGCCAGTAATCAAGGGGGTTCATAGAGGAGAAGCTCTTAAGCGTTGGATTCTCGCAATTCCGCATCAAGAACGATGAATCCAAAATAATGTGTGTTAATTCTTTAACTCTATGGAACAGGGATTTGTGTATCCGTACGTGTGTATCTTGGGTTGCTGCATACGGATTAAATATGCAGCTTACATGTGGTATCAGAGCCTGCGCGTATTAGGTCACGAATCGCGTTCCCGATGTATTTTCGAAATTTTATTTTTATCTAAATTCAAAGAAAATTATATATTCGAAAAGGGCTCGACGAGACGAGCAAAATCATGTAAAGATCGCCACCAGCAACCTCCAGACGCGCCGCCACGCGCCGCCACTCGCCGGTGGCTATCGGGCGCGTGGCGGCCACGCGCCTCACGCATTTTACGCGCTGACTCCGGGCCCCGCACGTGCGCTGCACGTGGGGGCTGATGTCAGCTGACGTCATCTCAGCCAGGCAGACTCGACCCGACCCGGATGGTTGACCGTTGACTCGGACTGTCCGGTCGGACCGGTCGTTGATCGGTCGGACCGGATCCGCTCATCCCGGTTCGCTAAAACGGTTTAAGGCAGCGGTCGGACCGGTTTGAAGACCGGATGAGGCATTGAACACGTGCGCTGCACGTGGCAGCGCGTGAAGCTCACGCACCGAGGCTTCAAGCGACGCGTGAGGGCGCGTGGGTACTCCGATTAGGACGTTCCAGGTACCAGCATACTCGTATGCTCATGCTCTACAGGATGGTACATTTATTTTTCATGTTTGGTATTTTCATGGATGGAAATACGTACGGAACGCCAAATACGAGGGTATTTTGGGGTATTTTTGAAGTATTTTCTGGTATTTATGTAAGGATTTATGAAATACAGGTACATGCTTACATGAAAGTATCACGTGGAATTATGTGGAATTTTTTTTTTATCAATTTCATGTTTATGGTTTGACATGAATTATTGAGGTATCGATGAAAATTAGCAAAGTGTGTAATTTTGAACATGATTGCCCCAATTTCTGAAATTACATGCATACAGTGGATGTGAAATATAAAGTTATATCCCAATTTCAGGCAAATTCAATTGGGTTGTGACCGCTAAAGCGGCACGCTTGGTTGAGTTTAATAAAGAATATGTTAAATAATATTGGGATGTCTCATGTTTTAGTGCGTAGTTATATTCCCAAAGGAGTAATTGTGTATTCTTGCATGGAGGGTTGCATGTACAGCATATGGTTGAGGATTGATTAGTCTGAGTGCCATCATACACCCAAAGGTGGTGATTAACAAAGATTGAAATAAATTCTCATGGCCACTGTAATGTAGGGAGTATACAACTGCATGTCATATTCTCTGCCCAAAGGTGATTATATGATGATGTATGTATCTCTCAAGGTGAAATTTCATATTATGCTAATTGAAAATATTGGTTATTTTTCAGTCACTTTTTCTGTGAACGGCAACTCCATAACTATTGAGATTCTTACTGGTAGCAATTTTAAGAAGTTGAGAGAGGATTTTCTGTTTGGTATAGAACTGGCTGATGTTCATGCTGCTCTTAGTGGGGATAGACCCGCAGCTCTTATTGAAACTAGTACAGATGCTCAAAAGGTACAGTTTGCTGCTTGGGAAAAGAGCAATAAGATTTGCTTGCTGTCGATGAAGCGATCCATATAAGAACATCTTAGGAGTGATTTTGCTGCTGACATCACTGCTAGACAAATGATGGATGCCTTGGTGGCTAGAAATCGTGAATCCCCTAATGCTGAAGTTGGGACACATATGTCAGGATTATTTAGTTTGAAGTATGATGGTTCTGCTGGTGTTAGGGACTATGTCATGAGAATGGTAGATCTGCAATCGAAGCTCAAGGAGCTTGATGTTCCCATTCCTGATGCTTGTATCATACATTTTGTGCTGAATTCTCTTCCATCTGAGTTTGGTATTATCCAAACACAATATAACACTGCTGATCGGGCATGGGCAATCAACGACTTGATTGCAAGGGTGGTGTCAGAAGAGACCAAGCTGAAGAAAGGTAACGTGCATATGGCTATGTATGCTGCTTCAAGTTCTGGTGTCAAGAAGGGCAAGGGCAACAAGAATCGTAAAGGAACTCATTCATCTGCTGGTCATCATGACAACTTGGGACCAAAGAAACCGACCTTTAAAAAGGACGGTAATGCTGGTAAGGATGGTCTTTGCTTTTTCTGTAAGAAGGGAGGACACGTAAAGAAAGACTGCGCTAAGTATAAGAACTGGTTATCTAAGCGTGAGCCTAAAGGTAATGGTTCTTTGGCGTTGGTTTGTGAATCTAATCTGTCTGAAGCCCCATCTTGTTCGTGGTGGCTAGATAGCGGTGCAACTAACCATGTTACGTTTACAATACAGGGATTCATAAACCGGAGGAAGCCAAATAAGGATGAATCAAAGCTCACCGTAGGAAACAACAATAAAGCTGACGTTGAGTTCGTGGGAGATGTCATTTTAATTTTAGATTTTGGTTTTAATTTAATGTTAAGAAATACATTTTATGTACCTTCTTTCAGAAGGAATTTGATTTCCGTATCAAGTTTGGACATTTGTGGTTACTCCTTTGAGATTTCAAACTCTGCAATTTCTATTTCTTTTAATTCAAATAAAATTGGGCATTGCACTATGTCCAATGGATTGTACAGATTATGTTTGTCTCCCAACGAAATATACGTCGCTTATACAGCTGAAAATGTTGTTTCCAAAAGACCTCTACCTAAGGAACAGTCATACGCAATATGGCACAAACGTCTTGGTCACATCTCTAAAGAAAGAGTGGAATGACTGATAAAGGCTAGCATTCTTCCCACTCTTATAAGTGACCTAGACACATGCGTAGACTGCTGTAGAGGTAAGATGACCAAAATAAAGAAGAAAACAGCAGTCCGTAGTTCTCACTTGTTAGAGATCATCCACACAGATATAAGTGGACCCTATACAGCAACATTGTGTAGAAATTTTTATTTCATCACATTTATAGATGACTATTCCCGATATGGTTATGTGTACTTGATTAACGAAAATTCTGAATCTCTTGACAAGTTCAAGATTTTTCGGACTGAAGTTGAGAAACAAATGGGGAAAGTCATAAAAATTGTCAGATCTGACAGTGGCGGTGAGTACTATGGTCGACATGGCGATGCTGGATAGCTTAAAGGGCCGTTCGCCAAGTACTTAGAGGATTCTGGGATTGTGGCTCAGTTTACCATGCTCGGTAGTCCTGAACAGAATGGTGTAGCTGAACGGCGTAATCGTACTCTTATGGATATGGTAAGGAGTATGATTAGCAGATCTCATTTACCTGGTTTTTTATGGGGTGAGGCTTTGAAAACAACGATTTACATATTAAATCGTGTTCCTACTAAATCTGCGACGCTTACTCCTTTTGAATTGTGGACTGGACGGAAGCCTAGCTTGAATCATCTGAAGTTTGGGGATGCCCTGCAGAAGTAAAATTGTATAATCCAACTTTGAGCAAGTTGGACCCCAAAATCACTCGCTGTTATTTTGTCTCTTATCCAGATCATTCAAAGGGATATCGATTTTACAATCCCAATGGAGGAATGAGAATTGTAGATTCACAGACAGCAAAGTTCCTGGAGCTTGATGTAGCAGAAAAAGGTGATTGCTTATAGACTATTGAGGATAACAGCACGATGAATACTCATATGTCGTTTTCTATACCTATACAGACAGTTTAGGAAGTTCTTGTACCACAGATTGAACCTGTTGAGGCTCAAGAACCTGTTATTGAGGCAATTCTTGATGAAGTTCCTCAAGCTTTTCAGGAACAAAATGAAGTAGAAGATGCTCCTCTAAGGAGATCTGTTAGACAGAAACGATCAGCTATACCACTAGACTATATAGCTTATCTGGGAGAACATGATTATGATATTGGTTGTGTTGTTGATCCAGTGACTTATAAGAAGCAATTTCTTGTCCTCAGTCTGACTTATGGTTAGATGCAATGAAAGATGAGATGTTGTCGATGAAACATAATGATGTTTGGGAGTTTGTTGAATTACCTAAAGGTTACAAACTTGTTGGTTGCAAATGAGTTTTTAAGACCAAAAGGGACTCCATAGGAAAGATTGAAAAATTTAAAGCTAGACTAGTGGCTAAGGGATTTACTCATAGGGAAGGAATTGATTATGAATCAACATTTTCTCCAGTTTCTTCTAAAGACTCTTTTAGAGTAATTATGGCTTTAGTAGCTCATTTTGATATGGAGCTTCACCAGATGGATGTTAAAACTACTTTTCTGAATGGAGATCTTGATGAACAAGTTTATATGGCATAACTAGAAGGTTTTGCAACAGATAATACATGTAATTTGGTTTGTAGATTAAAAAAATCTATCTATGGCTTGAAACAAGCCTCTAGATAGTGGTATTTGAAGTTTCATAGTGTTGTTACTTCTTTTGATTTTGTTGAGAACAAGCTAGATCAATGTATATACTGCAAGGTCAGTGGGAGAAAATTTATTTTTCTCGTTCTTTATGTTGATGACATCTTGCTTGCTAGTAGCGATATTGCATTAATGCATGAGACAAAAAGGATGTTGTCACAAAATTTTGATATGAAGGATCTTGGCGAATCATCTTTTGTCCTTGGCATTGAGATCTATAGGGATCGTTCTCGCCGCACATTGGGCTTATCTCAGGGGGCTTCTATTGATCGAGTCCTAAAGAGATTCAATATGCAAGATTGCAAACCAGGGATTGCTCCAGTGTGCAAAGGTGATAAATTGAGTCTTTCACAATGTCCTCATTCAGAAATTGAGAAAGCACAGATGAATGATGTACCTTATGCTAGTGCACTTGGTAGTATCATGTATGCTCAAGTTTGTACTAAGCTAGACATTGCTTTTGCAACAGGACTTCTAGGCAGGTATCAGTCAAATCCAGGACATGATCACTGGATCGCTGCCAAGAAGGTTTTGAGATACTTAAAAAGAACTAGAGACTATATGCTGATTTACAGATGTGTTCAGAACTTGTAGCTAGTGGGATATTCAAATTCAGATTATGCTGGTTGTGAGGAAGACAAAAAGTCGACAACATGGTATATCTTTATGCTAGCAGGTGGTGCAGTATCATGGAAGAGTGAGAAATAGAAAACAGTATCATCCTCTACTATGCATGCGGAGTTTATAGCATGCTTTACAGCTGCTACTCAGGCCATTTGGCTCCGAAATCTCATTAGGGAGTTGACCGTGTTTGACTTTATTGATAGACCCATAAGTTGTATTGTGACAATAACTCTGCTGTGTTGTTCATTAACAACAATAGAGGTCTCAAGGGGTCTAAGCATATGGAGGTCAAGTTTTTGACCATAAAGGAGTCCGTGCAGAATGGTGACGTTGCAGTAGAGCATATAACTACAGATGCTATAATTGCAGATCCACTGATGAAAGGTCTACGCCCTTGTGTATTTGAACGACATGTCATTAATATGGGCTTAGAAGCATCATGGGATGCCATTGTTTAGTGGGAGCTTTCTAGTTTTTGCTCTAATAAAGTTTGTAGTGTTATATTACTTTTAGTAATGATTATGATATGTATTGAACTTTTACATTTTTTGAAGTTTTTTGAATGTGATATTGTTATTCAATGCATATCTATTAACAATCTCAAGGAATTGTGTAAACCTTGAGTGATGGCTGGGGCATTTATTTTAGCCAAAAGGCATATGTTTTGTTACACGTAAAGCATAGTTAACTATAAAGACGAGACATATGTTGGTTCGTTGGAACCGTAAAGATATTCTCTCGTGACACATCCGGTTTTGTGACACATAAGGTGAGAGAATGGTGACTGACAAGGAGGATAACATATAAGGTGTCTCTATTATTTGAGATGTTATCCGATTGCCATACTACCATATCAAATCCATATCAGTAGAGTTGAGAGCATTTGTGATCGTGGATGGCTCTGTGTCTTCTGATGCAGTTACTGGCATGGTTCGGTGCTTGAGACTTTATGGGATCGGATTGACTATTGGGAATTATCTCTAGACCAATATAAAGATGCGCATATACAGTACAGTTACAATTAATTTCGCCCAAGTGGGAGAATGTTAGAATATATTCTTTTTGAATATATTCAATTAGTGTGCTTTATTAATTATCTCTGTAATTATTAATTGGTCTAATAAAGGTAAGATATATACATTTTCCTATTCTAGTCGGATGTGGGGCTGAATAGTATGGGCTGAGATAAACCTAATCTTTGATGAGGGGATATGTTTCATTCTCTATAAATAGTGCTTAAGTCCCTCCTCTAAACCCTAATGTCCACATAACCTCACATATAGAAATCGTCAGAAACGACAGTGAGGGGCCGTCTCATTGAAACCAGTTATCAAGGGGGTTCATAGAGGAGAAGCTCTTAAGCGTTGGATTCTCGCAATTCTGCATCAAAAACGATGAATCCAAAACAATGTGTTAATTCTTTAACTCTATGGAACAGAGATTTGTGTATCTGTACGTGTGTATCTTAGGTTGCTGCATACGGATTAAATACGCAGCTTACATGTCGCATATTAAATAGTGTAAGTGTCAAAGTACGACGCAGGGGCTCTCAGAAAGTATTGATTCTTCCTAGTCGAGCATCCATGGGAGGGTTGGCCAAGTGGGAGAGGATTTCCTACGATGGAAATTCTCTCCCATTGAAATCCCCACCCTCCATGTGAGTGGGGCCTCCCACATGGAGGATGGGGATCTCAATGATCCTCTACTAAGTCCGTAATTGAAGCGTTGGGAGATGGGACGTACAAGTGAGAAGTGGTTGGATGCAATTAAGGTAGAGGATCCAGTTCTGGCCAAGTCCGTAATTGAAGCGTTGGGAGATGGGACGTACAAGTGAGAAGTAGTTGGATGCAATTAATGCAAGAGAACGAGTTTTATAAAAGATATCGTGGGTGTGTAAAATCGTAGCATAAAGTCTTCTCTATACTAAAAGATTAGTCTGGCAAAAAGCAGAGAAGACGAAGTGGCTTCCAAACCGGGAATTCTCACCGACTGGCCATGGAAGCCTCTGGGGAGCTTCAAGGTAAAATGGTCTTCTAATTCGTGTTCCTCGGCTAGCTTTCTCAAAATGGCGGCTCAGAGATATATCAGATTTGCCTTTATGCATTTTGTATGCACAATTTAATTCTAAATCTTTTGATAATCTGTCAATTTAGTTCTTTCAATCAATTTTGATTGGAAATCGCAGCGTGAACATCTATATTTTATTTTGATCAAAAAATTATAAATGTATATGTATATGAATATTCTTATCTTTTCATATTGTTTTTCTTCAAGTGTATGAGGAAATACAGATGGCCGGCGGCTGTTATCCCCGCGACAACAGGTTAGGGCATTGTGGCCCTCGCAAATCTAGGGAAGAGGGTCGCCAGCTTTCGCCGAGACCCCAGTGACCCCGCTGGCCCTTTAGGGAAGGAGAATGGTGAAAAAGAAAGAAAAGAAAGAGAAAATAATCGAAAAGAAATAATTCAATTTTTCTTAAAATTACAAAAAAAACAAAAAAAATCATGTCAGTGCCAGCTTGCCACATAGGATAGCCAGTGTTGATGTCATCAATTTTCGACAAAAATTGGCTGAAACGACTAGATTGATAAATCCAAAAAGTTTAGGACAACTAATTAACCCCAAGACACGCACGCATGGCACAATCTATAAACTAAACCAATATTCTCCCAAATTTATTGCATGAGAGATGTAGTTTTGCGGAGTCACTTGTCATGTCATCGCCCAATGTGCTTTTTGATTCTCGCATCCCCATCTTGGCAAATGCTAAGTTGATCAACTTATTTTATGTTTGGGGTTGGGGGCCACTCCAACAGTACGTGATTTTGGCGCCGTGGGCGATTCATGGCACTTACCAATTCCTTGCGAACGGGCCTGGCGAGAGCGACTTCTTCTACTTCCTCATATTCCCTTTTCTTCTGTCGAGGGCGCTTCACAATCAGATCTGGATCTCCCTTTCTCGCCATCGGACTGCCGAAGGCACCGGCCGGATCGTTGATAGAGGCATCGAGTTCGAGCAGGTGGACCGAGAAGGCAACTGGTCTCTCTCTTTCTCTCTCTCTCTCTCTCATATCGCTCTTGGATTTTCTGAGCTATTCATTAACTAATGTCGCTCCAACCCAAATTTGTGGGCAAACATGTTTTCATACAAAGCAGCGAGTCATACTAATTCTCTAGACAAATAATAATAATAATAATAATAGCTCTCCAGGTTTCGACCGAAAAAAGAAGAAGAGAAAAACTAAAACTCTAGGATGTGTGATTAAATGACTGGGACCATTGTGATAAGTTCGATTCAGTAATGGTTCTTCTCATCTCTAGCATTACCACAATAGACCAATGAATGTGTCGAAAGGAGAGAAAAGCGACAAGTCTTTCCTTGTCCCAGAATTATGTGAAACCCTTGCAGGGGAATGACTCCGACAGCTCGGTGGCTGTGAAGGCACGGATGAATCATTGTCGGGACTGTAGAACAGTTTACCTGACCCACCACAAATCGGAAATGAATCACCTGCCTTTTAAGACAAGTGACTTAGTCCAACCCCACCTTTCACAAATAAGGCAAAGATTTCCTATCATAAATGCATCAAATCAGTGAGATTGTAGAAACAAAATTACAAAAAAGCCCTAACTAGTATTGTGACTCGTCGCACAACCACAACGAAATTAATAAAGAGAAATAGAGACAAAAAATTTTATCCTGATTTACTCTTAAATTAGAGTTACATCTAGTGGAATCTAATTACTCTTTGTTATATCACTCAATTATTAACAAAAAATTATATATATATATATATATATAGCAATAGTTATTCATAAAATTATACTAATCTACCGTATGAAGCACTATCTTCTCGACCAATAACACAGCACAATTCGGAAGCGATGAGTAAGGGCCATGAACGACAATTTCTTTTCTTTTTCATTTTTTCCTAATGCAGGGACGACCAGATCTTGCTCAGTGGGATTTTACTTACGGGTCTCTCATGACAATCCCAGAAGTCTCTCACTTGCCACTACGGAGAACAGACGGGTTGATCTTCACCGTCCTGATTCACGCCTTGGTCGTGGAATTCCTCTATTACTGGCTTCACCGAGCCCTGCACCACCATTTTCTCTACTCGCGCTATCACTCCCACCACCACTCCTCTGTTGGAATATATAAATATTAAACCACGCCTTCTTCTAATAGCTTAAGCTTTTAGAGCAGTTGGCAAGTGGTCCCACTAAATTCTCGCATCCTCCATTGTCACTGAGCCCATCTCATGTAAGTTTTGCCCCCACATTACTTTCAGCAGAATCTTTCTTGGTTTACAATATACATCCCACCACAGCAGCGATGCGGAACTAATCCATTTCGCAGTTGAAAACATGTCCAACCATGAGAGCTCTATTTCTGAATGTGTTATCTTATGTTCTACGATGAAAACGCGGCGATGCTCCTAGACCAACAATCGGCTGTAATTTCAGTTTACATGAGTTAGGTACACTGAGATGATGTATAGACTAGTCATTAGTCTAAATGAATGGCCTGCGTCCCACTTCTTTTTGCGAAGGAAAACATCTTTTTACCGTACAGGACTATTGGCATATACATCTTACTTTTATGATATGGTTAGATACATTTTGATTTTGGCCTTTTTTTTTTTTTGCCCTTTTGCAGCGGTAATTCATCCGTTCGCTGAACACATAGCATATTTCATGCTATTCGCGATACCCATGTTCACGACGCTGTTCTCGAGAATGGCTTCGATAGCATCCTTCACCGGCTACATCACGTATATTGATTTCATGAACAACATGGGTCACTGCAACTTCGAGCTCATCCCGATTTGGCTCTTCACCATCTTTCCACCTCTCAAGTACTTGATGTACACTCCATCGTAAGTCTCACAATACCTGAATCATTTTCATTGATCTCTCTCAGTCTACCCCGCAATGTTACAATTAAGAGCATGAAAAGGAAAAGCCTTCCAAAAGCTGTGTCCATTTCACTCCTCTTTCCGAAACAAAAAAATTGAATTTCTTGCAGCGGTTGAAGTTTCCTTTTTGTCTCGCTCGATCGATTCGCTTAAGACGATAAGGAATTGGGGTTCCAGCTGATTTGATTTTAGGGAAGAACTTTTCGTGGCACAACAGATTAGAACATTGAGATAGGGTTTATTGAGTTTGAGATACGGTGGAGACCAGAATAGGAAAAAAAATTAAAACATAGAAAACTTTGAAAAAATTATTCAAATATTAGTGAAAATTGTCCACGTTAGTACCGGTGTCCATATCAGCGATTTCCCGCGTCCACTTCAACACTAGATAGTGAAAGTTGGCCAGAAAAACTGAATTGACACAGATGCAAAAGATTTCAGATTAAATTGATATAATTACAATGGATTTAGGATTCTTTTAGAATTTTTTTTTACAAAAAGAAAATGACATTTTATTTTGAGTTACACTCTTGCCTTGCCAAATGATATTATATGTCATTTTAGCCGCACGATGAATTTTTTTACTATCAAATACTCAAACAAACCAAGGAAAAGAATATACCAGGCATAAGGACACCACAAATGCCAATATTTGTGTATGGCGCTCACTTTGGTGCCAATATTTTTTTAGGATCACTTAAATGCTAAATAGGAGAAAAAAATTATTACTTTATTGCCAACGGCGAGAAATTTCGGAGAGTTCACCAGAGTTGGCACTTAAATAATCATTTAAAAAAAGCCTGGCACTTAAGTGATCTAAAAAAAAATCACTTTAGTGCCAAATTGGAGAAAAACGATCACTTTAGTGCCAATTCTGGCGACCTCATTGGTGTTGGCACTGAAATAACTGTTTTTCAAAAAAATTGACACTTAAGTGATCCGAAAATATATATATTGACACTAAAGTGAGTACCGTACATAAATATTGGCACTTCTAGTATCTTTTTGCCAAATATACCAAGCATTATATATATACTAGTTCATTTGAAAAATGTCCTGAATGAGCTTGTGAACTAGAACTCTTATCTCCGCTCGTTTGAACACAGGATGAATTCCCACAACCTATCGAGCAATTTGTTTGTGTAAGTACAGTAGTTATTTTGTTTTATACCCAAGAAAGTCAGAAAAATGGGACTAAGCTGATCAAATATCCCCGCTCAAGGAACGAGCAACATAATTTTTCGAGAATAGCATCCATTCTCTTATGATACTAGTTCTCGCGACCCACAAATTTTCAATTAGGAATTGCTTATGAGTCATAATACTTCGACAGCTTCCACTCGTTGCACCACACCCAATTCCGGACAAACTACAGTCTCTTCATGCCGATCTATGACTACTTATACGGGACGACGGACCGGTCGACGGATGCCACGTACGAGACGTCCCTTCGGAGAGAGGAAGACTCGCCAGATGTGGTGCATCTGTCCCACCTGACAACGCTGGATTCCGTCTATCAACTGCGGCTGGGGTTTGCCTCCCTCGCGTCCCATCCTCACTCGCACAAGTGGTACCTGCGGATGCTGTGGCCCCTCACGCTCGCCTCCATGGCATGGACCTGGATCTACGGCCACTCCTTCATCTTGGAGAGGAACAGCTTCAAGAAACTCACGTTGCAATCTTGGGTGATTCCAAGATACAATGTCCAAGTAAGAGCTAAAAGAAGAGATTGTCATATGTTTTTCACACTGCGTGTTTACTTTCCCTGTTTCTAGGGTTTGAACATTGATGATTTTCTTTTCCTGCAGTATATATTACAATGGCAAAGAGAAGCCATCAATGGTTTGATAGAAGCAGCTATACTGGATGCTAACCAGAAAGGAGTCAAGGTTCTGACATTGGGTCTACTCAATCAGGCAAGATGGTGTCTCCTCTCTAGCCTACTCCTCCATTAATAATATAACTTGATTTTTTCATGGTTGTGAATTAAGGCGAGCCCCGATACGGCTTCTTTCAAAATCACACTCGAAATTTTGTCATTTGGGCATCTATTTTAGCCGAATTATCCAGTGTTTATCCATTTCGATATTTTTCTGCTTTTGTTCTCGTTTTAGGGAGACGAATTGAATAGGACTGGTGAATTGTACATTCAAAAGCACAGAGATTTGAGGACCAAGTTGGTGGATGGGAGTAGCTTGGCAGTGGCAGTTGTGCTCCACAGCATTCCCCAGGGGACAAGCCAAGTGCTTCTCAGAGGCAACCTTAATAAGCTTGCTTATGCCATCGCCCATGCTTTATGTGCAAGGGGTATCCAGGTGCTTACCACTCTTCTTCTTAGTATACTAGCATTTTGGTTTCATTTTGCACCTTTCTTTGTTTTTTATTAGTGAAATACAAGCGACGGAAGGAATTTTTCTTAAAGGATTTGCATGCCCGCAATCAATTTAGTTATACGCACTGCTTTTTTCATCTACTTGATGCAAGAAATACGGCAGGTAAATGTAGCTTCCAAGGATGAGCATGAGAAGCTCAAAGGGAGTCTCAATGGAAAGTACGGAGGCAATTTGATCCTTTCCACAACTTATTCTCAAGAGGTAATTGAACGGGCAGTTTTTGAAAATTTAGCAACATGTAATCTGTGCAAGAACGATGTTCATAGCATCATCTGCTGCAGCTATGGATGGTAGGAGATGGACTTGCCGAAGAAGAGCAGAAAAAGGCACCCAAAGGAACGTTGTTCATACCCTTTTCTCAATTCCCTCCTAAGCAAATCCGCAAAGATTGCCTTTACCACAGCACTCCATCGATGATTGCTCCCCGGTCGTTCAGTAATTTACACTCCTGTGAGGTTAGTTTACTCAATTCTGTCGCCGGAATCATGTAAAATGGAGTAACATTGAGTTTTAGAATGAGGTTGGGAAACTAAAAGCATGCAAGTTTACAAGGTATGCTGAGAAGCTATCTCGCTGGTAGATTCCGATTATAAAGGACGCATCATCTAACTTAAAAGATTTTGATTCTCTGTTTTCTACTTACCGTGCAAAACAAAAGGCTGTGTTGAACTCATCCCCATTGGCAACGTAAATATGTGTTAATCTATCATGCAAGACTAACAGGTGTGTTGTCCAAGCAAGAAAAATGAAACTTAGTACTTGATCTCATGCGGCAAAGAAGATAATGTATTAATATATCAGGCGTGAATGGCATGTGAAATTATTTCACAGCGTATCCGGTTTACTCCTTGTTATTCATCTGCAGAATTGGTTGCCAAGAAGGGTCATGAGTGCTTGGCGAGTAGCAGGGATAGTGCATGCGTTGGAAGGATGGAACGTGAACGAGTGTGGAAGCACAATGTTCAACATAGAGAAAGCATGGGCAGCGAGCCTCCGACACGGGTTCCAGCCGCTGGCGATCTCGGCCGTGTGACTACAAGGGACTAAATCAGAAAGAAGCAGCATGGGGTTTTAGCACTCAGCGCCTCGCTGTTGCTCAAGATTGTACTAAGCAGGTAATCTGATTGCGAAATAACTCACGTCCAATGATATTGACAGCAAACTATTCTAGTTTGTTGGTATCGATGGACGTGGCTATCCTAAAGCGAGATGTTGTCATTGTATTTACTATTGTTTAATCCTTAAAAGAGAATCGCTGTACTTATTGGTTCCTAAGACTTTGTTTGGATATCAGAATGTGATTAAGCTCTAATTAATCCTAGTAAGTCACACTCTGTTCTTGGTTCTCAAACTTTGCATCAAGATCTGCTATCGTAAAGATTTGGTTTTGGCATTTCAATGGCCTACCATGCAATCTTCTACGAAAATTTAAGGCGGGGATGTCAGGGACTTACTGTAACATCCCAAATTTTATAGTCAATTCCGGGATCGCCAATGGACGAGTTACGGTTGCAAACCATGGATGACCGGGGATAGAGAAAGTTCATGATTCATGGAAATCTGTCCACGAGCAAACCATGGTTAGTTCCAGCATTCGGATATGCGCTGTCTGCAAGCGACCCTGCCTTGATATCATCTGAGGGCCCACCCGGTTGAGACGCCAATTATGTGGTAGCTCTCGATCGAGCTGGAGGCGAATTCAAGCTTGACATGGATCGATCTTGCTTAGATATGTGTCGACTATGAATCAATCCTGAGTGGGTCTATAACCGAGTAGGTATTGGTTCCTAAATCGACTACAAGCATTGTACCTACTTGCAAACAAATTAACCATGGATTTGTTAAGACAGAATTTCAGTTGAACCACGTATCCAACATGCGCCGACCAAGGAATGATCACCCTTGGCTGTGCAATATGTCGTGGAATGATTACGGATTGAGGTAAGCTAATGATGCATAAATTATAAGATGGCCATAAAAGCTACCTCAGTAGTGTCGCCACCCCCTCCCTTCGCGCCGGATAAGGGGTTTAATTGGGTCGTTGTCTTCCAACTCGCGATAGTGGATTTCGGACGCGTGCCCCTCCCAAGGGCCATTACCCAAATCGTGACAGTAGGAAGGAGAGAATTAAAAAAAAAAATTCTATCGAAGTCGACCTTAGTGTGGTCTAGTGGCATGTGTGTAGTGTGCATGCCATTAGAGTCACCACCAATCATTTCTTAGAGGGTATGGTCGGGAACCTATCAAAAGGTTGAGAGTTATCGATCGATTCTATGAAAATCAGAGAAGTGGGCTCGGGGATTTGTTACATCAAGAATGTCATCGACACCCTTTCGATACCTACATTGAGTGATTTTCTTAAACTAAGAATTCACACAAGTGCTTTGAGAGGTGAGGTAGGCTCTAATGATCTAAAAGGGTATCATGTAGATTGAAATTTTCTACCATGTCAATCACAGTCAAGAATTAAAGTGCGCAAATCAAGAAATCATACGTGATTGGATAAATCGCATCAAATCATTATTAACATGGCATGCCTAGTATAGCCCCATAGTCTTAGGGAATGATCAATCCAAGTTCAGGGGTTAGCTCGGAAAATCTGATGGCCAAATGCCTAGGCGTAAAACGATTATTTTTGTAACATTCCGAATTCCGACCCCTTCGAGGCTATTGGCATGAAATGGGGTCTAGAAATTGGAAATTGAATAATGAGGAATCTCAACATTAAAAAGAATTGGATGTCGTCTCCTCGAAGATAATTTATATCAGAAAAGTGAAATCTCGGACGGGAAGTATAAAATTACCATTTTTCCCGTCGAGGATTAGCCTTGCCTTAATATTAGAAGAAGGGCAAAGTAGTCTTTTGATGCCAAGATTTTATGAGCTTGAGGACAAGTGTCATGATTTGGATGATTGGCATTAATTAGCAACTTTTTACCTACCATTCTTCCACCATTTGACCAAGATGGATTAAGTTAGCTCTTAGCTCTTCTTCTCTCTCTCCCCTTCAAGTTGGTCGACCACCTTCTCTTTCCTCCCCCTTCTTCTTCATTTTCTCCTTCTTGGCCGAGAAGCCCTGTCGCCAGCTCGCTGTCCTGTCCCGACTGCTTCACTGTTCCGGCCATATCTTTGTCGTCCGACGTCCGATTGAGGTAATTATACAGCCATTAGAAATCTTATCGTCTTGTGGTTCTATGAACATATTATAAGCTTAATTTGGCCCAGCCGTTTTTCCCGTAAGTCAGTTTGAATGGACAAAGGTTAGGCTGGTTGGAATCTGACTCGGTTTGGGAAAGGGTCTTCATTCGCCCACTTCAAGGGCTTGATTGCTTCCAAAATTTCGGTGAGATCCTCTCGACTTCTAGAATAAGAGCTGAGCAAGTTGATTTTGAGGATTAAATAGAGTTAGGATGGATTTTGAAGTTGGTTTTGTGTGTTAATCCAAAGACAGTTTCTTCCCCTGCACTGACCGTGTATTGCCAAGTGGTTTAAGGACACTTCGAGGTGTGATTTTTCTTTGAAACTCTCGGTAAGCCTTGTAGACTTGTAGATTGATGTTTTAGCAAGTTGGTTTTGTGAAGAATTAGAGCTTCAAGTTGATATGAAGGCTTTTTGGTGCGATGCAAGTAGGACTAGTTCTGTCCCATACACCATTCGAGCGAACCGAGCACTTTGAAGGTTCGTAGAGGTGTCGTCTTGCCTTAAAATTATCGGTAAGGCATCTTGGAATGTTAATTGATGTGCTATTGAAGTATTTACGCGATGAAATTGAGAAATGGATAACTTTTGATGTGGAAATTGTGAATTTTCCCTAGGGTCGTGACGAGCCCTGTTCTGGCTGTGAGCGAGCTGATCTTGGAGGATCATTTGGGTTGAAATTTGCTAGTCCAATTGAGAGGTAAGTGACCCTTAAACCTCTATTATATGACTTTGATGGGTGAGTTGTGTCTGAAGAAGAAGAAAAGATGAGAATGATATGAATGAATCGTCTAACCCTCTAGGTTAGCATGCTCTCATATTTATAATAATAAAGAGGGTACATAGTAATACGGTGGGTATTCCCACACATGATAATGAATAATAAAATAACTCATAACACCCTCCCTCAAGCTGAGGCATAGATATCGACCATGCCCAGCTTGTTACATATAAAGCGAACCCGTTGCCCAGCTAAAGGTTTAGTAAAAACATTTGCTAGCTGATCTCCAGTGCGAATGTGTGAGAGAGAGAGACTTCCACATGTAAGCTCTTGTTGAACAAAATGACAATCAATCTCGATATGCTTTGTTCTCTCATGAAAGACGGGATTTGAAGCAATGTGAATTGCTGAACTACTATCACACCATAACGAAGTGGGACCACTCGATCCATATCCAATCTCATTCAGAAGAGGTCTAGTCCACATAATCTCTGCAGTAGTTGTAGCAATGGCTCGATACTCTGCTTCAGCACTACTCCTCGCTACAATATCCTGTTTCTTACTCTTCTAGGAAACTAAATTACCCCCAACATACAAAGCATATCCAGAGGTAGACCGCCTATCAATAAGGCAGCCAGCCCAATCAGCATCAGTATAACACTCCATGCGAGCATGACCATGAGTAGCAAAAATAATTCCCTTGCCAGGACTACCTCGAAGATATCTTAGAATCCTCAAAACAACATCCCAATGCGGTTGTCTAGGTGCTTCCATAAACTGACTAACCACACTAACCGAATATGCAAGATCAGGCCTGGTCAACGTAGTGAGATAGTTTAGTTTACCAACAACACGCCGGTATCTTTCAGGATGTTCAAACAAGTTACCCTGATCAAGAAGAAGCTTTAATCTTGGTTCCATAGGCGACTCTACAAGCCGAGATTGCTGCATGTTAAATTCAGTTAAGATACTCATAACATACTTACGCTGTGACAAAGAGATACTTTCTTTCTTTCGGGCCACCTCGATCCCAAGAAAGTATCTCAAATCGCCGAGGTCCTTCATCTCAAAATGAGTATACAAATATCTTTCAATTCAGCAATACCATGCTCGTCATCCCCTGTCAAGACAATGTCATCCACATATAAAACTAGAAAGATACACCAGTAGTAGCACGTCGATAGAATACTGCATGATCCTTTTGAGACTAAAGCAAACCAAAACTCCGAACAGCTGAGCTGAATTTATCAAACCATGCTCGAGGAGACTGTTTCAAACCATACAAAGAGCGATGAAGGTTACAGACTTTCCCTCCTTGAGTAGCAAACCCTGGGGGCTGCTCCATGTAAACATCCTCAGCAAGATCACCATGAAGGAAAGCATTCTTGATATCCAACTGATGGAGAGACCAAGAATGCACAGCTGCAAGGGATAAGAAGAGGCGAATGTAGGCTATTTTTGTAACCGGAGAAAATGTCTCAAAGTAATCAAGACCATGAGTTTGAGCATAACCCTTAGCAACCAACCGAGGTTTCAGACGAGCAACAGTTCCATCATGATTGACCTTCACGGCAAACACCCAACGACAACCAATAACCCGAGCAAAGGAAAATTAACTAAGGACCAAGTCTGATTGTGTTGGAGGGCGTTCATTTCCTCCTCCATGGCTAAGCGCCAACCTGTATGCTGAAGAGCCTCGGAAACCGAAGAAGGTAGAGAAATAGCATCGATATTGGTCACAAAAGCCAACAAACTTACTGATAAACCTTTATAGGAATGTGTATAAAGAGGGCGATCCCTACAGGCACGGTAGCTCTTACGAAGAGCAATAGGTTGCTCAGTAGTATCAGTCTCAAATGGGTCAACAACAGGATAGTCTATCTCAGCAGGAGGATCCTCCACGGGAGAGACTAGCACAGAAAGAGAATTGTCAATGGGGGCATTGTCTAATGAAGATACTGGAGAGATAACTGGATGAGAGACCGTTGGTGGAGAATAAATAAGGACAGGGTCAGAAGATCTGGATTCAGACAAATGCGGGATTGGATAAGATGAACTAGAGCCACATGCAGAAAAGAAAGGTTGAGACTCTATATAGGTAACATGACGAGAGGTGAGCATTCTTCCTAAGGTAGGAGAATAACAACGATAATCCTTTGACACTCGTGAGTAACCAAGAAAAACATATTTGAGTACATGAGGATCTAGTTTTAATACACTTGGACGATCATCATGGACAAAACAAGTACACCCAAACACTTTAGGAGAAAGAGAAAAGGGACTGTGTTTAGGAAAGAGGAGCCCATGAGGTGTATTGCCCCCAAGAGAAGAAAGAGGCATGCGATTAATGAGATAGCATGCTGTAAGGACAACATCTCCTCAAAACTTCTGTGGAACATGCATATGTATAAGAAGAGCACGAGCAGTATCCATAAGATGGCGATTCTTCCGCTCAGCAACACAATTCTGTTGAGGTGTGCGAGCACATGAAAGACGATGGTGAATGCCATGAGAACGAAGAAATTGATGGAGTTGATCCGACATATATTCCCCTCCACGATCAGATTGTAAGGCTTGGATATTATGATGGAATTGAGTAGAAACATAAGAATAAAACTCACGAAACACATAAAATAACTCAGAACGTTCTTTTATTAAGTAAACAAATGACATTCTTGTGAAATCATCAACAAAGAGAACGTAGTAACGATAACCAAAAGCTGACACAATAGGACTAGGTCCCTACACATCAAAATGGACCAAGGCAAATGGAGCAGTTGCTCGTTGAGATACACTTAGTGGTAAATAAACACGACTATGCTTTGCAAGCTAACATGACTCACAATTTATTGTAGACACCGAGCGAAAACGAGGAAATAATGACTGCAACATAGACAAAAAGGGATGGCCTAAACGATAGTCAATGTCTAAAACATCAGTCTCTTTCACTAGTGCAGCTGGAATGGAAGTACCATCCAGCTGGTAGATCCCACCATTGACGCTTCCCTTACCGATAGTCTTCCGCGTCGAGAGATCCTGTAGAACACAATAATCAGGATAGAAAGTAACGGAACAATTCAAATCCCTTGTGAAACGACCAATAGATAACAAATTAAATGGCATGCTAGGAGTATATAAAACAGAAGATAAGGAGAGTTGGAAGAGTTTTAATGGTAAAATTGTGAATTATTATTAGGGCCGTGTACTTGTTCTACCCGGCCGATTGAGGACTGAATGTGGTGGCTCATTTTGAGTGAAGATTCTAACTCAATTGATGAGGTAAATGTTTCCTAAACCCTTACTTGAACATTAGAACACTGCTGGATAGATTGGTTGGATGAATAGACTAATTGGTGAAGCATGTGGCATAGATTGCTTGATACAATCGTGTGGTGATTATGTTATGATTGGTAATTGGGATTTAGAATGGCTAGAGATCCATATGTGAAATGAGATGGCTATAGAGCCCTGTGTTAAGAAAAGGCTATTGAGTCCTTGAGGTATACATTGCGGCCAGAGAGCCTTATGATGTAAGTGACTGTTAGGCTTGGTAATATAGTTCGGCTATTGAGCCCTATATTCATGAATTGGCAATGATACTCTATTATTAAATTGGTTTAGTGCTTATATTATTGAATTGGCTTTAATGCTTATGCTTTATGAATGGGCTATAGTGCCCAGTGATTGTTGGCCTGTGGCCCCGGAGATCGCATTGGCTTGGAGCCCTTATGATATCAATTGGCCCGTTGCCCCAGTGATATCAATTGATTATGAGTTCTAGTGATACTAATTGGCCTGTGACCCCCGTGGTATCAAATGGCTGTGATTCCTGAATGATAATGACGATGCCGATTGGCCTTGGCCCCAGTGGTATCGGATGGTTGTGAGCCCCGAGTAATTGTAATGATACCGATTGACCTGTGGCCCCGGTGGTATCAAGTGGCTGTGAACCCAGAAGTATTGATTAGCCAATGGCCCCAATGGTACAGTTTGACTAAAAATTGTTATGATATCGATTGGCCTGTGGCCCCGGTGATATCAATTGGCAATAGTACCAGAGAAGTACATTGCGGCTGAGAACCAGTTGATGAGTGGTGGTGAAAATTATGTGTATGTGTTTGCATGCCGTGTGATGTTGTTTGCCTGAGCTTTTGCTTGTCACTTATTGTGTAGTCTGGTGGGACTGGTGGTCAGGTCTAGGTTTAGGGTTCACTTACTGAGATATTTATATCTCACCCTAGTGGGGGCTTAACTTTTTCTGGTCCCAGGCGGTGGAAACCTGAGGTTGCCATGGATTGGCACGAGAAGAAGTTTAGAAAGGAAATGGATATAAACTCAGTTGTGATCTTAGGTATTTTACTTTGATTTGTGGATTTAGAATTGAACCATCGGTATTGGAGGACTGTAACCTTTGAAGTGTATTTGTCAATATTGAGAGGTGTACCTTTTTATGTCCTAAGTCATTTTGGGTTTATTTTGTCTGGAATCGTATTTTTTGCTTCCGTGTGAATGTGTCATTTAGGAGTATTGAGCAGTTGGCTGTGGATCCTGGGAGACTATAGAGTTATAACGGCCTGGTGGGATGTTCGCGAGCTCATCGGGTTCGGGGCGTGACATCCCCGTTTAAGTGGTATCAGAGCAAGGTCAGCTCAATCCAATGTGATTGAGACTTGGAGTGATAATGAGTGATGACTTGAGGACAATTAGATAGTGAGACCTATAGAATTAAGCATCGATCATTGAACCTTGAGGATTATAGGCTTGAACTTGTGTACACTCTAATGGTCATAGTGTCAACTTTAATGGATGATCTTGAGTGAAGTTGTGATTGAGGTTCAAGTGAAATCAAGCTGAAGTTAAAGAGACATAAGCATGTATTTTGAGGCGGTAATTGTGCTTGAGGTTAGTAGAGAATTTCTTATGAATGAAGGGTCAATTGGGTTATATGAATGTGATCGTAGTTTGTCAATGACCCAACTTGAGGAATATGAGTTATAAGGAGATGACTGGTATTAGTAGATTCAGGCTTGAATTGCGTTATGTCTTGATGACTTTTAGTTATTGGTTGCTATTGATAGCTTTGGTGGATATGAGATGAGATACATACAAGGAGTATTTGGATTGAAGATCAGTAGTGATCGAATGTATATGGATTTGACTTGAATAGCAACTAAACTTGAGGTGTATGGGTGAATATAGGCAATTGATCCATGTGGTGTGGCGGTTATTGGTGGAATTAGAAACCTTCGATGGATAAGAATCGATTTGAAAGCGATTGTAGTATGACTAGTATTGAAAACAAACATGATGTGCATGTGTTCGTGGCTATGAAATGAAAGTCGATGCGGGTGCATGCAAGAGCTTGTCACTATCAGACTTAATAAACTGTCGCTTGGTATAGGACGAGTTGATGGGATAGCTATAAACCGTAATGAAGCATGTTATGAGGCGTGTGGAATGGGGCTTCCTCCGTAGATGTATGACTTGGGACAACCTGTAACAACTAGGTCTGATGGGGGGAGGGAGTGTTGCCGTGACAGAGAGGTCCGGACAAGGAGCGGCTCCTGGTAGGCTTCTAAGATAGTGAGGAGGCAAGGATGACCCAAGTCATAAATTAAAAGGGAAAGCCTAGGTATCAGGTTGAGTCCGATTGTGGTTAAGAGATGTATGGCACGAGAATGATTCTTAAAGTGCATGATCGAAAGTGGCATGACATTTGTAATGACGCATGTGATTGGCGTGGTTAAAAGCTTCGTGCTTGGCAGTGAGTGCCGTTTGAGAAAGAAAACTGATGTTCGTGATTGGCCTAGTTGGCATGTTTTGTAATTGGCATCATGTGATTGTTGTAGCCGAGGTCTAACTGAGAGATTAGACGGCGTGTGGAGTTTATACTACGTTGAGTTGATGCCTATTGAGATTGAGATAGCATGTTGTGTTTATGCTAGAGTGGCAGATGCCCCTGGATTTATGGCACTTTGAGTACTTGCTTGGTGTTGACCTAGTTGAGGTTTGCCTAGTAATGGCTGTTAATTGATAAGGTGCCTCGTGGAGGCTTGCTTGATGTATGGTTGCTGCGTAAGGATGAGTTGAAATCCTTGGATATCGAGCAACTAGTTGAGAGTTGTCTGGGAACCACTAGATGGTTTATGGTGAAAGAAAATGAGATGAGCAGCCTGAGACTGCTAGACTTGAGTAGATGACTTAAGTCTTTGATTCCTAGAGGGAATCATAGTGGTTCAAGTGATATGAGAATTTAATAAGGTTGAAGGACCAAGGTACGATCGCTAGATCGCGAGATATGAGATGATCCAAGAACTGAGATGGATCGTGAGAATTGAGTAAAGATGAGCGACTAGAGTATGAGTACTAGAAGAGAATATGGCTCGATTTTGTTGATCGTACGAGACCCAAGTGTAATAAGGGGTCTGAGAACTTTAAATGGAAATGAGAAAATTTGATGGGTAGGCAAGCTCGAGGAGGAGCTGCCATTGTTACCCAAGTCGCTGAGACGACTGGTACTGATGAGTTAAGTGATAGAAGTCACAAGAAATGTGACTCTGAGATTATTCATTTCCAAAGTGGAAATGTGGACAGGAACCACAAGAGTTCTGAAAAGCTTGTGAGGCAATGTATAAAGTTGAGATTGATTGAGTTTGATGGAATGATGAAATTTGAACCTGTCTTCTTTTAAAATTGAGGGTTTTGTGAGAAAACCTTAGATGTTTCGGGTACACTAAAGAAAGAAAGTGACCCTAGCAGTTACTAGCCTTAAGAGGCTGTTGATGATTGGTGAAGTGTCACCAAGAGAAGAGTTTTCTTTGAAGACATGGTATATGTTTGGACCGCCTTCGTTGAATTGTTCAATGGAAGTACCTTCCTAGGATTGCTTGAGAGCAAATGTGGTTTGGATCCTAATAATCTTGCAAGGATCTGAGGACGATCGACCAGTGTGAGACATAGTTGTCAAGGTGGTCAAAGTGTATTAAGAGTGGTCAATGACCCTTTGAGTGAGACGTGAGGTCTCCGAGTGGAATGAAATTTGAAAGCCTGATGGCTAGTTATTATTCTTGACTTTGAGGAATGGTAATGGGACTCAGTAAGAGAAGTGAATGATCGGAAGATATGTCAATAAGAGAATTCCTGCTCATGGATTACGAGCAAAGAGATGTTCATTGTGGAACATGGAATGTGCCTGTAAAGATGACTATTACCTTGGCGTAAGGCTTATGGTGATAAATTTCTTGTTGATATAACGAATATAAAAGAGACTGACGTGTCAGTCTGTTGGACCATGTCGATTGAAATGGGATTGATTGAGGATGAATCGAGACCACTAGAGGTGGTATTGTGTGTTATCACCCCTAAAGAGTAGGGTGTCGTTCTTAAAGAACGATAGGACCATGAGATGGTCGTTGAAGGAAAGGAAAGTGAATGGACTTGATAGTCCTGATTGTTTGTAATTCAAATGAATGGTTGAGTAAGTGAAAAGAGCGCTTAGAGTGTAATTACAAAGTGACTCGAGGTAGTCGAATTGAGTATTCAATACGGGAATTTGTGGAGATCGAGAAAGAACCTCGACTCCTTGGAATCTTGTCACTTGAGGTGACTGAGTCACTGGAAGAAAAGTGTCAGGCATGGTGACATTTGAATCCTGAAGTGGAGGTATTGCCGGTGGCGCCTACTCCAAGATTGACAGTCACGCCCTGAACCCGGCGAGCACGCGAACATCCCACCAGGCCGTTCCTCTTATCAAGATATTACCCAGGATCCAACGGCCAACAACGAAATCAAAGCTTCTAAATGAGACGCATGCAGAAACGTGAAACAACCCTATACAAATAAAACAAAACAAGATGACTTAGGACGAAAATATGTACACATCTCATAAATGTCAAAGTCAGTTACAAATATAATTCCAAACAGTAGATGGTTTC
This sequence comes from Rhodomyrtus psidioides, assembly GCA_021437785.1. Classification (NCBI taxonomy): domain Eukaryota; kingdom Viridiplantae; phylum Streptophyta; class Magnoliopsida; order Myrtales; family Myrtaceae; genus Rhodomyrtus; species Rhodomyrtus psidioides. The sequence goes on from JAILYB010000002.1 coordinate 16,216,279, forward strand.
TAATGTCTCAATCAGAATCATCCTGATTTCCTCCAATCGACTTCGTCAAATGCCAACCCGTGGCAAGTTCGGGTGTCCATATGCTGAGACCTGAAAAATGTTGTCCCACGACGGGGTGAGATATATAATCCAGTAAGTCAAACCTAACCCTAAACTAGGCTGCCAGTACCTCCAGACACTTTTGAAAAATGGGGTTTTTTAGAGTTCAAAACATTGGCAGTATAAAATACGGTACTTGTCAAAATATGGCATTTTAGTACTTTAAATCGACTCGACTCAGTCATAACTCGTGAAGAATCTAAGCTTCGTACAAAGACAAGGTTTTCAATCACACGCAAGCACTCGACGCCATCTCAAAAACATGAGGCAACTCTCCATTCTTGTCTCAAAAGTATACTTCTTGAATTTCCAGAAAATACATTCTTTTCTCTCACGCCCCATTCTAGGCCATTTTCAAATCATGAGGCAAATTCAGTGTCTCAAAAACCATTCTTTAATTTTTCCAGGAAATAATTCCTTCCTTATCTGCCCTTCCTGGGCCGCCCACTTTTAGGGCTACGAGAGGATTTGGTCTCCATATGACCCGTCGATACATATAAGACTCTCGCGTCCAGACCTAGAGATGATTCGGTCACCATACGACTCCCGACGCCCATTTTCAATCGAGATGAATCGTGTCAGTATGGGACTCTCTAGCCGCACGACCTCGTCAGGTCAAATGGGAGTAGCTCCCTCCCAATACGTTGGCCAAATTATAATTCTCGGCGATCCCACACGCCAGTGCACATATAATTTTTCCCGGCGATCCCACATGCCTGTGCACTTAAGATTTCCTCGGCAATCCCACACGCCATTTACTCATAAAAATTCAGTCATAAAAGTCTCAGTTTTCATTAGAAAACGCATTCATGCCTCAATTTTCAATCAGAAACACACTCAACAAACTCAAGCATTTATCGCCTATTCAAGGCATTCTTTTCAGACGTCCGCCACTAGACAAAACACGTTTCAAGTTCGAACATGTTCAGTAAAACACGTGCATCACTCGGCTCAATTCAAGCAAATCTCAAATTTGATCATTCACAAGTCATTTCAAGACTCGATTGGTAAACCAATCCGCTTAATGCACTCAAATCAATGAGAATTTCCACAAAGCATGCCAAATGGCCCAACCACATGCCACAATCAGATTAAGACTCCTCAGTTCGACCTCATTTTCAAGATTTCCATTCCACGAAACAACTCAAGCTCAATTCATCAAAATAGGCAGATTTGGGTTTCCTCGTGTCTCTCACAAAATCAGTTCATAAAACCCTTCAATTCTACTCAAAACTCCGTCCTTTAGTAACCTAACCTCCTAATAAAGGTTTAGGAACAACTTACCTCGAGCTTAGGCTAAGCAACCCCATAAAACGATCGACGAAACCTCGCGGCACCAAACTGTCCATTTTAGCCTTCCACGACCAGATTCAATCACGAGTAAACTGGTGTTGCTCCATCGAATTTCTACGAAATCAAATTTTTTAACCTTATAATACAATTCCTTATAGACGCGTGAGTGAAAACGGAGCTCAATTCGGATACCGGACGACTTAGAACGACTCAATTTAAAATTGGTGCGCACTAAGGATAGATTACACGATTTTCGGTTTTCACCTCAAATCAGCCCTTCAAACACTTCTAAACTCTAATTCTTTGCAAAATGTCCTTGCCAACACATCATACAACATCAATAGAGGTCTTACCGAAAGTTTGGAAGCAAAAAGACACCTCAAAGGCCTTCGAGCAGCTCGTTTTCTCTCAGTCCGTAAATGGTCAGAATCTGCTCGGTAAAGACTACTTCAAATCAGCCATGGAAACCCTTCAAATCTCAAATAAAATTGTAACCACAGCTCATCCAACCCTAGTACTATGAGTGTAGAAGTTCTCACCGAAAATTGGAAGCCATTTGAAGCCTTAAAGCCCACGAAACATCTTCTTCCCCAAAACCGATCAGATTCTGCCTCAATCTGACCTTTGTCCATTCAAACAGACCACGGGAACAAATACTTGGCCAAATTGAGCTTATAATACCTTGTTGGAACGGCAAGACGATAATATTTCAGATGGCGGTAGATTTATCACAATCCAATGTCGGACGAAAAAGTTATGGCCTGAGGAAGGGAGGTGGTCGATGCTGGTCGAGCTAGGTCTGTTCAGCCGAGAAAGAGGAAGAAGAAGAAATGGAGAGGAATGAGGGAGAGGGGGAGGTCACGGTTGAGCAAAGGGTGAAATGAAGTCTTCCCCAAATAATTGAGGTTAACAAATGACAAGATGGGCAATTAATGCTTAATCACCCAAAGGGTGACACTTGTCTATGCTTCTAGAAGGTCTTGACTCACCATTGACTTTCTTTGATCACTATTTTCGGCAGCTAGGGGGGAATTCTAAATGACCATTATATCCTTCATTAACTCTTAAGGTAAGGGCAAAGGTTGAGGGGCAAAGTGGTCATTTTGTACGTGTCGTCCGAAATTTCATTTTTCTAATCTAAATTGCTCTTGATGAGGCGACGTTCATTTCAATTGAAATGTTGGAATTCCTAAATGTCCAATACCCAAATCTCGAGGTCCAATTTCATGTCGACCCATCGTCGACTGTAATTCCAGTTTATCTCAAACCGACGGGCGACTCTTGCAGGCGCTACGCGTATCGACCTTAGGATTTCTCAAGTCATGGCGACTTTGGTTGTCATTTGATTGTGAGAGTTTATCGCTAGCTCCTACGGTCTTGCGGTCCTACTCATCGGAATCCGATTTAGGAAATTCTCGCAAATTACACATTGGTTAAGCGGAATCACCCGCGTCCCGACGTATAACACTAGCAAGGCATTCCACGATCGTTCCTAGTCTATCACTGCTGGCCCAAAATATTCCCTCGATAATCCTTATGGTCAAAGTGCCATTTCTCATTCAAATTCCTCAGGTCCACGTGCTTGACTCCGCGTCAGTCTTTCCCTTTTGGTCAGTTAACTCGAGAGTGGCCAACTCCGAGCGAGTTATAACTGAAACAAACCAAGCGATATCTTCATATTCAAAAGCCTCGAGAGGGGTCGGAATTCGAAATGTCACAACTCTTCCCCCTTAAAGAAATTTCATCCTCGAAATTTGCAACCTCTTAATCACCTAGTCTTCTGGGGTATCGACGCCTTACCGCTATCTCACTCTTCTAGATAACTTCTTCCATAACTTGACGTTTTCGCTTGTCTTTTTCGACAAAAGTCATCCTTCTCCAAGAGTTGTTTCCTTCAGTCCTCAATCTGTATTTACTTCTCTCTATTCTCCTTTGACATTCATAACATTGGTCGGTGGTATACCTTCTAGCATTCAATCCTTCTTTTCAATTCGTCCAATGGTCCGGGAATAATATGTACGTCATAATGTAATCTCGCTTTTTCAAATTCCCCGTCGAAAAGTTTTTCCAGGACGTCGTAATAAATTTAAGATCTTTTCTTATCATGATCATTACTAAACCATCATGAAATCGCACTTTTCGGTGCTTTCACCTTTTGGGTACAATCATTTAATTCAAATACCCCTTTGTATCAGTGGGAGCACACAAGTTCCATTATCTTAATCTCGTCTATCCAGATTGAATCAGTCTTCTTGACTCCTCTGGTAAAGTCATGATCGAGTCCTTAGTAGTTCTTCCCTGACTACATTAAAGGTCCTCAAATGACCAATTAATCCACCAACTTGCAACGGTTATGCTTTCCCTTCAATCCCCTGAGAGCAGTCAACATTTCCAACTCTTGCAGTTCACCCAGTTGCGAGGTCTTTCCTTACACAAGCAACGCTCCCGTATCCGTAAGTAATTTCATCCATCGGTGTTGCCTCTCATTCAATTCCTCTCGGGAAACTACTACTCAATATTCTTGGAGTAGATATAGGCTTGAAATCTTCTTCCACCCAAACAATATTTCCCAAATTTTGTCGAAAGGACATTCGCAATCCAACTCCAATCATGCATTAAGCTTTCCAACTTATAAGGTCTTATTGTTAAAGCGCATTCGGACAGCCCACTTTAGTCTGCCTTGCTACGCCTCAAATTTCCTTCCTGCATCCGTCATTATAATTCTCTCGACTCTTTTGATTCCAAACAGGAACTCCAACATCCATAGAATAACTCTTGTGGGAATTCTTCCCATGATCCGTCTATAACAATCCATCAATTCCTGGAAACTTCAAATTTCAGTAGCTCATATCGACCTTAGTCAATTTATTACTTCTTCCAATTCTCAAAGGTTTCATAGGGATTTCAATTCTTATAAATTTCACGACGGAGAAATCTTACACCATCAGGCTCACAGCTCGTGCTCTTCATAATTAGCATACAATGAGAGCATCTCTTTAGAGTCCATCGGATACTCTCGAAAGTTACTCATGTCTCTCATGATTCCCTAAATGAGTCCCATCATCGTCTCTCAAGACGGTAACCATCAATCCAAGTATTTCTTGGATACTCAATCTGACTATTATCCACTTCATCACTATCAGGTGTCGAATCATTCCAACTATCCATGGTACCATTCACTTGAGAGCTCAAACCTTAGCCCTCTGTTCTCAAGGGTCTCCACTTGGTCCATATACATTTTGTTCATTTTTGTCACTCTTTCCTCAGAAAGCATTAGTGCCTTGACCTCTTGGTTCCATAATAAGCTAATACTACAATACCTCAATTTCATCCATCTAACCGAACGTCGACATTATCCTGGAATTCAACGTTGTCTACCGGACAGTTTCTTGGACTTCACTACTATGAATCATCCAAATTCAGCGTCTTCTTTCTCAGTCCAGACGCTCAATCTTAATCTCAAGACAACTCGGATTTCCTCTTCCTTCCACACTAGGGTCTCTTACCTTATGAAGGAAACTATACACTTCAGTGTCATTCTTTTACTTCGAATCCACCTTGTCCTTCGCATTCCTTAGAGTGTCAATCTTGGAGTCTACGCCAACGGCAGTACCTCCACTCCAAAATTCAAATTTCATCATGTCTGACACTCTTCTTCCAATGACTCAGTCACCTCAAGTGACAAGATTCCAAGGAGTCGAGGTTCTTCCTCAGCCTCCATAAATTCCCATATCTACTACCTCGAGTCACTTTGTAATTACATTCTAAGTGCTCTTTTCGCTTACTCAACCGTTCATCAGGATTACGAACAGCCAGGACTATCAAGTTCATTCACTTTCCTTTCCCTCAGCGACTATCTCATGGTCCTATCGCCCTTTAAGAATGACACCTTACTCGTTATGGGTGATAACACACAATACCACATCTAGTGGTCTCAATTCATCCTCAATCAACCCCATTTTATTCAACAAGGCCAAACAAATAACACAACTTTTTCCTTAATTTTTCTTACGACGGAAGAAACAAAACGTCAATCTATCATTACGAGCCTTACATCAAGGTAATAGCCACTTCTTGCAGGCACATTTCATGTTCCATAATGAACATCTCATTGCTCGTAATCCAAAAGCAGGAGTTCTCTTACTTATATTTATTCCAATCATCAACTCCTTTCTTTAAAACCCATTACAGTTTCTCAGATTCAGGAATACAACTAGCATAAGTGTCACGCCCCGAACCCGTCGAGCCCGCGAACATCCCACCTCTGCCGTTCCCTTTGATGATCTCCCAGGAACCAACGGCCAATGCTTAAAGATCTATATGAAACATGCATGTAAAAGCAAAGACAACTCCATATAAACAAAACACAAGATGACTTAGGACAAAAGAGTACACCTTATATAAAGGTCAATCATACATCAGAGGTTATAATGCTAAATCCCCAAATACTTCATTACAACCCCATGGTCACAAAAGGATTCATGATCATTTCTTCCAGTGACTTCATTGAATGCCAATCCATGGTGAGCTCTGGTTTCCTTCGTTTGGGACCTGAAAATGTTGTCCCACGACGGGGTGAGATATAAATCTTAGTAAGCTAAACCTAACCCTAAACCAGGCTGCTAGTACCTCCAGACACTTTTGAAAAACATGGTATTTTGGTAATAAAAACCTTGGCATGGAAAAACAGGGTACTTTCCAAAATATGGCATTTAGTACTTTCAAAACAGCTTGACCAGTCAAGAAAAATCATGATAACTCTAAGCTTCGTACAATGGCAGAGTTTTCAATCAAAAGCAAACACTTGATGCCATCTCAAAACACGAGGCAACTTTCATTCTTTCTCAAAAGAATCATTCCTCGAAATATCCAGAAAACATGTTCTTTTCGCACACGCCCCTTTCTGGGCCAATTTCAATTCACGAGGCAAATTTCCAAACATGAGGCATAATAAATTTTCTCACAAATCATTCTTTGATTTTGTCAGAAAACATATCATTCCATATCCACCCATCCTGGGCCGCCCATCTTGGAGTTGCGAGATGATTCGGTCTCTATATGACCCGTCGGTACATATGTGACTCTCGTGTCCGGACCTAGAGATGATTCGGTCACCATATGACTCCCGACGCCCATTTTCAATCGAGATGAATCGTATCAATATGGGACTCTCTAGCCGCACAACCTCGTCAGGTCAAATGGAAGTAACTCCATCCCAATACATTGGCCAAATTTCATAATTCCTTGGCGATCCCATACGCCAGTGCACAAATTATTTCCTCGACGATCCCACACGCCATTTTATGCATAAAAGTTTCAATTAAAGAAAGCCTCATATTTTCATTTAAAGAAAATAATTCATGCATCAAAATTCATCATTCAAGAACAAGTCATGAAATTCATCGCCAAAATAAGGCATTCGTTTCAAACATCCCTCAACTGGACAAACCACGTTTCTCGTTATGAAATTCTCAGTAAAACACAAGCATCATTTAGCTCAAATCGATCAAATCTCAAATTTGATCATTCACAAATTATCTCAAGACTCGCTTAGTAAATCAATCCACTTTAAGCACTCAAATCAATGAGAATTTCCACAAAGCATGCCGAATGACCCAACCACATGCCACAACCAGATTAAGACTCCTCAGTTCAACTTCGATTTCAAAATTTCATGCCATAAAACCACTCAAGCTCAATTCACTCATTCATTTCATAAAACCATTCAATCCGACTCAAAACTCTGTCCTTTAGTAACCTAACTTCCTAATAAAGGTTTAGGTATAACTTACCTCAAGTCTAGGCCAAGCAATTTCCACAAAACGCGCGGCACCAAGCTGTCCATATTGGCCTTCCACGACCAGATTTAGTCCCAAATAAACTGGCATTTCTCCATCGAATTTCTACAAAATCAAATTTCATAATATTATACTTCAATATCTTATGGACGCGTGGGCGAAAACGAAGCTCAATTCGGATATCGGACGACCTAGAACGAGCCATTTAAAATCAGTGCGCGCTTAAGGCGGGTTGGTCGGTGTCTCAAGTTTTTCACCTCAACAGCCCTTTAATCACTTCTAAACTCCAATTCCTCATAAAACCAACTAGCCATAATCTCAATATACAAGTTTAGGAAGCTCACCAAGAGTTTCGAAGAGAAACAACTCCCCGAAGACCTCAAACAGTTCGGTTCCTTCTTGGTGCGCGGCGATCAGTTTTCTGTTCAGTGGAGATCATCCAAAATCAGCCATGAAAATACATCAAACCTCCAATAAAATTATCATTTCTGCTCTGTGAACTCAAGTACTAGATTTTATAGAGTTCCCACAAAAATTTCGAAGCCATTTGAAATTTCTAAGAGGGTGAACTATGGCCTTCTCTCAGTTAGCTCAAAATCTGTCCGCTTTTCTTCCAAAAATCATCATAAATTAACTAGACCTCCAAAAATCATGAAACCAATGGGAAAATGTCAAGGACATCTGAACTAACCTTTGATGGTCGGCCCACCTCAAATGGCCACCGGGAAGTAGCCGTCGAGCAGTCCGAACAGGGAGGTCATAACCTTTCTTTTGGAGCAGTTTTGATAGAGAGGAAAATGGAGAGGAAAATGAAGGAAAATGGAAGGAGGGGAGGAGGGCCACGACTGATCTGAAGCTAAGGGAGATGTTCCATAAATTATTGGAGCAATTTGACAGGATTGGCATTTAATGGTGATTAATGCATGGCTTCTCCCTTGAGTGACACTTGGCAATGGCACCAATAATTGATCCACAAAATGTTGACTTCCATTGACTTGTCTCTTAGAATTTTTGGCAGCTTCTATGGGAGGGTAGAATGACTATTTTACCCTTCCAACTTTCTTAAGGAAAAGGTATAAGGTTGAGGGGCAAAACGATCATTTGCCACTTTTCATCCGAAACTTCATTTTTCTCATTTTGAGTGTCCATTGGCGAGGCGATGTCAAATCCTTTTTCAATTTTGAAATTCTTCATTTTCAATTGCCAATTCGAGCTTCCATTTCATTATCGTTCACTGGTCGATCGTATCTTCAGTTATCTCGAACTAACGGACGGCTTTTGCAGACGTTACGCGTATCGACTCTGTGACTCTCGTCCCACGTAGGACTACTCAGGATAAGACGACTTTGGTTGTCATGTAATTGTGATGGTTCATTACTAGTTCTGACGGTCTCGATCGTCATGGTTCGATTTAGGAAAACTTCACAAATTATACATTGGTTAAGCGGCATCACCCGCGCTCCAATCGAATAACGCTAGCAATGGATTCCTTAATCGCTATTCGATCGGCCTTTATTGGCTCTAAACGTTCCCTCGGCAATCCTTATGGTCAAAGCGTCATTTCCTTTTTTGAGTTTCCTAGGTCCACGTACATTGTCATGCGTTAGCCTTTCCCTTCTGGTTAGTCTACTCATGATTGATCAGATCCGAGCGAAATAAAACTGAAATACGTCGATAGGTTCTTCACATTCAATAGCCTCGAAATGACAGGAAATTCAGAATGTCACAATAAGGTTTCCAAATTCCAATCCACTCAGGGACTTCACGTCTCATTCAAAGGGTCTTTGACTACCTTTAACATATGCTTAAACGACCTTGAGACTCTGCCTCACATTGGTCGGTCATCCTCTGATCCATGTAAAATTATCAGGATTCAAACTACCTTTGCTCTCAAGCAATCCCAGAAGAATACTTTCCGTCAAACAACTCAACAGAGGTAGTCCAAGCAGATATCATGCCTTCGAGGAAACCCTTCATCTTGTAACTTTCATCAATTATTAACAGCCTCTTAAGGCTAATTATTGCCAGGGTCACTTTCTTTCTTCAGTGTACCCACAACCTCTGAGGTTTTCTCACAAAACCCTCAATTTATCAAAAGGCAGTTTCAAATCTACTTTCTCCATGTTTTCACCGTGGAAATGAGTAATCTCATAGTCACCTTTTCATGACTTTCATCACTTAATGCATCAGCACTAGTCGTCTCAGCGACTTGGGTAACAATGGCGGCTCTTTCACGAGTCTGCCTACCCATCTACTTTTCCTCATTTCCACATAAAGTTCTCACGACCCCTAATTACACTTGGGTCTCGCACAATTAACGAAATCGAGCCATATTATCGTCCACTACTCATACTGGAGTCGTTCATCTTTACTCAATTCTCATGATCCATCCCAGTTCTTGGATCTTCTCATATCTCGCATACTTGAGCCAAATGCTCCTCTAACGACCGTACCTTGGTCGTTCAACCATATTAGGTTCTTGTGTTGCTTAAACCACTATGATTCCCTCCAGGAATCAAGGACTTAAGTCATCTACTCAAGTCTAGCAATCTCCAACTGTTCATCTCATCATTCATCACCAGTAATCAACTATCCAGTGGTTCCCAAACAACTCTCAACTGGTTGTCTATTATACAAGGATTCCAAGTAATCCTTAACAATAACTTGTCAAGCCAATCTCAGCTAGGAAATTTCTCAGCTTTTCGCCAATTACTAGGCAAGCCTCAACTAGGCCAAAACTCAACCAATCGCCATTTACTAGGCAAACTCTCAAGTCACAATTCATTGGGTCAAGTGCTCACACCTTAAGTCCAGACATATCTGCGACTTAGCAATAACTCAACAGGCCATCGTAATTTCACAAGATACCAGTCAAACGGCACTCAAGGCCAAAACTCGCTATACAGGCCAAATACACGTCTCAATTTTTCTTTTTTCAAACAACACCCATTGCCATGTACAAAGCTCCTAACCATGCCAATAACATGCGTCATTACAAATGCCATGCCATTTTGAAAATTCACTGTGAGGATCACATTGGTGCAATACATCTCTTAACCAAAATTAGACTCAATCAGATACCTAGACTCTCTCTTTCAATTTATGACTTGGGTCATTCCTGCCTCCTTGCTATCTTAGAAGCTTGCTAGGAGCCGCTTCTTGTCCGAACCTCTCTTTCCCGGTGTACACTCCCCGCCCTCATCAGACCTGGTCGTTATAGGTTGTCCCAAGTTATACATCTACAAAGAGAGTCCCGTTCCACACGTCCCATAACATGCTTCATTACGGTTTATAGGTATCCCATCAGCTTGTCCCATACCAAGCGACGGTTTATCAAGTCTAATAATGATAAGCGCATGCATTCACCTTCCTCAACTTTCATTTCAATGCCATAAACACATGCACTGAGTGATCGTCCTCAATACTCGCCACAACACATTCGCTTCCAGATCAACTCTTAGTAGTAGAAGATTTCTATTTCCGCAAAGGACCATTCATCTCACAGATCAATTGCCTATGTTCAACCATATACTTCAAGGCCACAATTACGATCATAAGATCCAATCTACCCTTTACCCATAAGCAATCCTCTATTAACCTCAAATATAATTGCAACCTTAAAATCATGCTTATAACTCCTCAATTTCTGCTTACTTTCTTGTGAACCTCAATCATATTTCCACCCAAAATCATCAATCAAAATTGATACTATCACCATTAAAATATAACGCAAGTTCAACCCTATAATCCTCAAGATTCAGCAATCAATGCTTAGTCCTAAAGGTCTCACTATCTAATTATCCTCAAGTCATCACTCCTTATCACTCCAAACCTCAATCACACTAGATCGAGCTGACCTTGCTCTGATACCAACCAAACGAGGATGTCACACCCCGAACCCGGCGAGCATGCGAACATCCTACTAGGTCGTTCTTCTTATCAAGATATTACCCAGGATCTAACGGCCAACAACGAAATCAAGGCTTCTAAATGAGATGCATGTAGAAACGTGAAACAACCCCATACAAATAAAATAATACAAGATGACTTAGGACGAAAAGACGTACACATCTCACAAATGTCAAAGTCAGTTACAAATCTAATTCCCAATAGTATATGGTTTCTAAGGTCTCAATCAGAATCATCTTGATTTCCTCCAATCGACTTCCTCAAATGCCAACCCGTGGCCAGTTCAGGTTTCCATATGCTGAGACCTGAAAAATGTTGTCCCACGACGGGGTGGGATATATAATCCCAGTAAGTCAAACCTAACCCTAAACTAGGCTGCCAGTACCTCCAGACACTTTTGAAAAATGGGGTATTTTGGAGTTCAAAATATGGGCATGTTTAAAATAGGGTACTTGTCAAAACCTGGCATTTTAGTACTTCAAATCGACTCGACTCAATCATAACTCGTGAAAAATCTAAGCTTCGTACAAAAACAGGGTTTCAATCACACGCAAGCACTCAACGCCATCTCAAAAACATGAGGCAACTCTCCATTCTTGTCTCAAAAGTACCACTTCTTGAATTTCCAGAAAACACATTATTTTCTCTCACGCTCCTTTGTAGGCCATTTTCAAATCATGAGGCAAATTCGGTGTCTCAAAAACCATTCTTTAATTTTTCCAAGAAACAATTCCTTCCATATCCGCCCTTCCTAGGCCGCCCACTTTTAGGGCTGCGAGATGATTCGGTCTCCATATGACCCGTCGGTACATATGTGACTTTCGCGTCTAGACCTAGAGATGATTCGGTCTTTGGCGATCCCACACGCCTGTGCACTTAAGATTTCCTCAGCGATCCCACACGCCATTTACTCATAAAAATTCAGTTATAAAAGTCTCAGTTTTCATTAGAAAACGCATCCATGCCTCAATTTTCAATTAGAAACACACTCAACAAACTCAAGCATTTATCGTCTATTCAAGGCATTCTTTTCAGACGCCTATCACTGGACCAAACACGTTTCAAGTTCAAACATGTTCAGTAAAACACGAGCATCACTCGGCTCAATTCAAGCAAATCTCAAATTTGATCATTCACAAGTCATTTCAAGACTCGATTGGTAAACCAATCCGCTTAATGCACTCAAATCAATGAGAATTTTCACAAAGCACGCCAAATGGCCCAACCACATGCCACAATCAGATTCAGCCTTCTCAGTTCGACCTCGTTTTTAAGATTTCCATGCCATGAAACCACTCAAGCTCAATTCATTAAAACAGGCAGATTTGGTTTTCCTCGTGTCTCTCACAAAATCAGTTCATAAAACCCTTCAATTCGACTCAAAACTACGTCCTTTAGTAACCTAACCCCCTAATAAAGGTTTAGGAACAACTTACCTCGAGCTTAGGCCAAGCAATCCCATAAAACGATCGACGAAACTTGGCTAGACCAAGCTGTCCATTTTGGCCTTCCACGACCAGATTCAATCTCGAGTAAACTGGTATTGCTCCATCAAATTTCTACGAAATAAAATTTCATAACCTTATAATTCAATGTCTTATGGACACGTGGTCGAAAACGGAGCTTAATTCGGATACCGGACAACTTAGAACGACTCAATTCAAAATTGGTACGCACTAAAGACAGATTACACGATTTTCGATTTTCACCTCAAATCAGCCCTTCAAACACTTCTAAACTCTAATTCTTTACAAAATGTCCCTGCCAACACATCATACAACATCAATAGAGGTCTTACCGAAAGTTTGGAAGCAAAACGACACCTCAAAGGCCTTCAAGCAGCTCGTTTTCTCTCAGTCTGCAAATGGTCAGAATCTGCTCGGTAAAGACTACTTCAAATCCGCCATGGAAACCCTTCAAATCTCAAATAAAATTGTAACCACAGCTCATCCAACCCTAGTACTATGAGTGTAGAAGATCTCACCGAAAATTGGAAGCCATTTGAAGCCTTAAAGCCCACGAAACATCTTCTTCCCCAAAACCGGTCAGATTCTGCCTCAATCTGACCTTTGTCCATTCAAACAGACCTATGGGAATAAATACTTGGCCAAATTGAGCTTATAGTACCTTGTTAGAACGGCAAGACGATAATATTTCAGATGGCGGTAGTTTTACCTTAATCCAATGTCAAACGAAAAAGTTATGGCTTGAGGAAGGGAGGTGGTTGGTACAGGTCGAGCTAGGTCTGTTCGGCCGAGAAAGAGGAAGAAGAAGAAATGGAGAGGAATGAGGGAGGGGGGAGGTCATGTGACATTCTGAATTCCAGCCCCTCTCGAGGCTATAGAATGGAAGGATATCGATCGGTGTGTTTCAGTGGTATCTCGCTCGGAGCAGGCCACTCTCGAGTTAACTGACCGAAAGGGAAAGACTAACGCAAGGTCGGGTACGTGGACCTGAGGATTTTAAATAAGAAATGGCGCTTTGACCATAAGGATTGTCGATGGAATATTTTGGGCCAGCAGAGATCGATCTAGGAACGATCATGGAATGCCTTGCTAGCGTTATACGTTGGGACGCGGGTGATTCCGCTTAACCAATGTGTAATTTGCGAGAATTTCCTAAATCGGATTCCGACGATCAAGACCGCAGGAACTAGTGAAAAACCCTCGCAATTACATAACAACCAAAGTCGCCACGGCTTAAGAAAAATCCCAAGGTCGATACGCGTAGCACCTGCAGGAGTCGCCCGTCAGTTTGAGATAAACTGGAATTACAGTCGACGAGAGTTCGACATGAAATTAGACCTCGAGATTGGGTATTGGACAATGAGGAATTCCAATATTTGAATTAATATGGACATCGCCTCATCGAGGGTGGTTTACACTGGAAAAATGAACTTTCGGACGAAAAATGCCAAATGACCATTTTGCCCCTCGACCTTTGGTCTTGCCTTAAGAAATTCAGAAGGTCATTTTGGTCATTTCCCTCTCCCCATGAGCTGCCGAAACTTGATGGACAAGGAGTCAATGGAAGGTCAAAGTCAAGGAAGCAACCAATGGGAGGTTGCCATGTGTCATCTTTTGATTGGACCAAGCATTAAATGGCATTAATTGTGATCTTGACAAAATGGCACCAATTATTTGATGGACAACCTCCTTATCTTCAGCTGGTCGACCACCCTCACTCCTCCTTGCCAATTCCTTCATTTTCCTCTTCATCTTCACCAAACAGAAAACTGCCCAGAAAAACAGTTTCTGACCCTTCTGTTCGATGCAGTCTAGCGGCTCTTCCTGGTGTCTTTTGGTTGAACCCTTTTACCACAGGTTAGTGCACGATGTCCTTGACATTTTTCCGTTTGTTTCATGATTTTTGGAGATCTGGTTGATTTATGGTGAATTTTGGAAGAAACGCGGACGGATTCTGAGCTAGCTAAGGAGAAGTGTTGTTTCTAGCTCTTAGAAATTCCAAATGACCTCAAATTTTTTAGGAGAGCTTCATAACATCTAGTACTATGTTCAGATGGTTTATGGCTGTAAATATAGGGTTTTAGAATGATTTTTTTGGCTGATTATGGGTGGTACAAAAATGGACAGATTCTGACTTTGAAGAGATCGGGCTGTTTCGACGTCTTTGGAGTATCAATCCGCTTCAAATCTCACGGTGAGCTTCCTAAACCCATAAAGGAAGGTCTTAGAAAGTTGATTATTGAAGGATTGAGGATTAGAATTGATTCATGGCTCGATTGAGCGGTCGGAACACAAAACCGGTTCTGTTTTGGATGATGTTCTTTGTGTACCAATTCTATTGGGGGCTGATATAAGAGTGTTTTGACTTCAAATTGACTCAAGGGACAATCTATAATGTTGATTAAGGTGTTAATGGAAAGTATATGAAGTGGCTTGGGATTTAGAAGTGATTTAAGGGCTATTTGGAGCAGGAAACACCAAGTTATATTCTGCTATGCATTTTACTATTTAAACAGAATATATTAAGGGTTTGTGGAAGTATTGTGGTGTATTCGATCATTTGATGAGGTATCTTGAGTTGCCATTTGATTAATGATTGAGGGATTGGTATCAAGGAAGTGAGAATTGAGTGGATTTTGACTCGACATTGTTGAATTTCCTAGGACAGTACGAGAACCTTGGGTTGCCGAACATTTGTGGGGTTGATGAGGATTGATCAAAGTGGATTTTTGCTAATTGCTTGAGGTAAGTTATGCATAAACCTTTATTAGGAGGTTAGGTTACTAAAGGACAGAGTTTTGAGTCGGATTGAATGATTTCATGGCCTGGATTTTGTGAGAGGCGCGAGGGAGTCCAAATCTATCTGGTTTTGTGAGTTAGCATTTCTTGGCATGTTTGATTGAAAATCAATTGTTTGGGGAGCCCTAATTGACCATGAATGTGTGTTTTAATGGCTATTTGAGCATATGAGATGAGAAGTCGAAAGTTTTGATTGAAAGGAAAGCCAAGATTGAAAAATATGATTTTGAGTCAAGCTTTGAAACTATGAATTGGCCGTATTTGTTGAATTGCCTAAGGCTTACTTGAATTTATATGTGCTTTACTGAGAAATTTATGACTTGAAACGTGTTTTGTTCAGTGAGGGACGTTTGAAATGAATGCCTCGAGTAGGCGATGAACTGCTTGATTTCATGAGTTGTTTTTTAATGATGAATTTTGAGGCATGAATTATTTTCTTTGAATGAAAATGTGAGGCTGCTTTATAACTGGAAATTTTTATGAATAAATGGCGTGTGGGATCGCCGAGGAAATTATGTGTGCACTGGCGTGTGGGATCGCCAATGGTGTGTGGGATCGCCGGGAAAAATTATAAGTGCACGGGCGTGTGGGATCGCCGAGAATTTGTAATTTGGCCAATGTGTTGGGAGGGAGTTACTCCCATTGGACCTGACGAGGTCGTGCGGCTAGAGAGTCCCATACTGACACGGTTCATCTCGATTGATAATGGGCGTCGAGAGTCGTATGGTGACCGAATCATCTCTAGGTCCGGACGCGAGAGTCTCATATGTACCGACGGGTCATATGGAGACCGAATCATCTCGCAGCGAGAGTCATGATGACCGAATCATCTCGATAAGACGTCGAGAGTCATATGATTGACCGAATCATCTCGCGGCCCAAGGAGGGCGGCCCTTGATGGGCGT
Source organism: Rhodomyrtus psidioides (assembly GCA_021437785.1). NCBI lineage: Eukaryota > Viridiplantae > Streptophyta > Magnoliopsida > Myrtales > Myrtaceae > Rhodomyrtus > Rhodomyrtus psidioides. The sequence goes on from JAILYB010000002.1 coordinate 16,232,548, forward strand.
AAAGAAGATAAAAGACTGAAACATGGTTCTTGATATATTTTGGCCCAAGATGGGCGGAAATGGAAAGACTTGTTTTATGAGAAATTCAAAGAATGGGTTTTGAGAAATTGAATATGCCTCATGTTTTGATGATTTACCTCAAGTATGAAGGTTTACCTCACGAGTTTTAAATTGCCTCATGATTTGAATTTGGCCTAGAGAGGGGCGTGAATTGAAATTGGCCCAGAAAAGGGGCGTGTGAGAGAAAAGAATGTGTTTCCTGGAAATTTCCAAGGAATGATACTTTTGAGAAAGAAATGAAAACCGCCTCATGTTTTAAGATGGCGTCGAGTGCTTACTTTGATTAAAAACCCTGCCACTGTACGAAGCTCAGATTTTGCCATGATTTGTGACTGAATCGAACTGATTTAGAAATACTGAAAAGCCATATTTTTGAAGGAATCATGTTTTTGTCATGCCAAAGTTTTTAATTCCAAAATACCATGTTTTCCAAAATTGTCTGGAGGTACTGACAGTCTGGTTTAGGGTTAGGTTTAGCTTACTGAGATTTATATCTCATCCCGTCGTGAGACAACATTTTCAGGTCCCAAATGAAGGAAACCTGTGCTCGCCATGGATTGACATTCGATGAAGTCAATGGAAGAAATGATCATGAATCATTTTGTGACCATAGGGTTGTAATGAAGTATTTGGGGATTTAGCATTATAACATTTGATGTATGATTGACCCTTATATAAGGTGTACCCTTTTGTCCTAAGCCATCTTGTGTTTCATTTGTATAGAGTTGTCCTCGCTTTCGCATGCATGTTTCATATAGATCTTTAAGCATTGGCCGTTGGTTCCTGGGAGATAATCAAAGTTAACGGCGGAGGTGGGATGCTCGCGTGCTCGCCGGATTCGGGGCGTGACAGGTCATGGCTGAGCAAGGGGTGAAATGAAGTCTTCCCCAAATTATTGAGGTTAACAAATGACAAGATGGGAAATTAATGCTTAATCACCCAAAGGGTGACACTTGTCTATGCTTCTAGAAGGTCTTGACTCACCATTGACTTTCTTTGATCACTATTTTCAACAGCTAGGGGGGGTTCAAAATGACCATTATATCCTTCATTAACTCTTAAGGCAAGGGCAAAGTGGTCATTTTGCACGTGTCGTCCGAAATGTCATTTTTCCAATCTAAATTGCTCTTGATGAGGCGACGTCCATTTCAATTGAAATGTTGGAATTCCTAAATGTCCAATACCCAAATCTCGAGGTCCAATTTCATGTCGACCTATCGTCGACTGTAATTCCAGTTTATCTCAAATCGATGGGCGACTTTTGCAGGCGCTATGCGTATCGACCTTAGGATTTCTCAAATCATGGCGACTTTAGTTGTCATTTGATTGCGAGGGTTTATTGCTAGCTCCTGCGGTCCTGATCATCGGAATCCGATTTAGGAAATTCTCGCAAATTACACATTGGTTAAGCGGAATCACCTGCGTCCCAACGTATAACGCTAGCAAGGCATTCCATGATCGTTCCTAGATCGATCTCTGCTGGCCCAAAATATTCCCTCGACAATCCTTATGGTCAAAGTTCCATTTCTCATTCAAATTCCACAGGTCCACGTGCTCGACTCCGCGTCAGTCTTTCCCTTTTGGTCAGTTAACTCGAGAGTGGCCAACTCCGAGCGAGTTATATCTGAAACACACCGAGCGATATCTTCCCATTCAAAAGCTTCGAGAGGGGTCGGAATTCAAAATGTCACATTGACACTCTAAGGAATGGGGAGGCAAAGTGGATTCGAAGTAAAAGAATGCCACTAAAATGTATAGTTTCCTTCGTAGGGTAAGAGACCCTAGTGTGAAAGGAAGAGAAAATCCAAACTGTCTTGATATTAAGAGTGAGCGCTTGGATTGAGAAAGAAGACGCAGAACTTGGATGGTCCTTGGAAGTGAAGTCTAAGGAACTATCCTGTAGACAACGATGAATTCCAGGATAATGTCGATGCTCGGTTGAATGGATGAAATCAAGACAAGGTCGCATTAGCTGGTTGTGAAACCAAGAGGTCAAGGCACTAATGCTTCCTGTGACATTCTGAATTTTCTGCCATTTTGAGGCTATTGAATGAGAACCATCTATCGATGTATTTCAGTTTTATCTCGCTCGGACCTGATTAATTCGAGTTAACTGACCAGAAAGGGAAAGGCTAACGCATGACAAGTACGTGGACCTGGGAAACTCGAAAAAGGAAATGACGCTTTGACCATAAAGATTGCCGAGGGAACATTTAGAACCGTTAACGACCGATCAAATAACGATTAAGGAATTCATTGCTAGTGTTATATGATTGGAGCACGGGTGATGCCGTTTAACCAATGTATAATTTGTGAAGTTTTCCTAAATCGAACAATGACGATTGAGACCGTCGGAACTAGTAATGAACCCTTGCAATTACATGACAACCAAAGCCATCGTAACCTGAGTCGTCCTAAGTGTGATGAGAGTCACAGAGTCTATACGCGTAACGTCTGCAAAAGCCACCCGTTAGTTTGAGATAAACTGAAGATACGATTGACAGAAGATCGATCATGCAACGGAAGCTCGAAATTGGCAAATGGAAAGGAAGAATTCCAACAGTAGAAAAGAATTTGGACGTCGCGTCATCGAGGGTAATTTAGATTAAGAAAAGTAAAATTTGGACTGAAAGTGGAAAATTACCCTTTTACCCCCCTCAAATGACATTTTTTTCCTTTAGAACAAGCAAGGGCATTATAGTCATTTGCTCTCTCCCTATAGTGGCCGAAAATTAGAGCGTATTATAGTCAATTGTGCTCTAGATATTTATGAAGAAAAGTCAAGGACATTAATGAGAGGTGATGTGTTTGAGTAGGCTAGGTTGGAGCCCTAGGATGGCATTAACTTCTAGTCAAATCCCTCACCTACCATTCAACTACTCTCTTGCCTTGGGGATTAAGGAAAAAGGAAGAAGACCTCTCTCTCTCTAAAATTTTGCTCAGCCACTTTCTCTCTCCCTCTCAAATCTCACGTTCTCTCTTTCTCTCCTCCTCTTGCTCGCCGACCAGCTTCTGTCCTCACTGTTCGTCCGCTACGACGCCGGCTTCCGGCCACCATTTGACCCAACTCCAACCACCACAACACTCCTTGATGTCTTGCCAACAACCTCCAAGTGACCGTTCGTCGATTCGTTACTCCATTTGACCCGTGGAGCCGCCGGAACCCACCTAGGTCGGAATCGGAGCGAACCAGGCCATGAGCACCTTTAGACCGGCTTAGAAGGTTTATCTTGCTTCCAAATCAAGGTGAAACCTCCTTAAGACATAGTATTAAGGTTGAGTAAGTTTGGTTTGAAGTTTGGTTGATGATAGATGGGTTTTTAATGGTGGAATTTGGATGTTTTTCTAAAGGACAGAATCTGTCCTCTTCGGGGGGCCTGGGAACCGAGCGCCTTTGAAGGCCGTAGAAGTGTCGCCTTGCCCCAAAATTTGATGGTAAGCTATCCTAAGACATGATATTACAAGTTAGTAAAGGATTGGTGAGCTAGATTGAAGTTTTGATTGCCGGTTTGCATGGTGTTTCCTAGGAACAGAATCTGTCTTGCGCCGGACAGATTGGGAACCGAGGATTGTAGCGGTTCTTGAAGGAGTTCGTTGCTTAATTAGCTAGGTAAGAAGACTTCTAACCTTTTGTTAGGATGTTGAGTCACTAAAGGGTGAAATTTTGGTTGAATTAAAAGGGTTTAAGGGACTGATTTGGTGAGAAATACCCGTGAGACCCGAAACCGTCCAAATCCCGTTTTCTGCGCACACCGATTTTGAAACGGCCCATTCTAATTCATCCGATGTCCAAATTGAGCACCGTTTTCGCCCACACGACCGTAAGAACTTGAAGTTTAATACCATGAATTTTTGTTTCCCAAAAATTCAGTAGAAAAATTGTAGTTTTCTCGAGACTGAACCTGGTCGTGGTGAGTATTTTTGTGGTTTAGGGTCATTGATGACTTTTCTTGATTGAATGCCCCTTTAACATGCCTAGGGAGCGTCGATATGATGCTGTGGTTGTTTGGTAATGATATGCCGTGTGTGAATTTGGGCATGTGATGATTAATGGGGTTCAATTGAAGGCTTTAATGCTTGGTTTTGCACTCGATGTCGCATGAGGCCTAATGTAGTGATATGCATATGCTTGATTGCCGAATGATATGCTTGAAATGGTGAATTGGTTGTGATTGAACCGTGTGCCTTGAATGGCGATGAGATGACATGATGCCATGAATTGCCTGTGATTGTGATAAATGGCTTAATGAGAAAGAATCATTATTTGTTTTTATGGCTAATGCATTGAGCTGGGGAGGGAGTTACTCCCATTGACCCGACGAGGTCATGCGGCTAGAGAGTCCTACCTTGACCGAATCATCTCGAAGGCTGTAAGAATCGAGAGTCAGGTAGTGACCGAATCATCTCTAGGTCCGGACGCGAGAGTCCTATAGTCGACCGAATCATCTCGATGGCGCGGAGTGTCGAGAGTCGCTATAGAGACCGAATCATCTCGCAACGAGAGTCATGATGACCGAATCATCTCGATAAGACGTCGAGAGACATGTGATTGACCGAATCATCTCGCGGCCCTAGGAGGGCGGCCCTTGATGGGCGTAAAGAAGATAAAAGACTGAAACATGGTTCTTGATATGTTTCCGAGTCTGTATGCTTGAATTGGCTGGAATGCCTAGAGTGCATGGAATGTTTATTACGCCTGTATGGCTTGAGAAACTCAGATTGGAAAGCAAAAGTATGAAAGAAATGAACCTGGTGCCTGATATGCATGAGTTGCTTTATTATGCCAATTGCTTGAATGTCATGTGTGAAAAGTATTTTGCTAAAAACTTGCATATTTTCAAACGTGCCTGGAGGTACCAATAGTCTAGCTTAAGGTTAGGGTTAACTTACTGAGATTATTATCTCACCCCGTCGTGGGACCAACATTTCAGACCCAAAGCCTTGAAGGATGCCTCGGAGGTGACGAAGAAGGGAAGGGAGGAAGATGAAGACGAGTCTGTCTAGTTTATGAATTTCTTTTTGAGAATTCTCTTTTGTAGTCCTATAGTGCCTTCCTCTGAACCATCCTGTCTTTTGATGTACAAGACCTTTTTAACTGTAAGACGATGTGTGTTGTTTTTAAATCCTATGTCGCCTTAAGTCTTTTTTTTTTCTTTTATGTCTGGAGTTGTTTTCGTTTTCGCATGTGCTTCTCATATCACGCTTTGAAAGTAGAGTCGTCGGATCCTGGGTTATCTTATTTTTATTGACGGCTGTGTGAGATGTTGGCGTGCCCGCCGGGGTCGAGGCGTGACACTTCCTAAGGAAAGAACGTGACAATAGCCAGATTGAGTACCCAAAGAATGATTGGATTGATTGTTGCCGTCTTTAGAGACGATGAGTGGACTTATTTAAGGGTCATGAGAAACATGAACGGATTTTGAGAGTATACTATGAACTCAAAGGAGATGCTCGTTGTATATTAGTGGGAAGAACGTGAGTTGTGGGTTGGATGAGGTAAGATTCCTCCGTCGTGAGATTTATGGGAAATAAAATCCCTGGGGAGGCTTTGAGGATTGAAATAAGTGATGAATCGACTGAGTCGATATGAGTTGTTGGAAGTCGAAATTTCCTGAGATTGGTGAATTGTTACAGACGGATCGTGGGAAGATTCCCCACGAGAGTTGTCCCCTTGATGAAATGGACTCAGGACGAGACGTAACCCGAAGTGTGAGAGAACGCAAAGAGTCTTTGAGGGCTTGAGTCAAGTTGACGATTACGCTGTTAGTGGCGTTCCTGTTAGGAATTAAAAGAGTCGATAGAATCTTGATGATGTGATGTGGAAAGGAAATTTGAGGGTAATAAGGCGATTTAAAATGAGTATTGCTTGTACGACGTGATGGTAAATCCATATGAGTTGGAATGCTTAGAGCATGATTGGGGTAATTTGCATTTGTCCTTGCGACAAAGTTCAGGAAACGTTGTAGGTAGCAGAAGACTTCAAGTCAATATCTACCACGAGAGAATAAGGTAATAGTTTCCCCGAGAGGAATTGAACAAGAGGCAACGTTGATGCGTGAAATTGCTTGTGGATATAAGAGCGTTGCTTGGATAAAGAAAGACCTCGAAGATATGTGAACTATAAGAGGTTGAGAGCATGGATTGCCTAAAGGGAATTGGTGGAAAGGCACGCGGAACGAAGAGATCACCTAAATGTTGTTACAGCGATAGGAAGGGTGGATTAACTGGCCGATGCTTATAATTAAGAATTGAGCATTGTTTATTTGGCGATGAAAGGATAGATCTTCTCTCGAGAAATAAGAGATTCAACTCCTAAATTGGGAGTTTGCCAATGGACTAGTCTGATGGCTACCTGAAGCGTCAAATCTGAAGGTGAGAAAGGAATCGAGATATTACCATGATCGGGCCCTGATATCTAAGGGGTTATGGGAATGAACAGAACATGGAGATAAAGTATGCCCTTAGATGTCACAAAGGTCTGTCGAGATTTCCTTAATACTATTAATGATGTGGATCAAATGTTGAATTAGTCTAACGTGTGGTCGTGCATTAGACATGCCGACAAGAGGAAGAGACGGGGCCACGAAAGTTGATGGATTACATTTTCGAGTGGAATCGAGAAGGCCATAACTCGATTTGGTTAATAAAGAGCAAGTTGATAAAGTCTTGAATCTCTGATGCTATGAGAGAACGTTTGAAGGGGTGATATGTCAAGTGGCATGAGAGCCAAAAAGTGTGTTATTGCAATGGTTTTGTAAGGAACGGAGTTATTTTGACAAATGAGAATGCGATGAGGCGTCTGTACCCCATGAGATAGGATAATTGAGAAGATGGCAAATTTTGAGGATGAAATTTCTTTAAGGGGGAAGAATTGTGACATTCCGAATTTCGACCCTCTCGAGGCCGTTGAATGGAAGGATATCGATCGATGTGTTTCAGTTATAACTCGCTTGGAGTTGGCCACTCCCGAGTTAACTGACCAAAAGGGAAAGACTGACGCAGAGTCGAGTACGTGGACCTGGGGAATTTGAATGAGAAATTGCACTTTGACCACAAGGATTGCCGAGGGAATATTTTGGGCCAGCAGAGATCAATCTGGGAACAATCATGGAATGTCTTGCTAGCATTATACGTTGGGACGCGGGTGATTCCACTTAACCAATGTGTAATTTGTGAGAATTCCCTAAATCGGATTTCGATGATCAGGATCGAAGGAACGAACAATAAACCCTCGCAATTACATGACAATCAAAGTCACCACAACTTGAGAAAAACCCCAAGGTCGATACGCGTAGCGCTTGCAAGAGTCGCCAGTCAGTTTGAAATAAACTAGAATTACAGTCGACGAGAGTTCGACATGAAATTGGACCTCGAGATTTGGCTATTGGACATTGAGGAATTCAAACATTTGAATTGAAATGGACGTCGCCTCATCGAGGGTGGTTTATATTGGAAAAATGGAATTTCGGACGAAAAGTGCCAAATGACCATTTTGCCCCTCAACCTTTGGCCTTGCCTTAAGAACCAACGAAGGTCATTTTGGCCATTTGACCCCCTAGATGGCTGCCGAAAATTGGGTATGGATGAGACCAAGGAAGTCGAGGTCTTCTAGAAGCCTTGCCAAGTGTCAACCAAAGAAGGCCTCATGCATTAAATACCCATTAAATCAATCTTATCATTTTTAAGCTCAATTATTGAGGTGAGAGCTTCATACCCACCTGTCGCGACCCGTCCGAAAGCGGACGCGGCTAATGGATTACCGATCGCGGGCCATCCCCCGCACAAGGGTGCGGATCGCGGGCTTTGGATCGGCGCGGGCCCTCCCAGGCCCATACCAAATCACGGCGGGAGTATTCTTCGACAATAAGAGTCGATCGCTTTCGACCTTCAGTGTGGTCGTGGTGGCATGTGCAAATTGTGCATGCATTTGGAGTCGCCACCGGTCTTTCTTGGAGGGTAGACCGGAAACCTTACTGACCGATTGGGAGAGATCGATCAGTTCTGCGGAACCAGAGATTTTGGGTTCGGGGACTTGGTTACGCTGGTGTCATTACCAACGCCCTTTCGGTACCTAACGCGAGTGATGTTCCTAGCTAAGAGTTCATGCAGATTGGAAGACTATTCCTATCAATCACAACCAATTTAAATGAAAGCGCAATCAAATGCATAAATAAATCACATCCATGCACATCGATTCAGATCAATGGCTTCCTAGTATAACCATAAAGGTTTAAGGAAGGCGTGATTTAGGACCAGGGGCAAAATGAGAACGATAAACCCGAAGGGCAAAATCGTCAATTTTTGGAAGATTTGGATACCGAATTACTCAAAATATTCCATGGCCAGTTGATTGTGGCCATTTCCCATTTTTGAGAATTTTTTGGAATTTCTTGATTTTTCTTCAATTTTTTGGAAAAAACGATTCGCCCAGAGGGCGAAATCGTCATTTTAAGAAGGGTCGGGGTTCAAAACACCCGGAATGAGTCTCGGCCAGTTGTTCGTGGCCATCTCCTATTTTTTGGATTTTCCTGAATTTTTTAGAATTTTTTTGGAAAACGATTCGCCGAAAGGGAAAAACCGTCATTTCTGGAAAGACCGGGGGTCGAAAGACCCGGAACAGGTCATGGGCAGTTGAATGTGGTCATTTCCTTTTTTCTGGAATTTTTTAGAATTTTTCTGATTTTTTTTTGAATTTTTTATGATTTTCTATTTTTTTATTGATTTTTGAATTTTTTTTTATTATTATTATTATTAAAAATAATATATATAAAAAAGTTATCCGGACCGGGTCGGACGACCCGGCCCACGACCCAGACCCGTGACCCAAGCCCGGTCCACCTCCTCCACGGCCAAAACGGCGCCGTTTCACGGACTGAGAACGGACGCCCCAGATCGAGCCACGTGGCACCTTTTGGACCGTCGGATTATTTTGACCGTTGACCGTTGACCGCCGGCGACTTCGCCGGAGAAGACGATGAATAGTACTTTTTCCGGCGAAGTCGCCGGAAAACTCGCCGGAGGACCCCAAAACCGAACCTAGTCTTGATATTTTTCAATGATTCTTGTGTCGTTCGACCCCCCTCATCTCCCACATTAACATACGATTAAAACATGGCACGAAACAACGTCGGAAGACACCCCAATAGCGCGGCGGCCGAGCCGGCTCCGGCGAAGCATGCAGAAAAATATTTTCTAACGGTAACCTCGATTCTGATCCATCAAAGAGCACCCATGAAGGGCAGGGAGACTCACCTAAAGTCCTTCGATGGTCAGAGATTGTCGGAACTCCTCCGACGAGCTTTCGGCTCCAATGGTAGTCGGCGAAGCCCGGATCCTCACTTTCGGCGGTCCTCGATGCAGAATAAGAGGTCGGGCGAGCGATGGAAAGCGGCGAAACGGCGGCGACCAGTTCTGAGGTCGTGAACAGGGCAAGGGACCGAAAACAGAGCTCGCCGGCTCTGTTGGGCTGTCTTGCGGCTCTCTGGTGGCCGACGGCGGTTAGGGCGGGGGCTGAGCAACGGATGGAGGATGATGAGGTGGCCCGTGGAAGTTGGGCGCGGTCGGAGGCAAACGTTACAACCCAAACAGCTCCGGACGGCAAAACAGGGCAGGCTGGCGACGGGGCTTCCGGGGGCTGTTCCAGTGGTTTCGGACGGCGAGCGGCGGTCGCGATGAGGTGGCGAGGTGGCGGAGGACTGGAGGAGATGTTTGGAGGTGGTGCCTGGTGGTGATCGGGAGCGGTCGTGGACGGCCGTTGAGGCTCAAACAGCCCCCGGCGCTAAAACAGGGCAGTGAAGGCGATGAGCTTTTTCGAGACTCTCCTGCGGCGAGCGGCGGACAGAAGGCCGGCGAGGGTGGCAAGTGGAGGCGGACGAAGATGATGGTGGTCGGAGGAGTGATGGTGGCCGCGCAAAAACAGCGAGCGGAGGAGGAGGAGTCGGGTGGGAGCTGTCCACGAAGAAGGAGGGGGGGTGAGCAAAGAGGGAGAATCATCATAATAGTAATCATAATAATAAAATAAGACACAAATAACAAAGTAGAATAAATTAATAAAAGTAAAGGTAAAGTAACAAATAAAGTAGAAATAAAATAACAAATAAAATAAAATAAGCAAAGATAAAATGATGATGTCTTTACTCCTTTTTCTTTTAATTATTGCTAATATTTTTGACAAGTTCTATTTTATGGTGATCAAAGAACACCAAAAATCAAACCTGAATTTTATTATTTATGAGGTTAGAAAATAGATAAAATAAAAATAAAAATACCGACTATTTTTATATATCTTTGTGACCTCAAATATTATTTTTCTTGATTTTCTTGATTTTCTTTTTCTTTTTTCTTTTTCTTTTTTTTTGTATTTTTCGAAAATATATATAAAAAAATGAAAATTATGAAAATTATTATTTTTTTTTTGTCAAAATGGTTCATTTAGCTTGGCTAAGGTCACCAAAATTGATTTTTCAATTTTTTCAACTTTTTATGGATTTTCTATGAATTTTCAAAATAAAAATAAAAATAAATAAATAAATAAAAAAGTTGATCAAAATTTAGGTGTCAACAGCTGCCCCTCTTTGAGAGGAATCTCGTTAGAGGTTTCTCTCAAAGATAAGGTGACACCTGAGTCCTGATCGACTCGACTCGGGAAACTAAAGGAAAAGGAGTCATGGCATCCAATTTTCATGCTTGTCCATGTATGCTCTTTCTTGAAGGGGGAAACATTCATTTGACATGAGAGAGTGAGATAATAGAGAGACATACCTGCCACTTACCTGTTCGATGTTTGTACGATTTTCGCGGTGTTTGATGGATTCAAGAGAATTTCTAGGAACTCGTTACTAGAGTATCCTAGAGAGGTTAAGCTCTGACCCGTATGGTAGGTCAAACCATAATGGGATTCCTAACTGATAGGAATCTAAGGAAGACGCGTCCCATTTGAGATTTGCCAATGATTTTGATCCGTATGGTGGATTGGACCATTGAGTTGACCATTTAAGTGATTTTCACTATTGGATTGACCCTTCAGGCGGTCTCTACCTTTGATTGACCCTTCAGGCGGTTTCTACCATTATTTTGACCATTCAGGCGGTTTCTACCTTGTGTTGACCTTTCAGGCGGTATCTACCCTCATTTTGACCCTTTAGGCGGTTTCTACCTTGGTTTTGACCCTTTAGGCGGTTTCTACCTTTGTTTGTTTTGAAAAGGGGTCTCATGACGAGGGTTCTCCACGTCCGATGAGACTGCCTAAGTTTTGAAAAGGGGTCCTGAGACGAGGGTTCTCCACGTCATGCTAGGACTGTTTGATATTTTTGAGAAGGGATCCTAGGACGAGGGTTCTCCACGTCTTGCTAGGACTGTTTGATATTTTTGAGAAGGGATCCTAGGACGAGGGTTCTCCACGTCATGCTAGGACTGTTTGATTTTTGAAAATGGGGTCTAACCTCGCCCCTTCTTTTGAAAGATCCCGAAATTTGCCGGGAATTCAGTTTTAAAGCAGTGAAAAATTTTATTTTGACAAAGCTTTACTTGAGTTTGTTGAGGCGACATTCTGGGAGCTGGGTTCTCTAGGTATCCTGCAGAAGTTTGAGCCTGAAAGATTTTTCTTCACCAAGAAAACGTTAGTAATCTTTGGGAAGATCACGGCTGTCCATTTGACAAAAACCGTATGACTTAAGTTTTAATCGTGAAATGTGCATTTTGATGCTGGAGGTTATCCAAAACATTCTAGCAACATGCAAATGTGATAACAAATCCCTTGCACGGAAAATCTGGATCCAACAATTTGAAAATTCCAAAAAGAGTTTGTTCAAAACATCAATTGGAATATTTCTCGACAATGAGGTCTCCTCACTTGTTTTGAGATAATGGTTTTTATAGGGGATGCACTCAATTCCCTACTAACCTGTGCCTAGGTTTTAGGCTCATTCGCAGCGCATACATTTTGATCGGTCGGGAGGTCTTCCACGGGACCGTAATGTTGGGCTTGGATATTGGTCTTCAAGGGGGACTCACTTCTGAGTCAAGGTCATTGAATGAAAATTTTCACAATCTGCTCCGGGTTTACAAGTCAAGAACCCTGCAAAATGAGAAAGAAATAGTCTTGCTCGTACTTCTTCGAGCTAAGCTATATGTTAACCCAAGTGTCTTAGTCAGAGAAGACTGTTTTAGGGTTATGATGTTGGTAGGATTGGGGACCGAAAAAGGCTTGTTTTTGGCCCAGAAATTACGAAGGGTTTGACGTTGGTGATCATTGCAAACTTGTCACCTGTCTTTTCTTTTCTGCATCTTTAGCCTTCGAGGCGCGCAACCTATCTTGCGTTGTGCACCAGCTCTTTAAAGAGCGTCTCTTGTTGCATTCAGAGACTGACTCTCTCTATGTCTTTGTTCTGCGCTTGATAGCATTTTGGGGACCCTTTCGGATTTGGCTCCTTCAGGGATTTTCTCTTTTCCCATCCGGCTTCACTGTGGATCAATCAAACAACTTACACGAGCATCGGCCTTGCTTTTACCAGGCACTTTGCTTTTTCTCGATGTCGTGGATTCTTTTCTCATTTTCATGGGATCGTGTTAGACCTATGATCAAAGGTCTAACAAGGTTAAGCATTAACTTAGAAATTTTTTTTTGCAAACACTAAGTCTTGAACTCCTTCGTTTCTGAAGTGATGCTGCATCCGTCTTGGAATGTGCAATGATCACCAACGGGTTTATGAAATGATTTTGCAGGCTCAACTTGGCTATGCAAAGGATTCAGTGTGTGGGATAGAGAAATGAATGCTTCTCATCATCCTATGGCACTTGGGTTACCATATAAACAACACACAAAGATTAATGTTAGTCCGAGCAAGAAAATTTCTAACCATTTTCTCCTGATGCCGCTGGACTCATCTACATTTTGCCCCGATGTGGGGTGGTTCTTGACAGGGTTAAGAATGAAAACCGTCGTTCAAAGGGGTTATCAACGGTCACCTGTAGTGTTTGGGGGATATGAAACGAATGCCTCCGTCGTCCCAACCCATGTAATCGCCGCGAATGGTCCCTACCTCCGTAGGTACAGATTTTGCTATCCGATTCACTTCCCTCGTCTCTCAAGTGTATGTAGGATGTGTTTGGACTGGGCTCGCCTCTCTTTTGAGTAAACTCCCTTTTGAATGATTTGACAAATAATCATATTTGGGAAAAATTCATTTCTTTCTTTCCCAAAATTTATCCATCGAGGGGATTTGGTGATGTACCGTGCATGTTCTATTCATGCTTCAGGTAACCTCCCGATTTAAATCATGAATATCGACGCATTGGAAAATCTTTATGCCGGCTGAAAGGATTCTGACATTTTTTTATCTCCAGCTAACTGGGAAAAGGGATACTTACCTGTCCGTCGCAGCTGCGGATCCCTGCAAATGTAAAAGAAACATATCATTGTATGCTCACGAATTTTCCAAAAATCGAAACGATACATCCTACCCCTGGTCATGTACTCTAACGAGTAGTACATGGGATGTAAGAACTTGTTCGTCTGCAAGGCGACTCCCCTGTCAAGGATAAATAACGAGTATCAATTCACATTCTCAAATTCAAGACAAATTGGAACGATACAACTTTACTCTTGGTTCTCATCCCGTTCTGATGTTGCGTATTGATATGAACAACATCTATCAAATCCGCCTATCCATTCTTGGAGTGTTTGCAACATCAATGGTTCATCTGCCCCCAGTTGGGCAACGTCTGTTCTGTTATTCGAACAAATGGCTCCTTGAGTGATTTATCCACGTTTATCATCTGAGAAGGGAAAGAAATGAGACATTACTTCGGTATTCGATTGAAGATCGTTTAGGAACGATACATCGTTTTACCAAATAGGTGGCTTCGCGTCCAAACGTATTTCGTATTGAAGGGGTAGATCCCATTATGCTCCGCGGGTGATAGTCATTGTTCATGGAACTTGCTCCACGGATTAAGTGATTAATCCACGGCCCTCGGCTTGAAGATGCTCAAAGGGTGATGTTGACACTCACGCGCAATTAGTTCTAGATATTAATGAAAGATGTTCCCGTGGGAACCTTACAGTACGATCAACAACATATTCAATAGGAGTATTCAACCCCTTTCCTCTAAGCATTTTTCATCGAGTAGCCATGCCTTGCATCAGATGTTTGATCACCGGCCTTGCGTCACCACTGCGGTGGTCCTTCGGCTCCAAATTGATCGAGCCAAAGATTGAACTCATCGCCAAGGAAATTGCTCGGGTCTTCGAGCCATTGATGCTCAAGTTGGGTATCAACGATTGTTGGGGGCAGATTTCTTTCATTGCCTTCGTTGTGAGGGATTGGAGTCTTTGAGCTGGAACCTTCATCATTGCCCTGTTGGGGTTGAGACGTACATTCCCGAAGAGTATTGATCCAAGTGTCCAGCTCCTCATCAAGGAAATCACCTGTTCTTTTTAGCCCTTGGTGCCCAGATTGGGTGTCGTCGACTGCAGGCGAGGAATTCCTCTCTTTGCTCTCGCCGTGAGCAATTTGACCCCTCGAACTGGAACTTCCTCCGATGACCGGCAGGTTCATATGTGCACTCTCTACCAATGCCAGATCCGCTTCAGGGATAGCATTAATGACTGATTCGCGCTCAAACTGAGGAATCCCTATGTGCTGGAACTGTGGCATATACTCTTGAGGAGTATTGAGATAGCTCGGCGGAGCATTCTGATTTGGGTTAGAAGAGTCGCTGACACGACTGCCAGTCCCGTCATTGCTGAAACACGGTTGGGTGCTCTCGGCTTTCCAATCATCGTGGTTGTAATTCTGCCCAGCACTTGAGCTCCAACCGGCTTTATGATGGTTTAACGCTATCCTTCCATCCCTTAGCAATCTCCTATAGTACTTGAGGTGAGACTCAACGTTAATTCTAGAGAGCCCCGGCACATTCATAATCTCGAGTATGCGTAATGGGCTAGCCGAATCAACTCCCAGCTCTCGAATCGCATCAACAAATTTGGTGTGAAGTTCATAGGTCCAGTAAAACCTTGTTCTCTTATCACCCAAAATATCGTCAATACTTCGGTAGCTATTCTCTACGGGATCTAGTCGTTTCAAAAGTTGTCCAGGGAGGGACTCACCGACTTTGGATTGGCTGGCTGCGACAGCGAGTTCGTCATTGGGAGAACTCCACCTCTGATGACTCAGGTCCCATTTCTCAGAGGGTGTTGGTGTTGACCCTATGGTGTTGACTTGCTCATGCAGATCTCCAACAGTATCTGGCTGTGTCGGAAAATGTTGTGGAGAATACGGTAACAGCTGAGCGTTATTCGTCAACAGGGATGGTTCATCGAGGAACACCTCGCCGAGGACAACATGATTACCACAATTAAGGCAGGTGGCCTTGGTCAGAGCTTCCTTATATCTCGTGCTTTCAGCTTGAAGCTTCTCATTCTCCTCCTTCAGGATCAGTAACTCATGGTCTGCGTATTGCTGTTTCACCCGGGTTCGTTTGTTGGTGAACCAAAACTTGACCTTCGAAAGCTCCAATCCTATCTTTCGGCTCAACTCCATTTTCTGTTGTCTGCTTGGAGTGGGGCATTCATTGAAGAAAGCTTCGAGCTCTCGGATTTGGCCTGGAGTGTGGCGTTGTAGTTGCTTCCTTTTCCGACTCCGGTCATCATTGTATACTCCTTCTTCGTAGCTGAAACCTAGAATTTCATCGCTGGAGGAGTCAGTCTCTATGGCCTTCGGGCAGGATTCAGCTCCAGGATCTTCAAAGTCTCCCAGCAGTTCGTGCTCGGAAATGTCCAGGTCGGGCGTTTCTAGCAGATGGGAATAGCTTTTAAACATGATGGATCGGAGTATCTCGGGCTGGTCTAGTTCACTCAGCTTTCTCTATTCGCTCTTACGTGTTTGTTCACTCCAGAAATTTCCTCAAGTGATTGTGCGTGTCCTAGAACCATCCTTCAGGCTGCATATGAAGGCCAGCAAGCAAGCACTCCTCCCGAGACCCTGCAATTACTCCTCGTCTGTATTCCCCCTTTCTTTTTCCTCGTGATAGGATCACAAACTCTCTTGCATTGATTCGGTTTCATCGAGTATTGCGCTTGTCCCCTAGTTCAGTCTTCAAAGTGGTGGGTCTACAATCTTTCGGCGCCCTTTTATGATTTGCTAGGCCCGAGAACGTGGGGAACAACGGTGGACCTGCAATTAATGACTCCTTTTAATTCATTTAGCTCCAAGGGAATTAACGCTATGATCTTCTCTCAACCCCTTTTTCATCGTTCAAACGAAAGTGACATTTTCCTTGTGCATGCTGTTACTCTTCATTTCAGCATCCCGGGCGCTTGGTGAGGAATGAGTTCGTGGCCACTCAAAATTTTAAAGACCGTCTCTGGTTTCAGACTTAATCTAACAAGGGATCATCGCAACCGAGTATGACGATGTTCGTCGATAGCGTTGGTTTTCATACATAATTAACTATAGCCATTAAAGAAAAATGTTCCCATAGGAACTTTACAATGGATAAAAAGAGTGATCCACTCGTGAACATGTTCTTCTTTCTATGGGTGATCGTAGCGACCAACCCATCGTGCCCCGAGTCAGGTGCTGGATCATGGTTGTCCAAGCATGCCAGCTTCCCATTGATTGAACAAGGCATCGAGCCCATCATCAAAGAAATTGTCTGTCGTGGGTTGACCAGCGGCAGGCAGAGCACCAGCCGACTGCTGCTCGAATGGAGGAGTACGCACTCGCTGTACTTGTGACACGTGCTCTTGAAAAGTGTTGAAATGGCCCGGAAGGACATTCTGATCAGCTTTCAGTTTGCCGGTGGTCGGGTTGCTAGCTTGATTGACGCTTAAATTTGGCCGGGTACCTCCTGATGCCTGAGCATTACAATGGCGGTCCCCCCTAGCTTTTGAGCTCGAGACGGATTCCTCTCGGCTTAGCTCTGCTCGACGCTGTTTTAATAGCTTTCTGTAGGCAGCAAGGTGATTCCTGACCAGTTCCTTACTAAGCCCCGGTACACTCATGGCCTTAAATATGCGTGTCGGAGTTGCTGAATCGATCCCCATTTGGTGAACCACGTCTAGGAATCTGAAATGCAGTTCAGGGGGCCAAGCGAACCTCTTCCTATCGTGGCCCAAAATTGCATCGATGGCTTGACGACTGATTAACTCATCTCTAGCAGGATCCGACCCTATCGAAAATTGTTGTGCATGAGGCTGATATGCTTTGAGCTGGTCGGCGGTAACATCCAGCTCTTTGAAACTGTAGCTCCAATCAAAGCGATGCAAATCCCATCCCCCAGGAGGCATTTGTATCGTCTTTGTAGGATCATCCTGCTCATGCGTGACTCCGGCAAAATCTGGTTGAGCAGGAGATGCCCCGAGGGAGTAGGGTGGTAAATGAACGTCTTCAATCATTGCGTGAGGCTTATCGGGGAATATCTTACCGAGGGCGATGGGGTTATCGCAATGAGGGCAAACTGTAATATTGAGAGCTTCTTCATACCTCATGTTTTCTGTTCGCAGCTTTTGGTTTTCTTCCTTTAAAATCTCGACCACCTGACGTTTGCGTTGAGCCTTCGATTTGGATCTCCTATTTTGAAACCAAAACTGGATCCTCGACTGAGTAATCCCCAACTCTCGGCTCAATTCAATTCTCCACTTCTTTTTCATGTGAGGGCTTTTACTGAAGAGGGTTTCCAGCATTTGGGTTTCCTCCTGAGAGTATTGGTGAGGACGTCTTCTTTTCCCGAGTTGAGCATCGTGGATGTCGCTGTCGTCGTCGCCGTGATTTTGATTTCCGTTGCCAGAAGTGTTGGGCTCCATGGTTTTGGTGTTAGACTTAGTCTTGGAATCTTCGAGATCACTCAGTAGTTCAATTTCTGAGATTTTTGAGTCAGTCGTCTCTAGCAGCTGACAGTAACCTCTTAAATATGTTGGATTGAGAAATGTTTGATTGGTTCTTGCCCACTCAGAGTTTTCTACTCTCTCCTGTATGCTCACTCCCTATAAATTTTTCTTCGAGTGACTTTGTATGTTTAGGAGACGCTCTTCAAGCATGAAAGAAAATCATTAGGCAAACGCTCCCCGTCAAGACCTTGAATTTCTCGCTTAGCTTTTCAACGTGATGTGAGTGCTGAATCCTGTTAGGGCTTTTTTCGATAGTTGCGCTTACCTCCCACCTAACTCTAATAATGGTGATCCCGACAAATCTTTTACATCTTTTAATTGATAAGCCGGAAATCGCGGACCGAGACGAATCCAATGGTTTACGTGAGGGGACCTCCTGCTTTACCCCCTAACTGGGCTCTACCAGCATTATTACTGAGACCCTTCATCATCCTCGAGTTGCTATAAAATGAGGAATTAATGTATGGAAGGTTAACGTTCTCGCATAATCAGCTTCTTCCTTCTAAACTCTCTGTTAGCCTCGTCTTATTCTCAAGCCAACCCAACGCAAATGGCCTCCTCCCCTGTACGCACTTTTTCAACTGATGTCTTGGCCCAGTGGGAAAAGCTTTATAACCTACTGGGTCGCGGTTACGCACACATAACCGATCATTCTGCGACCGAGGATGAAATCCGTGTCCTGCTCGAGGACCTTGATACCACTTCTCTCGAAGGTACTACACTGGGGAGGGAATATAGAATTTTCCCGACTCTCTTTGCACACTCCTTAGAGGCCTACCGTGCTGCTAATCGGGAGGTTCTCGTGGCTCGCGTCTTGCGAGCTCGTTATGAGGATCGATCTGATCATTTGGTGCTGACCAACTATCTGGCCGATAGTTACAAAAAGGCCGTCGAGTTTGCTAATGAGCGGGTCGCGATGTTGCTTCGCGAGAGGAGAAATCTGGTGGAGCAATTGGCCCTATCCCTGACTACCGGCGAGCATGACCGCCGCAATGTCCTGTTGAGGCTTCAGAGCGACTGGCAGGAAGAACGGCTCGACAAAATAACCGCGGACATAGCTCGCGGGAATGGACTGGTTCGAGACCTGGAAACAATCGCCGAAGAACATGAGGCCAAGGTCGCCGAAGTTAAGGGAGAATGCAAAAGTCTTCTCCTCAGGCTTGCCGACCACGACATGCGGAGTTGGGAGTATGAGCAGAGCATTAATAACATGGAGGGTCAGTTGGGCTCCTTCGTGTCGTTAATTAGGGCTCACTTCTGCTTTACTTTTCTACCCCGAATTGTATGACCTGCTTTTGAAAACCCTCCACTGAGCAAAATAAATGAGAACTCTTGTGTGTGTGTTTTAACTTCTGTATGGTTCATTTCTTCGAGCATCCGAACATCTTCGACTTGGGTGAGCCGAACCATAATATCAATAAGCCAAGCAAATATGTCCTGATTTTATAACTCGCTCATGATCAGATGAGATAATAGCCTTAGACTTGTCCAGGAAAAGATTTCTCTCTATTACCTATTTTTTTTACCTGCAAATAAAAAGACAGAATCAGAAGGAATAATTTGAAAAAGAAATCAAAAACCCCTTTCAATCCTATGCTTGCCCATGATTAATAAGGACAAGAACTTTTACAAGGGTTTTAATCTTGCGCGAAAAGTTTTTATCAATATTCCTCGAAAGAAAGCATACTATTGAAAGGAATGTAATTCACAATAATCGCTTTTGATCAATTTCGAGAGGAACAAATTACTCAAAAGTGCGAGACATAATAACGTGTTTTAAATTTAATTGAAGATACGGCATCCAAATCAAGGCCGTTTTGTTAAGAACGAGAGTAATTTGGACATCTATCTCGTCATTAAATTCAAAACAACGCCGATGTTCTCGATCAATTATCGTGGATTACCAGCGACGTAAAACATGCATGGACCAATTCAAGTGTATAATTCCTTCTAGCGAAATTGGGGTTGGATTACCCTATACGACCAAAAAGGTCGCGCAAGATTTCCAATTTTAATTTCCTCTAAAGGAATTATAAACTTGACTTGGGAGTATTCAGATGATTAGAGAAAATGCCACTATCACATTCCCATGACCTGTCAAAAGAAATGCAACCAAGTTCCATCTAAATGTATACACCAATAGATCCCTAATACAATCACTCTAAGGGGTGAGATAGAGAAAGTCTCGATAAAAATAAACCCTATACAAGAGGACTAGTAATGGAAAATTAAACAAAGGATTGTGATCCTAACGTTTAAGGATGCCCCAAGTTCGATCTGTGACTTCCGAATCACTTGCCCCAACTCGTCATCTTCATTGGACGATATCTCAATAATGTCCATAGTAGGCTCCTTTGTTGCTCACTCGGTGCTTGTCATGGGATATCATCCTCTTCGTCTTCTATCAAGGATGTTTGGGAAAAACACACACGTCTATCCTTGAAATGGCATTTAATCTAATCACCAGAATGCAATGAATGAAATGCATATATTTATATGAACTGTAATAGATTCGAGGTATAGAGAGTCTTACCAACCAAACTCGTCGACTTATGTGCAGTTTTAGGTGTACCAACCGCCCAAAGACATGCGCATGAGACAAGTTATGGTGAACTTCTAAAAATCAGAGGGTTTGGCACCTAAGGTTAAGGTTCCCACTTCGAGTTCTAGAAAGAGCCGATTCCATTGCACAGCTATCGTTGCATTGGGACTCGATCCATAGTTCGAAGCGAGCGGAATTGAAAAGTGGATTACCCCGCGTTTTTCCTCACGGAGATTCCATTTTCAATTCCTTCTATTGTGTTCCTATAGGCGACGCCCGGGGTTTTAGGCGCGGTTGTGTGTGTCCACGTGTTGTGATCATCACAATGCAATTCATGCATAGCAGTTTATCAATCAGCACTTCAAATCATCCACACAACATACATTCCTACGCCCAACCTGCATAAGACAATGTTAATCACGGACTACACCCCTTATTTCTCCAATCTGCAAAAACATATAACCCCTATCATGAGCGGACTTACCTCACCTTCAAGAGCGCCTGCAAGGTTAGAAAAATCACTCAACGTTTTAATTACGGCCTAAGTCCACTTGAGGTCTAGAACCATAGGTTCTAGAACAAAGGTCTCCAGCGGAGTCGCCAGCTGTCGCGACCCGTCCGAAAGCGGACGCGGCTAATGGATTACCGATCGCGGGCCTTCCCCCGCACAAGGGTGCGGATCGCGGGCTTTGGATCGGCGCGTGCCCTCCCAGGCCCATACCAAATCGCGGCGGGAGTATTCTTCGACAATAAGAGTCGATCGCTTTCGACCTTCAGTGTGGTCGTGGTGGCATGTGCAAATTGTGCATGCATTTGGAGTCGCCACCGGTCTTTCTTGGAGGGTAGACCGGAAACCTTACTGACCGATTGGGAGAGATCGATCAGTTCTGCGGAACCAGAGATTTTGGGTTCGGGGACTTGGTTACGCTGGTGTCATTACCAACGCCCTTTCGGTACCTAACGCGAGTGATGTTCCTAGCTAAGAGTTCATGCAGATTGGAAGACTATTCCTATCAATCACAACCAATTTAAATGAAAGCGCAATCAAATGCATAAATAAATCACATCCATGCACATCGACTCAGATCAATGGCTTCCTAGTATAACCATAAAGGTTTAAGGAAGGCGTGATTTAGGACCAGGGGCAAAATGAGAACGATTAACCCGAAGGGCAAAATCGTCAATTTTTGGAAGATTTGGATACCGAATTACTCAAAATATTCCATGGCCAGTTGATTGTGGCCATTTCCCATTTTTGAGAATTTTTTGGAATTTCTTGATTTTTCTTCAATTTTTTGGAAAAAACGATTCGCCCAAAGGGCGAAATCGTCATTTTAAGAAGGGTCGGGGTTCAAAACACCCGGAATGAGTCTCGGCCAGTTGTTCGTGGCCATCTCCTATTTTTTGGATTTTCCTGAATTTTTTAGAATTTTTTTGGAAAACGATTCGCCGAAAGGGCAAAACCGTCATTTCTGGAAAGACCGGGGGTCGAAAGACCCGGAACAGGTCATGGACAGTTGAATGTGGTCATTTCCTTTTTTCTGGAATTTTTTAGAATTTTTCTGATTTTTTTTTGAATTTTTTATGATTTTCTATTTTTTTTTATTGATTTTTGAATTTTTTTTTATTATTATTATTATTAAAAATAATATATATAAAAAAGTTATCCGGACCGGGTCGGACCACCCGGCCCACGACCCAGACCCGTGACTCAGGCCCGGTCCACCTCCTCCACGGCCAAAACGGCGCCGTTTCACGGACTGAGAACGGACGCCCCAGATCGAGCCACGTGGCACCTTTTGGACCGTCGGATTATTTTGACCGTTGACCGTTGACCGTTGACTGTTGACCGTTGACCGTTGACCGTTGACCGCCGCGACTTCGCCGGAGAAGACGATGAATAGTACTTTTCCGGCGAAGTCGCCGGAAAACTCGCCGGAGGACCCCAAAACCGAACCTAGTCTTGATATTTTTCAATGATTCTTGTGCCGTTCGACCCCCCTCATCTCCCACATTAACATACGATTAAAACATGGCACGAAACAACGTCGGAAGACACCCCAATAGCGCGGCGGCCGAGCCGGCTCCGGCGAAGCATGCAGAAAAATATTTTCTAACGGTAACCTCGATTCTGATCCATCAAAGAGCACCCATGAAGGGCAGGGAGACTCACCTAAAGTCCTTCGATGGTCGGAGATTGTCGGAACTCCTCCGACGAGCTTTCGGCTCCAATGGTAGTCGGCGAAGCCCGGATCCTCACTTTCGGCGGTCCTCGATGCAGAATAAGAGGTCGGGCGAGCGATGGAAAGCGGCGAAACGGCGGCGACCAGTTCTGAGGTCGTGAACAGGGCAAGGGATCGAAAACAGAGCTCGCCGGCTCTGTTGGGCTGTCTCGCGGCTCTCTGGTGGCCGACGGCGGTTAGAGCGGGGGCTGAGCAACGGATGGAGGATGATGAGGTGGCCCGTGGAAGTTGGGCGCGGTCGGAGGCAAACGTTACAACCTAAACAGCTCCGGACGGCAAAACAGGGCAGGCTGGCGACGGGGCTTCCGGGGGCTGTTCCAGTGGTTTCGGACGGCGAGCGGCGGTCGCGATGAGGTGGCGAGGTGGCGGAGGACTGGAGGAGATGTTTGGAGGTGGTGCCTGGTGGTGATCGGGAGCGGTCGTGGACGGCCGTTGAGGCTCAAACAGCCCCCGGCGCTAAAACAGGGCAGTGAAGGCGATGAGCTTTTTCGAGACTCTCCTGCGGCGAGCGGCGGACAGAAGGCCGGCGAGGGTGGCAAGTGGAGGCGGACGAAGATGATGGTGGTCGGAGGAGTGATGGTGGCCGCGCAAAAACAGCGAGCGGAGGAGGAGGAGTCGGGTGGGAGCTGTCCACGAAGAAGGAGGGGGGGTGAGCAAAGAGGGAGAATCATCATAATAGTAATCATAATAATAAAATAAGACACAAATAACAAAGTAGAATAAATTAATAAAAGTAAAGGTAAAGTAACAAATAAAGTAGAAATAAAATAACAAATAAAATAAAATAAGCAAAGATAAAATGATGATGTCTTTACTCCTTTTTCTTTTAATTATTGCTAATATTTTTGACAAGTTCCATTTTATGGTGATCAAAGAACACCAAAAATCAAACCTGAATTTTATTATTTATGAGGTTAGAAAATAGATAAAATAAAAATAAAAATACCGACTATTTTTATATATCTTTGTGACCTCAAATATTATTTTTCTTGATTTTCTTGATTTTCTTTTTCTTTTTTCTTTTTCTTTTTTTTGTATTTTTCGAAAATATATATAAAAAAATGAAAATTATGAAAATTATTTTTTTTGTCAAAATGGTTCATTTAGCTTGGCTAAGGTCACCAAAATTGATTTTTCAATTTTTTCAACTTTTTATGGATTTTCTATGAATTTTCAAAATAAAAATAAAAATAAATAAATAAATAAAAAAGTTGATCAAAATTTAGGTGTCAACACCACCCTCTTCAGCCGTGCACCTTCTCCCCCTCGCTTTTCCTGTTCATTTTTCTTCTTCCTCTCCCTTTGGTGTCTCGACCGAGCAGTTTTCTCACGGACAGAGAAAAACTGCTTCACTGTTCTAGTCATAACTTTGTCGTTCGACATTGGATTGAAGTAAAATCACCGCCATTTGAAGCTTATCGTCTTGCCATTCCAAAAAGATATTATAATCTCAAATTTTCCTAGTATTTCTTCCTGTAGATCTGTTTGAATGGACAAAGGTCAGAATCTAATCCGATTTTGGAGAGAATACGTTTTTGGGGGCTTCTAGACTTCAAATGGCTCCAAATTTTCGGTGAGTTACTCTAAACTCATAGCATAAGAGTTTAGCAAGCTGAGATTAAGGTTTTGTTGGAGTTAAAGTAGATTTTGATGGAGTAAATGGTTTGGTTTTGTTAGGGCAGAAACTGCCCACTTATTGTCCTCCCTAAATCGAGTAAATTGATTGGGAGGCTCTTGGAAGTGTCGTCTTGCTGTGAAATACTCGGTAAGACCCCTAGAAACATTATTTGGTGTGTTGGCAAGGAGATTGTGTGAGGAATTGGGGTTTAAGAGTGAATTAAGGGCTGTTTTGTATGTTTTGCCTAGGACCGATTCTGTCATGCCCTAAATCGAGTAAACCGAACCATTTGGGGACTTGTCAGAGTGTTGTTGTGTTTCAAAATCCTCGGTAAGACGTTCTAAAGCGATGGTTGATGTGTTAACTTGGTGGTTGTTTGATGGAATTGAAGTTGGAAGAGTTTTAACGGTAAAATTACGAATTATTCTTAGGGCCGTGTACTTGTTCTACCCGGCCGATTGAGGACTGAATGTGGTGGCTCATTTTGAGTGAAGATTCTAACTCAATTGATAAGGTAAGTGTTTCCTAAACCCTTACTTGAACATTAGGACACTGCTGGATAGATTGGTTGGATGAATAGACTGATTGGTGAAGCCTATGGCATAGATTGCTTGATACAATCGTGTGGTGATTATATTATGATTGGTAATTGAGATTTAGAATGGCTAGAGAGCCCTATGTGAAATGAGATGGCTATAGAGCCCTGTGTCAAGAAAAGGCTATTGAGTCCTTGAGGTATACATTGCGGCCAGAGTGCCTTGTGATGTAAGTGACTGTTGGGCTTGGTAATATAGTTTGGCTATTGAGCCCTATATTCAGGAATTGGCAATGATGCTCTGTTATTGAATTGGTTTAGTGCTTATATTATTGAATTGGCTTTAATGCTTATGCTTTATGAACGGGCTATAGTGCCCAGCGATCGTTGGCTTGTGGCCCCGGAGATCGCAGTGGCTTGGAGCCCTGATATATCGATTGGCCTGTGGCTCCAGTGATATCAATTGATTATGAGTTCCAGTGATATCGATTGGCCTGTGGCCCTGTCGCGACCCTCTCGAGGTTCGCCGTGGGCTCTCGAAGGCTAATGGGCCGTCCAGTCCGGTCAGACGCGGGCCTCTCCCAAGGCCCGTTACCCAAATCGCAACGGAGGTATACGTAGTCGACCTTCAGTGTGGTCTAGTGACATGTGTTAAGTGTGCATGCCATGGAGTCGCCACCAATCATTTTTTGGAGGGTATGATTGGACCACCCTATTGAATAGTCGGGAGTTTCTATTCAATTCTGCGATAACCAGAGAAATGGGTTCGGGGACTTAGTTACGCCAACTGTCAGAGTTGACGCCCTTTCGGTACCTAAATTGACTGAATTTTCTGACCTAAGATTTCATGCAGATGAGTGGAATATGAATCCTAAATCTAGGAATTCATGCAAATAGGAATGACTATCCTTGCAATCACAATCAATAATAAAAGGCGCAAATCAATGAATCCAAGTATGCAAAGTAAACACATCAAATCAACATGACACTCATAAGAAGGCTCTATTAACCTAAATAAGTATCAATCAAGCTTAGGAATGATTTAGACATGATTTTACCCATAAGGGGTAAAGTCGTAATTTTGAGACAAAAGGGACGATTTGCCCAAAAAAGGCAAAATCATCATTTCGGAATGAATTCGGAGTAAAACGATGTCAAAAATAGGTTTGGTCACTCAATTGACCCATTTCCTATTTTGTTTTTTGCAATTTTCATGATTTTTTGGAATTTTAGAAACCGATTTACCATTCGAAGGGTAAAATCGTCATTTTCTAAAAATGAGAATGAAATGTGGAAATCCTAGACATAAGGTTTAGCCACCTATCTGGCTCATCGCCAAATTCTAAGCAATTTCCACAATTCATCGGAATATCAAAGACGATTTACCCTTTGAGGGGTAAAATCGTCGTTTTGGATTAAATGGGAGAAAATCCTAAACAAAAGACAACCAATCAATTTTTTTTGATCATTTTCAGCCTTGGGAATTTTCTAGAATTTTTTTAGTAATTTTCTGCAATTCTTCTCAATTTTTTTGTTTTTCTTTAATTTTTCCATTTTTTTGGCATTTTCTGATTTATTAATATTTTTTTTATATTTTCAGAAAATATTTTAACAAAAAGCATATCATTGGCAATAGACAACACTCAACCAGATAAATAAGCTAACTACTGAACTGAGATAAATACATGCAAACCAAATCTATAATGGCGACATTTTAGAAAAATAACCCTAATACACGGATCGGGTATGTAAAACATACCGGATTGGACACCGGCCTTCAATCGCCCAGCCCCAGCCTGCGACCATCTCCATGCACATCACCTGTCGATCACCACATCAAAATGTCAACAATCAATTTTACAAGTTTTAAGACCGGTAATAAATAATAATAATTTAAAAAATAAATAAATCCAGGCTCGGAAACGGGCCAATTCACTCAGCCATGGACCGGCTATGGGCTCACGGCCTCGGCCCAAGATCACGGCCTCGGCCCACGGCTTTGGCCCACGGCCTCGGCCATGGGCTCGGCCCACGGCTTTGGCCCACGGGTTCGGCCACGGGCTCGGCCATGGGCTCGGCCTTGGCCCACGGCCTCGGCCATGGGCTCGGCCATGGCCTTGGCCTACGGCCTCGGCCCACGGGCTCGGCCATGGCCGAGACGCACGGCCACTCGGCCGACGTCCTCGGCCCACGGCCTCGGCCATGGGCTCGGCCATGGCCGAGGCGCACGGCCACAGGCCCCAGGCCACCGGCCCACGGCCTCGGCCATGGCCGAGGCGCACGGCCATCGGCCCACGGCCATGGCCGAGGCGCTCGGCCATGGCCCAGGATCACGGTGGTAGCTGGCTCGACGAAGGTGGCCAGACGTGTGGTGGCGGGGAGTGATGTACGACGAGATGGGGAGATTCACCAAGAAAAAGAAGAAGAAGAAGAAGCTGCCCCAGAAGAAGAAGGAGAAGGGGAAGAAGAAAAAGGAGGAGAAGAGCTGCGGATGATGAAGGAGAGGGGAGGAGAGTAAAGTAATAAAAAAATATAATAATATAATAATATAATAATAATATAATAAAATACTAAAAAGTAAAAAAAATAATAAAATAATCAAAAGCGAAGACAAAATGATTAGTTCCCTTTTCCTTTTAAATGATGATGTTTTCACTCTTTTTCCTTTTAATCATTACTAATATTTTTGTCAAATTCAATTTTACGGTGATCAGTGAACACCTAAAATGGAACCTGAATTTTACTATTTTATGAGGTCCTAAAGTAAAGAAAATTAAAAATAAAAATACCTACTATTTGTATATATTTTTGTGACCTCGAATACTACTTTTTTTATTTTATTTTTATTTTTATATTTTTCGAAAATAATAATAATAATAAAATAGGAAAAATATGAAAAAAATATTTTTATCCAAAATGGTCCCTTTAGCTTGGCCAAGGCTACCAAAGTTGGTTTTTGTAATTTTTTAGCTTTTGATGAATTTTCTATGAATTTTTGAAAAATAAAGGAAGAAAAAGGTTGATCAAAATTTAGGTGTCAACAGCTGCCCCTCTTTGAGAGGAATCTCATCAGAGGAATCCCCTTAGAGGTTTCTCTCAAAGACAAGGTGACACCTGAGTCCTGATCGACTC
Source organism: Rhodomyrtus psidioides (assembly GCA_021437785.1). Taxonomy (NCBI): domain Eukaryota; kingdom Viridiplantae; phylum Streptophyta; class Magnoliopsida; order Myrtales; family Myrtaceae; genus Rhodomyrtus; species Rhodomyrtus psidioides. Next base: position 16,260,568 of record JAILYB010000002.1, read on the forward strand.
GACTCGTGAAGCTAAAGGAAAAGGAGTCATGACATCCGTTTTTTTATGCTTGTCGATGTATGCTCTTTCTTGAAAGGGGAAACATTTATTTGACATGAGAGAGTGAGATAGTAGAGAGATATACCTGCCACTTACCTATTCGATGTTTGTGCGATTTTCACAGTGTCTGATGGATTCCAGAGAATTTCTAGGGACTCGTTTCTAGAGTGTCCTAGAGAGGTTAAGCTCTGACCCGTATGGTAGGTCAAACCATAATGAGATTCCTAACTGATAGGAATCTAAGGAAGACGCGCCCCATTTGGGATTTGCCAAGGATTTTGATCCGTATGGTGGATCGGACCATTGAGTTGACCATTTAAGTGATTTTCGCTATTGGATTGACCCTTCAGGCGGTTTCTACCTTTGATTGACCCTTCAGGCGGTTTCTACCATGGTTTGACCCTTCAGGCGGTTTCTACCTTGAGTTGACCCTTCAGGCGGTTTCTACCTTGGTTTGACCCTTCAGGCGGTTTCTACCTTTGTTTTGACCCTTCGGGCGGTTTCTACCTTAAGATGACCCTTCAGGCGGTATCTACCTTGGTTTGACCCTTCAGGCGGTTTCTACCTTGAGTTGACCCTTCAGGCGGTTTCTACCTTGGTTTGACCCTTTAGGCGGTTTCTACCTTTGTTTTGACCCTTCGGGCGGTTTCTACCTTAAGATGACCCTTCAGGCGGTATCTACCTTGGTTTGACCCTTCAGGCGGTATCTACCTTGGTTTGACCCTTCAGGCGGTTTCTACCTTGGTTTGACCCTTCAGGCGGTTTCTACCTTTGTTTTGACCCTTCGAGCGGTTTCTACCTTAAGATGACCCTTCAGGCGGTATCTACCTTGGTTTGACCCTTCAGGCGGTTTCTACCTTTGTTTTGACCCTTCGGGCGGTTTCTACCTTAAGATGACCCTTCAGGCGGTATCTACCTTCAATTTGCTTTGAAAAGGGGTCTCATGACGAGGGTTCTCCACGTCCAATGAGACTGCTTGATTTTTGAAAATGGGTCTCATGACGAGGGTTCTCCACGTCTGCTGGGACTGTTCGATATTTTGAAAATGGGTCCTGGGACGAGGGTTCTCCACGTCTGCGGTATCTACCTTAAGATGACCCTTCAGACTGCTTGATTTTTGAAAACAAAGGTAGAAACCGCCTGAAGGGTCAATTCAAGGTAGATACCGCCTGAAGGGTCAACCCAAGGTAGAAACCGCCTGAAGGGTCAAACAACGGTAGAAACCGCCTGAAGGGTCAAACAACGGTAGAAACCGCCTGAAGGGTCAACATGATGGTAGATACCGCCATAAGGATCAACACATTAGTAAATACCACCATAAGGATCAACACAAAGGTCTGATCCACCATACGGATTAAAATCTCTGGCGAATCCTCAAGCGTGGGATGTGCCTTCCTTAGGTTCCTACCAATTAGGAATCCCATAATGGTATGACCTACCATACAGGTCAGAGCTTAACCTCCCTAGGACACTCTAGACGAGTCCCTAGAAATTCTCTTGAATCCATCAAACACTGCGAAAATCGCACAAACATCGAACAGGTAAGTGGTAGGTATGTCTCTCTATTATCTCACTCTCTCATGTCAAATGAATGTTTCCCCCTTCAAGAAAGAGCATACATCGACAAGCATGAAAAACTGGATGTCATGACTCCTTTTCCTTTAGTTTCACGAGTCGAGTCGATCTGGACTCAGGTGTCACCTTGTCTTTGAGAGAAACCTCTGAGGGGATTCCTCCAACGAGATTCCTTTCAAAGAGGGGCAGCTGTTGACACCTAAATTTTGATCAACTTTTTTTCTCCTTTTTCCTTTATTTTTTTTGAAAATTCATAGAAAATCCATAAAAAGTTGAAAAATTGAAAAATCAATTTTGGTGACCTTATCCAAGCTAAATGAACCATTTTGACCAAAAAAATAATTTTCATAATTTTCATAATTTTCAATATATTTTCGAAAAATACAAAAAAAAAGAAAAAAATAAAAAGAAAATCAAGAAAATCAAGAAAAATAATATTGGAGGTCAAAAAAATATATAAAAAAATAGTCAGTATTTTGACTTTTAATTTTCTTTACTTTTGGACCTCATAAAACAATAAAATTCAGGTTCGATTTTAGGTGTTTTCTGATCACCATAAAATTGAATTTGGCAAAAATATTAGTAATGATTAAAAGGAAAAGGAGTGAAAACATCATCATTTAAAAGAAAAAGGGGACTAATCATTTTGTCTTCGCTTTTGATTATTTTATTATTATTTTTACTTTTTAATATTTTATTATATTATTATTATATTACTATTTCATTATTTTATTTTATTTTCATTACTATTTATTCCCCCCTCATCATCCGTGTGCGCCTCTCCTCCTCCTCCTTCTTCTTCTTCTTCTTCTTCTTCCTCTCCCATGCTCATTTTTTTCCCCATATTCTCTCTTCCATTTTTTTTTTTGTCATCACACTACCACCCTCCACATTTCTTGCGTTTCCGGCCGATTGGACCGTTGGATCGAGTTGATTTTTTGTGTACAAGGTCTTCTTGATCCCTTCTTCATATCCACCGTTCGGATCTTTAAACAAATCTCTCAAAGTGGTCGTACAGCAACCAAATCAGAAGCTGTTCCAGGCGTGGGAACTGTATATCCGCCGACATTTCTTGAGTTTCCGGCCGATTGAACCGTTGGATCGAGCTGATTTTTTGTGTATAGGGTCTTCTTAATCCCTTCTTCATATCCACCGTTCGGATCTTTAAAAAGATCTCTCCAAGTGGTCGTACAGCAACCAAATCAGAAGTTGTTCCTAGCGCGGGAACTGTTCATCCGCCGGTATTTCTTCAGTTTTCGATCAATTCGACCATCGGATCGAGGTAAAATTTTGTGTATAATCTCATCTCAATTCTTTCTTCATCTTCACCGTTCGGATTTATGAAAATAGTTCAACGTCCTCCTCATCCGAGTTCGGATTATTGTTTATTTTGTATTTTGTCGTGTTTACTATGTATTTATCTTATATCATAGCATTTCATGCATCATATAATTAATTTTCATTGTATTGCATCTAATAAAAGTGTGCATTTTCTACATTTTACTTATTAGACCCAGAATCGGAAGGCCGAGCCTCCTGTTGGTGTCTAAATATTTGCTGTATATTTACTTTATGTTATTTCGCCTATCAGACCCAGAATCAGAAGGCCAAGCCTCCTATTGGTGTCCAAGGTATTTTATTCATTTATTTTCTGCAAATTATATTGTGCTACCCCAGAATCGGAAGGCCGAGCCTCCTGCTGGTGGTTTATACCCCCACACATTGTTGCACGAGCACCGACGGACTCCGACGTCGTAAAATTCACCGAATCACATTTCCTTTGCTTATGTTTATGTTGTATAATGACTTAATATCTTCTTTATTTTTTTACATTGTGTTGCGTCCTATAAAAACAAAAACAAAAAAAAAATGCTAGATTGGATGGCTGCAGATGAGCCACGTGTCATGATTCGGTGATTTTCAGAATAAAAAATATTTTTAACATTAAAAGAAATGAATTTCGAATTTTACAAAAATTAAAATGATTCGATTGTCATCGAGACGCCACGTGGCGCATTCTAGACCGTCCGATTGGGGTTTTTCATAATAAAAAAATCCAAAAAATGAATTATTAAGGAAAAATTCAAAAAAAAATTGAGAAAAATTACAGAAAATTCCTAAAAAAATTCTAAAACTTTTCCAAGGCTGAAAATGACAAAAATTGATTTGTTTTCATTTTTGGGATTTTCTCCCCTTTAATCCAAAATGACGATTTCACCCCTCAAAGGGTAAATCGTCTTTGATATTTCGATGAATTGTGGAAATTGCTTAGAATTTGGCGATGGGTCAGATAGGTGACTAAACCTTATGTCTAAGATTTCCACATTTCATTCCCATTTTTAGAAAATGACGATTTTACCCTTCGAATGGTAAATCGGTTTCTAAAATTCCAAAAAATCATGAAAATTGCAAAACAAATAGGAAATGGGTCAATTGAGTGACCAAACCTATTTTTGACATTGTTTTACTCCGAATTCATTCCTAAATGATGATTTTGCCCTTTTTGGGCAAATCGTCCATTTTGTCTCAAAATTACGACTTTACCCCTTATGGGTAAAATCATGTCTAAATCATTCTTAAGCTTGATTAATACTTATTTAGGCTAATAGAGCCTTATTAGAAGTGTCATGTTGATTTGATGTGTTTATTTTGCATATTTGGATTCATTGATTTGCGCATTTTATTATTGATTGTGATTGCTAGGATAGTCATTCCTATTTGCATGAATTCCTAGATTTAGGATTCGTACTCCACTCACCACTCATCTGCATGAAATCTTAGGTCAGAAAATTCAGTCAACTTAGGTACCGAAAGGGCGTCAACTCTGACAGTTGACGTAACTAAGTCCCCGAACCCATTTCTCTGGTTATCGCAGAATTGAATAGAAACTCCCGACTATTCAATAGGGTGGTCCAATCATACCCTCCAAAAAATGATTGGTGGCGACTCCATGGCATGCACACTTAGCACATATCACTAGACCACACTGAAGGTCGACTACGCATACCTCCGTTGCGATTTGGGTAACGGGCCTTGGGAGAGGCCCGCGTCCGACCAGACTGGACGGCCCATTAGCCCTCGAGAGCCCACGGCGAACCTCGAGAGGGTCGCGACAGACTGGCGACTCCGCTGGGGACTTTAGAGAACTTGAGCCGATTAAAAAGTTGATTGATTTTTCTAACATGTTTTATGCAGATGCTCTTCAAGGTGAGGTACGTACTTGAACCCTTGGGGGGTTAAATATTTTTGCAGATTGGAGAAATAAAGGGTGCAGTACTTGTTAACTCTGTTTTATGCAGGTTGGGCGTAGGAATGAATGATTGTGTGTATGTTTTATATTGAAGCGGTGATTGTTAAATAAGATGCATGTTTATCACTTTAGCACGACACCGAAAATACACACAACCGCGCCTAAAACCCCGGGCGCCGCCTATAGGAAAACAATAGAAGGGATTGAAAATGGAATCTCCGTGAGGAAAAACACGGGGTAATCCACCTTTCAATTCCGCTCACTTCGAACTATGGATCGAGTCCCAATGCAACGATAGCTGTGCAATGGAATCGGCTCTTTCTAGAACTCGAGGTGGGAACCTTGACCTTAGGTGCCAAATCCTTTGATTTTTAGAAGTTTTATCCTCACTTGTCTCATGTGCATGTCTTTAGATGGTTGGTATATCTAAAACCACCTAAAAAAAAAAATCGGTGATCCTGGAGTCACATCTCGAAGATTGGAACTGGGGCATCTCCAAGTGTTCGGACCACATTCCTTTGATTGGTTTGGCATTTTTATTTCTCTTGTATAAGACTAATTTTGCTGAGGTCCTCTCTATCTCGTCCCTTAGATTGATTGTATTGGGGATCTATTTGTATTGTATACATCTCGATAAGGCTCAGGGGCAAATTCCCCAAACCCGTGGAGCATAGTGGAATTCGTCTCTTCAGTGCAAAATGCATTTGGCCGCAGAGCCACTCGTTTGGTGAAAGGACGTATCGTTCCTAATTGATTTTTAATTAGATCTGAGGATAAGTTTTTCTCCATTTTTTTTATTTTATTTATCTCATGTGATAAAAGAGACAATGCATCCAAAAGCTCATGCATTCAAATGACAATACAGACGTCGCCCAGCTGGGGCAAATGAACCGTAGGCATTGCAAGTACCTTCAAGCACGGATGGAGGAATTCGATAGATGTTGTTCATATCAATATGCAACATCAAAACGGAATGTAAATCAAGTGTAAAAGGACGTATCGTTCCAAAATGATTATTTTCTTGATATGGGAATAATGCTTCCTTTCTTTCTCCTCTCAGATGATGATCAAGAGCAGAGGACGCAGGATGTAATGCTTTCAAATAACAAACAGGGGACATCAAATACCTCAAACGGCGACTGTGACCGAGAGAATCACCAAACCGCCACATGACGAATCCCAAGAATATCGGGCTGTCTTGAGACAGATAAAATTGATCAAGGACTCTGACAATCGAGACGGATGATCAGAATCTGCAAAAATCAATGGGAGCAGGTTCCCCCCCATTTACTTTGAGGAGCCAAACCGGGGGCAAACTCTCATGATCCCCCATGAAGCGCATCAAACCAGGGTCATCGAATCCAGAGATGACAAACAGCAAAATCATGCCTAGCTGGGGCAAGTGAATCATTTGTACGCCAGACGTTTCTCCTCTGGCAAAGTCAATGGACGCAATAACAGAGTCGTCCGCATCAGAATCAAACCCCAAGATACGAATTTGGGTGAACGGTAACCTTGTATCGTTCCAATTTGGTCTTCAAAGACCACATGCCTAACATGAGTTTTTACTCATTTTGCAGGAAGTCGTTGGCGCTGAAAGCCCCAAATGAAAAGAGCGCGCTAACAGGGAGGCGAATTGAATCAGTGGCCTTAGAAGTCAGGATTCCAGGAGATGGTCTTTGATCATAAAACCTAGTGGATGGTAAAAAGTATCGCTTCCACACTTCATGCTTTGACATACATTCTGATAAAAATTTCATTTTTCTTGAATAAAATGAGCTATGAAGAGTGGCGCTGGAATGCGTCCAAAATCACAAATGGGTCTCCTCTATGGCAAATCCTTGAGAAGGATTTATCGCCAACCAAACGGAGGAATCATGGCCACAATATGGATGGCCAATTTCTGCAAGCCGCGCATTTGTACTCAAATGGAAACACAAAGCAAGAATAAGGCTGTATCGTTCCAATTTGCTTGGAATTTTAGAACGCAAACTGGCGCCTAATTCCCGTTTTTGACAGGGGATCGCCATCAAGGCGAAACAGGTTTTCACATCCCATGTATTACCCGTTGGAATACATGACCAAGGGTAAATTGTATCGTTCTAATTTTTTGAAAAAAATTCGTGAACGTACAATAACATGTTTCTTCCGCATTTTCAGGGATTTCCAGTCGCGGGGGACAGGTAAATATCCCTTTCCCCAATCCATTGAAGATGTTAAAAACAGAAAGAAAAGAAAAGCTTTCAGAATCTGATGTCTAGAAAAGACATAGAATTCTAACTTCATTGACATTCATGTTTTGAAACAGGAGGTTGTCTGAACATGAATAAAAACATGCATGGTGCATCATAAAATCCCCTTGACGGGTAAAATTTTTGGAAAAAATGAAAGAGATTTTTTCCAATCAAAAGTTGTTTAAAACTTTCAAAAGGACGTTTTCTCAAAAGACGAGAGGCAAAGCCTAACACAAACACGTCCTACACACACTTGAGAGGGAAGTGGAGCGGATCAGATAGTGAAATCTGGACCTACGGAAGTAGGGATTGTTCGCAACAATTACATGGATTGGGACGACGGAGGCATTCGTTTCATATCCCCCAAACACTACAGGTGACCGTTGATAACCCCTTTGAACGGCGGTTTTCATTCTTAACCCTGTCTAGAACCACCCCACATCGGGGCAAAATGGAGGTGAGTCCAGCAGCATCAGGAGAAAATGGTTAGAAATTTTCTTGCTCGGACTAACATTAATCTTTGTGTGTTGTTTATATGGTAATCCAAGTGCCATAGGATGAGGAGAAGCATTCATTTCTCTATCCCACACACTGAATCCTTTTGCATAGCCAAGTTGAGCCTGCGAAATCATTTCATAAACCCGTTGGTGATCATTGCACATTCCAAGACGGATGCAGCATCACTTCAGAAACAAAGGAGTTCAAGACTTAGGGTTTGCAAAAAAAAATTCCTAAGTTAATGCTTAACCTTGTTAGACCTTTGATCGTAGGTTTAACACGATCCCATGAAGATAAAAAAAAATGGGATTTCAAAAGTGAATGAGAAAAATCCACGGCATCGAGAAAAAGCAAAGTGCCTGGTAAAAGCAGGGCTGATGCTCGTGTAAGTTGTTTGATTGATCCGCAATGAAGCCGGATGGGAAAAGAAGAAATCCCTGAAGGAGCCAAATCCAAAAGGGTTGCTCCCCAAATGGTGTCAAGCGTAGAGCAGAGACGCAGACAGAGTCATCAGTCTCTTAATGCGACGAAACGCTCTCTGAAGAGCTGGTGCACACCTCAAAATCGGTTGCGCATCCCAAAAACTGAAGGTGCAGAGAGGAAAATGGCAGGTGGTAAATTTGCAATGATCACCAATGTCAAACCCTTCGTAATTTCTGGGCCAAAAACAAGCCTTTTTCGGTCCCCAATCCTACCAATGTTACAACCCTGAAACAGTCTTCTCTGACTAAGACACTTGGGTTAACATATTGCTTAGCTCGAAGAAGTACGAGCAAGACTATTTCTTTCTCATTTTGCAGGATTCTTGACTTGTAAACCCGGAGCAGATAGTGAAGACTTTCATACAATGGCCTCGACTCCAAAGCGGGTCCCCCTTGAAAACCAATATCCAAGCCCAACATTACGATCCCGTGGAAGACCTCCCGACCGATCAAAATATATGCACTGCGAATGAGCCTAAAACCTAGGCACAAGTTAGTAGGGAATTGAGTGCATCCCCTATAAAAAACCACTATCGTAAAACAAGTGAGAAGACAAAATGATTAGTTCCCTTTTCCTTTTAAATGATGATGTTTTCACTCTTTTTCCTTTTAATCATTACTAATATTTTTGTCAAATTCAATTTTACGGTGATCAGTGAACACCTAAAATGGAACCTGAATTTTACTGTTTTATGAGGTCCTAAAGTAAAGAAAATTAAAAATAAAAATACCTACTATTTGTATAAATTTTTGTGACCTCGAATACTACTTTTTTTATTTTATTTTTATTTTTATATTTTTCGAAAATAATAATAATAATAAAATAGGAAAAATATGAAAAAAATATTTTTATCCAAAATGGTCCCTTTAACTTGGCCAAGGCTACCAAAGTTGGTTTTTGTAATTTTTTAGCTTTTGATGAATTTTCTATGAATTTTTGAAAAATAAAGGAAGAAAAAGGTTGATCAAAATTTAGGTGTCAACAGCTGCCCCTCTTTGAGAGGAATCTCATCAGAGGAATCCCCTTAGAGGTTTCTCTCAAAGATAAGGTGACACCTGAGTCCTGATCGACTTGACTCGTGAAGCTAAAGGAAAAGGAGTCATGACATCCGTTTTTTTATGCTTGTCGATGTATGCTCTTTCTTGAAAGGGGAAACATTTATTTGACATGAGAGAGTGAGATAGTAGAGAGATATACCTGCCACTTACCTATTCGATGTTTGTGCGATTTTCAAAGTGTCTGATGGATTCCAGAGAATTTCTAGGGACTCGTTTCTAGAGTGTCCTAGAGAGGTTAAGCTCTGACCCGTATGGTAGGTCAAACCATAATGAGATTCCTAACTGATAGGAATCTAAGGAAGACGCGCCCCATTTGGGATTTGCCAAGGATTTTGATCCGTATGGTGGATCGGACCATTGAGTTGACCATTTAAGTGATTTTTGCTATTGGATTGACCCTTCAGGCGGTTTCTACCTTTGATTGACCCTTCAGGCGGTTTCTACCATGGTTTGACCCTTCAGGCGGTTTCTACCTTGAGTTGACCCTTCAGGCGGTTTCTACCTTGGTTTGACCCTTCAGGCGGTTTCTACCTTTGTTTTGACCCTTCGGGCGGTTTCTACCTTAAGATGACCCTTCATGCGGTATCTACCTTGGTTTGACCCTTCAGGCGGTTTCTACCTTGAGTTGACCCTTCAGGCGGTTTCTACCTTAGTTTGACCCTTCAGGCGGTTTCTACCTTTGTTTTGACCCTTCGGGCGGTTTCTACCTTAAGATGACCCTTCAGGCGGTATCTACCTTGGTTTGACCATTCAGGCGGTTTCTACCTTGGTTTGACCCTTCAGGCGGTTTCTACCTTTGTTTTGACCCTTCGGGCGGTTTCTACCTTAAGATGACCCTTCAGGCGGTATCTACCTTGGTTTGACCCTTCAGGCGGTTTCTACCTTTGTTTTGACCCTTCGGGCGGTTTCTACCTTAAGATGACCCTTCAGGCGGTATCTACCTTCAATTTGCTTTGAAAAGGGGTCTCATGACGAGGGTTCTCCACGTCCGATGAGACTGCTTGATTTTTGAAAATGGGTCCTGGGACGAGGGTTCTCCACGTCTGCTGGGACTGTTCGATATTTTGAAAATGGGTCCTGGGACGAGGGTTCTCCACGTCTGATAGGACTTTTTCTTTTAAAAGGGTTTTTTTTTCTTTTCTTTTTTTTAGAGATCCCGAAGTTTGTCGGGAATTCAGTTTTTGAAGCAGTGAAAGATTTTATCTTGACAAATCTTCACTTGAGTCTGTTGAGGCGACATTCTAGGAGCTAGGTTCTCCAGGTATCCTGCAGAAGTTTGAGCCTGAAAGATTCTTCTTCACCAAGAAAACGTTAGTAATCTTTGGGAAGACCACGGCTGTCCATTTGACAAAACCGTATGATTTAAGTTTTAATCATGAAATGTGCATTTTGACGCTGGAGGTTATCCAAAGCATTCTTGCAACAAGCAAATGTGATCACAAATTACTTGCATGGAAAATCTGGATCAATAGTTTGAAAATTCCAAAACGAGTCTGTTCAAAACATCAATTGGAATATTTCTCGACAAGGAGGTCTTCTCACCTGTTTTGCGATAGTGGTTTTTTATAGGGGATGCACTCAATTCCCTACTAACCTGTGCCTAGGTTTTAGGCTCATTCGCAGCGCATACATTTTGATCGGTCGGGAGGTCTTCCACAGGACCGTAATGTTGGGCTTGGATATTGGTTTTCAAAGGGGGACCCGCTTCGGAGTCGAGGCCATTGTATGAAAGTCTTCACCATCTGCTCCGGGTTTACAAGTCAAGAACCCTGCAAAATGAGAAAGAAATAGTCTTGCTCGTATTTCTTCGAGCTAAGCAATATGTTAACCCAAGTGTCTTAGTTAGAGAAGACTGTTTCAGGGTTGTAACATTGGTAGGATTGGGGACCGAAAAAGGCTTGTTTTTGGCCCAGAAATTACAAAGGGTTTGGTATTGGTGATCATTGCAAATTTACCACCTGCCCTTTTTCTCTCTGCACCTTCAGTTTTTGGGATGCGCAACCGATTTTGAGGTGTGCACCAGCTCTTCAGAAAGCGTTTCGTCGTATTAAGAGACTGATGACTCTGTCTGCGTCTCTGCTCCACGCTTGACACCATTTGGGGAGTAGTCTTTTTGATCTGATTCCTTTAGGGATTTCCTCTTTTCCCATCCGGCTTCATTGCGGATCAATCAAACAACTTACACGAGTATCGGCCTTGCTTTTACCAGGCACTTTGCTTTTTCTCGATGCCGTGGATTTTTCTCATTCATTTTTGAAATCCCACTTTTTCTCATCTTCATGGGATCGCGTTAGACCTATGATCAAAGGTCTAACAAGGTTAAACATTAACTTAGGAATTTTTTTGCAAACCCTAAGTCTTGAACTCCTTCGTTTCTGAAGTGATGCTGCATCCGTCTTGGAATGTGCAATGATCACCAACGGGTTTATGAAATGATTCTGCAGGCTCAACTTGGCTATGCAAAGGATTCGGTGTGTGGGATAGAGAAATGAATGCTTCTCATCATCCTATGGCACTTGGATTACCATATAAACAACACACAAAGATTAATGTTAGTCCGAGCAAGAAAATTTCTAACCATTTTCTCCTGATGCTGCTGGACTCACCTCCATTTTGCCCCGATGTGGGGTGGTTCTTGACAGGGTTAAGAATGAAAACCGCCGTTCAAAGGGGTTATCAACGGTCACCTGTAGTGTTTGGGGGATATGAAACGAATGCCTCCGTCGTCCCAACCCATGTAATCGCTGCGAATGGTCCCTACTTCCGTAGGTCCAGATTTTACTATCTGATCCACTCCACTTCTCTCTCAAGTGTGTATAGGACGTGTTTGGATTAGGCTTTGCCTCTCGTCTTTTGAGAAAACGTCCTTTTGAAAGTTTTGAACAATTTTTTATTGGAAAAATCTCTTTCATTTTCTCCATGAATTTTACCCGTCAAAGGGGATTTAATGATGTCCCATGCATGTTCTTATTCATGTTCAGACAACCTCCTGTTTCAAAACATGAATGCCAATGAAATTTGAATTCTATGTCTTTTCTAGACATTAGATTCTGAAAGCTTTTCTTTTCTTCTCTATTTTTTATTCAACATCTTTAAGGGATTTGGGAGAGGAATACTTACCTGTCCCTCGCGGCTGGAGATCCCTGAAAATGCGGAAGAAACATGTTATTGTACGTTCACGAATTTTTCAAAAAATTAGAGCGATACCATTTACCCTTGGTCATGTATTCTAACGGGTAATACATGGGATGTGAAAACCTGTTCGTCTGCAAGGCGATTCCCCTGTCAAGGATAAATAACGAGTATCAATTCATATTCTCAAATTCAAGACAAATTGGAACGATACAACTTTACTCTTGGTTCTCATCCCGTTCTGATATTGCGTATTGATATGAACAACATCTATCAAATCCGCCTATCCATTCTTGGAGTGTTTGCAACATCAATGGTTCATCTGCCCCCAGTTAGGCGACGTCTGTTCTGCTATTCGAACAAATGGCTCCTTGAGTGATTTATCCACGTTTATCACCTGAGAAGGGAAAGAAAGGAGACATTACTTCGGTATTCGATTGAAGATCGTTTAGGAACGATACATCATTTTACCAAATAGGTGGCTTCGCGGCCAAACGTATTTCGTATTGAAGGGGTAGATCCCATTATACTCCGCGGGTGATAGTCATTGTTCGGGGAACTTGCTCCACGGATTAAGCGATTAATCCACGGCCCTCGGCTTGAAGATGCTCAAAGGGTGATGTTGACACTCACGCGCAATTAGTTCTAGACATTAATGAAAGATGTTCCCGTGGGAACCTTACAGTGCGATCAACAACATATTCAATAGGAGTGTTCCACCTCTTTCGTCTAAGCATTTTTCATCGAGTAACCATGCCTTGCATCAGACGTTTGGTCACCTGCCTTGCGTCACCACTGCGATGGCCCTCCGGCTCCAAATTGATCGAGCCAAAGATTGAACTCATCGCCAAGGAAATTGCTCGGGTCTTCGAGCCATTGATGCTCAAGTTGGGTATCAACAATTGTTGGGGGCAGATTTCCTTCATCGCCTTCATTGTGAGGAACTGGAGTCTTTGAGCTGGAACCTTCATCATTGCCCTGTTGGGGTCGAGACATACATTCCTGAAGAGTATTGATCCAAGTGTCCAGCTCCTCCTCAAGGAAATCGCCTGTTCTTTCTAGCCCTTGGTGCCCAGATTGGCTGTCGTCGACTGCAAGCGAGGGATTCCTCTCTTTGCTCTCGCCGTGAGCAACTTGACCCCTCGAATTGGAACTTCCTCCAATGACCGGCAGGTTTATATGTGCACTCTCTACCAATGCCAGATCCGCTTCAGGGACAGCATTAATGACTGATTCGCGCTCAAACTGAGGAATCTCTATGTGCTGGAACTGTGGCATATACTCCTGAGGAGTATTGAGATAGCTCGGCGGAGCATTCTGATTTGGGTTAGAGGAGTCGCTGACACGACTGCTAGTCCCGTCATTGCTGAAACACGGTTGAGTGCTCTTGGCTCTCCAATCATCATGGTTGTAACTCTGCCCAGCACTTGAGCTCCAACTGGCTTTATGATGGTTTAACGCTATCCTTCCATCCCTTAGCAATCTCCTATAGTACTTGAGGTGAGACTCAACGTTAATTCTAGAGAGCCCCGGCACATTCATAATCTCGAGTATGCGTAGTGGGCTAGCCGAATCAACTCCCAGCTCTCGAATTGCATCAACAAATTTGGTGTGAAGTTCATAGGTCCAGTAAAACCTTGTTCTCTTATCACCCAAAATATCGTCAATACTTCGGTAGCTATTCTCTACGGGATCTAGTCGTTTCAAAAGTTGTCCAGGGAGGGACTCACCAACTTTGGATTGGCTGGCTGCGACAGCGAGTTCGTCATTAAGAGAATTCCCCCTGTGATGATTCATATCCCATTTCTCAGAGGATGTTGGTGTTGATCCTATGGTGTTGACTTGCTCATGCAGATCTCCGGCGGTATCTGGCTGTGTCGGAAAATGCTGTGGAGAATACGGTAACAGCTGAGCGTTATTCGTCAACAGGGATGGTTCATCGAGGAACACCTCGTCGAGGACAACAGGATTACCACAATTAAGGCAAGTGGCCTTGGTCAGAGCTTCCTTATATCTCGCGCTTTCAGCTTGAAGCTTCTCATTCTCCTCCTTCAGGACCAGTAACTCATGGTCTGCGTATTGCTGTTTCACCCGGGTTCGTTTGTTGGCGAACCAAAACTTGACCTTCGAAAGCTCCAATCCTATCTTTCGGCTCAACTCCATTTTCTGTTGTCTGCTTGGAGTGGGGCATTCATTGAAGAAAGCTTCGAGCTCTCGGATTTGGCCTGGAGTGTGGCGTTGTAGTTGCTTCCTTTTCCGACTCCGGTCATCATTGTATACTCCTTCTTCGTAGCTGAAACCTAGAATTTCATCGCTGGAGGAGTCAGTCTCTATGGCCTTCGGGCAGGATTCAGCTCCAGGATCTTCAAAGTCTCCCAGCAGTTCGTGCTCAGAAATGTCCAGGTCGGGCGTTTCTAGCAGATGGGAATAACTTTTAAACATGATGGATCGGGGTATCTCGGGCTGATCTAGTTCACTCAGCTTTCTCAATTCGCTCTTACGTGTTTGCTCACTCTAGAAATTTTCTCAAGTGATTGTGCGTGTCCTGGAACCATCCTTCAGGCTGCATATGAAGACCAGCAAGCAAGCGCTCCTCCCGAGATCCTGCAATTACTCATCGTCTGTATTCCCCTTTCTTTTTCCTCGTGATAGGATCACAAACTCTCTTGCATTGATTCGGTTTCATCGAGTAATGCGCTCGTCCCCTAGTTCAGTCTTCAAAGTGGTGGGTCTACAATCTTTCGGCGCCTTTTATGATTTGCTAGGCCCGAGAACGTGGGGAGTGTCGCGACCCATCCGGAAGCGGACGCGGCTAATGGATTACCGATCACGGGTCTTGGATCGGTGCGAGCCCTCCCAGGCCCATACCAAATCGCGGCGGGAGTATTTTTCAGGAGGATTCAACGATAAGAGTCGATCGCTTTCGACCTTAGTGTGGTCGTGGTGGCATGTGCAACTTGTGCATGCATTTGGAGTCGCCACCGGTCTTTCTTGGAGGGTAGACCGGAAACCTTACCGATCGATTGGGAGAGATCGATCAGTTCTACGGAACCAGAGATTTTGGGTTCGGGGACTTGGTTACGCTGGTGTCGTTACCAACGCCCTTTCGGTACCTAATGCGAGTGATTTTCCTAACTAGGATTTCATGCAGGCACAATTTTGGGTGAGGTAAGTCTGACTTTGCACATTAACCAGTTTAACATGCTCACGTAATCATAATAAATAAATAGATGTCAATCACATAAATATCTATCCTACGTGGTGATCATGGAATTATGATTTAATGGGTCTCGAGCCAATGAGACCACATATAATCATTTTAATATTTTAATAACGGAGAGCCGCTCTTCGCTTCTTCTTGGTTTCTTGAACTCTTCAAGAATTGGGCCCCAAAGAGCTCGCCGACTTAAAAGGCTCCTCCACGTAATCCTCGTAGCATTTACATCAACAATTGACTATGCTAAAAATAAAGATTACATGAAAAATAAAAGGAGTACGCAGCCTCCATTTAATAATTACAACCCCAAATATATAAATAATCATCATACATTCATATATACATCAATCACATTGATTAGGGATTTTTCCATGATCACCACCCTTTCACGTAAGTAATAAATTCACAATTTAAAACTTAGGAAGGCACAATAAAAATTCTACGTTGAATCATATTCAGAATTTTTACGTAAAATAAGATAGCCATAAATTTTCTATTCAAAATTGATTTAGTCTCAATTTTTGCTACGTTGATTAATTTATCATATAAAATAATCAATCTCCATTAGTCATGTAAGACGAACAATTCGTTAATACATATTGGCCATAGTATTGCAAAAATTGCAAAAAATCAATTAAATGCACGAAAACACCTAAGGATTGGCTCTGATACCACTGTTGGGATCCACGTAACACGTAGCGGAAATAAATAACAACCCACACATGTATCTCCAGAGGCGTACTTCGTGCATTTCAATCGAAAAAAATCACAAAGTCTCAAAGGGAGTAATTAGATTACCTCTCGTAGCGTGCTTGAACGGAGGTGTCAGTTCGATGTTCTTCGATCTCAGCCTCCACAAGTGTTAGGCATCTAGTTCGGACGCACCACCAATTGACGAACGGGGAGACGACTAATAACTCCACAACAATTGTGCTAGCAATATGCGGAATCAATATTCCGAACTTAGTATATTTTGCTCGCTCAAGATTATGAGAATATAGAGAGTGTTTGTGTTCTTCTCTCTAAGCTCTCAAAAATTTGCACACTCTACAAAATGTCTCTCCCCTTCAACCTCAAAACTCTTGCCATCCTTTTATAGCCAAAAATACCTTCCAATAAATTGTATTTAAAAATAGCACTAACAATTATAAATTCTATCTAAAAATAGCACTCACAAATAAATGACATTTAAAAATAGCACTAACAATAGCACTCACAATTTATAATACAAAAATGCTATTTAAAAATAGCACTAACAATAGCACTCACAATTTATAATACAAAAATTCTATTTAAAAATAGCACTAACAATTATAAATTCTATCTAATAATAGCACTCACAAATAAATGACATTTAAAAATAGCACTAACAATAGCACTCACAATTTATAATACAAAAATGCTATTTAAAAATAGCACTAACAATAGCACTCACAATTTATAATACAAAAATTCTATTTAAAAATAGCACTAACAATTATAAATTCTATCTAATAATAGCACTCACAATTTATGATAAATAAATGCCATTTAAAAATAGCACTAACAATAGCACTCACAATTTATGATAAATAAATGTCATTTAAAAATAGCACTAACAATAGCACTCACAATTTATAATACAAAAAATGCTATTTAAAAATAGCACTCACAATACAAAAATGCTAAAAAAGGCACTAACAAAGGTGTTAAAAATAATAACCATTATTATTATTACAAGAGTTAAATAGGTTACCAAACAATACAAATATGCATAACGTATAAATACGTATGATGTATAAATACGTAGAGCATACATATACATCCGTGAAACCGGGGACTAATTGAAAGAAAAATGTGCAATTAAGCCATTTTGGTAAAAATTGATTAAATTGGAGGGCAAATTGACCTAATTGCACTTTAAGACTTTAGAATCCAATGTCATAGCTTATAAAAAGTGAGAATTGAAAACTAAAAGACTCGAAAATGATTTTTTTTTAGGCTCGGTTCGGGTTTATGTTTGTGAAGGAACATAGTGACCCGAGCCGAATTTTTGAGATTTAAAGTGACACACTTGAAGAGGAAATTAAAACAAAATTATCGAATATTTTTGGGTATTTTTCTGACCACGAATGGTATTTTTCTGATTTTTTGGGTATTTTTATAATTAAATAAACTCGAAAAATATTAAAAATACCGAAAAATATTTTTTGTTCAAAATTGGTTCCTAAGGTTAAACCAAGGCTTCCAAAGTTGATTTTGTGATTTTATGACCTTTTTTGATATTTTTAATTAATTTTAAAGAATAAAAATCACAATAATAAATGGTAAAAAAAATCAGGTGTCAACAGCTGCCCCTCTTTGAAAGGAATCTCGTTAGAGGTTTCTCTCAAAGATAAGGTGGCACCTGATTCCTAACCGACTCAACTGGGAAAATAAGAGAAGAAATGTTATGACATCGGATCCTTAAGCCTATTGATAAAAGCTCAAATCAATCTCCGGTTTGCTCTAACAATTTGAACATGGGCCGGAGTGAGAGAGGCTTACTTGAAGCTCACCTGTCGGATGCTGCCGGTTGCGACGACTTTCAAGAAGATACCTAGGACTTGCCACAGAAAATCCTAGGAAG
The DNA here is from genome assembly GCA_021437785.1 of Rhodomyrtus psidioides. Classification (NCBI taxonomy): domain Eukaryota; kingdom Viridiplantae; phylum Streptophyta; class Magnoliopsida; order Myrtales; family Myrtaceae; genus Rhodomyrtus; species Rhodomyrtus psidioides. The sequence continues at coordinate 16,278,662 of JAILYB010000002.1, forward strand.
ATTAAGCTCTGACATGTATGGTAGGTCATACCATTATGGGATTCCTAATTGGTAGGAACCCTAGGAAGGCGCATCCTCATGCTTTGGGATTTGCCAGAGATTTTAATCCGTATGGTGGATCGGACCTTTATGTTGATCTTTGAGGCGGTATCTACCTCGTGTTGACCCTTATGGCGGTTTCTACCATGAGTTGACCCTTCAGGCGGTTTCTACCTTGGTTTGACCCTTCAGGCGGTTTCTACCTTGTGTTGACCCTTCAGGCGGTTTCTACCTTGGCTTGACCCTTCAGGCGGTTTCTACCATGAGTTGACCCTTCAGGCGGTATCTACCTTTGGTTGACCCTTCAGGTGGTTTCTACCTTTGGTTGATCCTTCAGGCGGTTTCTACCATGAATTGACCCTTTAGGCGGTTTCTACCTTTGGTTGATCCTTCAGGCGGTTTCTACCATGAATTGACCCTTCAGGCGGTTTCTACCTTTGGTTGACCCTTCAGGCGGTTTCTACCTTTGGTTGATCCTTCAGGCGGTTTCTACCATGAATTGACCCTTCAGGCGGTTTCTACCTTGGTTTGACCCTTCAGGCGGTTTCTACCTTTGATTGACCCTTCAGGCGGTATCTACCTTTGATTGACCCTTCAGGCGGTATCTACCTTTGATTTGCTTTGAAAAGGGGTCTCATGACGAGGGTTCTCCACGTCCGATGAGACTGCCTCAATTTTGAGAATGGGTCTCATGACGAGGGTTCTCCACGTCCGATGAGACTGCTTAAATTTTGAGAATGGGTCTCATGACGAGGGTTCTCCACGTCCGATGAGATTGCTTGATTTTTGAAAAAGGGGTCTCATGACGAGGGTTCTCCACGTCCGATGAGACTACTTAAATTTTGAAAAGGGGGTCTCATGACGAGGGTTCTCCACGTCCGATGAGACTGCTTGATTTTTGAAAAAGGGTCCCAGGATGAGGGTTCTCCACGTCTGCTGGGATTGCTTGATTTTTTGGAAAGGGGTCCCGGGACGAGGGTTCTCCACGTCTGCTGAGACTTTTTCTTTTAAAAGGGTTTTTCTTCCCCTCTTTTTTAGAGATCCCGAAGTTTGTCGGGAATTCAGTTCTTGAAGCTGTGAAAGATTTCATTTTGACAAAGCTTCACTTGAGTCTGTTGAGGTGACATTCTGGGAGCTGGGTTCTCCAGGTATCCTGCAGAAGTTTGAGCCTGAAAGATTTTTCTTCACCGAGAAAACGTTAGTAATCTATGGGAAGACCACGGCTGTCCATTTTGACAAACCCGTATGATTTAAGTTTTAATCATGAGATGAGCATTTTGATGCTGGAGGTTATCCAAAGCATTCTTGCAACATGCAAATGTGATCACAAATCCCTTGTGCGGCAAATCTGGATCAAACAATTTGAAATTTCCAAAAAGAGTTTGTTCAAAATATCTATTGGAATATTTCTCGACGAGAAGGTCTTTTCATCTGTTTTGAGATAGTGGTTTTTATAGGGGATGCACTCAATTCCCTACTAACCTGTGCCTAGGTTTTAGGCTCATTCGCAGCGCGTACATTTTAATCGGTCGGGAGGTCTTCCACGGGACCGTAATGTTGGGCTTGGATATTGGTTTTCAAGGGGGACCCGCTTTGGAGTCGAGGCCATTGAATGAAATTCTTCACCATCTGCTCCGGGTTTACAAGTCAAGAACCCTGCAAAATGAGAAAGAAATAGTCTTGCTCGTACTTCTTCGAGCTAAGCAATATGTTAACCCAAGTGTCTTAGTCAGAGAAGACTGTTTCAGGGTTATGATGTTGGTAGGATTGGGGACCGAAAAAGGCTTGTTTTTGGCCCAGAATTTATGAGGGGATTGACATTGGTGATCATTGCAAACTTGTCACATGTCTTTTCCATTTTGCATCTTCAATTTTTGAGGCATGCAACCGCTTTTGACAACTCTGTCTGTGTCTTCCACGCCTGACATCATTTGGAGGAGTAGTCTTTTTGATCTGACTCCATTAGGGATTTCCTCTTTTCCCATCCGGCTTCCTTGCGGATCAATCAAACAACTTACACGAGCATCGGCCTTGCTTTTACCAGGCACTTTGCTTTTTTCTCGATGCCGTGGATTTTTTCATTTATTTTTGAAATCCCACTTTTCTCATCTTCACGGGATCGTGTTAGACATATGTCTGAAAGTCTAAACATCTTTAAATATCATCCCGGGAATCTTCTTCGTAATCCCTGAGTTTTGAACTCTTCCATTTTTGAAGTGGTGCTGCATCCGTCTTGGAATGATCACCAATGGGTTCATGAAATGAATTTGCAGGCTCAAGTTGGCTGTACAAAGGATTCAGTGTGTGGGATAGAGAAATGAATGCTTCTCGTCATCCTATGGCACTTGGATTACCCTATAAACAACACACAAAGATTAATGTTAGTCCGAGCAAGAAAATTTCTAACCATTTTCTCCTGATGCTGCTGGACTCACCTCTATTTTGCCCCGATGTGGGGTGGTTCTTGATAGGGTTAAGAATGAAAACCGCCGTTCAAAGGGGTTATCAACGGTCACCTGTAGTGTTTGGGGGATATGAAACGAATGCCTCCGTCGTCCCAACCCATGTAATCGCTGCGAATGGTCCCTACTTCCGTAGGTCCAGATTTTGCTGTCTTATCCGCTCCACTTCTCTCTTAAGTGCGTATAGGACGTGTTTGGACTAGGCTTTGCCTCTCGTCTTTTGAGAAAAAAGTCCTTTTGAAAGTTTTGAACAATTTTCGATTGGAAAAATCTCTTTCCTTTTTCTAAAAATTATACCCGTCAAGGGGATTTTATGATGCACCATGCAGGTTCTTATTCATGTTCAGACAACCTCCTGTTTCAAAACATGAATGCCAATGAAGTTAGAATTCTATGTCTTTTCTAGACATCAGATTCTGAAGGCTTTTCTTTTCTTCTCTGTTTTTTTATTCAACATCTTTAGTGGATTGGGGAAAGGGATACTTACCTGTCCCCCGCGGCTGGAGATCCCTGAAAATGCGGAAGAAACATGTTATTGTTCGTTCATGAATTTTTCAAAAAATTAGAACGATACATCTTACCCTCGGTCGTGTGCCCCTGCGAGTGCACACAGGTTGTCAAAATTTGTCCTCCTTGATGGTGAGTCCCTATCAAGGATAAATAGCAAGTGTTAACTCATATTCCCAAATTGAAGACAAATTGGGACAATACAACTTTACTCTTGGTTCTCATCCCGTTCTGACGTCGCGTATTGATATGAACCACGTCTATCAAATCCGCTTATCCATGCTTGGAATATTTACAATATCAATGGTTCAGCTGCCCCCGGTTGGGCAACGTCTGTTTTGTTATTTGAACAGATGGCTCCTTGGGTGATTTATCCACGTTTAACACCTGAGAAGGGAAAGAAATGAGACATTACTTTGGTATTCGGTTGAAGATCGTTTAGGAACGATACATCGTTTTACCAAATGGGAGGCTTCGTGACCAAACGTATTTCGTGCTGAATGGGGGTAGATCCCATTATGCTCCGCGGGTGATAGTCATCGTTCATGGAATTTGCTCCACGGATTAAGTGATTAATCCATGGCCCTTGGCTCGAAGACGTTCAAAGGGTAATGTTGACACTCAGAGCGGTTAGTTTTCAGCGTTAATTACAATGTTCCCGCGGGAACTTTACAACGAAATCCGTAACACATTCATTCGATGTATTCACCTCTCACTCTCCTGAGCCTTCTAATGATTTAGCACACGAGTTTCGAACCAGATGTCCGGTCGCCGGTACCGGTCACGACTGCGAAGATGCACTTGTTCCAAAATGCTTGACCCATAGGCTGAGTTGCTCATTCAGGAGATCGTCCGACCGCTCGAGTCGTCCAAGTTGAGCATCCTTAATTGCTGGTGACGGACTTCTCCCATTTTCGGCATGAACAACCTGGTTTCTCGGTTTATGCGTGATCCACACGCCGAGTTGCTCACTGAGGGACTCGCTTGAAATTTCAAGCCATTGACGCCCAAGTCGGGCATCCTCAACCGTTGGCGATGGGTTCCTCACACTACTTTCGACATGAACAACCTCACTTCTCGAGTTGGTATTTTCATCGTTGTCCAGTAGGTTTGTACCCGATGCTGGATTCGCCGTAGGAATAACACTAACGATCGGTTGGTGCTCAAATTGGGGAGTCCATACCTGCTGAAATTGTTGTACATACTCTTGGGGAGTACCAGGGTAACTCAGGGGGGAATTCAGCCGATCGAACCAAGAATAGATGTTTTCAAGGAGATCGTCTGAACCATCGAGCGACTGACACTCAGGTTGAGTATTGTCGACTACTGGAGAAGGAATCTTTTTGCCATTTTCGTCATGGACCACCTGATTCTTTGAGCCGGAATCTCCGTAATCGTCTCGCAAGATTGTATGTGCATCTCCTGCCAGTGTTAGATCCGCTGTAGGACTAGTATTAACGGCCAGTCGGTGCTCAGACTGGGGAGTCCCGATTTGCTGAAATTGCGGTACATACTCCTGAGGAGTACTGGGATAACCCATGGGAGTACTCTGATTGATGCCTGAACAATCGACCGTGTAATTGTCAGTCCTATCGGTGTTAAGAGGTGATTGGATGCTTCCTGCTTCATGAGGATTGCGATCACAGCCATGCTCATCGTTTAAACTTGAACTGCCTCTCTCTTGGTCTAGCGCCACTCGTCCATCTCTCAGTAGTCTTTTGTAGCACCAAAGGTGGTTCCTGACTTTATTTCTATCCAATTCCGGCATGTTCATGATCTTGAGTATGCGCGATGGGCGAGCCAAACTGATCCCTAACTGTTGAACTGCATCAACAAATTTGCTATGAAGCTCCGAGGTCCAATAAAACCTTGTTTTCTTGCTAGCCGAAGTAGGGTTGGCAACTCGGCGGCTACTCTTCGTGGAATCTGGTCGTGTTGAACCGCCTCTATCTTGGTCTAGCGACGCTCGTCCATCTCTCAGTAGTTTCTTGTAGCGCCAAAGGTGATTCTTGACCATATTTTTAGTCAGTCCCGGCACGTTCATGATTTCGAGTATGCGCAATGGGCAAGCAAAACTGATCCCCAACTGTTGAACTGCATCAACAAATTTGCTATGAAACTCCGGGGTCCAACGAAATCTTATTTTCTTGCTAGCCGAAGTGGTGTCAGCAACTTGGCGGTTACTCTTCTCGGAATCTGGTCGTGTTGGAGGTTGCTCTGGAGGGGATTTAGTGGTCTCAGATCGGCTGGTCATGATGGTGAGTTCATCATCGAGCGGACCCGACTTGTCATGACGCATGTTCCCTTCCACAATGGGCGTCGACTTTGACCTTATAGCACTAGTTTCCTCTTGTAGATCCTCGGCGGTACCCGCCTATTCCGAAAGATGTTGCGAAGGGCATTGCAACAAATGAGCATTATAAACCCCCAGATCTGGCTCTTCAGTGAATACTCCGTCCGTGGGAACAGGGTTACCGCACTCCAGGCAAATAGCGATGCTTAGAGCTTTTTTGTACTGAGTGTTTTTTATTCGAAGCTTTTCATTTTCCTCCCTTACAACCGCTAACTCGTGCCGATTGCGTTGCTGCTTCAGCCGGGTTCGTTTGTTTTCAAACCAGCACTTGACCTTCCGAGGCTCCCACCCTATCTCCTGGCCCATTTTGATTTTCTGTTCCATGTCCGGATAGGGGTATTCCCTAAAAAACAATTCGAGTTTATGGACTTGACCTGAAGTGTTGCGTTTGAGATATTCCCCTTTCTGACGCTGATAACCGTCGCGGGTACTGTTCTCGTTAACCAAGCCGCGGGTTTCATCATTAGAAGGATCGGTCTCCATGGCCCTCGTGTCAGGTTCGGTCCTGAGATCTTCAAACTCTTCCAGCAGCTCAAGCTCGGAGACCTCCAAGTCTGGCGCTTCCAGTAAATGACAGAATCCCTTGAACATTTTGACCGGGATATCACTGTTTGATTTTCCGTTAACTCAGCTTTCTTTGTTCCTCCTTGGATCTTCACTTTCTCTGCAAATTCTGAGAGGTTAAAGGAGCCGGATCACCGTTCTTCGATCAAAGGTGATGGCTACCCGACGAACGCTCTTCTCAATGTTTCGAGATTCCCACTTCGTCCTTTTGTGATGGCTACTTGACGAGCGTTTTTCTCAAGGCTTCGTAATTCCCACTTTGTCCTTTTTTGCTCTTTTCTACGTGAACGGAGCCTGAAGATCTCTTGCGTTGATTTCGCTTTGTCGAGCACTACGCTTGTCCCCCTGGCCCAGTCTCTAGAGTAACAAGCCTGCCCACCTTTCGGCGCCATTATGTTTCGTAAAACCCGAGATCACAGGACGGTGGTGGATTCGTGACTCATCGGGGATGCATTAACGAAACCCGCTTGGCTCTACTGCACATAAAATATTATTACCACTTCTCCCTGTACTCGAGCATTTATAAGGTGATAGATTGATGTCAAGAAGATTAACACTTTAGCCTTATCAGACTCAGCCTCTCAAACACTCTTCACATTCTCACTCTCTTCTCCGTCATTCCATCGCATATGGATTCCTCCTCTATGCCTGTTGCCTTACCTGAAGCTTCGACCCAATGGGAGAGATTTTACCACCTCTTGGGTAGGGGTTATGGCTACATAAACAATCATCCTGAAGCTGAGGTTGAAGTTCGTACTCTGATTCCGGCCCTGGATACTGCGTGTATTGAAGGTACGAAACTGCAAAGGGAGTTTGTGATCTTCCCAACTCTCTTTAACAATTTCATGCAGGCTTACGAAGTTGCTAGCCGGGAGGTCACTTTGGCTGGTATCGTGCGAGCCCGTTATCAGGACCGAACTGAGTCCCTGATGTTGGCCATGCTGACGGCCGATAACCATAAAAGGGCTGTTGAATACGCCCACGCCCAGGTTTCGATGCTGGTCCGTGAGAGGGACAACTTGGTGGAGCGTCTGGCTCTTTTTGACACCGCCTTTGAGCAAGACCAGCACAACTTCGTGCTGAGGTTCCAGTGTGCCTGGTTGGAGGAAAGGCTTGAAGACCTGAGCATGGATATAGCTCGCGGGAGGGTGCTGGCTCATGACTTAGAGCTTGAGTTCGAGTACTATGACACCAAGGTGAACGAAATTAAGGAGAAATGTCGTCTCCTTTTCTTCAAGCTTGTAGACCTCGATTCCCGGAGTGTGGGTTGTAAGCAAGGCATGGATAGCATGGAGAGTCAGTTAAGCTTTTTTGTGATGCTTGTCAGAACTCATTTTGGGTTTACTGCTCCCCCTCAGTGATCCACTTGTAAACTTTCCTGCTGAATGAAATAAATGCGAGTTTGTTTATATATGCTCTTTCATTCTGCATTGTTGACTAGCCAAGAAAGGTTTTTGCTTTCGGATCTACGCGACTCCTTTTTCGCCTGTGTCAACAGATTGACTACGCATCATTCTCACAGCCCGACGCTTTATATTTGATTGACCTGAATGCCTCGTGAGAAATAGATTTGTAGTTGCTCGAAACTTAAAGATTGCCCCTGATTTTGCGGTCATTGCGTTTGGGGCCGCTAGTAATCTTTCACTTTCGAGCTCGATCACATTCTGCTAGTAACTCATGCTATCAATTCTGCCTTCACGCGTCGGGGCTGATTTTACCTTGAACTTAATAACAAGGAATTACCGTATACACACGAGATGACGTTTGCGAAAAACATTATGCAGAATCAACTCTAGCTATTGAAGAAACAAACGCATGCACCGATGAGAACTTTACAATAGGAGATACATCCTTCTCGCGTACATCCCCTTCTTTCTTGGGGCATGTCCAATGACTAACCAGTCTGGCCTCAGCTTAGGTGTGCCATTACCAAGTGCAGATCATGGTTGCCAACCTTTAATAGCTTCCAACTGATCGAACCAGGTATCAAGTCCTTCATCGAAGAAATCACCCGACCCCTCGAACGATTGATGTGTAGGTTGAGCAGCATCGCCCGACGGGTTCTTCGAACTGGAACCTCCATCTTTGTCTGGGATTATAAGAGGAGATTTGATCGATTGACTACCACAAGCATCTCCCACTTGGGGATTAGGGAAATAAGAGTGCTCCAAGCTTTCTCCCATTAGATCATCTGAAGCCATATGCTCTGATTGGGCAAACCCTTGAGCACTGGGCGTGGTGGGCTGATCTGCGACAGGATGAACACTGACTAGCTGCTGCTCGGACGGAGGAGTGCTTACTCGTTGCACTTGTGATGCGTGTTCTTGAGGAATATTGAAATGACTCGCGAGGATATCCTGATCAAATCCCCAATAGTCGTCCAGATTCGACCGGGCCTCATTTGTCATAAGGGTGCTGGGTTCGCAGCCGAGTCTATTGCTCGGATTCAGTTCTGCATAACGCTGTCCTAACGCCCTTCTGTAGCAACCAAGGTGATTCGCGACTAATTGCTTGGTAAGTCCCGGTATGTTCATGACCCTAAGTATGCTTGTCGGACCTATGAAGTCGAGTCCTATCTGTCGAACTGCGTCCAAGAACTTGAGATGAAGCTCCGGGGGCCAAGTGAATTTCTTCTTCTCGTCGTCCAGAGTGGCGTAGATAGCCTGCCGACTAACCTCTAACTCCTCTTGAACCGTATCTGATCTTACCAGAAGCTGTTGTGGAGGAGATTCATGGGCTTCGATGAGGTGACTCCGATCATAACGACACGTATCTTCTTCCTCCGAAGACACTGGTATAATTTCTGTAGGATCGATCTGCTCATGCGCGCCATTAGCAGGATCTGATTGTACCGGAGATGGCTCAAGGGAGCAGGGGGATAAATGAGCACCTTCCATCTTCGTAGAAGGCTTACTGGGGAACAATTTACTGAGGGTGGTAGGGCCACCGCAGTCAGGGCAGGTAATAGTACTGAGAATTTTCTCATACCACATGTTTTCCATTTGAAGGTTTTGGTTCTGCTCTTTTAGGGCCGTGATCTCCTTACGCCTGTGTTGGACACCTAGTCTGAAACGTCTATTCTGAAACCAAAAATGGATTCTCATAGGATTCATTCCCAGCTTCTGGCCCAATTCAATCTTTTGTTCCTCGTTTGGGCAAGGGCATTCATCGAAGAAAGCTTCAAGCTCCTGGATTTCTTTCCGAGCGTAGCGCTGGCGACTTTTTCTTTTCCGGGGTTGAGCGTCGTGGCCACTGCCGTCGTCACCACTGCGATCTTGATGTTCGTCACCGGCGATGTTGAGTTCCATGGCTTCGATGTCGAATCTGATTCTAGAGAATTTGAGGTCTTTCAACGAACTCGTCACTCGGGGTTCTCTGTTCTCTTTTGTATACTCGCTCTTTCGATTTGTTGCCTCCTTTTCCTCGAAAGCTAGGTCTGTTCAGCGTTCTGTTTTTGAAACGACGGAACTGTTTACCTCCTGCTCAGCTTTCCGACACGAAGGGGTAACCAAATCCTTCCGCGGCTTCTTCGATAGTAGCGCTCGCCTTTCACTTTTCCTCGATAGTCATGCCTGTTCAGCACTGTCTTCTCTTTTTAAGTGGCAGAGCTGTTCACTCGCCGCCCAGCTTTATGCGTGATGGAACAACACAATCCTTTCGCGGCTTCTTCGATAGTTGCGCTCGCCTTTCACTTTTCCTCAATAGTCATGCCTGTTCAGCACTGTCTTCTCTTTTTAAGTGGCAGAGCTGTTCACTCGCCGCCCAGCTTCATGCGTGATGGAACAACACAATCCTTTCGCGGCTTCTTCGATAGTTGCGCTCGCCTCCCTCCCAGCTTTAATAATGGCGAGACCGAATTTGTCAGGCCTGAAATTGCGGATCAGGACATGTCTGATGATTCACGGGAGGAGCAGCCCTCGCTTTACATTAATTAACCCGGCTCCACAAGCATTATTGCTGCAACTTTTCTCCACTCTCGAGACGCTATAAAATACGGAGTTGGTGTTTGGGAGATTAACGCTCTCATATAATTTGCTTCCATCCTCTAATCGCTCCACTACACACATCTCCGTCGAAAATGGCTTCTTCCCAAGTTCACACTTTCTCAGCCGAAGCTTTGACTCGATGGAAAGAGTTCTATAACCTCTTGGGTCGAGGCTACGCTCACATAGCCGATCATCCCGAAACCGAGGATGAGATCAGAGTCATGTTCGGGGACCTGGACATCACCTCCCTCGAGGGTACCGCGTTGGGGAGGGAATACAATATTTTTCCAACGCTCTTTACGAACTCCTTGGAGGTCTACCGCGCTGCTCATCGGGGAGTTACCGTGGCTCGTGTCTTGCGAGCCCGTTATGAGGATCAGTCCGACCGCCTAGCGTTGGCTGACTACCTGGCCGATAGTCACAAAAAGGCTGTTGAGTTCGCCAAAGAGCGGGTTTCGACATTGCTACGCGAGAGGAGGAATCTGGTGGAGGACTTAGCTCTATCTCTGGCTACCTATGAGCGCGATCGACGTAATGCCCTGTTAAGGAATTGGAGCGAGTGGCTGGAAGAAAGGCTCAACGGCATAAACGAGGATATAACTCGTGAGAATGGACTTGTTCGGGACTTGGAAGCAGTCGCCGAAGATCACGAGACTCAGGTTGTTGCAGTCAATGATGAACGCAAACGCCTCCACCTCAGGCTTGCGGACCATGATACGCGGAGTGGTGCGTATAAACAAAGCATCCATAACCTGGAGGGCCAGCTGGGCTCCTTTGTGTCGTTGATTAGGGCTCACTTCTGCTTTACTTTTCCACCCCAATGAATTGTATGATCTGGTTTGGGCAAGAATGAATGAAAGCCCCTGTGTTTGTTTTAGCATTTATATGATCCATTTCTTCGAGCATCCGGACATCTTAGACTTGGATGAGCCGATCCATAATAAGTCGAGTAGATGTGTTCTGATTTTCTAACTCACTCATGGTCAGATGAAAGAATAGCCTCAGACTTATCCAAGAAAAGATTTCTTTATGCTACTTGTTTTTCACCTGCAAATGAAAAGACCGAGTCAAAAGGAATAAAAAAGAAAGCATAGACCCCTTTCAATCTTATGCTTGCTCGTAATTAATAATGACAAGAACTTTTACAAGGGTTTTAATCTTGTGCGAAAAGTTTTTATCAATATTCCTCGAAAGAAAGCATACTATTGAAAGGAATGTAATTCACGATAATTGCTTTTGACCAATATTCAGAAGAGCGAATTAGTCAAAAATGCAAGGCATAACGACGTGTTTTTAAATTTAATTGAAGATACGGCATCCAAATCAAGGCCGTTTTGTTAAGAACGAGAGCAATTTGGACATCTATCTCGTCATTAAATTCGAAATAACGTCAATACTCTTGATCAATTATCGTGGATTACTTAGTGACGTATGACATGCATGGACCAATTCAAGTGTATAATTCCTTCTAGCGAAATTGGGGTTGGATTACCCTGTACGACCAAAAAGGTCGTGTAAGATTTTCAACTTTAGTTTCCTCTAAAGGAATTATAAACTTGACTTGGGAGTATTCGGATGATTAGAGAAAATGCCACTATCACATTCCCATGACCCGTCAAAAGAAATACAACCGAGTTCCATCTGAATGTATACACCAATAGATCCCTAATACAATCACTCTAAGGGGTGAGATAGAGAAAGCCTCGATAAAAATAAACCCTATACAAGAGGACTAGTAATGGAAAATGAAACCAAGGAATGTGATCCTAACGTTTAAGGATGCCCCAAGTTCGATCTGTGACTTCCGGATCACTTGCCCCAACTCGTCATCTTCATTGGACGATATCTCAATAATGTCCATAGTAGGCTCCTTTGTTGCTCACTCGGTGTTCGCCATGGGATATCATCCTCCTCGTCTTCTATCAAGGACGTTTGGGAAAAACACATGCATCTATCCTTGAAATGGCATTTAATCTAATCACCAGAATGCAATGAATGAAATGCCTATATTTATATGAACTGTAATAGTTTTGAGGGATAGAGAGTCTTACCAACCCAACTCGTCGACTTATGTGCGATTTTAGGTGTACCAACCGCCCAAAGACATGCGCATGAGACAAGTGATGGTGAACTTCTAAAAATCAGAGGGTTTGGCACCTAAGGTTAAGGTTCCCACCTCGAGTTCTAGAAAGAGCCGATTCCATTGCACAACTATCGTTGCATTGGGACTCAATCCATAGTTCGAAGCGAGCGGAATTGAGAAGTGGATTACCCCGTGTTTTTCCTCACGGAGATTCCATTTTCAATTCCTTCTATTGTGTTCCTAAAGGCGGCGCCTGGGGTTTTAGGCGCGGTTGTGTGTGTCCATGTGTCGTGATCATCACAATGCAAGTCATGCACAACAATTTATCAATCAGCACTTCAAATCATCCACACAACATACATTCCTACGCCACACCTGCGTAAAATAAAGTTAATCACAGACTACACCCCTTATTACTCCAATCTGCAAAAACATATAACACCTATCGTGAGCGGACTTACCTCACCTTCAAGAGCGCCTGTAGGGTTAGAAAAATCACTCAATTTTTATTACGGCCTAAGTCCACTTGAGGTCTAGAACCATAGTTTCTAGAACAAGTCCCCAGCGGAGTCGCCAGCTGTCGCGACCCATCCGGAAGCGGACGCGGCTAATGGATTACCGATCACGGGTCTTGGATCGGTGCGAGCCCTCCCAGGCCCATACCAAATCGCGGCGGGAGTATTTTTCAGGAGGATTCAACGATAAGAGTCGATCGCTTTCGACCTTAGTGTGGTCGTGGTGGCATGTGCAACTTGTGCATGCATTTGGAGTCGCCACCGGTCTTTCTTGGAGGGTAGACCGGAAACCTTACCGATCGATTGGGAGAGATCGATCAGTTCTACGGAACCAGAGATTTTGGGTTCGGGGACTTGGTTACGCTGGTGTCGTTACCAACGCCCTTTCGGTACCTAATGCGAGTGATTTTCCTAACTAGGATTTCATGCAGGCACAATTTTGGGTGAGGTAAGTCTGACTTTGCACATTAACCAGTTTAACATGCTCACGTAATCATAATAAATAAATAGATGTCAATCACATAAATATCTATCCTACGTGGTGATCATGGAATTATGATTTAATGGGTCTCGAGCCAATGAGACCACATATAATCATTTTAATATTTTAATAACGGAGAGCCGCTCTTCGCTTCTTCTTGGTTTCTTGAACTCTTCAAGAATTGGGCCCCAAAGAGCTCGCCGACTTAAAAGGCTCCTCCACGTAATCCTCGTAGCATTTACATCAACAATTGACTATGCTAAAAATAAAGATTACATGAAAAATAAAAGGAGTACGCAGCCTCCATTTAATAATTACAACCCCAAATATATAAATAATCATCATACATTCATATATACATCAATCACATTGATTAGGGATTTTTCCATGATCACCACCCTTTCACGTAAGTAATAAATTCACAATTTAAAACTTAGGAAGGCACAATAAAAATTCTACGTTGAATCATATTCAAAATTTTTACGTAAAATAAGATAGCCATAAATTTTCGATTCAAAATTGATTTAGTCTCAATTTTTGCTACGTTGATTAATTTATCATATAAAATAATCAATCTCCATTAGCCATGTAAGACGAACAATTCGTTAATACATATTGGCCATAGTATTGCAAAAATTGCAAAAAATCAATTAAATGCACGAAAACACCTAAGGATTGGCTCTGATACCACTGTTGGGATCCACGTAACACGTAGCGGAAATAAATAACAACCCACACATGTATCTCCAGAGGCGTACTTCGTGCATTTCAATAGAAAAAAATCACAAAGTCTCAAAGGGAGTAAATAGATTACCTCTCGTAGCGTGCTTGAACGGAGGTGTCGGTTCGATGTTCTTCGATCTCAGCCTCCACAAGTGTTAGGCATCTAGTTCGGACGCACCACCAATTGACGAACGGGGAGACGACTAATAACTCCACAACAATTGTGCTAGCAATATGCGGAATCAATATTCCGAACTTAGTATATTTTGCTCGCTCAAGATTATGAGAATATAGAGAGTGTTTGTGTTCTTCTCTCTAAGCTCTCAAAAATTTGCACACTCTACAAAATGTCTCTCCCCTTCAACCTCAAAACTCTTGCCATCCTTTTATAGCCAAAAATACCTTCCAATAAATTGTATTTAAAAATAGCACTAACAATTATAAATTCTATCTAAAAATAGCACTCACAAATAAATGACATTTAAAAATAGCACTAACAATAGCACTCACAATTTATAATACAAAAATGCTATTTAAAAATAGCACTAACAATAGCACTCACAATTTATAATACAAAAATTCTATTTAAAAATAGCACTAACAATTATAAATTCTATCTAATAATAGCACTCACAAATAAATGACATTTAAAAATAGCACTAACAATAGCACTCACAATTTATAATACAAAAATGCTATTTAAAAATAGCACTAACAATAGCACTCACAATTTATAATACAAAAATTATATTTAAAAATAGCACTAACAATTATAAATTCTATCTAATAATAGCACTCACAATTTATGATAAATAAATGCCATTTAAAAATAGCACTAACAATAGCACTCACAATTTATGATAAATAAATGTCATTTAAAAATAGCACTAACAATAGCACTCACAATTTATAATACAAAAAATGCTATTTAAAAATAGCACTCACAATTTATAATACAAAAAATGCTATTTAAAAATAGCACTCACAATACAAAAATGCTAAAAAAGGCACTAACAAAGGTGTTAAAAATAATAACCATTATTATTATTACAAGAGTTAAAGAGGTTACCAAACAATACAAATATGCATAACGTATAAATACGTATGATGTATAAATACGTAGAGCATACATATACATCCGTGAAACCGGGGACTAATTGAAAGAAAAATGTGCAATTAAGCCCTTTTGGTAAAAATTGATTAAATTGGAGGGCAAATTGACCTAATTGCACTTTAAGACTTTAGAATCCAATGTCATAGCTTATAAAAAGTGAGAATTGAAAACTAAAAGACTCGAAAATGATTTTTTTTAGGCTCGGTTCGGGTTTATGTTTGTGAAGGAACATAGTGACCCGAGCCGAATTTTTGAGATTTAAAGTGACACACTTGAAGAGGAAATTAAAACAAAATTATCGAATATTTTTGGGTATTTTTCTGACCACGAATGGTATTTTTCTGATTTTTTGGGTATTTTTATAATTAAATAAACTCGAAAAATATTAAAAATACCGAAAAATATTTTTTGTTCAAAATTGGTTCCTAAGGTTAAACCAAGGCTTCCAAAGTTGATTTTGTGATTTTATGACCTTTTTTGATATTTTTAATTAATTTTAAAGAATAAAAATCACAATAATAAATGGTAAAAAAAATCAGGTGTCAACAGGGAGCAGCGGTGGACCCGCAATTAATGACTCCGTTTAATTCATTTAGCTCCATGGGAATTAACGTCATGATCTTCTCTCAACCCCTTTTCATCGTTCAAACGAAAGTGGCATTTTCCCTGTGCATGCTGTTACTCTTCATTTCAGCATCCCGGGCGCTTGGTGAGGAATGAGTTCGTGGCCACTCAAAATTTTAAAGACCGTCTCTGGTTTCAGACTTAATCTAACAAGGGATCATCACAACTGAGCATGACGATGTTCGTCGATAGCGTTGGTTTTCATACATAATTAACTATAGCCATTAAAGAAAAATGTTCCCATAGGAACTTTACAATGGATAAAAAGAGTGATCCACTCGTGAACATGCTCTTCTTTCCATGGGTGATCGTAGCGACCAACCCATCGTGCCCCGAGTCAGGTGCTAGATCATGGCTGTCCAAGCATGCCAGCTTCCCACTGATTGAACAAGGCATCGAGCCCCTCATCGAAGAAATCGTCTGTTGTGGGTTGACTAGCGGCAGGCAGAGCACCAGCCGACTGCTGCTCGAATGGAGGAGTGCGCACTCGCTGTACTTGTGATACGCGCTCTTGAGAAGTGTTGAAATGGCCCGGGAGGACATTCTGATCAGCTTTCAGTTTGCCGGTGGTCGAGTTGCTAGCTTGATTGATGCTTAGATTTGGCCGGGTATCTCTTGATGCCTGAGCATTACAATGGCGGTCGCCCCTAGCTTTTGAGCTCGAGACGGATTCCTCCCGATTTAGCTCCGCTCGACGTTGTTTTAATAACTTTCTGTAGGCAGCAAGGTGATTCCTGACCAGTTCCTTACTAAGCCCCGGTACATTCATGGCCTTAAATATGCGCGTCGGAGTTGCTGAATCGATCCCCATTTGGTGAACCACGTCTAGGAATCTGGAATGCAGTTCAGGGGGCCAAGCGAACCTCCTCTTATCGTGGCCCAAAATTGCATCGATGGCTTGACGACTGATTAACTCATCTCCAGCAGGACCCGACCCTATCAAAAATTGTTGTGCATGAGGCTGATATGCTTTAAGCTGGTCGGCGGTAACATCCAGCTCCTTGAAACTGTAACTCCAATCAAAGCGATGCAAATCCCATCCCCCAGGAGGCGTTTGTATCGTCTTCGTAGGATCATCCTGCTCATGCATGACTCCGGCAAAATCTGGGTGAGCAGGAGATGCCCCGAGGGAGTAGGGTGGTAAATGAACGTCTTCAATCATTGCGTGAGGCTTATCGGGGAATATCTTACCGCGGGCGATGAGGTTATCGCAATGAGGGCAAACGGTAATATTGAGAGCTTTTTCATACCTCATGTTTTCTGTTCGCAGCTTTTGGTTTTCTTCCTTTAAAATCTCGACCACCTGACGTTTGCGTTGAGCCTTCGATTTGGATCTCCTATTTTGAAACCAAAACTGGATCCTCGACTGATTAATCCCCAACTCCCGGCTCAATTCAATTCTCCACTTCTTTTTCATGTAATGGCTTTTACTGAAAAGGGTTTCCAGCATTTGGGTTTCCTCCTGAGAGTATTGGTGAGGACGTCTTCTTTTCTCGAGTTGAGCATCGTGGATGTCGTTGTCGTCGTCGCCGTGATCTTGATTTTCGTTGCCAGAAGTGTTGGGCTCCATGGTTTTGGCGTTAGACTTGATCTTGGAATCTTCGAGATCCCTCTGTAGTTCAATTTCTGAGATTTTTGAGTCAGTCGCCTCTAGCAGCTGACAATAACCTCTTAAATATGTTGGATTGAGAAATGTTTGATTGGTTCTTGCCCACTCAGAGTTCTCCACTCTCTCCTGTATGCTCACCCCCTATAAAGTTTTCTTCGAGTGACTTCGTATGTTCAGGAGACGCTCTTCAAGCATCATTAGGCAAACGTTCCCCCTCAAGACTTTGAATTTCTCGCTTAGCTTTTCAACGTGATGGGACTGCCAAATCTTGTTAGGGCTCTCTTCGATAGTTGCGCTTACCTCCCACCTAACTCCAATAATGATGATCCCGACAAATCTTTTACATCTTTTAATTGATGAGCCGGAAATCGCGGATCGAAACGAATCCATTGGTTCTCGTGAGGGGACCTCCTGCTTTACCCCCTAACTGGGCTCCACCAGCATTATTACTGAGACCCTTCATCATCCTCGAGTTGCTATAAAATGAGGAATTAATGTATGGAAGGTTAACGTTCTCGCATAATCAGCCTCTTCCTTCTAATCTCTCTGTTAAACTCGTCTTATTCTCAAGCCAACCCAACGCAAATGGCCTCCTCTCCCGTACGCACTTTTTCAACTGATGTCTTGGCCCAGTGGGAAAAGTTTTATAACCTACTGGGTCGCGGTTACGCGCACATAACCGATCATTCTGCAACCGAGGATGCAATCTGTGTCCTGCTCGAGGACCTTGATACCACTTCTCTCGAAGGTACTACACTGGGGAGGGAATATAGAACTTTCCCGACTCTCTTTGCACACTCCTTAGAGGCCTATCGTGTTGCTAATCGGGAGATTCTGGTGGCTCGCGTCTTGCGGGCTCGTTATGAGGATCGATCTGATCATTTGGTGCTGACCAACTATCTGGTTGATAGTTACAAAAAGGCCGTCGAGTTTGCTAATGAGCGGGTCGCGACGTTGCTTCGCGAGAGGAGAAATCTGGTGGATCAATTGGCCATATCCCTGACCACCGGCGAGCATGACCGCCGCAACGTCCTGTTGAGGCTTCAGAGCGACTGGCAGGAAGAACGGCTGTTGACACCTGATTTTTGACCATTTATTATTGTGATTTTTATTCTTTAAAATTAATTAAAAATATCAAAAAAGGTCATAAAATCACAAAATCAACTTTGGAAGCTTTGGTTTAACCTTAGGAACCAATTTTGAACAAAAAATATTTTTCGGTATTTTTAATATTTTTCGAGTTTATTTAATTATAAAAATACCCAAAAAATAAAAAAAAATACCATTCGTGGTCAGAAAAATACCCAAAAATATTCGATAATTTTGTTTTAATTTCCTCTTCAAGTGTGTCACTTTAAATCTAAAAAATTCGGCTCGGGTCACTATGTTCCTTCACAAACATAAACCCGAACCGAGCCTAAAAAAAATCATTTTCGAGTCTTTTAGTTTTCAATTCTCACTTTTTATAAGCTATGACATTGGATTCTAAAGTCTTAAAGTGCAATTAGGTCAATTTGCCCTCCAATTTAATCAATTTTTACCAAAAGGGCTTAATTGCATATTTTTCTTTCAATTAGTCCCCGGTTTCACGGATGTATACGTATGCTCTACGTATTTATACGTCATACGTATTTATACGTTATGCATATTTGTACTGTTTGGTAACCTCTTTAACTCTTGTAATAACAATAATGGTTATTATTTTTAACACCTTTGTTAGTGCTTTTTTTTAGCATTTTTGTATTGTGAGTGCTATTGTTAGTGTTATTTTTAAATAGCATTTTTGTATTATAAATTGTGAGTGCTATTGTTAGTGCTATTTTTAAATGACATTTATTTATCATAAATTGTGAGTGCTATTGTTAGTGCTATTTTTAAATGACATTTATTTATCATAAATTGTGAGTGCTATTATTAGATAGAATTTATAATTGTTAGTGCTATTTTTAAATAGCATTTTTGTATTATAAATTGTGAGTGCTATTGTTAGTGCTATTTTTAAATAGCATTTTTGTATTATAAATTGTGAGTGCTATTGTTAGTGCTATTTTTAAATGTCATTTATTTGTGAGTGCTATTATTAGATAGAATTTATAATTGTTAGTGCTATTTTTAAATAGCATTTTTGTATTATAAATTGTGAGTGCTATTGTTAGTGCTATTTTTAAATAGCATTTTTGTATTATAAATTGTGAGTGCTATTGTTAGTGCTATTTTTAAATGTCATTTATTTGTGAGTGCTATTTTTAGATAGAATTTATAATTGTTAGTGCTATTTTTAAATACAATTTATTTGAAGGTATTTTTGGCTATAAAAGGATGGCAAGAGTTTTGAGGTTGGGGAGGAGAGACATTTTGTAGAGTGTGCAAATTTTTGAGAGCTTAGAGAGAAGAACACAAACACTCTCTATATTCTCATAATCTTGAGTGAGCAAAATATGCTAAGTTCGGAATATTGATTCCGCATATTGCTAGCACAATTGTTGTGGAGTTATTAGTCGTCTCCCCGTTCGTCAATTGGTGGTGCGTCCGAACTAGATGCCTAACACTTGTGGAGGCTGAGATCGAAGAACATCGAACCGACACCTCCGTTCAAGCACGCTACGAGAGGTAATCCATTTACTCCCTTTGAGGCTTTGTGATTTTTTTTCGATTGAAATGCACGAAGTACGCCTCTGGAGATACATGTATGGGTTGTTATTTATTTCCGCTACGTGTTACGTGGATCCCAACAATGGTATCAGAGCCGATCCTTAGGTGTTTTCGTGCATTTAATTGATTTTTTGCAATTTTTGCAATACTATGGCCAATATGTATTAACGAATTGTTCGTCTTACATGGCTAATGGAGGTTGATTATTTTATATGATAAATTAATCAACGTAGCAAAAATTGAGACTAAATCAATTTTGAATCGAAAATTTATGGCTATCTTATTTTACGTAAAAATTCTGAATATGATTCAACGTAGAATTTTTATTGTGCCTTCCTAAGTTTTAAATTGTGAATTTATTACTTACGTGGAAGGGTGGTGATCATGGAAAAATCCCTAATCAATGTGATTAATGTATGTATGAATGTATGGTGATTATTTATATATTTGGGGTTGTAATTATTAAATGGAGGCTGCGTACTCCTTTTATTTTTCATGTAATCTTTATTTTTAGCATAGTCAATTGTTGATGTAAATGCTACGAGGATTACGTGGAGGAGCCTTTTAAGTCGGCGAGCTCTTTGGGGCCCGATTCTTGAAGAGTTCAAGAAACCAAGAAGAAGAGAAGAGCGGCTCTCCGTTATTAAAATATTAAAATGATTAAATGTGGTCTCATTGGCTCGAGACCCATTAAATCATAATTCCATGATCACCACGTAGGATAGATGTTTATGTGATTGACATCTATTTTTTTATGATTACGTGAGCATGTTAAACTGGTTAATGTGCAAAGTCAGACTTACCTCACCCAAAATTGCGCCTGCATGAAATCCTAGTTAGGGAAAATCACTCGCGTTAGGTACCGAAAGGGCGTTGGTAATGACATCAACGTAACCAAGTCCCCGAACTCAAAATCTCTGGTTCCGCAGAATTGATCGATCTCTCCCAATCGGTCAATAAGGTTTCCGGTCTACCCTCCAAGAAAGACCGGTGGCGACTCCAAATGCATGCACAAGTTGCACATGCCACCACGACCACACTAAGGTCGAAAGCGATCGACTGTTATCGTCGAATCCCTTTGAAAAATACTCCCGCCGCGATTTGGTATGGGCCTGGGAGGGCCCGCGCCGATCCAAGACCCGCGATCGGTAATCCATTAGCCGCGTCCGCTTTCGGACGGGTCGCGACAGCTGGCGACTCCACTGGGGACTTGTTCTAGAAACTATGGTTCTAGACCTCAAGTGGACTTAGGCCGTAATAAAAATTGAGTGATTTTTCTAACCCTACAGGCGCTCTTGAAGGTGAGGTAAGTCCGCTCACGATAGGTGTTATATGTTTTTGCAGATTGGAGTAATAAGGGGTGTAGTCTGTGATTAACTTTATTTTACGCAGGTGTGGCGTAGGAATGTATGTTGTGTGGATGATTTGAAGTGCTGATTGATAAATTGTTGTGCATGACTTGCATTGTGATGATCACGACACATGGACACACACAACCGCGCCTAAAACCCCAGGCGCCGCCTTTAGGAACACAATAGAAGGAATTGAAAATGGAATCTCCGTGAGGAAAAACACGGGGTAATCCACTTCTCAATTCCGCTCGCTTCGAACTATGGATTGAGTCCCAATGCAACGATAGTTGTGCAATGGAATCGGCTCTTTCTAGAACTCGAGGTGGGAACCTTAACCTTAGGTGCCAAACCCTCTGATTTTTAGAAGTTCACCATCACTTGTCTCATGCGCATGTCTTTGGGCGGTTGGTACACCTAAAATCGCACATAAGTCGACGAGTTGGGTTGGTAAGACTCTCTATCCCTCAAAACTATTACAGTTCATATAAATATAGGCATTTCATTCATTGCATTCTGGTGATTAGATTAAATGCCATTTCAAGGATAGATGCATGTGTTTTTCCCAAACGTCCTTGATAGAAGACGAGGAGGATGATATCCCATGGCGAACACCGAGTGAGCAACAAAGGAGCCTACTATGGACATTATTGAGATATCGTCCAATGAAGATGACGAGTTGGGGCAAGTGATCCGGAAGTCACAGATCGAACTTGGGGCATCCTTAAACGATAGGATCACATTCCTTGGTTTCATTTTCCATTACTAGTCCTCTTGTATAGGGTTTATTTTTATCGAGGCTTTCTCTATCTCACCCCTTAGAGTGATTGTATTAGGGATCTATTGGTGTATACATTCAGATGGAACTCGGTTGTATTTCTTTTGACGGGTCATGGGAATGTGATAGTGGCATTTTCTCTAATCATCCGAATACTCCCAAGTCAAGTTTATAATTCCTTTAGAGAAAACTAAAGTTGAAAATCTTACACGACCTTTTTGGTCGTACAGGGTAATCCAACCCCAATTTCGCTAGAAGGAATTATACACTTGAATTGGTCCATGCATGTCATACGTCACTAAGTAATCCACGATAATTGATCAAGAGTATTGACGTTATTTCGAATTTAATGACGAGATAGATGTCCAAATTGCTCTCGTTCTTAACAAAACGGCCTTGATTTGGATGCCGTATCTTCAATTAAATTTAAAAACACGTCGTTATGCCTTGCATTTTTTACTAATTCGCTCTTCTGAATATTGGTCAAAAGCAATTATCGTGAATTACATTCCTTTCAATAGTATGCTTTCTTTCGAGGAATATTGATAAAAACTTTTCGCACAAGATTAAAACCCTTGTAAAAGTTCTTGTCATTATTAATTACGAGCAAGCATAAGATTGAAAGGGGTCTATGCTTTCTTTTTCAGATTATTCCTTTTGACTCGGTCTTTTCATTTGCAGGTGAAAAACAAGTAGCATAAAGAAATCTTTTCTTGGATAAGTCTGAGGCTATTCTTTCATCTGACCATGAGTGAGTTAGAAAATCAGAACACATCTACTCGACTTATTATGGATCGGCTCATCCAAGTCTAAAGATGTCCGGATGCTCGAAGAAATGGATCATATAAAAGCTAAAACAAACACAGGGGCTTTCATTCATTCTTGCCCAAACCAGATCATACAATTCATTGGGGTGGAAAAGTAAAGCAGAAGTGAGCCCTAATCAACGACACAAAGGAGCCCAGCTGGCCCTCCAGGTTATGGATGCTTTGTTTATACGCACCACTCCGCGTATCATGGTCCGCAAGCCTGAGGTGGAGGCGTTTGCGTTCATCATTGACTGCAACAACCTGAGTCTCGTGATCTTCGGCGACTGCTTCCAAGTCCCGAACAAGTCCATTCTCACGAGTTATATCCTCGTTTATGCCGTTGAGCCTTTCTTCCAGCCACTCGCTCCGATTCCTTAGCAGGGCATTACGTCGATCGCGCTCATAGGTAGCCAGAGATAGAGCTAAGTCCTCCACCAGATTCCTCCTCTCGCGTAGCAATGTCGAAACCCGCTCTTTGGCGAACTCAACAGCCTTTTTGTGACTATCGGCCAGGTAGTCAGCCAACGCTAGGCGGTCGGACTGATCCTCATAACGGGCTCGCAAGACACGAGCCACGGTAACTCCCCGATGAGCAGCGCGGTAGACCTCCAAGGAGTTCGTAAAGAGCGTTGGAAAAATATTGTATTCCCTCCCCAACGCGGGTACCCTCGAGGGAGGTGATGTCCAGGTCCCCGAACATGACTCTGATCTCATCCTCGGTTTCGGGATGATCGGCTATGTGAGCGTAGCCTCGACCCAAGAGGTTATAGAACTCTTTCCATCGAGTCAAAGCTTCGGCTGAGAAAGTGTGAACTTGGGAAGAAGCCATTTTCGACGGAGATGTGTGTAGTGGAGCGATTAGAGGATGGAAGCAAATTATATGAGAGCGTTAATCTCCCAAACACCAACTCCGCATTTTATAGCGTCTCGAGAGTGGAGAAAAGTTGCAGCAATAATGCTTGTGGAGCCGGGTTAATTAATGTAAAGCGAGGGCTGCTCCTCCCGTGAATCATCAGACATGTCCTGATCCGCAATTTCAGGCCTGACAAATTCGGTCTCGCCATTATTAAAGCTGGGAGGGAGGCGAGCGCAACTATCGAAGAAGCCGCGAAAGGATTGTGTTGTTCCATCACGCATGAAGCTGGGCGGCGAGTGAACAGCTCTGCCACTTAAAAAGAGAAGACAGTGCTGAACAGGCATGACTATTGAGGAAAAGTGAAAGGCGAGCGCAATTATCGAAGAAGCCGCGAAAGGATTGTGTTGTTCCATCACGCATGAAGCTGGGCGGCGAGTGAACAGCTCTGCCACTTAAAAAGAGAAGACAGTGCTGAACATGCATGACTATTGAGGAAAAGCGAAAGGCGAGCGCAACTATCGAAGAAGCCGCGAAAGGATTGTGTTGTTCCATCACGCATAAAGCTGGGCGGCGAGTGAACAGCTCTGCCACTTAAAAAGAGAAGACAGTGCTGAACAGGCATGACTATCGAGGAAAAGTGAAAGGCGAACGCTACTATCGAAGAAGCCGCGGAAGGATTTGGTTACCCCTTCGTGTCGGAAAGCTGAGCAGGAGGTAAACAGTTCCGTCGTTTCAAAAACAGAACGCTGAACAGACCTAGCTTTCGAGGAAAAGGAGGCAACAAATCGAAAGAGCGAGTATACAAAAGAGAACAGAGAACCCCGAGTGACGAGTTCGTTGAAAGACCTCAAATTCTCTAGAATCAGATTCGACATCGAAGCCATGGAACTCAACATCGCCGGTGACGAACATCAAGATCGCAGTGGTGACGACGGCAGTGGCCACGACGCTCAACCCCGGAAAAGAAAAAGTCGCCAGCGCTACGCTCGGAAAGAAATCCAGGAGCTTGAAGCTTTCTTCGATGAATGTCCTTGCCCAAACGAGGAACAAAAGATTGAATTGGGCCAGAAGCTGGGAATGAATCCTATGAGAATCCATTTTTGGTTTCAGAATAGACGTTTCAGACTAGGTGTCCAACACAGGCGTAAGGAGATCACGGCCCTAAAAGAGCAGAACCAAAACCTTCAAATGGAAAACATGTGGTATGAGAAAATTCTCAGTACTATTACCAGCCCTGACTGCGGTGGCCCTACCACCCTCAGTAAATTGTTCCCCAGTAAGCCTTCTACGAAGATGGAAGGTGCTCATTTATCCCCCTGCTCCCTTGAGCCATCTCCGGTACAATCAGATCCTGCTAATGGCGCGCATGAGCAGATCGATCCTACAGAAATTATACCAGTGTCTTCGGAGGAAGAAGATACGTGTCGTTATGATCGGAGTCACCTCATCGAAGCCCATGAATCTCCTCCACAACAGCTTCCGGTAAGATCAGATATGGTTCAAGAGGAGTTAGAGGTTAGTCGGCAGGCTATCTACGCCACTCTGGACGACGAGAAGAAGAAATTCACTTGGCCCCCGGAGCTTCATCTCAAGTTCTTGGACGCAGTTCGACAGATAGGACTCGACTTCATAGGTCCGACAAGCATACTTAGGGTCATGAACGTACCGGGACTTACCAAGCAATTAGTCGCGAATCACCTTGGTTGCTACAGAAGGGCGTTAGGACAGCGTTATGCAGAACTGAATCCGAGCAATAGACTCGGCTGCGAACCCAGCACCCTTATGACAAATGAGGCCCGGTCGAATCTGGACGACTATTGGGGATTTGATCAGGATATCCTCGCGAGTCATTTCAATATTCCTCAAGAACACGCATCACAAGTGCAACGAGTAAGCACTCCTCCGTCCGAGCAGCAGCTAGTCAGTGTTCATCCTGTCACAGATCAGCCCACCACGCCCAGTGCTCAAGGGTTTGCCCAATCAGAGCATATGGCTTCAGATGATCTAATGGGAGAAAGCTTGGAGCACTCTTATTTCCCTAATCCCCAAGTGGGAGATGCTTGTGGTAGTCAATCGATCAAATCTCCTCTTATAATCCCAGACAAAGATGGAGGTTCCAGTTCGAAGAACCCGTCGGGCGATGCAGCTCAACCTACACATCAATCGTTCGAGGGGTCGGCTGATTTCTTCGATGAAGGACTTGATACCTGGTTCGATCAGTTGGAAGCTATTAAAGGTTGGCAACCATGATCTGCACTTGGTAATGGCACACCTAAGCTGAGGCCAGACTGGTTAGTCATTGGACATGCCCCAAGAAAGAAGGGGATGTACGCGAGAAGGATGTATCTCCTATTGTAAAGTTCTCATCGGTGCATGCGTTTGTTTCTTCAATAGCTAGAGTTGATTCTGCATAATGTTTTTCGCAAACGTCATCTCGTGTGTATACGGTAATTCCTTGTTATTAAGTTCAAGGTAAAATCAGCCCCGACGCGTGAAGGCAGAATTGATAGCATGAGTTACTAGCAGAATGTGATCGAGCTCGAAAGTGAAAGATTACTAGCGGCCCCAAACGCAATGACCGCAAAATCAGGGGCAATCTTTAAGTTTCGAGCAACTACAAATCTATTTCTCACGAGGCATTCAGGTCAATCAAATATAAAGCGTCGGGCTGTGAGAATGATGCGTAGTCAATCTGTTGACACAGGCGAAAAAGGAGTCGCGTAGATCCGAAAGCAAAAACCTTTCTTGGCTAGTCAACAATGCAGAATGAAAGAGCATATATAAACAAACTCGCATTTATTTCATTCAGCAAGAAAGTTTACAAGTGGATCACTGAGGGGGAGCAGTAAACCCAAAATGAGTTCTGACAAGCATCACAAAAAAGCTTAACTGACTCTCCATGCTATCCATGCCTTGCTTACAACCCACACTCCGGGAATCGAGGTCTACAAGCTTGAAGAAAAGGAGACGACATTTCTCCTTAAGTTCGTTCACCTTGGTGTCATAGTACTCGAACTCAAGCTCTAAGTCATGAGCCAGTACCCTCCCGCGAGCTATATCCATGCTCAGGTCTTCAAGCCTTTCCTCCAACCAGGCACACTGGAACCTCAGCACGAAGTTGTGCTGGTCTTGCTCAAAGGCGGTGTCAAAAAGAGCCAGACGCTCCACCAAGTTGTCCCTCTCACGGACCAGCATCGAAACCTGGGCGTGGGCGTATTCAACAGCCCTTTTATGGTTATCGGCCGTCAGCATGGCCAGCATCAGGGACTCAGTTCGGTCCTGATAACGGGCTCGCACGATACCAGCCAAAGTGACCTCCCGGCTAGCAACTTCGTAAGCCTGCATGAAATTGTTAAAGAGAGTTGGGAAGATCACAAACTCCCTTTGCAGTTTCGTACCTTCAATACACGCAGTATCCAGGGCCGGAATCAGAGTACGAACTTCAACCTCAGCTTCAGGATGATTGTTTATGTAGCCATAACCCCTACCCAAGAGGTGGTAAAATCTCTCCCATTGGGTCGAAGCTTCAGGTAAGGCAACAGGCATAGAGGAGGAATCCATATGCGATGGAATGACGGAGAAGAGAGTGAGAATGTGAAGAGTGTTTGAGAGGCTGAGTCTGATAAGGCTAAAGTGTTAATCTTCTTGACATCAATCTATCACCTTATAAATGCTCGAGTACAGGGAGAAGTGGTAATAATATTTTATGTGCAGTAGAGCCAAGCGGGTTTCGTTAATGCATCCCCGATGAGTCACGAATCCACCACCGTCCTGTGATCTCGGGTTTTGCGAAACATAATGGCGCCGAAAGGTGGGCAGGCTTGTTACTCTAGAGACTGGGCCAGGGGGACAAGCGTAGTGCTCGACAAAGCGAAATCAACGCAAGAGATCTTCAGGCTCCGTTCACGTAGAAAAGAGCAAAAAAGGACAAAGTGGGAATTACGAAGCCTTGAGAAAAACGCTCGTCAAGTAGCCATCACAAAAGGACGAAGTGGGAATCTCGAAACATTGAGAAGAGCGCTCGTCGGGTAGCCATCACCTTTGATCGAAGAACGGTGATCCGGCTCCTTTAACCTCTCAGAATTTGCAGAGAAAGTGAAGATCCAAGGAGGAACAAAGAAAGCTGAGTTAACGGAAAATCAAACAGTGATATCCCGGTCAAAATGTTCAAGGGATTCTGTCATTTACTGGAAGCGCCAGACTTGGAGGTCTCCGAGCTTGAGCTGCTGGAAGAGTTTGAAGATCTCAGGACCGAACCTGACACGAGGGCCATGGAGACCGATCCTTCTAATGATGAAACCCGCGGCTTGGTTAACGAGAACAGTACCCGCGACGGTTATCAGCGTCAGAAAGGGGAATATCTCAAACGCAACACTTCAGGTCAAGTCCATAAACTCGAATTGTTTTTCAGGGAATACCCCTATCCGGACATGGAACAGAAAATCAAAATGGGCCAGGAGATAGGGTGGGAGCCTCGGAAGGTCAAGTGCTGGTTTGAAAACAAACGAACCCGGCTGAAGCAGCAACGCGATCGGCACGAGTTAGCGGTTGTAAGGGAGGAAAATGAAAAGCTTCGAATAAAAAACACTCAGTACAAAAAAGCTCTAAGCATCGCTATTTGCCTGGAGTGCGGTAACCCTGTTCCCACGGACGGAGTATTCACTGAAGAGCCAGATCTGGGGGTTTATAATGCTCATTTGTTGCAATGCCCTTCGCAACATCTTTCGGAACAGGCGGGTACCGCCGAGGATCTACAAGAGGAAACTAGTGCTATAAGGTCAAAGTCGACGCCCATTGTGGAAGGGAACATGCGTCATGACAAGTCGGGTCCGCTCGATGATGAACTCACCATCATGACCAGCCGATCTGAGACCACTAAATCCCCTCCAGAGCAACCTCCAACACGACCAGATTCCGAGAAGGGTAACCGCCAAGTTGCTGACACCACTTCGGCTAGCAAGAAAATAAGATTTCGTTGGACCCCGGAGTTTCATAGCAAATTTGTTGATGCAGTTCAACAGTTGGGGATCAGTTTTGCTTGCCCATTGCGCATACTCGAAATCATGAACGTGCCGGGACTGACTAAAAATATGGTCAAGAATCACCTTTGGCGCTACAAGAAACTACTGAGAGATGGACGAGCGTCGCTAGACCAAGATAGAGGCGGTTCAACACGACCAGATTCCACGAAGAGTAGCCGCCGAGTTGCCAACCCTACTTCGGCTAGCAAGAAAACAAGGTTTTATTGGACCTCGGAGCTTCATAGCAAATTTGTTGATGCAGTTCAACAGTTAGGGATCAGTTTGGCTCGCCCATCGCGCATACTCAAGATCATGAACATGCCGGAATTGGATAGAAATAAAGTCAGGAACCACCTTTGGTGCTACAAAAGACTACTGAGAGATGGACGAGTGGCGCTAGACCAAGAGAGAGGCAGTTCAAGTTTAAACGATGAGCATGGTTGTGATCGCAATCCTCATGAAGCAGGAAGCATCCAATCACCTCTTAACACCGATGGGACTGACAATTACACGGTCGATTGTTCAGGCATCAATCAGAGTACTCCCATGGGTTATCCCAGTACTCCTCAGGAGTATGTACCGCAATTTCAGCAAATCGGGACTCCCCAGTCTGAGCACCGACTGGCCGTTAATACTAGTCCTACAGCGGATCTAACACTGGCAGGAGATGCACATACAATCTTGCGAGACGATTACGGAGATTCCGGCTCGAAGAATCAGGTGGTCCATGACGAAAATGGCAAAAAGATTCCTTCTCCAGTAGTCGACAATACTCAACCTGAGTGTCAGTCGCTCGATGGTTCAGACGATCTCCTTGAAAACATCTATTCTTGGTTCGATCGGCTGAATTCCCCCCTGAGTTACCCTGGTACTCCCCAAGAGTATGTACAACAATTTCAGCAGGTATGGACTCCCCAATTTGAGCACCAACAGATCGTTAGTGTTATTCCTACGGCGAATCCAGCATCGGGTACAAACCTACTGGACAACGATGAAAATACCAACTCGAGAAGTGAGGTTGTTCATGTCGAAAGTAGTGTGAGGAACCCATCGCCAACGGTTGAGGATGCCCGACTTGGGCGTCAATGGCTTGAAATTTCAAGCGAGTCCCTCAGTGAGCAACTCGGCGTGTGGATCACGCATAAACCGAGAAACCAGGTTGTTCATGCCGAAAGTGGGAGAAGTCCGTCACCAGCAATTAAGGATGCTCAACTTGGACGACTCGAGCGGTCGGACGATCTCCTGAATGAGCAACTCAGCCTATGGGTCAAGCATTTTGGAACAAGTGCATCTTCGCAGTCGTGACCGGTACCGGCGACCGGACATCTGGTTCGAAGCTCGTGTGCTAAATCATTAGAAGGCTCAGGAGAGTGAGAGGTGAATACATCGAATGAATGTGTTACGGATTTCGTTGTAAAGTTCCCGCGGGAACATTGTAATTAACGCTGAAAACTAACCGCTTTGAGTGTCAACATTACCCTTTGAACGTCTTCGAGCCAAGGGCCATGGATTAATCACTTAATCCGTGGAGCAAATTCCATGAACGATGACTATCACCCGCGGAGCATAATGGGATCTACCCCCATTCAGCACGAAATACGTTTGGTCACGAAGCCTCCCATTTGGTAAAACGATGTATCGTTCCTAAACGATCTTCAACCGAATACCAAAGTAATGTCTCATTTCTTTCCCTTCTCAGGTGTTAAACGTGGATAAATCACCCAAGGAGCCATCTGTTCAAATAACAAAACAGACGTTGCCCAACCGGGGGCAGCTGAACCATTGATATTGCAAATATTCCAAGCATGGATAAGCGGATTTGATAGACGTGGTTCATATCAATACGCGACGTCAGAACGGGATGAGAACCAAGAGTAAAGTTGTATTGTCCCAATTTGTCTTCAATTTGGGAATATGAGTTAACACTTGCTATTTATCCTTGATAGGGACTCACCATCAAGGAGGACAAATTTTGACAACCTGTGTGCACTCGCAGGGGCACACGACCGAGGGTAAGATGTATCGTTCTAATTTTTTGAAAAATTCATGAACGAACAATAACATGTTTCTTCCGCATTTTCAGGGATCTCCAGCCGCGGGGGACAGGTAAGTATCCCTTTCCCCAATCCATTGAAAATGTTGAATAAAAAATAGAGAAGAAAAGAAAAGCTTTTAGAATCTGATGTCTAGAAAAGACATAGGATTCTAACTTCATTGGCATTCATGTTTTGAAACATGAGGTTATCTGAACATGCATTGGGCATCATAAAATCCCATTGACGGGTAAAATTTTTGGAGAAAACGAAAGAGATTTTTTCCAATCAAAAGTTGTTCAAAACTTTCAAAAGGACGTTTTCTCAAAAGACGAGAGGCAAATCCTAACACAAACACGTCCTATACACACTTAAGAGAGAAATGGAGCGGATAAGACAGCAGAATCTGGACCTACGGAAGTAGGGACCATTCGCAGCGATTACATGGGTTGGGACGACGGAGGCATTCGTTTCATATCCCCCAAACACTACAGGTGACCGTTGATAACCCCTTTGAACGGCGGTTTTCATTCTTAACCCTGTCAAGAACCACCCCACATCGGGGCAAAATGGAGGTGAGTCCAGCAGCATCAGGAGAAAATGGTTAGAAATTTTCTTGCTCGGACTAACATTAATCTTTGTGTGTTGTTTATATGGTAATCCAAGTGCCATAGGATGATGAGAAGCATTCATTTCTCTATCCCACACACCGAATCCTTTGCATAGCCAAGTTGAGCCTGCAGAATCATTTCATAAACCCGTTGATGATCATTGCACATTCCAAGACGGATGCAGCATCACTTCAGAAACGAAGAAGTTCAAGACTTAGGGTTTGCAAAAGAATTCCTAAGTTAATGTTTAACCTTGTTAGACCTTTGATCATAGGTCTAACGCGATCCTATGAAGATGAGAAAAAGTGGGATTTCAAAAATGAATGAGAAAAATCCACGGCATCGAGAAAAAGCAAAGTGCCTGGTAAAAGCAAGGCCGATGCTCATGAAAGCTGTTTGCTTGATCCCCAGTGAAACTTGGATGAAAAAAAAAAATCTTAAAGGAGTCAAATAAAAAAAGTTGCTCCCCAAATGCTGCCAAGCACAGAACAAAGACATGGAGAGAGTCGGTCTCTGAATGCAACAAGGGACGCTCTCTAAAGAGCTAGTGCACACCTCAAAATCGGTTGTACACCTCAAAAACTAAAGATGCAGAAAGGAAAAGACAGGAGGTAAATCAGCAATGATCACCAATGTCAAACTCGTCATGAATTCTGGGCCAAAAACAAGCCTTTTTCGGTCCCCAATCCTACCAACATCATAACCCTGAAACAGTCTTCTCTGACTAAGACACTTGGGTTAACATACAGCTCAGCTCGAAGAAGTACGAGCAAGACTATTTCTTTCTCATTTTGCAGGGTTCTTGACTTGTAAACCCGGAGCAGATGGTGAAAACTTTCATTCAATGACCTTGACTCAAAAGTGAGTCCCCCTTGAAGACCAATATCCAAGCCCAACATTACGGTCCCGTGGAAGACCTCCCGACCGATCAAAATGTATGCGCTGCGAATGAGCCTAAAACCTAGGCACGGGTTAGTAGGGAATCGAGTGTATCCCCTATAAAAAAAACACGATCGCAAAACAGGTGAGAAGACCTCATTGTCGAGAAATATTCCAATTGATGTTTTGAACAAACTCTTTTTGGAATTTTCAAACTGTTGATCCAGATTTTCCGTGCAAGGGATTTGTGATCACATTTGCATGTTGCAAGAATGCTTTGGATAACCCCCAGCATCAAAATGCACATTTCACGATTAAAACTTAAATCATACGGTTTTGTCAAAATGGACGGCCGTGGTCTTCCCAAAGATTACTAACGTTTTCTTGGTGAAGAAAAATCTTTCAGGCCTAAACTTCTGCAGGATACCTGGAGAACCCAGCTCCCAGAATGTCGCCTCAACAGAATCAAATGAAGCTTTGTCAAAATAAAATCTTTCTCTACTTCAAAACTGAATTCCCGACAAATTTCGGGATCTTTCAAAAGAATGGGTGAGGATGAGACCCCTTTTCAAAAATCAGACAGTCTCATCGGACGTGGAGAACCCTCGTCATGAGACCCCTTTTCATAATTTAGGCAGTCTCATCGGACGTGGAAAACCCTCGTCATGAGATCCCTTTTCAAAATTTAGGCAGTCTCATCGGACGTGGAGAACCCTCGTCATGAGACCCCTTTTAAAAAAAAAAATTTAATTAGTCTCATCGGACGTGGAGAACCCTCGTCATGAGACCACTTCTCAAAAAATCAAGCGGTCCTAGCATGACGTGGAGAACCCTCGTCCCAGGACCCCCTTTTCAAAACTTAGGCAGTCTCATCGGACGTGGAGAACCCTCGTCATGAGACACCTTTTTCAAAATTCAGGAAGTCTCATCGGACGTGGAGAACCCTCGTCATGAGACCCCTTTTCAAAATTTGGGCAGTCTCACCGGACGTGGAGAACCCTCGTCATGAGACCCCTTTTCAAAATTCAGGAAATCTCATCGGACGTGGAGAACCCTCGTCATGAGACCCCTTTTCAAAATTCAAACAGTCTCATCGGACGTGGAGAACCCTCGTCATGAGACCCCCTTTTCAAAATTCAGGAAATCTCATCGGACGTGGAGAACTCTCTTCATGAGACCCCTTTTCAAAGTCAATCAAAGGTAGATACCGCCAGAAGGGTCAATCAAAGGTAGATACCGCCTGAAGGGTCAATCAAAGGTAGATACCGCCTGAAGGGTCAACACAAGGTAGATACCGCCTGAAGGGTCAACACATGGTAGATACCGCCTGAAGGGTCAACACAAGGTAGATACCGCCTGAAGGGTCAAATCAAATTTGGTAGAAACCGCCTAAAGGGTCAACACAAGGTAGATACCGCCTGAAGGATCAACTCAAGGTAGAAACCGCCTGAAGGGTCAATTAATGGTAGATACCGCCTGAAGGGTCAAACTCATGGTAGATACCGCCTGAAGGGTCAGCACAAGGTAGAAACCGCCTGAAGGGTCAAACCAAGGTAGAAACCGCCTGAAGGGTCAACTCACGGTAGATACCGCCTGAAGGGTCAAATATGGTAGAAACCGCCTGAAGGATCAGCCTAATGGTCCGATCCACCATACGGATCAAAACCTTGACAAATTCCAGACACGGAAAGAGTCGTTTCCCTAGGTAAACCTTATAGTAGGTGAATCATTTCTGGTTCGATCCACCATACGGATCAAAATCCTTGGCAAATCCCAAAGTGTGGGACGCGCCTTCCTTAGGTTCCTACCAGTTAGGAATCCCATAATGGTATGACCTACCATACAGGTCAGAGCTTAATCTCCCTAGGATATTCTGAATGACGAGTCCTAGGTATCTGCTTGAAAGTTGTCGCAACCGGCAGCATCTGACAGGTGAGCTTCAGGTAAGCCTCTCTCACTCCGGCCCATGTTCAAATTGTTAAAGCAAACCGGGGATTAATTTGAGCTTTCATCAAAGGGCCTTAAGCGATCCAATGTCGTAGCATTTCTTCTCTCATTTTCCCAGTTGAGTCGGTAGGAAATCAGGTGCCACCTTATCTTCGAGAGAAACCTCTAACGAGATTCCTCTCAAAGAGGGGCAGCTGTTGACACCTGATTTTTGACCATTTATTATTGTGATTTTTATTCTTTAAAATTAATTAAAAATATCAAAAAAGGTCATAAAATCACAAAATCAACTTTGGAAGCTTTGGTTTAACCTTAGGAACCAATTTTGAACAAAAAATATTTTTCGGTATTTTTAATATTTTTCGAGTTTATTTAATTATAAAAATACCCAAAAAATCAAAAAAAAATACCATTCGTGGTCAGAAAAATACCCAAAAATATTCGATAATTTTGTTTTAATTTCCTCTTCAAGTGTGTCACTTTAAATCTAAAAAATTCGGCTCGGGTCACTATGTTCCTTCACAAACATAAACCCGAACCGAGCCTAAAAAAAAATCATTTTCGAGTCTTTTAGTTTTCAATTCTCACTTTTTATAAGCTATGACATTGGATTCTAAAGTCTTAAAGTGCAATTAGGTCAATTTGCCCTCCAATTTAATCAATTTTTACCAAAAGGGCTTAATTGCATATTTTTCTTTCAATTAGTCCCCGGTTTCACGGATGTATACG
This sequence comes from Rhodomyrtus psidioides, assembly GCA_021437785.1. NCBI lineage: Eukaryota > Viridiplantae > Streptophyta > Magnoliopsida > Myrtales > Myrtaceae > Rhodomyrtus > Rhodomyrtus psidioides. The sequence continues at coordinate 16,313,386 of JAILYB010000002.1, forward strand.
TATGCTCTACGTATTTATACGTCATACGTATTTATACGTTATGCATATTTGTACTGTTTGGTAACCTCTTTAACTCTTGTAATAACAATAATGGTTATTATTTTTAACACCTTTGTTAGTGCTTTTTTTTAGCATTTTTGTATTGTGAGTGCTATTGTTAGTGTTATTTTTAAATAGCATTTTTGTATTATAAATTGTGAGTGCTATTGTTAGTGCTATTTTTAAATGACATTTATTTATCATAAATTGTGAGTGCTATTGTTAGTGCTATTTTTAAATGACATTTATTTATCATAAATTGTGAGTGCTATTATTAGATAGAATTTATAATTGTTAGTGCTATTTTTAAATAGCATTTTTGTATTATAAATTGTGAGTGCTATTGTTAGTGCTATTTTTAAATAGCATTTTTGTATTATAAATTGTGAGTGCTATTGTTAGTGCTATTTTTAAATGTCATTTATTTGTGAGTGCTATTATTAGATAGAATTTATAATTGTTAGTGCTATTTTTAAATAGCATTTTTGTATTATAAATTGTGAGTGCTATTGTTAGTGCTATTTTTAAATAGCATTTTTGTATTATAAATTGTGAGTGCTATTGTTAGTGCTATTTTTAAATGTCATTTATTTGTGAGTGCTATTTTTAGATAGAATTTATAATTGTTAGTGCTATTTTTAAATACAATTTATTTGAAGGTATTTTTGGCTATAAAAGGATGGCAAGAGTTTTGAGGTTGGGGAGGAGAGACATTTTGTAGAGTGTGCAAATTTTTGAGAGCTTAGAGAGAAGAACACAAACACTCTCTATATTCTCATAATCTTGAGTGAGCAAAATATGCTAAGTTCGGAATATTGATTCCGCATATTGCTAGCACAATTGTTGTGGAGTTATTAGTCGTCTCCCCGTTCGTCAATTGGTGGTGCGTCCGAACTAGATGCCTAACACTTGTGGAGGCTGAGATCGAAGAACATCGAACCGACACCTCCGTTCAAGCACGCTACGAGAGGTAATCCATTTACTCCCTTTGAGGCTTTGTGATTTTTTTTCGATTGAAATGCACGAAGTACGCCTCTGGAGATACATGTATGGGTTGTTATTTATTTCCGCTACGTGTTACGTGGATCCCAACAATGGTATCAGAGCCGATCCTTAGGTGTTTTCGTGCATTTAATTGATTTTTTGCAATTTTTGCAATACTATGGCCAATATGTATTAACGAATTGTTCGTCTTACATGGCTAATGGAGGTTGATTATTTTATATGATAAATTAATCAACGTAGCAAAAATTGAGACTAAATCAATTTTGAATCGAAAATTTATGGCTATCTTATTTTACGTAAAAATTCTGAATATGATTCAACGTAGAATTTTTATTGTGCCTTCCTAAGTTTTAAATTGTGAATTTATTACTTACGTGGAAGGGTGGTGATCATGGAAAAATCCCTAATCAATGTGATTAATGTATGTATGAATGTATGGTGATTATTTATATATTTGGGGTTGTAATTATTAAATGGAGGCTGCGTACTCCTTTTATTTTTCATGTAATCTTTATTTTTAGCATAGTCAATTGTTGATGTAAATGCTACGAGGATTACGTGGAGGAGCCTTTTAAGTCGGCGAGCTCTTTGGGGCCCGATTCTTGAAGAGTTCAAGAAACCAAGAAGAAGAGAAGAGCGGCTCTCCGTTATTAAAATATTAAAATGATTAAATGTGGTCTCATTGGCTCGAGACCCATTAAATCATAATTCCATGATCACCACGTAGGATAGATGTTTATGTGATTGACATCTATTTTTTTATGATTACGTGAGCATGTTAAACTGGTTAATGTGCAAAGTCAGACTTACCTCACCCAAAATTGCGCCTGCATGAAATCCTAGTTAGGGAAAATCACTCGCGTTAGGTACCGAAAGGGCGTTGGTAATGACATCAACGTAACCAAGTCCCCGAACTCAAAATCTCTGGTTCCGCAGAATTGATCGATCTCTCCCAATCGGTCAATAAGGTTTCCGGTCTACCCTCCAAGAAAGACCGGTGGCGACTCCAAATGCATGCACAAGTTGCACATGCCACCACGACCACACTAAGGTCGAAAGCGATCGACTGTTATCGTCGAATCCCTTTGAAAAATACTCCCGCCGCGATTTGGTATGGGCCTGGGAGGGCCCGCGCCGATCCAAGACCCGCGATCGGTAATCCATTAGCCGCGTCCGCTTTCGGACGGGTCGCGACAACGGCTCGACAAGATAACCGAGGACATAGCTCGCGGGAATGGACTGGTTCGGGACCTGGAAGTAGTCACCGAAGAACACGAGGCCAAGGTCGCCGAAGTTAAGGGAGAATGCAGAAGTCTTCTCCTCAGGCTTGCCGACCACAACATGCGGAGCTGGGAGTATGAGCAGAGCATTAATAACATGGAGGGTCAGTTGGGATCCTTTGTGTCGTTAATTAGGGCTCACTTTGGCTTTACTTTTCCACCCCGACTTGTATGACCTGCTTCTGAAAACCCTCCGCCGAGCAAAATAAATGAAAGTTCTCGTGTGTGTGTTTTAACTTCTGTATGGTTCATTTCTTCGAGCATCCAAACATCTTCAACTTGGGTGAGCCAAACCATAATATCAATAAGCCGAGCAAATACGTCCTGATTTTATAACTCGCTCATGATCAGATGGAAGAATAGTTGCAGATTTGTCCAAGAGAAGATTTCTCTATACTACTTGTTTTTCACCTGCAAAAGAAAAGACCGAGTCAGAAGGAATAATCTGAAAAAGAAAGCATAGACCCCTTTCAATCTCATGCTTGCTCGTGATTAATAAGGACAAGAACTTTTACAAGGGTTTTAATCTTGCGCGAAAAGTTTTTATCAATATTCCTCGAAAGAAAGCATACTATTGAAAGGAATATAATTCACAATAATCGCTTTTGATCAATTTCGAGAGGAACGAATTACTCAAAAGTGCGAGGCATAATAACGTGTTTTGAATTTAATTGAAGATATGGCATCCAAATCAAGGCCGTTTTGTTAAGAACGAGAGTAATTTGGACATCTATCTCGTCATTAAATTCAAAACAACGTCGATATTCTCGATCAATTATCGTGGATTACCAGCGACGTAAAACATGCACGAAACAATTCAAGTGTATAATTCCTTCTAGAGAAATTGAGATTGGACTACTCTATACGACCAAAAGGTCGTGTAAGACTTCCAATTTTAATTTCCTCTAAAGGAATTATAAACTTGACTTGGGAGTATTCGGATGATTAGAGAAAATGCCACTATCACATTCCCATGACCCGTCAAAAGAAATACAACCAAGTTCCATCTGAATGTATACACCAATAGATCCCTAATACAATCACTCTAAGGGGTGGGATAGAAAAAGCCTCGATAAAAATAAACCCTATACAAGAGGACTAGTAATGGAAAATGAAACAAAGGAATGTGATCCTAACGTTTAAGGATGCCCCAAGTTCGATCTGTGGCTTCCGGATCACTTGCCCCAACTCGTCATCTTCATTGGACGATATCTCAATAAGGTCCATAGTAGGCTCTTTTGTTGCTCACTCGGTGTTCGCCATGGGATATCATCCTCCTCGTCTTCTATCAAGGACGTTTGGGAAAAACACACACATCTATCGTTGAAATGGCATTTAATCTAATCACCAGAATGCAATGAATGAAATGCCTATATTTATATGAACTGTAATAGATTTGAGGGATAGAGAGTCTTACCAACCAAACTCGTCGACTTATGTGCGGTTTTAGGTGTACCAACCGCCCAAAGACATGCGCATGAAACAAGTGATGGTAAACTTCTAAAAATCAGAGGATTTGGCACCTAAGGTTAAGGTTCCCACCTCGAGTTCTAGAAAGAGCAGATTCCATTGCACAACTATCGTTGCATTGGGGCTCGATCCATAGTTCGAAATGAGCGGAATTGAAAAGTGGATTACCCCGTGTTTTTCCTCACGGAGATTCCATTTTCAATCCCTTCTATTGTTTTCCTATAGGCGGCGCCCGGGGTTTTAGGCGCGGTTGTGTGTATTTTCGGTGTCGTGCTAAAGCGATAAACATGCATCTCATTTAGCAAACACCGCTTCAATATAAACATCCACACAATCATACATCCTAAACTCCTACCTGCATAAGACAGAGTTAACAAACACTTCACCCCTTATTTCTCCAATCTGCAAAAACATTTAACACCTCAAGGGTTAAAGTACGTACCTCACCTTGAAGAGTATCTGCATAAAACATGTTAGAAAAATCAATCAACTTTTTAATCGGCTCAAGTTCTCTAAAGTCCCCAGTGGAGTCGCCAGTCTGTCGCGACCCTCTCGAGGTTCGCCGTGGGCTCTCGAGGGCTAATGGGCCGTCCAGTCCGGTCAGACGCGGGCCTCTCCCAAGGCCCGTTACCCAAATCGCAACGGAGGTATACGTAGTCGACCTTCAGTGTGGTCTAGTGACATGTGTTAAGTGTGCATGCCATGGAGTCGCCACCAATCATTTTTTGGAGGGTATGATTGGACCACCCTATTGAATAGTCGGGAGTTTCTATTCAATTCTGCGATAACCATAGAAATGGGTTCGGGGACTTAGTTACGCCAACTGTCAGAGTTGACGCCCTTTCGGTACCTAAATTGACTGAATTTTCTGACCTAAGATTTCATGCAGATGAGTGGAATATGAATCCTAAATCTAGGAATTCATGCAAATAGGAATGACTATCCTTGCAATCACAATCAATAATAAAAGGCGCAAATCAATGAATCCAAGTATGCAAAGTAAACACATCAAATCAACATGACACTCATAAGAAGGCTCTATTAACCTAAATAAGTATCAATCAAGCTTAGGAATGATTTAGACATGATTTTACCCATAAGGGGTAAAGTCGTAATTTTGAGACAAAAGGGACGATTTGCCCAAAAAAGGCAAAATCATCATTTCGGAATGAATTCGGAGTAAAACGATGTCAAAAATAGGTTTGGTCACTCAATTGACCCATTTCCTATTTTTTTTTTGCAATTTTCATGATTTTTTGGAATTTTAGAAACCGATTTACCATTCGAAGGGTAAAATCGTCATTTTCTAAAAATGAGAATGAAATGTGGAAATCCTAGACATAAGGTTTAGCCACCTATCTGGCTCATCGCCAAATTCTAAGCAATTTCCACAATTCATCGGAATATCAAAGACGATTTACCCTTTGAGGGGTAAAATCGTCGTTTTGGATTAAATGGGAGAAAATCCTAAAAAAAAGACAACCAATCAATTTCTTTTGATCATTTTCAGCCTTGGGAATTTTCTAGAATTTTTTTAGTAATTTTCTGCAATTCTTCTCAATTTTTTTGTTTTTCTTTAATTTTTCCATTTTTTTGGCATTTTCTGATTTATTAATATTTTTTTTATATTTTCAGAAAATATTTTAACAAAAAGCATATCATTGGCAATAGACAACACTCAACCAGATAAATAAGCTAACTACTGAACTGAGATAAATACATGCAAACCAAATCTATAATGGCGACATTTTAGAAAAATAACCATAATACACGGATCGGGTATGTAAAACATACCGGATTGGACACCGGCCTTCAATCGCCCAGCCCCAGCCTGCGACCATCTCCATGCACATCACCTGTCGATCACCACATCAAAATGTCAACAATCAATTTTACAAGTTTTAAGACCGGTAATAAATAATAATAATTTAAAAAATAAATAAATCCAGGCTCGGAAACGGGCCAATTCACTCAGCCATGGACCGGCTATGGGCTCACGGCCTCGGCCCAAGATCACGGCCTCGGCCCACGGCTTTGGCCCACGGGCTCGGCCCACGGCTTTGGCCCACGGGCTCGGCCACGGGCTCGGCCATGGGCTCGGCCTTGGCCCACGGCCTACGGCCTCGGCCCACGGCCTTGGCCCACGGCCTCGGCCATGGGCTCGACCATGGCCTTGGCCTACGGCCTCGGCCCACGGGCTCGGCCATGGCCGAGACGCACGGCCACTCGGCCGACGTCCTCGGCCCACGTCCTCGGCCATGGGCTCGGCCATGGCCGAGGCGCACGGCCACCGGCCTACGGCCTCGGCCATGGCCGAGGCGCACGGCCACCGGCCCACGGCCTCGGCCATGGCCGAGGCGCACGGCCACCGACCCACGGCATTGGCTCGCTGACTCGGCTATGGGCTCGGCCATGGCCCAGGATCACGGTGGTAGCTGGCTCGACGAAGGTGGCCGGACGTGTGGTGGCGGGGAGTGATGTACGACGAGATGGGGAGATTCACCAAGAAAAAGAAGAAGAAGAAGAAGCTGCCCCAGAAGAAGAAGGAGAAGGGGAAGAAGAAAAAGGAGGAGAAGAGCTGCGGATGATGAAGGAGAGGGGAGGAGAGTAAAGTAATAAAAAAATATAATAATATAATAATATAATAATAATATAATAAAATACTAAAAAGTAAAAAAAATAATAAATTAATCAAAAGCGAAGACAAAATGATTAGTTCCCTTTTCCTTTTAAATGATGATGTTTTCACTCTTTTTCCTTTTAATCATTACTAATATTTTTGTCAAATTCAATTTTACGGTGATCAGTGAACACCTAAAATGGAACCTGAATTTTACTGTTTTATGAGGTCCTAAAGTAAAGAAAATTAAAAATAAAAATACCTACTATTTGTATATATTTTTGTGACCTCGAATACTACTTATTTTATTTTATTTTTATTTTTATATTTTTCGAAAATAATAATAATAATAAAATAGGAAAAATATGAAAAAAATATTTTTGTCCAAAATGGTCCCTTTAGCTTGGCCAAGGCTACCAAAGTTGGTTTTTGTAATTTTTTTAGCTTTTTATGAATTTTCTATGAATTTTTGAAAAATAAAGGAAGAAAAAGGTTGATCAAAATTTAGGTGTCAACAGGCCCCAGTGGTATCAAATGGTTATGATTCCTGAATGATAATGACGATGCCGATTGGCCTGTAGCCCCAGTGGTATCGGATGGCTGTGAGCCTCGAGTAATTGTAATGATACCGATTGGCCTGTGGCCCCGGTGGTATCAAGTGGCTGTGAACCCAGAAGTACCGATTGGCCAGTGGCCCTAGTGGTACAGTTTGACTGAAAATTGTTATGATATCGATTGGCCTGTGGCCTCGGTGATATCAATTGGCAAGAGTGCCAGAGAAGTACATTGCGGCTGAGAACCAGTTGATGAGTGGTGGTGAAAATTATGCGTATGTGTTTGCATGCCGTGTGATGTTGTCTGCCTGAGCTTTTGCTTATCACTTGTTGTGTAGTCTGGTGGGACCGGTGGTCAGGTCTAAGTTTAGGGTTCGCTTACTAAGATATTTATATCTCACCCCAGTGGGGCCTTAACTTTTTCAGGTCCCAGGCGATGGAAACCCGAGGTTGCCATGGATTGGCACAAGAAGAAGTTTAGAAAGGAAATGGATATAAACTCAGTTGTGATCTTAGGTATTTTACTTTGATTTGTCGATTTAGAATTGAACCATGGGTATTGGAGGACTGTAACCTTTGAAGTGTATTTGTCAATATTTAGGGGTGTACCTTTTTATGTCCTAAGTCATCTTGGGTTTATTTTGTTTGGAGTCTTTTTTCTTGCTTCCGTGTGAAGGTGTCATTTAGGAGTATTGAGCAATTGGCTGTGGATCCTTTGAGACTATAGAGTTATAACGGCCTAGTGGGATGTTCACGAGCTCGCCGGGTTCGGGGCGTGACACCTTCCATCTTCGAAGCTGCTCCATGCCCCTGATTGATTGATGTTGTGGTGTAGTGGAAAGAGATGGAAGAAGAAGAAGTCATTGAAAAATGAAGGTCGCAGTTTGTGCTAGCCTCCTGTTCCTTTAGCTATATACATATCGGTCTAAAATATAATACCTGTCAGCACCTAGGAAAAACGGGATACCAATATCAAGGAGCAATCTTGGAACTCTGTTGTTGTTCGGCCAGTAATCAGACGAATTCATAGTTTGCAGAACATTTCTCTAGTTTAGGTCTTGCATGCAATCGACAGTGATGTAAGATACACACTATGTAGGGAAAAGAACTGAAGAATACTAGGCTTGATGTTGCTTCTTATAATTCAACTTGTTGTAATTGGGGTAGTCCTGGTTGACATTTTGATACATTCAGCGTAAAAGCGTATGTCTATATATGTTTAGTGGTTTTTTCGATGATTTCGAGTGAGCTTCTTCTAAAGGAAAATATAAATGTCCTACAGGTTCTAAAAGAGGCGAACAATTTTAAGATTTGGCTGGATAAGAAGGAGACTAAACAGAAGTGAGTTTATCCTATTTATATATTTTCCTTGGGTTTTTCACCTCAACTCATTTTTGAAACTCCTAGTCTATGGTCCACCTGATGTTTGCTGCAATGAAATGAGCCAATTTTATATTTTTAGTAATTACCATTGAATGTTCAATTTGTTAGATGGCTGAAACGAGTGTTTCAAGTACCACAGAAAAAAAAAAAAAAAAGGATCTTCGGTGGTGTGGGAACACTTCAAACAGATTCTTGATAAAGAAAAGGCTGAATGTTTGTATTGTGGGGCTGAGATAGGTTGTGCTAGTAATCAAGGTACTAATTCGATGCATCGTGAGTTACTGTGGCTTCATTGTGTTTCGAACGGCATCCAATTAATACTTAATTTTTTTTCGACCAAAAAAAAATAATACTTAATTTTGAGGAATTATTTTGTCGTTGCATGCAGAATCACAGATCATCGTACGTTTGTCTAATTAATCAGCTGTCAAGTGAGGTGTTAGAAGGAATTACCAGCTTCCTACTTCTTGTTCACCTATTGTTTCGTCCATGAATCGTTCGGATAGCTATCCAGATCAAAGTGCCAAGGCAATCTCTTAGCTGGTACACAGGTCCGTGATGCAAAATGCTAACTGAAAGACTGAATTTTCCAGGATCAAGTATGCGGGAGCGCAAACTGTTTTCTGGCGCCATATTGAAGCAAAAAGCTGAGGAAAAATGATTTCGTTGTTCATTCTGTAATCGTTCTCCCTCTCTCTCTCTCTATGTCGTTGCTCAACTTCTTGTTAGTCTTCTTTCAAGTAGAATTTGAAGTGTTTCCCTAATCAGTTTTGTCCATGTCCATTTTGTTGAGTAGCCATCTCCTAGAGGAGGATTTGTGAACGTGTGCCTGGACGAGCAAAACCAGAGAGTCTTGCTGCGTGGGAAAGCTGTGATTGTAATGACAAGGTCTATTCTTGTTTGAAAAATTACTTTAGGCAAGCAAGATTTGTCTTGCGATCATGGTACGGGGCAAGACGGAATAAGTACTTTAGTTGTATTATGGATTTAAGGACGTCGGTTGTCTGATGCTGCAAAATATAGCAAAGAAATGACATTTGCAACAACCGTTTATCTCATTCTGTTTTTATACAAAGTGAGGGACAATGCATAGACCAGTTCGCCTCGTTATCTGCTGTCTCTGTATCGCTGCTAATTGTTTCAGGAGAAAGAGCAGAACATATTAAGCAGCGTTTTATGTCTGTTTTTGCTTTCGGGGTACAATTTTTTACAGGCTGTTGCATATCAAGAGTTCAGATAAGAAAATCGTTGTCAAACTAGATTTTAAAGAATATGAAAAATGGGTATAATTAAAATATTGAATTCTTGAAATTTTACAGTTTGATTTTAAAAAAAGGGGGGGCTACCGACCCAACCCGAAGTATGGGACATATAACGGGTACCAGGCAGGGCCGGGCCGAGCCTAGCTCGGTACCGTTAAGTTTTGGGCTGCGTCGGGCCTCTATGAGACCTGGCCCATTGACACCCCTAGCTCCTGCCCAACAATTCAGATTCGAGTAGGATGTGCTAAGGCTCGAGCCGTGATATAATCGGGGAATGATTCACCATAAATAACAAGGCTCAAGCTTTTATTACAATCCGCAACAAAAGATCAACAAGTTCTTAGTTCTCCCGCAAAAGTCATATGCAAGAAATATAACAAACTTGTCCACAATCTCTTAAATTAAACGGAGAAACAGGGAGGGTTAAGGTGCCTACTCTCGCTATCTAAATGCATCCAAAAGTCGCCTATCAACAAAAGGATAGTAGGTCAGCTCCCAAATCTTCAATCAAGCCCCCAAAAGTCGATAGAACACCATATTGGGGATAAGTACACTAGAAGTGTTAGAAGTGTCATAACTTTTGTACGGCGTTCACTTAAGTGCCATAACTTTCAAAACGTTCACTTAAATATCATAACTTTCAAAACGTTCACTTAAGTGCTATAACCTCAAAAAAGTGTTCACTTGAGTGCCAAAAGTGACGTGACAGCCGGAAAAAGATGACGTGGCCACCGGAAATGCTGACGTAGCACCGGCAAAGCGTTTTTTTTGGAATATTTATAGTACACATGGAAATTTTTATAATTTTCTTATTTTTTTCTAAATTTTTTTATTTTGAATATTATTAAAAAAACCAAAGAAGCCCTTGGTTTCTCAGTGGTGGCCGGCGAGGGTCGTCACCGGCCACCTTCGGCTGGCCTAGGGGCCAGGGTCGACTCGCCCTAGGCCAGCGAGGGTGCAATGGCCCTCAACGACAGCAGTCGCGACCTCGGGTGGGGTGGGCGAGGCCCCCGCCGGCCTTGGCCTTGTGACGGCGGCTAAGGCTACGACAGCCTCGAGGCTGCGAGGGCCGTCGTAGCCTCGACGGCCAGAAGGGGCCTCACGACAGCCTTCGCAGTCTCGGCAGCTGTTGCGAGGCCAAGGCCAACGGGGGCGCGAGGCCCTCGTCCAGATCTAGAGGACTTCACGTCCTCATCCACCCCACCCGAGGCCACAACAGCCGTCGTTGAAGGTCTATCGTGGCCTCGCCAACCGAGGACGAGCCGACCCTAGCCCTTGGGCCGGCCACCATTGAGAAACCAAGGGTTTCTCTATTTTTGTTCAATATTAAACAACAAAAATAAAAATAAAAACACCAAAATGAATAATTTTTTTCCACCATCGAGAAACCAATGGTTTCTTTATTTTTGTTCAATATTAAACAACAAAAATAAAAATAAAAACATCAAAATGAATAATTTTAAAAAAAAAATTCAGAAAATATTAAAAAATCCATGTGGCACTCATAAATCAATAAAATAATAGCATGGCAGTTAACGTTTGTCGCCAAAATTGGCACTCACCTGAACGATTTTGCTCCGACATGGCACTCAAGTGAATGTTTTGAAAGTTGTGGCATTCAAGTGAATGCCGTACAAAAGTTATGACACTTGTACTGTACTTATCACCACCATATTGTCTCGCTGCCATTGCAACTAATCTGAAAGAAAATATCCCACAACGTGGGTTAGCATAAAACTTAGCAAGAAAAACACCCAATCGAATCGTCCCTAGCCTAAACCATTGTTATTACATATCATAAAATATAAAGTATGAATCGAACAAAATTGAATGAAATAACTGAATGGTTTAGCTCATAATCTGACTTTGATGCTTAATTGGGTAGTAATATTCGATTTGGTTAACAAAGATAGTCTTATGCAACAATCGACATGTATATGAATAAATACTGTCACTCCCCGAACCCGGCGAGTATGCGAACATCCCACCACGGCCGATTTAATAAGATGATACCCAAGATCCAACGGCCATCAATGTAGACCTCCTAAATGAGATATGCATGCGGGAGCGAGAAATTGCAAACTCCATACAAAATAAACAAGATGACTTGGGACGAAAAGGGTACGTCTTCTCATAATCATCAATTACAGATTCAGAGATTACAAAAGGGTAATCTTCATTCCCTCCAATGACTTCTTCAAATGCCAATCTAGGGCAAACTCGAGTTTCCATCGTCTGGGAACTAAAAATGTTATCCCACGACGGGGTGAGATATAAATTTCAGTAAGCTAAACCTAACCCTAAACTAGGTTGCCAGTACATCCAGATGCTTTTGAAAAATAGGCTATTTTGGGATAAAATCTATGACATGGCAAAAACAAGGTAACGTTTAAAACACGGTCTTTCAGTCTTTCAAAAGCGACGCAATCCAGTTACCCAAATTTCATGAGAAAAACTAAGCTTTGTACTATGGCAGGGTTTTCAATAGAAACACACACACTTGGCGCCTTTTCAAGCACGAGGTAAATTTCAAATCTCAAACCATGAGATATTTTCAAACTCGTGAGGCAAATTTCACACTTGAGGCAAATCTCGATTCAAGAGACATTTCAATTTCTCAAAAATCCGTTCTTTGATATTTCAGAAAATAGTTCTTTCCATATCCGCCCATCCTAGGCCGCCCACTTTGGGGCTTCGAGATGATTCGGTCTCCTTATGACCCGTCGGTCCATATGAGACTCTTGCGTTCGGACCTAGAGATGATTTGGTCACCATACGACTCTCGACGCCCATTTTCGATCGAGATGAATCGTGTCAGTATGGGACTCTCTAGCCGCACAACCTCGTCAGGTCAAATGAGAGTAACTCCCTCCCAAAACGTTGGCCAAATTCATTAGTCCATGGCGATCCCACACGCCATTGGCCATCCCACACGCATGTGCACAGATTTCCATCGGCGATCCCACACGCCATTTATTCATAAAAAGGATCTTTAGTTATAAAAGCCTCAATTTTCATTTAAAGAAAACAATTCATGCCTCGCGTCACGCCCCGAACCCATTTGGTCCGCGAACATCCCACCAAGTCCATTCACTTTTCTTTCCCTCAACGACCATCTCAGGGTCCAATCGCTCTCTAAGAACGACACCCTACTCTTTAGGGCTGAAAACACACAATACCACTTCTAGTGGTCCCAATTCAACCTTAATCGATCTCATAGAATCATCAATGTCAGACAACTAACATAACTCTTTTCTCAACTTTCCCCACGACAGAAGGAACGACATGCCAATCTCTCATTACGAGACTCACGCCAAGGTAAAATCCGTTTCTCGCAGGCACGTTCCATGTTCCATAATGAACATTCCTTTGCTCGTAATCATGAGCAGGAGTTCTCTTATTCACATGTCTTTCGATCATTCTCTTCTTTTACTGAATCCCATTAACATTCCTCAAAGTCAGGAATAACTACTAGCCACAAGACTTTCAAATTCCAATCCACTCGGAGACCTCACGTCTCACTCAAAGGGTCATTAACCACCCTTAGACAACCTTGAGAACTCTGTCTCACACTGGTCGATTGTCCCTAAATCCTTGCAAAATTATTAGGATCCACGCAACTATTGTTCTCAAGCAATTCCAAGAAGGTACTTCCATTGAACAATTCAACGAAGGCGGTCCAAACATATACCCTGCCTTCAAGGAAAACCTTTCCTTTGGTGACACTTCACCAATCATCAACAGCCTCTTAAGGCTAATAACTGCCAGGGTCACTTTCTTTCTTTAGTGCACCCAAAATCTCTAAGGTTTTCTCACGAAACCCCCAATTTATAAGAAAGCAATTTCAAATTTCATCCTTCTATCAAACTCAATCAATCTCATTCTTATACATAGCTTTACAAGCTTTTCAAAACTCTCGTGGCTCTCGTCCACATTTCCACTTTGGAAATGAGTAGTCTTAGGGTTACCTTTCTCGTGACTTTCATCACTTAACTCATCAGCTCCAGTCGTCTCAGCGACTTGGGTAACAATGGCAGCTCCTTCACAAGTCTGCCTACCCATCTAATTTCCTCATTTCCATTTAAAGTTCTCACGACCCCTTATTACACTTGGGTCTCGCACAATTAACAAAATCGAGCCATATTCTCTTCCTGTACTCATACTCCAGTCGCTCATCTTTACTCAATTTTCATGATCCACCTCAGTTCTTGGATCTTCTCATATATCGCGAATACGAGCCAAGTACTCCTCTAGCAACCGTACTCTGGTCTTTCAACCTTATTAGGTTCTCATGCACTTGAACCACTATCATTCCCTCCATGAATCAAAGACTTCAGTCATCTACTCAAGTCTAGCAGTCTCAGGCTGCTCATCTCATCATCTTTCACCATCAACCATCCAATGGTTCCCAAACAACTCTCAACTAGTTGCTCATCATTCAAGGATTCTAAATTATCCTTATGCAGCAACCACACAACAGGCCAGCCTCAACGAGGCAACTTCTCAATCAACAGCCGGATACTAGGCAAGCCTTAACTAGGTCAGCGCCAAGCAAGTACTCAAAGTGCCATTTCAATTTTTCATGCCATAAATCCAAGACTTTTGCCGTTCTAGCATAAACACAACATGATATCTCAATCTCAACAGGCATCAACTCAACGGAGTATAAACTCCACACGCTGTCTAATCTCTCAGTTAGACCTCGGCCACAACAATCACATGATGCCAAGTACAACACATACCAATCAGGCTAATCATGAATATCAATTTCCTTTTTCAAACGACACTCATTGCAAAATACAGGGCTCTCAGCCATGCCTATCACAGGCGCCATTACGAATGCCATACCACTTTCGAATCTTTACTTTAAGAATCACTCTCGTGCCATACATCTCTTAACCACAATCAGACTCAACCCTGATACCTAGGCTTTCCCTTTCAATTTATGACTTGGGCCATTCCTGCCTCATCGCTATCTTAAAAGCCTGACAAGAGTCGCTCCTTGTCCGGACCTCTCTATCCCGGCGATCACTCCCCGCCCTCATCAGACCTGGTTGTTACAGGTTGTCCTAAGTCATACATCTACGGAGGAAGCCCCGTTCTACATGCCCCATAACATGCTTCATTACGATTTATAGGTATCCCATCAACTCGTCACATACAAAGCGACAGTTTATTAAGTCTGATAGTGACAAGCTCATGTATACACCCTCATCAGCTTTCTTTTTAATGCCACAAACACATGTACAACATAACTGTCCTCACTACTTGTCATACCACAATCGCCTTCGGGTCAATTCTTATCCATCGAAGGTTTCTAATTCCACCAATGACCGTCACATCACATGGATCAATTGCCTATATTCAACCATACGCCTCAAGTTTAGTCGTTATTCAAGTCAAATCCATAGGCATTCGATCACAACTGATATTCAATCCAAATATTCCATGTATACATCTCATCTCATATCATTCAAAGTTGTCAACAACCATCGATAACTAAAACCATCAAGGTATAACACGATTCAAGCCTGAATCCACTAATACCAATCATCTCTTTATAACTCACATTCCTCAAGTTAGGTCATTGACAAACCACAATCACAATCAGGTAATCCAATTGACCCTTCATTCATACGCAATTCTCTACTAACCTCAAGCACAATTGCCGCCTCAAAATACATACTTATGTCTCTTTAATTTCAGCTTGCATCCACTTGAACCTCAATAACAACTTCACTCAAGATCATCCATTAAAGTTGACACTAGGACCATTAGAGTGTACACAAGTTCAAGCCTATAATCCTCAAGATTCAACAATCAAAGCCTAATCCTATAGGTCTCACTATCTAATTGTCCCCAAGTCATCACTCTTTATCACTTCAAACCTCAATCACATTGGATCGAGCTGACCTTGCTCTAATACCACTTAAACGGGGATGTCACGCCCCAAGGCCTTACCATTCCTTAGGTGCTGTCCAGGATTCATCGGCCTTCAAACATCACTATCCATTAAAACTATGGAAGCGAGAAAACAACTCCACTTTCTTAGTACAACAAGATGACTTGGGACAGGAACATGCTACATCAAGGTCACATTAATCAAATACCAAAAGTTCAATTCCTAATCCACAAATCAAAAGGACAATCCATAATATCACAAAATGTGAACATATCCTGTAATTTCATCTTCGAATACTCAACCCCGACAAACTTGTCGTCCCATCGCATGGGACCTGAAAAATGTTAATCCCCAATGGGGTGAGATATAAATCTCAGTAAGTAAACCCTAAACCTAGACCAGACCGCCAGTCCTCCTAAAATATGCCACAAAGCAACGTATAGAAGCTCCTCAAGGCATTAGCATATAGCATTTCAATGCTACTTTCTTATTGCACTTGATATAAAGAAACTCATCATCAAGCACATCGCATACTATGAGATCCAAGCTTCACATGTTAGCCTAAAACAAACGTATCGTTTTCATAAGTCATCAATGTGACAAATCATTTAATCATCGCCAGGGCCCACGGCCGCGATGTATCGTCAGGGCTCCAAGCCGCGATATAGTTTTCAAAGGGCTCCAAGCCAAATCATCGCCAGGGCCCACGGCCGCGATGTCATCGCCAGGGCTACAAGCCGCGATATAGTTTTCAATCATCGCCAGGGCCCACGGCCGCGATGTAATTCACAAGAGCGTCTAGCCAAATCATCATCAGGGCCCACGGCCAATTTCAATAGCAATAACAGGGCCCACGACCAGTTCAATAGCAATAGCAGGGCCTACGGCCAATCTCAATAACAATAACAGGGCCCACGGCCAATTGCAATAGCAATAACAGGGCTCAATAGCCGTACTACGTCACAAGGCAATCAATCTCACAATTAGTTCTCCTTGCCGTTTCAATCGACCAATCAAGCAATTCAAGCTATAAGCTTCACCAAGCAATCAAATCATCCAACCAATCTATCTAGTAGTGTCCTAACGTTCAAGTAAAGTTTTAAGGGACACTTACCTCATTAAGCAAGCTAGCAAATTCTGTGACATTCTGAATTTCCGCCCCTCGAGGCTTGAGATATGAAATGAAAGCTCGAATTGGCAATTGGAAATGAAGAATTTCAAAATTGGAAAAGGGTTTGACGTCATCTCGCCAATGGTCATTCAGAATAGAGAAAACGAAGTTTCGGACAAAAAATGACAAATGACCGTTTTACCCCTCGTCCATTTGTCTTTGCCTTAAGGATCTTCGAAGGTTGAAATGGTCATTTCTCCCACACCTTGAGGCTCCCGAAAATGCTTGGAGAAGAAGGCAAAGAAAGTCAATGGAAGTCAAACTCAGTGAAGCAACCAATGGGAGGTTGCCAAGTGTCATCCTATGGTTAAACCAAGCATTAATTGCCATTAATTGTGATCTTGACAAATTGGCCCCAATTATTTGAGGACATCCCCCCTAGCAGCAGCAAAAATTCGTGCAAGTCTTTCCCCTCCTCACTTTCCTTCATTTTCCTCTTCAATTTCTCTCTAGCCAAACACTACTCGCCCGACCAGTTTCTGCCCTGCTGTTCGGACTGCTCGACAGCAACTTCCCGGTGGCTATTTGAGGTTCTCCGACCACCATAGGTTAGTTCAAGATATCCTTGACATTTTCCGTTGGTTTCATGAGGTTTAGAGGTCTGCTTAATTTATGGTAATTTTTGGAAGAAAAGCGGACAGATTCTAAGCTAACTGAGAGAAGGCCATGGTTCACCCTCTTAGAAATTTCAAATGGCTCCGAAATTTTTGTGGGAACTCTATAACATCTAGTACTTGAGTCCACAGATCAGAAATGATAATTTTATTGGAGGTTTAAGGTATTTTCATGGCTGATTTTGAGTGACAAAATCTGGACAGATTCTGACTGTCGCGCGCCAAGGAGAAACCGAGTTGATTGGAGGTCTTCGGGGTGTTGTTTCTCTTCGAACCTTTCGGTGAGCCTCCCTAACACTTATATTGAGATGTTAGTAAGTGTAACTTGTGAGAATTTGGAGCCTAGAGATGATTTATGGGTTGATATGCACGGTTGGATTGAAACTGGTTGTACTCTGTTTATGCCCTGTTCTGACCGGTTCTGTTGGGGATGCTTTAGGTGGTATTTTGGTTTCAAAATAACTCATGAGACCTTATAAGAGGTTGATTGAGGTGTTAATGGGAAGTAGGTGAAGTGGATTGGGAGTTGGAAGAGTTTTAAGGGCTATTTGAGGTGAGAATGCAAGTCGCCGACCAATATATCCTTAACGCGTACTGATTTTGAATTGAGTCGTTCTAAGTCGTCCGATATCCAAATTGAGCTCCGTTTTCGCCCACATGACCGTAAGATCTTGAAGTTTAAGACTCTGCAATTTTTTTTGAAAAATTCATTAGAAAAATTGCATTTTTAGTGAGACTGAACCTGATTGTGGGGACTTGAATTGGGCAGTTTTGGTAAATTGAGACCTTGGATGACTTGACTTGATAGAACGACAATTGGTATGCTTAGGAGCATCGAATTAATATTGTGATGACAGGAGAATAAGGTGTTGTGTGTGTTATTGAAGTATTGGAGCAATGGAAGTGAGAAATAATCGAGTTTTGATGTGGTTTTTCCCAGGCACGCCGTGAGAGCCATGTTTGGCCGTGAGACTGCCGACCCAGGAGGGTCATTTGGATTAATTTGCTAGCTTACTTGAAGAGGTAAGTGTCCCTTGAACCTCTACTAGGACGTTAGGATGCTACTGGATGCGTTTGATTGATGATTTGATCAATGAGTGGATTGATTGAACTTTGATTTATGATGACTGAATGAGTGTGTGAAATGATTTGGCTAGAATGCCTATATGATTTCCGTTGTGATGAGGATTGACTTGGTTGTGTGATGTTTGCAATATAATTGCCTATGTTTTATGAATGAGCTATAGTGCCCCAGCGAACAATTGGCTTGGTGCCCCGGAGATCGCATTGGCTTGGTGCCCTGAGATATCAATTGGCTTGAATGCCCTGTGTGAATGCATCGTAATTGCCCAGAGTGCCCTGATGCTGATGAATTGGCCAAAGAGCCCTTATGAACTTGAAATGGCCAGAGAGCCCTTGTGCATCGTAATTGGCCAGAGTGCCCTGATGCTGATGAATTGGCCAGAGAGTCCTTGTGAACTTGAAATGGCCAGAGAGCCCTTGTACATCGTAATTGGCCAGAGAGCCCTGATGCAAATAATTGGCCAGAGTGCCCCTGAGAAATACATCGCGACCCGGGAGCCCTTGGCAATGAGTGCATGAGATGACTTTTGAAGTTGTGCGTTTAATTATATGCTAAGGTGTGGTGCTTGATTCCATGAAGTGGTGATATGTGAAATTTGAATGCCATGTGCAATGCTTTGTTGAGATTCTGCATTTACTTCATGGTGTGATCTGGTGGGACTGGCGGTCTGGTCTAGGTTTAGGGTTTACTTGCTGAGATTTATATCTCACCCCAGTGGGGGCTTAACTTTTTCAGGTCCTAGGTGATGAGACGGGAAATTTATCGAGGTTGAGTATTCGAAGATGGAATTACAGGATATGGATTCACATTTTGTGGTCTTAGGGATTGTATTTGGTTTCGTGGATTAGAGATTGAACCCTTGAGTATGTTCGACCGCTGTATGAATTGAAGTGTACTATTTTGTCCTAAGTCATTTCAATTTATAATTGATGAGTGGAGATGTTTGTCGCTTCCGTATAAGTATGGATGTTTAAAATGCATAGTGGGCCGAGAGATCCTCGGAAACAATCTAAAGATCGACGGCCAGGTGGGATGTTCAAGTGCTCACAGGGTTCGGGGCGTGACAAATTCCATCCAAACGACCCTCCTAGGTCAGCAAGCTCACGGCCCAATATGGCTCTCACGGCGTGCCTAGGGAAACCACATCGAAACTCGATTATTTCTCAATTCCTTCGCGCCAATACCTTAATAACACCGACAAAATCTTATTCTCAAGTCATCACAGTGTTAATTCAATGCTCCTAAGCATGCCAATTGTCTTTCTATCAAGGCAAGTCATCACAATTTCATTCCACCCAAATATGCCCCTTTTCTAGGCTCCACGACCAGGTTCATTCACTCAAAAATTGCAATTTTTCTACTGACGTTTTCAGAAAAAAAAAAAATTGCAGGGACTTAAACTTCAAGATCTTACGGACATGTGGGCGAAAACAGAGCTCAATTCGGATACCGGACGACTTAGAACGACTCAATTCAAAATCAGTGCGTGTTGAGGACAGATTGGACGGCACCTAGCGTTTTTCACCTCAACAGCCCTTAAATCACTTCTAATTCTCAATCCACTTCACACACTTCCCATTAACACCTCAATCAACATTTTGAGTAGCCTCTTGAGTCATTTTGAAGTCAAAATACCCATTAAAGAACCCCCATCAGGTTTGGACAAAACAGAACAGCAACACAACAAATTCTGTTTTGATTCCAATCACATATTTCCATCCAAAACTCAACCCTATATCCCAATTTTTCACAAAATAATATTTCTAAGACCTCAATATATGTGTTAGGGAGGCTCACCAAGAGTTTTGGAGCAAAAACATCTCTTTTGGTCTTCCGTTCATCCCGTTCCCTTTCGGTGCGCAAAAGGTCAGAATCTGTCCAAATTTGGTCACCCACAATCAACCATGAAAACCTATTTTAACACCATCAAACTTGTGGCCAAAGCTCATCCAACATTAGTACTAGATGTTATGAATATTTCAAAAAAAGTTTGGGGTCATTTGGAATTTCTAAGAGGGTATACGGTGGCCTTTACCTAGGTCGCTCAGATTTCGTCCGGTTTTAGTCTCGGACTCACACCGATAAAAATACTTGTCCAAATGAAGCAATTCCAATTGAAGCTTGTCAAGGACACATAGATCTTACCTCTAGTGGTCGGAGATGGCAAGGCAACGTCGGAAGAGGCCAGTCGAGCAAACCAAACAGGGAGGACAGAATCTGTCTTTTGATGCAGTTTTACTAGAGAGCAAAATGGATAGGATTTTGAAGGAAATGGAAGAGGGGAAGGGAGTGCATAGTTTTTGCAGCTTCTAGGGGATATTTCTATCAAATAATTGGTACCAAATTGTCAATATTGCATTTAATGGCAATTAATGCATGGCTTCTCCCTTGAGTGACACTTGGCATAACACCAATAATTGGCCATCTAAGTGTTGACTCCATTGACTCCACCATCTCCAAATTTTCGACAGCTCCTTGGGGTCCTTGAATGACCATTTTGCCCTTCATACAATCTTAAGGCAAAGGTATAAGGTTGAGGGGCAAAACGGTAATTTGGCACTTTTCGTCCGAAACCTCGTTTTTCTCATTTTGAATGACCATTGGCAAGGCGACGTCAGATCCTTTTCCAATTTTGAAATTCTTCATTTCCAATTGGCAATTCGAGCTTCCATTTCATGGTCGATTTCTCGTCCATCGTATATTCAGTTTATCTCAAACTAACAGGCGGCTTTTGTAGACGTTACGCATATCGACTCTGTGGCTCTCGTCACACTTAGGACGTCTCAGGATAAGACGACTTGGGTTATCAAGTAATTGCAAGGGTTCATTACCAGTTCCAACGGCCTCGATCGTCATTGTTCGATTTAGGAAAACTTCGCAAATCATACATTGGTTATACGGCATCACCCACTTTCCCATCGTATAACGCTAGCAATGAATTCCTTAATCGTTATTCGATCGGCCTTTATTGGTTCTAAATGTTCTCTCGGCAATCCTTATGGTCAAAGCGTCATTTCCTTTTCGAGCTTCCCAGGTCCACGTACCTTGTCATGCGTTAGCCTTTCCCTTTTATTTAGTCTACTCAGGATTGATCAGATCCGAGTGAAATAAAACTGAAATACATCGATAGATTCTTCTCATTCAATAGCCTCGAAATGACAGGAATTTCAGAATGTCACATCTCGAAATTCTTCATTCAAGAACAACTCAGGAGATTCATCGTCAAAACAAGGCGTTCGTTTCAAACTTTAAACATACGAGGCCAAAAGATCATACATGGCATATCAGGCAATTCATGGCCAATTAGGGCTACCCAAACAATCGATTTTCGATCAAACATGCTAAGGAATGCTAACTCACAAAACTGGACAGATTTGGACTTCCTCGCGCCTCTCACAAAATCAGGCCATGAAATCATTCAATCCAGCTCAAAACTTCGTCCATTAGTAACCTAACACCCTAATAAAGGTTTAGGCATAACTTACCTCGAGCCTAGGCCAAGTAATTTCACAAAACAAGCGACGTAAGGTCACGACACCAAGCTGTCCATAAAAGGCAGAATTGTCCTCTCGGAAGCCTAAGCAAGATTCAACCGCTAAACTCCATCAAATTCACTTCAAACCTCAACCAATAGTTCATTAACATGTCAAGGTAAGATTTATGGTCATCCTACCTTTCTTTCCAAGAGAAATCTATCCTTAAATTACTCCTAAAGTCCACGGTTCAGGCAGCTTACCCCAATATGTTCGGTTCAAACAATTAGGCCACAAACATCCATCAAACTTCATTGAATTCTCATAAATCCTCAACCATCCTTCTCGTAACATACTAGGCTAAGGTTAAGAGCCAACTTACCAAGGATGATAGGTCAAGACACCCACGAAACTAGCAGCTAAAGTCCTTGATCAAATCAGTTTCTCGGCGGCACACAAGGGCAGCAAGAGTCCTAGCAAGTTTCGCCCATAATTAGCCATATAAAACCCACAAAACCAACCCTAGAATAATCATCAACCTCTTAACACCTTGAACTATGGTCGAGAATCAACTCACTAAGAGTTTCAACGAGGGAAACCGGCCAAAGAAGTCAGCAAGCTCCTCGGTTCAATACATCCAAACCTGATCCGATTTTGTTCGGTCAAGAATAGCAAGGTATCAGCTCTTAAATCCAATTATAATACATCCTCAATCCCACAAAAGAAATTATACATGTCTTAACAAGGCTTGAGAGGTGGTCTTACCAAGAATCAAGCCAAAACAAGCTTGAAAATCCAATTGGAAGCTCCTCGGGTCGGAATAGGGTCGGGCAGCGACCTTTGCTTACTCAAACGGCTCTACGGGACAATCGGCTTGGTGGATTTGGACCCATAATACCTTGTTGGAACTGCAAAAGAAAGAAATTTCTAATGGTGGGTGGCTCGTCTCCATCGGATGTCGGACGAAGAAGTTATGGCCGAAACAGTAGGCGTGGTTGGAACTGGGCGGCGAGAGAGGTAACCCGAGAGAGATTTTGAGAGAGAAATGGAGGGTGATGGTGGTTCATTCGGCCAAAATGAAGAAGAGAGAGAGAGAGAGAGAGAGAGAGAGAGAGAGAGAGAGAGAGAGAGAGAGAGAGAGAGAGAATGGCTTATCCTTCCAGCCAAAGGGAAGAGAGAGACGGTGAGGTGACAATCTAGCCTTTTAAGGCTTAATAGACTAGGGAAGTGAGACTAGACATTGCATTAATGGCCTTGTCTTTTCCTTCATAATATCTAGAGGCCAAAATGATCAATTTGCCCATTGCTTTTCGGCCATAGAGGAGGAGAGTAAATGACCAAAATGCCATTAATTCATTCTTAAGAAATGAGTATCGTCCTAGGGGCAAAAGGGTAATTTTCACTTGTAGTCCAACATTTCACTTCTCCAAATTCTCGCGGGGCGAACCATAGCCTTGTTAGTCCTCGATGAGGCGGCGTCCAATTCTTTCCAATGTTAGAATTCCTCAATATCTGATACCCAAATTCTGCAGTTAAATTCATGTCAAACTCTCGCCGACTGTAATTCCAATTTGCCTCAAACTGACGGGCAACTCTTGCAGGCGCTACGCGTATCGACCTTAGGATTTCTCAAGTCGTGGCGACTTTGATTGTCATGTGATTGCGAGGATTTATCGCTAGTTCTTGCGGTCCTGATCATCGGAATCCGATATAGGAAATTCTCGCAAATTACACATTTGTTAAGCGGAATCACCCGCGTCCCAATGTATAACACTAGCAAAGCATTCCATGATCGTTCCTAAATCGATCTCTGCTGGTCCAAAATATCTCCTCGACAATCCTTATGGTCAAAGCGTCATTTCTTATTCGAATTTCCCAGGTCCACGTACCCGACTCTGCGTTAGTTTTTCCCTTTCGGTCAGTTAACTAGAGAGTGGCCAGCTCTGAGCGAGATATAACTGCCGATCGATATCTTTCCATTCCATTGCCTCGATAGGGGTCGGAATTCGAAATGTCACAAATACATTGAATTATTATGCAACCATTGCATGAATGAGTGAATGAAGCATTCTCCACACATGCGCAATTTTTCATCAACCCGCGGTTGATTCATCATTTGCCCCAATTGGGCGATGTCTATCTTGGCCTAAAGCCTTAGAGTTTTTCGATTTCCTTTTGCAGTTCCTTATCCAATTCAAGGATGTCTTCGTACCTACACATGAGAAAATACGTGTTAGGCCTCATTTGAATTTTTTTAGGAATGAGATACTCCCTTTGAGGTTTCGTTCTTCCAACGCTTGAAGAAACAGCTCTTTCCAGGCGTTTTGCCCCAGTAGGGCTTGTCTCGATGCTTGTCGCCATTAGATTTGATAACTTCGCTCCAATATGCTCTCTTGGTGGCATATGAGAATTTTACCCCCAGCTTGGTCTCTTAACAGGAAAGGAGGGGTTTGCCTCAATGTCTTCTTTGCTGATTCTGGTCACTTATCTCAGCCATATGAGTCGTTGATTATTTTCATCTGTCTTACGGTAGATTGACAACTTTGGAACTTATAGCAAGGCAACTTGGTGAGTCTCTCAATCGTATCCGCTTTTGAAGTATTTGATGTTTCCCCCATCAAAGGAAAGAAAGCTCATGTCTAAATGGCATATAAAATGGACCATCGGAGTCAATACAATTTACACTTCACATTCGTTCTTTGGGTCTTGTCACTTTCTTTTCATTTGGATTCTTCTGCCTTGACCTATCAACATCTTTCAAGGAAGAAGATGCATATAAATGATGCATGCATGATATGCATGATGCAATTGATCTAAGCTGATTCATGTTTGCAACAAAAAATGAATTCGTGCCTTTTACTTTATTCACAAAAAGTATCTCTTTATCAAGTATGCCAATTTGTAAAGTTTGAATTCTTTCTTCTCAAATGCTCTTTTCAAAGACACTTCTAATTGATAAGAAAATTGTTTCAAGTTTTCTCGAGAATTTTGTTCACGAATTGAGCCATTAGCATGCTCTTGAATTCATTTATTCTAAATGCATATTTGAGATGCCACGAAAGGAGTACTCCCTGTTTTGTCAATTGTAGGCATTGTTTCTAGGTCGTCGTGCCTCTGTTCATTGCTTGAGAGAAAAAAGATATGAAACATCTTTTCCATATCTAATTGAAAATCATCTAGGAATAATGCGTCCTTTTTTTACTAAGACAGATGGCTCGAAATCGTTCTCCTTCTTAGTTGAAAGTGTTGCTGCTATGGCCAAATGCATTTTGTATTCAACGGATGGACTCCATTCCATTATGTTTCATGGGTGATAATCACCACTCCGGGGACTTTCCCCACGTATCACATGACGAATTTGAAGTCTTCGACCTCGGCATGCTTTTTAGGTGGGGGGATGATTTGCCCCCAGCGACTAAGTACTCCACCTTGAGTTAGTTGATTTAGGCATATGCAGCTTCATTGTATCAAGCTAATGCATTCACTCTTGGTTGACTCAATCACTTCCATGTCAAGTGATTTTGACGTTTGGCGCCCTTCAATCTATGACACCTGTCTTAAACTAACACTTTATGTACATGAAAGAGAAACATCTCAGTCATTCGTATGGAATGAAATTAGAATGAGGGACAATTTACTCCCTTTTGTGACATCAGATGATAGAACTCCATCGTGATTATCCGAAGATCTCGGCCTTTGATGTTCCACGATGTTCGACACTACTTGGCTTTTGTCACTCCTCTTCTTGAGGCTGGGTAATCTTTTGCCGCTTTCGCTCTGTCGATGCACTTCAATCTGTTTAGAGCGAAAGAAAAGTGTTTGACATTTGATTATGAAAATAAATTATTTAAAACAAGTACTCCTTCATTATTCAAAGATGAGCAACGATCATCTCTTCATGGTCTTTTCGATTTGTCATGACCTCATGACGCCCCTCAAGCACTCTGCTACTCGAGATCTACAAGTGCGAATTTATCTATATTTGTATTTACACCTTGAAGTGTTGATTCACAAACAAACATTCCGTTTTCTTCATCCCTACATATAGAAAATGAGAAGATCATTTCATATCTTGACGACGATGGAAATGAGGAACGAGATACACCTTTTTATGGTTGAGCGATCATCCATCTTATGGCAAGAAACATGAGTATTTGTACTCCTCAAGACGCTTTTCAATTGGAGATCATGCCATGTTGCATTTACCTCATGCTTTGAGGGTTTAAACTTGAGTCTTTTTAAAAGAAATGAGTGTTAATCTCAAAAAATCCTTTTATTTCACTCCATTCATCTGAGCATCCAAAATGGAGGAGTGTTCTTCAGCGATCCCCTTCATTTTTATAATCATCTGTAAGTTTGGGTAACCATATCAATTCATGAACAAATCAGTGTAATGCGGAATGAATAAATCTTTTTCAACTTAGAGAGGGTCGATCCAAATTAGGTTGCCCCATTCTCCATGTTATCTTTTTAGGGCTTATCATAGTTAATCCATCTTGTATTTACAAACTCCATGGGCGACTTCTGATGGAGGTGCCTTTCTTTTCATTTCGTAGAGAAAAGAGGTTTAGCCTCCTTGTCCTTCAACCATTTTAATTTATTGACAAAAGAAATAAAGGAACAAGTCAAGCATAACATCCGAAGTATTTATTGGAACGATTACAGTTTTATTATCGTTCCATCATCATCTAGCAGGTGGTCCGATAGAGAGATTTTCTATACAACCTGTCAAAAAGGAGACAAACTTAGCATTTAAATAGGAAAGACACCTCTCAATGAGGCTACCATTTATAATGAAAGCAAGGCAACAATGTATATCCCATAATCCCTATTTACAGGGTTTTGATGTCTGCTAAGATTTCAAGATGAGAGGAGACACCATTAAAAGAATGATTCACGATCATCAATCGAACACCCATTTAATTCCAAAGGTTTTATATGCAAATGGAGGCATTAGTCTTGAAAGATTGCTTTATGACATTTTTCTTGTAAAAACCATGTGATTATTGTTTAAGAAACAATTACACAAAATGTGATTGGAAACAGGGTTTTAATTTTGTGCCCCAAAATCTTGAATAGGAAGAATTTTAGACATAAAAAATGCCATCTTAATCCATGATTGAAATTCAGACGAACCATCTATTCCATAGGGATAGATTAGAGGTGTTTCAATTTTGTAAACTCAAACACCTAGGGTATTCGATTGATTCCCACGAATTTCCAATCACGAAATTCACGAGTAGAGGGAGAAATCATACTTACAGTGATCGGTGAAAAGATTTTTATTTTTTTATTTTTTATTTTGTGGTTATAGGTATACCAACCTTCTAAATTCATGCGCATGAGACAAGTGGGAGTATATTCTAAAAATTGAAAATCGGGTAAGGAACTTACGGCTCAGGCTCCCACGATCCAAATATGATAAGTTCCTCCTCGAGAGTACCTACCCAAGAGGGGCTAGAGATCATCAATCGGGATCGTGAATGGGAACGAATGCAAAAGTCTCAAGTGCCATCAAACACAAGATCCTTTCGCACTCTTTCCCTATCTAAGGTAACTTAAAGATGGTTGCAGTCGGGGTTTGACCACCAATGTGTGAGATGTGTCGTGATCATCACAATGCAAGGTCATGCATAGCAGTTTATATCAAACGCTGCTTCAATATGTGCATAACATAAACATTTAATCACAACTCCAACTTGCAGAAAAGATGTCAGCAAACACTCCACTCCTTTATTTCTCAAATCTACAAAAACATCTAACACGATGGTTATGGTACATACCTCACCTTCAAGAGCATCTCCAGAAGACATGGTCAGATAAACCAATCAACCTTTTAATCGGCTCAAGTCCTATAAAATTTCGAACCAGAGATTCTGGTTTGGAATAAGTCCCTAGTGGAGTCACCAGTCTGTCGCAACCCAAATCCGTTGGAGCGAAGGATACGAGGGCTAATGGGCCATCCGGGTCTGGTCAAATACGAGCCTCTCTCAAGGCCCGTTACCCAAGTCGCACTAGAGGTATTCATGGTCGACCTTTAGTACGGTCTAGTGACATGTGATACGTGTACATATCATGGAGTCGCTATCAATTGTTTCATGAAAGGTACGATTGGAAACCCTATCGAATAGTTGGGAGCTTTTATTCGATTCTACGAGAACTAGAGAATTGCGATCGGTGACTTAGTTACGCCAACTATCAGAGTTGATGACCTTTCAGTACCTAAGTTGACTGGATTATCTAACCAAAGATTTCATGTAGAAGAGTGGGGTACGAACCCTAAATTTAGGAGTTTATGCAGATAAGAGTGACTATCCTAACACTCACAATCAAAAAAAGAAGATGCGCAAATCAAGGATCCAAGACATGCGGATAAATCACATGAATATAACATGACATCTCTAGTAAGGCCCTATTGGCCTAGAGAAGTGTCAATCACAGCTCAAGAATGATTTAAACATTATTTGCCCATGAGGGGTAAAATCGTAATTTTAAAGAAATTTGGGGATAATTTGTTAAAAAGGGAAAAATTGTCATTTTAGAAGGGATCTGAAGTCAAAAGGGGTTGAAAATATGATTGGCCATCCAATCGACCCATTTCCCATTTTTCGATAATTTTCTGAATTTTTTGGAATTTCGAAAGCGATTTACCTTTTGAGGGATAAAATCGTCATTTTAGAAAAAGAAAATGGGACGTGAAAATTCCAAATAGAAGGATTGATCACCCACCTGACCCGAATCCTAATTTTGAACGATTTCCACGACTCGTTGGAATAGGGAAGACGATTTACCCTTTGAGGGTTAAAATCGTCATTTCAGAAAAAAGACGAGATTTGAAAACCTAAGCAGAAGGATTGGCTACCTAACTGGCCCTAATCGTAATCCAGGCATTTTTTACCTATCTCATACATACAGCAGAGGCGATTTACCCCTAAAGGGTATAATTATCAATTTCAAGAGGATCGGATAAGAAATCCCAAAAAATAGGATTGACCAGTTGTCTGTGGTCATTCCTCAATGTTGGGAATTTCTTGAGTGTTTAGGAAATTTCTACAAATTTTCCTACATTTTTTGGGATTTTCTAGGATTTTTTCCTTTTGATTTTTAAAACCATTTTTAAATTTTTGAGAATGTTTTCATTTTTTATTAAAAAATATTATGCGGACCATGTCGGCCCGATCCACACGGACCGGGTGCGCGGCCCAGACCTAGACCTACAAGACACAAAGGCCAAAACGACGCCATTCGCCAATTTTTAATTTTCTTATTTCTAGTCTAATCCTACGGTTCCTATTAAACTACTTGGCTAATCCACATCCATTAGACCTATCAATTGAAATGAACAGCCCAGATCAAAACCTACTGAATGAGAACCATTCGATCTGATTACCTAGATCTACGGCCATGATCGAACTACTTAGCTAATCCCCGATCGTCCGATCAAACTATTTATTTTTTATTTTCGAAAAATCTTTTATTAATAGAATATTCGAAAAATTTTAATTTTTAACTGATGGCCACCAGGCTATCTCGTGGCCGAACCTAGGCCATAGGAAAGGCCCAAAGCCAATCCCAAGGAACAATAAAGCTTCATAGGGTCTTTTTGTCCAGGTGCAGGTAGCCCGCATCTTCACAAACATGTCTATTTCACCAAGTTTCTCTCCGAGACAGTGCCTAGATCGTTACGCATTCCGTGCAAGTCGGAACTTACCCGACAAGGAATTTCGCTACCTTAAGACCGTTATAGTTATGGCCGCCGTTTACCGGGGCTTCGGTCGCTGGCTCCCCTGTCATCAGGTCACCAAGAGCCCTTCCACCACTAGAATCTGTCCTTGAATCCTAGAGGCAAGGATTTAGAGCACTTTATATTTCAAGAGCCAAACTTCCAAATGTTTAGAACCAAGCAAGCAAGTCTCAAGAGTCCTTTTACTTTGTTTGCTTCTGTTGGGGAAAAATTCAGTGAGTAATATCAGCAAAACGAAATAAGAGATTTGGAATTTTTTCTTGATCAGGCGACACCCGGATTTGAACTGGGGAAAAAGGATTTGCAGTGCCCCACCTTACTGCTTGGCCATGCTGCCAAAAAAATGTATGGATTGTCTAATATAAATATACTTGACTCTAACGACCTATCTGACGTGGCTGCCACATGGCATGCTACGTTAACACCACGTCCACGCCACATCAGCATGTTGACCCGTTGACCGCCACGTCGTCATCATCTTCACTGGGCGACCTTCATCTGTAACGAATGGTCGAGAGCCTCCGGTGATGATCCAACGGTAGTTTCCGAGGCAAACTCGACGAGACCAGCGCCATTGACTTGTCTCGACGTCGGGAGCAACATACTCTAATATCAGGCGATATCATTCACGAATCTACAAGCACTGAAGCTTGCACAGGACATAACCATGGCGGTTCAATCACATGATTCAAAGCACATTGCGCTAATTACTTCACAGAGCGCACTCAATTGGAATTTGGAGGACTTACCTACAGGTCCGATTGACCTGGTTTAGGCTAGCTTGAGCTAGGGAATTTCAACAAGGTCAATAATGGCGAGGGGTTTTTCGAGGCTCAGACGCAATGTATTATGTAAAACCGACACAAAAACAAGTTGCGATCGAGCTTATAGTAGTTCAAGAAGTAAAATGCCTACTATAATTGAAAGAATCAGGGTCGGAGGCAAGTTCCGCCATGGATGAATAGTGTAGAGCTCGGAGAAGAGAACTACCTTTTCTGGCGATGTTGAGCTGATTGGAACGGTTGTCGACGATCCTGGAGACCTAGGAAAGCTTCCTAAAGTGACCGCAATGCTCGATTTGGCCCTAGCTATTCCGACGAGCTCCTCACAGTTTGGACTCAAGCTTGCGACAATGGCTATCATGAGACCCTCTCTCTCTACCTTTTCTCCTTCTCTCTCTATTCTGTTCGCCCGTGAGAACAAAATGAGCATCCCATCTCTTCTCGAATGTCCAAGAATGCTTATTCCCATTTCGAAATTTTGGCGCCGATTGGGGGGTGTCTACCGACTTGAAATGGCATGTGATCGTGCGTGCCATTTGGTCCAAACAGCGACGGAGACGGTGGGCAATTCCATCAAGTCCAAATGGCTTTCCGACTTGCATAAATGGATGTCTGATTTGGTCATTCTGTGAAAGTTGACTTTCACGGCCGCCGTGACGTTGACCGATCGATTCCGACCTGCTCCAGTGATCATTGGCGACTAGATTGGTCCTGTTCGACGTATCTTGAAATGAGGAACATGACGCCTCTTATCGCTTCTCCGTTCATGGCCGATTAGCCTTCAATTTCTCGATCGAAATTTGACCCTTAAACCTGTAAGAAATTGGCGCGAATCGGGGAAGGAGATGACATTGTGCAAGCCGGGTCGCTGGATCGGATCCGGTTCGATCCGGCAGACCCGGTCGATCCAATTTCTTAAAATTGACCTGTAATACTTTGCAATTTGTCAAATTAAACCATAAAATTGAAATTAGGGGGATGAATTTTATCTGAAAATGCCATTTTCCCCAAAATCTTATCATGAATTGATCAAAAACCCCAAATTGGCTTTAAGATCCGATTATTCAAATTGTCAAATTGAAAGCCCTAATGGCCAAATCAGACCAAATTATCCCCACCAATCGGTTCAGAATGGTTGAAAACATAAGGGAGAGGTGTTCTCTTGATTAGCAACGCAAGTGCACGTATCGAACAAGTAATAAAGTGATGAATAAAAGTATCGTTCCAACGGTGATTGTAGACAAATCAATCAAATTACCTACTAAACGTGAACAATTCTCAAATTTATCTAACCAATTAATAATCCAATAAAGCAATCGAAAATTCTAAAGAAAAATAAATTAGCTAATGCACCAAACCAAAATAAAAATTAGAAATTTCGAATATAAAGAAGCAACAAACAACGGATTTCTATCAAGAATGAAAAATGTTTGTCGCGACCTAAATATATAGGCTAATGGATTATTAGGTCAATTAAATTAACTAACCTAACTTGGACCCTCCCAAGTCCTACCAAATCGCAACTTAGGTTCATTCATAAAAAAAATGTTCAATTGGAGCCGCCACTAATCATTTACGGCAGGTTGATTAGAAACCTATATAAAATAGTGGGAGAACTATTTTATCTCTACGAACCAAAGAAAATGAGTTCGGAGACTTGGTTACATTAATTAAAAAAAAATTAATGCCCTTTCGGTACCCAATTTTCATGAAAAATCCTTAGTTTGATGAATTGATCTTTTTTTGGATTTTCTTTTATTAAAAGATAATGCTAATGCAATCTAACTATATGACATGTGAAATGACATGGCAAGATGACATGGAAAAAATGCATGACGTGGCAAAATGCATGATGTGTCAAAATGCATGACATGGCATAATGACGTGGCAATATGCATGACATGGCATAATGACGTGGCAAATATGCATGACGTGGCAAAATGCATGATATGGCATAATGACGTGGCAAATATGCATGACGTGGCAAAATGCATGATGTGGCAAAATGCATGACATGGCAAAATGATATGCAAGCTAAATTATACGATATGGCAATGCAAATGCCATTTTTTGGTATTTTCTATGTATTTTCGGATTTATGAAAAAATGAAGTGAAAAAGCCACCCTAAAGTCAAGAGAAATATAATTTAACTTAAGAAAAGCATGGGATTTTTTGGGGGTTTTTTAGGAATTTATCTAAGCATGAAAACACAGAAAATTTGAACAAAAATAAACAATATTGCCCATAAAACACCTTGAAATCCGAAAATCCGATTTTATTCACAGCATCCCCCGAGATTAGGGTTAGCAAGTGAATATATTATAGATTGACCGTCGTCCCTATATAGATAGGGCAAACCTTGAAATTCTATTCAGGAATTAGCAATTCGCTCCTCAAGATTGAGGATTTGATGTCTAATTCACACGTACGGGCACGATCGTACTTCGAGATCGAAGTCATATTTTGCCTTTAATGTATGTTTTCCGAAGGGGCAAGGCACAGTTAGGGAGTATGTGTTATGGGCAAGATTGTTTATTCCAGTGCAAATTTATAAACAATCAAAACAAACAAGCATGACAAAATAAAAATGAAAAGAGTCAACCGAATTTGAATTTTAGAATGTTTAGAGAGGGGTGATCAAAATATGCATGGGGATCCACCTTTCCTCTTCCAAATTCAGCCAATCCCAAAGATTAGAAAAAATTCAATTCAACAATTTTTATCCACGACAATCCAAATCAACAATTTGTCTATAACATGAGATAATTATCAAGCTACCTCATTCAACCAATTCTAAAGCAAGCAGAGGACAAAAAGTCATCCACCAACGTGACAGGTTCGACCAAAGAGTTGCATGCATGCTGAATACAATGTTTTTTTTTTTTAGTAACAATCAGTTCAATTTTGATATTGCCGAACAAGCCTGCAATAGGTCATATTAACTCTTAGAAATTCCTCTTGTTTCATTAACCTCCATGGCCCAGTTAAACTCACAAGCAAGAATCTGATTTCTATGCACGACAATTTAGCTTCTGGTTTTCAACACAAAAAAAAAAGTTAATTCTTGGAACCTTTGATCACAAATCAACGTGCATTCATTGATATACGGGTATATACACATGTTACGAATCAAGCACGCATAAATTGATAATCAAATTTAGGAAAATTACCTCTTTTTGAGCAAATTCCAGCAGAAGTGCAAGCTGTTAATAATGCACAAAAACAACCCCCTTTTTCAAACGAGTTGGAACTCCAAGCTCAAGAAATCTCGACACCAAATAACAAAGATGTTAAATACTTAAATCCAACCACAACAGGGCTGAGATAAAAAACGAACGGACGAAATTTTGTAAGGACGTCCACTTTGGATGAGTCGCTGGGATAGTGTCTGAACGTGGTGTACGGCCGTGGATGAGCGACGGAAGAAGTCTCGGCGGAGAGTTCGACGAAATTTTGAGAGGGATTGTCTCGACCACTGGAGAAACTGTGACATTCCGAATTCCGGCCCCTCTCGAGGCTATTGGAAGGAAAGATATCGATCGATGTATTTCAGTTGTATCTCGCTTGGAGCAGACCAGTCTCGAGTTAACTAACCGAAAGGGAAAGACTAACGCGAGGTAGGGTACGTGGACCTGAGGAATTTGAATGAGGAATGGCACTTTGACCATAAGGATTGTCGAGGGAATATTTTGGGCCAGCAGAGAACGATCTAGGAATGATCATGGAATGCCTTGCTAGCGTTATACGTTCGGACGCGGGTGATTCCGCTTAACTAATATGTAATTTGCGAGAATTTCCTAAATCGGATTCCGATGATCATGACCGTAGGAACTAGTGATAAACCCTCGCAATCACATGACAACCAAAGCCGCTACGACTTGAGAAATCCTAAGGTCGATACGCGTAGCACCTGCAAGAGTCGCCCGTCAGTTTAAAATAAACTGGAATTACAGTCGACGAGAACTCGAAATGAATCTGGCCTCAGAATTGAGTATCGGACATTGACGAATTCCGACATTTAGAATAATTTGACGTCGCCTCATCAAGAGACCTTAAGGTTATGATTCGCTTCATATTGATTGGAAAAGCGAAATTCAGATCGACGATTGAGAAATTACATTTATACCCTTAGATTGATACCATTTTCTTTAGAAACAAGTAAGGGCAATTTGGACTTTTGCCATCCCCCACTCTTGGCCGAATTATGAGAGGTAATTTGGTCTTTTGGACTCTTGAATTATTGGATGTAAGGATTGACAAGTTGACTTGATGGATTGACTACCCCATGAACCACCATTGTCATTCAATGCTACTATTTGTATTTTCCCCTCCAACCACTCCCCAATCAATCTCTCTCTCTCTCTCTCTTCTTTGGCTTGCTAGGGAAGCCATCTCCTTCTTCTTTCTTCTCTTTGGCCGAAAACCTCTCTCTCCTTTCCATTTTCCCTCAATCTCTCTCAAACTCCCTCTCTTTCTCGCTGCTCGCCCAAACTCCTGCACTGGCGCCCTTCACTGTTTCGGCCATAACTTCATCGTCTGTCATCCAATGGAGACGATCCACCCATCATTAGAAATCTCTTTCTCTGGCCGTTCCAACAAGGTATTATAAACTAATATCCACCCAGCCGTCTGTCCCGTAGAGCCTTTTGAATGGACAAAGGTCTGGACGAGGCAGATTCTGACCGGTTTTGGAGAGAGTCCGTTTTTTGAGGGCTTCAAGGTTTCAAATGGCTCCAAATCTTCGGTGAGACTCTCTTGACTCTTAATATTAGAGTTGGATGAGATGTGGTTGTAATTTTAGATGCATTAAGATGGGTTTCCATGTCTAATTTGAGATGGTTTTCTTGAGGCGAAACTGACCGCTTGCACACCGAAGGGAATCGGCCCGATTGGAAGGCCTAGAAGGATTTTCTTGCTTCGAAATTGTCGGTGAGCCTTCTAGACTTGTTGATTGATGTTTTAACAAGATATTTTGGTAGAGAATTTAAGTTTAGGATTGATTTATGGGCTGATTAGTGTGATTAAGAGCAGAACCGATTCTGCCCTAAGTTGTGACTATGCAAACCGAACCACTTGAGGGATGAGGAAGGTGTTGCCTTGTTATAAATTCATCGTTAAGGCACCTTGGGACATTAATTGATGTGTTGACGAAGTGTTTACTCGATGGAATGGAGATTGGTAGAGTTTTATTGATGGAATCGTGAAATTTCTCTTAGGACCGTGCCATGCCTTGCTCTGGCTGTGAGTGGATTGAGATTGGTGACTCAATTGGATTGGAATTGCTAGCTCAATTAAAGAGGTAAGTTATCCCTAACCCTTTATTAGGATGTTAGGTTACTAATAGATGTTTTATGGTTGGATTGGTAGAGTTTAAGGGCTCTTTTTGGTGAGAAAAACGTTGATACCCGAGAGCCCATGTAATCCCGTTTTCAGCACGCATCGAAAATAGAATTGGTCGTTCTAAGTCGTCCGGAGTCCAAATTGAGCTCCGTTTTCGTCTACGCGACCGTAAGATCCTGAAGAATGAGTTTATAAAGTTAGATTGCTAAATAAGTAAACAGATTTATGTCATTTTTTCTGTGAGTAAGCATGGTCATGGAAAAACCGAACCTGCCATGAAATGGATGAACCGCGCTTGGTCGTTTCTTGGATTAAAAATGAAGAAATTGGGTTTGAATTATGAATTCCTACTCTGGTCATGAATGGTCTTAGGGTCTTGAGTATGTGTTGAAGTCATTTTAATTGAATTTGAGCAAGTGAAGTGGTTTAATAGACTAAACCGGAGTTTGAATGGGAAGTGTAAAATAATCGAATACTCATGGATGACCTATGATCGTGGCTATGTGTCTTGATGGTTAATTGCTTGACTGAGTGATCTTGAGTGCAATTGGCCGTTTTGAATGAGATGTATAAGTACTAAATCACATATTAACCTATTAAGGTTAAAGCATGACCCAAGAGCCGTTTTTACGGGGGGTCCTGGTAAACATATAATAGCCTGGGCGTTATGACGAGGGCGTTTACCAAATGCAAGCATGACCCGAGAGCCGTTTTTACGGGAGGTCCTGGTAAACATATAATAGCCTGGGCGTTACGACGAGGGCGTTTACCAAATGCAAGTATGACCTAAGAGTCGTTTTTACGGGGGGTCCGGGCAGATGAATTTATTAGACCTGGACGTTATGACGAGGGTCCTGCCTAATACAATGTGATTATTAAGCTATGTCCTGGGCGCTACGGCGAGGGCTGGATAGCTAGAATCGAGTTATTAATGGAATGCCTCATTCGAGTAGTTGATTGTTTAAATGCCTAAAGTATGAAGCTTAGCTTAAATCATGAAATCGCATCTTGAATTGGCTTGAATGGAGTTTCTATTTGTGGTACTCCTATTTATTGTCTTAAATGCCATGATTATGCTTTCTATCAGAATTGTTTATTTTCAGGTGTTAGGAGGTATTAATGGCCTAATTTAGGGTTAGGAATGACTTACTGAGATTATATGTCTCACCCCGTCGTGGGACCAACATTTTCAGGTCTCAGACAAAGGAAACACAAGCTTGCTATGGATTGGCATTTGAGGAAGTCATTGGAGGCAATAGAGATTAATCTGATTAAAACCTTAGGGATTGAATATATTCTTTGGAGTTAGAATTGTATCTGACTTTGATATTAATGAGAAGAATACCTTTTGTCTCAAGTCATCTTGTGTCGTTTTGTTGTATGGTGTTGTTTCACGTTTCTGTATTCATCTCATTTAGAAGCCTTGAGTTCGTTGTTGGCCGTTGGATCCCGGGTAATATCTTGATGAAAAGAACGGCCTGGTGGGATGTTCGTGAGCTCGCCTGGTTTGGGGCGTGACATCCCCGTTTAAGTGGTATCAGAGCATGGTTAGCTCGATCCAATTTGATTGAGACTTGGAGTGATAAGGAGTGATGATTTGAGAACGATTAGATAGTGAGACCCTTAGGATTAAA
Source organism: Rhodomyrtus psidioides (assembly GCA_021437785.1). Taxonomy (NCBI): domain Eukaryota; kingdom Viridiplantae; phylum Streptophyta; class Magnoliopsida; order Myrtales; family Myrtaceae; genus Rhodomyrtus; species Rhodomyrtus psidioides. Next base: position 16,350,744 of record JAILYB010000002.1, read on the forward strand.
TATTGATTACTAAATCGTGGGAACTATAGGCTTGAACTTGCGTTACATTTTAATGGTTATAGTATCAATTTCGATTGATGATTTTAGGTGGAAATATGATTGAGGTTCATAAGGGAGTGAGCAGAAATTGAGGAGCCATAAGTATGGATTTGAGGTTGTGAATCTGCTTGAGGTTAATAGAGGATTGCTTATGAGTAAAAGGGTCAATTGGATTTTGTAATCGTGACTGTGGTTACCCACGACCGAACTTGAGGTATATGGCTGGACATAAGTAATTGATCTGCGAGATAGTCATTTGTGGAATTATAAACTTCAATGGATAGGGAATTGATCTGAGAACGAATGTGATGTGGCGAGTATTGAGGATGATCATTCAGTACATGTGTTTCTGGCATTAAAATGAAAGTTGAGGAAGGTGAATGCATGAGCTTATCATTATTAGACTTGATAAACCGTCGCTTGGTATGGGACGAGCTGATGGGATACCTACAAACCGTAATGAAGCATGTTATGGGACGTGTGGAATGGGACTCTCTTCGTAGATGTATGTCTTGGGACAACCTGCAATGACCAGGTCTAACGAGGGCAGGGAGTGTACGCCGGGACAGAGAGGTTCGGACAAGGAGCGGCTCCTGGCAGGCTTCTAAGATAGCAAGGAGGCAGGAATGACCCAAATCATAAATTGAAAGAGAGAGTCTAGGTACCGAATTGAGTCTAATTCTGGTTAAGAGATGTATTGCACCAAGGTGATCCTCACAGTGAATTTTCAAAACTGCATGGCATTTGTAATGCGCATGTGATTGGCATGGTTAGAAGCTTCGTACATGGCAATGGGTGTTGTTTGAAAAAGAAAAATTGATGCGTGTGTTTGGCCTGTATGGTGAGTTTTGGCATTGAATGCCGTTTGATTAGTATCTTGTGAATTGAGTTAGCCTATTGAGTTATTGCTAAGTCATAGATATGTCTGGACTTATGGTGCAAGCACTTGATCCAATGAATTGTGACTAGAGAGTTTGCCTGGTAGATGGCGATTAGTTGAGAAATTGCCTAGTTGAGGCTGGCTTGATGAGTAGTTACTGATGAAGGATGATCTGAAATCCCTAGATGATTGGTGATTGATTGAGGATTCGCGCGGAACCACTGGATGATTGATTACTTGTGATAGATGATAAGATGAGCAGCTTAAGACTGGTAGACCTAGATGAACGACTTAGTTCTTTAATTCCTAAAGGGAATTGTAGTGGCTTAAATGTCACGAGAATCTAGTAAGGTTGGGCCAACAGAATAAGGGCATTTAAAGAGCTTTTCGCTCAGTTTGTGAATTATATGAGACCCAAGGGCTAATGGGGTCAAGAGAACCTTGAATGGAAATATGAATCTAAAAGGTGTGAGCAGACTCGAGAAGAAACTGTCATTGTTACCCAAGTCGCTGAGACTGTTGTTGCTATTGCTAGCAAAGTAAATGGTAGAGATCATGGGAAAGATGCTGGAAAATGGGAAATGTGGAAAAGAACCACAAAGCTTTGAATAGCTTGTGAAGTGGATCGTGAGGTTGAGATCGACGGAGGTTCGATCGAAAGATGATCGTGAAACTGCTTTTCTCTGGATTGAGAACTTAGAAAGGAAACCTTAGAAGTTTTGGGTACACAAAAAAAAAAAAAAAGAGTGACCTTGATAGTTCCTAGTCCTAAGAGGCTATTCATGATTGGTGAAAGTACACCAAAGGAACGGTTTTCTTTGAAGGTATGGTACCTATTTGGATTACCTTCGTTAAGTTGTGCAATGGAGGGTACCTTTCCGAGGTTACTCGAGAGCGAGGATTTGCTTGAATTCTAATAGTTTTGTAAGAAGTTGAGGACAGTCGACCCCTTTGAGACAGAGTTCTCAAGGTCGTTTAGGCAATACCAAAGGTGGTCAGGAACCTATTGGTCAAGACGGTGAGGTTTAAGAATGGATTGAAATCTCAAGCTTTGTAGTAAGTTAGCACCATTGAATCTGAAGGATTATGATTAACCTCGTCTCGAATGACTTAATGATATGGAGGAAGTGTAAGTGAATGGACTTCCACTTATGAATCATGGGAAGTGCCTGTGAGGAAAGGCTGATTACCTGAACGTAAGGCCCATGGTGGAAAATTGATAGTCCGTCCCTCTTGTCAGGGAAAGTGTTAAGGAAAACCTGCACGCTAGTCTACCTGGGTTTAATGATCTAATCAGATTGATTGAGATTGAACTAAACCATTAAACTGGAGTTACAAAGTATGGTCCCCTAAGGGATAGGGCGTTGTTAAGGGCGATTAGACCATGAGATGGTCGTCGATGGAAAGGAAAGTGATTGGACTTGGTAGTCCGAGTTGTTTGTAATCCTAATGAATGGTTGAGTAAGCGAACATGGTGCTTGGATTATAACTGCAAGGTGACTTGAATTATTCAACTTGGATATCCTAGGTGTGGATATGTGGAAACCAAAGGGGGACCTCGATCCTTGAAACCTTGTCACTTGAGGTGATTGAGTTAATGAAAGAGGAAGGCTAAGTATGGTGGCATCTGAAATATGAAGTAAAGGCATTGTTGTGGTATAGACGTCCTATGGAACGAGAAGGACAAGGTGGACTTGAGGCGAGGGAATGCCATTGAAGTGTATAGTTTCGTTCATAGGTAAGAGACCCCAGCGTGGAAAGGAGGAAGGAATCCTACTTGACGTGGTGTTAAGATTAAGCGTTTGGATTAAGGAAGGAAGACGCATTTGCTAGTTATGAAATCTAGCGGTTAAAGACACTAATGCTTCCTGAGGAAAGAGTGACAAAAATGAACAAAATGATGCATGGTTTAATTAGGGATCCACGGGAGCAGAGAAAGTCGAATCATAGACTTTCAAGTGGATGGTGTGAAAAGTAGTTAGAACAATTCAACACTTGGTAGTAGAAAGACTAATAACAATCGAATTGAGTATTCAAGGAGTAATTGGATCGATTGTTACCGTCTTTAGAGACGATGATCAAATTATTCGAAGAGTCAAGAAGGACATGAACACTCACTGTATGCGAAGAGTAATAAATGCAAGTTTCGGCTTAATAAGATGGCGTTTCTTAAGACGTAAAGTCTATGGGAAATAGAATCCCTGTGGAACCTTCAAGGGTGGGAAATGATAGTGGATTGAGTAAGGCCGATGCGAGCTACTAAGGCTTGAGGTTTTCCTAAACCTGATGGATTATTGTGGATGATGCGTGAGAAGAATCCCCGCAATAGTTAATCTGGTGATAAGACTGACTAAGAATGAAACGTATCGTGAATGGATGGGTGAACACGAAGGAGTTTTAAGGACTTAAGTCAAGTTGGTGATCACGTCGACAACGGCATTTCCGTTTGAAATTGGAAGAATCCTGAGAACGTAATGATGCGTTGTAGAAAAGAGATATGAAGCGTAACAAGGCGATCTGAAGTGGACATTGGGTGTATGTTGCGATAGTAAGACCTTACGAGTTGAAGTGCCGAATGCATGATTGGAGTTGGCTCGCAATCGTCCTTGTGATAAAGCTTGAGAAACATTACTTTCGTGAAGACAGGATGTGAGTTCACACAGACCGTGAGGACTTAAATTATTTGGTTGCCTAAGAGAAATGAACGAGGAGCAATGTGGATGAATGAAATTGCTTAAGGATGAAGGAAGATATTTTATATCGCTATGGAAAGGCAAATAAGGTAGCGGATGTGTATAGTAGGAAATTGAGCATCGTGTGCTTGGCAATTGGAGGGCAGACCTTACCTCACAAAGTAAAAGATTCAACTTCTAAATTAGAAGTTTGCCAATTGACTGGTATAATGACTACTTCAAGTATTGGACCCGAGGGTCAGGAAGAGAGTAAGGTATGATAATCCACGGACATTAATGTCCAAGGGATAGTGTGAATAAATGTATTAAGGAGAATATCCATATTTTCGAGTACCTGGAGAAAGAACCATGGAATTGAGAATGAAAGCCTTGAAAGTTCATGGATGAATGGAAAGGAGGATTCAGACGCTCTAGGAAAGATGATAAGTGTTCAACTTTAAAGGAAACTATGAAAGGTAAATACCTTTAGTGGAGCTCGCCTGAAATGGCGACCATTATCAATGGAATGCTAGGCTCAAGGTTGCCCATGCCAAGGAAATATGAACCGAACCTGATTCAGATCATAAATAGTGAAGCTATAAAGGTGGGCGACAAGACGTCATTAAGAGAAAGGTAAGTGCAGATTAAGGGCAAATGGAAATAAGTATTGGAGGAGGAGAGCTTTTGTCAGATAAGACGAATGGGAATGTCAAGTAACGAAAGAAGCTACTTTGGAAAGTGAAGAGGTGATGAGTCGTTAATACCCCAATAAGAATGAATGATGTGGAAGGTTGTAAATTTCGAGGACGAAATTTCTTTAAGGGAGGAAGAGTTGTGACATTCCGAATTCCGGCCCCTCTCGAGGCTATTGGAAGGAAAGATATCGATCGAGGTATTTCAGTTGTATCTCGCTTGGAGCAGACCACTCTCGAGTTAATTGACCGAAAGGGAAAGACTAACGCGAGGTAGGGTACGCGAACCTGAGGAATTTGAATGAGGAATGGCACTTTGACCATAAGGATTGTCGAGGGAATATTTTGGGCCAGCAGAGAACGATCTAGGAATGATCATGGAATGCCTTGCTAGCGTTATACGTTCGGACGCGGGTGATTCCGCTTAACTAATATGTAATTTGCGAGAATTTCCTAAATCGGATTCCGATGATCATGACCGTAGGAACTAGTGATAAACCCTCGCAATCACATGACAACCAAAGCCGCTACGACTTGAGAAATCCTAAGGTCGATACGCGTAGCGCCTGCAAGAGTCGCCCGTCAGTTTAAAATAAACTGGAATTACAGTCGACGAGAACTCGAAATGAATCTGGCCTCAGAATTGAGTATCGAACATTGAGAAATTTCGACATTTGGAATAATTGGACGTCGCCAAATCAAGAGACCTTAAGGTTATGATTCGCTTCATATTGATTGGAAAAGCGAAATTCAGATCGACGATTGAGAAATTACATTTATACCCTTAGATTGATACCATTTTCTTTAGAAACAAGTAAGGACAATTTGGACTTTTAATATCCCCCACTCTTGGCCGAATTATGAGGGGTAATTTAGTCTTTTGGACTCTTGAATTATTGGATGTAATGATTGACAAGTTGACTTGATGGATTGACTACCCCATGAACCACCCTTGTCATTCCATGCTACTATTTGTACTTTCCCCTCCAACCACTCCCCAATCAATCACTCTCTCTCTCTCTTCTTTGGCTTGCTAGGGAAGCCATCTCCTTCTTCTTTCTTCTCTTTGGCCGAAAACCTCTCTCTCCTTTCCATTTTCCCTCAATCTCTCTCAAACTCCCTCTCTTTCTCGCTGCTCGCCCAAACTCCTACACTGGCGCCCTTCACTGTTTCGGCCATAACTCCTCGTCCGTCATCCAATGGAGACGATCCACCCATCATTAGAAAGCTTTTTCTCTTGCCGTTCCAACAAGGTATTATAAGCTAAAATCCACCCAGCCGTCTGTCCCGTAGAGCCTTTTGAATGGACAAAGGTCTGGACGAGGCAGATTCTGACCGGTTTTGGAGAGAGTCCGTTTTTTGAGGGCTTCAAGGTTTCAAATGGCTCCAAATCTTCGGTGAGACTCTCTTGACTCTTAGTATTAGAGTTGGATGAGATGTGGTTGTAATTTTAGATGCATTAAGATGGGTTTCCATGTCTAATTTAAGATGGTTTTCTTGAGGCGAAACTGACCGCTTGCACACCGAAGGGAATCGGCCCGATTGGAAGGCCTAGAAGGATTTTCTTGCTTCGAAATTGTCGGTGAGCCTTCTAGACTTGTTGATTGATGTTTTAACAAGATGTTTTGGTAGAGAATTTAAGTTTAGGATTGATTTATGGGCTGATTAGTGTGATTAAGAGCAGAACCGATTCTGCCCTAAGTTGTGACTATGCAAACCGAACCACTTGAGGGATGAGGAAGGTGTTGCCTTGTTATAAATTCATCGTTAAGGCACCTTGGGACATTAATTGATGTGTTGACGAAGTGTTTACTCGATGGAATGGAGATTGGTAGAGTTTTATTGATGGAATCGTGAAATTTCTCTTAGGACCGTGCCATGCCTTGCTCTGGCTGTGAGTGGATTGAGATTGGTGACTCAATTGGATTGGAATTGCTAGCTCAATTAAAGAGGTAAGTTATCCCTAACCCTTTATTAGGATGTTAGGTTACTAATAGATGTTTTATGGTTTGATTGGTAGAGTTTAAGGGCTCTTTTTGGTGAGAAAAACGTTGATACCCGAGAGCCCATGTAATCCCGTTTTCAGCGCGCATCGAAAATAGAATGGGTCGTTCTAAGTCGTCCGGAGTCCAAATTGAGCTCCGTTTTCGCCTACGCGACCGTAAGATCCTGAAGAATGAGTTTATAAAGTTAGATTGCTAAATAAGTAAACAGATTTATGTCATTTTTTCTGTGAGTAAGCATGGTCATGGAAAAACCGAACCTGCCATGAAATGGATGAACCGCGCTTGGTCGTTTCTTGGATTAAAAATGAAGAAATTGAGTTTGAATGATGAAGTCCTACTCTGGTCATGAATGATCTTAGGGTCTTGAGTATGTGTTGAAATCATTTTAATTGAATTTGAGCAAGTGAAGTGGTTTAATAGACTAAACCGGAGTTTAAATGGGAAGTGTAAAATAATCGAATACTCATGGATGACCTATGATCGTGGCTATGTGTCTTGATGGTTAATTGCTTGACTGAGTGATCTTGAGTGCAATTGGCCGTTTTGAATGAGATGTATAAGTACTAAATCACATATTAACCTATTAAAGTTAAAGCATGACCCAAGAGCCGTTTTTACGGGGGGTCCTGGTAAACATATAATAGCCTGGGCGTTATGACGAGGGCGTTTACCAAATGCAAGCATGACCCGAAAGCCGTTTTTACGGGGGGTCCTGGTAAACATATAATAGCCTGGGCGTTACGACGTGGGCGTTTACCAAATGCAATTATGACCTAAGAGCCATTTTTACGGGGGGTCCGGGTAGATGAATTTATTAGACCTGGACGTTATGACGAGGGTCCTGCCTAATACAATGTGATTATTAAGCTATGTCCCGGGCGCTACGGCGAGGGCTGGATAGCTAGAATCGAGTTATTAATGGAATGCCTCATTCGAGTAGTTGATTGTTTAAATGCCTAAAGTACGAAGCTTAGCTTAAATCATGAAATCGCATCTTGAATTGGTTTGAATGGAGTGTCTATTTGTGGTACTCCTATTTATTGTCTTAAATGCCATGATTATGCTTTCTATCAGAATTGTTTATTTTCAGGTGTTAGGAGGTACTAATGGCCTAATTTAGGGTTAGGAATGACTTACTAAGATTATATATCTCACCCCGTCGTGGGACCAACATTTTCAGGTCTCAGACAAAGGAAACCTGAGCTTGCTATGGATTGGCATTTAAGGAAATCATTGGAGGCAATAGAGATTAATCTGATTAAAACCTTAGGGATTGAATATATTCTTTGGAGTTAGAATTGTACCTGACTTTGATATTAATGAGAAGAATACCCTTTTGTCTCAAGTCATCTTGTGTCGTTTTGTTGTATGGTGTTGTTTCACGTTTCTACATGCATCTCATTTAGAAGCCTTGAGTTCGTTGTTGGCCGTTGGATCCTGGGTAATATCTTGATGAAAAGAACGGCCTGGTGGGATGTTCGTGTGCTCGCCGGGTTCGGGGTGTGACAGAAACAATCGGACCCCTTCGCACTTCTCGAACAACTCCCAACTCTCACCACCCAATGTGTGCCGAAAAGTGATGGCCGAGTGATCTCTCTCTCTTCCTCGTGAACTAAAGAAAATCTCTTCTCCTCCTCTCAGAAACCTCTTTTTTTTTAGCCGTCACCCCCCCTTTCGGCAGTGAATGGAGCCTACTCTTTATAGTAAATATCGCTCGCACTTCCTTTGGCAAGTCTTGATACATGGAGTCAATTACTGAATTTTAGGTCAGAATTGCCGGTGAGAATTAGCCGTGAATCGGTGCATGAAAGATTTCCTTCGCACAAGGCTTCATGAACATCTCTTCCTTCTATGGCCAGATTCATTCCCACCATAGGCGCATCCATTTTCTCTTTTTCCTTTTCATTTCCTTCCTTCCCCTTCTACTCTTCTCACGTTGCCTTTTTAATCTCCAAGATTCCCCCAGCGGCCCCATGTTGATCTGCGTGCATGTGTCTATATATGACCCAAAAAAAAAACTGATTCCTTAATCTCCAAAATTTGCAAATCAAAGCAACGATGACAGACCTCAATCTCCGACACTTTGCAATACTTTGCAATTTAAAGCAAGATTGGCTGGCCTTAATCTATGAAATTTTCATCAAGTAGCGTTTGTTGAGACCTGATTTTTGACCAAGTCTTTTTGCAGTTATATTTTGAAAAATCACAAAAAATCCATAAAAAGTCAAAAAATTACAAAATCAACTTTGGTGGCCTTGGCCAAGCCCAAGGAACCATTCTTGACCAAAAAATAATTTTTCATATTTTTCACATTTTTTAGTATTTTTAGAAAATAGGAAAATACTAGAAAAATCAACAAAAAATAGAATTTGAGGTCACAAAAATATAGGAAAATAGTCAATATTTTTATTTTAATTCCCTTGTCATTTTGACCTCATCAAGAGTCGAAATTCAAGTTTACTTTTGTGTGTTTCTTTGTAACACACAGGGTTAAATTTGTCAAAAAATATGTTCTGAGTCTTTTTATTTGCAATATTTTGTATTGCCCGAATCTTGACATTCGACTTGATTGCCCCACATTTCAATTTGGTTCAATTGTGCACTGATTTGATCAATTTTGGCCTTAGGGACCTAATTGCATAAAAAAATCTTTTCATTTTAGTCCCTATAATGCCAATTCCGAAATTAAACTTTTCTGAGGGACACCCATAGAACCCCAATGCTTCCTCCCTATAGTATTCGACCCCCTTAATCTAATGGTGGTCCCAATTAGGGCCGATTCATCCATTTAGAACGTCAATTTGACAAAAGTCAATTTCGGATCTTGTCTTAGATTTGGGGCTTTTGTATAAATCAAAATCAATTCAGCCCAATTTTACCTTACTTCGGTAAATTCCATGCTATGAAATCCGATTATGGAGTCGATTTCATGATTTTGGGATATTTGGACGCCCGATTTGAAGGAAAATCCCAAAATCGGGTTGACTGGGTCGGGTTGACCCAACCCAGTCAACCCGTTGACCAAAATTGGCCATAAGCAGGATACTCTCTGCTTATTCGGCCTCTTCGCGCAAACAACAAAAACAGAACGGGCAGAGAGAGAAAGAGAGGAGGAGGGAGCAGAGAGAAAGAGAGGTGGAGGAAGTCAATTGAGTGAGGGGAGTCGGTTGAAGAACAAAAGGACGCAAGAAAGGGAACGACCTCAAGAAAGAGAGAGAAAGAGGGAGAGAGCTCGTAGAGGGAGAAAGAGAGCCAAGGAGAGAGCGAGAGAGAGTAGGCGAGAGAGAGAGAGCTCGCAGGAAAAGAGCGAGAGAGTGAGTTCGCGGAAGAAGGAAAACGACCTCAGAGCAAGAAGAAGAGAGAGAGAGAGAGAGAGAGAGAGAGAGAGAGAGAGAGCTCCGGACGGCCATAACCGGTGCCATAGGAGGGAGAAGCCGAGAGCTTCGAAAGCTCGACCACGGCGAGCGAAGCGAAACCGAAGCCTCGGGTACATTCCCCGAGCTTCTTGACACCCCAAGGAATCTCCAGAACCAAGCGGTGTCGCATTTCATCGCCAAAACAGGTGAGACTCCTCCCTGAGCTTCCTCTCGGTCGTTAATGGTAACTCGAGTTCTACTTGTTTGTTTTACGAGTTGTCGATCTAGAATTGCTCCTTGCGCATCACTGTTCATTCTCCAACTCATTTTTTTTCATTTTCGTCGTGTAAAATCTTGCGTCGGCCTCCACCCATCCGTGACTGGATATGAGTTCGAGAGCTCACCTCAAGTTACGTCGACCCTCCCTGATGGCCAGGTAAGTCTCTTCGATCTCCCATGATGCTTCTTGATTGATTGATAGGCCTAGATATCGCTAGAAATGGCTAGGGCGAACTCTCGCCGGAGATTAGCTTCGGCCTTGATTTGCAGGTTAATCAAACTTGATGCTGCTGTGTTAAGTGTGATATATGTTGTAGAGCAAGCTAAGGCGAATCATTTGCCGTTGATTTCGCGTCAATCCGACGTCGGGAGGCCGAGAAATCGTCCTCCGACGAGGTGCCGGCGAGGGAGCACCGGCGCCGATTGTATTCCCCGGCGAAGATGTTGACCGGTCAACGGTTGTTGACGTGGCGCCCACGTGGCGCTGACGTGGCGCCCACGTGGCAGCCACGTCAGCGCCAGTGGTTACAACAGAATAACAAAAAAAAACAATAATTGATCCGACGGTGGTAGATGTGCCACGTGTCAAGATCTGGCTTTTTTTGGAAATAAAAAAACATTTTGATCGGACGGCTGTAGTTTAATAGGACGCTTTAATCTGTACCGTCGATTACTTTTGATAGATCAGGCCGTCCAAGAGTCGACACGTGGCACAATCAGGACCCTTGGTTCAAGTTTGGGCGGGAAATCAAAATTCAAGCGGGAGAAGCTAAAACGGTGTCGTTTCAGTGAGGTTCGGATCCGGGCCGGGCCGGTCGCCTGCGGGTCATGGGCCGGGTCACCCGACCCGGCCCGAATAATATTTTTTAAATAAAAAAATCAGAAATTAATTTTAAAAATAAAAAAAATCATAGAACTCCTAGAAAATAAAAAAAATGCTAGAAAATTCCAGAAAATTTCAAAAAAATATGGAAAAATTGTGGGAAAATCCTAGACGCTCCAAAAATCCCCAAAAATTGAGGATTGACCACAGACAACTGGTCAACCCTATTTTTGGGGTTTCTTATCCGTTCTTCCGAGACTTGACGATATTACCCTTTAGGGGTAAGTCGCATCTGCTGTATATGCAAGATAAGGTCGATAATGCCAATGTAAGAATTAGGGTCAGGTAGACGACCAATTCTTAGGCTTGGGTTTTCGAGTCCCGCCTCTTTTCTCAAAATGACGATTTTTCCCTTTAATGGGAAAATCGTCTTTCTTGTTCCAATCGAGTCCTGAAATTTGCTTAAAATTAGGGTTTAGGTCAGGTGGACGACCAGCCCTAATATTTAAGATTTTCAGTTCTCATCTTTATCCAAAATGACGACTTTACCCCTCCGAGGGTAAAATCACTTTTAAATCCCAGAAAAATCCTGGAAATTCTCGAAAAATAGGAAATGAATTTGATTGATGGCCAATCCTATTTCCCCTGTCTTTTGACTTCCCAATTCATCTAAAATGACAGATTTACCCTTTCAATGTGAAATTTCCCTGAATTGCTCAAAATTACGATTTTGCCACTCATGGGCAAATCATGCCAAAATCATTCATAAGCCTTGATTGATATTTCTCTAGGCTAATAGGGCCTCATTAGGGATGCCATGCTGCTTTCATGTGTTTTATCCGCATGTACTGGATCCTTGATTTGCGCACTTATTTATATTGATTGTGAGTGATAGAGTAGTAATTCCCATCTGCATGAACTCCTAGATTTAGGATCTGTACCCCACTCGTCTGTATGAAATCCAAGGATCAGACAAACCATTCAACTTAGGTACCGAAATGGCGTCAACTCTGACAGTTGGCGTAACTAAGTCCCCGAACCCACTTCTCTGGTTTTCGCAGAATCGAATAGACCACCCCCAACTATTCGATAGGGTTTCCGATCGTACCCTCCACAAAACAATTGGTGGCGACTCCTTGGCATGTACACTTATCACATGTCACTAGACCACACTGAAGGTCGATCACGTATATCCAACAGTTGCGATTTGGGTAATGGACCTTGGGAGAGGCCCGCGTCCGATCATGCAACATCGGACGGCCCATTAACCCCCGCCAGATCGGATGGCGCTCGAGGGGGTCGCGACAGCGTTGGTGGACCTTAACCTCCTCTCATTTCCTTTCAAATTTCATCTAGCTGGATATTGCGAATGGTTCTCGGTGATCTCTTTATTTCCTTCATCTGACTTTTTGGAATGTTCCTCTTGGAATGAGCAGATTTGCTGGATTGATTGGTCTTTTCTCTAAGATTCGATTTTCGCCAAGAAATACACACTAGCAAATATACGGTCTATATTCTGCACTCAACCGTGTGTATGTGTTCTCTTCCAAGATTTGCATCCCTTAGCAAGTATATTGCCCAATATCCAATAGTATTTTGTACTCTTTCTTGCTCCATGTCGCTTTTCTTGGAGGTTTTGGAATTGTACATGAACTGATTTTGCTTCACTAGAATTGTTGAACATTCTTCACAATTTTGAATATCCGGAAGCCATCTTGATTCCCATCCGCAATGATGTGTAATTTTCTGTGTACTGAAGTGTGCGCTAACACTCTCGTTTTTGAATGAAAACTCCATTTTCCACCGCAAGTCTTGATAAAATGCGAATGCGATAAATGCAAAAATTGAAAATGATCTAAATGCGATCTATATGCAAAAAATTATTAAAACATATTCTTTTTAGGGACTAAAGGTTAATCCGCAATTTTTATATAATTAGTGATAAAATAAATATTAAAATTTAGGTGTCAACAATGTTAGAGCTTCCGATTTCACTTAACCAATCTCGTCATGCAATTAAATTGAATTCATAGTGCGATGGTAGAACTTCCTAATGTAAATTACTATCCTTGATCTGGTATAGCAACCCTAATTAGATTTAGCAACCCACACCTGGTCCATGTGAATTTAAGTAAATCCAAACGCATTAAGATCTATGAACGTTCCCGAATTCAATAAACCACCCTCGATTTACCTACTATCGAAACCACACAAAAAGCATAAGATATCTCTATCTATGATGAATTCATGGCTATATATCATAAAGCACTTGCACGTAATCTCCTTTCGGTCTCTACATGCAACAAATATCATTCAAGTGGTGATCAAGCACTTAAAAGCATTAAGAATATGATATATATATATATATATATATATATATATATATATATATATATATCTCACACATGCGAATTCTAGAATCGTACAAACAATTATGAAAAATTAATCCATCATAGTTAAGTTACATCGTAGCTCTAACAAGAAGTAGTGTAGAACATAATGAAATTAAACTAAAAGTAATGACTAAACTAAACATGATGAAGAATTAGAACAAGTGCACCAAGAATAATCAAGAATTGACTTTGAATTCGTCTTCTTCTTCTTCTTCTTCTTCTTCTTCTTCTTCACTTGGCATTCGGCATTGACAGGAAGAATAGCGAAAAAAAAAAAAATTGAACGTCGTCTCCAAGAACGTCTCCTCTCCTATTCCCCAAAAATCACGTTTCTTTTTCTTTTTCCTTCCTCTGGATATCTTCTTGATTTCGAGAAAAAGAAATCTGAATCACGTTCCTAATTTGGCTTTGGATTTTGAATATTTCCCCAAGATAGGCTTGATTCTCCTTGATTTCAAATTTGCATATCTGAAGATTGTTTTACCTACAAAATCAATTAAAATCAATAAGATGATATCAAATTCAATTAAAAGTAAACAAATATTAAGTCTAAAATAATAAATAAACTCTATATAAAATAGAGTTATCAAGAGGTCTTACCTTCGCATGACAGTCCCTAGATTAAAAGTAATTTTAGTTTTTGCAACATTCAGGGACTAAATTGCAATAAAATGTGCAATTTAGTCCAATTCATGTAATCTTGTAATTCTAACAACCAATTGGACTAAATTGCGATGCAGGGCAATCATAATTGAATGTCAAGACTTTAAAAAAGAAAAAATTGCTAATTAAAATACTCAAATGACCAAATTCAACTTTGTGTTATAAGAGAACACACGAAATTGAACTTGAATTTTGACTATTTGTGGGGTCAAAATGGAAATGGAATTAAAATAAAAATATGGACTTTTTTTGTATTTTTGTGACATCGAAAGCTATTTTTCTTGACTTTTCATGTATTTTTCTATTTTTCGGAAATGCTCAAAAATGTGAAAAATATGAAAAATTAATTTTTGATCAAAATGGTTCCTTAAGCTTGACCAAAGCTAACAAAGTTGATTTTGTAATTTTTCAACTTTTTATGGATTTTTTATGAATCTTCCAAAAATAAAAAAGAAAAAGACTTATCGAAAATCAGGTGTCAACTGTATTGTACTTATCCCGAACATTTCTTAAAATACTCAAATGACCAAATTCAACTTTGTGTTATAAGAGAACACATGAAATTGAACTAGAATTTTGACTATTTGTGAGGTCAAAATGGAAATGGAATTAAAAGAAAAATATGGACTTTTTTTTTGTATTTTTGTGACCTCGAAAGCTATTTTTCTTGACTTTTCATGTATTTTTTTATTTTTTGAAAATGCTAAAAAATGCGAAAAATATGAAAAATTAATTTTTGGTCAAAAATGGTTCCTTAAGTTTGACCAAGGCTACCAAAGTTGATTTTGTAATTTTTCAACTTTTTATGGATTTTTTATGAATCTTCCAAAAATAAAAAGGAAAAAGACTGATCGAAAATCAGGTGTCAACTGTATTGTACTTATCCCGAACATTTCTTAAGGACAAAGACAGCCTTGGAATATCTCTTACGGACAGAGATAGCCTTATGGGGATCTCTTTAAGGACAGAGGTTGACCTATGAAAATATCTCTTAAGGAAAGAGACAACCTGTAGAATATTTCTTAAGGGCAAAGACAACCTTTTGGGGAACTCCTTACCTATGGAAATATCTCTTAAGGACATAAATAGCCTATAGAATATCTCTTAAGGATAGAGATAGCCAACATAAATTATCTCTTAATGACAGAGACAACCTATAAAATTATCTCTTAAAAATAGAGATAGCCTATGGAAAATATCTCTTAAGGACAGAGATAACCTATTTCGGGTGCCATTCTGAGGACCTAGTGTAACAGCCTAGGCCCACCACGCACCGCTGCGCCACTTTGCAAGATATTGTCCGCTTTAGGCTTTGCAACCCGCACGGTTTTGCTTTCCGAGCACTCAGCCCAGAAAACGCGTCTTGCTAGTTAAGGGAGGGCCCAAGGCTTATAAGCCTATCCAAGACCTCCCCCTAGGCAATGTGGGATTAAGGGGAGGGATGTCACAATCTCCCCCTTCGGACACAACGTCCCCATTGTGCCTGTACCGCACTGGGGCTCACGAGCTCACGGACTCTGCCGCTACCGCTACCGCTACCCAGCTACGGGAGTCCACACATGCAGTCGGGGGTCGGCTCTGATACCAACTGTAACGGCCTGGGCCCACCGCACACCGCTACGCCACTTTGCAAGATATTGTCCGCTTTGGGCTTTGTAACCCGCACGATTTTGCTTTCTGAGCACTCAGCCCGAAAAACGCATCTTTTATGGGAAAGATATTGTCCTCTTCGGCCCTACCACACTGGGGCTCACGAACGACACCGCTACCCAGCTACAGCCTCGACCTCAAGGCTTTGTTCCTGCACAGCGGAAGTACTGAGCAACACACTTGCAGAACTTGAGGTCCCATGGATGAAAGTATGAGTCCAGTATTGAAGGGGAACCTAAAGTGATGGCCTCATCAGAATCCGAAGGGAGGGGGAGATTGTGACATCCCTCCCCTTAGTCCCACATTGCCTGGGGGGGAGGTCTTGGATATGCTTACAAGCCTTGGGCCCTCCCTTAACTAGCAAGACGCGTTCTGCAAGTGTGTTGCTCAGTGCTTCCGCTGCGCAGGAACAAAGCCTTGAGGTCGAGGCCGTAGCTGGGTAGCGGTGTCGTCCGTGAGCCCCAGTGCGGTAGGGCCGAAGAGGACAATATCTTTCCCATAAAAGACGCGTTTTTCGGGCTGAGTGCTCGGAAAGCAAAACCGTACGGGTTGCAAAGCCCAAAGCGGACAATATCTTGCAAAGTGGCACAGCGGTACGCGGTGGGCCCAGGCCGTTACAATTGGTATCAGAGCCGACCCCCGACCGCATGTGTGGACTCCCGTAGCTGGGTAGCGGTAGCGGCGGAGTCCGCGAGCCCATGAGCCACAATGCGGTAGGGGCACAACAGGGACGTTGTGTTCGAAGGGGGGGGAGATTGTGACATCCCTTCCCTTAGTCCCACATTGCCTAGGAGGGAGATCTTGGATAGGCTTATATGCCTTGAGCCTCCATTGAACTTGCAAGACGCGTTTTGCCGGGCGTTGTGTGGCGGCGCCCGGAAAAGAAAAACCATGAGGACTGTGTGTCCAAAGCGGACAATATCTTGCAAGTAGTAGCGCAGCGGTGCGCGGTGGGCCCAGGCCGTTACACCTAGGAATACTAGAAACCTATAGAAACTCGAACCCCAATCAAATTTTCAAGAAGGCGGGTGCCATCCTGAGGATCTAGGGATAATAGAAACCTACATAAGCTCAAACCCTAATCAAATTTAAAGAGATGGGTGCCATTCTAAGGACCTAAGAATACTAGAAACCTATAGAAACTCAAACCCTAATCAAATTTTCAAGAAGACAGGTGCTATTCTGAGGACCTAGGAATACTAGAAAACTACATAAGCTTGAAACCTAATCAAATTTAAAGAGATAGGTCATAAGGCTAACTATAAAGGTAAGAATTAGAGGACTCCTAGAGAGACAATACGATCCCAAAACTTATAAGATTAAGATTGACAGAAAAGTATATCGTAATGAGATTGTGAAGGGAGCTTGTCTAACACATCGTCATATATGTTGAGGTGTGGTTCATATTCCCCTGCGATAGGAATGCACATGGATCCCGCTCCAAGCTGAGCGGTTGGGGGTTCGGGAGAGCCGCCCGATAGGAGTCTCAAGGGGGCAGCGCCCCCTGGACACCAGAGGGCTTTATGATTTAAGCCTGTAAATTCTCATTAGTATGCTCATGAATAGCTACTGATATATATACCCTTGTTCGCTTATAATTTAGTGATGTAACGAGAGGTGTGAGGTGCTGATATAGTGGAATCCTCTGCTGGACGTTATCCTAGTTTAAGGGTGAACCAGGACAAATCTCGTGTCTCAATTTCTCTTTCTCTCGTCTTTTACTTTGTTGCGATTGTGTGCCGATCGTAACATCTACTCACCTGGAACTTTCTCTCTTTGAAATTTACAAATTTCCAATTAACGTCGATGGATGCAGTGGGCCTTACCTGAACAACAAATTCCAGAGCCATTGTTGAAGAAAAATAAAGAAAACAGAAAGCAACCTTGGCTGCCTACCTTTATAGTCCATACAACATTCAACTTTGTTCTGTGTTAGAGGATCAAAGTCAAAGTCAAGGTCCACAATCACCATAACTACCAGGATACTTGGGTCAATGATTGCCCCGGTGTTATCGGAGTCCACCGCAAGGATATGCTCCTTACTCTGAAAGACAACTCGTTTTAAAACCTCTAAATTATAATAAATAAATAAATAAAAACCTCTAAAGTAATAGTTCATTAATGATTCCAATATAGATGATAGTATAAAACCATTAAAGAAATAGTGACCATATAAAAAAAAAAAAGGACAACCCGTGACAGTAACACGTCAAGGGTTCCACTTTTCATCAAAGACACGATTACAGCGTGTCTGGATCCCCTGCATGTATGGCAGGGGATCATAATAACACCAGCCATTAGATCTTCTCCCCCCTATAAAAGGAAGGAGATCTAATGGCTGACAACACTATGATCCCCTGCCATACATGCAGGGGATCTGGATCCGATTACAGCACCCTGGTTAGCATAGGAGCAGGATCCCCTGCCACTAGGGTAGGGGATCCGGATCCGGATCTGTTAGCATATGCCCTATCACCAAAAGGTTTCATCAGTTCGCTTCTTCCAGGAGACAAAAGGTTCAAACACATCAGCAGGGTACCCAAAATGACCAAGCAACAAAGAAATAGGCTTAAGCACACCCCAAATGCCATAACTTATGTACGGCGCTCACTTTAGTACCAAAACTTTCAAATCGATCATTTTAGTGTCAATTTTTTGTAATTTCGATCACTTCTGTGCTAATATCGGAAAAAATCGTGCACTTCAGTACCATTCCGACCAAAATTCGGCCATAGTCCGACGAAATTTATTATGTGGATTTTAGAATTGAGTTTTATTATCTTACATGGCCAAATTCCAATGAAACGACGTCATTTATGTATAATAAGACAATGCAAAAACAACGTCGCCGAGTGTGTTTGTCTTCAAGGTCTCTGTCGTTCGAAGGAGTGACCGGAAATTGCGAAATCCAGTCGGTCGATCGCTCGAGGAGTCACCACCATCGCTCGCTCGCCATCGTAGATCTACGGTTGGTCGTCGCCGTCGCCTGCTCGCCTATGTGGGGTACGCATCATATGTCCCTCTTAGAAAGTTAGAGCCGAGGCAAGGCAAAATTAGGGCGAAATTAGGACTCCAAGGGAAAAATTAGGGTTCGAAGGGAAAAATTAGAACCGAATTTGAGTTGCCATTGAAGCTTCTTCCTTCCAGTTTGACCTAGGGCCGTCAATTTTGGGGCAAAATCGAAATGGAGGGCTTAATTTCACTTCAGCCGCGTTAGGGTTTCTAATTTTGGGATTTATGGTTTATATCGGGCGGAATCTGTTGTAATGGCGTCGTATTGCTCTTCAGCCACGTTAGGGTTTCTGTCTCCATTCTCAAAATCATCCCAACCCCAGTCTTCATCTCTCTTGCCCGGCTGCTCACGCCATCTGTTCGGTTTGATTGGGGTTTCCTTGAAATCATGATGATGGCATGCATGTGCGGATTGAAGGTTCGGATCATATTCAGGCCAGTCACCAAAGTGGTCGCGTTTTCTTAAATACAGTGGTTATGAAAATTTATTTAGGGTAAAGTAGAGATAATAACAATTTACGGACATTAGGGCCACTCATCGTAAACATGATATAAATATCACAAATCGTCTGATTTATGGAAAATTTGTTATTGATTAAACTTTTTAAAAGCTTGTACGTGTTTCATGCATAATTGCTATTGTAACATTTTATTGAAAGTACTACTCCATGATTGGATAAGTTCAAATTGGAAGTAAAATAAAGGATGTGTCGTCAACTCAATAGCGTAGATGATAATAACAACAATGAACGAAAAGTTCAGGTTTATTGAAGTGGAGTTATCATAAAGAGCGAAACCGCACCAAACGCAAATAATTCAATCACGCCCAGCTGTTCGGATTTTCAGGAATGGAACTGAACCGCACCAAAACTCTTAAAACACCCAACACGATATATTTGTAAAATGAGAGACTAGTTCGGGAAGCGAAAGGAAAGGGGCTGCGCCTTGAACCCAGCCATTATCAGCGTGCGTCGCATACGCGCGGTGGTTCGCTTGTCGACGTCAGCAGAGATCTCCAACCGGCATACATTGCTGCAGTAAGGGAAGTGCGACAAGAACTGCGTGAACGCTTTCGCCTCCCCCAGGGTAGTGAGAACCAACACTCCCTCCCGTCGGATCAACGCGATGACCTCATCCAGAGCGTCGCCGGCGGCGACGCGTGCCTCCATAGTGTCGGCGACTTCATGTGAGCTGAGGAGAGAGAATAACATAAACACTAGAGCCAAGAATAAATGTTCTCAGAACGAAAGAATTGTAAATACTCACCCAGGATTTCGTTTTTCGTGGGCATTGTAATACTTTTTATCCGCGTCTTGGAAATGTAGGAAGGCCTGTCGAATGGACTCAGCAAGAGACATGGCAATGAAATCAATTGAAGGGTGAAGGCTCTGGGGAAGGGAAGGGCTTGAGTGGAGGAGGTTTGAAGAGATTTGATTTGATTTGATTTGAATGGTGGTGGCTGGAAGAGCATAGAGAGCACAAAGGTTTAACCTTGAATCCTCTTTATGTAGTTAGAGAATTGGATTATGAGTGGATATCCCAATTTGAAATTTCTTCGAGAACAAATCAGATTGAATTCCCCTTTGAAAGTGTTCGTGAGGTAGAAGAGGAGTGAATAGAGGGATTTAGGAATTTTTTCCTAACAGATTTAAGATTTTTATTTTCTTTTTTGGTAATTTTCTTGATGGATTTTTGTTTGCCTTTCTAAATTATACACACTCTCTTCTCTCTTTCTACAACTTTGATTTTCTCTACTTTTTAAAACCCACGATCACTTTTTTGCGTGTGTTTGGAATTCGCCTTCTGAAAATTTCATTTTATGGTCCAATTTTACTGGCTTTTGACAATCCTTATCTCCACTTCTTGTACTTATAAAGCTCCACCAATCGGCCCTTAGAATTCAGGTGCTCCCCGACATCATCTATAATTCGATCTTTAACCGAATTCCACTACTATTTTATATTGAGAAAATTTCAATTAAGGGTCTCAAATATCTTCATTTTCTCAAATAAGGGCCTAAAGTGTTTTTTTTTTAAACAAAGAAGGACCTATCGAAGAGTCTTTTCGTCCTTCACTCTTTTTTGCAATTTTTTTTTCCTTTCTTTTTTTTCCTTCTTTTTCCCCTCCCCTCCCCTTCCCCGGTCATGGTCCACCATTGAGGTTGACTTGCACATCTCAATCCTCCCAAAAAGAATGGCACCTTGGTTTGGAAAATTACCTAAGAAGTGCTAAACTTATTGCAGTTGTGCCGATTCGGTCCTAAACCTCTTTTTTTTATCGAAACAATCCTAAACCTTTTTCAATTATACCAGTTTAGTCCATTCAGTGAATTTTGGCCAACCGGCGCTGACGTGGACGCCGACTAGCCGGTGATATAATATTTTAATAATTTTTTGATTTTTTGATTTTTATGATTTTTTATTTTTTATTTTACTTCTCCTCCCTGCCCAGATCTGCACTCTCTCCCCCCCTTCTCTTCTTCACATCGAATAATTACTCATTTTCCAACTTGATTGATGGAAAATGCCAATGTAGCATTTTTTTTTCCTTCCTACGTGGCGATTAACTTGGCCAAAAGTACATTACTTGGATCCAAATCTGATTTTTATACTAGTTTTATTCAAATCAATAAAAAAAATTAAACAAAAAAACATGTAGGGAGAGAAGAAGAAGAAGAAGTTGGAAATCAGGCAGCATAGCTGCAAAACCTTTACTGCTGCCGCTTCACCATGGAAAGGCCTGACAATGGTGGGGAAATGTCGCCAGGGGCTGGCTATCCTTGCTACCTGGATTCCAACTCTCCCATTTTCTAAGTTTAGCTTATTCTTAAATTTTATATTAAATATTAAATTTGGACAAAAACAACGTGTTTTGACCTTTATATTTTATATTTTAACCATGTTATCGCCATGTGGGAAAGAGAATAATGGAAATAAAACCAAATCAGCATTTTGGTGGCAAGTTTTAAAACTTTCATGCACAAATCCTTAAAAAAAACAACACACACACATTGAAACTTAAGTAGAGTGAGAATCTGATAGAGTGAAAATATTATATGTGCGAATCTCCCTCGGGCATCATGATGTGACAATAAAATACATGAATTTCCGAATGATTCCTTAGGTAACCCCTCTGGTCCTGTAATGATTCAATGGATTCAGGCTTTAATCGTAAGGGAACTGACAATAATATACATGGGACACCCGGCTCAATGTAATACGTTCAGGCGACATAACAGAGAGAACCAGTAGAAGACTTCTAGATGTTA
This sequence comes from Rhodomyrtus psidioides, assembly GCA_021437785.1. Lineage (NCBI taxonomy): Eukaryota > Viridiplantae > Streptophyta > Magnoliopsida > Myrtales > Myrtaceae > Rhodomyrtus > Rhodomyrtus psidioides. The sequence goes on from JAILYB010000002.1 coordinate 16,372,477, forward strand.
GAAGATATTTCAAACAGTAAAATTTCCACTAAGAAATCGCAAGTTCACCACTTCCCAAAAATCTCTCTTCCCAGATTAAGTTTAAATAAGATACAAATGCTGATTCAAATGGTTGGAAGTATGAGGTATTTTGATGGGTGAGTGAATGAGAAATTATTTCTCAATGAACACCCTTGAGTTGGAAATGGGGATTGGCAAAGCACTAGTCCCACATTGGAAAGAAGGAAAGCCTTGAAGTACTTTATATGTGGCTACACTCCCTTTGAGTGATAACTATCATAACACAAGTACTATACCTCGCGCGCAAGCGCAGGGGGGTGCAAATCCCAGACCCCGACTGAGGCCCGACAAAGTTGAAACTTGCGTACATGAATGCAGGACCGGAAAGTGGGCCTTGCGACAAGCCCATTTTTGCCTTCTGTATTAATTTTGTCCAACTCAAGCCATTACAATATAACCGTTCTTAAGTTAATTATCGACATGTTAATGGTATTAACTAAGTAACGGCTATTATAATTCTATGGTTACAGAATTAAATACATAACGGCTCTAAACGGCAGAATTATTTAGCCGTTATTCTTATTTGCGCAATGCCCCATTTAGCCTATAAATAGGTGGCCTCCCATTCTGTTTCAATACGATAGAAAACAACGACGATCTCTACTCCCTCTTTTTCAATTGTCTGCATTTGCATTGTTTTCGATAGTGTTCACGTTGAGTTCGAGTTTGCCGAAAGCTTTGGAGTGTTGTGCTTGTCTCTATGTGCTTGTCTCTATCGTCGCTTAACCGTTGTATCATGGGAGACAAACGTTCGCGAAACCTCAAAGCACGTACTGGAGGGGACGAATCTGTTTTAAGGAAACTGTGTCGGACATAGGCCTCGGAATTTTTATTAATTCAATTTCTTCCTATACTGTTGTATTTCCGTTCAGATTTTGTTCTTCTAAAGGTTCGGCCTTCATCCTTCTAAAGGTTCAGATTCACTGCTTCCGACAGGTTCAAATTCAGTGCTTCTGAAGGTGCTTCTAACGGGTTCAGATTCACTACTTCTGACGTGTTCAGATTCATTCCTTCTAAAGGTTCAGATACACTGCTTCTGACGAGTTCAGATTCAGTGCTTCTGAAGGTGCTCTGACAGGTTCAGATTCACTCCTTCTGAAGAGTCAGATTCACTACTTTTGACGATTCCTTCTGAAGGTTCAGATTCACTACTTCTGACGGGTTCAGATTCACTGCTTCTGAAGGCTCGGATTTTGTGCTTCTGACCTGCTTCTGAAGGCTCATATTTTGTGCTTCTGCTAACTTGTGTTTTCATGTTTGAGACAGTTTGCTTACATTTATTATTGTCATCCGAATTGTAAGTATCTTCCATTCTTATAAAACAATATTGTTTATTTTGACACTGACTGTTTTCCCCAACAATCTTAAAATAGACTCTATTCGACACTTACCATTCGAAAGGCTACTGAGAAAGAGGTTGTTGATGTGCCTGCTGATGACATCACCAAAAGCTCTGCCTCTGCTGTCCAACAGCCTGGATCATCTTCTGCTTCTGCTGTGGCTTCTTTCCACCATGGTGAGAAACCTGAAAGTTCAACGAACCGAACTTTAAAAGGTGGCAGCAGAAGATGTTGTTTTATTTAACAACTCTGAATCTTGCGAGATTCTTGACTGAGGAACCTCCTAAGGTATCCGATGGAGCAACTGATAAGCAAGCCTTCAATGTTGTTGAGGTTTGGACACATTCTAACTTCCTATGTAGGAACTATGTCATGAATGGATTACATGACTCATTGTACAATGTCTATTGTGCAATAAAGATGGCAAAGGAGTTATGGGAATCCTTAGACCGGAAATATAAAATAGAGGATGCCGGAGCAAAGAAATTTGTTGTCGATCGATTCATTGATTCTAAGATGGTGGATTCTAAGGCTGTGATCAGTCAAGTGCAAGAAATTAAAGTGATCTTGCATGAGATTCAGGCTGAAGGAATGAACTTGAGTGAAACCTTCCAAGTGGCTGTGATTATTGAGAAGCTACCTCTTGGGTGAAATGATTTCAAGAACTACCTCAAGCACAAGCGAAAGGAAATGAACCTGGAGGAGCTAATTGTTAGACTTCGAATCGAAGAAGACAACAGAAGCTCTGAACGCAAAGTGTCACGCCCCGAACCTGATTGGTCCGTGAACATCCCACCAAGGCCTTGCCATTCACTTACAGCTGCCCAGGACTCATCGGCCTTCAATCTTCACAAACCATTAAAACTATGGAAGCGAGAAACAACTCCCCTCATCAATACAACAAGATGACTTGGGACGGGAACATGGGACATCAAGGTTACATTAATAAAGTACCAAAAGTTGAATTCCTAATCCACAAATCAAAAGGACAATCTCTAATATCACAAAATGTTAATCCAAATCTTGTAATTCCGTCTTCGAATACTCTACCCCGACTAACTTGTCGTCTCGTCGCTTGGGACCTGAAAAAGGTGAGTCCCCAACGGGGTGAGATATAAAATCCCAGCAAGTGAAACCCAACCTAGACCAAACCACTAGTCCCACTAGACTACACAATCATCCAAGAATGCAGAAAATTCGTCAAGCAATGGCATATAGCATCTCGGCATCATTTATCATAAAATACTTGGTATAGAAAATCACCATCAAGTGAACAACATCACATGAGATCTCAACTTCGCATATTAACACAATATATGATTTAATCATCGCTAGGGCCCACGGCCGCGATGTAGTTTCAATTTATTCAAGCATCGCTAGGGCCCACGGCCGCGATGAAATTTTTCACAGGTCGTTCCATCATCGCCAGGGCCCACGGCCGCGATGTATTTCACAAATCACTCTTTCATTGCTAGGGCCCACGGCTAATTCAATCACAAGGGCCCACGGCCAATTCAATCACACAAAGGCATACAAGCCAATTCATATAGCAAAAGCATACTAGCCGCACAAAACACATGTCATTAATCACAATACTTTTATCGCCCAACGACGCTATACTTTTCAATCATTCCAGTAGCGTCCTAGGGTTCGAGTAAGGGTTTAGGAACCACTTACCTCAAGCAATTAGCAAAAGTCCACTTCGATCAATTTTCCTTAACCCCACAAGTGTTCGACAACCCAAGGTTCTCGTACCGTCCTAGGAAATTCATCAATTTTGGATAAAAATCCAATCAATTCTCACTTCCTTGATACCAATCCCTCAATAATTAATGAAATGGCAACTCAAAATGCCTTAAAAATTGATCGGATATATGACAACATCTTCATTCATCCTCCATATATTCGGTTCATACGACAATAATAAGGGCAGATTATACTTCGAAGGTTTTACACGCATATTAGCTCTTAAATCACCTCTAAAGCCCAATCCACTTCACATACCTTCCTCTAACACCTTAATCAACATTATAGGTAGTCCTATGCACAAATTTGAAGTCAGAATGCCCTTCTAACAGCCCCCAATAGATTCGGTACAAATAGAGTATCATCCAAAACAGAACCGATTTTGGGTTCCAACCGCTCAATCGAGCCATGAATCAATTCTAATCCTCAATCCTTCAATAATAAACTTGCTAAGACATTCCTTTATGGGTTTAGGAAGCTCACCGTGAGATTTGAAACGGATTGATACCCCAAAGACGTCGAAACAGCCCGATCTCTTCAAAGTCAGAATCTATCCATTTTTGTACCACTCATAATCAGCCATAAAACTCATTCTAAAACCATCTATTTGAAGCCATAAACCATCTGAACATAGTACTAGATGTTATGAAGCTCTCCTAAAAAATTTGAGGTCAATCGGAATTTCTAAGAGGGTATACCTTCTCTCAGCTCGCGCGGAATCCGTCCGCTTTTCTTCCAAAAATCACTATAAATTAACCAGACCTCCTAAAATCACGAAACCAACGGGAAAATGTCAAGGACACATAGATCTAACCTCTGGAAGTCGAATCACCTCAAACGGCCACCAGGAAGGCCTTCTCGAGCTCACCAAACAGCAAGCACAGAAACTATTTTTTTGGGCAGTTTTCTGTTAGGTGAAGATGAAGAGGAAAATGAAGGAATTGGCAAGGAGGAGTGAGGGTGGTCGACCAGCTGAAGATAAGGAGGTTGTCCATCAAATAATTGGTGCCATTTTGTCAAGATCACAATTAATGGCAATTAATACTTGGTTTAACCATAGGATGACACTTGGCAACCTCCCATTGGTTGCTTCATTGACTTTGACTTCCTTTGACTTTCCTTGCCTTCTTCTCCAAGCATTTTCAGCAGCCTCTAGGGATAGGTAAAATGACCATTTCGACCTTCGAAGATCCTTAAGGCAAAGACAAATGGGCGAGGGGTAAAACGATCATTTGCCACTTTTCATCCGAAACTTCGTTTTTCTCATTTTGAGTGGCCATTGGCAAAGCGAAGTCAAATCCTTTTTCCGATTTTGAAATCTCCATTTCCAAGTATCAATTCGAGCTTCCATTTCCTATCTCAAGCCTCGAGGGGTCGGAAATCCAGAATGTTACACAAAGGATTCAATCCTAGCACAGCTAAGGAAAATGTTGTGGATCACAAGCATGGCCACAAGAACAAGAAGGTCGCCAAGCCAAAGTTAAGACCAAAAGGAGGAGTTTCCAAGAACAAGTTTAAAGGAAAATGCTTCAACTGTGGCAGGTTAGGCCATAGATTTGTGGATTGCAGACTTCCAAAGAGGAAGAGTTTTAAGACAAATATGGTGAATGACATGACAAAAGACATGTCAGACACAAACCTCTAAGCAATGATTTCTGAAGTGAACTTAATTGGGTCCAATCCAAAGGAATGGTGGAATGACACTGGGGCAACTAGGCACGTGTACTCCAATAAGGACTTGTTCACAACTTTCGAACCAATTAATGGGGAGAAAGTGTTCATGGGAAACTCTACCTCTTCTGCTGTTGAAGGCCAAGGGAAGGTACTATTGAAGATGACTTCTGGGAAAGAGCTGACTCTAAACAATGTTCTATATGTGCTAGAAATCCGAAAGAATCTGGTCTCCGGACCTCTGTTGAACAAGCAAGAATTTCGCATGGTGTTCGAGTCAGATAAAGTTATTTTGTCAAAATCTGGGATGTATGTGGGGAATGGATATGTATCTGATGGGCTTTTTAAACTCAATGTCATGACAATTATCAATAAAGATTCCTTTTATTTGCTTGAGTCCTTCAATTTATGGCATGGTAGACTCGGACATGTTAAATATGATACATTGCATAGATTAATTAACTTGAAATATATACCCTCATTTCAAATTGATTCAAAACACAAATGTGAAATTTGTGTTGAGACGAAATTAACGAAATCATCGTTTCAATCAATTGACAGAAGTACCGTACCTCTTGAATTGATTCATAGTGATGTTTGTGATTTGAAATTCACGCAAACAAGAGGTGGTAATAAGAATTTTATTACATTTATCGATGATAGAACTAAATACTGTTATGTGTATTTGCTTAAAAGCAAAGATGAAGCCCTAAAGAAATTTATTCTCTATAAGAATGAAGTTGAAAATCAACTTGATAAGAAAATCAAAAGATTGAGAAGTGATAGAGGCGGTGAGTATGAAGTACCAATTGGTGAATTCTGTGCACAACACGGAATTATACATGAAGTAACTATGCCCCATTCACCTCAATCAAATGGTGTTGATGAACGTAAAAATCGTACATTGAAAGAAATGATGAACAAGATATTACTAAGTTCAGGTTTACCTCAAAATATGTGGGGTGAAGCTATTTTGTCAAGCAATTACCTTTTAAATAAGGTACCTCGAAAGAAAGAGGCTAAAACCTCTTATGAGCTATGGAAATGTAAGAGACCATCCTACAAATGCTTACGAGTGTGGGGGTGTCTTCCAAAAGTGATGGTTCCAACACCAAAGAAAACTAAGATAGGTCCTAAAACGGTGGACTGTGTCTTTATAGGCTATGCACATAACAGTAATGCATATCGATTTCTTGTGCATGAATCTAAGATTCTAGATATACACAAGAATACGATCATGGAGTCTAGGAATGCTTCATTCTTTGAAGATGTATTTCCTTATAAATCCAATGATGGATCAAGTTCGTCCAAACAAACGACTAAAACTATGAATGATGAAAGTCATGATTCAAATCATGAACTGAGACGTAGAAAAGAGCAAGAGTGGAAAAATCAATTGGAAATGATTTTCTAACTCATTTGATAGAAAACAACCACTAAATTATACATAAGCTGTGAGTTCTTCTGAGGGACCTCTATGGAAGGAGGCAATAAAAAGTGAAGTTGATTCTATTCTGCAGAATCATACTTGGGAGCTAGTGGATCTTCCTCCTGGTAGTAAACTTTTAGGGTCCAAATGGATCTTTAAATGAAAGATGAAAGCAGATGGTTCCATTGATAAGTATAAAGCCAGACTTGTAATCAAAGGATACAGACAACGAGAAGGCTCAGATTACTTTGATACTTATTCTCCTGTGACGAGAATAAACTCCATTAGGATGATACTTACGATTGCTGCATTGCGAAATCTAGAAGTACATCAAATGGATATAAAAACAGCTTTCCTAAATGGTGATTTGGATAAAGAAATCTATATGGAACAACCTGAAGGTTTTATAGTTCCAAGACAAGAAAGGAAAGTCTGTAAATTGGTGAAATCATTGTATGGTCAAAAACAAGCGCCACAGTAGTGGCATGAAAAGTTTGATAATGCAATGATTGCCAATGGATTTAAGATCAATGAATGTGATAAATATGTCTACATTAAAGAGACAGAGAATGGATTTGTCATTCTATGTCTGTATGTGGACGACATACTCATTGTTGGTAGTGATGACAGAATGATCAAATCTACCAAGAATATGTTGAATTCAAGATTTAACATAAAAGATATGGGACTTGCTTATGTGATTTTAGGAATTAAAATCACAAGAACGTCAGAAGGTTTAGTTTTAAACCAGTCACACTATGTAGATAAGATTCTTGAAAAATTCAGCAAGAATGATTCTGGTATTTCTAGAATACCATTAGACAATAGTCTTCATCTATCTAAGAATAGAGGAGAGGGTATTTCTCAAGTAGAATACTCTAGAATTATTGGAAATTTAATGTACTTAATGAGTTGTACTAGACCAGATATTGCCTATACGGTTAGTAGATTGAGTAGATATACGAGCAATCCGAGTGCTGACCATTGGAAAGCAATAGTGAGAGTACTCAGGTACCTACGGTATACTCGGAATCATGACCTGCACCATACTAGGTACCCATCTGTCTTAGAAGGATACAGTGATGCAAACTGGATATCTGATATAAAATACTCAAAATCTACTAGTGGATATGTATTCACACTGGCAGGTGCAGCTATATCTTAGAAATCCTGTAAACAAACTGTTATAGCCAGATCCACAATGGAATCTGAGTTTATAGCTTTGAATAAATGTGGTGAAGAGGCTGAATGGCTACGCCATTTCTTAGAGGATATTCTAAAATGGGAAAAACATGTTCCACCAATCCGTATACGTTGCGATTGTCAATCTGCGATTGGAATAGCACAGAGTAACATGATAATGGTAAGTCCAGACATATACGTCGTAGACATAATACCATTAGACAACTACTCTCAACTGGAATTATCTCTATTGACTACGTAAAGTCAAAGGATAATATTGTGGATCCGCTAACCAAAGGGTTAAACAGAAAGTTAGTTGAAAAGTTGACAATAGGAATGGGACTAAAGCCCATTACAAGAAGTTGATAGAAAGGAAAACCCAACCTAGTTGACTGAAGATCCCAAGATCTAGGTTCAAAGGGATAACCTAATTATATGAACTGAATGATATCACTGTGGGGGTTTATCCCTCAACCATTCCTATAAAATATTAGTGATTTGATTTTCCCAATTATTGTGGGGGTTTATCAAGAAAAGGATAGCAATTATGCTTTAATGATTCTTAAGTGAAGTAAATCAATTACTCAAAATTAAGTAATCACCTATGTGAGAGAGAAGTGGGGCCGCTTCAAAGGAGAATTATTGAGGGCTGAATTCTTTAGAAACTCTTGCAGAACCAGGACGATGTTCATGGCCAAAACGAACATACTCATGAGAACTAAACAAACGTTTAGATGATTCCTATGTGAAGTGTATGGGCCATTTACTATGAAAGCGGGACAGTTCAAAGATATCATGTCTACTGGACAGCTGGTAAATTAAATATACTTTCACAAGGGAATATTCAAAGGGTGACACCCACCTATCATATGCAGTTTTCATTTATTGAACACTATCACAGAGTCAAAACCAAAACAATTTTCATTCATGTGGAGGATTGTTGGAAATATGAGGTATTTTGATGGGTGAGTGAATGAGAAATTGTTTCTCAATGAATACCCTTGAGTTGGAAATGGGGATTGGCAAAGCACTAGTCCCACATTAGAAAGAAGGAAGGCCTTGAAGTGCTTTATATGTGGCTACACTCCTTTTGAGTGATAACTATCATAACACAAGTACTATGCCTCGCGCGCACGCGCAGGGGGTGCAAATCCCAGACCCCGATCGAGGCCCGACAAAGTTGAAACTTGCGTACGTGAATGCAGGACCAGAAAGTGGGCCTCGAGACAAGCCCATTTTTGCTTTCTGTATTAATTTTTTCCAACTCAAGCTGTTACAATGTAACCATTCTTAAGTTAATTACCGGCATGTTAATGGTATTAACTAAGTAACGGCTATTATAATTCTGTGGCTAGAGAATTAAATAACGGCTCTAAACGGAAGAATTATTTAGCCGTTATTCTTATTTCCGCAATGCCCCGCTTAGCCTATAAATAGGTGGCCTCCCGTTCTATTACAATACGATAGAAAACAACGGCGATCTCTTCTCCATCTTTTTCAATTGTCTGCTTCTGTATTGTTTTCGATAGTGTTCACGTTGAGTTCGAGTTCACCGAAAGCTTTGGAGTGTTGTGCTTGCCTCTATCGCCGTTTAACCGTTGTATCCTGGGAGACAGACGTTCGCGAAACCTCAGAGCACGTATTGGAGGGGACGAATCTATTTTAAGGAAGCTGTGTCGGACACAGGTCTCGGTATTTTTATTAATTCAATTTCTTCCTATACTGTTGTATTTCCGTTCAGATTTTATTCTTCTGAAGGTTTAGCCTTCATCCTTCTGAAGGTTCAGATTCACTGCTTCTGACGAGTTCAGATTCAGTGCTTCTGAAGGTGCTTCTGACGGGTTCAAATTCACTCCTTCTGAAGGGTCATATTCAATGCTTCTGAAGGTTCCTTCTGAAGGTTCAGATTCACTACTTCTGACGGGTTCACATTCACTGCTTCTCAAGACTCGGATTTATGCTTCTGACCTGCTTCTGAAGGCTCAGATTTTATGCTTCTGACTTGCTTCTGACCTGCTTCTAAAGGCTCATATTTTGTGCTTCTGTCAACTTGTGTTTTCATGTTTGAGACAGTTTGCTTACATTTATTATTGCCATTCGAATTGTAAGTATCCTCCATTCTTATAAAATAGTATTGTTTATTTTGACACTGACTTTTTTTCCCAACAATCTTAAAACAGACTCTATTCGACACTTACCATTCGAATGGTTGTTGATGTACCTGCTGTTGACATCACCAAAAGCTCTGTCTCTACTGTCCAACAGCCTGGATCGTCTTCTTCTTCTGCTTATGCTGCGGTTTCTTTCCACCATGGTGAGAAACTTGAAAAGTTCAACGGATCGAACTTTAAAAGGCGACAACAGAAGATGTTGTTTTATTTAACAACTCTGAATCTTGCGAGATTCTTGACTGAGGAACCTCCTAAGGTATCCGATGGAGCAACTGATAAGCAAGCCTTCAATGTTGTTGAGGCTTGGAAACATTCTGACTTCCTATGTAGGAACTATGTCATGAATGGATTACATGACTCATTGTATAATGTCTATTGTGTAATAAAGACAACAAAGGAGTTATGGGAATCCTTAGATCAGAAATATAAAACAGAGGATGCATGAGCAAAGAAATTTGTTGTTGGTCAATTCCTTGATTATAAGATGGTGGATTCTAAGGCTGTGATCAGTCAAGTGCAAGAAATTCAAGTGATCTTGCGTGAGATTAAGGCTGAAGGAATGAACTTGAGTGAAACCTTCCAAGTGGCTGCGATTATTGAGAAGCTACCTCCTGAGTAGAAGAATTTCAAGAACTACCTCAAGCACAAGCGAAAGGAAATGAACCTAGAGGACCTAATTGTTAAACTCCGAATCGAAGAAGACAACAAAAGCTTTGAACGCAAAGGATTCAATCTTAGCACAGCTAAGGCAAATGTTGTGGAACACAAGCATGGCGACAAGAACAAGAAGGTCGCCAAGCCAAAGTTGGGACCAAAAGGAGGAGTTTCCAAGAACAAGTTTCAAGGAAAATGCTTCAACTGTGGCAGGTTAGGCCATAGATCTGTGGATTGTAGACTTCCAAAGAGGAAGAATTTTGAGACAAATATGGTGAATGACATGACAAAAGACATGTCAAACACAAACCTCTCTGTAATGATTTCTGAAGTGAACTTAATTGGGTCCAATCCAAAGGAATAGTGGATTGACACTGGGGGCAACTAGGCATGTGTACTCTAATAAGGACTTGTTCACAACTTTCGAACCAATTAATGGGGAGAAAGTGTTCAAGGGAAACTCTGCATCTTCTGCTGTTGAAGGCCAAGGGAAGGTACTATTGAAGATGACTTCTGGGAAAGAGCTGACTCTGAACAATAATCTATATGTGCCAGAAATCCGAAGGAATCTAGTCTCCAGACAGCTGTTGAACAAGCATGGATTCCGCATGGTGTTCGAGTCAGATAAAGTTATTTTGTCTAAATCTGGGATGTATGTGGGGAAGGGATATGTATCTGATGGGCTTTTTAAGCTCGAAGACATGACAATTATCAATAAAGATAATAAGTCTTCCTTTTATTTGCTTGAGTCCTCTAATTCATGGCATGGTAGACTCGGACATGTTAAATATGATACATTACGTAAATTAATTAACTTGGAACATATATCCTCATTCCAAATTGATTCAAAACACAAATGTGAAATTTGTGTTGAGACGAAATTAACGAAATCATCGTTTCAATCAATTAACAGAAGTGTCGTACCTCTTGAATTGATTCATAGTGATGTTTGGGATTTGAAATTCATACAAACAAGAGGTGGTAATAAATATTTTATTACCTTTATCGATGATAGAACTAAATACTGTTATGTGTATTTGCTTAAAAGCAAAGATGAAGCCCTAAAGAAATTTATTCTCTATAAAAATGAAGTTGAAAATCAACTTGATAAGAAAATCAAAAGATTGAGAAGTGATAGAGGCGGTGAGTATGAAGTACCAATTGGTGAATTATATGCACAACACGAAATTATACATGAAGTAACTGCGCCCTATTTACCTCAATCAAATGGTGTTGCTGAACGTAAAAATCGTACATTGAAAGAAATGATGAACGCGATATTACTAAGTTCAGCTTTACCTCAAAATATGGGGGGTGAAGCTATTTTGTCAAGCAATTACCTTTTAAATAAGGTACCTCGAAAGAAAGAGGATAAAACCCCTTATGAGCTATGAAAATGTTGGAGACCATCCTACAAATGCTTACGAGTGTGGGGGTGTCTTCCAAAAGTGATGGTTCCAACACCAAAGAAAACTAAGAAAGGTCCTAAAACAGTGGACTGTGTCTTTATAGGTAGTCACATAACAGTAATGCATATCGATTTCTTGTGCATGAATCTAAGATTCTAGATATACACAAGAATACGATCATGGAGTCTAGGAATGCTTCATTCTTTGAAGATGTATTACCTTATAAATCCAATGATGGATCAAGTTCGTCCAAACAAAAGAATGAAACTATGAATGATGAAAGTCATGATTCAAATCATGAACTGAGACGTAGAAAAGAGCAAGAGTGGAAAAATCATTTGGAAATGATTTTCTAACTTATTTGTTAGAAAAGAACCACTAAATTATACATAAGCTGTGAGTTCTTCTGAGGGACCTCTATGGAAGGAGGCAATAAAAAGTGAAGTTGATTCTATTCTGCAGAATCATACTTGGGAGCTAGTAGATCTTCCTCCTGGTTGTAAACTTTTAGGGTCCAAATGGATCTTTAAAAGAAAGATGAAAGCAGATGGCTCCATTGATAAGTATAAAGCCAGACTTGTAATTAAAGGATACAGACAACGAGAATGCTTAGATTACTTTGATACTTATTCTCCTGTGACGAGAATAAAATCCATTAGGATGATACTTGCAATTGCTACATTGCGAAATCTAGAAGTACATCAAATGGATGTAAAAACAGCTTTCCTAAATGGTGATTTGGATGAAGAAATCTATGTGGAACAACCTGAAGGGTTTATAGTTTCAAGACAAGAAAGGAAAGTCTATAAATTGGTGAAATCATTGTATGGTCTAAACAAGCGCCAAGGCAGTGGCATGAAAAGTTTGATAATGCAATGAATACCAGTGGATTTAAGATCAATGAATGTGATAAATGTGTCTACATTAAAGAGACCGAGAATGGATTTGTCATTCTATGTCTGTATATGGAAGACATACTCATTATTGGTAGTGATGGCAGAATGATCAAATCTACAAAGAATATGTTGAATTCAAGATTTGACATGAAAGATATGGGACTTGCTTATGTGATTTTGGGAATTAAAATCACAAGAACGTCAGAAGGTTTAGTTTTAAACCAGTCACACTATGTAGATAAGATTCTTGAAAAATTCAGCAAGAATGATTCTGGTATTTCTAGAACACCTTTAGACAATAGCCTTCATCTATCCAAGAATAGAAGAGAGGGTATTTCTCAAGTAGAATACTCTAGAATTATTGGAAGTCTAATGTACTTAATGAGTTGTATTAGACCAGATATTGCCTATACAGTTAGTAGATTAAGTAGATATACGAGCAATCCGAGTGCTGACCATTGGAAAGCAATAGTGAGAGTACTCAGGTACCTACGGTATATTCGGAATCATGGCCTGCACCATACCAGGTATCCATCTGTCTTAGAAGGATACAGTGATGCAAACTGGATATCTAATATAAAAGACTCAAAATCTACTAGTGGATATGTATTCACACTGGCCGGTGCAGCTATATCTTGGAAATCCAGTAAACAAGCTGTTTTTGCCAGATCCACAATGGAATCTGAGTTTATAGCTTTGGATAAATGTGGTGAAGAGGCTAAATGGCTACGCCATTTCTTAGAGGATATTCCAAATGGCAAAAACCTGTGTCACCAATCTGTATACATTGCGATTGTCAATCTGCGATTGGAATAGCACAAAGTAACATGTATAATGGTAATTCCAGACATATACATTGTAGACATAATACCATTAGACAACTACTCTCAACTGGAATTATCTCTATTGACTACGTAAAGTCAAAGGATAATATTGCGGATTCGCTAACCAAAGGGTTAAACAGAGAGTTAGTTGAAAAGTCGACAATAGGAATGGGACTAAAGCCCATTATAGGAAAGTTGATATAAAGGAAAACCCAACCTAGTTGACTAGAGATCCCAAGATCTAGGTTCAAAGGGATAACCTAATTGTATGAACTGAATGATATCACTATGGGGGTTTATCCCTCAACCATTCCTATAAAATATTAGTGATTTGATATTCCCAATTATTGTGGGGGGTTTATCAAGAAAAGGGTTGCAATTATGCTTTAATAATTCTTAAGTGAAGTAAATCAATTTCTCAAAATTAAGTAATCACCTATGTGAGAGTGAAGTGGGGCCGCTTCAAAGGAAAATTATTAAGGGCTGAATTCTTTAGAAACTCTCGCAGAACCAGGACGATGTTCATGACCAAAACGAACATACTCATGAGAACTGAACAAACGTTTAGATGATTCATGTGTGAAGTGTATGGGCCATTTACTATGAAAGCAGGACAGTTCAAGGACATCATGTCTCTTGGACAGCTGGTAAATTAAATATACTTTCACAAGGGAATGTTAAAAGGGTGACACCTACCTATCCTATACAGGTTTCATTTGTTGAACACTATCACAGAGTCAAAACCAAAATAAATTTCATTCATGTGGGGGATTGTTGGAAACATGAGGTATTTTGAGAGGTGAGTGAATGAGAAATTATTTTTCAAATGAACACCCTTAAGTTGGAAATGGGGATTGGCAAAGCACTAGTCCCACATTGAAAAGAATGAAGGCCTTTGTGACATTCTGAATTCCGACCCTATCTCGAAGCTTATGAATGAATGAATACTATCGATGTATTTCAGTAAATCTCGCTCAGAATTGATCTCTCTTGAGTCGACTAACCAAAAGTGAAACGCTAACTAGGATTTAAGTACGTGGACTAAAGAACTCAACCACGAGTCGGTACTTTGACCATAAGGGTTGCCGAGGAAATATTTTGGACAACTAAAGGTCGATCTAAGAATGGTTTCAGAACAATTTGCTAGTGTCATGCAAGTGGTCCACGGGTGATTCCGAACGACCATAGTATGATTTGCGAATTAACCTAAACCGATTCCTAACGATCGGAAACTTCGGGACTAGTAATTAACCCTCGCAATTACATGACAACCAAAGTCGCTGTGGCATGAGGGACTCTTAAACGTGACGTTAGTCGCGGGTCGATACGCGTAACCCCTAAGAATCGCCCGTTAGTCTGAGATACGCTGGAATGACAAACGACTGAATTTAGCCACAAATTGGACTTCGAGATTAGAGGCCGGTTATTCGAGGCTTCCAACGGGGACAAGTTGAACGTCGCCTCATCGGGGACCATTAGGATTAGAATTCGCCCTTGGCATTTAGAAAAGTGAGATTCGGACCGACGATTAGGAAATTACCTTTATACCCTTAGGTTAGTGAGTTTCCTCTTAGAAACAAGCAAGGGCAATACGGACATTTGCCTATCCTCTCCCTTTGGCCAAAAACTTGGGGGCACTATGGTCTTTGGGTTTAAGATATTTGATTGGGATTGGACAAGAATGACAAGACCAAAATCCCATGAACTACCCTCTTACACAATGTCATTCCAATCTACTATTCATGTCCTATTCCCCTAACTACTCCACTAAGCCTTTCTCCCTTCATTCTTGCCCCCATATTTGAAACATACTCTCTCTCTCTCTCTCTCTCTCTCTCTCTCTCTCTCTCTCTCTCTCTCTCTCTCTCTCTCTCTCTCTCTCTCTCTCTCTCACCCCCATTCGGACGACACACCCCCATCTTCCCCTCTCCCTCTTTTCTCTCGCTCCCTCGTCTCACGCTCTCTCGTTTTCTTGCCGCTCTCTCTCGATTTCAAGGAGGGAACCGACCCGCCACCGCACCACCACCTTGAGCCACCGCCGACTAGCCCTAGACTGAGAGAAAGAACCAGGATTGTCCTAGAGGAGTTCTTGAGGTAAGCGACCGTCGAGGCTTAGATGATTATGTTAAGATGATAGAGGCTTGACCTAGGAGTGTCATTGATGTTTGTTCTCGTCTAAATTGTGGTAGAACTCCAAGGATCAGGGCTGCTCACCGTCGGAGACATTCGCGCCGCTCCTTCGTCCGCCGCTTTCGCCGGTTTTCTTAACTCTTCGCCCGTGGTAAGCTTGCTCTAACCCTTATTTAGGACCTTAGGTTACTGAAGGGCGAGTTAGAGAGGTTATTGAGTAGTTTCGTGATTGAATCCCCGATGGATTTATGCATGGCCGAATCTGACCTTGAGGAAATGATAATGCTTTGCCATGTTAAGACTTGATTTTATTGCATACTTGATGAGTTGTGATGCTAAGGGTTTGAGTGGGTCTATCCGCGAGCGTTGAATTGCATAGAGCTACTCTTTGTCGTGAAGTTTCTTGATTTAGTGACTTAAATATTTATTTGATCCCTAGTGTATATTCGGTCTTGATGAGATTTAACGTGGATTAGTTGGCACGTAGATTATTTGGCACGTGGATTATTTACGTGGATTATTTGGCACGTAGATTATTTGGCACGTGGATTATTGGATTTGGCAATTGGCTATATTAATGTGTTAATGGCCACGTGATGAAAATAGTAATTGACGTTTTTCCTAGATCGAATTATATTCGATCACGAGATATTACAATGATGTCACCTAGAATAAATTCTATTAGGTGATTTTGTGGCACGGGATCGAAGACGTGGTAGTCGTTAATGCCTTGAATTGTTGGAACGCACGATTTATTATAATTAGCTGTAATTGTTGAATTATGAGCTTATGAGTGCGTGGTATCCTGATGCGGAGAAATGCCTCATGCGCCTATATGACGCGGGCTTGGATATGAGAAATGCCTGATGCGCCTATATGACGCGGGCTTGGCTATGAGAAATGCCTGATGCGCCTATATGACGAGGGCTTGACTGAGGAGAAATACCTGATGCGCCTATATGACGCGAGTTAATTAATGAGACATGCATGAGGCGCCTATATGGAAATTTTGATGATGTCAAGTACGAGTGCGTTGAATATTTGATTTGAGTAATTGAGTACCAAAGTACGAAGTTTAGCCTAAAATTGAGAGTGTTACCAATGCTTTGTTTTATTTGAACTGTCATGCGCCGATTGCCTTATTCTCTTGATTCATTGATCATTGCATGTGTATATAGTGTCTGGAAGTACTAAGTGCTTAACTTAGGGTTAGGGCTAGCTTATTGAGATTTATCTCACCCCGTCGTGGGACCACCCTTTTTCAGACCCTAAGCCTTAGCCATGCCGCCGCAAGTTTTTGGGGTACCCATGCGTATAGATTCATACGACACTAAGTACCCAGCAAGGGAGGGAAAGTGGTTTATCAGGAGGCACAGCATAGTTTGGGTGGATATTGGAACCGATCACTGGAGGCCGGACGCGTTTTCATCTTGGTTTTACCGGGACGGCGACACTACTCATGGCCCACTGAGGACTTTTGATGTACCCTAGGACGTGATAGGCGAGTAGTTGGACCCAGGGAATTGCTACCCTCCAGATGGTGAGATGTCTGATCTGGAGACCGACCCCGAGCCGGAGGTACCTCTTCCGTCGGTGCCATCCCAGAACCCCATCGCCAATGGTGAAGTGATCGAGCCCTCTGATGCCGATGACGATTACGTGGATGCACCAGAACCCAAGCCAGCGATTGCAGGTGCAGAAGCCGTCGCCATGGATTGGGTTGTCTACCCCGTCGAGGGAGTCGTCCCAGTGTTCTCTGAGTCCGAGCCCGAAGAAGAAGAAGAAGAAGAAGAAGAAGAAGAAGAAGAAGAAGAAGAAGAAGAAGAAGAAGAAGAAGAAGAAGACGAGGAAGAAGAGGTGCCAAGAGAAGTGCAGCCAGGTGATTGGGTAGAGTATAACCCCGTGGCAGATGAGGACCTTTCTGGTGACAGCGACCCGGACCTTTAGATTATTTAGTAGCACCTGACTTTTGGAGCGCCCTTAGGATAGTGACACTTATCCTAGCCTATTGATCCTTTTTGTTTAGGCTGACCACCCCTTTCCTTGATCCCTTTTATGTATGCCTTTTATGTTTAAGTCGAGGTGTAAACTGGATCTACCTTATGCTATGTATTGGTGTTGTTTTCTTAAAGTCATCTTTTGTTTATATTGGGTATGGAGTTAAGTTGTCGCTTCCGCATGAGCATTGGCATTCGTTTGTATTTTGTGAGTCGTTCGATCCTGGGTATGTTTGGAACAAGGAACGACGTTAGGGTGATGTCGGCGTGCCCGAAGGACGCGGGGTGTGACATCCCCGTTTGTTTGGTATCAGAGCAAGGTCAACTCGATCCAAGTTGGTTGAGGTAAGGTGATCACGACTTTAAGGATGACGGGGTAGCGAGACCTTAGGAGTTCGCTAGAGTTAGGCATAAAATGCATGACATGTGAAATGGCGTTTGTGATTGGCATATTGGATAGGCATCACCGTGGGTGATTATAAGGCTATAGGACTTCGTACTTGGCACTGAGTGTGGTTTGCTAAATGCTTGATTGGATAGCTGATTGTGCTTACACTAAGTTACAGATGCGTTTGGACTTGAGGTACGATTGCGAATTTACAATTATGACTCTTCTGATGGTTGCTTGATAAATGAATGCCTTGATTGTGATTGATGCCTTGATGGTAACCTAGAATTGCTAGACTTAAGTAGATGGAATAGGTCTCTAATTCCTGGATGGAATTATAATGGTTAAGGTGTCTTAAGGCTTAGCGAGATGAGCAATCGAACCAGAGGAACGGGAAGAGCGTCTAGCTCTAGGCCACCGGTAGTGGAAGACCCTAGGTACGATGGAGTCATGAGGATACTAGAAGAAGTTGGAAACCTGATGGGCAGGCAGGCCCAGGAAAGAGATGCTGCTGTTGCCCTAGCGGCGGAAGCTGCCGTCGCTGCTGCCAACCTGGCAAATGGAAACAATGGCCATAATGGGAATAATGGACAAGGTAATGAAGGTGACAATGCCCAAGGTGCTGGAAATCGTGTGATGTGTAAATTAGTGGAACACTTTATGAAACTGAAGCCGCCTAAGTTTGATGGCACAGGGGACCCTAAGACTACCCCTAAATGGACTGAGGAACTGGAGAAGACCTTTGAGGTCTTAGGGAGCACTGAGACTGAAAAAGTGACCCTAGCAGTCTACCAGCTCCGTGGGACCGCGAATGATTGGTGGAAGGCCACCAAGGGAAGAGTTTTCCCTGAAGGCACGGTGCCAACTTGGACCGTCTTCTCTAAGGTTTTCAACGCAAAGTATTTCTCGAAAGCGGCCCAAGAACAGAAGTTAGTGGAATTCCAGAACCTCCGCCAGAATCAGATGACCATCGAGCAGTATGAGGCTGAGTTCTCGAGACTATCTAAGTATGCCCCGAGGATGGTTGAGAATCCGGAGGATAGGGCAAGGAGATTTAGGGATGGACTCAGGCCTGACCTTCGCAGTCAGTTGGTACTTTTGGATTTATAGGGCTATGATGCGATTTATGAAAGGGGCCAGTTAGTGGACCGGGATATAAGAGAAAGGAGAACCGCTCATGTACCGCGGTTTACGCCAGTTAGAGACAACCGCCAGTTCGGCAAGAGGCCGATGAACAACAACAGGCGTTTTGTCCCTCCAGCTAAGAAGAACATTGGGAAACCAGCTCACCAATCTAATTGGAACTGCCACCTGTGTGGAAGGAAACACGAGAATGGACCTTGCCCGAGTAGGACAGGTGTTTGCTTCAAGTGTGGCTAGCTAGGTCATCATATGAGAACCTGCCCGAGTCAAGCCCCAGGACCTCATTTCCAAGGACAGCGACCGCCAGAAGGACAGCCGGCGGGAGCCCCGCAGAACAACCAGAATAGACCACCAGCACAAGGAAGAGTGTATGATGTGGCACGTAGAGAGGCGGAGAATGCGCCTGGCGTGGTCACAGGTACGGTTACTTTATGTGATCATGCTGCCTATGCATTGTTTGACCCTGGAGCATCGCATTCGTTCATATCTGCTTAGTTTGCTGATTTGGTTGGAATTGAATTGAAACCGCTGGATATGATATTGCACGTTACCACCCCGTTAAAGGATAAAGTGTTAGTCTCGCTAGGATGTTAGGACTGTAAGATAGTGATTGGTGGTAGTGAGGAACAGATAGACCTAGCAGTGTTGCCTATGTATGATTTCGATGTTATTATTGGAATGGATTGGTTGAGTAAGCAGCAAGCTGTTGTTGATTGTGGTAGCAGGGTGATTCATTTCCATCCGAATGATCACCCTAGATTCGAGTTTGTAGGAAGTCGAGGAGGAACCTCGATTCCTTTAATTTCATCGCTGGAAGTGACAAAGCTAATGGACGACGGATGTCAAGCGAACTTAGCTGTTGTAGTTGATCCGACGATTGAGGAACCCAAGCTAGAGGACATAGCTATGGTGCATGACTTTCCAGATGTCTTTCCTCAAGAGTTACCAGGATTGCCACCAAAGATAGAAATAGAGTTCGTGATTGAGTTAGCTCCTGGAACAGAGCCGATCTCAAAAGCACCCTATAGGATCTCCTTGTCGGAATTAAAGGAACTGAAGTCCAGATGTAGGAGTTGCTGGACAAAGGATTCATTCATCCAAGCGCGTCACCGTGGGGAGCGCCAGTGTTGTTCGTGAGGAAAAAGGACGGATCATTGCGCTTGTGCATTGATTACAGGCAATTGAATCAGGTGACGATCAAGAACAAGTATCCGTTTCCAAGGATAGATGAATTGTTTGATCAACTACAAGGAGCGTCTGTGTTCTCCAAGATAGACCTAAGGACGGGTTATCACCAACTGAGGATTAAGAAGGAGGATATACCGAAGACAGCCTTTCGGACCAGTTATGGGCATTATGAGTTTACAGTCATGCCATTTGGATTGACTAATGCCCCAGCTGCTTTCATGGACTTGATGCACCGAGTGTTCAAGGAGTACCTGGACCAGTTCGTCATAGTCTTCATAGAAGACATTTTTATTTACTCGAGGAACCCTGAGGAGCATGAGAAACAAGTGAGCATAGTCCTACGGACGTTAAGGGAACACTCACTTTACGCCAAGTTCAATAAGTGTGAGTTTTGGCTTAGCAAGGTTGCATTTCTTGGACATGTCATCTCTGGAAATGGAATTTCAGTGGATCCAGCAAAGATTGAGGCAGTAACGAATTGGCCTAGACCTACGTCGGTAACAGAGGTTCGAAGCTTTCTAGGTTTGGCAGGCTACTACATGAGGTTTGTGGAAAAGTTCTCCTCCATAGCCACTCCTTTGACGAGATTGACAAAGAAGGATACACGGTTTGAATGGTCGGATAAGTGCGAAAGGAGTTTTCAAGAACTCAAGCATCGATTGACAACCGCACCAGTGTTGACGATTCCTTCTGGACCTGGAGGTGATGAGATCTACAGTGATGCATCGCTAAAGGGATTAGGATGCGTTCTAATGCAGCATGGAAGAGTTGTTGCTTACGCATCGCGACAATTAAGACCTCACGAGATGAACTACCCAACGCATGATTTGGAATTGGCAGCTATCATCTTCGCGTTAAAGATTTGGAGGCATTATTTGTGCGGAGAAAGGTTTCAGATTTATACGGACCATCAGAGCTTGAAGTACTTGTTTTCTCAAAAGGAGTTGAACATGAGGCAACGTCGGTGGATGGAGTTACTCAAGGATTACGATTGCGACATTCTGTAGCACCCTGGAAAGGCAAATAAGGTTGCAGATGCGCTTAGTCGGAAATCGAACATCGCGCACTTGATGGTTAAAGAATGGACTTTACTGGAAGGAATAAGGGATTCGGAGTTCAAGTTTGAGATTTGCCAACTGTCGAGTTTGCTAGCTATGTTGAGGATCGAACCAGAAATTCAGGAAAAGGTAAAGGCTTTGCAGTCTACGGATCCTGACATGTAAAAGATCCTAGAGATGGATGCCGCGAAAAGGAAGCCTGACTTTCAAGTGTCAGAGGATGGAATCCTGAAGTTTTCTGGACGCCTATGTGTACCCAATAACGAGGAATTAAAGGAAATGATCTTGTTGGAAGATCATAGGAGCAACTACAGTATTCATCCGAGTAGCACGAAGATGTATCAGAATCTGCGTCAGCACTACTGGTGGAACGGAATGAAGGTGGATGTCGCCAAGCATGTGGCCAAGTGTTTGACGTGCCAGCAAGTTAAGGCTCAGCATTGTAAGCCTGGTGGAATGTTACAGCCGTTGGAGATCCCCGAGTGGAAATAGGAACACATCACCATGGACTTTGTGATGGGCTTACCGAGGAGTCAAAGAGGACACGACTCAATTTGGGTAATAGTGGATAGACTGACTAAGTCCGCGCATTTCTTGGCAGTGAGAAAGGATTTCTCCATGGATAGGTGTCGCGACCCGTCCGAAAGCGGACGCGGCTAATGGATTACCGATCACGGGTCTTGGATCGGCGCGAGCCCTCACAGGCCCATACCAAATCGCGGCGGGAGTATTTTTCAGGAGGATTCGACGATAAGAGTCGATCGCTTTCGACCTTAGTGTGGTCGTGGTGGCATGTGCAACTTGTGCATGCATTTGGAGTCGCCACCGGTCTTTCTTGGAGGGTAGACCGGAAACCTTACTGATCGATTGGGAGAGATCGATCAATTCTACGGAACCAGAGATTTTGGGTTCGGGGACTTGGTTACGCTGGTGTCGTTACCAACGCCCTTTCGGTACCTAACGCGAGTGATTTTCCTAACTAGGATTTCATGCAGGCGCAATTTTAGGTGAGGTAAGTCTGACTTTGCACATTAACCAGTTTAACATGCTCACGTAATCATAATAAATAAATAGATGTCAATCACATAAACATCTATCCTACGTGGTGATCATGGAATTATGATTTAATGGGTCTCGAGCCAATGAGACCACATTTAATCATTTTAATATTTTAATAACGGAGAGCCGCTCTTCGCTTCTTCTTGGTTTCTTGAACTCTTCAAGAATTGGGCCCCAAAGAGCTCGCCGACTTAAAAGGCTCCTCCACGTAATCCTCGTAGCATTTACATCAACAATTGACTATGCTAAAAATAAAGATTACATGAAAAATAAAAGGAGTACGCAGCCTCCATTTAATAATTACAACCCCAAATATATAAATAATCATCATACATTCATATATACATCAATCACATTGATTAGGGATTTTTCCATGATCACCACCCTTTCACGTAAGTAATAAATTCACAATTTAAAACTTAGGAAGGCACAATAAAAATTCTACGTTGAATCATATTCAGAATTTTTACGTAAAATAAGATAGCCATAAATTTTCTATTCAAAATTGATTTAGTCTCAATTTTTGCTACGTTGATTAATTTATCATATAAAATAATCAATCTCCATTAGCCATGTAAGACGAACAATTCGTTAATACATATTGGCCATAGTATTGCAAAAATTGCAAAAAATCAATTAAATGCACGAAAACACCTAAGGATTGGCTCTGATACCACTGTTGGGATCCACGTAACACGTAGCGGAAATAAATAACAACCCATACATGTATCTCCAGAGGCGTACTTCGTGCATTTCAATCGAAAAAAATCACAAAGTCTCAAAGGGAGTAAATAGATTACCTCTCGTAGCGTGCTTGAACGGAGGTGTCGGTTCGATGTTCTTCGATCTCAGCCTCCACAAGTGTTAGGCATCTAGTTCGGACGCACCACCAATTGACGAACGGGGAGACGACTAATAACTCCACAACAATTGTGCTAGCAATATGCGGAATCAATATTCCGAACTTAGTATATTTTGCTCACTCAAGATTATGAGAATATAGAGAGTGTTTGTGTTCCTCTCTCTAAGCTCTCAAAAATTTGCACACTCTACAAAATGTCTCCCTCCCTCAACCTCAAAACTCTTGCCATCCTTTTATAGCCAAAAATACCTTCCAATAAATTGTATTTAAAAATAGCACTAACAATTATAAATTCTATCTAAAAATAGCACTCACAAATAAATGACATTTAAAAATAGCACTAACAATAGCACTCACAATTTATAATACAAAAATGCTATTTAAAAATAGCACTAACAATAGCACTCACAATTTATAATACAAAAATGTTATTTAAAAATAGCACTAACAATTATAAATTCTATCTAATAATAGCACTCACAATTTATGATAAATAAATGCCATTTAAAAATAGCACTAACAATAGCACTCACAATTTATGATAAATAAATGTCATTTAAAAATAGCACTAACAATAGCACTCACAATTTATAATACAAAAAATGCTATTTAAAAATAGCACTAACAATAGCACTCACAATACAAAAATGCTAAAAAAAAGGCACTAACAAAGGTGTTAAAAATAATAACCATTATTATTATTACAAGAGTTAAAGAGGTTACCAAACAGTACAAATATGCATAACGTATAAATACGTATGACGTATAAATACGTAGAGGATACGTATACATCCGTGAAACCGGGGACTAATTGAAAGAAAAATGTGCAATTAAGCCCTTTTGGTAAAAATTGATTAAATTGGAGGGCAAATTGACCTAATTGCACTTTAAGACTTTAGAATCCAATGTCATAGCTTATAAAAAGTGAGAATTTGAAAACTAAAAGACTCGAAAATGATATATATATATATATATATATATATATATATATATATATATATATATATATATTTTAGGCTCGGTTCGGGTTTATGTTTGTGAAGGAACATAGTGACCCGAGCCGAATTTTTGAGATTTAAAGTGACACACTTGAAGAGGAAATTAAAACAAAATTATCGAATATTTTTGGGTATTTTTCTGACCACGAATGGTATTTTTCTGATTTTTTGGGTATTTTTATAATTAAATAAACTCAAAAAATATTAAAAATACCGAAAAATATTTTTTGTTCAAAATTGGTTCCTAAGGTTAAACCAAGGCTTCCAAAGTTGATTTTGTGATTTTATGACCTTTTTTGATATTTTTAATTAATTTTAAAGAATAAAAATCACAATAATAAATGGTAAAAAAAATCAGGTGTCAACAACTGCCCCTCTTTGAGAGGAATCTCGTTAGAGGTTTCTCTCAAAGATAAGGTGGCACCTGATTCCTAACCGACTCAACTGGGAAAATAAGAGAAGAAATGTTATGACATCGGATCCTTAAGCCTATTGATAAAAGCTCAAATCAATCCCCGGTTTGCTCTAACAATTTGAACATGGGCCGGAGTGAGAGAGGCTTACCTGAAGCTCACCTGTCGGATGCTGCCGGTTGCGACGACTTTCAAGAAGATGCCTAGGACTCGTCATTCAGAATATCCTAGGGAGATTAAGCTCTGACCTGTATGGTAGGTCATACCATGATGGGATTCCTAACTTGTAGGAACCTAAGGAAGGCGCATCCCACGCTTTGGGATTTGCCAAGGATTTTGATCCGTATGGTGGATCAGACCTTTGTGTTGATCCTTACTGCGATATTTATCAATGAGTTGACCCTTATGGCGGTTTCTACCAATGAATTAACCCTTATGGCGGTTTCTACCATATGTGACCCTTCAGGCGGTTTCTACCATTAATGTGATCCCTCAGGCGGTTTCTACCTTGGTTTGACCCTTCAGGCGGTTTCTACCTTGAGTTGACCCTTCAGGCGGTTTCTACCTTTGATTTGACCATTCAGGCGGTTTCTACCTTGTGTTGACCTTTCAGGCGGTATCTACCATGTGTTGACCCTTCAGGCGGTATCTACCTTGTGTTGACCCTTCAAGCGGTATCTACCTTTGATTTTGACCCTTCAGGCGGTATTTACCTTTGATTTGACCCTTCAGGCGGTATCTACCATATTTTGACCCTTCAGGCGGTATCTACCTTGATTTGACCCTTCAGGCGGTATCTACCTTTGAGTTGACCCTTCAGGCGGTATCTACCTTATTTTGACCCTTCAGGCGGTATCTACCTTCATTTGACCCTTCAGGCGGTATCTACCTTTGTTTGACCCTTCAGGCGGTGTCTACCATCAGTTTTGACTTTGAAAAGGGGTCTCATGACGAGGGTTCTCCACGTCTGATGAGACTGCCTAAATGAAAAGGGGTCTCATGACGAGGGTTCTCCACGTCCGATGAGATTTCCTGAATTTTGAAAAGGGGGTCTCATGACGAGGGTTCTCCACGTCCGATGAGACTGTTTGAATTTTGAAAAGGGGTCTCATGACGAGGGTTCTCCACGTCCGATGAGACTGCCTAAATTTTTGAAAAGGGGTCTCATGACGAGGGTTCTCCACGTCCGATGAGACTGCCTAAGTTTTGAAAAGGGGTCTCATGACGAGGGTTCTCCACGCCCGATGAGACTGCCTAAATTTTGAAAAGGGGTCTCATAACGAGGGTTCTCCACGTCCGATGAGACTGCCTAAATTTTGAAAAGGGGTCTCATGACGAGGGTTCTCCACGTCCGATGAGACTGCCTAAGTTTCGAAAAAGGGGTCTCATGACGAGGGTTCTCCACGTCCGATAAGACTGTTTGATATTTTGAAAATGGGTCCTGGGACGAGGGTTCTCCACGTCTGATAGGACTTTTTCTTTTAAAAGGGTTTTTCTTCCCCCTTTTTTTTGGAGACCCCGAAGTTTGTCGGGAATTCAGTTTTTTTGAAGCAGTGAAAGATTTTATTTTGACAAAACTTCACTTGAGTCTATTGAGGCGACATTCTGGGAGCTGGGTTCTCCAGGTATCCTGTAGAAGTTTGAGCCTGAAAGATTTTTCTTCACCAAGAAAACGTTAGTAATCTTTGGGAAGACCACGGCTATCCATTTTGACAAAACCGTATGATTTAAGTTTTAATCATGAAATGTGCATTTTGATGCTGGAGGTTATCCAAAGCATTCTTGCAACATGCAAATGTGATCACAAATCCCTTGCACGGAAAATCTGGATCAACAGTTTGAAAATTCCAAAAAGAGTTTGTTCAAAACATCAATTGGAATATTTCTCGACAAGGAGGCCATCTCACCTGTTTGGAGGTAATGATTTTTATAAGGGACGCACTCAATTCCATACTAACCTGTGCCTAGGTTTTAGGCTCATTCCCAGCGCATACATTTTGATCGATCGGGAGGTCTTCCACGGGACCGTAATGTTAGGCTTGGATATTGGCTTTCAAGGGGGACTCGCTTTGGAGTCGATGCCATTGAATGAAAGTCTTCACCATCTGCTCCGGGTTTACAAGTCAAGAACCCTGCAAAATGAGAAAGAAATAGTCTTGCTCGTACTTCTTCGAGCTAAGCTATATGTTAACCCAAGTGTCTTAGTCAGAGAAGACTGTTTCGGGGTTGTAACATTGGTAGGATTGGGGACCGAAAAAGGCTTATTTTTGGCCCAGAATTCGTGACGGGTTTGACGTTGGTGATCATTGCTGATTTGCCACCTGTCCTTTCTTTTCTGCATCTTTAGCCTTTGAGGCGCGCAACCTATCTTGCGGTGTGCACCAGCTCTTTAAAGAGCATCTCTTGTTGCATTCAGAGACCGACTCTCTCTATGTCTTCGTTCTGTGCTTAATAGCATTCGGGGAGCAGCCTTTTGAATTTGGCTCCTTTAGAGGTTTTTCTCTTTCCCCACGAGGCTTCATTGGAGGTCAATTTAACAATTTTCACGAGCATCAACCTTGCTTTTATCAGGCACTTTTCTTTTTCTTTTCTGATGTTGGGGATTTCTTTAATCCCTTGTCGCAAGTGAGATGTTTTGGCAATTGTGCTAGATATATGATTTGGCTCTTAGCACGCTTGAGTATTGACTTAGTAGCTTTTTCGTAAACCCTAGGTCTTGAACTCCTTCGTTTCTGAAGTGATCTGCCTTTATCTTGGAATTTGCAATGATCACCAACGGGTTTATGAAATGAATTTGCAGGCTCAACTTGGCTGTGCAAATGATAAACGTGTGTGGGATAGAGAAATGAACGCTTCTCGTCATCCTATGGCACTTGGATTACCATATAAACAACACACAAAGATTGATGTTAGTCCGAGCAAGAAAATTTCTAACCATTTCCTCCTGATGCTGCTGGACTTACTCCTGTTTTGCCCCGATGTGGGGTGGTTCTTGACAGGGTTGAGAATGAAAACCGCCGTTCAAAGGGGTTATCAACGGTCACCTGTAGTGTTTGGGGGATATGAAACGAATGCCTCCGTCGTCCCAATCCAAGTAATTGCTGCGAATAATCCCTACTTCCGTAGGTCCATATTTTGCTATCTGATCCGCTCCACTCCTCTCTCAAGTGTGTAGAGGACGTGTTTGGATTTAGGCTTTGCCTCTCGCCTTTGAGGAAGCGCCCTTTTGATTGTTTTGAACAATTTTTTATTGGAAAAATCTCTTTCATTTTCTCCAGAAATTTTACCCGTCAAAGGGGATTTTATGATGCCCCATGCATGTTCTTATTCATGTTCAGACAACCTCCTGTTTCAAAACATGAATGCTAATGAAATTTGAATTCTATGTCTTTTCTAGACACTAGATTCTGAAAGCTTTTCTTTTCTTCTCTATTTTTTATTCCACATCTTCAAGGGATTTTGGGAGAGGGATACTTACCTGTTCCTCGTGGCTGGAGATCCCTGAAAATGCAGAAGAAACATGTTATTGTTCGTTCATGAATTTTTCAAAAAAATTAGAAAGATACATTTTACCCTTGGTCATGTATTCCAACGGGTAATACATGGGATGTGAAAACCTGTTTCGCCTTGATGGCGATCCCCTGTCAAAGACGGGAATTATGTGTCAGTTTGCGTTCCAAAATTCAAGGCGAATTGGAACGATACAGCCTTGTTCTTGCTTTGTGTTTCCATTCGAACACAAACGCGCGGCTTGCAGAAATTGGCCATCTATATTGTGGCCACGATCCCTCTGTTTGGTTGGCGATGAATCATTCTCGAGGATTTGCCCCAGAGGAGATCCATTTGTGTTTTTGGGCGCATTCCAGCGCCATTCTTCATAGTTCCTTTTATTCAAGAAAAATGAAATTTTTATCAGAATGTATGTCAAAGCATGAAGTGTGGAAGCGATACTTTTTACCATCCACTAGGTCTTATGATCAAAGACCATCTCCTGGAATTCTGACTTCTAGGGCCACTGATTCAATTCGCCTCCCTGTTAGCGCGCTCTTTTCATTTGGGGCTTTCAGCGCCAACGACTTCCTGCAAAATGAGTAAAAACTCATGTTAGGCATGTGGTCTTCGAAGACCAAATTGGAAAGATACAAGGTTACCGTTCACCCAAATTCGTATCTTGGGGTTTGATTCTGATGCGGACGACTCTGTTATTGCGTCCATTGATTTTGCCAGAGAAGAAACGTCCGGCGTACAAATGATTCACTTGCCCCAGTTAGGCATGGTTTTGCTGTTTGTCATCTCTGGATTCGATGACCCTGGTTTGATGCGCTTTCATGGGGGATCATGAGAGTTTGCCCCCGGTTTGGCTCCTCAAAGTAAATGGGGGGGGAACCTACTCCCATTGATTTTTGGCAGATTCTGATCATCCGTCTCGATTGTCAGAGTCCTTGATCAATTTTATCTGTCTCGAGATAGCCTGATATTCTTGGGGTTCGTCATGTGGCGGTTTGGTGATTCTCTCGATCACAGTCGCCGTTTGAGGTATTTGATGTTCCCTGTTTGTTATTTGAAAGCATTACATCCTGCGTCCTCTGCTCTTGATCATCATCTGAGAGGGAAAAGAAAGGAAGCATTATTCCCATATCAAGGAAATAATCGTTTTGGAACGATACGTCCTTTTACACTTGATTTGCATTCCGTTTTGATGTTGCATATTGATATGAACAACATCTATCGAATTCCTCCATCCGTGTTTGAAGGTATTTGCAATGCCTACGGTTCATTTGCCCCAGCTGGGCGACGTCTGTTTTGTCATTTGAATGTATGAGCTTTTGGGTGCATTGTCTCTTTTATTACCTGAGATAAAAAAAAATGGAGAAGAACTTATCCTCAGATCTGATTAAAAATCAATTAGGAACGATACGTCCTTTCATCAAACGGGTGGCTCTGCGGCCAAATGCATTTTGCACTGAAGGGACGAATTCCACTATGCTCCACAGGTTTGGGGAATTTGCCCCTATTTTCGATAGAAATGAGCCTTATCGAGATGTATACAATACAAATAGATCCCTAATACAATCAATCTAAGGGACGAGATAGAGAAGACCTCAGCAAAATTAGTCTTATATAAGAGAATTAAAAATGCCAAACCAATCAAAGGAATGTGGTCCGGACACTTGGAGATGCCCCAGTTCCAGTCTTCGAGATGTGACTCCAGGATCACCGATTTTTTTTTTTAGGGGGTTTTAGATATATCAGCCATCTAAAGACATGCATATGAGACAAGTGAGGATAAAACTTCTAAAAATCAAAGGATTTGGCACCTAAGGTCAAGGTTCCCACCTCGAGTTCTAGAAAGAGCAGATTCCATTGCACAACTATCGTTGCATTGGGGCTCGATCCATAGCTCAAAATGAGCGGAATTGAAAAGTGGATTACCCCGTGTTTTTCCTCACGGAGATTCCATTTTCAATCCCTTCTATTGTTTTCCTATAGACGGCGCCCGAGGTTTTAGGCGCGGTTGTGTGTGTTTTCGGTGTCGTGCTAAAGCGATAAACATGCATCTTATTTAACAATCACCGCTTCCATATAAAACATACACACAATCATTCATTCCTACGCCAACCTGCATAAGACAATGTTAATCACAGACTACCCCCCCTTATCGCTCCAATCTGCAAAAACATATAACACCTATCATAAGCGGACTTACCTCACCTTCAAGAGCGCCTGCATGGTTAGAAAAATCACTCAGCGTTTTAATTACGGCCTAAGTCCACTTGAGGTCTAGAACCATTGGTTCTAGAACAAAGTTCCCCAGCGGAGTCGCCAGCTGTCGCGACCCGTCCGAAAGCGGACGCGGCTAATGGATTACCGATCACGGGTCTTGGATCGGCGCGAGCCCTCACAGGCCCATACCAAATCGCGGCGGGAGTATTTTTCAGGAGGATTCGACGATAAGAGTCGATCGCTTTCGACCTTAGTGTGGTCGTGGTGGCATGTGCAACTTGTGCATGCATTTGGAGTCGCCACCGGTCTTTCTTGGAGGGTAGACCGGAAACCTTACTGATCGATTGGGAGAGATCGATCAGTTCTACGGAACCAGAGATTTTGGGTTCGGGGACTTGGTTACGCTGGTGTCGTTACCAACGCCCTTTCGGTACCTAACGCGAGTGATTTTCCTAACTAGGATTTCATGCAGGCGCAATTTTAGGTGAGGTAAGTCTGACTTTGCACATTAACCAGTTTAACATGCTCACGTAATCATAATAAATAAATAGATGTCAATCACATAAACATCTATCCTACGTGGTGATCATGGAATTATGATTTAATGGGTCTCGAGCCAATGAGACCACATTTAATCATTTTAATATTTTAATAACGGAGAGCCGCTCTTCGCTTCTTCTTGGTTTCTTGAACTCTTCAAGAATTGGGCCCCAAAGAGCTCGCCGACTTAAAAGGCTCCTCCACGTAATCCTCGTAGCATTTACATCAACAATTGACTATGCTAAAAATAAAGATTACATGAAAAATAAAAGGAGTACGCAGCCTCCATTTAATAATTACAACCCCAAATATATAAATAATCATCATACATTCATATATACATCAATCACATTGATTAGGGATTTTTCCATGATCACCACCCTTTCACGTAAGTAATAAATTCACAATTTAAAACTTAGGAAGGCACAATAAAAATTCTACGTTGAATCATATTCAGAATTTTTACGTAAAATAAGATAGCCATAAATTTTCGATTCAAAATTGATTTAGTCTCAATTTTTGCTACGTTGATTAATTTATCATATAAAATAATCAATCTCCATTAGCCATGTAAGACGAACAATTCGTTAATACATATTGGCCATAGTATTGCAAAAATTGCAAAAAATCAATTAAATGCACGAAAACACCTAAGGATTGGCTCTGATACCACTGTTGGGATCCACGTAACACGTAGCGGAAATAAATAACAACCCATACATGTATCTCCAGAGGCGTACTTCGTGCATTTCAATCGAAAAAAATCACAAAGTCTCAAAGGGAGTAAATAGATTACCTCTCGTAGCGTGCTTGAACGGAGGTGTCGGTTCGATGTTCTTCGATCTCAGCCTCCACAAGTGTTAGGCATCTAGTTCGGACGCACCACCAATTGACGAACGGGGAGACGACTAATAACTCCACAACAATTGTGCTAGCAATATGCGGAATCAATATTCCGAACTTAGTATATTTTGCTCACTCAAGATTATGAGAATATAGAGAGTGTTTGTGTTCCTCTCTCTAAGCTCTCAAAAATTTGCACACTCTACAAAATGTCTCCCTCCCTCAACCTCAAAACTCTTGCCATCCTTTTATAGCCAAAAATACCTTCCAATAAATTGTATTTAAAAATAGCACTAACAATTATAAATTCTATCTAAAAATAGCACTCACAAATAAATGATATTTAAAAATAGCACTAACAATAGCACTCACAATTTATAATACAAAAATGCTATTTAAAAATAGCACTAACAATAGCACTCACAATTTATAATACAAAAATGTTATTTAAAAATAGCACTAACAATTATAAATTCTATCTAATAATAGCACTCACAATTTATGATAAATAAATGCCATTTAAAAATAGCACTAACAATAGCACTCACAATTTATGATAAATAAATGTCATTTAAAAATAGCACTAACAATAGCACTCACAATTTATAATACAAAAAATGCTATTTAAAAATAGCACTAACAATAGCACTCACAATACAAAAATGCTAAAAAAAAGGCACTAACAAAGGTGTTAAAAATAATAACCATTATTATTATTACAAGAGTTAAAGAGGTTACCAAACAGTACAAATATGCATAACGTATAAATACGTATGACGTATAAATACGTAGAGGATACGTATACATCCGTGAAACCGGGGACTAATTGAAAGAAAAATGTGCAATTAAGCCCTTTTGGTAAAAATTGATTAAATTGGAGGGCAAATTGACCTAATTGCACTTTAAGACTTTAGAATCCAATGTCATAGCTTATAAAAAGTGAGAATTTGAAAACTAAAAGACTCGAAAATGATATATATATATATTTTAGGCTCGGTTCGGGTTTATGTTTGTGAAGGAACATAGTGACCCGAGCCGAATTTTTGAGATTTAAAGTGACACACTTGAAGAGGAAATTAAAACAAAATTATCGAATATTTTTGGGTATTTTTCTGACCACGAATGGTATTTTTCTGATTTTTTGGGTATTTTTATAATTAAATAAACTCGAAAAATATTAAAAATACCGAAAAATATTTTTTGTTCAAAATTGGTTCCTAAGGTTAAACCAAGGCTTCCAAAGTTGATTTTGTGATTTTATGACCTTTTTTGATATTTTTAATTAATTTTAATGAATAAAAATCACAATAATAAATGGTAAAAAAAATCAGGTGTCAACAATAGGTACGCAGAATTGTACATGCGGTATATAGTTCACCTTCATGGAGTCCCTGTGACAATCACGTTAGATAGAGATCCCAAGTTCACCGCTTCATTTTGGAAAAGCCTACAAGAGGCTTTGGGGACGAAGTTACAGTATAGCACGGCCTATCACCCTCAGACAGACGGACAGTCAGAAAGGATAATTCAGACACTTGAGGATATGCTGAGAGCCTGTGTGATAGATTTCAAAGGAGGTTGGGAAGATCAGCTGCACTTAATAGAGTTCGCCTATAATAACAGCTACCAGCAGAGTATCAGAATGGCACCGTTTGAGGCATTGTATGGTAGGGAATGCAGAACCCCGGTATGTTGGGATGAGGTTGGTGAGAGAAGCATAACAGGCCCGGAACTAGTAGAACAGTCGGTGGAAGCAGTGAAAGTCATCATAGAAAGATTGAAAACTGCGCAAAGTCGCCAGAAAGTTACGCCGACAAGTAGCGCAGACCTTTGGAGTTTCAAGTGGGAGACCTTGTTTTCTTAAAGGTGTCACCGATGCGAGATCTATCTCGGTTTGGGAAGAAGGGAAAACTAAGTCCGAGGTACGTAGGCCCTTTTGAAATTTTAGAACGGATTGGAACCCTGGCCTATAGACTCGCCTTGCCGCCAAGCTTATCGCAGGTTCACAATGTATTCCATGTCTCAATGCTGAGGAAGTATGAACCGGACGCAACTCATGTACTGGACCACGAAGTGATAGAAGTGGATGATCGGGTGACGTATGTGGAAAAACCGATTAGGATTGAGGACAGGAAGGAGCATGTGATAGTTCGATAATGAAACGGCATTTTAACCATAAGGATCGTTGAGGAATATTTAGAACCGAGGCCGATCAGAAAACGATTAAGGAATCCATTACTAGTGTTATACGATTGGGACGCGGGTGATGCTGCTTAACCAACGTATGATTTGCGAATTTTTCCTAAATCGATTTATGACGATCGCGGCCGTCGGGCTAGTAATACGCTTTTACGATTACATGACAACCAAAATCGCCGTATTTGAGTTTTCCTAAGTGTGATAAAAATCACAGAGTCGATACGTGTAGCGTTCGCAAAAGCCGCCCGTTAGTTCGAGATAAATCGGAATTACTACTACGGGAGATCGACCACGATATGAGGTCTCGAGAATGGAAAATGGAAATGAAGCACGTGACAATTATTTAATTTGGATTGAATGACGCCGGTAAGAAATGAAGGATTAGCGGAAAATTGAATTTTCAGGCGAAAATGTGAAAAGACTGTTTTGCCCCGGAGTTTTGGACTTTGCTTCATTATTTGGACAAGGAAGATTTGGACATTTAAGCTCCTCTTGTAGCTGCCGATTTGGAGGAGGGTAATTTGGGAAGAAATTTCGGATATTATAGAGGGTTAAGACATGTGGCAAGCTTTGTGTGTGGAGCATTAATTATCCACTAAGAAGGAAACCCTTGAAGCTTGACCAAGAGTGGACCACAATCATATTTCTCTCTTCTTCTTCAGCCGGTGGAATGAGCGTGACTCTCCCCCTTCCTTATTCTCTGTGTTTTCTTGCTTTTCCTCCCACGGACAGAACTGTCCGGCTCGTCCAGATCTGCTCACCGCCATCGCACCACTCGAGCGGCCCTCCCGACGACCGACTGACCTGGAACCGACCACCACCATTAAGTTTAGCCTTTCCTTGACGTTCTCCAACTAGAATCGCGGCAAATGAAGGCCTGAGCTGTTCCGGCCAGCCCCGACAAGAATCGTCGACGGATTTCGAACTATCTGAGGTAGAGTGGCCATAACTCACTCATTTGGACTCCAATTTGGTTGACATTTTCGGTGGTATTTCTCTTAGAGGGTAGGCTACGTCCTGTGATTCTAGGGTTGCCGAGAGTTTTGGAAAAATTTGGAGTTATGAGGCTTCGAATGAAGGGATTTTGCTGGTTGTTCACAGGGCAGCTTGAAGGAGTGGCGGGATTGAGTTGTTTAGAGGCCTAAATTGGGTTGGTTGGCTGCCAAATTTTCTGT
Organism: Rhodomyrtus psidioides; assembly: GCA_021437785.1. Classification (NCBI taxonomy): domain Eukaryota; kingdom Viridiplantae; phylum Streptophyta; class Magnoliopsida; order Myrtales; family Myrtaceae; genus Rhodomyrtus; species Rhodomyrtus psidioides. Next base: position 16,407,576 of record JAILYB010000002.1, read on the forward strand.
GGAACACTAAAATACATCGATTAAGGTTCCAATAGGTTCGATTGTTAAAGAATTAGTGGTTAAAGTGAGTTTTTGGACTGATTTTGGCTGAGAAAAACCGGAACCGCTTCACTCCGCTCTGCCCTGCACTTTTTCGGTTCTGTTTGGGGGCTGTGGTGGGGTTGTTGTGCTGCAAATGTGTAGTTGAGTTATGCAAAGATGTTAATTAAAGAGTCTATGAAGAGTGTGAGGTGTGGAATCGGAGTTAGGATGATTATATTGGTTGAAACGGTGGACTTTTTCTAAGTTAAGTGCTGCCCTATTTTTGGACAGCTTAGGGACGTGCCGGGTTCGGACTTTTCGAGAGGCTTGAAGTATTAATTTGCTAAAGGAAGCCAAGGTGAGTGTTTCCTAACCTTTTATTAGAAAATCTGGACGCGACTGGACGTTTTTCTTTGATAAGTTGTCGAGTTGATTGAGGTGTGAAACTTGATGGTTGAGATGGCGGACGGAATTGTTTATGGATGAGCCGGGTGGGCTTGCTGCTTGTTGGTTGTTGTTCTTGGGGTGAGCACGGTGATGTGCTAATGATTGCTGCTTGCCTAGATGATAGTGTCGGGTTGATTGTGTATATCTGTTATGATAAGGCGTGTCATCTCGAGATAAAACTGAAATTGTGTTTAGATGCTTAATTTTTCCTCTTGTAACAATGTGCGTGGTTATCTATCGTGGTGCCTCATCTGTTTGAAAACATAGAGGATATGCTTTGAAGTGAAACATGCTAATGTGATGAGATTGTGGGACTGAGAAAGCAAAGTACTCTGAGGCGCCTATATGACGCGGAGTCGAGAATGAGAAATACCCTGAGGCGCCATGACGACGCGGGGTGGCAGAGTATGAAATACCCTGAGGCGATGTGATCGCGGGGTTTAAGAATGCGAAAGACCTTGAGGCGATGTAATCGCGGGGTCGTAACTAAGATGTCCTTTATTCCAACTGTAAGTGTAATCCATGAGAGTCAAGTATGGAGAAATTTGGGCACGTGTGCTATCCTTGTTATGTTAGTCGCCTTTTTCTGGATTGCTTGAGTAAGCATTGTCATGATACTATGAAAGAGTGATATTCTTGATTCTTGTTTATCCATTGTTTATGTTATGATTATGGTACCGGTGGGACGATGGTCTAGTTTAAGGTTAGGTTAGCTCATTGAGACATAAGTCTCATTTCTTCGTGAACCCCATTTTTATTTCAGACCACAGGTCCTAAAGATGCTTCCAATACGCTTAGGCGAACCCACGGAGATGACGTTTTTTTTTAGGAGTTCCCAGATGGGAAAGACACTGTGTATGTTAGAAAGACTACTGTGGTTTGGGTTAATGAACCAAGTAAGCCTGATCAGCCCCATCGCTTCGAAGCTTGGTTTAGAAGAGTTCGGGGTGTTTTATCTGAATAGTTGAAGCCTGTTGATGCTCCTACGAGCGTAGTACCTACCTGGTGTCACCCCCACGCGCGAATCTATTGAGGTAGAGGCTTCCATGGCAGTCTCGAGGAATATTGCAGAGGGAGAAGCGTCAGATGAGGTGAGTATGAAAGTTATAGAGATATCTGACTCCGAGGACGAGACAGAAGAGGATACTATCGAGGCCCGCTCCGAGTCCTTCTCGGATTACGACCCTGAGGAAGATATGGACGAAGTGGGGGACAGTAGCACTACTTAGCAGACTACGTTGTAATAGGGCTTTATGTGACTTTTTGAGTCGGGTGTCTTTTGTTGGGGCAAAGGTTTTCTTTTGGTGCCCTTAACCCAGACCGATCTAGGAAATGTTGTTAGAATCTCCCTAACCCTTACCGTTGTACAAACTGATCTTTACATTATATAAAAATATGCCTTTTGTCTCATACATCTCATTCTTACTAATGTTATAGGTCATCTTTGGAGGGATGGAGTTTTAGTTTTATTGTACTTTACCCTCCGCTTGCTAGTCTTTTGTCTTGGCCATTTTGGAATTAGTATCCTGGGACAGGTCATATGTTTGAAGAGGATGTTCGCGCTGGTGGACAAGGGGGCGGGGCGTGACGTGACAGAGCAAGTCCTGAGAAACAAGACGATTCTGTTGGTAAAGGTGATTTGGGAGCACCATGGGACTAAAGGAGCCACCTGGGAAAGCGAAGAAGCGATGAGGCGTCAGCACCCCCATTTGTTTAAGTAGGTGGTTGTAATGTAAATTTCGAGGACGAAATTTTTGTAAGGGGGGAAGAGTTGTGACATTCTGAATTACGACCCTATCTCAAAGCTTATGAATGAATGAATACTATCGATGTATTTCAGTAAATCTCGCTCAGAATTGATCTCTCTTGAGTCGACTAATCAAAAGGGAAAGGCTAACTAGGATTTAAGTACGTTGACTAAAAAACTCAACCACGAGTCGGTACTTTGACCATAAGGATTGCCGAGGAAATATTTTGGACCGCTAAAGGTCGATCTAAGAATGGTTTCAGAACAATTTGCTAGTGTCATGCAATTGGTCCACGAGTGATTCCGAACGACCATAGTATGATTTGCGAATTAACCTAAACCGATTCCTAAAGATCGCAACCTTCGGGTCTAGTAATTAACCCTCGCAATTACATGACAACCAAACTAGCCATGGCATGAGTGACTATTAAACGCGACGTTAGTCGCGGGTCGATACGCGTAACCCCTCAGAGCCGCCCGTTAGTTTGAGATACGCTGGAATGACAAACGACTGAATTTAGCCACAAATTGGACTTCGAGATTAGAGGCCGGTTATTCGAGGATTCCAACGGGGACAAGTTGGACGTCGCCTCATCGGGGACCATTAGGATTAGAATTCGCCCTTGGCATTTAGAAAAGTGAGATTCGGACCGACGATTAGGAAATTACCTTTATACCCTTAGGTTAGTGAGTTTCCTCTTAGAAACAAGCAAGGGCAATACGGACATTTGCCTATCCTCTCCCTTTGGCCGAAAACTTGGGGGCACTATGGTCTTTTGGGTTGAAGATATTTGATTGGGATTGGACAAGAATGACAAGACCAAAATCCCATGAACTACCCTCTTACACAATGTCATTCCAATCTACTATTCATGTCCTATTTCCCTAACCACTCCACTCCACTAAGCCTTTCTCCCTTCATCCTTGCCTCCATATTTGAAACATACTCTCTCTCTCTCTCTCTCTCTCTCTCTCTCTCTCTCTCTCTCTCTCCCCCCATTCGGACGACACACCCCCATCTTCCCCTCTCCCTCTTTTCTCTCGTTCCCTCGTCTCACGCTCTCTCGTTTTCTCGCCGCTCTCTCTCGATTTCAAGGAGGGAACCGACCCGCCACCGCACCACCACCTTGAGCCACCGCCGACCAGCCCTAGACCGAGAGAAGAACCGGGATTTTCCTAGAGGAGTTCTTGAGGTAAGCGACCGTCGAGGCTTAGATGATTAAGTTAAGAAGATAGAGGCTTGACCTAGGAGTGTCGTTGATGTTTGTTCTCGTCTAAATTGTGGTAGAACTCCAAGGATCGGGGCTGCTCACCGTCGGACAGATTCGCGCCGCTCCTTCGTCCGCCGCTTTCACCGGTTTTCTTAACTCTTCGCCTGTGGTAAGCTTGCTCTAACCCTTATTTAGGACCTTAGGTTACTGAAGGGCGAGTTAGAGAGGTTATTGAGTATTTTCATGATTGAATCCCCGATGGATTTATGCATGGCCGAATCTGACCTTGAGGAAATGATAATGCTTTGCCGTGCTAAGACTTGATTTTATTGCATACTTGATGAGTTGTGATGCTAAGGGTTTGAGTAGGTCGATCCGCGAGCGTTGAATTGCATAGAGCTACTCTTTGTCGTGAAGTTTCTTGATTTAGTGACTTAAATATTTATTTGATCCCTAGTGTATATTCGGTCTTGATGAGATTTAACGTGGATTAGTTGGCACGTAGATTATTTGGCACGTGGATTATTTACGTGGATTATTTGGCGCGTAGATTATTTGGCACATGGATTATTTATGTGGATTATTTGGCACGTGGATTATTGGATTTGGCAATTGGTTATATTAATGTGTTAATGGCCACGTGATGAAAATAGTAATTGACGTTTTTCCTAGATCGAATTATATTCGATCACGAGATATTACAATGATGTCACCTAGAATAAATTCTATTAGGTGATTTTGTGGTATGGGATCGAAGACGTGGTAGTCGTTAATTTGAATTGTTGGAACGCACGATTTAATATAATTAACTGTAATTGTTGAATTATGAGCTTATGAGTGCGTGGTATCCTGATGCGGAGAAATGCCTAATGCGCCTATATGACGCGGGCTTGGCTATGAGAAATGCCTGATGCGCCTATATGACGTGAGTTAATTAATGACAAATGCCTGAGGCGCCTATATGACGCGGGCCTAGCCATGGAAATTTTGATGATGTCAAGTACGAGTGCATTGAATATTTGATTTGAGTAATTGAGTGCCAAAGTACGAAGTTTAGCCTAAAATTGAGAGTGTTACCAATGCTTTGTTTTATTTGAACTGTCATGCGCCGATTGCCTTATTCTCTTGATTCATTGATCATTGCATGTGTAAGTAGTGTCTGGAAGTACTAAGTGCTTAACTTAGGGTTAGGGCTAGCTTATTGAGATTTATCTCACCTCGTCATGGGACCACTCTTTTTCAGACCCTAAGCCTTAGCCATGCTGCCGCGAGTTTTTGGGGTACCCATGCGTATAGATAAATTCGACCATGAGAGGCAAAGACACTTGGCAAGCACCTCTCAAGTGCTTGGAGTTAGAGTGGTCGGACAACATTGGGACAATGCAAGAGGGGTAGTGCATGAATTGTTATTGGCCGAACACCATGGTAATTGAACAAGAAGAAGTGAGTAGCCATTGGTTAGTTGACTTCTCAAAATCTTGCTAATCATAGTAGGCCACTTAAGGCAATGACATGTGGCGATTTCCCCATGTGCATGGAATTGCATTGGCCGAATGGCCTAGGGAAAGAGCAAGAGGAATGATGGAAATCATTGGCCATTGTCATCTCAAAATCTTGCACTAGATAACCGGCCATTTGGGGTATCGCCAAGTGGCGTGGGTGCAATGAGGAATTGGAGCAAATGGCGTGAGAAGTCCTTACATTAGGGGATGATCGACAAGTGTCAAGATCAGAATTTAGGAAGTGCATGCAAAATGACATTTGGATTAGGATTAGAGGCTTGTCAAGGTGGTGGTCGCCGGTTGTTTTTATGAAACCACCTCTCAATCTCTCTCTTCTAGTATTTGTAGGAAGACTTGATGAGCAAGAAGGATTTTCTGCTCATTTCCTCCTAGTTCGACCGAGAGAGAGAGAAGAAGACAGAGTGAGGGAGTTTGAGCTGACCGGCAGTGTGCTTCACCGAGAGGAACGGAGGAGGAGCGAGCTAGTTCCAGCTAGTCCAAGCTTCGAACAAGCAAGGAATTTACTCTATTCTATCGTAGGTTAGATGTTGTTGTAGTGGTCAAGATGAGGAGCCTGACCGAAGCATTTAGGAAGGAAAACTTGTTCCGTGGACTGTGTTGATGTTGCTGCTGTTCGGTTCTGTTCTAGGTGTGGAAAGGGAGAATATTTTTATCTACATTTTGTGATTCTTGAGCTAAGTAATTGATAGACTATAATAGGGCACCATGATAGTCGAACCATTAAGGAAATTGAAGTGAATAAAGATCGAGCTGCAAGTTAGACCCGAATTGATGCTCGGTTTCAGAATAGGAATTATTCTGTGGAGATGCTTTTTTAAAAAAAAAAAAAGAGAGAGAAAATCTAACCACGTCATATTCATTTGTCTTGCATGTCATAGGATTATGTTTATAGTAAGTGAGGTTTGAATAGTTAGTTAAACTGATGAAATTTCGAATGAGTTTGTGTGTAGAAACTGTTTTGGTATAGAACCGCATTTGTCTATCCTAGTATAGAATCTGTTCTGTTCTTTATGAGGTTTAGAATGTGTAAATCGAGCTAAACCATGTTCTTTTACCTTGGACGCTGTTAAGTTATATTTGTCTCAAGCAGGTGTTCGAGCGATTGAATGAAATGAGGCGAAATTGAGACTGATTCAGAATGAGAATATATTCTGTTCGGGCTTTAGGCTTATCATATTTTTGGACTTGAATGAGTGACAGAGAGGGTAGATTAATTCACGATTTAGGAAGGAATGTTCTACAAATAATTATAGGCCAAGACTTAATAAATCACTCGCTGAATTGATGAAAGTGGAGTCAGAAGCTAGACTGGCCCGAGAACTATATGATGAAGGTTTGAGAATTTCCTTGGTCTGTGGAGTTCGATTATATATGCTATAATTAGATGAACTTGGTGAATTGATTCTTCCATGTACTACCTTTATGCATTGGCATGGCAATTGAATTATGGCATGTGAGATCTGAGTTCTCGAAGCATAAGATTGTGGCCGAGCATACATGATACATGGAATGGCATTGATGAGATATGTGGAGAAATTACTCTTCAGTGCACTGAATTGAGTTGACGCCCCTAGGCTGTGTGCGGGGATTTGTACGTACTTGACGACCCTGTGCTGTGTGCTGGGTAGAGTCGTACCTTGCGTCGCGGAGCCCCGGAGAGTGGGATTGCAAGGTGGAACGCCTTGTAATGGTGTAAATGAGCGAAGAGCATATCATTTCATACTACATAATGTTACTTTCCCATGTCCTTGATTGAATTACTAATATGCCTTGATCATTTATTGTTCATTGTTGTCCTTAGGGAGTCTTAGGACCCCTATGGTGGGATTGAGTGATTTTCTTGCTAGCCGTCGTGCTAACCCACATTTGTGGAAATATTTTCAGATTAGCACCATGCCTCCTGTTGCCAGACGGTTTGGAGTTCCGCTTGATTACGTATCTGTTTATCGCGATTATGTTCATATGGATGTACCCCATCTTAGACTCTTGAAGCATATTTATAGTGTTTGGATCGATGACGGAGAACCTCATGGAGTTTCCATGTATAGTTGGTATTCTCTCTATGTTCGTTTTGGCGACCAATTAGTAGGTCCATTTCCCGATGATGCTTTTCATGCGCCCTCTGAGCTTGTAGCACCTCCAGCTCCTGTACTCCCTGTGATCCCTATGCCTAAGGTTTCTCCACCGCCACCCGAGCCAGTAGTACCTGATGCTGCTCTGAAGCATGTTGCTGAGGAGATGGAGTTTTATGTTCCACCGCTAGAGTCCTTAGATGAGGACTATGACTTGGAGACCGAGCTACTCCTCACCGATCACTTAGACGAGGAGTGAGGACTGGAGCCTTTAGCTGACATTTTTTGGAGGATCTTTTGGTATAGGCGACTTTTGATGTCGATGGAGTAGTTTCCCTTTTACCATCCCAGTTGCACCTATAGATCGTTTACCGTAGTCACTATCTTGTATATATGCATGTGAACTACTTATGTGGTCATTATGATATGTTATATAAATAAAAAGTTTGCGTATAGTTCTTGTCTATTTTCTATGCTTCCGTGATCACATGCCTTGTCATTATATTGGATTGTTTAAAATTCTGTGGGTATAGCCTATATTGTTTTATGTGTTAATAGGCTTAATTAGACTATTATACTAACAGAGACCTTAAATCGTTAGCGTGGTGGCCTGGGACGCCACAGCTCTGCTTTTGTGGTATCAGAGCATAAGTTTTATCTGGAGTGATAAGGTGCGCTAGAAATTGAAATGTTAGGGCACGAGTGTTAGAACTTGATGCATGTGATTGTTTTGACTGCTGTGCAATAAGTGGTCTAAAGACTACTCATAGTTTTCGGCACTAGTGATGATAGGTTCAATTGTTTTGACCCTAAGTCTTCGTAGAACAATGTGCAGGATCAGTAGATCGCCATGAGAAGGACCAGGGCATCATCATCTGGAGGAAGTGGAGATGCAGGACCAGACAATAGGAACGAAGGAAATGGTGATCGGACTGATGAAATTCTGCAAGCGTTAGTCAATATAGGGGCAGCAATAGGAGTCCAACCTCGTCAAGCTCAAGCTGGAAACGGGAATGAGGCAGGTGAGGAACGTCTGCAAAAGTTGGTAGAGCGGTTTACGAAGTTGATGCCGCCGCAATTTACTGGATTGGGAGAACCACATGAGGCTGAAAAATAGGTAAAGTGTATGGAGAAAATTTTTAGGGTATTGAACTACAATCATGTGGATAGAGTCATTTTGGCAGAATACCAGCTGGAAGATAACGCTCAGCATTGGTGGGAGGTGAACAAGGACGTGGTGTTTCCTCAGGGAACGGTAGTAACCTAGGAAGCATTTGTTAACGCTTTTTATGGACAATACTTTTCAGATTGTGCAAAGGATCAAAAGATCCAAGAGTTTATGAATCTAGTTCAAGGCAACAAGACAGTGGTGCAGTATGAGGCAAAATTTTCGGAACTCTCCAAGTTTGCTCTTCATTTAATTGATACCCAAGAACGAAGATGCAAAAGGTTTCAGAATGGTCTTAAGATCGAGATACAGAAGCAACTAGCACCTCTGAGGATTAGGGAATATCCTGAGTTATACGAGAGAGCTCAATTGGTGGAACAAGTGTTGGCCAAGGAAAAGAAGGAAATGGAACAAAAATCTGGAGCTAGTCGTCAAATGTCGAAGGATAGCCAAGGGAGAGATAATAAAAGGCCTAAGTGGTTTGGAAAGCCTCCTGAGACTTTTAACAAGAGGCGTGGATACGGGAATTTCCGCAAAGCAAGAAGAAACCAAGCACTCGGACAAGCTCAAAATCGCAATAGGACTTGTAATCGATGTGGTCGAGCGCATGGTAATGCGCCATGCAACACTGGAAGGGAATGCTATGGATGTAGACGAGTTGGACATTTGGTGAAAGATTGTCCACATAAAGGACCGCAAAATCAACAAGGCCAGGGCGGTGGTATCAAACTCATTGGAGCACCGCAGAGACCCCCAGCACAAGGAAGGATACAAGCTATGACTCGAGAGGAGGCAGAAGCTTCCAACACCACCATAACAGGTATGGTTCCAATATGTAACCAAGATGCCTACGTGTTGTTTGATACTGGAGCAACGCATTCTTTTATCTCTACAAGGTTTGATGAATTGTGTGGTTTGAAGCCTGAGTCACTTGAAGTACCTCTTAGTATATCTACACTGCTGAAGGATAGAGTATTGACTACTCTGGTTTGTAAGAAATGTGAGGTAGTGATAGATGGTCAACGTCGGGAAATCGACTTGATAGTTATGAGTCTTTCCGACTTCGATGTCATCATTGGCATGGATTGGCTGCAAGACTTACGAGCCAATGTGGATTGCTTTGAGAAAGTAATCAAGTTTAGCCCTCCTGACGGAAGTAGCTTTGAATTTTTGGGAAGTAAGACCAGTAGACTTCCACCTCTTCATTCTGCAATAGAGGCTCATAAGTTACTAGACAATGGATGTCAAGGTTTCTTGGCTTGCGTGAAGGATCTGACTAAGAAGGAAGCTCGGGTAGATGAGATCCCGGTAGTTCAAGAATTCTTGGATGTGTTTCCTGAAGAACTGCCAGGATTACCCCCAAAAAGGGAAGTGGAGTTTACTATCGAGTTGGCCCCTGGAACTGAACCTATTTCTAAAGCTCCTTATAGGATGGCACTAAAAGAACTCAAAGAATTGAAGGTGCAATTACAAGATTTATTGGATAAGGGTTTTATTAGGCCAAGTACCTCACCTTGGGGAGCCCTAGTTTTATTTGTCAAAAAGAAGGATGGATCCCTTCGCCTCTGCATCGACTATAGACAGTTAAATCAAGCGACTGTCAAGAATCGGTATCCCTTGCCAAGAATAGACGACTTGTTTGATCAATTGCAAGGAGCTTCAGTTTTCTCCAAGATTGATTTGAGATCAGTATCATCAATTGGGAGTCAAGGAAGAGGATATCCCCAAGACTGCATTCCGAACGCGATATGGACACTATGAATTCGTAGTAATGCCGTTTGGACTTACGAAAGCGCCGGCGGCGTTCATGGATTTAATGAACAGGGTGTTCAAGTCGTATCTGGATCAGTTTGTAATAGTGTTCATAGATGATATTTTAGTCTATTCCAAAGGACCCAAGGAGCATGCAGAACATCTAAGGAAGGCACTACAGACGTTAAGGGAACATGAACTATACGCTAAGTTTAGCAAATGCGAGTTCTGGTTGGATAGAATAATTTTCCTTGGACACATGGTCACCGGAAAAGGAATCTCAATTGACCCTGCTAAGATTGAAGCCGTCATAGATTAGCCACGACCCACTACAGTTACCGATATACGAAGTTTTCTTGGTCTCGCTGGTTACTATAGAAGGTTTGTGGAAGGATTTTCGAAAATCGTGGGACCAATAACTCAATTGACACGGAAGGGAGTTAAGTTCCAATGGACAGAGAAATGCAAGCAGGCTTTTCAAGAACTCAAGAAAAAGCTTACTACGGCCCCTGTGTTGGTTATACCATCCGGATCTGGAGTTTATAGCGACGCGTCACACAAGGGCTTAGGTTGTGTTTTAATGCAACATGGAAAAGTGGTCGCGTACGCTTCAAGACAGTTACGACCTTATGAGCTAAACTATCCGACACATGACTTGGAATTAGCTGCTGTGAATTTTGCTCTGAAGCTGTGGAGACATTACCTATATGGGGAGAAGTTTCAGATTTTTACGAATCATAAGAGTCTAAAATACCTCTTCTCACAAAAAGAACTAAATATGAGGCAACGAAAGTGGATGGAATTGCTCAAAGATTATGACTGTGAGATCCTCTATCATCCTGGCAAAGCTAACAAGGTGGCAGACGCCTTAAGTCGGAACACTACCCTGCAAGTAGCTAACATGATGAGTAAAGAATGGGGATTATTGAAGGAAATTTTTGATTCAGATTTTAAGGTTGAAGTGGGTGAATTAATGGGTGTACTCGCTACTCTCAGAATAGAATCTGGAATAGTACAAGAAATTAAAGAGTTGCAGAATCAAGACCCGAAAATCCTGAAGTTACGGGATGAAATGATGGAAGGTAAGAGGCCGGATTTCACGATATCCGAAGAAGGAGTGCTAAAATTTCAAGGACGATTATGTGTCCCTAAAGACGAAAGATTGAGAAAGGAGATTTTCGGTGAATCTCATCGAAGTAATTACAGCATTCACCCTGGAAGTACAAAAATGTACCAAAACCTTCGACCCCACTATTGGTGGAATGGAATGAAGAGAGATATTGCAGAGTACGTTGTCAGATGCTTGACTTGTCAGCAGGTCAAGGCGGAACATTTGAAACCCGCAGGAATGTTAAAACCTTTGGAAATTCCCGAATGGAAGTGGGAACATATAACCATGGATTTCATTCAAGGATTGCCAAGGACCTCGAGGGGTCACGACTCAATTTGGGTAATCGTGGACCGTTTAACCATGTCAGCTCATTTCTTGGCTGTCCGAACAACTTACTCACTCAAAAGATTGGCCGAGTTATACGTGCAAAATATAGTAAAATTACATGGAGTACCAGTGAGTATTACTTCGGATCGAGATCCGAGGTTTACGTCGAAATTCTGGAAGAGTTTACAAGAGGCTATGGGAACCAAGTTGCAATTTAGTACCGCCTTTCACCCCCAAAAGGATGGCCAGACAGAGAGAGTTATACAAACTTTGGAAGACATGCTTCGCGCATGTATTTTAGACTTTAGAGGTAACTGGGACGAAAAATTGCATATAGCAGAGTTTGCTTATAACAATAGTTACCAGAAAAGCATTGACATGGCACCATTTGAGACGTTATATGGACGACGGTGTAGAACACCTACATGTTGGGAAGAAGTGGGAGAACGGAGGATTACGGGGCCAGAATTAGTACAAATCACAACTGAAACAGTGCAAATTGTTCGTGACAAACTTAAGACGACCCAAAGTCGTCAGAAAAGCTACACAGACAGACGACGAAGACCATTGGAGTTTGCAGTAGGTGACTACGTATTCCTAAAGATCTCGCCAATGAGAGGAATATCAAGATTTGGAAAGAAAGAGAAATTGGGCGCCAGATACATTGGACCTTTCGAAATACTGGAAAAGATAGGGGATTTGGCATATCGGACCGCCCTACCGCCAAAATTGTCACATGTCCATGATGTATTCCACGTCTCCATGCTAAGAAAATATCATCCAGATGCAGATCATGCTTTGGACTACGAAACAATCGAAGTGGACGAGAAAGCTAAATACGTGGAGAGACCAGTGAAGATTCTGGATCGAAAAGAACAAGTCCTAAGGAATAGGACTATCCCAGTAGTAAAAGTTTTATGGTAGCATCATGATATCGAGGAAGCTACCTGGGAACTTGAGGAATCGATGAGGCAGAAATATCCATACATGTTTGAAGTTAAAGGTCAGTAATAAGACTTTTCACTAGACATGTTGCATTTTATTACAAGGAATACTTCAGTCTTTAAGCACAAGCACAAAATTACACGACGATCGACTGATTCGATAAGGAAATGAGGAAATTTTAAATTGGATGTCAACTGTGCGAAGGAAGTTATAAAGGTATTTCAGAACTTTTAATGACCGTTGTCGGCGCTTTAGTCGAGTGGCACCCCGGGGAATGACAGAGTCCGAGAAGGTGGTCGCGAGTTCGACCCCTAGGATTAGTAAATGTATAGTGTAAATACATACCCTGTAAATTGATATAGTGAAAACCCTTTTTGCTACCGCTGAATTTTACTAGGTGAAAAAATTTTGGATTTATGGAGGAAGAATTTTAAATTTCGAGGACGAAATTTTCATAAGGGGGGAAGAAGTTGTGGCATCCCAATTCTGTAGACTTCTAATAAACAGAGAAGTCCGAAATGGGTTTGCAGGCTGGTTTTAAGGGCATGAATTAGAGACCTCATGATACGAGATTAATTACGAGACCAAAATATGCCAAGACGACACACGTGAGAGTGAGCTAAGGACTTACCAAAGGACTTATGAATTCGGATGCATCAAGGTTCCAATGATTATATAGGAAAGAGTCAAATTTGAGGAAGGATATCATGGACAGAAATTTAGAGTTTTATGATCAAGCACATTGGAAGGATCGAATTAGAGAAATTTTTGAATTTAAAGGTCATGGTACATTGGTCGGATATTATAGCGCCAAGATCAATTCTTATTAAAATGAAATGGGTGAAGATCAAGGAAATTAAGGTGGATTTAATCCTTGGCCGAGTGAGTGTTATATAGAACCACCATTGGAAAATTTTCTTGAGGCGCAAGAATTTATGGACGGTTAGGCAACCAAGAGCCCACGAACATTATCATGGAATGGAATTATGAGAGCAATTCTCCCAAGCTTGGAAGACAAGGAAAATTCGACCATGAAAGGCAAAGACACTTGGCAAGCACCTCTCATGTGCTTGGAGTTAGAGTGGTCGGGCAACATAGGGAAAATGCAAGAGGGGTAGTGCATGAATTGTTATTGGCCGAACACCATGGGAAATGAACAAGAAGAAGTGAGTAGCCATTGGTTAGTTGTCTTCTCAAAATCTTGCTAATCATAGTAGGCCACTTAGGGCAATGACATGTGGCGATTTCTCCATGTGCATGGAATTGCATTGGCCGAATGGCCTAGGGAAAGAGCAAGAGGAATGATGGAAATCATTGGCCATTGTCATCTCAAAATCTTGCACTAGATAACCGGCCATTTGGGGTATCGCCAAGTGGCGTGGGTGCAATGAGGAATTGGAGCAAATGGCGTGAGAAGTCCTTACATTAGGGGATGATCGACAAGTGTCAAGATCATAATTTAGGAAGTGCATGCAAAATGACATTTGGATTAGGATTAGAGGCTTGTCAAGGTGGTGGTCGCCTGTTGTTTTTATGAAACCACCTCTCAATCTCTCTCTTCTAGTATTTGTAGGAAGACTTGATGAGCAAGAAGGATTTTCTGCTCATTTCCTCCTAGTTCGACCGAGAGAGAGAGAAGAAGACCGAGTGAGGGAGTTTGAGCTGACCGGCAGTGTGCTTCACCGAGAGGAACAGAGGAGGAGCGAGCTAGTTCCAGCTAGTCCAAGCATCGAACAGGCAAGGAATTTACTCTATTCTATCGTAGGTTAGATGTTGTTGTAGTGGTCAAGATGAGGAGCCTGACCGAAGCATTTAGGAAGGAAAACTTGTTCCGTGGACTGTGTTGATGTTGCTGCTGTTCGGTTCTGTTCTAGCTGTGGAAAGGGAGAAGATTTTTATCTACATTCTGTGATTCTTGAACTGAGTAATTGATAGACTATAATAGGGCACCATGATAGTCGAACCGTTAAGGGAATTGAAGTGAATAAAGATCGAGCTGCAAGTTAGACCCGAATTGATGCTCGGTTTCAGAATAGGAATTATTCTGTGGAGATGCTTTTTTTAAAAAAAAAAAAGAGAGAAAATCTAACCACGTCATATTCATTTGTCTTGCATGTCATAGGATTATGTTTATAGTAAGTGAGGTTTGAATAGTTAGTTAAACTGATGAAATTTCGAATGAGTTTGTGTGCAGAAACTGTTTTGGTATAGAACCGCATTTGTCTATCCTAGTATAGAATCTGTTCCGTTCTTTATGAGGTTTATAATGTGTAAATCGAGCTAAACCATGTTCTTTTACCTTGGACGCTGTTAAGTTATATTTGTCTCAAGCAGGTGTTCGAGCGATTGAATGAAATGAGGCGAAATTGAGACTGATTTAGAATGAGAATATATTCTGTTCGGGCTTTAGGCTTATCATATTTTTGGACTTGAATGAGTGACAGAGAGGGTAGATTAATTCACGATTTAGGAAGGAATGTTCTACAAAGAATTATAGGCCAAGACTTAATAAATCACTCGCTGAATTGATGAAAGTGGAGTCAGAAGCTAGACTGGCCCGAGAACTATATGATGAAGGTTTGAGAATTTCCTTGGTCTATGGAGTTCGATTATATATGCTATAATTAGATGAACTTGGTGAATTGATTCTTCCATGTACTACCTTTATGCATTGGCATGGCAATTGAATTATGGCATGTGAGATCTGAGTTCTCAAAGCATAAGATTGTGGCCGAGCATACATGATACATGGAATGACATTGATGAGATATGTGGAGAAATTACTCTTCAGTGCACTGAATTGAGTTGACGCCCCTAGGCTGTGTGCGGGGATTTGTACGTACTTGACGACCCTGTGTTGTGTGCTGGGTAGAGTCGTACCTTGCGTCGCGGAGCCCCGGAGAGTGGGATTGCAAGGTGGAACGCCTTGTAATGGTGTAAATGAGCGAACAGCATGTCATTTCATACTACATAATGTTACTTTCCCATGTCCTTGATTGAATTACTACTATGCCTTGATCATTTATTGTTCATTGTTGTCCTTAGGGAGTCTTAGGACCCCTATGGTGGGATTGAGTGATTTTCTTGCTAGCCGTCGTGCTAACCCACATTTGTGGAAATATTTTCAAATTAGCACCATGCCTCCTGTTGCCAGACGGTTTGGAGTTCCGCTTGATTACGTATCTGTTTATCGCGATTATGTTCATATGGATGTACCCCATCTTAGACTCTTGAAGCATATTTATAGTGTTTGGATCGATGACGGAGAACCTCATGGAGTTGTCATGTATAGTTGGTATTCTCTCTATGTTCGTGTTGGCGACCAGTTAGTAGGTCCGTTTCCCGATGATGCTTTTCATGCGCCCTCTGAGCCTGTAGCACCTCCAGCTCCTGTACTCCCTGTGATCCCTATGCCTGAGGTTTCTCCACCGCCACCTGAGCCAGTAGTACCTGATGCTGCTCTGGAGCCTATTGCTAAGGAGATGGAGTTTTATGTTCCACCGCTAGAGTCCTTAGATGAAGACTATGACTTGGAGACCGAGCTACTCCTCACCGATCACTCAGACGAGGAGTGAGGACTGGAGCCGTTAGCTGACACTTTTTGGAGGATCTTTTGGTATAGGCGACTTTTGATGTCGATGGAGTAGTTTCCCTTTTACCATCCCAGTTGCGCCTATAGATCGATGACCGTAGTCACTATCTTGTATATTTGCATGTGAACTACTTATGTGGTCATTATGATATGTTATATAAATAAAAAGTTTGCGTATAGTTCTTGCCTATTTTCTATGCTTCCGTGATCACATGCCTTGTCATTATATTGGATTGTTTAAAATTCTGTGGGTATAGCCTATATTGTTTTATGTGCTAATAGGCTTAATTAGACTATTACACTAACAGAGACCTTAAATCATTAGCGTGGTGGCCTGGGACGCCACATATTCAATTCAAACAGCAACTTATAGGGCAGAATATAACTCGATGGTTTCGCGCCCAAATTAGTCCTTAATTCACTTTTAAATCCCAATCCACTTCACATACTTTCCACTAACACCTTAATCAACATTATAGGTAGTCCCTTGAGTCAATTTGAAGTCAAAACACTCTTATATCAGCCCCCAACAGAATCGGTACACAAAGAACATCATCCAAAGCAGAACCGGTTTAAGCCTATCCCGCATAATCAGTCCATATTTCGATCCTAGGTCCCAATTTCTCACGAGTTTAACTCACTAATATCTCAACTTAGATGTTTAGGAAGCTCACCAAGAGTTTTGATGCAAAGCAAGTCCTCAAGACCTTCCAACAACCCGGTTTCTTCACTGCCTTCACATGATCAGAATCTGGTCAATTTTGATCATCCATAATCAGCCATGAAAACCTTCTAAGCCTCCAATAAAATTATCATTTCTACTCAGTCAACTCAATTATTAGATTTTACGAAGATCTCACCAAAAATTTGAAGTCATTTGAAGTCCGGAAGCCCCTAAAAACGCAGCCTCTCTAAAACAGGGTCGGATTCTGACCTTTGTCCACTTAAACTGACCTACAGAACAAATGGCTGAGCCAAATTAAGCTTATAATACTTTCTTAGAACGGAAAGACGATAAGCTTTAAGATGGAGGTGGTTTTACCTCAATACGATGTCAGAAGACAAAGTTATGGCTAAAACAGTGGGCCAGTTTTTCCTTATCCGCGAGGAACACTGCTCGATCGAGAGCAACATGAAGAAGAGGAAGATGGTGGGAGATGGTGGCCGGCCAAGTGGAGAGAGAGAGAGCTCTTCCACCCCAATAATAAAATCTTGGTCAATTTGATAAGATGGCTAATTAATGGCCATTTAATGCTTGGCCTCTCCTTTGGTTGACACTTGGCAACCCCATTGGTTGCTTCATTGACTTTGACTTTCTTTGACCACTTGATCTTATCATTTCGGCAGCCAAATAGAGGATTAAATGACCAAAATGACCTTCTAAATTTCTTAATGCAAAGCCAAAGGTCGAGGAGCAAAATGGTCATTTGGCACTTTTCGTCCGAAATTTTATTTTTCCAGTATAAACCACCCTCGATGAGGCGACGTCCATTTCAATTCAAATATTGAAATTCCTCAATGTCCAATTCCCAATCTCGAGGTCCAATTTCATGTCGAACTCTCGTCGACTGTAATTCCAGTTTATCTCAAACCGAAGGGCGACTCTTGCAGGTGCTACGCGTATCGACCTTGGGATTATTCTTAAGCCGTGGTGACTTTGGTTGTCATGTAATTGCGAGGGTTTATCGCTAGCTCCTGCGGTCCTGATCATCGGAATCCGATTTAGGAAATTCTCGCAAATCACACATTGGTTAAGCGGAATCATCTGCGTCCCAACGTATAACGCTAGCAAGACATTCCACTATCATTCCTAAATCGATCTCTGCTGGCCCAAAATATTCCCTCGACAATCCTTATGGTCAAAGTGACATTTCTCATTCAAATCCCCCAGGTCCACATACCCGACTCCGCTTTAGTCTTTCCCTTTTGGTCAGTTAACTCGAGAGTGGCCAACTCCGAGCGAGTTATGACTGAAATACACGATCGATATCCTTCCATTCAATAGCCTCGAGATGGGTCGGAATTCAGAATGTCACAAAAGCCAAGGGCTCTCTACAGCGCCCATGAAGGCACTGAAGTCTTCACGAGACTCTGCGAGGGAGGAGCCCCTACTGCATGCGTCTGCAAAGGGGGGATGCCCCCTGCATTTTCCAAAAGGAGAGGCCGGAGAGGGGTCCCTCTTTTGACAGTTTCACTGCCGAGCGGAGGGACCCCCTTCAGACCCTTCCCCGGCAGTATGATTGCCGAGCGAGGGGACTCCTTTGCAGACGTTGGGGCACGCCCCTCCTCTCTATAAATCAAGATGATGGTTTCTTCGACTGAGGCAGCACCCTCCAGAGGCAGCAACTACCTATTCTAGCACAGCAAGGACAGAAAAGAGAGCATTTGTGGGAGCAAATCCGGCAAAGAAAATGTTACACAAACTTCGGTTGTCATCGATTTTCCTACAATGCGGAGATCGTGACTTTGACGAGATTTTGATTTATTGTAACGACTGTAAGGAATATTCTATTCATCGGTAAGTTCGCTCTCGCACCCTCCACGATGTACGTATGCATGCAAGTGAGTGCTTACTATTAAAAATTTGAACGTCGGCCTTTTTTTCATTTTTCAACTATTGCCTACAAATCGTAATTTTTAAGGACGATGTTCTTTGGTGCAGCGAGGATTGTCAACCTGAGATTTTCACGGGTGATACGAATGGGGAAGGTTGCACTTACATGGAGAGAGAGAAAAAGAAGAGGAGGACTAAGAGCTGGAAGTGGACAAGGGTAAAGAATGAAAGAAAGAATAAATTATTAGATGTGTGAATTTGTTGTAATATTACAATATCCCAATTTCACGATATTTCTTCGGTTCTTCTATTCGACGTCTATATTACATATGTGAATTTATTGTAATGTTATAATTATATATATTAAGTATTTGAATATTGATAAATACAAATAAAATAAATATTATATAAAAACATAAAAAAAACTTATGAATTAAAAAAAAAACAGTTGGCTGTTGAGCGCGGGCCTCGCTCGGCACCCAAACTGTCTAGTAGGGGGCCGCTCGGCAGTAAGACTGCCAAACAGCCCCTACTTTGGTAAATAAAAAAAAACAACCTGATTTGGTAAAAAGTTTAATTTTTGTCCCTCGTTTGGAAAAAAAGCCCTACTATTGAGCAAATATTTATTTAGAAAATCCTCAAGTAATCCTTTTTTCCTATTTTGCGTAGCCAAAGCCATGTTTTTTTCCGCCCCCAAACAGAAAGGAATTGCATCTTCCTTTTTGTTGCCTTTAAAAAAAAAAAAGAGGAGAAAATCGCTTGAGATTAATTGACTTTCTCTTAACAGAATCATACCTACTCTTGAACTTCAGTTAGATATGAATTGACTTTCTCTATTGTCAATCCTTTTCACTAATATATTTTAATTTCACGCATCAAAATCGTATGATACTGATGATGACGTACCGGTAGACACACTGCTCTTCTCAAGTATCATAAATGTTGAGACATTTGTGGATATTTGAAGGAGTTATAGCTTGGCATACCAAAATAAATTGTCAAGTACAATATTTTTGCCATTCCATATTCATGCGCTTGGCAGATAGTAAAAAACTTCAGTCTGATGTGCTGTATCCTCAGCTACTTTTAGCTGTAGCCTAATTGGAATGGATCAACACCTCTTTCAACATACTTGAACTTCAGACCCATGTTCAGAACAACTGACCCTCATGCACCTGTGAGAGCGAAACCTTCACGAAAATCCCATGATCTCTTTCCAACCTAGACGTATTCATCAACGAAATTTGAGGAAAGCAAAACCCCCAAAACATACACGCGAAAAACATCAAATCGAGACTAGATCGGGATAAAGATCTTCCCAAAATGGAATAGACAAGCTTCCAGATTTATACTAAATCAGGAAAAAAAAAAGCCTGAGAGGAAAACAAGAAAAAAAAAACAAACAAACAAAATCGCCTAAGAAAAAGGGGGAGGAAATGGAGCGATCTAGCTCAAACTATCACCTCCATGGAGACTGAAGAAGAAAGTGTGTGAAGATAAGATGGATATGAGAGAGAAAATAGGGCCAGCTAAATTGTGCCAATTAAGTTCGAAATATTTTTTTCACTATTTGCTAATTGAATCCATCCGACCAATTTTGGCAAAAAATCGCTGATGTGAATGTCGACCGTCTTACTTGGCTCAACCAGAGTAGACAGTTTTTAATAATTTTTTATATTTTCCTTTCTTCTTCTACCAATCGCCCACGATTGCCGACGACAGGCCAAAGGCAACCATCATTAGGGTCGCCTTCACTGGTCTCAGGCGAGGGGCAATCTTGGCAGCTTTGAGAGCGGATAGGCCTCACAAGCTTTGGTGGAGGGTCAGCCTCCTCGCCGGCCTTGGGCAAGACTTGATCTCATTGGATCTGGGCGAGGCCAACCTTGCCGATCATAGCATGTGACCAACCATGGTGAGAGGAAGAAGAAAGTAAAGGAGAAAAAAAATTTTAAAATTTAAAATATTATTAAAAATTATCTTCTGTCAACACCCTCACGAGCTAGTAGCACGGCGGACGATTTCTAACAAAACATGGGGTGAACTCAATTGATCAATTATGAAAAGCTTTATGATTTAATTGACATAATAAAATATTTTGAGATTAAATTAACAAAAGCGCAATAAATTTGGAGGTTTTTGGATAATTCCCCAATTGAATTGCACAATAAAAAAAATGAAAGAGAATGAACAACTGCTCGTACTCCGAGAGCATTGTCAGAGTATATCGCAGCGAAAGCCTGTAGATTGGGAACCGTGTTACAAAACGATCTGTCCCAACTGATACAGAATGTGGATCTCGTTGTCATGTTCGATGGCGATGGCAGACTGTTGCAGTCCAGTCATTTAGGTGTTGCATGAAATCACTTATGTTTCTCAATTTCCCTGCCAGATTGACTTCTGGCAGGGAAATTCGTTTGGTAAAATCACTTCTGAAGCATAAATGCGATTGGTAAAAAAATTTACTTATTGTAGGATTTTCTACTTCTGACCGGATTTTCCACTTCAAGTTGGATTTTGGAAAAAATTTAAATAATGACCCCAAGTCCTCTCATTTTTTCAAATAAGGGCTCGAAGTGAATCTCGTTTCAAATAAGGATCTGAAGTGTCATTTTTGTTTCAAAAGAGGGACTGGCTAAGGCTATTTTTGTCATTTCCTTTTTTGATTTTCTTTTTTCTTCTTTTCTATATTTTTCCTCGCCTGTTTTACCCTTTCCAAGGCACTGTTCATCATCTTCAACCTAAAGCACTGTTCATAGTCTCTCTTACAAAGAAATCGTTAACAAACACAAACATGGGTATCTCCCCTCAGAAATCGTTGCCCACCAGCAAGAGCAACTTGGGGACGCCAAGGCGGCTGAACTCGGGGATCAGGCCTGAGAAGTTGTTCACGAGGCTCATGGTCATGAGGCCATGGATTGACTCTAGGATCTCGACGTCGACCTTTCCCAAGAGCCTCTGGTTGGAGAGGTGGAGGCCCGTGATGATTCAATTGAAGCAAATAACGCCGACCCACCCTTTACAAGGAGGCGTGCTAGGGACCCAAGAGTCCAATGCCTCGTTGTGAGTTATCGACCTCTTGAGCTTGAGGATCGCCTCATCCTCGGTGATGCAATCAAACAGAGAAGCCATAGCGAGGAAGAGGTGGCGGCGAACAGCGGCGGCGACCGTTGTTGAGAGGGGCAGGGGGCTCGTGGTCCTCCGCCGGGTAGAAACAAGCCGTTGCTCAGCGACGAGGAGGAGGCATGGCGGTTGCATGAAGGTTTGGCGAGGCTGCTGCTCAGGGGTGTGTTTTCTTTAATTTGGCATTGGAAGAGTTTTTCATGTTGGTGTGGCTTGGAGGGCTCGCGATGAAGCCGGCAAACTTTCATGAGACATTCTAAGTGTGACATTCTGATTTCCAGTCATCTTGAGACTTTTCAATGAGAATATATCTAGTGATGCATTTCAGTCATATTTCGCTTGGATCTGATCAATCTGGAGTCAATCGACCAAAAGGGAAAGGCTAACGCGAGATAAGTACGTGGACCTAGGAACTCAAATAGGGAATGGCACTTTGACCATAAGAATTGTCGAGGGAACGTTTAGAACCATAAAAGGCCGATATAAGAATGATTTAAGGAATCCGTTGCTAGCGTTATGCAATTGGAGCGCGGGTGATGCCGCTTAACCAATTCATAATTTGCAAAATTTTCCTAAATCGATCGATGACGATCGAGACCGTCGGAACTAGTGATGGACCATCGCAATTAAATGACAACCAAAGTCGCCACGAACTGACAAGCCTGAGTGTGATTTAAGTCACAGAGTCAATACGTGTAACGTCTGCAAAAGCCGTCCGTCGGTTCGAAATAGGCTGGAATCGCATTCAATAGAAAATTGAATCGAAGATGAGTCTTGAAATTGAAAATGGAGAATTAAGAATTCCAACATTTTATTTGGAATGGGTGTCGCCTCGTCGAAGAGGTTTTGAATTGGAAAAATCGAAGTTTTGGACGCCAGAGGCGAAATGACCCTTTTGCCCTCAAGCTTTGGTCTTCTTTCTAAAAATGGTTAAGGGCGTTTTGGTCTTTTCTCCCCCCTTTTTGCAGCTGAAGATGAGAAGGATTGGTAGCCATTGGATGAGTCTTGAGTTAGTAAGTGGGACAAGTGTCAAAGGATTAGCCTAGGTGCATTAAATCTTGCTTTTAACCTACCAATCAAACCCTTTGACCTCATTATTTTATTTTTTGCATAAGCCATCTGCTTCCCCTCTTCCTCTTCTTCCTCCTTGCCGCGAACAAACTCAGCCCCTCTGCAAAATTCTCCATCGCCATCTTCTTTCCTCAAACCGAGAAGAGCTCCCCGCCGGACCAGTTTCCAACTGCAACTTTGCCGGCCTCTCGCGCCGTCACCGCTGGGAACTAGCGGGGGAACCGAACACCACCACGTAGCTTGACCTCTTGCCGACTCAGTCCAAGTGGAATCTCGGCGATTGAGCCACCGAGGGGCTCGAACCAGCCAATATCCCGCCGGTCGACGAAGTCTGACTCAACTGAGAGTAAGTTTCTGTTTGAATTTTTTTCAGTGACCAAACAGACGAATTTTTGGACTAATTTTTGTGGAGACTCAGTAGACTTGTAGAGGTAGCTGCTGTAAAAAAATTATCCATTTTGAGCCACGTTTTGAGCATGAGATGTTGTGATCTTTGGAAGGGCAGAATCTGCCCAGTTGCAGGTCAAGGGGGATCGACAACTTTCAAGGGGTTCGAGGTGTTGCCTTGCGTTAAAACTTGTGGTGAGGCCTCCTAGCGTGTTAAAGTGGATGTTGGTTAGTTATTTTTGCCATGGATTAGTGAGTTTGAAGGATTTATGGGCTGCTTAGGCAGGGAGTGCACAGAACTGAAATTTCCCTGTTCCGGTTCTGTGCAAACCGTTTCTTGTAGGGGCTGTTAGAGGTGATTTAGAGTTTCAAATGGATCCTTAAATCATGTAGGGATGTAGATTAATATGGTATGAGGGTGTGTGCTTGATGGTTCGACGTTTGGACGATGGATTATTGATGAATGGGATGGAATTCTGTCCTAGGTACGGCTGTTCTGTTTTGAGGAGTATTGGAATCGAAACCTTGAGGACTTGGAAGAGTGGTTTTTGTGGGAACAAGCTTGAGGTAAGGGGCTTCTAAACTCTAGTTAGGAAGATTGGACTCCATCGGTCAAATTAGCCGTGATATGGTTTCGCTTTTGGAGCGTGGTCTCTTGATATTGCATTGTGTGCTTGTTCTTGGTTGACATTGGCAATTTGTATGTGTGTTCCGTGATTTAAATGCCACTATGATTTGTCTAAATTGATGAGCTCACATGTTATAGATCATTAGTTCGAGGTATGAACTATATCCGATCATGAAGCTTGTTGTGGGTTATCGTTAGCATGTCTGTGGATTGTAACACCCTGATGCGTTTACACGGGGTTGGTGACGGCCGAGGTCCTGATGCGTAGAACGACGCGGGACGGATTTTGAGTGGTGTTGGCATTGGTCTAAGTTGAGACTGGAACCTGAGGCGTTTACGCGGGTTGTCAGTGAGGTCGGTCTGAGGCGTAAGTACGCGGACCGGACCGGATGCGTAGAATGCACGGGCAAGAAAGAAATGTGAGGTTGGCAAGGACTGTGGAGTAGTTCGTTTTGAATTGCATATTTAACTCTTACAATGATATGCGTTGGCTTGGCCTGTACTTGTGGCTGGTTTACTTTTAATGATATATGTGGCTATTTGATACTCATGTGGTTGTTGTTGCTTTTCTGTTGTGAATGACGGTTTGTCTGAGTGTACAGTCGGCCTAACCTGGGGTTAAGGCCTCTTTTACTGAGATTTCAATCTCACCCCGTTGCGGGACCGTTTCTTTTCCAGATCCTAGGCCGTAAGAATGCCGCCTATTCGGCATGGGGATCCGCAGTGGATGACTCCCTACTGGGAAGAGTTGCCTGATGGACAGGGAACAATTTTTGTGAGAACGACCACGGTGGTCTAGGTGGACGAGGCGTCTAGCGACTCCAGTGCTTCGACTTAGGGGTTGCACTTAGGCTGGTCGATACTTTTGTGTGGTCGTTGTGGTGATGTCTTTTGGTGAATGTATATCTTTTTGGTCGTCGTTTTTGTCGTCTACCCGACCTTTCCGCTGGTCTTGGTGACCGCGCTTTTGTATAAACAGCTTGTGGAAGTAAAGTGGCCGTGTTCAGTTCTCGTCTTGCTATTCAGGTTGCCCCATTACTTATGTTTTGAGGAGTTGCTGTCCCGTTTTCGTCTGCTAGTTCTTGTGTCCTATTTCTTTGAAATTGTGCCCAGGGACTTCGGGAGCCGTAATTTGCAGGGATCGTTGCGTCCGCGCGTCGTGGCCAAGGCACGGGGCATGACACTAAGTATAGAGAGACGATGGTTGTCTCTGCAAAAGAGACGATGAATAGTGCCTTGGTTGAAGCCGATGAACAGTGCAATCGAGAGGGTTGAACAGGCGAGAGTCTCAGTTAAACAAAGAAAAAAAATAGAAAAGAAAATCGAAAAGGAAATGACAAAAATAGCCTTAGCCAGGCCCTCTTTTGAAACAAAAAGGGCACTTCGGGCCCTTATTTAAAACGAGATTCACTTCGGACCCTTATTTGAAAAAATGAGAGGACTTGAGGCCCTTTTTTGAAATTTTCCCTTGGATTTTTTGCCAACTTTGAGAAGTTAAAAATTTTTACTTCTCAGCTCCAAAATCATTTCTTCGATCACACAAGCCTCGACCGACCACCGTCGCCATCCATGGTCGAACGCCGCCCACTGCCACCGACCGCCGCCCGCCAAAGTTTTTTTTAATAACATTTCAAAAATAAAAATTTTCAATCGTTACCAAACGAATTTCTTTAATCATAAGTCAATTTGGAGTAGGAGTAGAAAAATTAACTTTTGTTTTTGAGGAGAAGCAGAGAAATCAATTTCTGATCAGAAGTTGAGAAGTTGACCAGAAGTGTTACCATGCAAGGGCTTAGGAAGCGGAAATCAGTTTGATTCGTAATTATATATTTTTACTTCTGAAATAACTTTTTACTTTTTTTTTCGAAAAAACAAACTTGCATTACTAACTATTAAAGGTTCTTACATAGAGGCTCGAGCGAGGGGCTTCAACACTTAGTAATTCCCAAAGGGGTTGGGGTGGGGAGGAGATCCAAAGGGCCGGAATACAATTGGCCCGAAGCATTTTGGCGATCCAATCAGCTACCTGGTTGGCTTCTCTCTTGCAGTAGACCACCTAAATATTTTGAAGTTGGGCTAGGATATGTTGGGCTTCACAAATTAAGGACTCAGCCTCTCAGTACAAATCTGCCCTGTCGTTGACTGCAGAACTACACCCAGAGAGTCAGACTCCACGGACACCAGAAGCTTCGCCTCCTAGACCTCCTTTTTTGCTCTAAGGAACTTCAAACCTGCGACGAGAGCTTTTGCTTCAGCTACTAGAGGGTTGCAAGCAAAGATTTTTTCGGTAAATCCATCCACTAGAAGCCCACTGGAGTCTCGTAGAATGCCGGCTATCGCTCCTTCGGCGAGAGATTCCCAATTCCGATCCACTGGAGGGTAGGGTTTTCTCCAATGTTGTCATTATTATTATTATTATTATTATTATTATTATTATTATTATTATTATTATTTTCCTTGTCTTGGGATATAAATCTATCATTATCCTAATTTTTTCCATTGCCATAAGCATTTTTGTGAGTTTCAGTTTGCTATGTATGGAATTGCTGTGGCTGCCCCTGGTATGATTAGTACCATTGCCACTGGATTGGCCATAGATGCTTATGTTCCCATGAAGGACAATGTTGGAGGTATGCTGAGATGGCTGGCATGAGTCACAGAATTCGTGAGAGAACTGATGCCCTTGATGCTACTGGCAATACAACTGCTGCCATTGGAAAGGTATAGACAATCTCCGCATATGAATATAGTAACAGACATTGTCCTGTTGTCCTTTTAGTAGCTTGTTTTGAAAAAATCCGCAACATAGCAGAGGAAAGGTCGTCTCGGTGTAGAATTTTTTTTGTGAGACCACGTTCATATCATCCAGAGAATGTGCACATTGGCCAATAATTTCTTTTATTACCATTCATGACTAAATATATAGGTGAATTATGCAAGTCTCTTTGGATTCTTGCTGGTGTGGCATGACTTTCGTCTAAAATCATATTTTTTTTCCTCGATGCGCTGTCTTTAATCTATCATTATTAATATTATCCCTATTGTCAAATTCTACTTTCCTGTTATTTGAATCTTATATTTGATCAACTTTTTAACTTTCTCCTGGTAATGTAGGGATTCGCTATTGGCTCAGCTACCCTGCTGTCTCTCGCTCTGTTTGGTGCATTTGTGAGTCGTGCAGACCTTTGGTGTCCTGACACCAAAGGTCTTCGTCGGTTTGCTCGTGGGTGCCATGCTTCCTCACTTGTTCCCTGCTATGACCATGAAAAGTGTGTTAAGTGCAGCATTGAAGATGGTTGAGGAGGTCCGCACGTAGTTTAACAGCATTCCAAGGCTTATGGAGGGTCATGCAAACGCTAACTAAGCTAGATGCGTCAAAATTTCAATTGATGCATCTCTCAAGGAGATGATCCCACCTGGTTCTCTTGTTTCTGGTGTTCAGTTAATTCTTATGGAAATAAGATGCGCATCTGTTTTTATAGTTTACGTTGCTCAAGATATAGCTCTTGATAGACTGCTTGTTCACAAGATGTTGTAGTTTCTTCGTTGTTGAACAAAATCTATAGATAAACTAGGTTTGCCAATTAATGCTCTTATCATCATCTCTATGACAATGTTGGAGCTTCACATCGGTTTGTCTCATATGATTGTGTTTTTTTCCTTGATGAAAGTTGAAGATAGAGCAGAATATGAAATTTCAATATATTTTGTGTGTGTTCAAATGAGGGGAGTACAACCTATTTATAGGCTTTACAAGATGATAATCTAACCTAGGAAAATATAAATCAGAATCAATCAAAATCAATTAGATAAATACATCAAAATCTCCTAGATATATTTATATCTCTAACATCCCCCCTCAAACTCAAGGTGATTTGAAGGAGATCAACTTGAGTTTGCAAAAAAAGATCTCGAAAACGCCCAGGTGGATGCGTCTTGGTGAAAATATCAGCAGTCTGTTCAGCAGATGAAGTGGAAACAAGTCGAACAGCGCCACGAAGAACATGATCTCGAATGAAGTGACAATCTATTTCAATATGCTTGGTTCGTTCGTGAAAAACGTCATTATGTGCTATTTGAATAGCACTTCGGTTGTCACAATGGATGACTATTCCGCTATGGTGTCGTACACCGAATTCTTCTAATAGCCATTGTAACCATAGCAACTCAGATACCGTATCAGCAAGAGCTCGATATTCTGCTTCTGTGCTAGAGCGAGCAATAGTCATTTGTTTCTTACTACGCCAGGATATAAGTGAGGTGCCCAAAAAGAAACAATAACCCGTAGTGGAGCGACGATCTTGAGGGTCACCAGCCCAGTCAGCATCAGAATAAGCTATCAACTCTAAAGTAGACATAGCAGAAAAGTGAAGGCCATGAAATAACGTACCCTTGATGTAGCGAAGCATTCGAAGAACCGCAGCAAAATGGGTTGTACGAGGCATGGTCATGTACTGACTAACAACATGAACAACATAAGCAATATCAGGTCGAGTGACAGTAAGATATATAAGACTACCAACTAGTTGTCGATAAAGTGTGGGATTTGAAAGAGGAGCTCCATCTTTGGGATCAAATTTGGCTTTTGTCTCAAGAGGAGTTGCAACGACCTTGTTGTCAGTGAGTCCGGCTCGAGAGATAAGATCAGTGGCATACTTGGCTTGTGAAAGATAATAACCAGAGGAATCTGAATGAACCTCCAAGCCTAAAAAGTAACTCAGTCGCCCAAGATCTTTCATTTCAAACTGTTGACTGAGATATTGCTTGAGTTTTGAAATGCCAATATGATCATCACCAGTAATAACCATATCATCCACATATAAAAGCAGCATAATATTTCCACGACATGTGTGTCGAACAAAAAGAGCATGATCATATGGACTTGATTTGAAACCAAGAGATTCCATAGTGGAGCTAAATTTGGAATACCATGCACGAGGAGCCTGTTTCAGGCCATATAATGCTCTTTGTAATCGGCACACTTTGTTAGAAGAATGAGTGTATCCAGGAGGGGGCACCATATAAACTTCCTCAGTGAGATCACCGTTTAAGAATGCATTCTTAACATCCATTTGAAACAGAGACCAGTGCCTAACTGCAGCAACAGCAAGAAGACTACGAACAGAAGTAAGACGTACAACAGGAGCAAAAGTCTCTTCATAGTCTACTCCATATTCCTGAGTAAATCCTTTTGCAACTAGTCAAGCTTTGTAACGATCCACGGTACCATCTGCCTTTGTTTTGATCTTATATATCCATTTACAACCTACAACAGACTTACCGGGAGGCAAATCAACCAAGTCCCATGTATGAGATTTGTCTAAGGCCTGTAACTCATTTGCCATTGCTTGCTGCCAGAGAGGATTGGTACTAGCTTCTCTATATGTGCGGGGTTCACAAAGAGAAGCAATGGTAGAATAACAATGATAATTACGAAGTCGAACAGAAGGGTGACTTACTCTGGTAGAGCGACGAACAGAAGACGATGGAATGTCGATTGGTGGAGGATCCGCGGATGGAGCAGACATGTTAGACGCTGCTGAGGTGGTATCGCCATTAGAACCTGTATCAAAATTAGAAACAGGAGACGGTTCTAGAAAGGAGGATTCACAAGTAGAGGAAGATGTGTGATCCTCTGGAAATAAGTCCACTGAAGTGTTAGTGAAGAAAGGGATATGAGGTGATGACTAAAAGGAATGAAGAGAGGAAAACATCTTATGTTCCCAAAAAGTAACATGACGAGACACACGAAGACGTTTGGATATAGGATCCCAACATCTATAACCTTTGTGCTCAATTCCATACCCAAGGAAGCAACATAAACGAGCACGAGATTCTAATTTTGTTCGTTCATGTGGGAGAAGATGTACAAAGCAAGCACTACCAAAGACTCGAAGAAGTTTATAATTAGGAACACTACCATAAAGGCGCTCATAAGGAGAAATGTTACCTATTACAGGTGACGGAGTACGATTGATAGTATAGATAGCAGTAAGACAAGCCTCTCCCCAAAACTGTTCCGGACAAGAAGCAGAGACTAAAAGAGTACGCGTAATATCTAAAATATGCCTATGCTTACGTTCTGCTCGACCATTTTGCTGAGAGGTTCCTGGACAAGAACGATGAACGACGATACCATTTTGGGAAAGAATCTTAAGGAATTCAGTGTCTTTAAATTCCATGGCATTATCAGTACGAAAAACCTTGATGTCTTTAGAAAATTGTGTTTTTATCATGACAGCAAAATCACGATAAATATGAGTAAATTCAGATCGATTTTTCATTAGATAAAGCCATGTATAACGAGAATGATCATCCACAAAGATTACAAAATAACGAGAGCCTCCCATAGTGGAAGTTGGAGATGGTCCCCAAATATCAGAGTGAATAAGATCAAAAGGAGCATGAGAGATGGACTCACTAAGATCAAAAGGCAAGGTATGGTGTTTTCCCAACTGGCAAGGCAGGCAATCAAAATGTTTATTATCAACAGGACCTAAATGACCACTTGAAATTAAAGATTGTAATCTAGAAGAAGAAGTATGACCTAACCGAGAATGCCAAGTCTCAGACAATACTGTGGCGGCACAACTAGGGAAAGAGCTGGGAATATTTAAGGAGACGAGCTCAAAGAGGTGTCCCACTCTGCGGCCTGTCCCAACAGTCTGTCCTGTCCGTGGATCCTGTACATGACAGCCATGAGAAGAGAAATGCACATCAAAGCCAAGTTCACACAACTGCCCCACTGATATCAAATTCAAAGATAATTTAGGAACAACAAATGTGTCAGGGAGGGCTAATGTGGATGTTGAAATGTTTCCTGTATGGGTCACTCTCATTTGAGAGTTATCGGCTGTATGAACAATAGGGGCATCTGAAGTAAGTGATTTTGACTGAAACAAATTGGAATTTGAAGTCATATGATTGCAGCAGGCCGAGTCAAAAAACCACGAGTCAGAGGTACCTGAAGCAACAGACATAACAGAAGGAACAGATGATCGAGAAGTACCAATCTCTCGAATAATGGAATGAAGATCATGTAAAGAAACAGTGATAGATGATCCCTTCGGAATGGTAGTAGCAGCAATAGTAGATGAAGTTGCATGTGGACCTCTATTGGGAGATTGATTGACTGTCCTTGTAAGTAGTCTAGATCGTACT
This sequence comes from Rhodomyrtus psidioides, assembly GCA_021437785.1. Lineage (NCBI taxonomy): Eukaryota > Viridiplantae > Streptophyta > Magnoliopsida > Myrtales > Myrtaceae > Rhodomyrtus > Rhodomyrtus psidioides. Next base: position 16,438,413 of record JAILYB010000002.1, read on the forward strand.
CGATGATAATTGGACATAGAAATTTCTGATTTGTCCATAATGATTACTTTACCAATTTCGGCACAGTAGAACCGACAGTAGATGCGAAGAAACCAGTATCTGGAGTGGAGAGTGTGAGTGTCTCAGTTGAAGGGAGGACACGACTTGCACAGGAAAAAAAAATCTCTCTTTTTTTTTTCTTTTTTTTTCTTTTTTTTTTTAACCTTGGACCCTGTTCTACTCCTGTCTTCTTACCGAACTATCTATCTTCCCCATGAGCTTCTCAGATACTCCAGCAGCCACAGATATAAACAACTGGCAATATGAGGTTTCCTGTCACCCCGAAAGTAACGAATTTGAGTAGATTAGACCAGGAACCAATTCAACTCAAAGGTTGATACCCCGGCTTGTCAGGTGCAACCCCTCCTGTTCTTGATCTGCCTAAAACCTCGAAAATGACAACATCCAAGCGCTTTGCCGAAAGGAAGGTTGCCAAGTTTCAGAAGAATGTTACAAAGAGGGGAACGGTGCCTCCAGAATATTCTCGATCAGACAACAATGTCGGATTCGTAATCGAAGAAAGAACAGCTCTAATCAATCGGCGACGATAATCCACACAAGACCCGGATCCAGATCCAGATTGACCCAGAGATCAATCAAGTGAACATGATCCCAAAACCTATTGGAGCAACGAAACGATCGAGCGAGAGCGAAATCGAAACCCCAACGGAGAAATCTAGAGCTGAAAAACGAGAAAATCGAGAAACACTTAGATGATGGTCTCTGAGGAAGACGACGCGAAGGCGAGCGAAAATCGAGAAACGCTTGACTGGGATGATGCAGCGGAAGACCTTCAATCAAGGCTGTGAACAATCGCAGTAGTTTTCCGAATATTGGTTAATTCCGAGATGACATAGACGACCAAAGGAATGAACAGGAAGCTGCTGAGGTTATTGGTCTCGGAAGAAACCACGAATGACGTGGCTTCCGTCTGACGGTTATGGGAATTGGACAGCTCTGTGATAGGTAGAAAAACGCAGCTTGTACGTCTAGGGTTGCAAGGCCAGAAACGTGGCTCTGATACCAAGTTGAAGATAGAGCAGAATATGAAATTTCAATATATTTTGTGTGTGTTCAAATGAGGGGAATACAACCTATTTATAGGCTTTACAAGATGATAATCTAACCTAGGAAAATATAAATCAGAATCAATCAAAATCAATTAGATAAATACATCAAAATCTCCTAGATATATTTATATCTCTAACAATGAAAATTATTCTTTGGCCTTGGTTTTTAACAGATTGCAATCTTGCCATCCAACACTAGGGGAGCATGGGACAATGCGAAGAAGTACATTGAGGTATGTAGTTGCTCCAACTATTTGAAAGCTAGCATATACTTGTTTGGGGTTATTCAGTGACCTGCTAAGTGAAGTTGTGTGGCTTGATAGATCTTTTTCCTGAATATCTTGAATTTGCTTTCAGGCTGGTGCTTTGGAGCATGCGAGGACCCTTGGTCCTAAAGGATCGGAGCCTCACAAGGCTGCTGTTATTGGAGATACCATTGGTGATCCTCTGAAGGACATTTCAGGCCCATCACTCAACATTCTCATCAAGCTAATGGTAGTGGAGTCGCTCGTGTTCGCTCCCTTCTTTGCTACTCACGGTGGTCTGCTCTTCAAGATTTTCTGAAGGAGAGAAATGGATGACTTCCCTTTTGTACCAGCAGCATCGTCATCAACTCAATTTGGCCTTGGCATCTATTTCCTTGCTGGTTCTCTATAGCCTTAGCTGTTGCGCGGAACAAGCGATCGATCGAAAAATAGACAGAACGAGCAAAGTAAAACGGACACCAGATGTACGTGGTTCGGTCGTAAAGACCTACGTCCACGGGGAGAGTAGCAATGAATTCCACTATAGAACGAGCGATACACGGAGATTAGAATCTGCTCGAGTTACACAAACACACTCTTGGTGTTTCCCAGCCTCAATTACATCCAAGAACGCACACAGTGTTTAGCCCCAAATTCCTAGCGAAATAATCTCTCAATCTCGCAAAGGAATTAAAATAACACAAATCTAACCTCAAGATTTAATCGGCTTCGACACTTGAAATCTTGATGTAATTCCGTGAACAAACGAAGACTGAATATCAAGCACTCGTGTGAAAAACGGCGCTTCAATGTCTTCTTTTACATAATATCTCGAAGCCACTCTGTTCTCATCTTTTCCAATTAACAACGTCGGACTTATATGCATGTAAGCCACCAGGCACCATGAATTGAATAAAAAATATGTTTTAATGCAAAATAGGAACTCAAGAGGACGGCAAAGTAATCCAAAGATTTGCTTCCTGTTTCGTCCCTTTTTTTTTCTTTCCAACTCCAACATGTGGCTTTCCAAAACAGATTCCAATATGGACTTCATAAATTCACGCCCAGACTCCAACGTGAGATATCCATAGATTTCAAGCTTCATGCAATCTTGCCAAAAAGATTTCCCAAAAACGCAGATATGATATTTTGCTCAATTTCGAATATCCATAAAATATTCAATTCCGAATATTTATAATTTCGCTTCGGGCTCAAAATCGAGACATAATTTTAACAACGATTCTGATTGCTAAGGATGATGCATCTATTTCCTTGTTAGTTCTTTATAGCTTTAGCAATTCTGATTCCTAAGGATGATGATGACGATTATGAAGGTTACAAGTTTATGTTATCATGGGAATGTGGGAAAAGTACACCTGGAGTGCCTTAACTTTCGTACGGTGTGCACTTAAGTGCCTTAACTTTCAAAGTGTGCACTTAAGTGCCTTAACTTTTAAAAAGTGTTCAATTAAGTGCCTATGCTGACGTGGCCGCCGGAAAAGGTGAGGTGGCCGCCGGAAATGTTGACGTGGCGCCGGTGAACAGTATTTTTATTAATATTTAATGTACACGTGGATTTTATTAAAATTTCAAAAACTATTAAAAATATAAAGAAAATACACGTGTACACTGTTCGCCGGAGTTAGCACTCAACTGCACACTTTTACTCCGATTAGGCACTTAACTGCACACTTTGAAAGTTAAGGCACTTAAGTGCACACCGTACGAAAGTTAAGGCACTCCATGTGTACTTTTCCCTGGGAATGTCTACTTGAGTTTTAAGGCTGAACCTGGCAATTTTTAAATTATGGACTAGCGGATTCTTCACTTTTACTGTACTCGTCATGTTTTCCCCATAGGAAAGACCAATTATCGACCATGATAAGTGGAGTTTCATTTTTCAACTGATGATCTTTGTTGGTATTATTTAAATCTTGCTGTTGATATTGTTGGAATGTTTAAGTCTATGTTCATACCTCCTCCTGTACTGGGGAAAAGTACACCTAGAGTGCATTAACTTTCGTATGGTGTGCACTTAAGTGCCTAATCGGAATAAAAGTGTGCAGTTGAGTGCTAACTCCGGCGAACAGTATACACGTAGATTTTCTTTGTATTTTTTAATAGTTTCTGAAATTTTAATAAAATCCACGTGTACATTAAATATTAATAAAAATACTGTTCACCGGCTCCACGTCAGCATTTTCGGCGGCCACCTCACCTTTTCCAGCGGCCACGTCAGCATAGGCACTTAAGTGAACACTTTTTAAAAGTTAAGGCACTTAAGTGCACACTTTGAAAGTTAAGGCACTTAAGTGCACACCGTACGAAAGTTAAGGCACTCCAGGTGTACTTTTCCCCCTGTACTATATCACATCACACCAGAGGAAGATTAAGTAGAAATCTCTGTCCAAATGTCTTTACTGGGGGATACGCTTCCCTTGAGTATTTCATGAGCAAGCACATCCTTATTTTTTCGGACGTTACTAAAAACTTGCATCGTCAAAAGGGAGCAACCGCAACCACCGTTTGGATTTCCTACCATTAAAAATTTTCTACCATTTCCTACCATGATCGATCTGAGCTGTCTAATTCAAAATGAACGGTCTAGATTAGTCCACATCATTTCCCACTAAAAAACTGTTGATTGATCTGGGCCGTCCATTTTGAATTGGACGGCTCAGATTTAATGGCACCTCTAAATTTATGTCACTAAATCCTTTCCCGAAAATTTTACCCAATCAGGCATGCTCTAAGAACGATGCATGTGTTAGAAAATTGAGGTAGCCCCCACTTACCGACTCCTCCTGCTTCAACGAAGTAAAAAAAAAAAAAAAAAGCATGAGCAGGACCCATAATTTGGTCCGCATTATTTACATAAATAATTTAGCGACGAATTATACTTAAATTCGTTAGTATCTGTATTTATATTTTCCTGAATAACATGTATTTTAGGTTAGAATCAATAATTTTTCATAAAATATTGTGTTAATCATGTTTCAAAAGTAGAAATTTTCAATCGTTACCAAACGAATTTCTGTTCGAAAAGCTGAAATTTTATCCTGTTATCAAACGCCTTTTTTCTAATCAAAAATCAATTTCAGAAGCAGAAGTTGAAATCAACTTCTGCTTCTGCAGTAGAACTAGAAAAATCAACTTCCGTTTCAGAAATTATTTTGGAAGCATAAGTGTTACCATGCGCACCAATGGATGACTTGGTTCCTGTTCTCGGAGTGAATTCCGACCCTACGCAAACCAAGGAAGTCAGTTCAGTTGTTCTATTGATGCTTGGCACTCTTGATGGCTTGTCTCGGCCAAGTTTCCAGAAGCTTTGTGTTTTCAGTGGGCTTTTTTCCAAATCAGGATTAAAAAAAAAACAAAATAATTATCAAAACAAGTGTAAAAAAAATTATTTACCTTCGACTGCTGAGTGAGGCCCCACTCTACAGCCTAAATGCCGAGCGAGGCCCGAGGCCCACGAGTGTTTTTTTAAAATTTCATAATTTTTTATGTTTTTATATAATATTTATTTTATTCTTTTGAAGCTCATTATTGTAATAAAATTATCAATATTTAATTAATTCATATATTTAATTAATAAATAAATTTGTAATTATGTAATTAGTTAAAAGAATTCATAAAATAAAACTTGTGAGATATAAAAAAAAACATGGGATTTTCATAATAGATAACAATCGTTAACCGTAATTACATCTACTAACGATGTCGTCTTCCTACATAACCTCATGTTCCGCAATCGGGTTGTCTCCATCGATCGAGAGGTCTTGTGTTGTACTGACGAGAATGAGGATCCCGATGAGTAGGATGTGTAGATGACGAAGGCATATCTTGTGAAAATATCCCATGCCCCGACGATACATATCCTACTGTATGAGGGCTTGGATAAAAATAAGAGAAATCCGGTCCATATTCTGCAGGAGAACTTGTCGGAGTCTGCGGATGTGGATCGTCAGGAAATGCAAAAGCAAATCCCTCGTCAAATGGTCCGGCAAACTGAGTGAACCCTACATCAAAATGCTGGCTGAACCCCGGAGTGAACTCAGGAGTGAAATCCATCGTATGATATTCTAATGAATAGGGGATGATATCATCAATTGGATAAGCTCAAGGGGTCTTCCAAGTCGGTTGAACAGTCTCAGGGGGTTATCCTCCTCGTCCAGCCCAACGAGTGCTGCTGTAGTTGCTAGTTGGGGTACTAGCATCATTGTTAGCTGTCTCTCCTCATTTTGGGCGTATAGCATTGCTTAGCTATCATCCTCACTTTCTACCCAAGCCTGATGAGATGGAGGGACGGAATCCATGATATGTAAAATTTGTTGGACGCCTTCACCCTGGTAATGATATCAAAAATAACAAAAGTTATCAAATGTCAATGACTTATGTCACTAAAAAATAAGTAATGAATTAAATTGAAAGTGTTTCCACAAACCGTTGAACCCATTGCGGCTCTCGTAATAGAAATCCACTTCCGTTTATGTCGACGGAACTACTCCATTTATGCTGAATGAAAGTGAGGTGCCTCCATTGCAGGATCAGTACGGACTATAAATTGGGCACGTCTGTTCCATATATCAATCGACCGTCTGTGCTTCTTCGCCCAATCCGTCCCAGTTAGCCTGTTGTTAATACCATACATGGCTTTATGATCACGGGGACCTCTAGGTATTGGTTGCTACATACGAAATTGTCGAAGTACTCAATCTGGATAGTGCCACTCAAATATCCAGTAACAAATGAGTGAGACACGAGCCCTCCAACTGTCTTATCCCTGTAGGGAGTAATCCGTCTGTACAATTTCTTCGTATGGCTCCCAAGTAATCTTTTATCGTAATAAAACATATCAAATGAAACAAAACATTAATTTAAAAAGTAACATTATATTAAACCCGATTACATGTCTCATTACTTATATCTTCAGATGCCATTCTATCAAGTTGGAAGCGCAGATGTTGCAAAGTATGTCTGGGAACATCAGTTGTAGTTCGGCCTTGAGTCCAGCTGCATAAAAAAAATAGATTTTCATGTATTATATGCACTGAAAAGAATTAATGATGCACGAACTGAAAATGCAATATATCACATACCGACTACCGAAAGTCAAGGATGGAGAGACACATCTGAAGCGTTACCAAGCCCAAATCTGCAGTACATGTAGGGCACCGCCCATTTTGCTGTGCCTTTCCTGGTCGATTGCACAACATAGCTCCCGATACAACCACACTAGTGTTGATGAACCCTAAATGTACTGCATATAGGCCTTGATGTTTTCCAAGAGCAATAGCAAACTAACCCGAGCACCAGATTTGTCCGTAAAAATAGATCCTCCATGCAGATGGAGAATGAATGCCCTAACATGCTGCAACACGATGACGTCATCGGCATATTCAAGAAGATGATCAAATTTTTGTCTCAATAAGCTTAAATTTATCTACGTGCCACGCAACCATCCTGGGTAGGCACTAAGTAGATCATTTTAGAGAGCGCCCCAATTCTTATTAGTAGGGCCAGTAACTACAAGTCCATCGGTGGGAAGCCCTATGATCACTGCAATATCCTGCAACGTGATTGTGCATTCACTTTCCGACATATGAAAGGTGTGAGTCTCAGGCCTGTATCGCTCGACCAATGTAGTAATCAAATGCCAATCAAGCTGGACAAATATCATCTTATAAACGCCGTAAAATCTCAAAGCATGCAGATAAGGGACTATCACGGATCAAGTTGCGTTGCTCGCTGACATTTAAGGACTTTAGTCGTATGTATATGTGAAATGTGACATGAATTGTTAGTGGCAATTTTCATAATGTTGTTACAAATTACAGGTCAACTGCTAAATTCCTCAGTTACCCGAGTATCCCATATAGCCTGTGATCTATGTCAGGCCTGCCTATTAAGTAATGAACCATCCTCAAGGCCCAACTGTGTTGAGAGAAACCCCTGGATGATTTTGAAGTTGACAAAACAATTTAAGTACTCTTAAGTTTCAAGATAATGCCGTGAATTACTTATTTTGCATATTATCCTTTGGTGCGGGGATGCACAGGATTGAATCTGGCAAAAGGATTGACTCAGATGAGATTTCTAAGGGACTCAGATGCTGGTTCAAGCTCAGACGTTGAGCAAGGATAGCTTAAACGTTGGGATGATGCTCAAACTCGGAGTAGAGTATTTACGTGCAGTAATCAGAACTTGAAGAAGAATTTAAAATGTACTTAATTGATACATTACAACGGACACAATCGAGCTAGATCATTCTTGAAGATTCTCAGGGATAAAGATCAATCAAGGATACCAATTCAAGGAGACGAACACAACTTTCCAAATGAAAGAAACCATCTATGGAAACCCAGGATCATAATTGTATAAGCGATTTGATCCGAACGGAGAAGACTGCATGTATATAAACAACATAAAAATCTCGTAAATAATTAATGTGAGATACTTTAGTAGACAATGTAATTTTCCCAACTTTTTTTTCTATTTACTTGAAGTTGGAGATGATCCATGCATATGTTCTCCATCCATGCTTTGATCTGCAATTTGCAATAGAATACATGTCAGTCGATATCTCCTTTAAATCACGTGCATCTAAAGCACCTTTTACTAAGATTAATGTAGTTGTATGTAACCCTAGAGCAATCGCATGATGAACGTAAATTGTGAAAAAAAAAAAAGAGAAAAGAAAAATATCACCTTAGAAATAATAATAGGTAGAGAAAAAAATTCTCGAGAGCGAGTACAAAATTAGGGTTACTGGTTTAGACCAAACCTTGTTTTGGGCCTCTTTGGAGCAGCATGCAGTGGGCCTTCTCTTCATTTGATGAACTTCAGAGGCCTCATCATTACGTTGTCCAAGATCTGCCCATTTCAGGCACTTCTTCTAACACCATATCATGGCCCAAAACAAAACGCACTATTCTTGTTCCTCGTCCAAAGTATTCGTCGCAAAAAATATGCAACTCGAAAAATATTTTCACAAAAACGATCGCTTGCGTTGAACAATTTTGTTTTTCATTATCCACGAAATTATTTAAATATTGACCACTATCGTCGTCAAACTCGTCACGTGCCCGGGAGTTAGGGGTGTCCATACCGAACAAGATACCCGTCCCGAAACAAGACCCGACCCAACCCGACCCGAAAATGTACACACATTCTTGTTCGGGTCTTAACATGTTTCGGGTATCACGTGCTAATCTTTTTTCGTGTTCGGATATTGCCTATTATTATTGTTTACTTGTTCGGACTCGGGCCTGAGCCCAAATGGTGAAACAAGCCCAGCACATGTCAAGAAAAGTAGAAAAATGATGCCTAAACCGGTAAACCCTAAGCTGTCGCCTCCCTCAGTCCCTCTCGTGCTCGACGCCCGACGGTCTCACCTTCCTCTGTAGCCTACTCCGACGTCTGCCGCGGCCATCGCCTCTCCGACGCCTTCCATTCTCGAGCTTCTACTGCAAAAGCTTTCTCATTGCGTCGACTGACTCGGGGTCCGATTCAAGGAGCTTCGTCAACGGCGAGTGCTGGGATTCTTGGCCTTCCTAGGCTTGTCCTTGGGTCTCTTCAAGACTCGGACATTGCTCCTTGCCAACCGTGGTCGGAGGAGGATCAGATCTTGCCGCAGATTTCTCGCTGCTAAAGATGAAGGAAACCGCGGCTCTAGCGAGGACGGCGGCTCCGGCGCAGTTTTGGAGCTTTTTGAGAATTGGGTTCTTCGGGGGATTGCATTATCAACACGGGTTCAATCGATTAACCTAGATCTTCGCTCCGTCTCGCTCTCGTTTCTAAGTTACATTATCAACACGGGCTCATTGGAGGCTCTGGCTGCTGCTACCGGAATGGCGGCTGGAGGTAGACACTCGTTTTAATTAGAAAATGTTGGCCCTTTTGCTTTGCTGGTTATATATAGATAACTGTGACTGTTCGTTTGATAATAGCGAATTCAGATTTTATTTTTGCTTTGTCGAAACATTTACCTTGATTCTTGGAGGAACATTGTGGTGTGTGTGTGTGTGTATATATCTCCAATTTTTGCTTTGTTCGCATGATTTGGTCCGTAGCTCTTGACAGTCATAAGTACTACTCAAGTTAGTTTAGTTGTCAACTAATAAATTGTTTTACTTTCAATTCGTGACATAAATCACTTTGCCTGCCTTAGCGACTTGATGACAAATAATCAATTAACTCGATATAACATGATATGGTCATTATGTTCTTGTAGAAAATTTCAGGGAATACAAGTTCTGTGGAAGATAACCTGTCAAAGAATGTATGAGATTCCCAGTTAAAAGCCTGTAGCCAAAGTCTCTGGTTAGTTTAATTACTTTCAGAGCTTTTAGATGTCACGATGAAGTTTGCAAGTAACACCTAGTCAGCAACACTTCATGTAAAACATCCTTCTCAAATGGCCCCTTAATCCAATTCAATGCTCATTGGAGTCTACTTCGTGAGGTAGAAGAACATTTTTGTCTGAACAAGATCAGTTCCATTTCCTTTTAACTGAATTACCGTGAGACTATTTTCCAAAAGTGGCATCCAACAAAAACATATCCATGATTACTTAATATTGCCATAAATTGCAATGAAGCTCACCTGAAAAAGGATTTCTCTTCCACTCCGTATTGTTGCACCTGGAAAATCAGGGAATTAGATTACATCATAAATCAAGTACTTTGACACATTTAAACTCTAGCTGAAAATAAGTTCAGAAATAATTTCCATCTTATTTTGAATACCCGCTCCGCCTCTCTTGAACTGTTTTTTGTTTGTACTTCAGAACTAAGAAACTAATGTTTCTTTGGTGAGCACCTCTAACTACTAAATGGCATAGAATAAATTCCTCGCAGTGCTTCAAGCTAGCGCCTTTCTAACTTTGAACGTCAAGCTCATTAGAAAACATCTTAGAAACGTAAGAGATACAAAAGAAAAAGAAGCTCTACCAATGTCAGTATGCTGGTTGTTGTCCTCATAGCCATGCAGAAAACACAGTTTCTTAGGTGAGAAAAGAGGGAGACTGAGCAATTTGATTGTATACATTTCTCTGGGGAATCATGTTAATTTCAGAAGAATGATCAAACCAGATATGCTCAAATCGAAGGGAAAAAACTGACATTCAATCATGTAACTTGAATCCTTACATTGCTCGAGTTACCCATCTCTATGCAGACAGTCCTGCTGCAAAATTTGACACTGGATCAACAGATGCACACTTGAGGTCCTGCCTGCACCCACAAGCAATAGAATTTATCTGATCTGATGCTTTTCGAATGTTGATTCTTGCCAATTTACTATGGCGGAAACTTAGAAAAACATTTTGTATAATTTTTTTTTTCTAATTATCTATGTTAATTGTGCAGGCGACTAATTACACAAGCCTCTTCTAGCTGAGCTGTTTGGCCATGCTCTTTTAACTCGTAAGTCTTGGATTTACTTGCTAAAGATAGATTGCTAGATGTCTTCATCGATGGATCCTAAAGCCATAAGTAGAAAGAGGAGATCCTCTATGTGGGATCACTTTAAAAGGATTCCATGTGAAGACAAGAGATGTACCATTGAGCAGGTTTGCCGTGCGCCGCTAACATTACGTCCTAATGAGCTAGTAGCTTTTTTTTTTTTCCTAAAAAAAAAAGTGTCTTTCGCAAAACTGTGGGCATTATAGTTGACAGGGTAGTGTAAGTTGTCAAGTTGTCGAGAGGCGCTAAAGAAGAAAAATGAGAGAGTTAATGTCATCTGCATTTGTAGCATTGAGGTTGCAGTCTTCATAAAACAGCTTGCATTGCAAAGACAGTTCTTATTTCCAGAAAAATGAGAGAGTTAATGTCATCTGCATTCGTAGCATTGATGTACATGCTATAGCAATTCTCTTGTCTTGAAGTTTGTCATGATTCATGCCTCAGTTCTTATTTCCAGAAAGCCACAATTGACCATGCTTATTTTATTTATGCAGGTTAAGAAGCCACACTCTGCGGTCTGATTCCAAGGACCTACCTATGTCTTGAACTTTGCTTGGAACTGGTGGCTAATGCACCTCACACACACACAATGGTCCCCTGGTGCAATAAATTATGCGGTCCGATTCCGAGGACCTACCTATGTCTTGAACTTTGCTTGGAACTGGTGGCTAATGCACCTCACTCACCATTGCTTTTCCCCTACTTTGAGAGAGAAATGAGATGAGAACCTTTTTATTTTGCAAGTTTCACTGCTTGCCTCAGTGGACATTCATGGCCTATAATTGGATTGACGTTGTCAGTTGTTTTTGCTTGCTTGTTATTTCCTCCGAGCTCCGGAATTTTCATTATAGACTTGACGTGCAATTTAATGGACTTCCATTTTCGCCGTTGAAGTCGTAGTCAGATTATACGATTGAGCCAAAAATAGGGAATGAAATGTTACGGCCAGCAGGTTTTTTGAATCCGGTAGTGTCTCTCTTCTTGAAGACGTGTTTAGCACAAGTTTGGTGAAAAGTGATCAAGTTGAGAAAAGAGTAGAAGATGAACCATACGTTAATAAGAGCTCGAATTTCGCATTTTCATTTGCAGTTTAATGAATTGAGAAGCACAACATAATAACCAAAAGTTTAAAATAAAAATAAAAATAAACCCGAACCCGACTCGAAAAGGACCCGAACATGACCCGACCCGAGTTTTCGGTTCATGTTTATCTGGACTTGTTTTCGGGTCGGGTCAAGAACAAGTTATTGTGTTTTTGGTCGGGTCGGGTATCATAAAGGCCCGACCCGACCCGTTGACACCCCTACCGGGAGTCATCTTGTACACGTTCTTCCACCCCTTCTCGTGAGGGAGCACCCCTAACTTCTTGCCACGTGCATTCGCGCCCACGTGGCATCTCTCCGCGTCGTTCAACTTCGCCATGCAGCCCTTGAACTCCTCCAGATCCACCAGCTCCGTCTGACCACCACCTTGAACAGCCCCAGGTGGATGTGCAGCGGGTGGTTGTCCTCCGTGAGGTTGATCACGTTCCACACCTCCGTTGACCCCTCCCTCGGGGTCTCCATGGCGGGGTCGTCGAACGACTTGCCGTTCAGATAGAGATGCGTCGGCTCGTCCTTGTCGCTCGTGTACTCATACATCGTGATGTACCACGTGCACGAAGCCCCGGATAGGTCCGCCGCCAGGTACTTGATAAGCTTCTCGGGTATCCTCGACGCGTCGGCTTCCGGGTCTTTCTTGATGATGAACTTCATGACCTTACTGTTGGCCTCATTGACCGGATCACCCGATGGGTACGGGTACGCCGCGTCGTTGGCTAGGATGGCGTAGTCAGACTTCGACTTGGAGAAGTCGACCACCACGTCGACAATTTCGGACGGGGCCACGAGGGTCTCGTTGGCCGACACTGGCTCCTCGAGGTAGGCCGAGTCAGCCGCCACGTGGACGATTTCCAGTCCGTTGGTAAAGAAGAATTTGATTAACCTCGCATTGCTAGCGTTGATGATGCGGAATCGGTACTTACGACGCGGTACCACTATGTAAGTAAGGCCATGCCTTTCCGCTCACTATGATCGCATCGCTGAAATACTCCGGCTGCCACTGATGGTGGATGGAGGGGTTGTTTCCGGTGGAATTCATGTACATAGAGCCGTCCACACGGAAGCTCTGATCCAACACAACCAACGGGCGATCGAACTTGCCGCCGGCGGGGAGCCCGAGCGGTGACTCGACTTCGGGGTGGCAGATGACATAGACCCCAATGCAGCCGGCCAATAGGTTGACTCGGGTCAACCCCATGGCATGATCATGGTACCACAGGATCCGGATCCCCTGCCCTGTGTTCAGGAGATCCTTACCCTGGTACCACATGTTCCCGGGATGTTGGTTATTGTGGTAGTGATATTTTTTATGGGTCCACTTGGGCCCCCGCTCTCGGAACCCAGCGGTGAACTACGAGTGCGAGTGCCTATCGCTTTTGGGCTCGTCGATCCCGCCGTGGAAGTGAACCACGGTGGGAATGCCCCTCCTGGTGCGGGGCACCGCGGACGGGATGGTTGGATCCCACAGAAGGATGTGCTTCGAAGGGCGGTAATTTTGCCACGTCACGTAAGTTACGATGCCGTGGAGGGCGTCGATGGTGGGACCGGGAACCGTGGCGGTGGTCCGGGGACCTGCCGAAGGCGAACACCGAGGTTGGGGGGAGGTTCCTATGGAATTTCTGAGAAAAGCAAAAGCAAAAACTTTACATAGCAAAACGACGTGTCAACATGAGGACCCAACTACATAAATTATTGTCCTCGTAACATGTCATTGAGATTTGTCGCGAAATCATTAATAATTAGTTCTCCCAAAAAGCTCCTAACCCATTAATTAATATAATATATATAGATAAACCTAGCCCAATCGTATTTAGCAATGTTAAATTATAGTTGCTAAAAAAGTATCGACTGGAAGAGTGGAGGGTGGGGATGTCTAGAAAATGTGGCACGAACCATGATTAATTAAAAGACCAGAAGTCATTCCACCCACTCACAAAAAAAAAAAAAAAAAAGGACCAGAAGTCAGAAAGAATGATTATCATTTTGATTAAATATGCGATTAATGTGTTATAAATCAAACCCGAACCAATTGCTTCGGACTAATCACAGTTCTTTTTGGTGAAAAAATAATCACACTTCATTTTATGAAAAAATCGGTGAATCTCATATCACGTTAAGTAACAAAGATTGTTCGAACCAAGAAATAATAACAATAATAACAAAGATTGGTGCATGGTCTAATCCCCTCTCTTCCAACGTATTGTAAAATGAGTTGAGTTAATTTACGATTGCGTCTTTTTAATGTAAAGATATGCCCTGTTCTTATCTTTGCTTAAAGAAATCGAGAAGGGAATATTTTGGTAAAAGAATATATTCTATGCTTGCAGAGAATATCTTGCAAATGGAAACTGAATACTCTTTCACCAGAGCAAAATCTCCGACGCATTATTACGGAATAAAACCCAATGTGTGCATCCGGTATCAACAGAAACTACCATGTAATAACCATGTAATAAGTTGTGTAATTCTAATTCCGTTATAAAAAGAAGAGACATTGAGAAATATAGGACTGTGCATCCACAACATCCCCCATCGTTGGCGAGAGCTCCTTGGTTATTTCCACATGTTCGTGATTGAATTTAAGAAGATGGGTCCTCCTCACTCCATACTGGAGACCGGAGGTGACGCTCTGCCGCCGCCGCCGCCGCATCCTTATCAGTATCCATATCCGTACCCGTATCCGTATCCATATCCATACCCAATTCACCATCCGCCTCCGGCACCAAATTCGGGTTCAAAACCGGCTTCCCGCACATTTAAGCGTTCGATACAATCTTCCATTTCATCCTCAGAAACAGTTTCGCTTCCCCTTCCATCTTCAAAGGGGACATCGGCTCCGGTTATAGCTGAAATAAGTAAGCCTATCACTTCTCATCTTCATCGGAGAAAAAGGCTTTTTTTTTTTTTTTTGCAAGATAGACACTTTTCTCTCGTCCTCAGATACGCGCAAGACAGGAGTGGCAATACCACTACCAAAAAAGTGCTGGCATTATAGTATAGTGTTCTACATAAACGTTTTGAAACTCTATTAATCTCCTTTTGTTGTTTCAATCAAGGGAAAATCACGTGATTTCGCACGATACGTAAGTTCTAACGCAAGTACATTACTCCAGGCATTTCCAGCTCCAAGCCGTTGCAGCTCGAAGACATGCAGATTAAAGTCACCGGCACGCGTGTCGAAACCGCAAGCCGAAGCATCCACGAGATCTGCCTCCATATGAAGATGCCCGGCCACGGCGACAAAATGAAATCACGCAAACCCTAGCCATACTGATGCATTCCTCTTTTCTTTTCTTTTCTTTTTTAATAGAGTATGGGTCATTTTCGAAGTTTATAATTGAGTAGATACTCTTTCAAGTCACCATGATGAGCAGCACGAGAAGCACTGTCCTCTTCCCTGGATCGACCGTTTCCAGCATCATGCAGATGCACCCAGAGAGAGAGAGAGAGAGAGAGAGAGAGAGCGAGAGAGAGGCTAAAGTGGTGAGAAAAATTGGTAATCTTATGGTTTTTTTTTTCCCTCCTTTCTGGGGAGATCAGCTTCTAGTTCTTATGATGGTAAAAATGGAAGGAGCGCTTCTCATTTTTGGCTCACACATGTCGACATGCTCGAGAAACTCTTTGAGGGTGCGCCATTGGTCCTCCTCTTACTTCATATATTACTTGTGCAAAGCCCTCTTTTTCTTTCGTCTTTCCCTTTCTTTCCTCTGTTTTGAGCGCTGCTGTCGTGTTCTGTTTGTTGGTTGTCCGCTGCGAATTGGAGAGGTACATGACTAGGAAGGACGACGGAGCCGGGCATCATATCAAAGGGACCGGAAGCGTTATCGTGTGTAACTCTAAACTTTATCGAGACTCTCATTTCTAGCGACTTTGTTCGGTCGATTTGCGCATTGAACAAGACCCTTTTTTTTGGGAATGAGTCAGATATATTGATGATATCATAAAGAAACGTGACTATGAATAATCACACAGGGTCGACATTTGGAAAGGTTTTCCAAAAGATAGACTGAAATTCGAAAGAATGAATCGTAGAGTTTACATAGGGTGGACGCCCTTATATAGATAGGACTCGTTAGGAAATTAAAGATAACATAAAACGAGATTATAAGAGTCAAATTTAAACAAAATTCAAATCAGATATGTCGCAATATTGCCTAAAATCGAAAACCTACCCGAAATCGCAAGTGAGTATTGTTCATCGCCTGTTTCCATGCAACTCACCAAATTTGAACGCAATCCGAGCTTACCAGCCCCAAGTGCAAATCAGCGGTGGAATCGCCTTGATTTCTGGCGGTCGCATTTTTTCAGGAAATTACACGAGAGCTGTTCTACATCAAGATTTTTTAGCTCAATTTTGAACTAATGAGTCCATTCATGCTTCAATAAAAATTAGGTTTTTAGTTGATTTGCATTTAAATATATGTTTTTTTGGAAGTGTTAGCGCATGTAGCTCTAAACTTTATCGAGATTCTCGTTTCTTGCGACTTTATTTGGTCGATTCATGCATTGAGCAAGACCTTTTTTTTTTGTTTTTAATGAATCGATATACTGATGATATCCTAAAAGAACAATACTATGAACAATCAAAGAGGGACGTCATACTTGGACTTTTCAACAGACTTCATCTATGTTTTGAAGTTACAAGTCAATTGATGCTCCAAATAAAAATTAGTTTTCTAGTGGGTTTGCGTTTGAATAGGTCCATGATTGACTAAATAACTTGCAAAGGAGTGAAAAGTGGGCAGGTGAGACTCAAACCGTAATAGACAACCAGGAAAAAGTGATGCCTAGCAAAGGACTGAGGATGGATAAATATGTGTAAATTAGGGATTTGCATCGGATCCAGTCTAACCCGAAAAACGGTCCGGACTGGCCGAATGGTCCGATTCCCACTTAAGGGATGGAACCGGACTAACAACCAACCACTTTTTTTTAAAAAAAAAATTAATTAATTCCGAAACAAATCCTAACTAGTCAATTATTTTTGTCTTTTAATGTTGGGAAACCCCGAGACGTTGCCTGGGTTGTGCTTGCATATCGCCATGCCGGCCACTTGAGCCCTTCGCCGGCGACGTCGCGCAAGGTAGGGTATTTTCGAAATTATGAAAGTTTAGCAAAGGCAAAGTTAGAAATAAAAACTTACCCAAAAAAAAAAAAGTTAGAAACAAATTTAGTCCGGACCTGGCTTGAGCAAAGGGAATTTAAAGGACTTTGAAAATACATTGCATTTTCCCGAAGCTCTCCAAAAAGATTTGCCAAACACCTCTGATTCTCCAAGTCCTTTTAACGTCTGTTTGATAACACCTCTGATTCTCTATTTTTCTGTTCTTTTGTTTTCCCGAAGGAAAAAAGAGCTAAAAACTGTATGTACTTTAATTGACTTTTTGTTCCCGGGAACAGAAACAAGAAGTGTGTGTATATATATATATTCTTTATTCCCCGTAACAAAAAAAAGAAACAACGTCATTTTAGAAAAACAAACTATATTTAACTTATTGTTTTTTTGTACAATCACGAGTCCACAATAGGTCATCGCCTCCGCAGCCGGTCATCGGTCTCGTAGTCTTCATAACTTTGTTTCCCAAGTTCTTTTGGGAGTTCAAGCATACGAGTTCTTAGGGTTCTATACATCTTCGTTGTTTTTTGCAAAGATCCACAATTATGCATGTATTTGACGCATGCCGGATCGAAGTGTGTGTTTGCACTGAGTGATAAAGGTCGGCAACAGATATGTATTTCGAATATCCCGTCATTTAGCATATCAATCTGCACCAAGGTCCAGGGCAGCTCGACTGGACTCGCGTTTGAGAATATGTGCATCTACCAGAACAGGATCATCCGCCTGCTGTTCTGCGAAAGCAGGGCAACTTTGGAGCTCGGAACTGTTTAGGAAGAGGGGATCCATCTTAGGCTGGATTGTTCCAGATCATGAATCTCAAATCACTGTTCACGGCAGCGTTCTTGAACTCAGGGGAATCGCAGATGATCGAGCGGAGATATGCTTCTTCCAATGACATCACATTGTTAAGGGTTCGGTGTATGTCTTGACCATCTGTTTTATGTTCCGTCAAACACCGAAGGTGTGATTCACAGCAAGTATGTCGGCCAGCTTAGTGGCCCACGGAGAGGGAGAGAGAGAGAGAGAGTACTAAGTAGATCAACCGCGAAAGCGAACCACAAAAGCGTCGGGTCCTACATCTAATTAGGTACAACACTCATCACACTGATATCGCGAATGAGTCCTCCACGTGACAATTGCCATAAAACCCTTCTGCACATCAAAAAGTTCTCATGCGTGCCGTTTAACGATGTATTTTGAATGAGGCGCCTCTACATCAGATCAAGCAGAAGAGGCAAAATGAGCAACTGCACTACCGTTATGCGGCGCAACTGAAGCACTGCAGATGTTGCCTATCCTGTTCCTTCTTAAAGCACACCGGCTTTATGAGCTGCGATAACACCTATTGCTTCCCAGTAATTAGAAACCTTTACCTGTACAGACAATAGATATTGTTGCTCGCTTTTCAGTGGCAACAGATAATCATAAGATGTGAAGAGAGCATATTGCATAGAGATTCCGTTCTTCTTTGTTTCCGCCACTTATCATTGCATAGAGTTTTAGACATTGGGAAAGTCACGGACCAATCGTTTCCACCAGCTTTACATAAAATTTTCAGCAAAGGGACAAGTGTCCGATGCCCCAAGCTCAGTATTCCTTAATAATTAAAGCAATAGAAACGTGATTTTATTGATAATGCCCGGTCTCAAAACTACCAGTTAGTCCTAACTAAGGAAACCCTCATTGAAGGGCATAACTGTGTGTTTCTGAAGCTTTTAATCCAGTTATTGCATCTCTTGGGAAAAAACGAGAAGAATAGGGCTGTTGACAATCCTACTGGCATCAAACTTTTCTCCCAATGTTTCATTGGATCTCAACACCAAAGATTATGGAAGAAGAGAATGACCTAGGCTTCGGTTTCATACCGCTTCAATCTGTAGCTTGTCTGGTGTGTCATTGAGAACTGTTTCATTCTCCTACACAACAATTATCAGCGGCTGAATTAAGCAAAGAAGAAAAATGTTGAATAACACTTCTTTTGGCTATATTCAAGGCAACCTGGTTGCTTTCTCCTTTGAGTAATGCCATCAAGTCTTTTCTGTTAACACAACTTCGGAGAAAGAATTTCAGTAGAAAGCAGTATTGCATTTGTACAATTACCTTCTTTTTCCTTGTTGCGAAAGCAAGAGCACCATCACCTCCACAAGCATCTATAGGAAGAACAACACTATCAAGATTGCTGCCTAATATGCACCTTTTCTCCACAAACTCCGATTCATCAACCAAGTACTGAGGTGCATTGCTTAGCCCAGCAAGCACGCAAGGAAGGAATGTATATCCTGTCTACAAGGCCCACACATTATGACTCAGTAAAGTAAAAATATGGATAAAGGCTAACATTAAGCACAAAGAATCACACAAGCATGAGCCATTGAAAATGCACAATTCCATATTTTTTTCAGAAAAAGTCCTGAGTGTTCCATATAGTTGCAGCCCAAGACCGTGGTCTCCAGAAGCTACTCGTACAAACTAAAGTAAGGTCATAACTTGTAGAATGTAACCATACATCCAACAGTATAGCATTTTGAAAAAGTTTCTTCGGCTTGAGTTGGGTTAAAAGCACGGAATGTATTTGATAAGAGAATTTTCACTATCAACACATTAGACTAATTTCGATTCTTTATAGACATGCTCTAAAGCGGATCTCGTGAATATTTAAAACATCCAACGAGGCAGCACTT
Source organism: Rhodomyrtus psidioides (assembly GCA_021437785.1). Taxonomy (NCBI): domain Eukaryota; kingdom Viridiplantae; phylum Streptophyta; class Magnoliopsida; order Myrtales; family Myrtaceae; genus Rhodomyrtus; species Rhodomyrtus psidioides. The sequence goes on from JAILYB010000002.1 coordinate 16,458,134, forward strand.
TAAATGCTGTTTACTTCACTACTTAGATATTCTGGCTTGTCCATAGGAAATTGATTATTTCACATTATTTCCAAAGGGCATATAAGGTGGAGTAATGTACGCGCATAACAGGGTACACAGCCACCGACCTGCCTGCACCAACTACCATACACACACAAATACACACCAACAGATAGAGAAAGATAGTTTCCGTAGAAGCACTAACCTCCTCTGCAGCCGATTTCGGGGGGAGAGAGAGAGAGGCTCAGGGGCAGGGGTGACATAGCAGGAGCATGCGCACATGGTATCTGAAACTCCTTTACCACTGAATGACTTATGAGTGCCTCAACTCCAGTCTCCCGCTATATCATCTATTCCCTGAACAGCGTAGTCAACTGATGAGGAGAAGTATCCCGCAAAGCTAAGAAGGAGATCATTTCCATACACAAATAATCTATAAATGAAGTTGGCTTTCTCATAGAGCTCTGATTGGCAAGTAGTAATTATTAAAAAGGGAATGAGGAATCCAAATCCAATGATATCCATACCATTCCTTGTCGATAATCATCCGTATCATCTAAATCATCATCCGGAAAGCGTCCCACAACAGCAACAGCATTAACCTTTGCTCTGCTAACTAAAGTTTGTACAGCTCTCAATAGTGCACCAGGATGTTTTATCCTCCCAGTAGAATGGCCATTCTCAGGATCGATCCACTTCTCCACCTGAAAATACAATTTATGAAAAGGAATTCGAGTCTTAAAACTCATGAAACTCGTATTTACATGGAAAATTCCAAATAAGGGCTTGAAATGTCTTCATTTTCTCAAATAAGACCCTGAAGTGAACCTTGTTTCAAATAAAGACATGAAGTGCCCTCATTTTCTCAAATAAGGGCCTCAAGTGAACCTTATTTCAGATAAGGGTTTGAAGTGGCCATGGACTCTCAAAAGAGGGCCTGATTTCGAGGGCATTTTCGTCATTTCACTTCACCTTTTTTGATTTGTTTCTTTTTCTTTTGTTTTCTCCCCCTATTTTTTCTAATTAAAAAAAATAAAAGCAAAAAGCACACACAGGCAAGAGGCCGGTGCCTCGAACGGGGTGGCCGACTCCCTTCTTCCTCCTCTCATTTTTCCGACCATTCTTGCTCTTGATTCTGATTTCACCCCATCTTCTCTCACTCCATCTCCAATCTTCTATCCCATCTTCTCTAACTCCTTCTTCTTCTTCTTCTTGCTTTCACTTTCGATTCGTTCAACCAGAACAAGAGGAAAAAAGGATGTGGAGGAACTTGGGAAGACGAGCTCCTTCCAGAAAATTATACCCCACTCCTGCCTCCGCTTCATCATTAGCTCCTAAAAGCTCCAATTTCAATTCCCTATTCTGGCCCTCGCCACTGGTCAGCAGGGTCGCCGGCCTTTGCCAACGCACCACCGGCAGTGGGGTGGTGTCCACAGGCCAAAGGGAGCCGCAGCCTGTTTGTTCTTTTTTTTTTTCAACTATTTTTTTTAACTTAGAAAAAACAAAAAAAAAAAAGGAAAAGCAAAGAAAAAAATCAAAAAATGAGAATTGACGACAACAAAACCCTTTAGGTCAGGCCCTTTTCAAAAAATACATGGTGGCTTGAGGCCTTTCTTTGAAACTACTATGTCCCTTCAGACCCTTATTTGAGAAAATGCGAGCACTTTGAGCCATTATTTGGAATTTTCCATCGTATTTATTGCAAAAAGGTTTATAATGCTTCAAACCATAAAATGAAGCAACATGAAAGCAATTTAAGGTAAGTGGGCAAGAAACACTCTGCAGTAAAGAGACGCAAATTAACGTTAAAGTATAGCAAGCTTTCAGACCAAAATATAATAACTGATCAGTGAGGACAAATGTACCATCGACACACATTCAAAAAAATGGATTTTGTAAAAAAGTGCTCTTAGGGCATTTGATAAAGCTATAGTTAATGTTCTTTCAAAATGTTAAAAAAAGAAGAAGCAAGGTGAGCTAGAAATATCATATATTGCCTATAAAGAAAGTCTTAAATCCCTAAGAACAAGACTCTTAAAAGGGAGGGGAAAGTGAACATACAGAGGTCAAATGAAAATTAGAACAATAAACCAGCACCACAATGTCAGAGAAATTAAAGTATCGAACCTCTAATGCAGTGTCCGTGATAATATATTCCAGAACAGGCAAACCAAGGGAAGCTCTTGTTGCATCAGCGACTTGTAAATGACGAACTCAAAGCTCTTCTTCTATTGCAGCATCAAGAACAAGACCAACCTTCGGTGTCTCACGAGTCCCATGCATTCAGTTCATGAAGTACACAGAAGATGGTTGATGCTCTAAAGACAAATGAGGCGCACAGTAGAACCTTATTTTGGTGAACAGGCTGCAGTGCCCATAAGCCTTCTGCAAACCGACCAAGAGCATGGCCTTCAACATATAACACATTAGGCATTGGCCAGTAGAGAATTGTTGCGTTAAGAACCTGCTGAACTACATGTTAAATTATGCATCGGCATATGTGATCATTGCAGAGTCACGAAATATACATGCAACCAACGTATATATGCACCCATTAACTGTGCCGCCAGATTGTCAATCTGTAATAATCATTTATCTGACAATAACCGGTGGATCCAGGATTGCAGTTCAAAATTCGCCCTGGACATCAAGTAGAGGAGACACACTACCAAAAATATATAATTCCCTCCTTTATTTCTCTATTTAAATTTCCCTGCTTTTCTTTCTTTGTGCCCGGACTCCAGTCATACAGTAGGTGCCTGCTACAGTACACTAGGAGTTTATCTTTGATTCAGCTGCACCTAATATACGAAATAGTCAAACCACTTAAACACATTGGTTGATCCCACTATGGTTATAATAACTAATAAGGCAAGTAGTTGCAAATGACGAAAATGGCACTCATGATCATAGTGTACTGTGCTACCCTTTAAGGGGAAAAAATGTGCCTTGTTGTCTTAGCACAAACTTCAGTTTTACTCCTTGTCTATTCCATGGGACCTTGGAAACAGAGATTTAAAACAAATACATGACTAAGCCGCACCGCCATTTCTTCTACAGCTCAAATTGCTCTGCGTGGCTTTCTCTATTGCTCCTTAGAGAAAGGAAGCTGATACCTCCGCTTGGAGTAGCCTTTTAACCAATATCCTAAGAAAGATAAGCCGAATTAGCTTTGGTAAAGGGGTTGTCCTAAGGTAAACAAAAACAACCAAAAAAACTAAAAATCATTCCTTTGCCATTCTAGCGGCTGCTTAACAAGACATTGTAGCCATACACCATCACAGAATCAATGAAGAGACAAACTAGTCCGAAAAAAAAAATGAACAAAAGAAACAGAGCAAGAGCAATCGCCATCTCCATTTCATCTATATGAGCTAATTTTGCACAAGTTCACCGAAGTTGCACCGAAATGAACATCCACAGCAAACCCAGTTTCGTAGTTGCAACATTTTCTCCGGCGATTCTATTTTCTCGTAGGCATAGCAGACAAAAGATAAGACCCCGCAGAGAGAGAAAGAGACCTCAGATTGGTTAGTGCTTCGCTTGTTCTAAAGGACCAGAGAGGCCACGGACAAAAGCGGTCGGTCGGGCCACAATGTTCGTTGCGTTCCATTCGAGCTCACGAGGGAGAGAGGAAGGGGAAGAGGGAGAGTACGGTGGAGTGAACGTGCCTTCTTCCACTCTCCAGTCTGCCGTCGAGGAACAATGGAGGGCTGGACTTTCACTTCCTCTGTTCTAAATTTTTGCCGGTTAAGATTCCCCGCTTTATCCTCGTGTCCACATCAAGCCCAAGTCACTTGCCAAAAACAAGACATAATGCCAAAAACATTTTCCAAACTTCGGCCCATGTTTATAACATGGTTCATAAATTTTTAATATATTCAATATTATTCCTGAACTTTAGCCAAATGAGCGATACAGCTCCCGAACTTTTAATTTGTTCACCTGTGATTTTGATACATGTTTAATGTAGTCCGTGTACTACATCAAATTGTCGAATGTTATCTTTCAATTAATTCAAGATCAATCAAACAATTTAATATAGTTCCCAAACTAAATTGAACAAACTAAAAGTTCAGGGATACATTGCACTTTGGGTTAAAGTTCATGAACCACATTGAACATATTACGAATGGAACAAAGAGTAATTTTATGTATATTTTTCCAATATCAAACAGATGATAGGATGTCAAGGTAACTAATAATTACACAATCACAGTAAATCAAGAAAGAATATGATCCTATATCAAAATCTCTGACAGAATAAATTAAAAGTTCATAGATCACATTGCACATTGAAACAACGGCAACAAAATGTACAAGTCCCAAACCTTTGACGAAAAAGAAAAAAAAGTTATGTAAATCCCAAAATATAGATCGGTAAAAGGAATTACAATATGATGTAAACAAAATGGTGAATAAAGGTTAAATTAAAACATAAAGGGTTAATACCACCAAAAACCTCAAACTGATACACATGTGACAATTTTACCCCAAATTATTTTTTTGACCATGAAAAATCTCAAACCGGTACATCTGTGACAAATTTACCACAAACTGGTACAGCTGTAACAAATTTACCCTCGTTCGTTTTTATTAAATTTTACCGTCAAATTGCTAAGTTGGTTGACACGTAATTATTGTCGGGTACACACATTACCCTATGTTTGTATTAATTCAATTTAACGGAAATTAACAAAAAGTAAATTTAGCATACGTGTATCAATTTGAGATTTTTCATGGTAAAAAAAAATAGTTTGGGATAAATTTGTCACAGTTATACTAGTTTAGGGTTTTTGATGATTAAAAAAATAGTTTGAGGGTAAATTTGTCACAAATGTACCAATTTGGGATTTTTTGTGGTAAAAAAAAAATAATGTGCGGTAAATTTGTCACAGATCTACCAGTTTGAGATTTTTCGCGGTATTGACCCAAACTTAAAATTGCGTATTTAGGTCGTGTGCTTTTTGCTGACATTGCTCGGTTGCTCGAGAAAAGTTTTAAGGACAACCGGTAACATGACTCGCTTCGAAGGCAACTAGTATGATGTTTGCATTTTTCTTCAACCGGTTTTGTCATGTTGACCCACATTTGAAAATAGTTGAGGTAATTAATTAAAAAGAAAAAAAAATGCATATATTTATATATACACAAAGTCGATTGCAAAACGAGGGAAAATTTCAGGTATTTGTGGTGCCATCATCTCAAAAGAATGGGGAGATGTAACTATTTTAATAACCAATCATATTCTAGAAGGATATTGGTATTTTAGTAGTTCAATTAGTTGAATTCGGGTTTAATATTCAAGCTAGGCCAATTAAATCTCAAAACCATCTAAAACTCAATAGGATTTTGTAATTTAGTGTGTGTTTGTTTCGCAAAAAATGATTGATTTAAAAGTATTATTTTTTAAAAATGGTGCTTGAAACAATTAGTCAATAAAAATATTTTCATTATGAACAACAATTTATGTCTAAGCACTTTAGAAAAAAAATTCAAAAAAAAAAGCATGAATTGATCGTGGCAATTTCAAAAACACGACATGCATCACCAAATGTCCAAACGTCCTAGCTAGTTAATGACATTTTCTTCCAAAGGTAATTTTAATTAAAAATAATTTTGTTTATTTATTTTTTGCTTGTTTATTATATTTTTCTTTGTTGCGAATGGCAAGGGCGGCCCTCGCCAGATCGGGCAAGGGGCGAGGGCGACCTTCAACCAAGCAAGATTGGCCCTCGCTTGAGGCCATCGAGGGCGGCCTCATCTACTAGGATAAGGTTGTTCATCCCTCGTCCAGCCCTCTTCAGGCATCGCTAATGGCTGGTCATCGCCTGAGACCAACCATTGGTGAAAAGGAAAGAAAAAATAGAATAAAGAAAGAATAAAACAATAAAACTATTTAAAAAAAAAATAAAGCACGAAATGCCCTTGATCAACTAGAAGATTTGGCCTGCCGACGATGTTAGACCCTGCATCAATTTGACATGATTAGAATTTAGAATATACAATCTAAAAGTTTAAATTAATAGATAGAATGAAGTTACATGTGTATAAAATGCATATAAATTTTGAAGATGGATCATGTAGTTTGTAGCACACATTTAATAACGTATCTCATGTGCAAGTCGAAATACCAACCCCACGGGAAGGTGACGAAACATGAGACCGTATATGTAAAAAATCGAAATTTGTTCAGTCTTCGGTACTTACCCAACTCGTCCGAGTTGGCTGATACCAAAGCCATGCAGTATCTCCACGTCACTCATTCATTCACTACTTGATGGATGAATTAGGAATGACAGACAAAAAGTGCCCAGAATTTGAATGGCCCATAAAGGTATCCATCCCTTATTTACCAGAAAGAAGATGCAAAATTGCCGAAATTGCAGTTTCGCAATGGAAATGCTCGTCGTGCCAAAGAAAACAAAGGTTTATTCTTTCGTCCTTCCAAGCTTCAACAACTTCATTACATTCTCATAAACAACGAAAGTTATTGAGGAAGCAGGGACGTTTTTCAGTATGTTGGGGGTGATCCCTTTGTAGAAACCCCGTAAACCTTCAAACCTACAAAGCCAAAATGGCATGAAAATTCTGTACTCGTCGAGATGAGGGAGATGGAGTCCCACTCACATACAGTTGCATTACCTTGCAGTTTCTTTCACGACATGCCAGGTATCCATATATCTGGGGGTACCATCGGTGTACGGCCGTTGCTGCAAAAGGAATGAAGAGTTGACAGAGCATTGAGTTTATCAAAAAGTGGTCACTCAGAGTCGCCAAAAAGCTTCAAAGAGGAAGTAGATTTAGAGGAGAAAGAATTTGGACTATAGGATTACCTGCAATCGAGTTCGAATCACCTGGAACAAGAAGAGATTCTATTATAAACAGAAAATGACAAATTGAAAGAAAAATGCTTGAAGCAGTAAATAAGCTAGCCTGAAATGGATAACTCAGAAGAATGGCTGCAAGTTTAGAGGATGCCCCCAGTATTGCATAATCAACAGAGTTCTGCAGATAAAATCTTAAGTTGGACAAATAGATATCAAAAGGGTTTTTGCCCCAAAAAAACTGTTTCTGAAAAGATGCAAGCAATTAAATTTCTTTTCTTTATTGATTGTGGTGGTGGCTGGGGAGGAGGGCATTCATTACAGAAACAAGTTCACCGTAATTTAATTAAGAGTACCATTCGAATTAGCAAATTTTGTTAAATATATCGATAGTTTGGAAGAATAGAATACGATCATCAAAAGATGTTCCTAAACATGAGTCTCCAATTTTTGTACAATATGAAGTCGTAACAACCAGCCACATTATTTTAGTGTCCTGGAAGCTCGGGTCTTTTGTTGCCTGACCAGTTCATCGAAAAGCAGAGATTTAGAGACCACTTCATGAATTAAATTTCTGAGAGATTTCGAAGCATAGATTGTTATTGGCAAATGAGGTCTATTCTCAAATTTATCCCAAAATTTCAATTTTACCTACAAATAAGCCTGCCCCATATATCACGCTGCAATGCTTCTAGATGAAACATTACCATCTATTACATTGAAGACATTCTCAACTTCAAGTTAAAAATGCCAGATAACACCTCCACTGCAAAAATTGCATGTATAGATATTTTCTTCCTTATCCAAAAGACATAGATAAGCCTCAGAAAAACTATAAACCAACTATATAAAATGGAAAAAGAACCAGTAAGAGAATTGTAGCCTTAGAACTGATCAATTGCAAGAAATTGCAAGACTGGCTATATAAATGGAAGATACTAGAGCGAATGTAGTGGAAAGTAAAAAAAAAAAGGCGTGATAACATTCTCACCAGCATCTTATCAGCGCTTTCAGGCCTCTCTTTCCTTCCTTTCGCCTTAAGTTCAATAACAACTTTCCGAAGTTCCTCATAAGAAGTGAACTGAATAGCACCATGAGAAACCTGCTAAAAGATTACATCTCGATTGAGATAAATAAAGCAAGACAATTGACCAAATAGAAAAATCTACGATGGAAGAGGGCAAAACACAAAGCCATTGTCGTGCAAATAACTGGAACAGGGCCTTTCTCCCTTCCCAGTTGCACTAGCGGATCATTGTTTCCTATACTACAGACCTATTCCTTTAAGTTCAATTAAATACAATTAGTTACCAGAAAGAGACTCGGAACAATCCCTTTGTATAAAGCACGCCAACCTTCCTCTCTCATTATGGTTCTAAAAGCATCTGATCATCACATATGAAGCAATAGCAACAGTTAGTATGCATCAATGAGGCCTCCACGAAGAGCTGCTTAAAAAAAAAGGATCCATAGGCCATGTTCTATCCATGTTTATCCAAAATTGAATGGCAATTTCTCTTTCCCACAAAGAGTAGAAGTTGTCTTTAATTTTTCTCTTCCCCTATAGATAGAAGAATTTCATCAACAAAACCACCAATCCCAAACAGAACCATCTGTAAAATGAGATAATTCGTCAAACCTAACGAGGGAAGTTGCAGTATGTTATCTTGTAGAGTAAATGAAAGGGTTTTTTTTTTTGGTAAGTTGTAAATGAAAGGGGTTTTTTTTTGGTAAGGTTGTAAATGAAAGGGGTTGATCCAAGAGTAAAACTAGAAACACGTGTGAAAGATTAAAGATTAGTTAATTCGAGGTTTCCAAAGTGCATAGTATAGTGGATTTCTCCTGCAACGGATAGACAATATCTATTGCAGGAGGATTATAATGGATACATATCTTTCACCTGCACCAAAGAACGTTTAAAAAAAAATATTAATCCTACGATGAAAGAACAAATTGAATAACAGTAGTGAACACCAAATTAATGGAATGATGTTCCAAATTCTTAAGTATGAAAATTGGTGAAGAATATCCACAGATAAGCATCTCCACTGACAGAATTTCAGAGCCAAAGTCATGCGACTCACTTAAATATTGGTATCTCAGAGACGACATAATAAGCAAGCCAATGCAAGGTGTGAGGCAGACCATAAAATCCAGAATAAGGTCGGGTTTGATGAAGTGGATTCTGAAGTTGCAATCTTGTTTTTATGAGCCAAACGGGATTTGTGCACAGAGAAACCTGGAAAGATAAACAAGAACTTTATTTTAGCCCCAATGATAAAGAAAAAAACTACAGACATCTCGAAGTGGAATACTATTGTTGCTTCCCAAAAGCATTAAGAAGTGGTTCTCAAAGATAGACATACATGATACTTCATTTAGTGGCCACAATATTTTTGAGATGGAGATTTAAGCCCCCATGCAGCTGGGCCTATAACAAAATCTTTCTCTCTCTTGAAGTGATATACTATTGTCACTTCCCAAAAGCATTAAGAAGTAGCGAACCATCCATCATCTCAAATATTGGCATACATGATACTTCATTTGAAAGTAGTGGCCACATATTTATTGTGAGAGAGAACTAAGCCTCCATGTAGCTGGGCCTATCCACCCCCCACAACCCCCTGCGGCACTGTCTCTCTACACACAAGTTTTCTGCCACTGTCCAGAAAATGTTCAATTCTTCATTGATTAAATGTTTAAACAGCCTAAAGCAACATAGAACTTTTACTCAATTGCAACAGAATCATACGACACAGCCGAAGGCATGATTTTTTTTTTGGACTATTTGACAGATGAAATCGTTATATCATTTTCAGATATCAACAATCAATGTGAAAATCTGATACTTGTCTACACTCAAAATCCACCATTTACCAGCACCATTCTCACTGAATTTCTCGTTTTTTCAGTTAGTATACCCAATCTTTCTATTAAAGACACTAGAATAATCTGCCATAGCAGTCTACAAGCAAGTTGACCTCTGCCAGACAATGACTACTGATAGTAGAGACCAGATGATGTAAATCATGCAGTAAAGTGCCTAATTGCCAATTGGCTTAAATCGACCAAAGTGAACCCTGACATGCTTAGGACCAGAAGTGTAATTTAACTCAACATGATAAACAATTTGGAAAAGACATACGAAAAAAGAGGTCTCTAATTCCTCTGTGTATAAAAACATGTTTTTCTTTCTCAAAGAATGATCTTATAATTGGTTAATATGGTTGATATTACATCAGTCTGTCTATTGGAAGGTAAAAGATACCAATTCAATCCAAATGAAGAATATTCCTCTAGTTGAAAAGATTATCCTAGAGATATTAGTAGATAAACAACATAGTATGTAAAAAGAAATGACACGAGGATGTTCCTCACTAAAAAGTTTGCTATCCAAAGGGGTGCTCAAATATGACCAAAACTTCAAGTACCATAAACCCACAGATATAATTTGGATTAATAAACAGATAGCAAAAAATAGAAAAAGGAAATCACATGCCAATATAAAAGTATGACAGAAGTTAGAAGTATAATAATATAAGCTCCATGATCATGGACTTTCTTATCATACAAAATACGATGTTTTCTTGACATTACAAAGAATCAATGACCGACTCGAATGGAACCAAACGAGTTCAAAGCTGATTACTTTCAATTAGTATGACCATATCCATGCTCACCCTAGTAGCAAGCCATCCTCCAAATTTTGAGACTTATAAGGTGGCTGAAGGCCCATTTTTTTAGCTTTATATTTAGCAAAGTTTTTCTTCCTTGTTTACATTTTCACTGTAAACTCTCATTTTAAGATAAACTGTTCATGTGGAAGTATGAGCTCGAAACGAAAGTGGCAGTAAGAAATATCGTGGCGATAAAGCCCCTGGCCTGATGGTTATTACCTTTCTTTGAATCTTAGCTGCAGTGTAACTGTGCTTGTGACATGTCCATTTTCAGTGACTTCAGTGAGTAGGAAACTTTTTAAAAAAAGTCTCAACGCCCATTTTTTATATCTCGTCATTTGCAGAAAGGGTGCTATTGATATATGAGATTTCCAACCTCTCAATTGGGTGGCAGAAACTCAGTGCAAAAGTACTCACTAACCAGCTCCAATCTGTAATTTGAAAATCAATCTCATCTTGTAAAAAGCTCTTTCGACTTAGGTAGGCAAATCCTCAAACTCTATTTTAATTGCTACAAGTGCCCTCTTATGGAATTGGCATCTGGAAAATCATAAGAAAGGGATAGATATTTTCATTCGAAGGATAAGTTTGAGATGGGTGAGGGTTGCAGAGTTTGGATTCCAGCATGTTGTTTTAGTGCAGCAATCCATGTCTTAATTCTCTGTATAACATCTACAGTAATACCCATAGGAATCCAATTATTAGCATAAGTTTTAAGCTGGAAGCTGAAGCTCTTTGCTAGAATGTTGCTTCTCTTTAGATTACTAAATCACAGAGTTCAGGCGATGACAAGTTACGGTCAATTCTTTTTAAGTAAACTCTCTCCCTATCAAATCTCGCAATTATTATTATTATTTTTGCCAGCATCTCCAGTCAATTTCCTGCTAAAGTTATTTGGCTTTCCAATGGGACTCCAAATTAGTTGTTGGATTATCAGACTCTGTCTGCACATAAAGTTTTATAAATTTTTTGAAGATTCTTTCTGTTGATTTGTTTAATTGACGCGACATTAAGGAATAGTTCAGTCACCAAAATAAGATTTACATGGTGAATGTTCTTTATCAAGTTTCAATTACCTTTCATATAGTTCAGTTTATTATACCTCTAGCGTAGAAACAAAAGAGAATAAATCTTTAAAAGCTTGTCTTTTGAAATAAGTTAAACTCTATCCTCTCGAAAATTGCCTGCAGATATATGAGCTCTTCTCCATGAAGTTAACAGTTAATGTGCGACTAAACCATGTCGTCGCCCCAGTTAAAGGTACATTGCTCAGATACATGAACCATAATATTCAAAGCACAAAATTTACCGATATAAAAGAAAAGTGACTGAACATCCACACAGAAAGAATAAGCTATTCTCACAAGGTCAATACAGCAAATTAGTTGACTTTATGGGCAACAGGAGATTGTTCAGATTCAAAGCAGTGGAGAAAGCTAGTATTTGAAGCTTCACCATACTAACCAGAGCTCCAGCTTCTGCAGCAGAAGCAAGATGAAGACCAGGGGATAGGCTTTCCTCTCTCCCTGCAGAATATCTTTCCTTGGCTCGGCCATAGCTACAAGGGAAAAAATTCAGGTGTGCACATAAGATTACCTTATGCTTCAAGATAAGATAGAATATCAAACAATTCCATGAATTAAATGTTTAAAGACAAAAATCGGATGAATAAGTTGGGGCAAACTGCAATTTCACAACCAGATTGGTGAGGGAGCCAGTCAAGTTCTTGCTTTATCTGGTTCAACTATATGAACCCCCGATAAAACCATTGAGAAACCTTTAAATAGACTTACTATTTCCAACACGATAATTATGGAAACATAGTTTTGTCTATACATGATATATGTCATAGCTGGCTCCACTCCTGAATAAAAGAGGAAAGTGGTGAGTGAGATAGTCATCAGCTGGTATGCGTTTTTCCACCTGACTCACCATGAAAAAAAAATCCTACAGAAATTGTGCTTAAGCTAAGTCATCAGCTGGAAGTGTATGGTACTTATAGAAGTATGTGACCTTGAGATAAACCAAACACATCCCATGCCTTTGAAGCTCTGTTTTTGACATTCAACTCTTAGCCTAATGCACTTTCCCACGTTACAGTTCATTGTGTATTGACTACATGGCTTACTCTCGTCAGAACATGGTCGACTGTACGGTTAGATGGTCCAAGCATGGTGTCAATGATTTGAATGATAACTACAACAACTGTTGTTTTTTCTTTTCTTCACCATCAAATCTGAGTCAAACTAGATTTTTTCCCTGGTCAAACTGTCCATTTGACTGGTTCAATCACATCAATGCGACCTATACAATATAGTTCGACAATGCCCTTAAATTACAAGATAAGGTGTGATTTGATATTTAAATGTTATATAGTTCAGTGGTCCAAATAGGACTGGACTTTGAAGAGGTTCTCGAATCGGAAAGTCCATACAATGACTCCAAGCATGCAGCATTTGTTGAATCAAAAAGTCTAGGTTGGCATCTTAAAGCTGCCCATATAATGTCATGAACTGTTTTTATGGCGAATTGTCTGTCTACAGCCCTATACTTAATTAGGAGAAAGAGAAATGCTTCGACATTATTGCTCTTTCCTGCTAGGCCAAGAGTTGCTCACTAGAAGGGACAAGAATTTTGCTATGTAAAACCATAACGTTGACTTGAACCCGGGCAACCCATTCTACATTGAATATTGAAATTCTATATATCCGCATTATCTCTTTGTAACGCACCTCCTTGATATTTCACTGAAATATCACTACCTATAATTCAAGGTAGGTTTCCACTGTTTTTTGAAAGACTAACTATGGAGGATGTTCCAAGAACATGCCTTTAGTCTGTGGAAACAAAGTCGTTTAAGAACAATCAACTATTAATACACATTGAGGAAATGCCTTTAACATTAATATTGACAGCAGGCCCAACAATGGCAATAGCAAACTGCTACTCAAGTAGCAATACCCATTGAATTCTCTTCTTTGGAAATAATTCTTGGATGAAATTACACCCATTTCCAAGCTGTGTAATTGCTAAAGCCTTCCTCTAACTTATTGCAGGATTTACAAAAACTAATTGAAAGATCCAGCTTTCCTTGCTCATAAAATGTGAATGATTAAATAATAATTTCGAGAACAGTAAAGGAAGCAGCAGAAAGTTCAGAAGAGATGAAGGGAGAGAGAAGAGACGAAGGGAGAGGACAAAGAACAAATACTGAATGGTCAACTACATCAGACCTAGCAAGCATAGCACTTACAAGAAGAAATATAGACCCCATGAAAGGCTTGACCCAAGTACTGCAGGTAAGAAGCCAGCATAAAGACCTCTCAAACCCTGCAAGAAAAACTCATTTACATCTGCAAAAGTTGTTTTTGCATCTAAAACTACAGACAGGCTTTCAAGACCAATGATGAAAAGGTCAAACAATTACCGAATAAAACTGGAGTTGCAGACGTAACAACGCATAGACACTTGACTAGAACTCAACTATAATAACAGCATGATAAAGCAAAGTTGTATTATCAGACAGACAGATGTCATTTCAGCAATCAATGAATTTCTTCTCATAATATCATGCGATGTCTTTGGCAAGTGCTCATATCAGCATATACAGAGAGAGAACAGCATTGAACTTGTTTGAGTTTCTCTGTTCCCTAAATAGAGAACAGCTACAAATAGGAGAGGGAGAGCATTTAATATCCAAGGGGATGGTTATAGAGAAAGCGACAAAAGATGCAACAGAATATAGATACTCGCAATTGAATTAATCCAACTTAGGATACAAGCCACATATGTCTCTACTATATAATCCACCAAGAAAAATATAGCAATGCATGATGCTCGATCACAGGTAACTCGAATGACCATCCATAATATTTTGGTCGTAACATCCTCCAAGCGATTTGAAATAGCATAAAGGCTTTACAGATTGGGAGAACAGTTAGAGCTTTCGAAAGACAATGGGCAGATTTGAGCAAGAAATCCAACTAGTCACTTAAGCTCTGACTATTTACCTGAAGTTAGGGTCCTAGTAATCCTTCATAGGCAAACCTTATCAGATTCGATTTAGGATTAGTTTACTTGAAACAATCTTAATCATATCGTTTATCACAGTGCATATTTTCTATTCCATCATCATTCTCTCTCGTATCGAATTATTTCGCATAATATGTGAAAGACATTCATGATGGTTTTACCCACAGTCCATAGGTGTGACCCCCATTGAAATGGTTTCTTTAAAAAGAAAAAAGGTAAAACAACTCCAACCATTATCAGAGCAACTTTGAGTTTTGGGCCGTGGCATCATCCTCATCAACCAGCATAGAAGACAATGCGGAGCCTAACTCCTTAGGTGATGACCATCCCAATACATCAAAGAAAATAGGTCCCTTTGTCATCCTTGATGCATTCGTGAACTGGCCTCTGATCTTGATGGTCAAGTTGGTAGGAACAAATTGAAAGGTGAAGTAGGAAGAACTTATTGATTGAGTGGACACCATTGAAATAGTCTTTTACCACAGAGAAGATATTCAAAAATTTGTTGAGTGCAGTTAGTGGCCATCAAGCTAAAAGACAGGATCTTTATAGACTTATTATGACACGAAATTAAAATTTAAGGAGCTCCATAAGAATTTCCCACCTCAAAAAAAGTAGGCCCTTACAAAGTTACACCATATTAAGTAAGAAGGGTCGTCAATGTAAAAGTACACGACGGGAGCCCCCATTTCAATATTTGCAAACACTTTCAAATCATATAGTGGCATTTGCTTAAGGTTTAACAACCTCTACGCTAAACTGTCGCACAATCTATTACCTTCTCCATGACCACCATCCCATCCGCTACCCAAAAGTTCATTTGATCAAATAAATCTCAGAGAGAGAGAGAGAGAGAGAGAGAGAAGCAGGAACTGGGAGAACCTCGGAGCGAGCAATGGTGAAGAGCGCTTGGGGAGTGTTCTTGTAAGTCGGAAGATACACGACTCTGCCGTCGTTCGCTGTGTGAGCGCACGAAAAAGTCCCACATCAGTCAGAAAGCAAACTCAAAACTCAGCACACGCCGATGCACCTGAGAGAGAAAGGGAGAACCTTGGAACCGGGTGCGGACGACGTCGAGGGGATGCGTGGCGGCGACGGTGGCGAACCCGGCGACGCCTCCGGCGGCGGCGTTCTCCCACCGCCAGTGTGACTCCGACATGACATGCGCAGGAGGGGGCGAGGTCGACCGGGCGCTACCTCAACTCATTCACTCGCAGTCACATTCGAATTTCGCAAGAAGAAAAAGAAATGGGTGGAGATTGCGCCAACTGCGCCACCATAATTAGCCAGAGACTGATCTGAGCTCGTTCGACGTCTTCCTAATCTAGCCCGGTCTTAGCTTAGGTCATGTGTCATGTGTGGGACCCTACCAAAATTAAAAAGGTTACGATGGGCATGATCGGATTGCGAAAACTCGGGCAAACGCTTTTCCAAGAATCGACATTTACCATAGCAAGTCCCGAGAGAAGTTGGGGATCACTTGCTATGGCTATGCCCTCGAGAGAAGTTGGGTCTATTGTTGATTATGTCCCATCATCATTAATATCTAATTCACGACGGTGACTGCGGGTGCACGCGATTTGGGAGTGCGGAAGTTAGGGTCGGCCTGAACTTATTGGGCTAAAAACATCATTTTTGCAAATTCAGCCCTCAAAACTTTTTCACCTTCTTCCATCTTTATTGGGCTATAAGACATCATTTGAGGTCATTCAGTGGATACAACAGTGGATGAATTGAGACTTTGCTCCACCTTCCCCCTCTGGAAGAGATTAACATGACGCAAATCATCAAAATGTACCAAAAAAATTTCCTCATCTATAGAAGATTGTGTTCCTACAACATTTTCAAGAATGGTGCATCCCGGCAGATTCACCGTCGGTACAGCAGCCAGAAAGGCGAAAATATGTGATATATATAAGCGGAAAATTAAAAATGAGAAAGATATGGACATGAAAGAAAGTAGAAAGAAAGAGCCACAGACTTTGAAAGCCCGACGTGAATTGGCCTACGCGAGAACATACTGTTGTAAATGTTTATTTCTCTTCTTGTTCTTGAGCTTGCGAAACGCGCACGACTCGATTTGCCTCACCCTTTCCCTGCTCACGCCCATGAGCTCCCCAATTTCTTGCAGCGTCTTCATCCTCCCGTCTTCGAGGCCGAACCTCCACCTCACCACTTGCTTCTCTCGCGGGTTGAGACTGTCCAGTACCTTCTCCAGGTCCTGCCTCATAAACTGCTTTAACAGCAAATCTTCTGCTGATTCTGCATCGGGATCGGATATCACTTCCTGTCAACAGAAAGGAACCGATCAGCAGGGCATTCACACGACAAAAAGTCTCCGGCTTTTTCAAAAATAAATCGCCAAAAATTAACAGATCCAAAGAGGTAATACACAGGTTAGCACTTAGCCACAAGATAGAATCGGCAACATATGCTCGGATTAATTGGCAATCTGAGTTGCTAAGTAGGTGAAAAAAATTTGACTGTCTCACTCTAGATGATATGAGAATACATGAAGATTTACAAATGTGTCCCAAAGTGACAGCGCATTACACAAGTGAGTTTAACTTCCTTAGAGGAAATACATTGGCAGTGAATAAGAAAAGAATGAAA
This sequence comes from Rhodomyrtus psidioides, assembly GCA_021437785.1. Taxonomy (NCBI): domain Eukaryota; kingdom Viridiplantae; phylum Streptophyta; class Magnoliopsida; order Myrtales; family Myrtaceae; genus Rhodomyrtus; species Rhodomyrtus psidioides. The sequence goes on from JAILYB010000002.1 coordinate 16,475,283, forward strand.
ACATAGAACAAAATGGAAATTTGAATTCACAAGATACGATTAGCACAAAAGCATGCCTGCTTATTGCCAACATATACCAAGGTTGACAAGAAAATAAGGCGATAGAGAGAATGAAGTTTCTGAGCGAAAAACATAACTGAATTGACAATGTGAACATGAGATTCGATGAAATGAAGGTTGCACATAGCCCCACAGCACAACAAACTAGTGACAAAGTGACAGGAACAGGCTCTCAACCTTGAGGTGAGAGCTGAGAAGTTCAACACCTCACATGTATGCCCTACTCGATCTCATTTGACATGCAGAGACAGGGTAACCTACATGCCCAGGAAATTTTAACAAAACCATGCACATATGTAGGTCAGGTTCTATGACTTCAGAAGAAAGGAAAACAGTCGAAGGATGTCTGAAAACTGCATAGTAAAAAGTACATGTTCAGAAAATAATAATATTGTAAATATATTTATTTACCTAATCAAACCAGTAGTCATGACAAAAAATATTTGTCATTTTAAAAGAAAAAGGAAATAGAGAAAAAAGTGAATTACCGAAATAAAATAGTCGTTGAAAGTAGTTAAAATGTATTAGCACTTGGTAAATTAGCAGGGACGAAAGGGGATGCTCATCACAGAGCTGTTACACTCAATTCCGAAGTACAAATGTTTACTTCATGTGGTCAATGTTCCTTGGGCCGAAAGTATTGCTAACACGTGCTAAAATATATCACTTCTCTATGAACTTTTCACATTTGCACATTAAACTGTCACAACTTCGAAAAGATCATCTTACCTGGAATATTTGGCTAAAGCTTCATATTTTCAACTGGGTTTAGATTTGATTCGATAACTATTCGGACTTAACAATTGTTTTAGTCTGCAAGTATTACTCAAAATGAACTGAACTACACCAAACTGATGGTGCAAGTGCCAGCAATTATAAGATCACCAAGGGTGGTGAAAATCTGGAGAAAGTTAACTTTACTTTATCCATTTGACAGCAAAGGAGGGCTAGCTTACAGAGGGTTTGAGATTTTGATTGATTCCGATCTTCTGGTCAAGAGATCTTGGAGGTCTAGGAGTCATGAGAACAGCGTTAAGCCTCTTCATCGATAGCCCCGTCGCCTCTGCTACTTCCTTATTGTCCGGCTGTCTTCCATTTTCACTGTACAATTGCTTCCTCGCCTCCTTCACTCTATATGTTGCCTCAACCATGTGGAACTGTTTAATGGAGAAAACCAACATTATAGATGATGAGAATCTGGGTTTGGTGAAAGCTCCACCAAATGCTTTCTCCCCTACATACAAAATAGTAAGACTTGTAAATGATGAAATGTGACACATACTGGTAAACGAATTGTCCTGGACTGATCGGAAAGAGACTTTCGAACGGCCTGCTTTATCCACCAATGAGCGTATGTAGAAAACTTGAACCCCTTTGAAGCATCAAACTTCTCAGAACCTCTTACCAAGCCACGACATCCTTCCTGTTGTTCATGAACCAGACCCGAGGATTTGAAATTCTTTCATATGTGTGATGAAGTTTGAAACTCAATAAAATCATCTAATCATCATATTGCAAAAAGTACAAGGGCAAAATAAGTACCTGCACAAGATCTTGAAGATTCATTCCAGCTCCCTGATAATTTTTTGCAATGGATATAACAAGCCTTATGTTGCTTTTGATCATTTTGTCTTTACACAGTTTCCCATAATTCAAACGCTTCCTTAGAGTCTTCTGATCAACTCCTGCAGCAGCTGCCCATTGTGGAAATGTTGGCTCACGTCCACATCGCTCGGTTAGCTCCTCCTGGAGTCTTTCCAGCTTCAATAAATCCTGAATGACATTGGAAAGCGAGTCGAGACTTGAGAGAGAAAAATAAGCAAAATAAATAACGATACCATGGGAACATGCATAATTGGATACATATACGATCCTCTCAATAGAGTGGCCTGCAGTACAGGCACTTGCGCTTGGAAACATAAAGAATTCTTCAATTCAAGACATTGAAGATGCAAAAAAAGGTACGCTTAAACAACAAAAAGTACTTTCTCTCATTTCATTTCAAATGCACAATTAATAGATGTAAGGCATCCATCTTTATATTCGTCTTTAAATCAAAAAAGTACAAATACACTTCTATCCAAAATTGCCACAAGCAGCAGGCCTCCTAGGAAAACCATTATAGTTTTTACAAGACAAGGAAACTTTCTCAGTGATTTAGCGTAAGGCGGAGACTCTTCTTTTTTCAATTTTAATAAAGTTCGTTTCAAGTTCTTTTCTAACTCATTTAGTAGTTCAATTACTTGTCTCCTTGTAAATCGATTTCCCGGCATTACGAAAAAATACAACTTCCTTGATAGCTCAGATGGTGAGGCCGCATACAAACCACTAACCCCATGGGAATTCATTCAGACTTGGTCAAATGAGTCCCGTCCAAGGTCCCCCAATTTACGGAGTAGGGCCAAATAATAAAGTACCTCAGAGGGTTCTGAGTCATCAAAACCATAACCAAAAAGTACACTCTAGCAATAGCGATCAGAAATTCATGAACTAGGGAATATGCACTTGTTCTACCTGTATTCCTTCTGACAATTCTGTTTCTTCTGTGGCAGTAAGAAGCTTGGAACTGCTAGTGGTTCCTCTCAAGTAGCGTAATGGGTCGGAGTAATCTACATCTTGTACAGATGCACGTTTCTTCTTACTAAGAGATCCGGACTTCACGGAAACTACATTCGCAGCTGCTTTTTCCCCTGCTCTTACTCTTCTTTCTTTCCTTTCTATTTGCCGCCTTGATCTTACAGCTATGCTTTTGAAGAGCTGTTCTTGCAGAAGTTGAAGCTCTTCATAAGTTGGCTCCAGATCTTCGGATTCTTCCACTGAGTACTGTATGATATTTTCTTCCCCTAACCCACCCTCAGATTCCCTTAACTCTGTCACAATGCCGGAATTTTCTAGCTCCAACAGTTCAGGATGCTGTGAAAGAGAAGTGCTTGTTCTGGATGAAAATCCAAGCTTACTATCAGTATTTAAAGAACTATCATTTCTGATCAGAAGTGCCGCATCCTTTGCAGATTTCAAAGCTGCCTTTGCAAGAGTAACCGCTTCAGCAGCTGCTGCTGCTATTACTGCCTCATCACTTGTTAAAAGTGTTTCCGTAGCTAAAGTTGCGCCGAGATTTACCTGATGAGAAAGTTCGGATCAAAGAATGGATAGAAGGATAGTAATTTGAGACAGGTAGAGGAAAAAATTGCTTCGTAAGTGACAGCATGAACGGAATCTCGAATTCCAAGAATTAGTAAAAGCATAAGAAAAATTTAGATTAAAGCAAAGAACATAATAGTCAACTGAGCAGAATACTTTATGAAGAAGCCTGAGCTCAAGCATAATCACAAAGCCATTATCAAAAGGATTCTGGGAAGGACACCAACTTTCAATTAAACGATGAGGATTTTCGTCGAATAATGCAATATATAGTCATCCTCCACATGGAAATAGAAATGCCCAAAAGAAATTTCACTATTAGCATATAAACAAGCCTTTCACCTCTGCAGGTGGACCGACTGCCCCTGTGTATGTCCATGGCCTGTTTGAAGTTGCTGAATCTGTAAGAATTTCTAAAGAAGGCAATCTCAGCTTTTCTATGTCAAGAATGACAGCTGTTGCAGCTGATGATGACGTCGGCGGAGACGTGGTGGACAATAGACATTGTGCACGGAAATAAGTAGGCTCTTTATTTTTCTCTGCAAAACAGTTTCTAAACAATGGTAACGTGATTCATTACAATAAAATAAAAGAGCACACGAAACCTTAAATCATGTACTTTTGATAAAAATTAACAGGAAAGCTTCTGCCCTTCATACTTGGCACAACAAGGAATAGAGCACAGTCAACTATTCCTCACCAATTGCCTGACAAGTAAGAATTCTAAAAAGTAAGATACCCTTCCTGAAATCAACCGACTTGAACAGCAAGTCCAGCAAAAACATTTCAGCAATGCAATAAGAAAGAGGTGGTAAACATTAGGGTCCCTATAGTAACTTGTTCTTCACACAACTCAAGGTGACAAGATTCATGTCCATGTCAAATGGCTTATTGCCACATAGCCCTTTTGCATACTAAGCACTAATTTGTTTCCTTAATGATATTTGTACGAGACATTGACCACTAGATCGTGACCAAGACGAAAACCCTCGAGATAGCTCCAATACCAGCAAGTCCCTTTCCATCCAGGTAATTTTGGTTGATTTACAGTGATAAGACACAGATTAAGCTTCTGTGGGTACCTATTGACCTTCAGGTACCTTAAGGCACATCAACTCTAACATGGGAGCATTACATGGACTAGGAGGAGTCAACTACTATCTTTGTATTGGCTACAAGCACAGCAGGGTATAATCCGCATTAAGAGAAAAGCCATCTCCGATTAACGTTATCGGAAGTAACAACTTTAGCTTCTTCCAAGTTCTAAGAAGTCATGAAAATTGAACTGACTGAGAAACTGAATCAGACCCAAAAAGTTATAACCAAGAGACATTTAGAGTCCAGCAATCAATGATAAAGCCCAAGAGTGACAGAGGAATAAGAAGGCGATTCTTGACATCATGGCAGACGATCCTTACAGCAACAACCGACTTCTCCAAAGCTAAACTATAATGCCCAAAACTAGTTCCTGGTAATTTTGCATTCAACCACCTCAAAAAGCAAACACCAATGCCAAAATCAAGAAAGGGAAACTCACCCACAAAGTACAGAAAGAATGAAAACAAGCTCATTTGAATATACTAATTAAAAGGGACAGAGCAATGGGGAATCGGCGAACAAGGCAAAGAGCTTACGAGTGTGGGCGTGAGTCCTGAACTGAATGGAAAAGGTGTCTGGCTGACACTTGAACTGTGGGAGCAGACATGAAGACATCCTATGTACTTCCCCAAAGTTCGGCAATCCTCATTCAATTTGTGTCCGCAAAAACACACGCGCCCTCTCTCTCTCTCTCCCCCACTGCTACAGATTGATGGCTTTCATTCGCTTCCAATGTTGAAAAGGAGAAAAGGGATAGAGAAATGTTCAAATGGGTGCTCGGAGGAGCTCTTGAGAGAGAGTGGGAGCGAGGCAGAGGGAAGAACGAGAAGGGTATGTGATGGACAAAACAGATAAGGGGGAAGAAGATAAGGGATGGAGGGAGGGTTATGTGAAAGAAATGCGAACTGTCTCCCAAAACCGGAGTCGAAATGATTTTCGGCGTTCCTGTCTTTTTTCCCCTTTTTCTCTACATGTTTTAGTTTTTTAGTTTTTTTTTTTTTTTTACATGCTTAACATAATTTCCGTCGCTCCATTTGGGGCGAAGCTTGAGGGTCCGAAGTGAAGTGTACGATGAGAACCCCGTGAAGGTTTGACTTCCTCTCGCTTGCGCTGACCACAAAAGATTTTAAATCATGCTTTATAAATGATTCTATTTGATATTTAGAATTTATAAGCACGATAGGATAAAATAAATCCCAATTCCTAATAAAAGTGAGAGACATAGTAAAAAGCTCATAGGTAAAGTAATAAAATTAAATAACGCAAACCATAATATTATTTTTCGTTGATTTCCATTTTTCTGTATATTAGCTGAAAAAAAAAAAGAGATAGAGAAAAAAAAAATAGAAAATCGTGCTATATTTTTCACTCTTTCGTGTCCTTTCAAAATTGTGATAGTTGATTGGTCTGGTAAGTACAACCACAATAATGGATTTGAACGTATGGATGTTTTTTTTTTCTACTCGGCGATACTCGTGTGAAATGATACGTTCGTGATCTTTTTGTCATATATATACATAGAGCATAAGACACCATCTTGACTTTACCATAAAAATAATAATAATAATAATAATAATAATAAGACACCATCTTGAAATGACTACCATGGAAAGAAAAAAAATCACAGTTCTTTTAAATGTCTCGGGTTTGCTCTTCAAGAAAAAAGAATGGAAAAATTGGTGGAGATCTCGCCCATAAAGTGTTCAAAACTAGTTATTTTGAATCCGTCTGGTTTCCGTTAATTAATCTCAGTTAATAACTCACTAATTCACAATAGTAAATATTCAAAATTGCCCATAACTTTGTTTAAAATTACCAAGATGCCCTTTTATGCCTAGTTTTGTCATTTTTATTTCACATTTTGCCTATTCAAGATGCAAAAAAAAAAAAACTATCTTTTAAAACCTACTATGTCACAGGTTCCAATGTAAGTTTCAGTGTCTACTCGGGAATCAACCAATTTTTTTGTGGTATTCATACTATATTAAGATGTACAAGAAGCAACCATCGGCATCACGAGGATATCATATCACTTCCTCACCACAAGTCTCCAACCAAACAAAACAAAGTTTCGACAAACTTGAAACAATTGACTAACAGAATCAAAACACGCCTCTTCTGAATAAACATATGACTAGATCTAGGAGTAAATACCGCGATCAAGGACACCCAAAGCAAGATCTACAGACAATTATGCCTCTGAAGTGGTGGTGTTATTCTCCTCATGTTCGAGCATTTTCACAATTTGTGCACGCCAACTGCAATTTACCTTTACATGAGAAAGCCAAAGTGTACAAGTCAATTTCTATTTTACGGTTTTATCGAATCGGAGCGGATCAGGTCTCACCAAAACTCGAAACCATTTATATAGGTCGGTTCCCACTCGAAACCATGCTCACCCCTAGGTGGTGTGGTGGAGGCCATAAGCTTCTAGTTCCATCAGTGCACGTGCTTTCACTGCAATCTGGTTTCATCGCGATTGATATGGTCACCGGAATGGCTGCCGATCGGTTTCATCTCCCTCACCGACGGCCAGTGTTCAGATACATAAGGGCTACTATTTTTTGAGTGTGAGCTTCTCAACTGGGAAGGGCACAAACAAATAGCATGCAACTTTGATACTGATAATCAAAAAGTTACATCTTTTATCCTACCGATTTCTTTTTTTTTTTTTGGTCGGAAAAATATTTCATTAGGAAACTCAAAAGAGTTTTAGAACAAGGGACAAATAATCAGAACAAAGTAAGGCCCATAGGGCTTCCGGTGCGCATGATAACAAATTAAAAGGAAGAGACCCAGTCCGCGACTCTACTCTCCTCCCCACTGCAATGGGCCAGGCTTAAGTTAGTGAAGCCCATGAGAAGACTTCTGGCTTCTAGATCCTTGTTTGACAACGATTCTGGTTCTCTAGAACAGAAAAATATGAGAAATCTGTTTATTAACATAACTAATTCTCATACCCAAATTCTCTGATTATGTTCCAGGAAATAGATTTGGAGCAGAAACGAGAATAAAAAAATTTTAATTCTTTGCTCCATAATCACTTTTGAGAAACAAGATCAACAAAATGAAAAGGCACATGGAAGGCTCTCAAATCAAGTATACTTAATAGTGTCTCGAAAATACTTACTAATTGGACCCTTGTTTTATATATATGAACCAATTACGAGAATTAACAATGTATTTTCATTATTTTATGTATCTCCTTTTTCTTCAATCTAATTTGGCTTGGTAATTTGTTTTCAAGCGACAATTTTTTTTTTTAGGTGGCCACATTTTCGCAAGAGCGGCATTGTAGTTTATCTCGATAGGTAGGAGATTTTCCCTTGGAGGTTTCCTCCCCCCTCGATCTTTTTATTTTTCCACGAACTCTTTTCGCCGCTTTTAGATTTATAAGTACGTATATTTGTTTTTTTTTCATGTGACTCTAGAGAGCTAACAAATTTACTCACCAAATGAGAACGCAGGGAAGTGAAGAAGGTAGAACCAATTGAAGATTCAAGGGTTTGCTTATCAGATGTTTATCATCATGAAGAGATAAGACGGGGTTGGTCAAAAATGAGAACCGGTCAAACAGTACGCCAATGAATCAAATTTTTGTTCATGCACGTTCAGGCCATGAAGCCGAGATAAACATGCATAGAAAAATGTTCACAAATATAATAGGAAGAGAAATTGATATCGGGAACAGAAATTTTGTGCAATTATTAAACACATTTGATCTGACATGTCACATTGCATGTGATAATTGCCATGTACTGTTAATTCATCATCCTCTTTTACATTCGATACATCGAGGATTTCTAATGCATTGGATACATCGAGGTTGCACCGATTGAACCACGTCGTGACCTGATTTTCATGGACCACATTTTGGAACGGTATCTCGATACCTACACTAATTGGTGAAAGCCCAAAATCAACTCACGTTCATTGCATGGCCGAACGAATCGAGTCGTGTTAGGAATCGCTTCCCCCGGATCGCCGACCATCTAACTCTCGAGATTAGTCGCTAATCATCCGATTGCCGTGAGCTTGGGCCCACTCTTGATACTGGGCCTGGGCCTTTATTCCACCTTTGAATGCGTCTCAAACAACGCTCATTTGGGAAGCCCTGCAAAGCCCAGCCCAGCCCAAAATAACGATGTCATGCCCTCTGAAGATAAATACCTAACCATCTCGAAACCCTAACTTCTCTCTGCGTCCACAAGTCTCATAGACCCTTGCCTCCGCCTCCATCACTCACACACTCCACAACCACCGCCGCCAATGGCCGCCGCCGCGCGCCCTCTCGTCACCATCCAGTCCCTGGAGGGCGACATGGCCACCGACTCCGCCGCCACCCTCTCCTTGCCCGACGTCATGAGGTCTTCGATTCGCCCAGACATTGTCGGCTTCGTGCACTCCAACATATCCAAGAACAGTCGCCAGCCCTACGCCGTCTCGAAGAAAGCCGGACACCAGACCTCCGCCGAGTCCTGGGGCACAGGCCGCGCCGTCTCCCGTATCCCCCGTGTACCGGGAGGCGGTACCCACCGCGCCGGCCAGGGAGCCTTCGGCAACATGTGCCGTGGCGGCCGCATGTTCGCCCCCACCAAGACCTGGCGCCGCTGGCACCGCCGTGTCAACGTGAATCAGAAGCGATACGCGGTTGCTTCCGCCATTGCTGCCACCGCCATCCCCTCCCTCGTCCTCGCCCGAGGCCATCGCATCGAGTCCGTCCCCGAGCTTCCCCTCGTCGTCTCTGACACCGCCGAGGCCGTTGAGAAGACCGCTACTGCCGAGAAGGTCCTGAGGCAGATAGGCGCCTTCCCTGATGCCGAGAAGGCAAAGAACAGCATGGGCATCCGCCCCGGCAAGGGCAAGATGCGCAATCGCCGCTACATCAACCGGAAGGGGCCCCTCGTCGTGTACGGCTCTGAGGGCGCCAAGATCGAGAAAGCCTTCCGCAACATCCCTGGCGTCGAGGTTGCCAACGTCGAGCGCCTCAACCTGCTCAAGCTTGCTCCGGGCGGGCACCTTGGGCGGTTCGTCATCTGGACAAAGTCCGCGTTCGAGAAGCTCGATTCGATCTACGGGTCGTTCGAGAAGACCTCAGAGAAGAAGAAGGGCTACGTGTTGCCGAGGGCGAAGATGTTGAATGCTGATTTGTCGAGGATCATCAACTCTGACGAGGTCCAGTCTGTGGTGAGGCCGATCAATAAGGAGGTGAAGAGGGCACCGATGAAGAAGAACCCATTGAAGAACCTGAACACCATGTTGAGGCTCAACCCTTATGCTAAGACTGCCAGGAGGATGTCTCTTTTGGCTGAGGCTCAGCGTGTGAAGGCCAAGAAGGAGAAGCTCGACAAGAAGAGGAAGCCCATTACCAAGGTACTCTTTTTATTCTAATACAGCTTGTTCTTTCATTAGACATTTCGCCAGAAGCGTCAATTTTACAACTTCAATTTAGTATGGAGAGAGGCTTGTGTAGAGTTAGTATAATATGTATGATTGTGTACATATCCATAGATGCTCTGGTCGATGGAAGGTTATGAGTTGCTATCGTGAATTCTCGTCATATTGTGTGGGCTTGTTACTAAAATCAAAGTAGGTGTGGCAATTTCTAATCTTTTAGCATGAATTTAATGTGTCTGAGTGTGTACATTGGTACTCCGTTCGATGTAAGCTTGTGGGTCGCAACTGCAATTTGGTCTTGTCATTAGACTGCTGCGGGTTCGTACTAATAACTTCTCCTATTTTGCTTTAGGTGGAACTGATTGAATGTTTTTTTATACTAAAACTGGTTTGCTCTTGACTTTTATCTCTGTGTATTGTTATTGAACATTGATCAAAATTAGCGTCACATACACTACTAGTCACGCTTTTGAGCTATCTGTGATGGTTTATCACCACATAACTTTGGCACTAATCTCTATTACAAGTATCTAATTGTTTTTGCTTGGAACACATTTTCTTCATTCTGTTGTTTCAAAGGAGAATTGTTTTGGCACAACACAATGGCGAGAGCGTATTTTGGGCTAATATGTGCCGTTTTCATATTGAATTGTTGGGGGGGGGGGAAGTAGGAGCCTAGCTTATCATGTATGTTTGTCCATGAAGTTAATTTGGTACATTGCCATTATTTAGCTTCTTGTGGAGTTGCTGTGTGTTTGGTACAGTATTTGCAACGTGTCATCTGTTCACCGTCTACTATATGGCTAACTTCCTTGCTGATATTTAGCTTTTTTTTAATCCCTCAATCCACACCTTCTCTTGCACTTAAACTTATCATACTCAAGCTATTTTTGTGGCGATTCTCTGTAGTTTGGCCCTGCTCTATTTGTTATTATCTGAGCCTTGGGAATTTCGTCATTGCTCCGTGGAAGAGTTGCCTCATACACAACTCATTTCCCATTTTTGTTGTTTGCTCGTGCTTTCAGGAGGATGCAGCAGCCGTTAGGTCAGCCGGAAAGGCATGGTACAAGACAATGATCTCAGACAGTGATTACACCGAATTCGAGAACTTCTCGAAGTGGCTCGGAGTCTCCCAGTGAACCTGATTAATGTCTTTCTATCTCAACTTTGACCTATTTTCTCATCTGTTTTGTTTTCTTGTTGCCCACTTGTGTTGTTATTTATGCATTTTTGAGATAGGACATCAAGGTTTTGGAAGAAAGTTGATTGAAATCACAACAGAATTGTTATTTGCTTCTTTTTTGCACAGCTCGGAATGCGTTTTCATTCATGTAGTATAATCGATGGGTTTTTCATCGTTCTTGCTTTTGCTTCGCTTAAACATGTGAAAATCTTGTGGAAGCTGATGAATACAAGGGCATTTCCTGGTTTCGTTTGCAGGGGAGATGCGTATCCTTCCTCTTTTGCTGTCCAGGATTGGGGTTTGCTGGTTCATTTTGTTGGTTTTTGGTTTTTACTATTGCTTGATTACATGCGCAGTGTGTTTTGTTCTGGGTTATGGGGAAAGATTTCTATTTGAAGATATACGGAGTGCACTCGATGAAAGATTTCTAAAAAGTGCCACTATTTGAAGATATACGAAGTGCACTCGATAAACGCGAGGGAGGGAGGGAGGGAGGGGGAGAGAGAGGCGCTTTTTGGGGGATTGAGTAATTTTGATAAGAGAATATGAAGGCTGAAAGCTCAAGGCAGCCTGGAGCGTGCCTTGAGCTTTCGAGCATTCTCGGCAAGCTGCCGAGAATGAGTAAAATATTTTTTAGTTTGCCTCTATTGTCCTCGTATATTTCTATTAATTCCAAGTTTAGCCCTTTAGAAACCCTGGCCTCTCATTTCGTTTCTATCCTCAGCTGCGCCTCCCTCTCCTCCCAGGTCTCTCTCGCCTCTCTTTCCTCTTCTCGCCCGCACCGTGCTGTCCTGCTTTTGAACCGCCGCAGCTGTCATTGGCGACCTCTCTCGATCTCTGACCTCGGCCCACATCGGCGCAACCCAGCTGTCACGCCTCGCTGGCCGATTGTCTGGCGAAACATGGGTGAGTCTCGTTCCCCCTGTGTGCGGACGCGTGCTTGTCAGATCTGAGATTTGTTATGGAAATCATGCGTCCCATGGGGATCCTTCCGGTGGGGATCCTTCCGGTCGAGCATGTCATCGCGGTGATTTGGAGGGACGTCTTTAGTCGTCAGTAGGAAAGGAGGTGTAGAGGGTGGTGCAGGGAAGTTGAGTCGCTTCGCCTCAGCTCTTTACCAAGCGCAGTGGATAAACACCCTGTAAAATCTCTCGACTCTTTGCCCTTCGTCTCTTTGTGGGTCTCCTCTTCGATAAAAAAGAAAGTCGAGATATTTCTTGGGGGTTAGGTCTTGCTCTTGATCAATGGCGTGGGGTTCTGATGATGGCATGGAATCTTTGAGACCTGATTGTCTTGTGACTTGATGACGGTTACAAGCATTTTCGGCTGAGGATCCCTTTGCTTTTGCCAACAGTTTGAAATCTTATTATTAAGGTAGGGGAAGTAACTTTCTTGGGCGATTTTGCTACATGATTTAATGCTATTGTACAAGGTTGTCGCCACTGGTTTTGGAATGAATGCATTGTGAGCAGGTGAGCATATGCTGTGGCTCTGCAGTTGTCCCCATTTGACAAAAAAAGATAGCATTAAGGCGCTGGCTGGTATCCAGAGAATACTATTAACATGAAGTGGCTTTTTTACCGTCCAGTAGAATCGTAGAAATGCAGCTGGGGAGTAATAACCGGATCTCTCCGGAACTTAGGACTCAACTTGCAGTGGAGTCTGACTCCAACTAGAGGACCACACGGTCCGTGTTTACTCGAAACTTGACCAGAACTCGATAATGCAATTGCTTTGCAACATTCAGTTCTATCATGTGTGAGAATTGTTAAATTATCTTTTGAGGTTTATTTAGTGTCATTAACTTATCTCCTGCCTCACCATTTTTAATACTTAGTTGAAAATATATTTTATCATGTGTGCGCCCCTTGGGGCAATCAGAACTACCGCCGGGGACATTCGTCCTCGACGGTCTCATCCGTTAACAGAGACATGGTTCCTCTTGTTGCGTTTGATCTCGTTATGTTATCTTCCTTGCCCGGCAATGCTAATTGCCCGGTTGTTTTGCCACAAAGAGCCCTGTAATCACACTGAAAGTTTTTTGTGATGCCCGAATACAGAGGGGGACTGGAGCTTCTGTGTAGTTCTGTGAAGATTCACAACATCAATGTCGAAACACCAAAAGGAGCACAACAGGTGACCCGATGTCAATTCGTGATGCCTGAATATAGAGGGGGATGGAGGTTCTTGCGATAGAGACATGGAGATGAAGGATGTTTTCTTTGAAGATGTGAAATTTTTATTTTTATTTTCCTATAGAAATGGTGGTGTCCTCTGATATGTAAGGGAATGTTCATTTGTTGATATGTTGAGAGTCAATTTCATATATGTTAATGAATATAATCTTAATGGAGCCATGCTTTTTTAAGTTCTTGTTTTTATTCCTAAACTTCTTTACTTGGAAAGGAGTTGAGTGTGAAGAGGCAAATCTGATGACAAGAAATTACACTTTACCATGAGTATTTTTTTTTCTTGGTCGAAATTATGGATATACGGTTGATCATGATTTATGGGTTAAATTAATAGTTAAGGAAGTTTTTTGTAATGTTAAGGAGAACTTATTTCCTTCAATCATATTCATTATACTGATCTTTTGATATCATTGCACGCAAGTAATCATATTTTGAATTTTGATCTCATATAAATTTGTTCATATATGCCTTTTAAATTATTCTCAACGTGAAAATAGAAAAATTTCCGTCGTTATTTTTTCTTAATTTTAAACAAATTAAAGTTAAAAAAATAAATTAGCACATCAAAGGACTTTCTAAATGTAAGTTTATCAAACAACATTGTTCCTAAAGTTACATCTCAATGCACTTTTCAATTTCAGTTTACCAAACAATATTTGCATTTCACCAAAGGCATTTGCATTTTCCTAAAGGTTTTCCCCAAAAGCCTTTCCAAACGCAGCCTAAGTATATTGGAAGTCTTAAAATTTGTTAAGAAAGTGCAATCGAGTCTTAGAACTTAAAAAAGTGCAATGAAGTCTTAATATTCGTCATGAAAGTACAATCGAGTTTTAAAAATTTTAAAAAAGTACAATCAATGGAAGGACTTAATTGGATTTTTTGTCAAATATTTAATTGGATTAATTTCACAAGTTTCAAGATTTGATTATATTTTTTGAAAGTTTTAAAATTTAATTGTATTTTTCAATAATTTTTAATATTAAATTGCATTTTTTTGAAAGTCTCAAGGTGCTTTCATGATAAGTTTTGGTGCTTTTAATGCACTTATATCATAGAAATAATGATATAAATCGATGGCTAATGCAATTTGGTGTTTGATGGCAAAATTAAATATGTAAAGAAAAATCTGAACATGATGTATAGGATTTTTATCTAATGGTCAACAAAATATGACATCAAATGCCAAATGCCTTGAGTTTTGAAATGATGGTTTTTGAAAGTGTCATGTGTCAAGCCGAAACATGCGGTTTGTAGTCCCAAGTCTTAGGCTCCAATAATTGAGCCTAATACCCAAAAATACCTTCAATTTTAGCATCTGTCCAATCATATAAAAAATTTACAACTTTTATATGATAAAAATTTACAAATTTTACTTTTATCTCAATTCTACTAATATCCAAAAATAACTTCAACTCTATTATTTGTCCCAATTATATTTAAACCTTTTGTCTCATAAAAAATAATCAATTTTTACTTTTGTCCCAATTTTACTAGCTTAGTACCTAAAAAAACTCCAATTTTTTTATCTCAATTTTATAGCTTTCAACCTTTTGTCATCGTCCATAATCATTGTTGGTTAATTTTATGTGGCTCGAATTTTCTCGACCAAACTTACACATGAATTGTCCTTCCAAATAATAAGATCTCCACGTCTAGCCGTTATTCGGTCTATTGAGTGCCGGGGAGAATCCATGTGATGTCTTGAGTGGCTATTTATTGGCAATGTGTAGGGGAAGCAAACAAAGAAGAGAAGTTGGAGGTTTTTTTCATGTCAATTTTGCTAAGGTATGATTTATTAATGACGTGAAAATGTCGTATAAGATTAGGTGATTATATACGAAAGACTGACGGTGATAAAATTGGAACAAAAGTAAAATTTAAGAATTTTTTATGAGACAAAATTTTTTTGGGATACATTTGGGATAGATACTAAAGTTTCGAGGATATTGGGTAGATAAAATTGGGACAAAAGTAAAAGTTAATAGTTGTTATGAGACATTTTTTAAATATATAATTGGCTCATACGTTAAAGGTGGAGATTTTTTTGGTTAGTGAGCCATGATAATTGGGGTGTGCAAAAAGAACCGATCAGATTAGGTCTGGACTGAACTGATCGATTTGATCTGGTTCTCCGAGGCGTCGGTCTAGTAACCAGTTTCATAAAATTGAAACCAGTAATTGTCAATTGGGTTCCCAGCTCTATGGGTGGAACTGGCCACTCAATTCGAACCGACTATTCTTTTTTTTTTCTTTATTTCTTTAAAATCGTTACATGAAATCATAAACTCTTCATTAGGGATATTTCTACACATTTAAAATGTGACTATGTGTTTTAAGCACATGCAATCAATTCCATAGGACTGGTTGGTCCGGTCCGGTCCGGTTTCAAGCATATCTGGTTCATTCTTTGAGAACCGGTCCCTCCGGTCTAGTGCCCGATTCCGGGGTGACGTCGAATTGGATCGAAAATCGATCATCCCCGCCTGACGTGGTGTCAAAATATTGGTTCATGATATCGTGATTTTGCCTGGAAATATTGAGTTTTACTGGAAAGCCTTTTTCAATGTCGTAAAACTCTCCTGAATCGGAGTATTCGACTGAAATATTACAGGCATAAGAAGCGGCACGCTTCAACTCGAGTCCTGTAAAGATTCCCCCTATTTATTTTCTCCATTTCATCGCGCGCGAGTCTTTGTCTGGCTCTTGTTTTCTTGAAATTCTCTCAGTTTGATCACAGTCTACGTTTCCCTTCCCATGTTTTCCTTCATCTTTAGTGGGGACGAAGCTT
This sequence comes from Rhodomyrtus psidioides, assembly GCA_021437785.1. Lineage (NCBI taxonomy): Eukaryota > Viridiplantae > Streptophyta > Magnoliopsida > Myrtales > Myrtaceae > Rhodomyrtus > Rhodomyrtus psidioides. The sequence goes on from JAILYB010000002.1 coordinate 16,491,142, forward strand.
CTCGTGCTCGACAGTAACTTCCTGATGCCCTCGCTGTAATTTCAATGAAACAAACATTTAAGGATGTTCTAACCCCCATTTGTAATCATCTAGCTAGAAGTACGGATTATGTTGTTAATTTGAATAGTTGAAAAACCCATGATTTTTTTGAGCTGTCCTTATGAAATGTCGAGTCACAAAATACGTTGTCTTGCAGCCGAAATTATGCTAGAAATGATGAATTATGCTAGAAAAGATGCATGTTGTTAGGCCATCGTAATGACTGTTTGAAATTTTAGATCGTTGCGATTTCGACTCTAATGAGATTGCGTTGAAATGCACGCTATCACTATCGTCATTGATGATGCAAATTGCGTAATTTAGAGGATATATAAGGCAAATGTATGTATTGAAGTGTGGCATTATAGGTTGTGTATCAAAATGATTGGTTGTGTGTTAAATAGATTATGGCAATGGGACCAGAACTCAAAAGCCAATAGACAAATAATACATTGCTCATGACTTGGGCTTGAGTCTCACCATGTTTGAGCATTTTTCTTGTTGCCATCTACTTCCTTGGCTTTCGATTTGCCCAATCTAGTCACTTTAACTACTCTTAAATGTTCAATTTCATCCTTCAGTATTATTCATACGTTTTAAAAATTATACTATTACTTGGATTGCAAAGTGTATTTTTCATTTCAAAAAAGTATGCAACATATTTGTTACTTTTTTTTTTTTTACCTTTATAGTCTTTAGAGTAGTATGGGTTTGATATTCCTACTATTTTATTTTAGTAATTTACGAATTTAACTGAACTTAAATGAAGAATGAAACTTAGTGCACGATCATCTATATACATATTATCGGGAAAATGCATCCAAAATCTCAAACTATGTTCACTGCGACATATTTACCTTTTCTGGTACCATCCCAGACATGTAATTGTATGACACATTTATCCAAAGTCAATATCCGTCAATTAGCACAATTAAAAACCTTCCTTCATGGACGGTGGAGCGGAAGGCAAACGATATTTGACACGGCGCCTACGTCGTTTTGACAGGAAAATCATCTTACTGAGCTCTGTAAATATGTCACATAGGGGTCCAACTAGCAATCGGAGCACGCAGACAAGAACGAAGAGGAATAAGATGGAATGCGTGTGGACCTTTTCCACACAAGAAAGAAATCCGAAAGGAAATCCTGTCCTATGCATCGATGCTTGTGCAGCTACAAATATGAAATAGCCATCACCCGATGAAAGACGCTCCATATCGAAATTGACGAGGTAATAAAGCGGAAACAACCACATATGTTCATGTCAAGTTTTTAAACTCCACCCTCCGTAATTTAGGAGAGAAGATGACTAAATTGCGATGATCAAGGAAGTGAAAAAGAAAGAAACGGAGAGAGAAAGCCAATGACATTGAACCAGAGTGAACTGGGAAAAAGAAAAATTTGAATCTTTGTGCGATGCTAAGTTCAACAAGAAAACGTCGTACGCATATTCGCATTTACATCGCACTGTGGTCGGGATTATATCGATCTATTGCCCTCGTGATCGCACAGCTTCCACCACCGAATGGGCCGAGTTCTCCGGTGAGGTCGATAAGCTGTCATGGCCAGTCCCTGGACAGACGAAGAGAGGTGTCGGGATCAGATTCAGAACCACACCCCTCGAGATGGGAGCACGTGGGGGTGGAGTCCACTGTCGAACTTCCACCGCCACCGGTGGCTGACTTCTCCGGCAAAGTCGAGAAACTCTCATGGCCACCGTCACCGATGCACAGACGAAGAGAGGTGTCGGGATCCACCTCTTGACGGCTCAAATTTTCAGAATTACTGCCAAGCCCAGTTCCAGAATCGTCACCGGTACTGATCACGACGGACGAACTCTTCTTCGGATCTTCGAAGCTTATGCGTAAAAGTTCTTGAAGAGTCTCAAACTTAACGATAAGGGACTCCAAGTCCTCCTTCGTTGTGCAAGAATCACACTCCTTCTTGATCCACTCCTCCCACTGGGTCAGATCCATGGGCGGCACCACATCGGCATGGCCGCGTATGTACTCTGAGATCACCTCTTCCACGGAGGGAGCGCCGAAAGAACAGGGCTTGCCGGCAGGGGAGAAGACAATGACGGCCGTACGAACGCCGCAGAGGACAGAGAGCTCGGAGGCCTTGTTGAAGAGGCCCTTACGCCTCTTCGAGTATGTCACAAGCCGCGCGGCTGGATTGGCGATCTTGGCGATTTCTGTTCGCCGGGGCTTACCCATTCACGATGGATTTCGCAAATATCCTTTACTCTGAGAGAGAGATGGTGTTTAACTGTTTGCAGGAATCTTGGTTTTATGAGAGAGAGAGAGCTTTCTTGGGTTTTACTGGGTTGAGAGAGAGAAAGAGAGAGAGAGAAGAGAAGAGACTTGAAATTTGAATTTTGAAGTTTGAAGTTTGAAGTTTGAAGTTGCAGGAGAGAGCAAGGATCCGAATGGGAATATCTACGTTAGTAGTCGTTGGGGCATTTGAAAACTCTGTTAATTCTAATTTTTGGTGGCCTAATCTCAAAAAAAAAAAAAACCTCAAACTTTGATGTTTGTCCCAAAAATATCAATAATTTTTTTTTTGTCTCCTAAAAAACCTTCAACTTTTGATTTTGTTCCAAAAAAACCTCAAACTTTGGTCTTTGTCCCAAAAATATCCACAACTTTTTTTGTCTTCTAAAAAACATTCAACTTTTGATTTTGTCTCAAATCTACCACAATTATTACAAAAAAAGAGTGTTTCGCGCCCAGTTGAACAGAACCCATGATTGTTAGATAAAGATCAAAATGTACTTCCAATTATTTCAAGGGAGAATATTTGACACATTGCAGCCGCATTAATTCATTTCGAGACATAATTGAGTTACCTGATATTCACATACAAATTTCAGTAGGAACAAGATATTAACGAATCTTCTTCTTATACTTCAAATTTTTACCGAAATGATGATTTCTTTTTCTTTTTACTCTCTTCAAGTGCTTGAAGACCGAAAAACATTTAAATGAGATATATGACAAGTTATATTATAAGTAATTTCTTAAGTGGTTAGTATTTCGTGGAATTGCAACACTTGATTAAAGGGACAATTTCCTTTTTAAAAATAAATAATGCTTTAAATAAGAATATAATGCCCAATTAAAATATTTTCTCAAATGTATAAAATATAACAATATATAATAATATATTTTTCCTCTTCCCATGGACCCATGTGCCATGTTAGGTGCCCTAGGGCGGAGACATCATTTTGTCACAGGTGTACCAATTTAGGATTTTTCATGGTATTAACATAAAAAAAAATGATACCGAATAATCATTTGCAATGAAATTCGATGCTCGATTTGATCTATGTTTAGGGCAGAGATTCGAGCTCGACTATCCTGGAACTGCTCGAGTTCCAGCAAAACCCGATGAACACTCCGTTGCAAATTAGCGACTCAATTAAACTCCATAATCAGCTAATCTCTTATCTCGCGATATCTTGCCCGGTTAGTAGCCACCAGGCCCACCACTCACACTTGCCCTTTTTCGTTTATTCCTGTCCGCAGTGAAATAAAGCGGCTGCATCTTAGGTGGTGCCTTAAATCACCAAAGAAGCAACACCTTTCAACCGTGAGCAGGAAAAATGAATCCGACTTCATTCAAGAGACTCTGACTTTGCAAGGTTCATCCTTCAAGTCTATCTCTCAGCACAAAGCCGTGATTGATCTACTGTCGTGTAGGACAGCACGCGCAAATATCAGCAAGCATCGAAGAAGCTAAACATCTGCGAGTCGATGAACTATTCACAGATGTCTGTCCACTACTGGTAATCTTTAAACAGGCAGTTTTCTCTAACACGAAGAGTTTCTGTGCTCAAATTTGTTAGTCTGTGCATACCCGAAAGCCAAGTTATCGATCCCTATGAGCCGACGCCCTGATCATTGTCTCAACTCTCAAGACCATGATGCTCAAATCTAACTGAAAGCAAAGTAACTATCAGGTTTGCAACGACAATATGTTCAAATACTTCTCAAGGCACAGTCAATAACAAAAATGTTCATTCATTTAACCGCCGCTATCAAGCGAAGCATCTGCAACGTTCATTCATTTAACCGCTTACTTAACGTATTCAATAATGGGTTTCAAGACCTCAATCTTGATCATATCTAATGGACGTTCATGAGGATTCCTGGCGAAATAGGCCTAAGGATCAATGGCCTCCGACGCCCTCTTCGCATCGAGGTCCTTGAACCTCTCGTACCACTTCTTCTTCCTCTCCAACAGAACCGAGACTGGTCAGCCAACAGAACCATAAGTGAAGTTGTAAACCAGCGTTCCCAGGAAAAAAGGAAGACTTTGGGAACTTCCTCAGATTTTCTGGGACCACTCCAGAAAGATCATTGTATGAGACAATGAAACTCTGGAGTCCGTCGGGCAAGTTGCCAGGAATGCCACCCGTAAAATGATTCTGGGATGTATCTAATGAAGTCAGCAAACTCATGTCAGCCATCGAAGTTGGAAGAGAACCAGATAAATTATTCGATGCAAGACTGAGCACTTGAAGTCCAACCAATGATTCAACTTTTTCGGGGAAATATCCACTGAATTGATTATGGGAAAGATCAAGCACCTTTAGACTAGATTCAGTTGAGGACGGAGGCAAAAGCGCGATATTACCAGTCAAAAGATTATTTCCAAGGTAGAATTCTTGCAAAGTGGATAAAGTCAGAAGATCGAGTAAAAGAGGCCCATCTAACTGATTTGAACTGATATAAACAACCCTAAGTTTGGGATACTGGGTCAGGACTTTTGGAATATCACCGCTAAGAGAATTATATGAGAGATTAAGATAATTCAGACGCAAAAAACTGAGGAGTAACCTCAGGGATGGCCCCGACAAACGATTACGGCTCAGATCGAGAAATTCAATGTTACCCCACTTAACCATTCTAGTCAAGTTTCCCTCAAATTGGTTATTTGACAGATCCATGACAACACAACTCCCGCTTAGCAGCGGAAGTTCTCCGGTGAGACCATTCGAGGAGAGATTAAGAACACTCAAGGTGGTCGATGTGATCATATTAATTGTCCCTGAAATGAAAAGCCACAAAAGAGGGATACAGAAGAACAATATAAGCAAAGTATGAGAGAACACTCGTCTAAATTGCCCCCTATCGAAACAGCAAGAAAATCTGCAAGGAGTATACCTGAGAGATTGTCGCCACTCAAATCCAACTCAGTCAAAACCAAGGAGTCTCCTTTCAATAATCCACTAGGAACAAAACCTGAAAATCTGTTGTTGCTAAGCTTGAGAACCTCTAGATCATAGACAAAATTAAACTCAGGTAGCTCCCCAGAAAGTTGATTGTAACTCAGATCCAACACTTTCAAATTCTCGAACACTTGCAGCTGTCCCCCACTTACCAATGATCCCATGAGCTGATTGTGGCTAAAGATTTAAATGCTTGGTACTCTCAGAAATGGCAGCTAAAAATTTCTGCTGCTGTGAACTAGAACCGCCCAGCAAATTCCCACTCAAATCAACGTAGGTGGCATTTGATAGGAACAAAATTTCAGAGTCCAAAGGACCCTCCAGCACATTCCCGTGCAAATCAAGCACCTCCAAGCCATCCATCAGCTCAAATCCTTTGGGAATCTCCCGAGTAAACCCATTTACTGACAGATTAAGATACACAATATTACAGAGCTTAGCTAATGAAGGAGGCAATGGCCCAGAAAACGAGTTGCTGCTCAAATCCAGAGATTGGATTGATGCAAGTCCTGAAATAGAATCAGGGATCGGGCCAGAGAAGTTGTTCCCTGCCAACGAGAGATTCCTCAAGCTCTCCAGTTTCCCAATGCCCGGGAGTAAGGACGATGAGAAAAGATTGTGTGACAAATCCAGGTACTCAAGGCTCTTGAAGCCACCTATATTATTTGGAATTTTGCCTGTTATGGAGCTGTTTGCCATGGAAAGTTTAACAAGCATTGTTAGGTTGGCAAAAACACTCAAGTTGGCATTCCTGCAACATTGCCACCATTACAAACGATTCCATTCCACGAAGAAGGGCATCCATTGAAATCTATGGATTCCTCATTCCATGAATTAAGTACATAACCAGTTGGATCATGCGTTATGCCCTTCTTAAACTCGAGCAGCGACAATATATCCTGGGAAGGAAGCTGCGCTGCAGCAGAAATAAGCAGCAGCAACACGACCGCGAGCTTCAAATACATCATTGGATACCACCAAATGCTTCAGCAAGATGGAAAGCACGCACAATGGCTAACAATAGAGAGATTTCCAAGGCTTCTCAGAGACAACTTCAGTAAACAGGACAGTCTTCAAACAAGCAGATCAACTGGAGCTTCAATTACAGTGCCAGAGTTGCTAGAGCAAATAAGCACACCCAAATTTCACCAAGTTGAAAGCTACAAGAGACAATAGGGAAGTCTTCAAAGCAATCAACAACAAACCATCGAGACTGCCAAAAGCAAACACGGGCCTCTATCTAATGCAACTAATTTCACATTCCAAACCACGCGCGAAAATGAACTCTCCATGCACCAACTTCGGGGAAAACAGTCGCTTTTCGACACTTAAAAGAGGCATAATAGCTCCACGGAAGCATTTAGCAAATGATATCAACCCCAGAGACCCCCCCATAGATAGATACACACACACACACAACAGAAGGGTTCTACTGAGAAATCTCACACCACTCAAAATGCAGCATTTTGTGAGCCAGCATTCATTCTCTCAAGACCACAGGAACTCCTCTCCCGGGTTCAGATTTTCAGACCTCAAAAGCTGCTGAATCACTCGTCTCAGAGAGCATGGAGAGCACAGGCCTTCACAGCAACACTGCAGCAGCAGCATAAAAGCTTCCGCTCACAATTTTGCAGAGCTCTCATGACAACTCTGACCTTCAACACCCAAAAAACGAAAAATGGGAAACGAAAAACCCCACGAAGGAAGGAACAAGAAGTGGGTCTACTATGAAGTATCAACCATCAAGCATTGAAGACGAGTCTGTTTCTTTGGCTCTTTTAAAACATTCCAAAAGCCCTAATCTTTCTGCAATGATAAAGGCGTCCCCGGTGACAAACAAGACCCAGAAAAGAAAATAACTTTGCTCACTCTCTTTCAAGGAAAAGACTCCTTTTTTATTCAGATCATCACAAAGTCATGTGAAGGAACCCAGGGAGACAAAAAAAAAAAAAACCGAATCTCATGTGTCTTTTGATTGAGGGAGGGTTAGAATGTGTCAGTCGGCTAATCCAGGGAAAAGTAGAGAGTAATTTTCGAATAGATTTATGTGGGGCAAAAATGGAGGGACTTTTTTCTATACCCGCCAAAAACAGTGGCTTTGCTTTTTAGTTTAGTGTAGTTTAATCGACCTAAGTTTTACAAATCGGTATATATATTCAACAATGTTCTCATATGAGGACATCAACATATGATGTGACATCATCATTGATTATGCTGATTTTAAATATATAAATGTAATTTATCAAATGTTGAGCTATTTGATACAACATTGTCATAGTAATTTCAACCGTGAAAGACAACTTGGAGCTCTATATAAGATCTTAGGGAAATTTCAAATAAGGTATGGGTGTGCTTATAACAAGGGTCTGAAGTGATCATGATAATTTCGAACGAGGGCCTGAGATGATTATGAATAAGGGTTTGATCTCGTCGATTAGTTAAATATTCTGACCGATCAAGGAAATTTTTGTCCAAAAACAATATTAACCTATATTTTAGTTTAATTATATTTAACACTTTTTGGCAATATAGATGTTTTTTTGGTCAACTATGAAACATTATCCAATTATGTGTATGCTAATGTGATTAGATTATTTGGTTGTTCCATCAATGAAGTCAAGGTTTTGATACTTGCTGCAGATTTTGGTCTTGGGCACTAGATCAGTTTAATTTATTGTTCCAAATATTGCAAAACCTACCATTTTACTTATATTACTGCAATATGTACAAAAATTGTAAAGTAAATCAATGGCATCAACCCAGACCGGCATTTAATGGAATATAAAATTGATAAACTTGGATCTGGTACTAAAATGAATACGATTCAAGTTATACTTGCTTATACAATTGAAGACAGTAACAAAATACAACTCCAACAGGAGCATTGCACACATTCACTTGTATTTTGTTCTGTTGCTTCCACTTCTCTTCAATGCTGACAATAAGGCGTGAAGGCAATGAGAAGCTGCAGAGCGAAGGACCTGCTGGAGCATTATTATCTTCTTGTATTCGGGAGAGTAAAGCCAAGAGAGTCTTCAACTTTCCCTACAAAGAAAACGTAAACTGCTTTAATAGGATATCATGCCCTAAAGCAATATCAACTCCACATGTCAGTTCTTTGCTGAGCAAAAGCGCTAAAGACCCAACATAACTGCATTATCAAAGGTGAGCAACAATTCTTCAGTTCACCACCCTCATTTGTTATACAAAAACACCACAAGCACTCCAGAAACTTTGGTTATGCAAAATTCAGAGAATCACGGAGCTCTACTCCGACCAAGTCTTGAATGGAGCGAGCCTCGTGTCATGCAAATGCAGCTACGGTAATAAGCCTACCAATGAATGGAGCTTCACATAGACAAAGGGAACATCAACCACTAGAGAATGTGCAGAAACTGATGGATGAAAAATCAACCACCAGGGATCGTATTCAAATTTTCATTCAAAACCGTTTTGTGTGCTTAGTTGCACTGCAATTATCTAAACCTTGAGATATTAGAGACTGGAAAAGTCCTCTTTTATGCCCACATCGTGAAAGATCAACATCTTATAGTAGAATGAAAAAGGCACAGACTGTTGGTGAATCAAGAGTGCCAATAGTATGATGACTTTGAACAACCCAATCCAGCTACTTCACATGGAGCAGTGTTGTCTTTGAAAAATCATTGACCAGCTAATGGAGCTTCAGACAGAAAGTAAGAAAACATTGACCACTAGAGAATATGGAGGCCAACCGAGAGAGCGAATGAGATTTTCCAGAGAGAGATAGCATCACGAATTTCATAAGATTGTGAAATCAATTCAACTAGCATAAACCCACTGAATTACTTCCCAAAGGACAGATTCCCGACAACAACCCAGCAGATACCGTAATGCCACACAGGATAGAACTCCAACCACATGAACTCGAAGCCAATCATATCTAAAGCCCCGCAATGTCAATCAATGAAGGCAATAGTTATAAAACCGATTCAAACAGCAACTCAAAAAACTAAAACAACAAACGGGCATCGCCAAAATACGATGCTACTCTTCTTGTTGGTAATGACCTCGCACCAATCATCTGAGGATTGGCTGGTAGGTAAAGAGAAGACTTGGAAAGGAAAAAAGCAATGGTTATTCTTGCAAGTAAGGAGAGAGAACTACCTCAGCACAAATGAAACCTCTTTCAAAATCAGTATGAATGGTCCCAGCAACTTGACGAGCCTTTGTCTGTCTCCTGATCTGCCAGCACTTGACCTTCAAAACCAAAACGTGTCCATCATAGTTTCATGCCACAATTTAGCAAATGCAAAAATAGGAATCGTATAACTAAGGTAGATGGAAGGAAAACAAGAACTGCAAGAAGGCAGAAGTTCCTCGACGCCTTTTGGCATCCCCAAATCCGGCCTGCTTAAGAAAATACTAAGTCTCAAAGATTATACGGGGAACGATCCCATGCATTCATATTCATACAGCACCAACCCATGAAAACTATCCCCATTATCTCTCCTAATACTGCTATCCCAGTAAAGAAAGCAACCTTAGCCATCCAAGTACTTTCATCCTAGATGTCCTTTATAAGCAAGACGACCCTGGAGCGGTATCGACACCACCAAAACAAGAAGAGAGCAACTTAACATTGTATTTGAAAGGATTCTTTTTGGTGGGTAAAGAAAATGAAGTTGAAGAAACAGAAGGTGAAGAAAGAATTTCTTTGATGTTGTTTTGGAAGGGGTAGAAGGTAAAGGTGAAGAAAGTGTAGGAAAAATTAAAGGGAACGACATTTATCCTTAAAATTTGTCGGTGAAAGACAAGGGCAAAGACGTCATCTGGCTTCCATTCCCCTCCTTTTCTCCCAAGTTTGGGAAGAACCAAATTTGATGGGCCGCAGAGAAATGAAATCCCTCGTCATTTTTCACATTTAAGTTTGGCCAGCCTCTTTCTAGGGATTTATCCATCAACTTTCTCACTATCACCCAATAGACTCGTAAAAAACTCTCTAGGATAAGCAGTATCATTGAACCAGTTAAAACAGTGATATCCAGGTTTTCATGTCCATGGCCAAGTTCTTATTAATCCTTGGGTTGTAGTCTCCACCCGATTTCTTCCCTAGAGCACCTCAACCAAAAAACTCTGTTTTCTCAATGTTTTCCCCAACAAAAGAGAGTCCCAATATTTCACCCTTTTCTTTCTCCATCTTTTCTTTCCCTACCCACTTTATTCTTCCAAAACAAAGGCTAAAGGGAAAAAGAAATTCAGGATCAACAAAAAATGCACGAGAATTTACATAGACCATCAATTTTCCAGAAATAGGTCTTGCTAATGCAACTATCTCATCAAATGGAGGGAAAAGCTTCCATGGTCATGCATGATTAAAGACCATACGGATGCATCTGGTTTACAAACTCATCACTCACTTAAAACCACAAACAAACCTCCTTAATATTTAATCCTTCTCAATAGTCATCAAATATACCCACTTTTCAATGCCAAACTTTGGTTAATGCACCTGTCAGAATATCACCACCCCGGATTCTCTCAAGTAGGTGCATGCTATTATATCCCACAATGTCCCAGCTTTTCATGCCCAACTTCAGCCACTCCACCACCATTGTCAAAGGAAGATCCATCTAGATTCAAGTAGATGTCTATGCTGATGGGGAAATAATGTAAGCCAGGATAACAGAAAATCATATCCTATTTCTTTCTAAACTTCCTCCAGTTCCTTGAGTCTCCTTCCCTGCACATTTTTCCCTTCTGTTCCATAGCTGCTGCGCAAGCTAGACAAGATTTCGAAACTCAAGGTACCACATAAGACAAAAGCAGGCAAGCCATTTTGTGAAACTAAAGAGATCATAATCAACCAAGATTTGATTAATGCCCTGCTTCTTCCAAGAGATATCCCTCCTTGCTAAATACCCATAAAGCAGGAGCCACTAAAACTTAAATTTGTAGACCAAAACATCATAAAGAACCCAAGCATAACCTGAACTCATTACCAAGTTGTTTGTTATCAAGGAGACCACCCAGCAACAGATACGGCCATAGAAAATTTTTGAAACGTATTAGGCGATTGTCAACAAGGCGTAACTCAAGAAGCTAATCTAATTCAACAACAGGCAACTTTTACAGACATAGCTTCGTTAATTCTTTAATTGACTTGAATTCAAATCTTCTAATACTTTTGGTTGTGTTTATTGTTGGTGGGTTTATTCACTTACCTCATCTGGGCCTGCTGTGAAAAGATATATCAAATTGATCGCTGAAAATCCTGTCTTTATTATCTTCAGAAGGGCACTGAAAAAAAAAGAAAAAGAACTCAGACCAAGATTTCTATATTTATTCATGATGGGCTAGCCAAAGAAAAGGTCAAAGTCAAAAGACACATGAAAAATTTAGTAACATAATATTGACAACTGGTGAACATGACACTCGACAGTAACTCATTGCAAGCAAAAGTAAGAATCAACAAAGAGAGGGGTTGAAGCCACTGGCATTTTGTGAATCACGTGCTATAATAATTCTCTCATATTGCCAATGAAAAGCACTCCCTCTTAAGCTACAAAAAATCCAGAGAGCATATGTCATGAATGACATCAATGAACGAAGAAAAAAAGTTTCTTCCTTTGCTTGGAACTTGGGAGGATGTGGGACAAGCATTTGTACTCTAGATAATGCAAACGAGGGGAATGGCAACCACCTGTTGATAACATTTTGTACTGGAGTGGAAGAATAACCATTCTGAAGCTGTTTAGGATTGATTCAATTTTTCGTGTATAATTTTCCCAAAGGAGGAATTCACAACTATGGCAAGGAAAGGGGATTGAGATGAAAATTTTATAAGATGGATTGAAAAAAAGGCAGAAAGGAAAGCATATCATGAGAGAGACTATTCCAAGGAAAGGGGATTGAGCACCAACGTAAAGAAGAAAAAATGGAAATCATCAAGAAAAGGATGCAGAAACGACCAAGCAGCATATTTGAAACCATCGTTGCGAGTTAATCTTCTCAAATCTCTCCTAGTTCAAGCAAATAAACTATCAAGAGACACTTTGATCATCAATTCAGGGCTTGAAATTTCTCTGTGGAATTATGCATCAATAAAATGGTTAAAAATTAGTTAGACTCTGCCGACGGAGAGTCCAGATTGAGAAAGCTATCTGGATTAAATCCAGAATCCTCAAGATCGCAAGGGCAATCCTCAAAGAGAGCCGGACAACAAGCTTTAAAACTATCGAGAACCGAATCCAAGTCTTGATCGCTCAAATTCTCGGAATTAAAACCGAACCCAGATGCTGAATCGCCACCAGCACCAAACGTGCTCAAATTCTCAGAATTAAAACCGAACCCAGATGCAGAATTGTCACCAGCACCAAACGTGACAGAAGAATTCTTCTCCGGCTCTTCATCTTTGAGTAAAAGTTCACGAAGAGTCTCACACTTGGCTATCAGGGACTCCCAGTCCTCCTTCGTCGTGCAAGAATCCAACTCCTTCTCGAGCTGGTCCTCCCACCGGGTCAGATCCGTGGGCGGCACCACGTCGCCATGGCCACGAAGGTACTCCGAGACCACCTCTTCCGCGGAGGGAGAGCCGAAGGAACAGAGTCTGCCGGCGGCAGAGACGACAATGACGGCGACACGAACGCCGCAGAGGATGGAGAGATCGGAGGCCTTTTTGAAGAGGCCCTGACGCCTCTTCGAGTACGTCACAAGCCGCGCGGCCGGATTGGCGATCTTGGCGATTTCTGTTCGCCGGCGCTTACCCATTGACGATGATTTTCCAAATATCTTTCAGGAAGAGCTTCGTGCGAATCGTGGGAGAAGAGCGCTTCGTTTTTCTGGGTTTCTCGGAGCGAGGGAGATGAAAGCTTCGTTTTTTCTGGGTTTCTTTCGGAGCGAGTGAGAGGTATTGAAGAGAGTTGAAGTCTGAAGCTGCGGAGAAGGGGAAGGAGTCCAACGGTCGGCTATCTGCTTTATAGTCATCGGAGCATTTGATATTACTCGGGACCTCGACTCAGAGAGCGCCCACCCCCCACCACACTGATCTCCACCGTTGGATTTGGTGACGCCACGGTCAGAAGGCCGTGTTTGACGATGCGCCGATCTCCTCCGTCCGCTGGTCTCCGGAAGCGGATCCCCTGCCTTAGTGGGTTATAAGGCAGGGGATCTGGGCCGTCCATTGCAAAAATGGACGGTCCAGATTTTTTTTTAAAAAAATTCCGAAAATATTTTCCCTCCTATATACGGGATTTCGGCCGTCCATTTCAAAATGGACGGCCGAGATCCGTTAAGGCAGGGACTCTCGCAAAATATTGGCCTCGATTCTCTCAGATTAGAGCCTTTGATGAAAAAAAAAAAATTGACGAAGAGCGACACGTGGCTGCTGGTAGAACAAAACGACATTTAAAAAAAAAAAGTACCCACTTGGATCTTGCCTTCTCCGGTGACTTGACGACGGGGACGCTACACTCCTCGTCGCCTCCTCCTCCTCCGCCACCGCTGGTGGAGGTGGCGCCGCTCCAGGAGAGGGGAGTCGTCGGGGTCGGTCGAGCCGGGTCACCGCCGCCCTCCTTCCGCCCGGGGTCCTTCGGCGCGGGCTCGGAGTTGGAAGACCTCCGCTGACGCACGGTCCAGTCGAGCTTCAGAGCGCGCGCGGCGGATCCGGAGGAGGAGCTCCGCCACCGTGGAGTCGTCCGTCATGGCGATGGTCAGCCACTCAGCCTCGTCGTCGTAGGCCAAGTGTTGCAGGTCGTCTCCCAGAGAAGGAGAGAGAGAGAGAGAGAGAGTGGAAAAGGGAAAGGAGGTGGAGGCTAAAGAAGGAAAGTGGAAGCGTAGGTTGTGCAGAGTGTCATGAAAAATAAAAGAATTTTAAAGAAATAATAAAATACAAAAAAGGGGGCAATAAATTATAATAATGGCGTTCAATAATAATAATAATTTTGAATTTTGGACGTGGCGCCGCTCCAGCAGATGTTCTATCTGATTTAGATATTAAACACTTCTACAAGTACGAACGAAGGATGCAAGAGGAACACAAATGTTCAGAACCAGTCTCTATCAAAAGGCTCTTTCAAAACAAACCTAGTACCGCACGAATGCGTAATCATGCACAATTATTAAGGTCCAAATTTTTCACCTAATTTGACATACAAGAGTGCATTTTAACAAGTAACACGTATTACAGTCCAGCAAATAAAAATCAACATATCAAAAGAAGCTAATCAAATTAAATTCCCTTGATCAATGAAGTGAAAATGAAAGAAATAGAGAGAGCCAATGCCATTAAACCAGTGAACCGGCTAAAGAGAAACTAATTCATGTACAATGAATGCGGTTTGACAAGAAAAATCACGTATATTCACATTTACATCACAGAGGAACACATTTCAGGTTTTCAAAAGTAAGAAAGACATCGATGTCATATCCACCGCCCTCAAGATTGCCGGGCATCGACTCCTCTCCCGATCGTCACGTCTAATGCCGATAACTTTAAATCTTCCCTTGATTTTTTTTTCTCTCTCTGTATCTCTTACCAGTGGAAGAAAAATCCACTGTGGAACACTCAGATCTTGAGGCATGAGGATGAAGAAAAAATGCATTTCATCGTTCATGCATTTTAACAAACAAAGACATTGATCAGCTCGAAGATGATGAGATGCGTTTCTCTATCTATTCCTTATAGATTCTAGATTTAAGATTACTTTTTAACTTTCCTTTTCTCTCTCTTTAGAAATTTTGATGCATTTAAAACTGAGTAAATTAAATGTTGAAAGTAGAACATCGTAAATTAAAGCAGAGTTTAGGGACAAGTGTCGCGTTAGGATAGAGAGTAGTGCTCCGCGAGTGCAAGCGCGCGGGTCGCCAGCGTGTAAAATGGAGAGAAGCGTGGGAGTCACGTGCAGTCGCCTCCCTCTCTGCGTGGCCAAAAACCCAAAATCCCTGCATCTCCGTCGCTCCTCTCTCTCTCTCTCTCTCTCTCTCTCTCTCTCTCTCTGTGCAGTGAGAGGTGACCATCCCCAAAGAAGCCATCCCCTCCCTCTTGTTCGAAGAAGCTGCGAAGAACCCCTAAGCCCTAGCGATGTCGTTCACTGCTTCTAGGGTTTTCAGGGGTTGCAGGGCACTTCTGGCCCCCGCGAAGTCCGCTTCCTCCGCTGCTGCTGCTCCTGCCAATGCTTCCAAGCCCGCGGCGAAGCCGAAGCCGAAGAAGACTAGCGATTCGGCGTCGCCGAAGGCGCCGAGCCGGCCGTCGGGGATACAGAAGGTGACTCCCGTCTCGCCGGCGCTCGCTCGGTTCCTCAACGCAAGCGAAGCCTCTCGCGTCCAGGCTGTCCAGCAGATTTGGGCCTACATCAAGAAGGAAGGCCTCCAGGTATGAGATCAAATGATGCATTCCCTGGAGAAATGGAGTGCGCTTGTCCTTTTTTTTTTTTTCTCCCTTTTGTTTTGCTGTTTTTGGTTTCAGCTTGCTAGGGTTCTTCCGTGATGTGTGGATGGGGAATGTTGGGTTGAATGCATTTAGTCCTCTGTTTCCAGAATGGCACGGTGAAAATGGAACGGAGATGCTTTGATGCAAGAACGCATTGAACCATAAAGATGCTCGTTTTACATCATGTCTATCTAATTAACCGACTGAACATTGAGATTAGAAAAATATAATTGATGTGTAGGACGTTTTCTTCTGTGGCAGCAGTGAGAATGGCTGTGTGATTTGAATATGGCAATAAGAGAACTCAAAGTAAGTCGTTGAAGCATTCGTCCGAGACTATGTTGAGTTTTCTCAGTGTTCTTTTCAGGGACCCAAGGCTAGTTTTGGCTCTAAGTAACAGTGTAATGCAAGTCCTTTGTAGTTGTTAGCAGAGGTTTCAGTTTCACCCAAGGCTAGTTTTGGCTCTAAGTAACAGTGTAATGCAAGTCCTTTGTAGTCGTTAGCAGAGGGTTCAGTTTCATAGCTGATTTCAATAGACTCCACTGCCTTGGATTAGATACCCGTAACGGCAGCCCGTTGCGGACATGCTATGAGTGGATTATGCAAGAACATGTCATGCAAATTTGTACATTAGCATCTAATTTTACAGGCAAAATATGTTGTGTGTGAGAAATGTGGCATACAGAAAGCATACTCTTTATTTTTTTCTGATATTCAGCTGTCAAGTGTAATTTTGTTCTTAGCTCCCGATAATGATTATAACATTGCCCTGTTGTCTTTCTGGTCGAAAAGCTATTTTATATGGTTTCCGTGTGCCATAATCCTCAATTAGTTTAGGAATTGACTATCATAAATGACATGATCACTTGTTTACCTCAGGAAGACACAAATCGTGATTGAGGACACCATCGAGCTAGGTGGTGAGCACTATGATATGGCGGTTATGGGATCATCTTAAGAAGATAGTGGGGTATCCATAGCCAAAGATAGAGATTGATACCCAGTCAATATGGACTGATATGTTACTTTCCGAGCGTTATGGCTTCTATCCAATTACGGGAAGTACTTACAGAGATGAGCTCTGTGCTTTTAGAGGGTGCTAATAAGAGAAATTAGACATATACAGTGCTGTTTATATATCTATTTATGAGCATTTGATTCTGCTCTGGCCAAAGCCTGAAAGCTTGTGGCCTCAGTATTTCATCTTCCTCTGACAATGGAGTGGTCTATTCGAACTATCAACGAATTCCTAGAAATTTAGATGGGATGGGGATCGTAATTCTTTCTACACACTATTGTTCTTTTAGAAAAGGGAATATCTACGAAGCTTCCCTGCAGCTATGTGGCCGTATCAATTGCTTTATCTTCTTATTGAAGTGGATTTGGACAAGCATTGGGCACACCACTTTGGATATCTAAAAAATCGTGGTATTTGTCTTTTCTTACATGTTCTTCTAATAGACATGTTTGGCTTTCGTGCAGGATAGCTGTAATAAGCGAGAGATTAATTGTGATGAGAGGCTGAAAACTCTATTTGAGGGGAGAGAGAAAGTTGGATTCCTGGAGATCGGTAAGCTGCTGTCCCGTCACTTTGTGAAGACGAGCTGAAGCTGCTTCGGAGTATTGCATCTTCATGAATCTCGTCGGTGGATTAACGCTGTCCATGGTGCAGCAACCTCTTTTGACATTGTCGCTGACTTTTCAGGTGTTGTCTCTGACTGTGGGTATCTCTGGTTGTGATCTTTGGACTCGGTTTTGAACTTTGCTGGACGTTGTAAGTTGTTTTAGGAAATGAATTGTTAGGTACTTTTGTAAGGTGTCATCTGTTCACCTGCGTCTACTATATGGGTAACTTCCTTGCTGATATTTAGCTATTTTCTTTATCCCTCAATCCACACCTTCTCTTGCACTTAAACTTATCATACTCAAGCTCTTTTTGTGGCGATTCTCCGTAGTTTGGCCCTGCTCTATTTGTTGTTATCTGGGCCTTGGGAATTTCGTCATTGCTCCGTGGAAGAGTTGCCTCTTACACAGCTCATTTCCCATTTTTGTTGTTTGCTCGTGCTTTCAGGAGGATGCAGCAACCGTTAGGTCAGCCGGAAAAGCATGGCTCCAGACAATGATCTCTGACACTGATTACACCAAATTCGAGAACTTCTCGAAGTGGCTCGAGTCTCCCAGTGAACTTGATTAATGTCATTTTATCTCAACTTAGACCCATTTTCTCATTTGTTTTGTTTTCTTGTTGCCCACTTGTGTTGTTATTTATGCATTTTGGAGATAGGACATGAAGGTTTTGGAAGAAATTTGATTGAAATCACAACAGCATTGTTATCTGCTTCTTTTTTGCACTGCTCGGAATGCGTTTTCATTCATGCAGTATAATCGATGGGTTTTTCATCGTTCCTGCTTTTGCTTAGCTTAAACATGTGAAAATCTTGTGGAAGCTGATGAATACAAGGGCATTTCCTAGTTTTGTTTGCAGAGGAGATGCATATCCTTCCTCTTTTGCTGTCCAGGATTGGGGTTTGCAGGTTCATTTGGTTGGTTTTTGTTTTTACTATTGCTTGATTACATGCGCAGTGCGTTTTGTTCTGGGTTATGGTGAAAGATTTCTAAAAAGTGCAACTCTTTAAAGATTTCTAAAATTTTTTACTTTTCGGCTCCTGAATCACTTTTTCGACCACACGAGCCTCGGCTGACCACTATTGCCACCCGTGGCCGACTGTCGCCGATCGTCGGCCACTCGCCATCGGTCGTTGCCCGCCGACCGCCGTCGCCAAATATTTCGTTAATAATTTTTTAAAAATAAAAAATTTCAAATGTTACCAAATGGATTTCTGCGATGAGAAGTCAATTTGGAGTAGAAGTAGAAAAATAAATTTTTGCTTTTAAGGAGAACTAGAGAAATCAATTTATTGTCCGAAGTTGAGAAGTTGGTGAGAAGTATCACCATGCGCTACCTAAGCTGTGAGATAAGCTATTTATTTATGTTTTATTTAACTAATTTGAGTTGTATGAAATAATCTCGTAAAACCTATTTTCCCCAAATAAAATCTCGGGTCCATTTAAGCTTCTGAGTTAAAAGTGAGAAAGGCTTAATCGAGCTTTCTCGGGAATAAATTTGATTCATATGTAGGTCTTCTTCGCCATTTGCCTAATATTTCCATGTTTGAATTCCTTGGGAAAATTAACCAAACCAACGTCTTCTCATCACTACTGTACAATAGAACTCGAGCCCAGGACCCTCACGCCTAATCCCGAGGTTGTCGTGAAGGCCTTTTTACACGAAATTCACTTTCAAATCATTTGCAAAATACAGCCAAGCATAAGAAAATGAGGGGGAAAAAAAATTCTTTAAACATACTTTCCAGCAAAATTCGCATAATGCCCAACTATGCTTAAACATATTTTCTTGAAGCAAAACCCTTTAAACATATGCTCTAAGGTATTGTAACTTCAATTAGCAGTTACGACGAGCCACCGCACTGCTTCTTCACTGCCACAGTAAATCGGATCTTGATATACATGAAAGCTTTGAAAAAACAAGAAACATAGAAAGATTTAACACCTCCGCCACGCAAAAATTTGTTGGTGGTTATCCAATTAATGCTATTGTCAATCGAAAGATTTACAAAAATTTCCTCAGGGGAAGACATTTAAAAGAATTACATGCTCGCCACTCAAATGTAGAGTGACTAGCCCTAATTCATGAATTTCCTACATAAAATCACTCTACTTGTCTCTTTTCATCATGTCCTCCATGTCCAAATATAAATGAAAAGCAGAATTACAAGTAGGACATTTTCGTTCAACTAAAGCACGATGTAATGTGGCAATAACACGGTGCTTTACAAAAGAAATTACCATTTCTCCTTCCTCTGAAACGGTAATTCAATATTAACTACTAAAAATGTCACATCAAGCAAACCATGACAATAAAAATTGAAACGAAATGTCGTTGTAATATGCAATAACTGTCTTTTCCCTCTCTGCGGTAAGTTGCGCCTCTAAGATCTGCCGAATTTCGCATGTTAATGACTTCTTGAAGAGAATGATGGCTTGGCCCCATTGGACGATGAGACACCGGTTCTTCACTTCTCTGACAAGTGAATGAGCACATATCACAACTCAAATAGACTGTATTTGCAAGCAGACAATTGAAGTGATGATCATGGAAATGAAATTTAGAGCTGCATGGATACAATACCATTTTGTTAGATCTGGTGAAGACCCGACATCTTGCAGACAAAAGTGGTTCAGTTTCATCATTCTTGACAGTTGCGGACTCAGGAAGTTCTTTCCTACAGGCTATCAACCTCGAACCTTCGAAGTTCCCCCGCTGGTTTTGAACCAAGTTCTAGCAGAGAACACCCCTAAGGGAGTATGAACAACCACAACGGAATCTGGGTTTGGGACCCTGGACAGAAGCCAAAGCACGTAACCTTAGTGTTTCAAATGTACACAATGAAGCAGAAAGGAGCAGAATGTGCCTACTTGACTGACAACCACACAGGAACGAAATTTCAAAATGGTCAAGGAGCTCAACAATTTTAAGGCAATGCGTACTCAAGTACGCTTGGTGCACAGCTATCTGACACCTGCAATCCAGAGCATTCGGTTCGTTTACAGAAGAAGATCCAACTATCTGGTGACCTTGGATTAAAATACCATAAAAAAGTGGACAAATGCTATATGAAAAGATAGAAGACCCGTTGCAGATTATCATTTTGTTATAGTCCCAATCTTCAGCCCATCTACATACGGCGCACATAACTCTCTGCAGTAAAGACAGATAAATAAATAATATAGCGCTTTCATTCTTTCCAAACACTAAGGTCGTTTTTTTTTTTTTTTTAGATGGGCAGCAGTCCGCTGGCAAACTTCTATGATGTTTTGACGCAAAAAGAAATGGAATGGAATATCGATTTGAAAAGAAAAACAAACACACAAAAAAAGATATTTTGACATCACGCCATGTAAAATGTACTGCAATCCTAACGGAATATCTATTTTATATGATATGAATATGCAAATAAATATAAATTTCTTTAGAAGTACCGCGGTACATATTTTTGTTATTCCTTCTTTGATGAAAATGCAAACTAAAATTACTAGCATGCAAGATGTACTTTTCACTGTTTTTTCAAATATTTTCATTTTATGGCCGATGATTTGTTGAATAAAAGCACAAATATGGCAATTAAATAATAATGCAACTTCAATAGAGTACGTTCATAATGCTAAGGATAGCGTCCGAACATCGTGGCCGAGACAAATGAAATGAAGAGATCAGGATAGCGAGAGCTAGAGATGGCAAAAATGGGTCTAGTTCCCATATTTTTAACCCATATTTAACTATGGTTGGTCAAATATATGAGTTGGCTTAAGTCTTAAACACAAGTTTAAATGGGTCATAATATAATTGCCTAAAAATGAATTTTAAATGGGTATAAATGGATTACCTAAGATAACTATCTTAAGTGAGGCACAACTAGGTTCCTTTCTTTCTTTTCTTCATTTTCTCTTTTTCCTGCTGCTTGGCCGCCACTCGCCAGCGATGGCCACTGGTGAGCTGAGCTCACCGGTGGCTGTCATCGGCCAGTCGCGTTGGCGGAAGTTGGAGAAAAAAGAAAAAGGAAGACATAGAATCATAAAATAAAATAAAATACATTTATGACTCGTTTAAAATCTAGTGAGTCTGAGCTCGCCGAAATTGGCCGTGTCTGTGACTAGTGGCCGAGCTTGTGGCAGTCGCCGAGGCTGGGCGATTGGCAAAGGAAAAAGAAAAAGTAGAATTTAATTTTTTTTAGAGATTATACAAATTATCAACAATGATTCAGGAATATATTTTTTTTCAAAAATTTCTAGGAAACAAATTTTCTTGAATATTGAAGTGTTTTAATAATATAGATCAGATCGGGTACGGGTCGTTAAATTTGTATCGTATGAAAATGAGTCAAAACAGATCGAACCATACTCGATCCGAACCAAACCCGATCCGATCCACAAATTTGACATATCTAAAGAGAGCATGCAAAGTCCGAGAGGGCAATGTAATAAGCTCGCCTCCTCGGCATTAAACTCCGGGGTCGCACTTGGAGCACGACGAAGGAATCGAAACAAACGAAACAAAGCACAAATCCTACCTTGAATTGAAGAACCTCCTGACGTCAGGCCTACCCCACGCTGACCTCGTCAACTCAGCTTCACCATCACCGCCAACACATGGATGGGCCCGCTCGACGCACAAACACACACGACACGAACACACCCTCGGGAACTCGCGTACCTCCCAATCCCACACGTGTAGACAGCACTCAAAAGTTTTCTCTTTTTTGTAGACCATCGAAATCCTAAAAGAAATGCAATGAAATCTAAAATTTGTCAAATTAATACAACCAAGTCATTTCATTAACTTTATCAACTTTGACGGACGAAAAATACTGATGTGACCTTTTCAGATATATTCGCCCTCCTACACGCTACAACATGAAACATAAGGCCAACACTAAGTCGTTTCTGATCAAAATCCACGCGGGGCCTTCTCGACGATGGTGGTGTAATGGTTGACGAGGGTCGCCGATCGCAGGCAATGGCGAAAAATTGTGATCTCCAAAGTTATACTTTAACTAGTATAGAGTGGGCTCGGTATTGTTGAGGCTCTCTCTAAACTTTGCCGTTGGGCCCAAGATTATAATACCATATGTTCTTAATCGTTAGGTCTAGAAGAAGCTTAGAGGAAACAATATGTAACACCGGTAGTCTTCGATTGAGGTCGAATTTTGTCCTTATTGGCAACTTTAATTCCTAATATTCCCTCCCCCCCCCCCCAAAAAAAAAGAAAAAAAATCCTGAGATAATTTATTCTAAAAAGAAAAGAAAGAAGCATATAATGGATACGCGGGAAAAATTTAAATTTAGGATGCCAACATGCATAGAATGCGAAATTAAGAAACAATAATAGCAGAAAAGCTCACATGCTCTAATTGAACTCTTCAGGGAGCCAAACAAAAAATCCCACGATACCATCGTATACAGTTGCTCTCAAAAGTAGATGTTAATTAAGCACCGTAGAATTTCTTCAACTTGATTACTAAGCACTGTTGAGTGTTTCGCGAAAACCAAAACCAGGCACATCGCCCGTTAACAGTACAAATCAAAATATAATTTCATCGAAGCAGCAAGAGACCGCCTAACCAACAACATCAAGAGAGCAGTAGTCTCTTCAGGACAGAATACGGGTGAAGAAGCAAATGCTACAATGTTTCACTTCTTCCCACCACCAGAAACATTGAATTTGAAGAATATGATGTCTCCATCTTGGACAACGTACATTTTTCCCTCCTGTTTGTACTTCCCTGCAGCCTGCAATTTATTTGAGGGAAACATACATAATCAACATCCAAGTGCAGATCGATTTGTTGGGCCACATAGGTAATAATTTTTATCGCGTTTCCCAAGTTGAACTTGATTAGGCTAAAATAAGATGATAAAAGTCCCATCCAGTCAGATAAAAGCTCATGGAGGCCCTATTCCAAGAGGGGAGAAGAACAGGGAAGTCATGCATGGGCTTGGGCACTTATTTGTGCGCTCTCGTGCGCTTATGTGATCAATATCTTGATTCACTTGGATGTCGCCCGAGTGATCTGAGGTTACCAATTTAAGGAACAACAAAAAGAACAAAAACTATTCTGACTTTAGCTACTAATCCGTAAATCGACTTAATTTATCTCTAAGTTGTTGGCTATCGCCCTAACCATGCGTTTATGTTTGTTTGCATGTATTTCCCAAATGTCATAGCCTTAAGTCTCATCCCCAAACAGGTCTATCATCCATGTTCTGGAATTTTTCAGGAGGGGACATGATTTGACTAAAGACGCAATTGAAAGACATTACAAACCAGGTACCTACCTTGACAGCTGGTTCACTCTCAAGTTCTTTTAGATCCTCAAATTTCATAACCTGCAACATTTTGAAAATCAAAGAAAATAAGTGACCTGCTCGTCTGTCCTAAAAGACCCTCCTTGACATAGTTTTATCACAATAGACAAAGGTTTTTATACATTTCATTCTTTTTAGGGAAAAAACCACAAAAAACCTCAAACTATGTTCATTGTGACACATTTATCCTGAACTTTTTTTTTTGTGTCACCAAAAATCCCAAACTTACATTATTGTGGCACATTTATCCTATGTTATGTTTGTGTTAAGAAATGCTATTAAAAATCCTACATGGCTAGTGACGTGGAAAACGGAATTTAAACAGCTCTGACGTGTCGTCCACGTGGATTATTAACAGAGGAACGACGTCATTTTTATTGGGGATTAACAGAATGTCTCGCTCCTCATCTCTCTATTTTTTTTGGGGGGGTGGGTTAGGGTTCTTCGTGCTCCCCATCTCTCCCAACTTCTCCATTGAATCGATAAAAAATTCTCGATTGCTCCAGAGGAAGGAGGTCGATTCGTGACTGATCTCACTTCATGCTCGATTTGCGGCTAATCTCGCGAGTACCCTCTGCCTTTTGCTCGATTTTTCGAAAACGTCACTTTCTCTCTCTCGTTGAATTTAAGAGCTCAGTTGCCCTTCGTGGTGGTATTTCAGGATTCCCGTCCAAGTTCAGAACGAGCTTGCCGGTTGACCACTGTCGTCCCATTATTGAGTGAGGGGATGAATGCTCCCTTTGCCTCTCTCTCTTTCCTCCGCTCTTGCCTCGCGGCACCGACTCTCGAGTCTAATTCAGCTCTGGCTCTCTCTTCTCCGGCAGAAGGAGAGGGGTTCTCATTTTTTGTTCTGCTTTATGCAGTGTCTGAGTTTTTTGGCAATGCTTGTTTGTTGTTTTAGTTTTTTGAGTTGCTGTCTGGTAGTTGTAACTATGGCCTTCATTGTTTGACATTGCGGGGCTTTAGATATGCTTGGCTTTGAGTTCATGTGGTTGGAGTTCTATCCGATATGGTGGCAGAAGAACAGTAAAAGTGCCAATATTTGTGTACGGCGCTCATTTTAGTGTGAATATATTTTTTTTTCGGATAAGTGCCAATTTTTGTAAAAAATGATATTTAAGTGCCAAGTCCGACGTGGCTTGCCGGAAATCATATGTGGTGCAGACGTGGCTCGCCGGAATATCTAGTCAACAAATAAAAAAAGTAAAAAATAAAAAAAATCCACCTAATAATCTAAAAGCTGAAAAAGTAAAAAATTGTAAAAAAAAAAGCAAAAAAAAAAGAATGGAGTTTACAGCGGCGAGGGAGTGTGAACCCTCGCTGCCGCCGCACCCACCATCGCTAACAATGGTCGGCGAGGGGTGGGGGATGACCTAGGGGGTCGCCAGGGTCGGGCCACCCCCGTCGCGAGGTCACCAGGGTCGGCGAGGCTCGATCGGCCTCGCCCAGCGACGGCTCGGCGAAGGGTTGGCCGTCGTTGGGCAAGGCCGATTGGGCCCTGCCACGACGAGGTTCGACCTTGCCCAGATCTGGGCGAGGTTGGCCTCGCCGGGCCTCGCCGACCATGGAGATCTTGCGACGGGGGTCGCCCGACCCGGCAACCCCCTGGGCCATCCCTCACCCCTCGCCGGCTAGTGCCGGCGGTGGTGGGGGGTGGCGACGGCGAGGGCTCCCACTCCCTTGTCGCTGCCCACACCATTTCTTTTTTTTTTAAATTTTTTTTAATGTTTAGGATATTTTCTAATTTAATTTTAATTTTTCTGAAAATTAACTATTTTAATATTTTAAATTTCCACGTGGCTTAATTTTTTTTAAAAATTTGGCACGTAATATTAAAAAATTAATAAAAAAAATGCCACGTGCATTGTTTGGCCGGAATTGGCACTAAAGTGATCGTCGCATACAAATATTGACACTTAAGTGAGCCGGTGAAAAAAATTGACACTAAAGTGAGTGTCGTACACAAATATTGGCACTTCTACTGTCCTTCTGCCCGATATGGCATTACGGTATCTGCTAGGTTGTTCTCGGGACTCGCTCGAAGAAGTTTGATTTTAGCTCGGTA
This sequence comes from Rhodomyrtus psidioides, assembly GCA_021437785.1. Taxonomy (NCBI): domain Eukaryota; kingdom Viridiplantae; phylum Streptophyta; class Magnoliopsida; order Myrtales; family Myrtaceae; genus Rhodomyrtus; species Rhodomyrtus psidioides. Next base: position 16,516,831 of record JAILYB010000002.1, read on the forward strand.
ATTCTCTCAATTTGAGTGACCCCTCAAGGATTCCCCTTGTGAAAGTTAATAGTTGCTTTCGTTTTAATAGAGCAGCATATCATGTGTTGATATATGAAGGTGAGGAAAGCAGAGGAATATCACTTAAGCTTGCTCCCATCATATATATATATATATATATTGCAGATGAAACGTGGTACAGAGGGAATGTCAAATACATTCGATACTGAAGTAGTAGATGACTTTGAAGCTGAAATTCGGGGTGGAGCTTTGGGTGCTAGCCAGGGTGAAGTTGATGTTCAACTTGAGAATCAACGAGTCATGCTCCACAATGAAGTAGATGTGAATTCCATCCAATTGTCAATAGCCGAAGAGTAGTCGCTTGTTTTTTTTTTTTTTTTTTCTGGTTGTAATCCGAGTCCAATACTAATGTAAAATTTTAGCCGCTTGTACTTATTGGGTCGATATCTGATCAACACAAACCAGATTGTATTAAACTGGATTGTCCATAATATTAGGAAGCATCTACAAGAACTAACAAAAGAACTGCCTGGTATGATTTGCAGGATGCCAAAAAACCTAATGAGAAAATAGTTGCCCTAGGGACCAAAATAAACCGGAGACACTAGCAAGGCCGCTAATGAAAAAGTGTTATCCCTGAGAATAAAAAAATGATTCATCCTATATGCATCAAAATATCTACAAAGGTTCCCCTAGATTTGGCTGGTAAACCTCGAGAATTCTGAGTGTACTCGAGATTAGTAGTCTCAGCAAGTGCACTAGGCCATGACGTTGTTATGTGTTGATTGTGACTTGAAGTTGATCCCGATTGATTTGAATCCCACCCACAATTGAATCGTAAGGAAGCCCGGGCCATTTTAGGAAAGTCCAAATTGGACTCTTGCCGACAGGATTGTGGTGAGGTAACCCAATACAAGCGGGGCAAAAAATATGACACAATCTCCTTTGACAATTTCGACCAAAAAAAAAAAAAAAAACTCGGGACAATAACCCCCATGAGTTACAATCAAATCGAATCCAATTTTTGTCTTAGGTGTGACTGAATTGAGGAAAACCATGTATTTTCTTAAATATCGTAATGAATCTAAACCAATGCCAAATCTTGAGTCAGCCCACGAATCCACATTTGGAATCAGATCCGCATTTGTAACCAATCGATTCAGAACAAGTTCCAGATCTGATAGTACCATTTATCGTTTCTCAATCATGCCTTTGGGGCATTTTATCGAACAATTTACGGTCGACGACTTGAGTAGTCCGTTTTAATCACTGCCAAATGTGGATTCGTGGGCTGACTCAATTGACAATAACAATTGATGTTAAAAATCAATTGAACTCCGGACTTGCGGACTCGTTGGATGCGAAGCTTGCAGCTCGAGAACCAGATCACTCAAGCTCGTAGGTGATGCCTCGTTTCGTTATCACCAACTGATGAACCAATCGGAGGAGTTGGTTTCAACCCCGGAGGATCAGAAGCCACCGAGTAGAGAACCATCTTTGCAGCGAGAGACTCTTCGTTTCGATCTTCAGACTTCCAGCAATCTCATCGCCACTCTGCTGCTGCCTTTTGTATTCTCTTGAAAGCAGTCACACAACCTTTTCTCAGAGCGAAAACCGATTCTGTTCCCAAAAATTTGAGCGCCTTTGAGATTTCCTTGAATATTATTGCTATTCTACTACCTAGTCATTATTTCTGAGATACTTAATAATACAAAAAAAAAAAAATAGATGTCCCAAGCTCTAAAAAATGTCATCTTGTAGGTGGTAAACTGAAAACCTAGCTTTAAAAGAAACATATTATTAATTTAATTGAAAGTACCTCCAAATTTAGAACGATTAAAACTATCTTTTTAAGCCCTTATATGCTTGATATATGGCCGAGAGGATTCTCACAGTAGACTTTTTGGAATTTACTCTGCGGAATGAGTGCCTGGATCGCCTTGACTGTCCTCCCAATCCCCGTCACCGAGACGATGACCCAACCTTCCAGGAGGAGGATGAGTTGTTAATTTTGATCACCGCTGTCTCTGGCATTTTTCAGAAATTAAGACGATAACAAGTAGTTTCTTTGATTTTAATTAATACCAAGGAGGCAAGGAACGGAGTAAGTAAGCTGCTCAAATTACTCTTCGACATTCGAAGGCAAGCGCAAACTTTCAACTTGCGTACGCTCTAATCGCTCTAACTATATATCGGATATGTCAAGTGCTGTCTGTTAATATACATTCTATTTGATAAAGTACCTTGACTTGTCGACATTTTCCCCGTGTCCTACTACCTTGACTTGTTCCTATTCACATTCCTATCAATCAGGAGACGGTGATAGTTTCTGTCTTTTTGATGCGTTGATTCGTATTTTATATGAGTTTGGTTTGCGTCACAACCTTTCTGCTCTGACATGAACTTCATGTCGAGAAAGAGAGATTCCTTTTTGTATACATTGTTTTTTCCTTATAGACGTTGAAATGATAAGAAGAGCATAGGAATGTCAAGACACTATGTTTCGTGGAAAGAATCTGTTATTGACGCCCAAAGAATTCGAGTAAGAATCTGTTACTGCTTACTAAAGTTATTTTTGGTTCTAGCGAATAAAACACACAGTAAGAAACAAAAATTGGAGTTAATAACGCTTAAAGAATAATGATTTCTTATAAAAGAAATGGACATTTGAGTTGACCTGAAAAATAGTCCATGAAATTTGTTTAACTTAAAAAATTATAAGATGTTAGATAAGCACTGATTTGATACAACAAAAAAAGTTCATAATTCATTAATTTGTTTTGGACATTGGTGAAATCCCGAAAATGATGGTAACTTACCAACAAATCCGACCTGACAAGCTAGTTAGCAGTCATAACTGTTCCCCAAACGAGGCTGAAAAATTACCAGCAATTTTCAAATTTTATTAACATTGATATTCGTCCTCCGAAACTGCCTGTTAATGAGAAAATATTGGGTAGGTGGGATGTTCCAAGTCAGCAAATTAACATTCCACTCAGTGAATGACATGTGTCCGGTGGGGCCCGCATCCTAGATCTTCCACCACAAATCCCTCTCTCTCTCACTCATCTTCTTTCTTCCGAAAGCAACCCCATCTTCTCCGTCAACCTTCTCTCTCCTCTGTTCTCTTCTCTCTCCGCCTCTCTTCATCTGCCATTAAATCTTTCCATGGCTTTCGAAATCTCGACCTCGCCCGTCGCCACGGATGAAATCAAATCTGGGGGCACGATTCTAGTCTAGATCTGGACTGAAAACGACTGCGAGCTTTGACGATGGAGGGGTGGCTCGGCCGCCGACGAGGCCGACAACGGAGGCTGACAGGGCCGCCCATGAAGACGCCGACGGTCGTTGACGGCCAGATCTGGACGGAAAATGACTGCGAGCCGTGACGATAGAAGGGTGGCTCGGCCATCGATGAGGTCGACCACGAGCCGACGACAGAGTAAGACAGAGTCACCCATAACGACGCCGACGGCTGTTGACGGCCAGATCTGGCGAGCCACCGTGCGTTCCGACCATGGCGAAGCGTTGAAGGTGAAGCGGCAGCCATGGACAAACGAAGAAGATGAAGCCAAGAGATGGGGGGTGTTTTTGGAAGAAATCAGGTGAGTGACAGAAGGGTTTGCGGAAGGTCTGGAATGTGGGACCCAGCGGACACTTGTCCTTCACTGGATGGAATGTTATTTTGCTGACTTGGAGCACAATATCATTTCTTGAGAGAAATGCACTTTGTCAGAAATCTAGACGAAGTTACTGGGACCCACCAATAAAATCTTTATATTCTTGTCCTTTGCCGTGCTTGTCAGTTGAGAGACAATGTGTCGATGGACCATCACTTATTAGAATTGTGCATTGATAGCAACTCTACAAACCAAAGCAATGAATGTTGAAGGAAATAGCCACAAACTCCGAGGGAAGTGTACAAGAGAATGGACAGACATAATCTTCATTGGTACTTCCACATTTCTTGGTAGATTTCAAATTCTTTGCCTTGTTGGTAGCTTTCCCAGTCACCAAGGCCTTGGTCCAGCTCTGTTCCGCACCTTACTCTGCTCAAGACTTGCAAGGATGGGAATTCCGCATGGTATTTCTTATGTAAGAAGCTCCTGAATTTAGGCAACTCGAAAAGTCTAACAGCAGTCACCTCGGAGAAGGTGATTGCCGTACCGATCGCTTTTTCACATTCTTCATGGCCAGCAACTAGCTCCACATCTTCACATGACTGCACCACCAGCTCTTTGATTTGCCCAAGAAACTCCGGTGTGAAGGTAGGGAAAAGCATCCTCAAGCGCGGGCAACTCTGAACTTCTATGAATCTCAAGTTTGGGAATGGGATGTTTGGGAGACCATCGGACTGCCAAATGTGCCTCAAGTTTTCGAGATCACGCAAGACCAGCCTCCTCAACTTACCGCTCTTTGTATCGATCCCATCACCTTCGTATATAATCTCGACCGAACGGCATGATTCCACTCTTAGGATCTCAAGATGGCGCTGAAGCCTCTTCCACACATGGGATGGGCCAATACGTTGGATATTGTCACAGTGCTTCAATACAAGAAATTCCAATTTGCAAAAAGAATCAATAGGAATTTGGTTGTTCCATAGCTCTTTGCACCGGGCGCCGTCAATTAGTAGAAATGTTATATTGGGAAGTTTAACCTGCACAAGGATAACACGAGAGAGGAGGATAGTAACAAATTATTACATTGTTCATTCTAAAACATGATAATGCAAGAATATGGATGACCACAGCAAGGGATAGAGCAAACCATTTCATTGAACAACGGTTGTGGCGATTCATCATTTTCTTCGGCCATCTCGCCTAACTTCTTGTTCATAATTGTAGGACTTGAATTAAACGATCCAAAATTACGGCAACCCAAAATAGCTATGTGCGCTAAGGAAGGGAAACTCATTACATCTGTCTTTGATCGACCACCTTCTTCTTTGGGAACCACTTCCTTCATATGTTCGCAATGTGTAATTTCTAGTATCTCCAATTTCCCTAGGGTGGTGGCCGTAAAATAGGGGAAGAGATATCTTAGCTCGGAGCAACCGCTAATAGTGACTTTCTTTAGACTAGGAAAAGCCCAAACTGTTTGAGAGTCGCTCTTCACCACGTGCCTCAATCTTTTTGCTTCCCTCACATCCACTTCTTCCAATTTGGAGAGCAATAATACCCTTGTTTGTTCCGTATTTGAATCAAGGGACCCGCAATCGAACAACAATTCCAAGGAGGTACAGCTTAAAACTTCAACTTTTTTCAGGTTGTGTAATCTCCCTATGATTGTGGAAGGGAAGACGTTGAGTAACTCCGAGCAATTAAATAGGGAGAGAGTGGCTAATTCGCAGAAGGAACTTCTGGGGAGTTCATCATGCCATATCCTTTTGAAGGATCCCATTGAGTAAATCTTTAACTGCTCCAAGCTTGGTAAACTAACCTGCTCATTAGATTTATTTGGCTTAATCGTAACTGATCTAATTGAGAAGTGGAAAATATGAATTTTCACTAATGTCCTTACTCTCTGACAGTTGGAGTTATAACTATGAAAACATTGTAACTAATAAAACCAAATAAAAATATTCAAAGAGCTACTATAGAAGTAATGCGTACCTTTCCATCGAATAATGAATTGGAATAATCATCTTGTGAATCTGAAGTAGTTGTTGCGGACTCTTTATTTCCACTAAGATTGCTGGACTCCAATGGAGGTTGACTGAGTACATTTTCCAGGTCAAGGAGTCCTTCCATCTCCAGGGATTCCAAGCGAGGGAATGAATCCTAACAAAGTACCACAATCAAACTCTGTAAGGGTTTTGTGGTTTCTGTTAAGGGTTCAGAAGAGTGTTTTCAGTGATCGCCTATGAATTTTCTGAGCTAGCTATACTAAGTACAAGAAAACAATTCATTTTCTAGGCAAACATCCCAGCAAGCAAGAATTAGTCTTCAGTTAAATGGACCCAGTTTCTTTTAAAAACGTTGGATACTCAGTTGACTAGAGGGCGAAATCTAAGATCCTGCATCGTGCCCGAAAGAATGGAGAAGGAAATATCCCTAAAATAGCTGACGTTGACACGGTGACATTGGCGTGATGTGTTGGAATCGATTCAAACGTGCATGTCGGTGGGACATGAAGTATGTGGACTTCCTTTGTTACGTGGCTCTTCCGTGATAGAAAACACCAATGTCAGAGCCCAAGCAAATAGTGCAATTATCTAAAATTGAAAGATAAGAAAAAATCGGTCGTACAACGAGGCTTCCCTCTAGCTATAGTTGAGACAACCTTTTATTTGTTATTCAAACATCAAAAGCTCCCCTAATAACAGTATGATCTTGGTAGCCTTGCAACAAATGAAACTTAATACTCTTTTGATAAGATAGATTGACACTGTGAGAAAAATGTAGTTACCTGAATTGGAGCACCCTCTAATGTGATTCCAGCTTTGATGCAGCAGCTCGTCATTTCTGGTAAGTAACCCAAATTCAGACAACGTACATTAGGCAACTCAACTATGTCATCACCGACTATGTCTTCTCTTGAATCGTCTATGACAATGGCTCGCATTGATTCGCAGTGCCATACCACGATCTCTTCCAGATATACAAATCTCTGCATCTGTGAAAGACACCACAAGTATTTCAACCGGTTGCACTTTGTGACATTCACGTCTTTCAATTTGCTGAAGCACTCTGGGCCAAAAGGGCCATGGCATATCTTCTTCAGATTAATAAGATTTTTTAGGAGCAAAGTCTCCAATCTCGTAAAAGCAGTGAGGGGGATGCCATCGGATGAACTGGCAATATACTCGATTGAGGGGCTGTTTCGAATGTCGAGATGCTTTAGTTGTGGACATCCTTGGGTGCACAACTCTTGGGCATTGCACAAGTTGTGAGCATTCTCCTTGGACTCTCCCAACCCGTCCAAAAGCAAGTATTGAGTCTTATGTAGAGTTTTCTGAACCCATTCTTTTGAAAGAATACTATCGCACCCTTCTAATTTGAGCATCATGGTTCTCAAACCTTCAAATTCCCTCCAGTCAACGACATCTCCTACTTTGATCCAAAATCTGATCAGGTTCCCGAATGGCAGGTCATCAGCCTTTAAGAGTATGGTGGGATCAGGGATAGATATTTCCAGAGCGGTTAGCTTTGTCAAGCTTTTCAACTCGGCAAGCTTAGCATTATAGGATTCCGACGATACTTCATCCTCACCCATCCATTGGTCAAAGCTGTCCCGCATAAGTAACTCTTCCAAGTTAATTAAGCTTTTCAGGACACCGGGCTCGATTATCTCAAGTTCACCGCAGAAGCTTAGATTCAACGATCTCAAATTGGTCAGTTCCCCAATTTCTTTAGTTAGACTAGAAATTGAGGACCAAGCGAAGCTGAGAGTTTGCAATGCTTTGAGTTTTCCAAGAATTGCCACATCCTTCACATCACAGTTGTCTAAATATAAGGAATGGAGGTTCCCGAGAATTTCGATCGAGGAAGGTAAACTAGTAGAACCTGTGGAGCCAAGATATAGGACTCGGAGCTCCTTCATGCATGTGAAATCCAGATTATCATAACCCCCCCTGTCACGTTCTTCCGACACCATGAGTATCATCATGTCAGGAGACCCACGCCGCATCAGTTGAGCAAGTCTATCGCTGCCAACATTAACTAGGCATGCCCAACATTTCTCAAGCTTTTCTTTTGGCCACGAGCCATAATTGCTGTTAATAATTAAGGAATTCTGACCTTCAAATGGAGTTGAGACGACCGCCTCGCTGTATAGATCATGTATGGTCACACCTTCCTTATCATCGCCACCATCTTGCAACAAACAAACAGAACGGAGGTTATGGAGCAAAGTATCCAATCTGTTCCTTGAACTTTGTACCTTCTTATTAAATCCTTCAAAAAATCCCAAGCCCATGCCCAGTCTCAGAAGAAGTTCCACTTGAATGGTCCCGCCGATAAGACCACAGAGCAAGAACAAGGACTTGGCGTCCTCGCTCTCCAAATGGTCGTAACTCCACTTCACTATTCTTTCGGTGTTTGGGTCTTCTATTTTTATCAACATGTTGTCCCATGTGGGCACATCGTTACATTTTAAGGTGCTCGCAACTGATTCAATCAAAAGAGGCAAACCTGCAAGCTTCCTTACCACTTGAGCCGCCTTTGCTTTCAATTCCTCGTCGTCTTGGAGTTTGTTGCCGACCTTTTTTTCGAATAGCCTGAAGGCTTCCTCCTCGCTCAAACTTTTAAGATGAAATGTTGGATAGGCATGCATCCTTTGCACCAGCACACGTTGATCTCTCGAAGTGAGCAACAATTTGCATTTCGTGCTCTCGTTTCCTAGAGGAATTCCGACCGCATTCAAGTCAAGTTTCGCCCACAGGTCGTCCAATATTATCAGGATCTTCTCACTCGGATCCTTCTGTAATCTCTTGAACAGAAGATTTCTTCGTCCCTCTTCGCTCGGCTCATCCGCCAGATTTAGACCCAAGTCATAAGCGATATTGTATTGGATTTTCGTCCAGTCTGGAGTCTTTGAGACTTTCACTTTGACGATCATGCCGAATGGTTTCCCCTCTTTCCTAAGTTTCTTCTCGACTTCTTCCAATAGCGTAGTCTTTCCCACGCCGCCCGGGCCATAGACACCAATCACCCTGTGCTTCTCATCATCCAGAGCTTTCATTATGCCCCGAAAGATGGAAGCTCGCGAACCGGTGATAATGTCGTCCCCAGCACTTGCCATGGAATGCACGTTGGGGGCGTTGACAACAAGGCCCGGGGCATCATTCTCGTAGTAGACCTTGTTGAAGTGCCCCGTCTGAATGAGTTTCTCGATGGCCTTCACTGTCTCCGTCGCCTCTTTGGCGAGATCATGCTGTGCCTTCGGGTTGGGAGTACACCCGAAGAAGCAAGGTTTCTTGGGTTTTTCGTCACGTTCCAGCACGTCGTGCGCCTTGCCGGCAAGGGATTCCGCATCCGTCACCCATTTCTGGACGTCGGCTTGGATCGGCTTCATGTTGCGCCGAGCTTCGTCGACAGAATGCTGCACCCTTTGCATGGCTCCATGCAGGTTCCCAGCTTCATCCTCAAGTTTGCGAAGGTACCTGTCGTAGCATATCACGAATCTGCATGCACGAACCACTTGATCCACCAGGCTCTCTACCGCTTTAGCTGCTAGATCCGCGGCAATCTCCTCCATTTTCCGCCCTTTTTTGACTTCTGTCTTTCTTTTTTTTCCCCCCCTCTTTAGAGAAATGAAAGTTAAGAATTTCTACGTCCGGATGAAGGCGGAACTGATGGGAACCTAGAAACGAGATGACTGAAGAAGAGGAAAGATTCAATATGATGAATGAGAAGAGAAATGTGAGCATAGCATTGAATAAGCGGATCAACACTCCTCCCAGCCTTAGCCCACGCACTTTGATAATAGCCCGCAGTTGCAGGGGCATGATACATGAGCTTTAAAATCTCTTTTTGAGTCTTCAAACCAGAGAAAGGAGAGAAAACTTCAAATGTTTGGAGTGGCGAAAAGTCCATCCTCAGGTACTAGAATAACAAAAAAATGTGGTCCATTCTCCATCTACGCCCTACCCTACTCTATAAGGCACACGGTCGACCTGTGAACAAGGTAAACCCAATGGGAACCACAAAATGGGAGGAGGATTCTTGGACAAGCCAAGAAAAGGTTTTTAGTCCTTTCGGCGCCACAAAAAAAACATTCTAAACTACTAATCACATAGTACTACGCATGGTTCTTTCAGCAGTGCCTCAGGTCATCCACATTCTCTCATCAGCAGCACATTATTCAAATACTATAAGCAAATTCATAGATTCAGTACATTCTCCTAAAATGGTACTAAGTAGACCGGTCCTTATCAGCTGAAGCAGAAGAAAAGCGATAATAAGACCTACCTGCCAATACATGAATGTCTGTATGATGTTGCGCTGCCACCTCTGAAGAAAACAGTGAAAGACACAGATCGAAGGTGAGATGGGAAATGTGAGATAGCATGAATGAGATCTGTTGATGCTCCGTATAAATAAAGGTGTGGAATGGTAGGATGCCGAAACAATAGAAAATAGGCTAAATAGAATATCTTGAATAGATACGAGGAACAATCGTTCACTCAGTTGTGATTTATCAAAATCAACAAAATATCAAAATTCTGTAAAGTCTGCCTTTCACGAACCCTAAACAAGTGCTAACCCTAATTAACATAGGAATTGAAAAATTATTAAAATGCCATTAAAATTATAAAAGATGCCTAAAAATAACTGAAATTATAAAAACGCCTAAACAAGTAAACCCTAAATGCTTTATATGTTAAATATTAAACCTCACTTTCATCCGATAGCTTAAGTTTTTAGAACAGTTAGCAGTGCTATCACGAAATCTCACAATTCTAACGTTACAATTGAGAAAGAAAGGCACATGGCTATAATATATTCACACTGAGAATTCATATATTATACACACATAAATTCCCCCATATGGTACTAAGTAGACCGGTCCTTACAATTGAGAATTCATATATTATACACACATAAATTCCCCCATATGTTAAATTTTTTTTTTTTGGTCGAACCCCACATGTGGATTGACTTTTCTTTTTATTTTCCCAAAGATTCCAGTCCTTCAATCCGCATAAGTTATACGTTATTTTGATTATGGTTGAGTGGTTGACTTCAAATACTCCAAAACATTTTTTAAAAAATTATATATCTCCAAATCGAGATCAAAGACTAGAGCCAGGAAGAAGTGATTGGAACATGACAACTACCGGAAAGAAAGGCATATAGCTTTAACATATAAAGCATGACGATATTATACACACAAAAACTCCCCAGCATATGCATTGATATTGTTTCTCTTTTCATGAATATGCTTCTCTTGTCCTCCAATGGGCACAAACTATACATTATTTTGATTATGATTGACTTCTGTTGTCGCAAAATCTTCCCTAGATTGGGCCCGCTTAATCTGCTCAAGCCTCGGCCCTAGAGATTGAAGCCCAAAAGGGTTGAGGATGCAAGAAAATCCTATTATCGAACGTTAGCAGTTCGTTAAGAAGAAGGGCTCTATGCAGGTTTTGGAAAGAGAGTGTCAAATGCAGGATATTTTATTGATAAGAGCGTGTATTTCGACAGCTTTGTACAAGATTTTGACAAGACCTATGCAGACTAATTTCGATGAAACTTGTCGAATTGCTTCGACGAAACTACAAACCTAGATACAACACCGGAATCGAATCGACGGCGCTGACCTTTACTGTAGGACACGATGCTGAAATTTAATTGACAACATCGGACGGGTGGAAATGTAGGACACAACACCGGAATTTAATCGACGGTACTGGATGGGTGAATAGTGAACCAATGCAATGCCGGAATTTAATCGAAGACACTGAACTGGGCGAGTAAACGTCAGAATTGAATCAACGACACCTAACTCTGGATATGAAACACGTCGGAATCGAATCGACGACGGGAATCTGGAAACTACAGCTAGACTAAGAGCTAATTGATAAGATAAAGACTGGTTTTTTGTGTGTTGTTGGGGGGTTGTTGTTGGATACTCGCTGATATTTATATGCGTAATCTGGTAACCGTCGATTATCTGCTGCCTTGGGCCCCAAGCGCATTCTCTTCGATGACTAGGCATGTTCTGGTAACCATCGAAACAGTTACTGCCTTGGGCTCCAAGTACGCTTTCTTTCGATGACAGCTGTCGCCTCAGCCTTTTTAAAGCACGTTTTCCTTCAATGACCTTCATGGATAAAGTTTTTAACAATTTCCGTGCCTTTCACTGTGCTTGATGGGATTGCTGCCTAATTCTGTAACTGCCCTGATCGTGTCTTCTTTTGCGCACCTTTTCCCTTGGCTTTTGAGGTAAATACCGCCAAAATCACCTTTTACATGTGGCAGATCTGCAGTTTGTCCTTTATCCTGCTTGCATACATCTGACCGCAACTGATCGTTCTTTCTCCATGTGCACATCACGTGACCCCTAGGGTATTTTGGGTGTCAACAAATGCCCCCTTTAAAAGACATAAATCGAAGTTTTGTGTCTTTTAAATGACGCCTCTGATTGGACAGCTGCTGTCAACATGGGGTCTGGTGTAATCATTCCAACTTTTTCTTGACGTATCGATTTCTGTTCTTTTAGTACCCCTTTCGGATTAAAAGCTCTTTTCCATCGTTTTCTCCGTTGCCTTAAACCTTAAACCTCTGATCCTCTATTTCGTCCCTTTCCATTGCGTCTTCATCTTCTCCTTCTGACCCAAAACACATGATTGGTCATTTCGACAAGCTGAAGGACGAAAGCAAAGATGACTGCTTTTTTGAACTGCTGAATACTTCCAAAGAGTATTTCGGGTTTATCTTGGGACCTAGTCTTCAATCTCATTTGTCTGTCTCGGCATCTCTTCAAAGCTATTTCCCGCTGCGTTGGAGCAAAAAACTTCTTATTCAGGCCTCTCCTATGTGGGACATTTGGTCGCTTGCATCCCAACGATTCCAGAGTTTTCCATCGCTTGATGAGACGTTTCTGACCTGGTTTCATCGGCTCAAATCCGACTCATTGACTATGGCTGCTTGGGCGACATCCTATATCAGGACAGCCCTTGAGGTTATTTTGCTTTCCCACGATCTGAATATGGGTTTACTGGGCTCCGTCATAAGCTTTTGGTCCTCATCAACCAACTGCTTCTTTTTTCCATGGGGTCCCATGTCGGTCACTCTTCTAGATTTTTTACTATTGCCGGTCTGGCTCCTCATGGTGCATCTGTCATCAATCTAGAAATTTTAGAGAACTGCTCCACTCCTCATGCTTCTCTTGCCTATGGAAAGTTTCTTAATCTCTACTGTAAGACTTCCAGCAGCGTCTCCCTTGCCGAGCGGACATCCTTCCTTCTGTATTGGCTGTCGAAATACTTTTTCTTCAGCGCAACCGTAAAGGTGTCCCAGGACTATCTTGTCCGTGCGTCTAATCTTGCAAGATGGAGAGACGTCACTCTGGGTCCTTTGGCTTTGGTCGTTCTTTATAGGAGCATCACCCATGCCTCTCGATCGATGATGGCATACACAAAGGACTGTGTGTTGTTCGGTCCTCTCTGGATCCTTCAGGCCTGGATAGCATTGTATTTCCCTTTTCTGTTTGTGGACATTCCAAATCCCCAACAGGATGGTGGGCCTTCGGGTATTGGCATCAGATTGCTCCCCGCTACTCCGCTGGAGGTTCCTCCTGACGTTCTGCCTTTGACTTTCTATCTTCAGCAAATCCTATCAGGCGGCTCTGACAAGGTCGACATGTTCCCATACCGTTCGGCTAAGCTCAACTTTCTTCTTAACCAGAAAATATATGAGCCTTTCAGTTTTCGTGACTTCTTGATTTCTGTTCTTTCCCCTAAGGATCTCCCTATTCGGCTATGCCTCAAAGGCAGATTTTATCCAGGGTTTGAGCCTTACTCACCATAATACTGCGCTCGGTAATTCGACCTTCGACAAGCTGTTCCTATGCCAACTCTTTACCTCATGGACTTTCCATTGATGGATAAGAAGGCATACAGACTTGATGATGATAATTCTTTTGCTTGTTGCGCTCGAGTGACTGCTTTAATACATCAACGTTTCTCCAAGAATACCATTGGGGCTCTTCGGCTTAATCCCGGGGTTATTTCGAAGTATACTACCTACTGGCTATCTTTCAGCCTTGAGAGTCCTTACGAAGCAGCCATCTCCTCACTTTTGAATAAGGATCGGATCAAATCTACCGGCTTGAATCCAAAGGGTATAGATCTGAAAGGGAAAAGGAAGGCTCCCCAACAAGATGTTCTTGAGCACCTAGTATTCCTAGCATGTTGGAAAGATTTTTTCCTTTTCTCATTTTAATTGCTTGTTAATGCTCCGGGTACTTATTTGTTCATGTTTGTCGGATGATGAACTAGATGATGAAGATGACGAACCCATTATCTCCCTCCATCGAAAAAAACGCCCCGCGCCTTCGATCATCCTCTCTAATGTTGACGCATCCTCCTGAAGACCCTTCGCTGACTGTTGCTCGAACTGTTGGAGAGCTCGATGTTAGTGCTCTTGTCAAGCTGCCAACCCCTGTTGAGCTATCCGGAGCTCCTTATCTACCATCTTTGGTTGTTCATGATACGCCTTTGCTGGCACCTGCTTCATGCCCAGTAGATTCGTTCAACCTCCTTCTAATGATCGAGAGGCCATGTGAAGCACTTTCTTCTCTAGCACCCATTGCCACTCAGTCATCGATTGATGCCAATCTTTCACTTACTGAGGTTGAAGTAGCTCCGGCATCATTGGGAGATGTCCGGACTTATTTAGCGGGGCCCATTCGTGGCAAGCGTCAACAGTGCATTGTTCATTCTAGAGAAGCTTTGGACTAGCTGAAGCTCAACTTGTGGTGCTCCCTGGATCTCCTCTTTTCTGGGGTTTCTTCCTTCATCGACAATCCGTCGGCCATTAAACGTATCAAATCCGTAACCACAGAACTGGCCAGGGAAGAATTCTCTACTTTGCTTCCTTCGACTGTGGCTCATCGCTTGAAGCATTTCTTGGATAACTTCTCAGCTGGCTTCTCCCATTATAGAAAATGCCGGGACCGAGTAGTTGCCTTGACCAGCTTTGTAGATTACTCTTCCAGTGCTGAGACTCAAGCAGCGGAACAATTGGTGGGCTAGGAGCGGCAATCCCTTCAGGAAGCTGTTAAGGAGATATTTGAATTGAACGAGAAGGAGCGACCCCTTGAAGAGAAAAGACTGGCGATAGAGAGGGAGATAAAGGAGATACGCCTTCGTCGATCCGCAGTACTTTCTCTCGATTGATGATCGAAGATCATTTGGCGGAGTCTCTTGCTTCTCTAGGAGAGGAAGCGACAAGACCTTATCAGGATATCTCAGGAAGAGACCCACCGACGCCAGGTTAGGAGTGAATCCATAGCTCGCAACAAAAGATTCGATTCCCTATTGTACAAACTCTTCTTATCATATGACGCCTCATAGGAACTGGTTTACTACTTACCAGACTGCTGGTGGTAGAGTTCTGTTGGGGAATAACGTGGCTTGCAAGGTTGTGGAGATAGGGACAGTTCGTATTCAGATGCATGATGGCGTAGTTCGCACACTGACACACATGAAGCATGTACCGGAGCTCAAGAAGAACCTTATTTCTCTGGGGGCAGCTGTTGACACCTGATTTTTGACCACCTTTTATTTTAGTTTTTACTTCTAAAATTAATTAAAAATAGCAAAAAAGGTCAAAAAATTGCGAAATCAACTTTGGAAGCCTTAGCCTAGCCTTAGGAACCAATTTTGAACAAAAAATATTTTTTGAATTTTTTAATATTTTTTGGAATTTATTTAATTATTAAAATAATCCAAAAATCAGGAAAAATACCATTCGTGGTCAGAAAATTACACAAAAATATTCAGAAATTTTATTTTAATTATCTCTTTAATATTTTCACTTTTTATTAAGGAAATTTGGCCTGGTTCATGGGGTTCCTTCACAAACCTAATCCCGAACCGGGCCTAAAAAAATCCTTTTCGAGTCTTTTAATTTTCAATTCTCGGTTTTTATAAGCTATGACATTGTATTCTAGAGTATTGAAATGCAATTGGGTCAATTTGCCCTCCAATTTGATCAATTTTAACCAAAAGGGCTTAATTGCATAAAAATCTTTCGATTTAGTCCCCGGTTTTACAATTTGTGAAATTAAATTTCACACGGGCACACCCATTAAAATTAAACACCTCTACCCTATAGTTTTCATCATGCTGAATCCATTGGTGGGCTCAATTTTGAATAATTCGATCGTTTGGACCTTCGATTTGGGGAAATTCGTTTTCGGATCCTAGGGACAATTTGGGGTTTTCATAAAATTTCAATCAATTGATCCGTGAAAATACCCTTATTGAATAGAAAATGTGCCAAGGAGTCCGATTATGCCATCAATTTCATGAAAATAGGTCGAATCGGGGCTCAATTTGAGCGAATTGGTCGAACCGGGCCGGTCGGGTCAGACCCGACCCGACCCGGTCCGACCGGGTCTGCAACATTGTTGCAGACCGTGGCCGACAGTGAGGCAGGGGAAGACAGGGGCGAGATGGGGCGGCGATTTTTCAAAGAAAAAGCGGGCGGCCGAGCGTGGGAAGCAGGTTGCCAGACGAATATTCGTTGCTGCAAGCGTGAGGGCATCAAAAAACGGGCCGGTCGGCCACGGCGGAGAGGGAGGCTCGGGTTTAAAGGGGAAACAGGGCCGAGAGTGCCGAGGGGATTTTTTGGAGCGAAAGGCAGCGAGAGGAGAGTTCGGGGACCTTCATCATACCTCACTGATCACCGCCGAAGCATCCACCGTCGCCGACGATCCTCGGACAGGTCGGTACGCCGTCTTTACCCCTGTTTCCATAATGCATATCGGGTGCTCGACGAAATGTCTGCTTGCACGTTTTTCTTTTAACCCGCGGTCGGTGCATTCCCGAGCTCCATTTGTGCGTGTCTAGCCTCAAGCATACATTAAAACCGACTCTAAGCTCGCTGTGCCCTTTTGTTGCATCAAACCGTGTTCGCCGAGGAGGCCCGACCACCACCGGCCTTGGTCTCGGCCGTGAGCTCGTGCCGGCGCGAACCCGAGGATTTCCAGCTCTAAACGAGCTGAGGTAAGTCTCTAAACCTCTTTTAGACGTTTTCTGAACGGTCGGGGTAGGCTTTGAACGTTGAAATTTTTTTGGAAAATCCCTCGCCGGAGCCGAACCTGTGGGGGTTCTTTTTGCCGATTTCCGATGCGTCCCCGGCTGTTGAAATGCTTATATTTTGATGCTGAATGTTTGAGGATTCGAATGATGCAATTTGGGTAAAAAAATTCGAAGATCCGGAGCCGTTTTGCATTTTCCGGCGAGAATTCCGGCGAAGTCGCCGGAATTTTTACTGTTCATCGTCTTCTCCGGCGACTTCGCCGGCGGTCAGCGGTCAACGGCCGACGTGGCGTGCCACGTAGGCAGCCACGTCAGCCGGGTGGGTCCGGTCCGAGTATTTTCAAATAAAATAAAATCAACGGCCCCGATCGTGACACGTGTCGCGATCTCGTTTTTTTGGAAAATTAAATAAATGATTTTTGAATAATCGATCCGGCGGACGAGGATGTGCCACGTGGCTCACTGAGGGACGTCCGATCTTGTACAAGATCGGACGCACCAGAGGAGGCCACGTGGCACGTTCTAGAGCGTCCGATTTGTAGGTTTTCTAAAAAATGAAAATAATTAATTTTTGATCCGACGGCTATTATTGAGCCACGTGGCTCTCTGTGGGTCGCTCGATCTAGTGGAAGATCGGACGCACGAGATGAAGCCACGTGGCACAACGTGGACCGTCCGATCCGGGGAATTTTCGGATAATTAAATAAAATACATAAAAAATCAAAAAAATTGTAAAAAATAGAAAAATGTTTAAAAAAATAAAACGGTGTCGTTTTAGGCCGGTGTCGACCCCTAGGGTCGGGCCGGGCGCCCGAGAGGCGCGGGCCGGGTTTGACCCGGCCCGGAAAATATTTTAAAAAAATTCAAAAAATAATAAAAAATAATAAAATAATCAAAAAATCAATAAAAAATGAAAAATCATAAAAAATTCAAAAAATTCGGAAAATTCAGAAAAATTCTAAAAAATTCCAGAAAATAGGAAATGGCCACATTCAACTGGCCACGACCTGTTTCGGGTCTTTCGACCCCCGATCTATTCAAAAATGACGGTTTTGCCCTTCCGGCAAACCGTCTTCCAAAAAAATTCAGAAAAATTCTAAAAAAATTCCAGAAAATAGGAAATGGCCACATTCAACTGGCCACGACCTGTTTCGGGTCTTTCGACCCCCGATCTATTCAAAAATGACGGTTTTGCCCTTCCGGCAAACCGTCTTCCAAAAAATTCTAAAAATCCAGGAAAATCCCAAAAAATAGGAAATGGCCACAAACAACTGGCCAAGTCTCATCTCGGGTGTTTTGAACCCCGAACCTTCTTAAAAATGACGATTTTGCCCTTTGGGCGAATCGTCTTCCAAAAATTGAAGAAAAATCAAGAAATTCCAAAAAAATTCTTAAAAATGGGAAATGGCCACGAACAACTGGCCATGGAATATTTTGGGTAATTCGGTATCCAAACCTTCCAAAAAATGACAATTTTTCCCTTCGGGCTAATTGTCCCCGATTCTTCCCATTTTACCCATAGCCCTAAATCACATATTCCCTAAGCCCTTATGGCTATACTAGGAGGCCAATGATTGAAATTGATGTGCATTGACATGATTTATTTATGCACTTGACTTGCGCTTTCATTATATTGACTGTGATTTGATAGGACTAGTCTCCCAATCTGCATGAAACCCTGAATCAAACCTATCTCACCCAAAATTACGCCTGCATGAACTCTTAGTTAGGAAAATCACTCGCGTTAGGTACCGAAAGGGCGTTGGTAATGACACCGACGTAACCAAGTCCCCGAACCCAAAATCTCTGGTTCCGCAGAATTGATCGATCTCTCCCAATCGGTCAGTAAGGTTTCCGGTCTACCCTCCAAGAAAGACCGGTGGCGACTCCAAATGCATGCACAAGTTGCACATGCCACCACGACCACACTGAAGGTCGAAAGCGATCGACTCTTATCGTCGAATCCCTCAAAAGACATACTCCCGCCGCGATTTGGTATGGGCCTGGGAGGGCCCGCGCCGATCTAAGGCCCGCGATCCACATTTCAGAGTGGGGGCCGCGATCGGTAATCCATTAGCCGCGCCCGATTTCGGACGGGTCGCGACAGCTGGCGACTCCGCTGGGGACTTTGTTCTAGAACACCTGGTTCTGGACCTCAAGTGGACTTAGGCCGTAATTAAAACGTTGAGTGATATTTCTAACCTTGCAGGCGCTCTTGAAGGTGAGGTAAGTCCGCTCATGATAGGTGTTATATGTTTTTGCAGATTGGAGTGATAAGGGGTGTAGTCTGTGATTAACATTGTCTTATGCAGGATAGGCGTAGGAATGTATGTCATATGGATGATTTGAAGCGCTGATTGATATATAAATTGTTGCGCATGATTCACTGCATATTTGAGGATCACGACACTTTGCACAAAGCGCCCAAACCCAGGCCGCGAAATCACCTTTTTAGGTAGCCATAGATCAGGGATCGATATGCAACGCTCTAGCGTGGATTGCGCTGGGGTTGACCATATTCGATCCCGCTCACTATCCAAGTCGAGACTTTTATCCATTTGTTGTGGATTGCGCTCATGGACGAATTTATCGACTCGGATAGAGGGAAGCCTCTAGGTTCCTCACCTAAGCCATTTTGATTTCTAGAGTCAAGCCTCACTTGTCTCATGCGCATGTATATGGATGGTTGGTATACCTAAAACCAAAAAAATCATCGGGTACCTCTTATGGTAAGGTCTTTCCATTATTGTTTAAATTACCTGCAGCTTCGTATTTATTGCACAACATGTTGCATTCATTGAGTCCGATGGTTGGGTCTAATTCCATTCTACAGTTTAGATAAAGTGGAGATGGTCTCCCCAAATCTCTCCAAGGTCCTAGAGGTATTTGAGTATGAGCGACGTGTCATCCGTCATCGAGCCACCGAGACGTTCAATGGATTCCACTCCTTCCGATTTATCCAGGGGAGGGCACTTACTGGACGTAATCTTATCCGAGGAACAGACTGCTTCTACACCAAGTCCGCCGAGCAACTCGAACGCGAACATAAATTCGAGTACGAGAGGGAAAGGATGTGGAACATTTATCTGAAGTTAAGGGGCATATTCAGCAGGATACGAGCAAATCCAACATCTCCTCTAGTGGTCATCGAGATCTCATCAGACGAAGAGGATTCTCTCGAGAGCCAGCCGTCCTCTTCCACCCCTATAGACATTTCATCTGATGAAGACGGCGACCCGAGCTAATCGGAGCAATGACGACGGACGACGTTACCCGACGACCTGACTTGGCGCATCTCCTTAGGTTCCTTAGGGTCGCCTTCCGGAGGTGTTTTAGAATTATTCAGTTTTCTGAGCCTTCTGAGTTTGTAAAGGGAATCCGTCTGTGGATCCCCCTCTTATCCCCTGCGCTTTAATTCCCGAGTCATTTATAGGCGTCTTAATACCGGAACGCGACATTGGAATTTCACCCAACCATTCGGACTTTTCTGTTTCAATCATACGTCGCTTCCGTTTGAAATTTTTGTTAGAACTCACACTTGGTTTGTTCGACACAAGTGCGAAGATCTAATCCTCATTTCATGGTGTATGCGACGTATGACTGAAGTGGTCCACGCCATGCATAAGCATATCATCTGCATAACATCATTATTTTCGTCCAATTCATTATGCCTATTGATGGGATTAGTATGGGAACCCTAATTTGGCATTCCCTTTACTCCAAATGTGGGAACTCAACCCTCGTCACATCACGGGTAAATAATGATTTGAACGAATCTAATGCCCGAGTAATCCATGGATAATTAATCGCATTTTCATATTCTAGACTCGATGGGGAGAGGTGATATCCAAATTCTGCCGGTCCCGCATAGAGAATTGCTAGCTTGGTGGGGACGCCTCAACAAGACCAACCAGGCGTATGTTAAGCAAAGGCTGGGGCATCTGGTTAGCCTCATCGAAATCAAATACCAACCGGCACTGATACAAGCAGTAGCACGGTTCTGGGATCGCACCACACTAACATTCAACTTCGAAGGATTGGAGGTCACACCCACAGTGGAAGAATATACAGCCGTCATCGGAGTCGAATTCAAAGGACAATTAGTCCGTCCCCCTTTAGGCCTTGACCCATCCAAGCTGCTCTCCAAGTTCCTTCGGCTCAAGACCACCGAGATTGAAAGGATTCTCAAGTCCAACTCTGGCAGGTTCCCGTTCTCATTCCTGTTCGACAATTACTCGAACCTACCCACTGACACTGGCCACAGGGCCGGAGGGGTCTTCATCCTGGCCTTCTTTGGATTCGTGCTATTCCCTACATCCAGGACCACATTCAACCCTCTCATTGTCCACATAGTCCAGCAGGCATGTGACCAACTGGATTATTCCTATATGATCCTTGCTGAGACTTTGTTATCCCTGAATCGCTATAAGGCCGCACTGGATGATTCCAAATCCACCCGGAAAACCATTTTCCAAGCCTCCAATGGCCTTCTCTTCTTGTGGATCACTTCCCATCTTAAAAAACTCAACCTTCGCGCTGGATGCACTCGAATCGATGAAGACGTCCACCCTATCCAGTCCTTCCTCAAGTGCCAATCACTCATTGCCAACCGCTCTTTCAACGACTGGTACGAACTCCTAGAAAAATTAGAACCCGAACAACTCCGATGGCGGCTAAGGCGACCGAAGATGCATAAAGCACGCATCGCCACCAAGACCGGCGGGCCAATTCCTCTCTTGGGTTTCACAGGAGCCGTGTCATACTACCCGATCAGAGTCGTCAGACAGTTCGGCATGCTGCAGCAGATACCACCCCAAAGTCCTCCAGACGAATTCGCCTTCGACATTCCCCAAGGCCCAATCACCAAGAGGACCAAAGCTCGCCTCCAGATGATGATCAATGACCTAGAACAGGCACTGAAAGACTCCCCGCCTCAGGATGTGGAGTGGCCGGATCAGTTGGACCCTGAGATGAACATCCATCGGGCCTCCGAGGAATATATCCGGGCTTTCAAAAGAGTCCGGCCGACCCTAGTCGAACCATATGTTCCAGAGTACATCGTCCCATATGTACCAGGAGTGGAGCCTTACATACCGGAAGACGTCGGACCGCCAGCCTATCCTGAAGGCGAAGAAGTCCAGAGTTGAAGACTCGGCTCCCAGCAATATCGGAGGATGACAGAGGAGCCAGCCCTCCCATCGAGTTTAGAATAGTCAAGCATTTTCATTTCCCATTGTGATCAAACTCCTCCGGGAGCCTTTTTTTTATGCATTGTCCAAGCATCTTTTCAAAAAGAACTTATCCTAATTATCATGGATTACTCTTTGCAAAACGACATACTTGCCTTGACAAACTGGGGCAAGACCGCGCCAGCGTGATCAGGCCGCCGTTCACTTTGCGGCACATGATTTATCTCTCGTATCCATAAGCCTAACTTTTAATCTCCCGACCAGGTAACTCTCAATCACGAGGACTCGAGCCCAAGCGCGTTCTCAGGCCCGTATGGAGCACGAACAGGTTGACGCCCGCCTCGGGACTCTGGAAGCACGATTAGACCAAGTGACTCAGATGCTGGCTGAAATGAAGGACATGTTCATCGCGGCTAACGCCAGGCCCACTCTGCCAGTTGATCTTAACCAAGCTGCAAACCCAAGCACGCCTGCTGGTTCCGACGCAGGTGGACCCGCTGGGACGAATGCTGCACCTGGCACTGAGCAGGCTCCAACTGTTGACGTACCGCCAAGAGCCCCGCCTGTCATCATCAACCTAGAAGGGAAACAGAGTGAGAAGTCTGTCAAGGTCGATGAGGGAGTAAGAAGGATTGCCAAAATCGAGGAATGTCTCACCAGCCAGGGATTTGAGTTGTCAAAGTACGATAAAATCATGCCTTTCACCAAGATTGAGGTCCCTGTGGACTACAAGGAGCCGGATTTCTCAAGGAAGTATAATGGGACAGGTTGTCCCAAGACCCACCTGAAGTACTACTTGTACAAGATGGCCAAATACTCAGACTACACGCCATTGCTGATCAATACCTTCCAAGAGAGTCTGGCTGGCGCCGCTCTGTCTTGGTACGTGGAGTTAGACATACAAAGATATGACGACTGGGACGAGTTTGCAGGAGACTTTCTATCCCAGTATAAGTTCAATGCATTGACTGCTCCAACCAGAGAGGACCTACTGCGGACCGCGAAAGGGAGGACTGAAAGCGTTCGTTTATACGCCCAAAGGTGGAGGGCGCTCGCCACTCAGGTGAAGCCGCACATCCCGGAGGAAGAATTGGTAGACATCTTTCTGAAAGCGCTGCCGTATGACTACTTTGACAAACTAAACACCTCTGGGTGTCAGACCTTCGCGCACTTAATCAAAGTGGCGGAAAGACACGAGTGGGCTATAAGAGAAAGGCGTGTGCCGGAAGTGACTCCGAAGCGACCGTTCCCCGCAAAGAAAGAACGAGAATCTACTGCAGAGGTTGCCTTCGTTTCCAATCCACCAAGAGCCAAAAAGTTCGAAAACTCCACCCCGACCCAGGGGAACACCTCTTGGACGGCCCAGAGGATCTTAGCACCAAGAGGAAGGGGTCCTCCCTCTTTTACCCCGCTCCCAGTCCCGATGTCAAAGTTACTCCCTAAGCTTCTAGACGCAAGGTTGTTAGCCAAGAAGCCGCCGAGGTCAGCACCGCCAAGGTTCATGGGTTTCGACGAGAGTCGAACTTGTGCATATCACATGGGCGAAAAAGGACACAACATAGACAATTGTCGGGCCCTACAATACGACATACAGGCCCTTATCGACAGTGACTTGCTGAAGTTTGATGGAGCAGATCCAAACATCCAACAGAATCCACTACCTGACCATACCGCAAACGCGGTGTTCAATATAGACCTCGGGAGAAACCCGTACGACTCAGAGGAATCATGCCCTGTTGAATCGATCTGCATGGTGGAGGGTATGACCCCGCTGATAATAAACCTCGCTGAGTTCAACCTTACACAAGAAGATCGTAGTGACATCGAGGTAGAGGCGACAGGGGAGGCCAGCAGTTCTCACAAAGACGAGGTCACGCCCTTAGTAATTACGCTCCCCGCAGTAGAGGCTTACAACCCCAAAGCAGTGCATTGGAATTACGGCACCAGTGAAGTAGATGCCATTACTCGCTCCGGGAGGTGCCTAGTCCAAAAGGAGGGAGATGTTGAAAAGAAGGGGATAACGGAGGAAGACGCCAAGCAGGTCCTAGCCATCATTAGAACCAGTGAGTTCGAGGTGGTCGAACAGCTGAGAAAGATGCCCGCGCAAATCTCACTCTTGGACCTCTTCAAGACATCTGAGAAGCATCGAAATGCCCTTTTGAAGGTGCTGGATGAGGCCCACGTGCCTGAAACAATCAATGAGGCCCAGTTGGAGGACTTCGTGGGGGCAATCCTCTTGAAAGATCAAGTCTCATTCTCAGATGAAGACTTCCCACCAGAGGGGCGAGGACATAACAAGGCTCTCTACGTGTCAGCAATGTGCCACGGCAAACGGGTATCTCGAGTCCTCATAGATAATGGGTCCGCGTTCGACATATGCCCTTTAAGCACGCTTAGAGGCCTCGGGGTGAAAGAAGATTTAATCAAAACCTCGAAGTCCACCATTCGAGCTTTCGATGGGGCTAAAGGCGAGGTAACTGGAGAGATAGAACTACCTGTCCTTGTGGGCCCAACAGAGTTCCTGATCAATTTCCAAATCATGGATATCCCAGCGTCATTTGGGTTTTTGCTTGGAAGACCTTGGATTCACACGGCTGGCGCCGTGCCCTCCAGCTTACACCAGAAGGTCCGGATGGTCGTTCACGACAAACTGATCACCATACACTCAGAGGCTGATCACTTAACGAGCCACATCGACACTATCCCATTGGTGAAACCTTCGTCCGGAGAAGAATCAAGCTTTCGCGCTGCGGAGAGAAT
Organism: Rhodomyrtus psidioides; assembly: GCA_021437785.1. Taxonomy (NCBI): domain Eukaryota; kingdom Viridiplantae; phylum Streptophyta; class Magnoliopsida; order Myrtales; family Myrtaceae; genus Rhodomyrtus; species Rhodomyrtus psidioides. The sequence goes on from JAILYB010000002.1 coordinate 16,541,497, forward strand.
GTACATTATGCATGTACCAGCTGGTACAGCCATGAGGCCGCCAAATTGCTCCAAATCCTCGATCATGGCGGGAAAAATACTGACGCGACATGGTTTTATCCCGGGCCTTGGTTTAGGCAAGCACCACCAAGGTATTCAAGAGCCAGTTAGCTTGGCGACAGTGAAGAACCGCCGAGGGCTGGGTTATAAAGGAGAACCGGGTCGACATTTACGACCAGAAGGTTATGGGAGAGGTAGGGGCCGTGGCGGCCGCGTCCTAGGGTCGAGTACATGGAAGGGCAAGGGAAAGATGTTCGAAACTCCCCTGAGTCGTTTCTTTGATGAGGCATCTAAGTGGCTGAAGGACGAGAAGGTGGACGTTACAACGGAGGACCCCCAGTTGGCCAGCCTGTTCCTGGAAGATTCTGTCAACGTCATTATCGAGGGAATCGACGACGACGCGTCCGTCATTGAGTAAAGAAATTTCCACCCCCCTCTGATGCATCTGAATATACATCAGATGCCTCGAACTATCACCTTTGTTTTATGTCTTTACGTCAAAATAAAAACAAAAAAAAAATCATAAAAAAATCCTCATAAAATACAAAAATCGGGATGTGGGGGAACCACGAATCAGGTCGATGATGATCCAAATGAGAGAAAAGAAAAGATGCAAAGAAAAGAAGAGTTGAAAAGAAAAGAAAAGCCCTGAGACCTGATTTCCCACACGTCTCCCAGTTTTCAAAATCTTGGGAGGCAAGGATGTCCAATGATATGAGGACTAGCCCTCATCTCACGTTTTCAGTTTTAATCTTTGTTCTTGCATCGTCCATGAGCCGTATCTATTATATGTCAACTAACCATCTTCATGACATTTCAGGCATACCATTCCACACATACATAGCAGGTTGTTAAGTTATCCCAACTCTCAAAAGGAAGCTACCCTCCATATCAATGGAGAGGAAGACGACCGGGTCGAGGAGGGAATCAGAGTTGATTGGAAACGCTATGAAGACTCCAAGCCACCCACTGCGGAGGGCACTACCTCGGTGAATTTAGGGACTCCAGAGAATATCAAGGAGGTGAAGATTGGAGAAAGCCTACCGCCGACAGAAGCATCCAGAATAATTGAGCTCCTGCGAGAATACCAAGATGTCTTCGCATGGTCATATGCGGATATGCCGGGTTTACACCCTAGTATCGTGGAACACGCTTTGCCAACCGACCCCAGCATCTTGCCCAAGAAGCAGAACCTCAGGCGTACAAAACCCGAATTGGCAAAGAAAATTGAAGAGGAGGTGATGAAGCTCCTCAAAGTGGGGTTCATCGAAGTGATTGCTTACCCAGAATGGATCGCTAATATCGTCCCCGTCATGAAGAAGGACGGGAAGGTCCGAATCTGCGTAGACTACAGAGACTTGAACAGGGCTAGCCCCAAAGACGACTTCCCATTGCCGCACATTGACGTCTTAGTAGACAGCACAGCCGGATTTGAACGATTCTCTTTTATGGATGGCTTCTCGGGCTACAATCAAATCCGCATGAGAGAGCAGGATAAAGCCAAAACATCGTTTATCACACCTTGGGGAACCTTTTGCTATAAAGTCATGCCATTCGGCCTGAAGAATGCAGGGGCAACTTACCAGAGGGCGATGGTTACCCTATTCCACGATATGATGCACAAGGAGATAGAGGTGTACGTGGACGATATGATAGCAAAATCCAGACATGGTGAAGACCACTCCCTGGTACTAAGGAAATTGTTTGAACGACTCAGGAAATACAAGCTGAGGCTGAATCCCGCAAAATGCGTATTCGGGGCGAGATCAGGCAAGCTATTGGGGTTCATAGTTAGCAATCGTGGCGTCGAGATTGACCCCACCAAGGTTCAAGCTATCCTCAACCTTGAGGCCCCTTCAACAGTTAAAGATGTAAGGAGCCTCCTGGGAAGATTAAACTACATCGCCCGCTTCATATCTCACCTTTCAGAGTCAGCCAAGCCACTCTTCAAACTTTTGAAGAAGAATGCCAAAATCAAGTGGGATCACGAGTGCCAGCAGGCTTTCGAGGAGATCAAGGGACATCTGGTCAGTCCTCCAATACTGGTGCCCCCGGTCCCGGGGGTCCCCCTAACCCTTTACCTCACTATCCACGACGAGTCCCTAGGGGCCTTACTCGCTCAAACAAACCCAAAAGATAGCAAAGAGCGAGCTGTGTATTACCTAAGCAAGAAGTTCACCGCGTCAGAGGCAAGGTACCAGGAGGTAGAGAAGACATGCGTCGCGCTAATCTGGGTACTCCGCAGGCTAAGGCAGTATACCCTTCACCACACCATCCAGTTAGTCACAGAGAGTGACCCAATCAAATACTTGTTAGAAAAGCCGTCATTGATAGGGAAGCTGGCCAAGTGGCAGGTGCTCCTTTCTGAGTTTGATGTCAGGAGCTCAAACCAGAAGTCAGTAAAAGGGAGAGCCATTGCTGACATGCTAGCCGAGAATTCCCAAGACCACGATGCCCTTGAGGAGGAAGAGAATAAGGCGGAAGGCCAAGTTCTGACACTCTCGGACGACAAATGGACCATGTATTTTGACGGCGCGGTCAATTTAGCTGGGGCAGGTACCGGAGCCGTCCTCATATCTCCAGATGGCCAACACTACCCCGTGGCCGCAAAGCTGACATTTCCATGCACCAATAACGTGGCTGAGTATGAAGCATGCATCCTTGGTTTGCAGCTCGCCACAAACTTGAAAGTGCGGAAGTTACAGGTCTATGGAGATTCAATGCTAATCATCCTCCAGACCCAAGGCGAATGGAAAACTAGGGACTTCAAGCTCATCCCGTACCATAAATTCCTAGAGGAGACGATCAAGGAATTCGAAGTAATTGAGTTCGAATATCTGCCGAGGACGCAAAATCACTTCGCAGATGCATTGGCTACTTTGGCCTCTATGCTTCAAGTAGCGAACGGCATAGATATTGAACCGTTGCGCATAGGCATTACCCGAGAACCTGCACATTGCATGGTAATTGAGGAGGGGTTCGAGGACCTACCGTGGTATCATGATATAAAGAACTACCTGGCCAAAAGGGAATTCCCTCCGGGTGCTCAAGCAGGAGACAGGAAATACATTGCAAAGATGGCGGGCAAGTTTTTCCTTAGTGGCCCAACTCTCTACAAGAGGTCTTATGACTCAGTCCTCCTCAGGTGTGTAGACGCCAATGAAGCTAGATCGCTTATGATCGAAATACACGAGGGGGAATGTGGCCCGCACATGAACGGCCATCTTCTCGCCAAGAAAATCATGCGACTAGGTTATTTCTGGATGACACTGGAGTCAGATTGTAATCAACACGTCAGATCATGCCATCAGTGTCAAGTGTATGGAGACAGGATTAATGCGCCCCCAAATGAGCTTCATCAAATGTCCGAGGCCTGGCCTTTCTCAATGTGGGGTATAGACATGATAGGGCCAATCAACCCTAAGGCCTCGAATGGACACAGATTTATACTGGTGGCAATAGACTATTTCACCAAATGGATTGAGGCTGCGTCATATGCTAACGTGACTGCGAAGAACGTGGCTAAATTCATCAAGCGGGACATCATCTCAAGATACGGGACCCCTCAGGCCATCGTGACCGATAATGGCTCGAACCTGAACAACGAAACGGTGGATAACCTTCTGGACAGTTTCAACATCCGCCATCTCAATTCATCGCCTTACCGACCCCAAATGAATGGAGCAGTAGAGGCGGCGAACAAGAACATCAAGAAGATATTGGCTAAAACGGCGGAGAATTACCGTGATTGGCATGAAAGGCTACCTTACGCGCTGATGGCGTACCGAACTTCGATCCGGACTTCTACCGGGGCAACGCCTTACTCCCTAGTGTACGGTATGGAAGCGGTCCTACCAATTGAAACAGAAATCCCATCGTTAAGAATTTTGTCTCACGTCAAGCTCAGTGAGGCGGAGTGGGTACAGCAAAGACACGAACAGCTGAACTTGATAGACGAGAAGCGTCTGCAGGCAATTTGCCATGGCCAAACATACCAGAAAAGAGTCGCTAGAGCGTTCAACCGTAAAGTTCGGCCGCGAATGTTCGAAGCTGACGAGCTCGTTGTCAAGAAGATCCTCCCGAACGTGTCACACCCAGGGGGCAAGTTCACCCCGAATTACGAAGGACCATATGTGGTTAGGAAGGTTCTACCTGGAGGGGCCTTAATTCTGGTAAACATGGATGGAGAAGAACTGGGACACCCTGTAAACGCCGATGCAGTCAAGAGGTACTATCCATAAGCAAATCAGTGAAGGGGTCGTTGACACTAAAAGTCATGAAAGAAAACAGCTCGCCGACGTAAGGGCGAAATAAAATATCAGTTGCAGGGGACAGGTTGCTAGGAAGAGAAGCCCTGGAAAAGACGTACGATGCGTCCAGGAGCATGAATGGATCTCCTCCTGTGCAAATCCTCGACAAGGATTCATTGCCAACCAGAGAGAGGAATCATGGCCACAAGATAGATGGCCAACTTCTGCAAGCCGCACGTTTGTGTTCAAACGGAAACACAAAACAGAACAAGGCGGTATCGTTCCAATCTATCTTGAATTTTGGAATACAAACTGACTCCTAACTCTCGTCCTTGACAGGGGTTTGCCAACAAGGCGAAGCAGGATTTTTACAACCCTTGCATACTGGTCGGAGCACATGACCAAGGGTAGGATGTATCGTTCCGATTCTTGAAAAATTCGGGAACATACAATGACATGTTTCTTCTACATTTTCAGGGACCTCCAGCCACGGTGGGCAGGTAAGTACCCCTTTCCCCAACCCAAAACAAAAAAGAGAAAAAAGAGAAAAAGAAAAGTTTTCAGAATCTAATGTCTAGAAAAGACATAGAGTTCTAACTTCATTGACATTCATGTTTTGAAAACAGGAGGTTGTCTAAACATGATTAGAACACGCATGGTGCAGCATAAAATCCCATTGACGGGTAAAATTTTTGGAGAAGATGAAAGAGATTTTTCCAATCAAAAGTTGTGCAAAACTTTCAAAAGGACGTTTTCTCAAAAGATAAGAGGCAAAGCCTAATCCAAACACGTCCTATATACACTTGAGAGAGAAGTGGAGCGGATCAGATAGCAGAATCTGGACCTACGGAGATAGAGACCATTCGCAGTGGTTACATGGATTGGGACGACGGAGGCATTCGTTTCATATCCCCAAACACTATAAGTGACTATTGGCAACCCCTTTGAACGGCGGTTTTCATTCTCAACCCTGTCAAGAACCACCCCACATCGGGGTAAGAACGAAAGCAAGTCCAGCGGCATCAGGAGAAAATGGTTAGAAATTTTCTTGCTCGGACTAACATCAATCTTTGTGTGTTGTTTATATGGTAATCCAAGTGCCATAGGATGACGAGAAGCGTTCATTTCTCTATCCCACACACCGAATCCTTTGCATAGCCAAGTTGAGCCTGCAAAATCATTTCATAAACCCGTTGGTGATCATTGCACATTCCAAGACGGATGCATCATCACTTCAGAAACGGAAGAGTTCAAGACTTAGGGTTTGCGAAGAAATTCCTAAGTTAATGTTTAAAGTTGTTAGACCTTTGGTCACATGTCTAACACGAACTCCCGAAGATGAGAAAAGCGGGATTTCAAAAGAAAAATGAAAAGGAAAAGATGATGAGAAAAGCCCCCAGCATCAAGAAAAAGCAAAGTGCCTGGTAAAAGCAAGGTCGATGCTTGGGTGAACAATTTGTATCAATCCCCAAGAGAAACCTGTTTGAAAAGGGAAAAAGAAAAATTCAGAAGGAGTCAGATTCCAAAAACTACTCCTCAAACGGCATCAAGCGCAGATCAAAGAGGCCGCTCCTCCAAATGGTATCAAGCGCGGAGCAGAGACGCAGATAGAGTTGTTAGTCTCTCAATGCAGCCAGAGGCGCTTTCACAAGAATTTGTGCACACCTCAAAAGCGGTCGTACACCTCAAAAATTGAAGATGCAGAATAGAAAAGACAGGTGACAAATTTGCAATGATCACCAATGTCAATCCCCTCATAAATTCTGGGCCAAAAATAAGCCTTTTTCGGTCCCCAATCCTACCAATGTTACAACCCCGAAACAGTCTTCTCTGACTAAGACACTTGGGTTAACATATAGCTTAGCTCGAAGAGGTACGAGCAAGACTATTTCTTTCTCATTTTGCAGGGTTCTTGACTTGTAAACCCGGAGCAGATGGTGAAGACTTTCATTCAATGGCTTCGACTCCAAAGCAGGTCCCCCTTGAAAACCAATATCCAAGCCCAGCATTACGGTCCCGTAGAAGACCTCCCGACCGATCAAAATGTATGCGCTGCGAATGAGCCTAAAACCTAGGCACAGGTCAGTAGGGAATTGAGTGCGTCCCCTATAAAAGACCACTATCGCAAGACAAATGAGAAGACCTCTTCGGCGAGAAATATTCCAATTGATGTTTTGAGCAAACTCTTTTTGGAATCTTCAAATTATTTGATCCAGATTTTCCTTGCAAGGGATTTGTGGTCACATCTGCATGTTGCAAGAATGCTTTGGAAAACCTCCAGCATCAAAATGCACACTGCATGACTAAAACTTGAATCATACGGCTTCGTCAAGTGGCCAGCCATCGTCTTCCCAGAGATTACTAACATTCTCCTGGTGAAGAAAAATATTTCAGGCTCGAACTTCTGCAGGATACCTGGAGAACCCAGCTCCCAGAATGTCGCCTCAACAAATCATGGTAGAAACCGCCTTAAGGGTCAACTCAAGGTAGATACCGCCTGAAGGGTCACATCAATGGTAGAAACCGCCTGAAGGGTCAACTCAAAGGTAGAAACCGCCTGAAGGGTCAAATCATGGTAGAAACCGCCTAAAGGGTCAATCAAAGGTAGATACCGCCTGAAGGGTCAAATCATGGTAGATACCGCATGAAGGGTCAAATCATGGTAGAAACCAAGTAATCCCATCGGACATGGAAAACCGCCGTTTTGGGAACCCTTTCAAAAATCAGGCAGTCTTAGCATGACGTGGAGAACCCTCGTCCTAGGACCCCTTTTCAAAAATCAAACAGTCTTAGCATGACGTGGAGAACCCTCGTCCTAGGACCCCTTTTCAAAATTTAGGCAGTCTCATCGGACGTGGAGAAACCTCGTCTCGGGACCCCTTCTCAAAATTCAGGTAATCTCGTCAGGCGTGGAGAAACCTCGTCATGAGACCCTTCCCAGAAAAACAGGTAATCTCATCAGGCGTGGAAAACCCTCGTCATGAGACCCCTTTTCAAAAATCAGAAAATCTCCTTGGACTTGGAGAACCCTTGTCCCGGGAACCTTTTCAAAAGATCAAACCATCCCAGCGGACGTGGAAAACCTCCGACTCGGGACTCCTTCTCAGAAAAACAGGTAATCCCATCGGACGTGGAAAACCTCCGTTTTGGGAACCCTTTCAAAAAATCAGGAAACCCCATTGGACTTGGAGAACCCCTGTCCGGGGAACCTTTTCAAAAGATCAAACTGTCTCGCCGGACGTAGCAAACCTCCGACTGAGAAATCCCCTCTGGCCCCGCTAGTCAGCGCCATGGGATCCCTTTTCAAGCCAAAAATATCCCCTCTGACACCGCTAGTCAGCGTCATGGGATCCCCAAAGCTCGGGGTGCTCGATAAATCTTTCTGTGAGTGTTTCCTGTCAGTAGCCCGGAAAGATTTTCGAGGAATAAAGCCTGGGATAGTGTGTCAGAAGCTACGAGGGCCTATAAAAAAAAAACAAAACAAAACAAAACAAAACAAAAAAACAAAAACAAAAACAAAAAAAAAAACAAAAAAAGGAAGAAAACAAAAAAGGAGAACAAGCCCCTCCTTTTTCCGGCATCCTGAGAGCGCAGTGATAAAACCTCAGACTCCGCATGCGCAGGACCCAATGGGCAGATTTCAGGTAACCCGCTCTCCCTCAGGCCCACGCTCGAATTGCAAGAGTAAACCGGCGATTAATTTAAGCATTCATCAAAAGACTTAAGGATCCGATGTCATAGCGTCTCTTTTCCCCAGTTGAGTCGGTTAATATTCAGGTGTCATTTTATCTTTGAAAGCAACCTCTGACGAGCTCACTCTCAAAGAGGGGCAGCTGTTGACACCTGATTTTTGACCACCTTTTATTTTAGTTTTTACTTCTAAAATTAATTAAAAATAGCAAAAAAGGTCAAAAAATTGCGAAATCAACTTTGGAAGCCTTAGCCTAGCCTTAGGAACCAATTTTGAACAAAAAATATTTTTTGAATTTTTTAATATTTTTTGGAATTTATTTAATTATTAAAATAATCCAAAAATCAGGAAAAATACCATTCGTGGTCAGAAAATTACACAAAAATATTCAGAAATTTTATTTTAATTATCTCTTTAATATTTTCATGGGGTTCCTTCACAAACCTAATCCCGAACCGGGCCTAAAAAAATCCTTTTCGAGTCTTTTAATTTTCAATTCTCGGTTTTTATAAGCTATGACATTGTATTCTAGAGTATTGAAATGCAATTGGGTCAATTTGCCCTCCAATTTGATCAATTTTAACCAAAAGGGCTTAATTGCATAAAAATCTTTCGATTTAGTCCCCGGTTTTACAATTTGTGAAATTAAATTTCACACGGGCACACCCATTAAAATTAAACACCTCTACCCTGTAGTTTTCATCATGCTGAATCCATTGGTGGGCTCAATTTTGAATAATTCGATCGTTTGGACCTTCGATTTGGGGAAATTCGTTTTCGGATCCTAGGGACAATTTGGGGTTTTCATAAAATTTCAATCAATTGATCCGTGAAAATACCCTTATTGAATAGAAAATGTGCCAAGGAGTCCGATTATGCCATCAATTTCATGAAAATAGGTCGAATCGGGGCTCAATTTGAGCGAATTGGTCGAACCGGGCCGGTCGGGTCAGACCCGACCCGACCCGGTCCGACCGGGTCTGCAACATTGTTGCAGACCGTGGCCGACAGTGAGGCAGGGGAAGACAGGGGCGAGATGGGGCGGCGATTTTTCAAAGAAAAAGCGGGCGGCCGAGCGTGGGAAGCAGGTTGCCAAACGAATATTCGTTGCTGCAAGCGTGAGGGCATCAAAAAACGGGCCGGTCGGCCACGGCGGAGAGGGAGGCTCGGGTTTAAAGGGGAAACAGGGCCGAGAGTGCCGAGGGGATTTTTTGGAGCGAAAGGCAGCGAGAGGAGAGTTCGGGGACCTTCATCATACCTCACTGATCACCGCCGAAGCATCCACCGTTGCCGACGATCCTCGGACAGGTCGGTACGCCGTCTTTACCCCTGTTTCCATAATGCATATCGGGTGCTCGACGAAATGTCTGCTTGCACGTTTTTCTTTTAACCCGCGGTCGGTGCATTCCCGAGCTCCATTTGTGCGTGTCTAGCCTCAAGCATACATTAAAACCGACTCTAAGCTCGCTGTGCCCTTTTGTTGCATCAAACCGTGTTCGCCGAGGAGGCCCGACCACCACCGGCCTTGGTCTCGGCCGTGAGCTCGTGCCGGCGCGAACCCGAGGATTTCCAGCTCTAAACGAGCTGAGGTAAGTCTCTAAACCTCTTTTAGACGTTTTCTGAACGGTCGGGGTAGGCTTTGAACGTTGAAAATTTTTTGGAAAATCCCTCGCCGGAGCCGAACCTGTGGGGGTTCTTTTTGCCGATTTCCGATGCGTCCCCGGCTGTTGAAATGCTTATATTTTGATGCTGAATGTTTGAGGATTCGAATGATGCAATTTGGGTAAAAAAATTCGAAGATCCGGAGCCGTTTTGCATTTTCCGGCGAGAATTCCGGCGAAGTCGCCGGAATTTTTACTGTTCATCGTCTTCTCCGGCGACTTCGCCGGCGGTCAGCGGTCAACGGCCGACGTGGCGTGCCACGTAGGCAGCCACGTCAGCCGGGTGGGTCCGGTCCGAGTATTTTCAAATAAAATAAAATCAACGGCCCCGATCGTGACACGTGTCGCGATCTCGTTTTTTTGGAAAATTAAATAAATGATTTTTGAATAATCGATCCGGCGGACGAGGATGTGCCACGTGGCTCACTGAGGGACGTCCGATCTTGTACAAGATCGGACGCACCAGAGGAGGCCACGTGGCACGTTCTAGAGCGTCCGATTTGTAGGTTTTCTAAAAAATGAAAATAATTAATTTTTGATCCGACGGCTATTATTGAGCCACGTGGCTCTCTGTGGGTCGCTCGATCTAGTGGAAGATCGGACGCACGAGATGAAGCCACGTGGCACAACGTGGACCGTCCGATCCGGGGAATTTTCGGATAATTAAATAAAATACATAAAAAATCAAAAAAATTGTAAAAAATAGAAAAATGTTTAAAAAAATAAAACGGTGTCGTTTTAGGCCGGTGTCGACCCCTAGGGTCGGGCCGGGCGCCCGAGAGGCGCGGGCCGGGTTTGACCCGGCCCGGAAAATATTTTAAAAAAATTCAAAAAATAATAAAAAATAATAAAATAATCAAAAAATCAATAAAAAATGAAAAATCATAAAAAATTCAAAAAATTCGGAAAATTCAGAAAAATTCTAAAAAATTCCAGAAAATAGGAAATGGCCACATTCAACTGGCCACGACCTGTTTCGGGTCTTTCGACCCCCGATCTATTCAAAAATGACGGTTTTGCCCTTCCGGCAAACCGTCTTCCAAAAAAATTCAGAAAAATTCTAAAAAAATTCCAGAAAATAGAAAATGGCCACATTCAACTGGCCACGACCTGTTTCGGGTCTTTCGACCCCCGATCTATTCAAAAATGACGGTTTTGCCCTTCCGGCAAACCGTCTTCCAAAAAATTCTAAAAATCCAGGAAAATCCCAAAAAATAGGAAATGGCCACAAACAATTGGCCAAGTCTCATCCCGGGTGTTTTGAACCCCGAACCTTCTTAAAAATGACGATTTTGCCCTTTGGGCGAATCGTCTTCCAAAAATTGAAGAAAAATCAAGAAATTCCAAAAAAATTCTTAAAAATGGGAAATGGCCACGAACAACTGGCCATGGAATATTTTGGGTAATTCGGTATCCAAACCTTCCAAAAAATGACAATTTTTCCCTTCGGGCTAATTGTCCCCGATTCTTCCCATTTTACCCATAGCCCTAAATCACATATTCCCTAAGCCCTTATGGCTATACTAGGAGGCCAATGATTGAAATTGATGTGCATTGACATGATTTATTTATGCACTTGACTTGCGCTTTCATTATATTGACTGTGATTTGATAGGACTAGTCTCCCAATCTGCATGAAACCCTGAATCAAACCTATCTCACCCAAAATTACGCCTGCATGAACTCTTAGTTAGGAAAATCACTCGCGTTAGGTACCGAAAGGGCGTTGGTAATGACACCGACGTAACCAAGTCCCCGAACCCAAAATCTCTGGTTCCGCAGAATTGATCGATCTCTCCCAATCGGTCAGTAAGGTTTCCGGTCTACCCTCCAAGAAAGACCGGTGGCGACTCCAAATGCATGCACAAGTTGCACATGCCACCACGACCACACTGAAGGTCGAAAGCGATCGACTCTTATCGTCGAATCCCTCAAAAGACATACTCCCGCCGTGATTTGGTATGGGCCTGGGAGGGCCCGCGCCGATCTAAGGCCCGCGATCCACATTTCAGAGTGGGGGCCGCGATCGGTAATCCATTAGCCGCGCCCGATTTCGGACGGGTCGCGACAACACTCGATGATATCGAGTGTAAGTACACCGCTGAAGGTGGAGTGCTGAAGATCTCTCGAGGTGCCATGACAGTGATGAAAGGGAAGAAAATGAATTCTCTCTATCATCTACTGGGAGAGACCGTGACAGGAGCTGCTGCAGTTTCATCAGGTGAGTCAGATTCTGACTTGACTCGGTTATGGCATATGCGTTTAGGGCACATGAGTGAGGCAGGTATGACAATGCTGAGTGATAGGAGGTTGTTAAAGGGTCAGAAGACAAGTAAGTTAGACTTATGTAAGCACCGTATCTTTGGGAAGCAGTGCAGGATTAAGTTTACCACATGTGTTCATTCAACCAAACAACCGGTTGAGTATATTCATTCAGATGTCTGGGGCTCGTCTCCGGTTCCTTCGAAAGGAGGTGCCCGATATACGCTGACATTTATTGACGACTATTCCAGGAAGGTATGGGTATACTTTCTGAAGCACAAATCTAATGTGTTTGATCGATTCAAGAAATTTAAGGCATTGATTGAGAAGCAGTCATATAAACAAATCAAGTACCTGAGAACCGATAACGGCATGGAGTTTTGTGGTAAGGATTTTACCGAGTTCTGCGAGAGAGAAGGTATTGTTAGACACCGCACAGTATCTGGGACACCACAGCAGAATGGCGTGGCAGAACAGAAGAACAGAACTTTACTTGAGCGGGCTCGAAGCATGTTATCGCATGCTGGTATTGGCAAGGAATTTTGGGCCGAAGCAGTGAACATGCCCTGTTACCTGATTAATAGATCTCCATAATTTGCTATTGAGTAGAAGAATCCAGAGGAATTATGGTCCGGGAAAACTGTTGATTACTCCGGATTACGAGTATTCGGATGTCCTGCGTATGCTCATGCTAGTGATTGTAAGCTTGAGCCGAGGTCGAAGAAGTGCATATTTCTGGGTTATGCACATAGAGTGAAAGGCTACCGACTGTGGTGCACCGATCCCAGATCACCCGGTTTTCTAATCAGCAGAGACGTGATCTTCGACAAGACTGCAATGCTTCGACAAGACTGCAATGCTTTGACAAAGGAGTCCTGAGACACTACCAGCAGAGCAGACAGATCATGGTGTCAGTAGTGAGGTGAAGCTTCAGGTGGAGACTCCGGAGACCTCGGAGGTAACAGAGATTGAGACTGCAAATGAGGTCGCACTTCCTGAAGTCGGTGGTAGTGAACAACATGTACAGCCGTAGCACACTCTAGTTGAGGGTAGACAACGAAGGCAAATAAAACCACTGGTATGTTATGGTTATACAGATATTGCTTATGCTTTGACTGTAGGTGACAAGGTGGAGACAGATGAGCCTTCGTCTTACTCTAATGCGATGGCTAGTTCTGAGTCGTCGCAGTGGCTAGGGGTTATGAGTGAAGAGATGGAATCACTCCATCGGAATCAGACATGGGAGCTAGTTAAAGTACCCAAGAGCCAGAAGATTGTTGGAAGTAAATGGGTCTACAAACGGAAAGATGGCATTCCTGGTGTCGAGGCAGCGAGGTATAAGGCGAGACTTGTGGTGAACGGGTTTATACAGCGAGAGGGCATTGACTACAATGAAGTGTTCTCTCTTGTGGTAAGGCATACTTCTATTCGTATTTTACTTGTCTTAGTTGCTGCACAAGATCTCGAGTTGGAGCAGCTTGATGTAAAGACGGTGTTTCTTCATGGTGAGTTGGAGGAGCAGATTTACATGAGGAAGCCAGAGGGATTTGCTATTTCGAGTAAGGAAGACCATGTTTGTTTGTTAAAGAAATCTTTATATGGGCTGAAACAGTCTCTTAGGCAATGGTATAAGCGTTTTGATACTTTCATGGCTAGTCAAGACTATTCTAAAAGTCAAATGGATAGCTGTGTTTATTTTATGAGACTGGATGATGGGTCTTTGATATATCTACTGCTATATGTTGATGATATGTTGATAGCAACAAAAAATATGTCTGATATTGATGTGCTGTAAAGGCAGTTGAGTGCCGAGTTTGAGATGGAAGATTTAGGTGCTGCAAAGAAAATATTGGGTATGGAGATTTTGCATGATAGGACTGCAGGGATATTACGTCTATCTCAAAAGAAATATATTGAGACGATTGTAGCACGTTTTAATATGCAGTCAGCGAAGTCTGTGAGTACTCTGTTGGCGAAGCACTTTAAACTTTCAATTAAGTTATCACCACAGACTGAGGAGGAGGAGGAGCATATGTCTCGTGTTCCATATTCTAGTGCAGTTGGTAATATTATGTATGCTATGGTATGCACCAGGCCTAATATTTCACAAGCTGTTAGTGTAGTCAGTCGTTATATGAAGCGTCATGGTAAAACTCATTGGGAAGTTATGAAATGGATCCTCAGATATTTGAATGGGACATCAGACGTTGGTATAGTATACATGAGGAACAGTAATGGCAGTGAGACCACAAGTTTTGTGGATTCTGATCATGCAGGTGACTTGGATGAGTGCAGGTCTTTAGCAGGGTACTTGTTTAAGCTTGCAGGTGTTGCAGTTAGTTGGAAGGCGTACTTACAGGACCACGTGGCCTTGTCGTCGACTAAGGCAGAGTACATGGCACCGACCTTTATAGCGAAAGAGGCGATATGGTTACAGGGTTTGCTCTTAGACTTTGGGTTGGATCATAAAAATGTAGACATACACTGTGATAACTAAGGTGCGATATTTCTGGCGTATAATCTGGTTTATCACGAGCGAACGAAGCATATCAATATCAGGTACCACTTCATCCGAGATGTCCTAGCAAAGGGTAAGATCGCTATGAAAAAAATTGCTACAGCAGAGAACTCGGAAGACATGATGACTAAGCATGTTCCTTTGGCGAAGCTCAAGCTCTACTTGAGCACTATTAGCGTCTCTAGAGAGTGATCGTCCATTGGAGCGATGGGAGAGTAGCATGGATGATGTGCACTATTGATTTGGTTTCAAATCTCGAGCAAATGTGGAGAATTGTTGAATTTGTCTCGGATTTATTGCTGTACGACTTCTTCAAATCTCGGCGTTACAGGACGAAAAACAAAAAGGAGGCACCATATTTTTTATGCATATTATATCACTTATATATTATATGGTGGGGCCCATTAGAGGCAAATAAAGAAAAGAATGATATTTTTTTTGTTCTTTCTCCTGCTGCAGCCGTACATAATAAAAGGGTGGGGACTTTTGTGGTCTGTTCCTTCTTACCGAGCCGCACGAAAAGAAGAATTGATGCAGTGAGTTTATTTTATATATCCAATTGAGAGTTGTTTATTTATAAACATTGGGTTTTGATATAATCTAAGTGCGGAAAATACGAGCGTATTGAGCGATTGTAAATCCGATTCTCCGATTATAGTATATTGTTCTTGCTGGCTCTCCCCGTGAATGTACCGAACTACGTTATATCTGGTGTCATTTATCATTCCTCGTTATTTTCTCTAGGTTTTTGCATTGACGTATTTGCAAGATCCTGATAGTTTCCGCGTTAGTATTACAACATGCAATACTATAGATCAATTGGCTACATTCACATCATATCTCTCTTAATCTCTTTAAGTATTCTGTATATATTATATTCACAATTATGATGAAGCTCAAATAATTATAATTGATCGATATGTGAATACAAAGAAAAAAATGTGACATTAAAACAAATTGAATTTCCTCTTCATTAAACCTCTCAATTTTAGTTTAACAATTATGATTAAACTCAAATAATCATACAGCTCAGACTTTTCTGGTTACATAATGTTAAATTACGATTACAATCAAACCAATGAGATGCCTTATGACGAATTAATTTGAATAAGCCGTATCTTCCCGTTGGTAGGTCCATGAGACATCCAATTCATCTCTATCTTGGTTGGTTGATCTCGAATCATGAATTTTTTTTTTTGGTGAAAGTGGTATTTCGTTTAATGCACACGTAATTTATCTAGATAAAATAGTGCGCTGTAATATTAACTAAATTTTCAATATATAAATGTTCATCGTAAGAAATCGTACTTCAAATGATATTATAATAGAGTGAGGAAGGAATCATTTAGACATCAACAACTGGCAGAAGAGGGCCACATGGCTTTAACATATGAAACTGGACTATATTTAGACACACATAAGCTCCCCCACATGTGATTGAAGTTGTTTTTATTTTCCCGAAGATGCCACTCTCGTCCTCCAATGCGCAAAAGCAATTTAATTATGGTTGACTCCAAAGAACCCAAAACCTTTTCCGAAAAAAAGCTATATATCTCCAAATTGATAAAAAAAAAAAATTAATTAAGGCTCCATTTATTTCACAAAAAATAAATCGTTCCTGAGTCAATTTCAAGAAAATTGATTATATTATTTGGTTGTTGGCTGAAATATGAAAAAAAAAAATTGAAAAATATATTTTGTCATTTGGTATGAAAAATTTGATTTTCCTTTATGCACTCCGTTCAATAATTTTTTTAATTTTTCTTTTCATTTTTTATTTTTAAAAAATTCTAATTTTTTATTTTTAAAAAATTCTAATTTTTTATGTTTTAATAATTTATCTTTCTCTCTTTTTTTTTTTATTTTTTCTCTTTTCCTTTTAGTTTCGGCTGGCATTGGGTTGCAAGCGAGCTCGAAGCTCGGCCAGTCTCAAAGATCTCGGGCTCGCCCGAGATTGGCGAGCTCTAGCTCACCATAGGGCTGGTGACGTTCAAGCTCGTCGGCCACAAGCTAGCCTAAGCTTGCCGAGACCGGACGATCCTTGAGTTCGTCGGCCTGCAATATGGCTGATTGCTAGGCTGCTGCCCATCTCCGAGGTCGTGGTCTATGGAAGAAGAAGGAGGAAGGAGCCATGGCGAAGGAAGGAGTAAGAAGGAGAAACGAAAAAAAGAACAGAAAACTAAAATGTTTTGAAGGAGGCATTTCTATGAAGGGAAATATTTTCCTAGACTAGCGTATTTTTTGCGAAACAAGCGGAGTCTAAATGTCATTGTTTTCATCCTTAAATAGACTTTACAATGATCACTATAGGCGTTAATACATGCTTTATACCATCATTTAATAATTTGACTAACTGACGAGCATGGTATGAAATATTAATCTCAAGAACGCACAGATATGGCGATAGATGAATCTCTTCTACTAAGCTGCATGCACATTAACCATACGATAATTGTGCATTTGATGCTTTCTACTCATGCCGTGAATACAATTCAAAATTTCTCGGCTACAAACTGTCAAATTGCGATCCATCATCAAACCAGTGAGATGCCTTACGAGGAATTATTTTGCACCGGTGGTATCTTCCAGCTGGTAGCTCCATAAGATGTCCGATCCATCATGATGAACTATTGTTTATTTTTTGAAGTTGTAGTTGTTGATATTTGTTTGAAAAAAAAAATAGTATCGTCTGTTACGTTTAAGAGGCTCAGTTATACTCTTAATGAAGTATAATACAATTTAGTAATGTGTTTGTTAATTACAGAAACACGTGATAATACTTTACCTATAAGGGCTTATAAGTGGTGTTGCTTCTTACGAAAGTTAGGGTTGCTTTCTAAAGAGCTCATGAAATAGGTACAAGCACAAGGCCATAATAGTGCTGAGTAAATATGAACTTCTCGTTGAAACAAAAGATTCGTATATGTGCGGTATGTCTGATTCTATTATATAGAATAGCAAATTTAAAGCCAGCAGCTATTTGTCACTTTGATAGAGTTTTCATATACTTGCACTAAATGAAGGTTTAGCTTAAAAGAGACCTTCACGTATGTGTATTAATCTCATGGAAATTTTGGCTGCATTTTGAGAAATTTTATTTTGCAAATTAATTTTACAAACAAAGTGGGGGGTTGTTGATATTTGTTTTAAAAAAACAAAATAGTGCCTTTTTTGCATCCCAGATAGGATAGAAGGGAGAGAGAAGGTTTCTTTATTAATTAGAAGGCTACTATAGCCTTTTAAATAAAGAGAAGTGGGCTAGACCCCATCATACCCGTGTGCGGGTGCGCGTGTGATTGCGCGATTATTAGGCGTCCTTAGCACTTTACACACTTGCGCGGTTGCGAGTAATTATTGGCACTATTCAATGATCAATTTATTTTTTATTCTTTTATTTTCTAAATTATAATTAAAATAAATTTTTCATTCCAAGCGAAACAATACAACTATATACGCAGGAGTTGGAATTATTTTATTAAATTTATTTTCAAATTTTAATTATCTGTTTATATTCAAGAGTTGCAATCTTTCAGACAAGACAGTTTTCGAACAATAAAGAGTTGCGTCTGAATAAATAGTTTTTTGGACAACGAAGAGTTGTGTCTGAATAAACTGTTCTTCAGACGTTAAGTGATGTGTTCGAAACCAACTATTCTTTAGACACTAATAGTTGTGACTGAATGATACATTTTAAGACATGAAAAGTTATCTTCTTTGAAGTTTTATATATTGAGTGACTTTGTTCATTTTCAGAAACTTCTTCAGAACTTCAATTTTTCGTTTTCTCAAAAAGATATATAGCCATCGTTTCCAATTGTTTCCCTTGAGAGATCCTAGAGAAATATCAGAATTGATATCTGCTATTCCCATTGAAACTTTGTTGTATCATGGAGGATATTTGCCTAAATCATTAGCAACGTTGTGGGGTAAATAAATCCTTAAAGAAAGTGTTTTCACGCCTCAAAGTCTGATTCTGTTGTTTATCCCATTATACCATATATTTCCAACAGTAGTTCCATTGATGTACACGTAATGTACCTAGATAAAATAGTACGGTGTAGTATTAACTAAATTTTCAATATATCAATGTTTGTATTAAAAAATCGTTCTTCAGATACTATTACAGTAGACATCGATGGATAAAACATTATCATTGATCAATAATGATCCATTGATGAATGTTGACCGATCGTTCCAATTAAAAAATGGCTAACATAGGCATAAAATTGAGATTGAAGTCTAGTTAATTTATCTAGGTTGGCTCATAACTCATTGACTGAAACTTTTGAGTGAAAGTAGGTCCAACTAGATATGTTGACAGAATCGAATTTGGCGATCTCCCTAACAGTCACAACTCTAAGAGAGAGGGCAAGTTGCTTTAATATACGAAACATTATTCACACATAAGCCTACCCACATGTGCAGTGACACTAATTTTATTTTCCCAAAGAACCTAGATCGAAGTGCAAGG
The DNA here is from genome assembly GCA_021437785.1 of Rhodomyrtus psidioides. Taxonomy (NCBI): domain Eukaryota; kingdom Viridiplantae; phylum Streptophyta; class Magnoliopsida; order Myrtales; family Myrtaceae; genus Rhodomyrtus; species Rhodomyrtus psidioides. The sequence goes on from JAILYB010000002.1 coordinate 16,560,389, forward strand.
CTATACATGATTTTGATTATGGTTGACCTATATATATATAGTATTGAGCGATGAAAAAGTGGCCAAGTGCTACAAATGTAAGAAAGAAAGGCATATGCCTTTAGTACATAGGGTTACACTAGAATACCCACTTTAATCCCCCACCCACCACCACCACAAACCACACACCCACCCACCTACCCCCGGATCCGGATCGTCTGCCATTCTTTTAGAAGAGCAGACACCTACCCTTGCGATCTGGGCAATTCATTTTTAAACGGATGACCCAGATCTTCTATTTTTATGGGGTAATTTTTTGGATTTTTTATTTTATTTTTATTTTTTTAGTAATAATCTGGGCCATCTATACATAATACGAATGATCCGAATTCAAAGGGTAAGGCCTACCATTTTATGGGAAGGGCAGACGATCCCTTCACCTACCCCCAACCCAAAAAAAGAAAAACATGTGCAGGGCGATTGCTTTAATTTGCCCGAAGATGCCCTTCCCAGCATCCAATGTGCACAGTTTGTGCATTATTTTAATTATGGTTGACTTTTAAGAATTCAAAACTTTTTTTAAAATGAATATTTCAGAAAAGCAGGTTCTCCGCTGATCAGAAACAAGTGGGTCCATAAAAACACGAGAGCTAAAGCTGTCCGGTACTATCTCTAAACGCTTGGCTCGCTGGCATGATAATATTTTTGAATTAGAATTTTTGCTTTAGAAGTAATAATAAAATCATTTAAAAAAGTAAAAATAAATTTACTTCTCTCTAGAAATAGAAAAATCTACTTTTGCTTAAAAACAAAAAAATTATTTTCTAGAGTAAAAGTGCTGCCATTCGCACCCTTATCATCAACATTTCATATATGACTCCGGTTTTCAATAAGTTCTCCGTAATTAAAGAAGGTAAATTCATATTTCGAGGTCAGGTCATTTGTTGGCGCTTAAGTTTACTGTTTTAATTTCTTTTGAAAATACAGTAAAGCCCATGTGGATGGTTGACGGTTGTTTGTCAAGAAGTAATGTTTTACTAATTTTAGTGCGGTGGGAAACGCTGACACATAAATAATTTAAGACTAGTTGGCGCAATTTGAATGTTGGTCCACGTGCTAGAAGTGTTAAAATAGTTTTCAAACTCATATGCCAGCTAAGTGTAATGGGTTATAATGGAATAATTTAGCGATTGATGCTTTCTACTCATACCGTGTGGTTAGAAAACGTCAAATTATGATCAACGGCCACCAAATCAATCATAAACTTTATTGGGAAAATTGAATTTTTATATAATTATGTATTTTCCAGTTTGGTAGCTCGATATGACATCCGACGGTTCCAACTAAAAGTTGGCTAACAATCACAAAAAGCTAGGTCAAAGTGAGAGCTTCGTGCATAGGCAAAAAATCGAGATCGAAATCTAGCACAGGGGAAAGTCATCTGGCCGTTGCAACTGTTAATACATGGAACCTCACCCACATGTGCAGTGGCTATACATTATTTTGATTATGGTTGACCTCGAAGGGACCCAAACCTACACACACACATACATATTTTAATCTTCAAATTGGGATCAAAGTACAGAGCGAGGAAAAAAATGATTTCGACGTTACAACTGTCAGAAAGAAAATCACATGTCCATGAACATTATTTTAATTTTCCTGGGAGTATGACATGGATACTTTGGCCCCGTAACATGTCCAGAGACATTATTTTAATTTTCCCGAAAATGCCCCTCCAGGCATCCAATGCGCAGAGGCTGTGCATTATTTAGATTGCGGTTGACTTCAAATACGTTTGTTTTTTTAAGTTTCTTTTTAAAAATATAGTTTAGTTAGGACCGTCGCTAGTTTGAATGTCTTATTTAAACTCTAAGCTATTATTATTTGCCTAAAATAATTGCAATATGCATTATCGACGGCCACCACCTTTCTCTACCCCACGGTTGAGATTCCCTTTCTGATATATATATATATAATGAAAAGACTTGTTACAATTGAGTCAATTCAATCATATACATTTTTTTTCCTAATTCAATTTATCCGCCAATTATAACTGGCCAATGACATAGCATTTTATTTTTTTTCCTTTTTTTTTTTACTTCCCTCTTCTTTCTCCAATCGATCGCCATACCTCAGCGACGGCCAGGGAGTTGACATCACTAGTGGCTAACTTCGCCAGATCTAGGCTCGCGATGCCGACCTTGCCTAGTGACGGCGAGGTTCGACCTCAACAATAGTGGACGAGGCTTGCCCTCGCTAGTGGCTGGTAGGGGTGAGCTTCGTTTGAGGTCGGCAAGGTCAATCTTGCCAGCCGGTGCCTCTCGTGAGAGGAAGGAGATGGAAGAGAAAAAAAAAAAAAGAACGAAAATGAAAATGAAAAATTCGTAAGGAATAGCTATTTGGCTTCCATGTCAGCGCTAGCTGAGCAGCATGTTCAATCCCATGGAGTAGTTCTTGGTGCCTCTCGCCGTGAATACCCTTGGCTATCGTAAAATATGTTTACAATTTTTCGGACAAATTTTCTTGCTATTTTCTACGATGCCTCAAATGTTCGCATTGGACATATTAAGTTCCACCCATACTTAGGAAAATATTGTTGTGAAATAGGACACCTTGATCGGTGTCGCAGCGGAATCGGATCGACGAGCGTTTGCAAAGTCGACAGAGAAATAAAACGAAATAATAACAAAGGACACGAGATTTACGTGGTTCGGTCCGAATGTCGGAACCTACGTCCACGGGGAGAGCAGCACAGAATCCACTATAGAAAACAAGCGATACAACGAGATCAATCACTCGAGCACTCAAACACACTCTTGGTGTTTCCCAAACCCCAATTACACCTCAGACTCACACAGTGTTTAACCCCTCACAATTCCTAGTGAAACCTCACTCAAGGAATTATACAAATTCTACTCACGAGAATTTATCTGGCTAAAACACCCAGGTGTAATTGCAACGAGCAAAACCCTCACGAGAAGAACTCTCTCTTCTCTCGGCCACCGAATGACTTGGCTTCGGCGCACTTCTTCAATTGCATCTTCTTCTCCTTATATAGCCATATGGAAGGAGGAAGCATGCCAAATTGTGCCCAACTTATGCCTAATTTCCAAGTCAAAAGAAAGAGGTGCCAAACTTGTCAAACTCTTGTCTTTCATACTTGCCAAACTCTTGTCTTTCATACTTGCCAAACTTGCCAAACTCTTAACTCCCGAGTCAATGCCTAACTCGTGCCTAACTCCCGAGTTTCATTCGGGACTCAAATTCGAGACATATTTTCAACAATCTCCACCTTGGCTCGACATTTGAGCCAAGTCACAATCGCTTCAATGAATTCGCCTGCTACTCTCCCACAGCCCTCTTGGGCTCAATCTGCACAAAGATATTTCAAGTTCAAGCCACGCTTGAACTTTGCCATAATCATAGGCCTCAGGACATCAGCTCCACCTGTACAGTTAGCTACTCCATAAGGATTTTCTAACATAACTTTCTGTATCACAGATAAAGCAAAATTATTATTGTATCCATATCTGACAGAATGTCCAACATGCTCCTTATCAAATTCAGTAGCTACAGTAATCGTTGGCTTTGCCGGCTCCACCTTAATCCAAATATCATATGTGTCGATTATTTCACTAGTACCTGCTACCTCAGGAGTTTCTGGTTGCAACTCCACCTCAAGCTGAACACCGTCCAGATCCGTATAAACACTGCCACAAGCACTCCTAGCTAGAAGTATTGGAGACTCGTCAAAGGTAACTTCTCTGCTGCAAACATGTGAATCTATATTCGGGCACCACAACTGATCGCCACACTCACCTTGTGCATAACCATGGAATATGCACCTTGCCTCCACATCGAGCTTACCATCACTTACTCGATAATAACACGGGCAACTAAACATTCTAAAATTAGAATCATCAGCAAAATTACCTGACCATACTTCTTTGGGAGTCTGATATCCAATCACAGTCGATGGGGATCTATTCACTAGGTAGCTCGCCATACTAAGCGCATCCGCTGGAATTTTCCCAGCCATACCAGCACTAGAGATCTTTTCACGGGCCGTCTCTAGTAACTCTCTGCCCATCAATTCTGCAACCTGCTGTGGTTTACTAGCACTAGTGCGATGTTTCACTATGCCCTTTTCCATGCAGAATTTATTTACCAACTTCGAGCAGGACTCCATGCCACTGTCAGTTCGCACATGCTTGATCAACTTACCAGTCTCCATTCCGATCAAAGCTCTCGACTGCGTATTCCTGACAACAGCATCAAACATGTGCTTTCGCACAAACACCCAGGCCTTCCTCGAGTAGCCGTTAGACTCTCGAACAGATGTCGACGTCTCATGAGCAAAATTTATCAATGTCTTACCTTGAAGTTCATACAGGCCACCATGTTTGATTCCCTTCATTATCACCAGAGCACCTCGAACAATTTTTAGGACTCCACCTTGTGAGGAATACCTGCATCCAGCTGAATCTAGAGCACCCAAGGAAATTAAGTTCTTTTTCAATTCTGGAACATGTCTTACCCCAGTCAATGTCCTCACAATACCATCATGCATTCTGATTTTAATATCACCAACACCCACAACATCGCATTCAGCGTTGTTTCCCAACTGCACTTTACTACTATCCATGCATTGATAAGAAGTAAACCAGTTCCTGTTTGGTGTAGCATGAAAAGAACAACCAGAATCCATAATCCAACCGTCAAATGACGAATTCTCAGTGACAGACAAGACACAATCGACATCATCAGAATTTTCAGCTACAACTGCAACATCATCTGCAGATTCAACTCCAATTTCCTTAGCTCTTTCATTTGTCAGCTTAAAACAATTTCTTCTAAGATGCCCTCTCTTGCCACAATTCCAACAGACATCACCGCCAGTCCTAGACTGACTGCATCTATTCATGTTCATACTACTTCTGCTAACACGTGTACTAGCTCTTCCTCTTTCACCTACTAAAGCAGTAGATACAGATTCGCCAGATTCTCTTCTACGAATATCCTCACTCAGAATTAAATCTCGAATCCCATCAAACGTCAAACTAGTTGACCCAGAAGAATTGCTAACAGCAGTAACAGTAGTATTCCAACTATCAGGCAATGAGGATAATAGAATCAAAGCACGTACCTCATCTTCAAAGTCAATCTCAACTGAACTCAATTGACTAACTATCACATTGAATTCATTGATATGATTAGCAACAGATGTACCTTCGCTCATCTTCAAGTTAAACAGATGTCGCATCAAATAGACCTTGTTGATCGCAGAGGGCTTCTCGTACATGTCCGACAAGGCTTTCATCAAACCCGCAGTGGTCTTCTCCTTGACAATATTAAATGCGACGTTACGAGCCAACGTCAGCCGAATAACACCCATCGCTCGTCTATCCAGCAATTCCCAATCGGGTTGCTTCATCGTTTCTGGCTTTTGCCCAGACAGGGGCTCATGCAGCTTCATCTGATATAAGTAGTCTTCTATCTGCATCTTCCAGAAACCAAAGTCCTTCCCCTCAAATCTGTCGATTTTCACTTTAGCTTCTGTCGCCATCGATTTGCTTCAACTCAAGCAAGCCTAGCTCTGATACCAATTGTTGTGAAATAGGACACCTTGATCGGTGTCGCAGCGGAATCGGATCGACGAGCGTTTGCAAAGTCGACAGAGAAATAAAACGAAATAATAACAAAGGACACGAGATTTACGTGGTTCGGTCCGAATGTCGGAACCTACGTCCACGGGGAGAGCAGCACAGAATCCACTATAGAAAACAAGCGATACAACGAGATCAATCACTCGAGCACTCAAACACACTCTTGGTGTTTCCCAAACCCCAATTACACCTCAGACTCACACAGTGTTTAACCCCTCACAATTCCTAGTGAAACCTCACTCAAGGAATTATACAAATTCTACTCACGAGAATTTATCTGGCTAAAACACCCAGGTGTAATTGCAACGAGCAAAACCCTCACGAGAAGAACTCTCTCTTCTCTCGGCCACCGAATGACTTGGCTTCGGCGCACTTCTTCAATTGCATCTTCTTCTCCTTATATAGCCATATGGAAGGAGGAAGCATGCCAAATTGTGCCCAACTTATGCCTAATTTCCAAGTCAAAAGAAAGAGGTGCCAAACTTGTCAAACTCTTGTCTTTCATACTTGCCAAACTCTTGTCTTTCATACTTGCCAAACTTGCCAAACTCTTAACTCCCGAGTCAATGCCTAACTCGTGCCTAACTCCCGAGTTTCATTCGGGACTCAAATTCGAGACATATTTTCGGAATGGAGACAAAGAGCCAACGTGGATCATTCGATGACGTTGTAAAAAGGTAATGTCTTATTTAAGCACTGACGTATTGTTATTTGATTAAAATAGTCAATGTCTAAATTATCGAGCGTCACCGGCTGGGCCGTTTGAGTTTCCCGTTTTGATTCAACAGAAGTATTTATAACTTTAGTGCTGTGGGAAACCTTATCAACAAAATTAATTAAGACTAGCTCAGGCGTATTGGATGCTGATCAACAACAAAATCAAGAAATACTTTTGTTTTTTGCCATAATTAACTTCATTTCCTGGACTTCCTTGGGGGAATTGCTCAAACTTATTAACCACATGAAACTTGTACATTTGATGTTTTATGTTCATACCATGCAGACAATTCAAACTGTCTTGGTTTCAAAATCTCGAAATTATGATCGGATATCTAATCCATTCCTATCACGGTCGATCTCAAATCATATACCTCTTTGTACTTTTATAAAGTTCCATTTCTCTTTGACCAAAAAAAAAAGTTGCATTTCTCTAATGTGTGTATTTGACGCAGAGAGAAGCGATAATTTGAACAATTCCAAAGGAATTCAGAAATTTAATTGAATGATAGCGTGCAGATTACAAAGGCGGACGCTCTATATATAGAGATATGACTCTTTAGGGAATAGAATCGCTAAAGATAACATTATCAAAATCATATCTAAGCTAATCTAAGATAATTGAAATCAAATATTACGATTATCTATATCGCAAAAATTCTTAAAATAGAAAAATACCTAAAACTATATCTAAAATCGTAATATTGCTTTTTTTTTTGAAAATTGTGCTAGTTGTCCTGCATCAAAGCCTCAACCTTTGAGCTAGCTTTTGGGTTGAAAGAGGCTCAAAATCACCCAACAATGGTATCAGAGCCGATGGTTAATTGGTGGTCCATTCCCAATATGTATTGGTATTCTGTGAACATCTCAAGGAAGGAATCTGGTGGTCAATGTAGTTTTCGGACCGAGGGTATTGTGGTGTAGCAGCGTGGACCCGATGAGTATTGATAGAGATTCAAGTTGAGATGGATCTCGAAAAAGGAATCTGGTGGCCAATACGGTTTTCGGGCCGGTGGACGTTGTGATGTAGCAACGTGGGCCCGATGGGCATTGATGAAGATTCAAGTTGAGATAAGTTGATATGGAAGGATGCTTGGATTAAGGAGGAGCAAACCTAACACTGAAGCTCACACGTGAGGGGAAGATTGTTAGAATACACGTGTAAATTGTGCTAGAGAAGTCCCACATTGGAGAATTAAAGTGATTTGGAGCAGTTAATATATCCATGTTGACCCATAACTCATAGGCTTAAGCTTTTGAGTTAAGATGTATCTAACTGGATATATTGACGGGCTCGGACTTAGGCTCCCTCTTGACGATCTCTCCAGGTAAAAGTATCGAATTTCCGCTGCGTGCTTCCAACAGTTTTAATAGAACATCTGAAGATGAGTTCTCTATCAATGGTGAATAAGGCATTGGGCGTAGTGATCTCTGCAAGTTGGAAGTACTTGAGTAGAAAGTGAACAAGTCTAGAATGAAAAGTTTGGTAAAGCTTGGAAGGATCTTGAATAGGTGAACAAGAAGAAAGAGGCATAATTGACAATACGCTTGGAGGGATAAGATGGAAGCTCAACTATGCACATAGTAGCATCAGTCCATGGTAGCATCTTGGAAAGGCCAATCTTGTGTGCATCAGTCCATGGTAGCATCTTGGAAAGGCCATGCGATCGGCATGTGAAATGTATGACCTAAATGAAATGCGAATGCGAACTATGCACATAGTATTTTTGTTTAAGGGTCGAGCTCTACCCTTAATTTTGTTATGCGATAAAGAATTAAATATGGTAGCCTTTTCTTCCTACATGCGCATATGAGTCTACTTGATTAAAATGGCATCAATCCAAGACCAAATTAATAATCCAATACTTCGATTCTAGCATATTCAAGGTCGGTCATGACTATAATTCTCGCAAAATTGGCATGAGATTCCCCATATCACTTTCCTAGCATCAACATATATGATCCCATGACTAAACTAGCCTCAAATTGGAATAAAATGCATACCAAATCAGGGATATAAAGACACGGTCAACATCCAAGGATCAATTTCCAATATAATTTAATTCATTCATGACATGATTTCCTTTCCAAGAGAACATGAAATTCACCACAACACAATCTTATATCACTACACATGCTTACTTGAGTGGAATAGCGTCAAATGAGGGATAAATCGACATCGGCTTGGGGGGCGCAACAGTTGCAAATTATAGACAAGGTTCCAGCAGATTCAAAACAAGCTCGAAATTGAGTACCTATGAAGTTGGACGAAGAAAGATAACTCAACTAGTAATGAATGAAAATCTCAGTCATGACCTGAATCAAAATGCACAATAATCTTGTTCAAGATTATCATCCAACTAACGGTATACATTTCGGCCAAAGAGCTTAGATGCAAAGGTAAAGCGAAGATTCACATCATCAAAAAGCTAATTCGTTAAATTCACATAGTTATTGCCATAGGCAGTCATGACCAAAGTTTGAGTACTTCGGCGTTACAGACTTTCTTTGTGCTGTTGGCGATCGGGGAGCGGTGACGATCAGCAACAAAGCGACAGGAAAGGATTCAATTGAAATCACCCAGAGAATAACTTATGGATGCTAAAAAAGTAACCCAAGCTTCTTCAATCAATGCTCTCTGTGCTTGCCCCTTCTCAGCGTGTATGTCATGTGGCGGCCAGTGATGGAGGTTTAGCGGTGGCATTTGGGGGATTGAGGGCAACAGAGAGGATAATGAATAGGGCATGAAAACCAAAGGAATCACTGAGGGCTAGAGAGAATTTGATGAGCTCCCTTTGCGTGTGAAGGTGCTCTGTTTCTGTTCTGCCCCACGCTGCAGAGCGGGCTGAGCTTGAGCTTAAATGGGAATCGACAGACCGTTAGATCAGAAAGAAAGAGAGCCAGACAATTCTGTTAAAATAGTAGTAGTTTATTTCGATTCAAAGGGTACAATCACGAACGATGAGCACATTTAAAGTTCGTGCATGTTATATTTTCAAGACCGACTTTCCCAAACTTTTTAAATTTCAATTTTTTTCCTCCACTTTGTAATCATTTTGGCCTATCCAATCTCCTGAGTTCAAGTTTTGACAAGCAGGTGCAAACAGTCTAGTGCCGCTGGAGCTGGTATTGAAGATCGCAGGGAAGATCAGTGCATACAAGCGCTCCTGTATGTATAGTGATATCCATGTGGCCGGAGGGTGTTCCTACCAGGAAATAAGACCTAACCACCCGAACAACAGGTTTGGAAAGAGGTTCCCAATCATCTATCATAGAAGACAAGTATCTGAATTGAATGATGAGAAAGAATTCTCGATTTGAAGGAAAAAGAAAGGACGAAAGAATCCTTGTTCATCACATCATTTCTTCACTTTGGAAGTTTGGAACCTCTCAATAAAGCGAGAACTAAAAAGAAAACAATCCACCTAACGAAAAAACATAAATTGGAAACAATCACGAAAGAAATCTCTGTCGCCTCTTTTTTTTTTTCCTTTTTCAAATCTCTCTCTTCACTTGTACTTGTCTTTGTTTAATCTTCCACCGTGATTTCTTCAACTTTGACCCGCCAAATCGGTGAGATTGGAGCATATTGATAAAATTGAAAAGTTTATAGATAAACTGACATGTGTGCGATAGGCATTGGTGAATGTTTCGAGACTGCTTATGTCCATGATGCCTCCTGTCTAAATTCGACCACACAAGTAAAAAGTTTTCTCAATTCTGTATACAAAAGCAATTCGTGGTTCTTTTCTTAGATGATGACTATGAGGGTATGTCACAAGAGCTGCTCGTGTTGTAATTCCATCATCTTTCACGAACTAAGACATGACATTCTTCTTCTAAATTTAGGGTAAAAGTGATTGAAATATCTACAAGAATTGACAGAAAACATACAGTACGAAAGCCGAGCACATAACTGATGGTTTTCTGAGTAAGGACCAATGAATGCACCTTGCGAAATGCAAAGAAACCAGAATAGCCTTGTTCCTACTTTCACTTTCCTTCTATGAGGTGACAGGCCGTAACCATGACAAGCATCAGATTCTAACTTTAGTGAAACAGAAATTATTGAGAGGATGGAGCCACTGGAAAGGCTATTGGCTTCAGTACAAGTAAGCATACCCAAGAAGAGTCCAGTAGATTTCTACATGAGGTGCAACCGTAACAGCAGACAACATAACTCAAGATCGACTCATTAACTTTATAAAAAAAAAAATCCCGCCTCAAAGAGGAATTACCCCTTGAAAATACATATGATCCATGAACATGCATCGAAATATCCATGAAGGTTCCCGTATATTTGATTTTTAAACCTTGATGAGATAAGCTATCCCTGCAAGTGAACTGGGCGATGACATTGTGATGTGTTAATTATGACTTAGCAGCCCCGGAACATAATGGAAAAGTTGGGATTTAACTTTTTGTAGGTAAAGCAAAAAGGGAAAGCTATTTCCCACAAGAGTTCTTTTCCTTATTGAAGATGAAATCGACGTTATCGTTAGATAATGGGTCATAGTTTTTAGTATATAAGCATTTTGTTGCAGAGTTTGGTCTTCTGCACATTGTGAATGTGCTTAATGTGTGTGAAAACTTGTGAGAGACATCAAGAGCCGTCATTCAAGAGATTTGCGAAAATTCAAGAACTCTTTTCTGTGATTGATTTCCATGGATTGTGTAGTTGTCAAAAACTTTATCACAATCAACCTGTTGTTTAGAAAATACTGTCTTCACCCATCCGATCAATGTCGAGGAAAGAAGCAAAGATTGAAGAGGCCGTCATTTTCGCAAACTGAAATGAAGGCCCACAATCATCACACATAAGTTCAGCTCTCACATTTGAGAAAATCCGAGTATGTGTAATTGAGGACCTCGTTAATCTTTTATTGGCTTGCTCTAATCTCCTGTCAAAATGATTTTATCTTTCATCACAAGCTTAGTTACTCTTACATTAACTATACTTTTTGCATGGCTCTGTGAAACCTTGGCGCTCGGTTATGTACTTTTATTGATGCGTGCAAATTGCCACGTTCGCGTATATCGGGTAAGACTTTATCTATTGGTTGGTGGGCGAGGCCTCGAAAGTTGCTATAGGCAAAAAATGCTAAGATTTAAGTGCAAAATCCGTCGACAAACGTTCGATAGTCACCGGACACAATTATAGAGCACTCTATTTGCCGCAATATATGTGTCTATTAGCATAAAACAAAAATTCAAGCACCAAACGAATAATTCAATTCCAGTTGCATGTCTCATGTGACAAGAGATAATCGTATAGGGAGAAAAACGAAACAAAAAATATATTTAGAAAAGAAAGTTAGATGATTGTCGAAAGTATAATGTTCATGTAGATTTGTCAATACTTATTATCGTCATTTTAAGCTAGCGATCGCACATTCCATGTTCTTTTCACCACACCGAGCTCCTTCATCTCCATCCGACTGTCGAGTCTCCATCGCCGGCCACCTCAAGCTTGGCCACAACTCAAACTGGGGGCTCCAGCTCGGTCACAAAAAGGGAGTCATTTTTTTTGGGTTGCAGATAGCTCATGCAAAAATCCTCCCACTGATTTCTCTCATTTGCGGATCTCCTTCACCAATTTCAGGGCACTAATAGCGGTCTTTGCTGTTGCCGTTCACCCTTTCCAAGCCTCTCCACGAACCCTGCTGTTTTGCTCTGTTTCTTGGCCAGGAAGCTTGAAGTGCTTCAAGGCCAACACCTGTTTGCTCTATTTTGGTGAGCTTAGGTCTGAGAGCTGTGATTGAAGTTTGTGTGAAAGTTGATTCTGATTAAGCATCGAATAGTGACCTAAACATACTCTGATTTGACTATGAAATTCTGGATCTGAATTGGTGCTTGGACATTGCATCTATATCCTCCGTTTGAACCTGTCACCATGTGTTTGTTGATTTTCCTAAGTGAAGTCGGTCCACAAATTTGAGAAATGTTCTTTCGCATTTGTGCCAGTGGGAGTATCATCCGTCTAAACTGAGGCATGTCTGTTTTATTCTCTCATAAAATCTTCAAACTGAGGTAGTATGATATTTGTCTAAACCTCCATTTGTAAGTTGCCCATTTCCAGGTATATGTATATCAGCCTCTGTTTTAGTCCATTCCGTTAAGTCTCCCTGTGGTACGTGTTTGAATGCTGATGTTACTGTTGATGTTGATTGTTGATCCATTAGCTTTCATATAGTTGGATTGTTAATGATGCTTTCATCCACTGCGAATGAGTGATTCTGCATTCTGAGATATGTCACATGCAAAGGAGATGAAGCTGATTCATCTTGGACAAAGAAAGAAAAAGGAAAAAGGAAATGGTTCAAAAGCAAAAGCAAAAGCAAGCACGAGTTGTGAGTATAAGGAGTGTCTGTGATACAAAAGGGGCTGAGCAAGAGAAAAGAAGATCATTACACGATTTGGGCACCACCATTTGACATCAAAAAAACCTTAAAAGAGGATAATCTAGAATTGGATACCAACATTCAATGGCATATAAGAAAATAGGCATAATACCTAAAAAAAACCCTCTAACTTTAACATTTGTGTAAATTATATCCAAAACTTTTTTATCTCATAAAAAAAAACCCAACTATTACTTTTATCCCAATTCTACCGGCCTAATATCCGAAAAAACCCTCAACTTTAGCATATGTCCTAATTATATCCAAAACTTTTTTTATCTCCTAAGAAACCACCAACTTTTACCTTTATCCCAATTCTACCACCGTCAGCCTTTTGTTCATAATTACCGTTAGTTAATTATGTGAGTCAAATTTTCTTGCCAAATTTACCAATGTATTTTCGAAATTTGGAAACATTAGGTTTTAGGGACGACGAGATTTTAAAAAGTTCTTCAGAATATCTCCATGTTTAACCGTTCTTTGGGCTGGGGAGTGCCGAGGAGAATACGAAATGCGTCGTCTTGAGTGACTATATATCTCTCAGCAATATATAGGGAAGCAAACAATAGAAGAAAAGTTCAGAATTTTTTCATGTCAGCTTTACTGAGGTGTAATTCATTAATGACATGAAAATGCTATGTAAAATTAACTAATGATGATGATAGATGGAAGAGTAACGGTGGTAAAATTGAGACAAAAGTAAAAGTTGAAGGTTTTTTATTGGGCAGTTTTTTTAATATAATATGAGACATATGCTAAAGTTGAGATTTTTTTGGTACTAGGCCAGTAAAATAGAGACAAAAGTAGAAGTTTTTGGTGGAATTGAGACAAAAGCAAAAGTTGAAGGTTTTTTATGAGACAAAAAAAGTCTTGGATATAATTGTCACAAAATGCCAAAGTCAGAGGTTTTTTTTTTTTTTTTAATTGGGCTTAAGAAAATATGCGGTAAAAAACCACTAATAACGAATAGATAACTAACGAACTGTATGTACACATCATCATCATCTTATGTTCGCTTGTCGAAATGTCGGAGGAAACTTTCTTGACATCACTTTTAGTCTAATTTACCAAACTGAAAATATCTTTGATTTGGTCAGGTCCAGTATTTTGATTCCTGGAAATTTTGACTTCTGTCAATAAGTAGAAAAAATTGAACCAATGTCCAAAAAGTGACGTCATCGAATGACGCCCACGCCCACTTGCGTGATATGAATTTACTAATGCAAAAAGTTAACAAACCCAAAATCTAGAGCCGTATGCATTACAATAAGGAGTGTCTGTGATTCGGATTAAAAACCACCTGCAATCCGGATCAACGAGAAGAAGCAATTGCTTTCCCTCCAAAATGAAAATTCATAATGGAGAACTTAGCGGTTGAGAGATGGGTATGCATGTGTGGACAATGAGCTTGACAAAAAATTTTGATTCTTCACGAAGCTAAGCGGACACAAGCTCTTTGAAATATGAAAAGTTTCTGTGGTTTCCTTCAAAATGCTTAATGTGGTAGCGCATTTATTTTCTGATATCACGTGAAAGTGATTCTTTTGACCTATTGAGTCATTCGATACCATCACAATAATGCACTTGATTAGAATTCATACAACATAACCCTACAATGTATGGTCCAATGATGGGTCCCCATCATTATTACCCAGTAGACAAACCAAAGCAATGAATGGCGAAGGAAATAGTCGCAAACTCCGTGGGAAGTGTTGAAGAGAACGCAGAAAAACACCATTTTAGTTAATATAGTTGTTCCTCATGGCTATAATAGATGTCTGAGCGGGGACTATCTGCGCCTTTGGTATGGCTCTGTTCCACAGCTTCTTAGATGCAATTCTGCACTGAGTGGGAATTCCGCAAAGTATTTCTCAGGTAAGCACCTCCTGAATTTCGGCAGATATTTAAGGCGAAGCTTAGTTATTCTGGAGAAGGTGATTGTCGTTTCGGTTGCTTCTTCACATTCTCCATGGCCAGCAATTAGTTCCAGATTTTTGCAATACTGCATCTCCAACATTTTGATTTGCCCGAGAAATTGTGTTGTAAAGGTTGGGAAAAGCATTTCCAATAGGCAACTCTAAATATTTATGAATGTCAAGTTCGGAAATGGGACGTTTGGGAGACCATCGCACCGCCAAATGTGCCTCAAGTTTTCCAGAGTTGGCAAACGGAGGCTCCTCAATTTGCCGCTCTTTGCAACCGTCCCATCAATTTTGTATATGATCTCGATCAAAGGACGTGATCTCACGTCTAGCGTCTCGAGACAGTTGCAACCTCTTCCACACATTGGATGGGGCAATATGTTGAAGATTATGGCATTCCTCCAATTTGAGGTATTCTGATTTGCAAAGGGAGTCAGTGGAAATTTGATTGCTCCATAGCTGTTTGCAATAAACGCTTGTAATCTCCAGTTCTCTTAAATTGGGAAATCTAACCTGCGCAAGGATAAAGTGAGAAATGATGATAGTATGACATATTGTTACATTGTTTGTTTTAATACATGATAATACAAGAATACGAATGATCATAGTAAGGATAGAGCAAACCATCTCATTGAACAACGGTTGGGGAGATCCATCATCATCTCTATCCATCTCCCGTAACGGCCTCTAGACATTTGTAAGACTTGAGATAAACGCTCCAAAGTTGCGGCAGCTCCTAATGCATAGTTTTGTTAAGGAGGTGAAATCATAGGAACAACTTCCTGAGCTGAAACTAAGCATTGTTTCGAGGCTCAGAAGTGCTAACTCACTTAAGCAAGGGAAGCTGATCACTTCTGCCTTTGATCGACCACGTTCTTCCTTGAGAACCACTTCCTCCATCTGTTCGCAACCACAAATGAATATCCCTTCAATTTTCACTAGAGCTATTGCCATAAAATTGGGGAAGACACATCTTAGGTCGAAGCAACTCGCAATTGAGACATGCTTTAGACAAGGAAAACACAAAACCGTTTCGGAGTCACTCTTCACCATGTGTCTAAAACTTCCTGCTTTTCTTACCCATACTTTTTCCAATTTGGGGAGCGATGCAATATTTTGTTCCGTATTTAAATCAAACAAGGATTCTAAGGAGGGACACTCTTCAACGTTGACTTTTTTCAGGTTGTGCAACCTCCCTATAATTGTCGAAGGGACGACGTTGAGTACAATGGAGCAGCTTCCAAGGGTGAAGGTAGCTAATTTTGCAGAAAGAACTTCTAGGAAGTTCACCGTGCCATACCTTTTTAAAAGGTCCTATTGACTCAAGCTTTAACTCCTCCAAGCATGGTAAGCTAACCTGCTCATAAGAGTTATGCATCATAGCATAACTATGAAAATTTTGATAATTCGGCTTAATCCTAACAATCCATCCAATGCGGTGAAAGGATGAATTTTCCCTAGCGGCCTTACCCTGACAAATGCAGTTATAAATTTACGAATGCATTTTAACTTATAAAACTGAATAAATATATTCATAAATATATGGTTACATGCCATGTAAAGTGTGTGCCTGCTGTTATTATGGGTATAGTCTCAAAAGAAGGGATGTGTACCTCTCGATCAAAGAAGGAATCGGAATAAACATCTTGTGAATCGGAAGCACTGGTTATAGACACTTTCTTTTCATGCTTTAGTTGGTAGAATAGTTCTGTTCTCTCTCTCTCTCTCTCTCTCTCTCGCAAACAAGAGTGCATATGGATGTATGCACCTAATCTAATACTAGGATTCTCATGACATGTATGCTATGCTGTGTCAAACTAAACTAAATGCAAGGACATGGAATGGGGTTGTTAATTTGATCCACGTGATGTGATTATTCAGTATAACCTCTAAGGTATGAGACTCACTAAATGACGTGCTATCCGTTATATGCATGACAAGTTCTAAATGGTATCCTCTCATCGCCAAGGGCATACTAGCCGCGATGTATTCTCAGGGGCTCTCTGGCCAAATTAATAGCATAAGGGTGCTCTGGTCATGCTTTTACAATAGGGCACTATAGCCATATAATCATACTGGGGCACTATAACCATTTCATATGCATTAAGGCACTATAGCCTATTTAAACCACATAGGCCTTATAGCCATTCATATCACATAGGCACTCTGGCCATCTCATTTCACAATAGGCACTCTGGCCATCTCATTTCACAATAGACACTCTGGCCATTAAGATCACATAAGGCAATTACATTGCAAATATCATACAACCAAGCCAACATTCATCACAACCGAAATCACACTAAGTCATTTAGCTCATGGAATTCACCAATCAAGTATATCATCAACTCAATTCATCCAGTAGTGTCCTAGCTTTCAAGTAAAGGTTTAAGGGACACTTACCTCTTTAATCAAGCTAGCAAATTCCATCCAAATGAACCACCTAACTCAGCAAGCTCACGACCAACTAGGGTGCACACACGGTCCTAAGGAAAAAGTCACATTTTTCACATTAAAACTCATTCGTATCTCAATTCCATCGCACCAATACTTCGATAACATCTCAATTAACATTCTAGTATGCCTTAACGATGAATTTAAGACACGGCGATACCTCCTCGAACCCTTAAGAAGTTCGATTTCCACAATCCAAAACAGGGGCAAATTCGGTTCTGCTCTCTACCACACTAATCAGTCCACAATTCAATCCTAAGCTAAGGACTTTCAATCGGTCCGATTCTCTTCAATGCGCAGGCGGTCAAATTCTGTCTCAAGGAAACCATCACAAAACAGTCATGAAAATCCATCTTAATTCATCTAAACTTGCAACCACAGCTCAGCCAACTCTAATACTATGAGTGTAGAAGATCTCACCGAAAATTTGGAGTCATTTGAAGTCTCGAAGCCCACGAAACAGGTCCTTCTCCAAAACCGATCAGATTCTACCTCAATTTGACCTTTTCCCATTCAAACAGATTTACGGGACAAACGGCTAGGCCAAATCGAGCTCACTACATGTCCCTAGAAAGATAAGACGATAAGCTTTCTATTGGTGGTGGCTTTACCTCAATACGATATCAGACGAAAAGTTATGGCCGGATGAAGGGAGGTGGTCGGTGCAGGTTGGGCTGGACAAATTTGGCCAAGAGAGAGGAAGAAGAAAATGAAGAGGAAATGGAGAGAGAGGAGAGAGATGGTGGCCGAAAATGTGAGGGAAGGAGAAGAAGTTTGCTTAATCCCAATTAGCACATCTTCTAGAAGGGTTGGTGAAGAAAAGATGGGCATTTAATGCCATGAAGATAAGGTTGTGTCTTCTAATGACACTTGTCATCATCCAATTAAATATCTTGGCTCTTTTGGACTTCCATTGACTGAATTTTCGGCAGCTTATGAGGGGTCCAAATGACCAAATTGCCCTTCATTTATCCTTAAGGCAAGGGCAAGGGCAAGGGCAAGGGCAAGGGTCGATGGAAAAAATAGTAATTTTGCACTTGCCGTCTAAAACTTCATTTTTCCAACTTAAATTACCTTCGATGAGGCGACGTCCAATTCCTTTCAAATGTTACAATTCTTCTTTGCCCAATATCAAACTTCGAGGTTCCACTCCGTGTCTTAAGCCTCGATGGGGTGGAAATTTCGAATATCACAATTCTTCTCCCCTTAAAGAAATTTCGGCCTCGAAATTTGCAACCTTCTAACAATCCAGTCTTTTGGGATATCGGCGTCTCACCGCTATCTCACTCTTCCAGATAACTTCTTCCATGACTTGACGTTCTCGCTTGTCCTTTCCGACAAAGTCATCCTTCCTCAGGAGTTGTTTCCTTCAGCCCTCAATCTGTATTTTCTCCTCTCTATTCTCTTTCAACATTCATAACATCTGTCAGTAGTTTACCCTTGAGTATTCACATCGTCTCTTCCATTTTCCATCACCATTATTACTAAACCCCCACCAAAATTCACTTTTTAGTGCCCATACCATTTGGCGTATCATTCTTTTCAAACGTCCTTTCGTACCAACAGAGATTCAAGGGCTTTATCAACTTGTCTTCTATTATCCAAATCGAGTCATAACTTTATCGACTCCTTAAGCAAATTCATGGTTACTCCCATAGTAATTCATTATCGACTTCATTCGAAAATCTCCAACGATCGTAGTAATCCCTCAACCTTCGAGGTCATGTCTCTCACTCTTGTCGGCATGTCTAATGCTCGATCACATGTTAGACTAATCCAACTTCAGTCCATACCATCAATAGTATTAAGGCAAATCTTGACACATCTTTGTGCTATCACAATAGATACCATGGTTCTCCCTTCAAACGTCTGATGAGATTATTTCTTTAAGTTCTCCTTCAATTTTGGATTTATACACTCGTCCATGGGACCTCAAGGGTTCTATTCTCAACTTCAAACTTCTTTCCCAAGCATTCGGAATTCTGGATTTTCTCCTTGCTCTATTTATTTCTTAATCCCTTAGATATCAGGATCTGCCTATCGTAACATCTCAATTTCCTTTATGACCTTTAGGCTTGATGCTTCAGGTAGCTATCAAATTAGTCAATTGGCAAACTTCCAATTTAGAAATCGAATCTCTTATTTCTCGAGGGAATATCTGTCCCCCCATTACCAATTACACAATACTCAATTATAAGCATCCACTACTTAATTCACCCTTCCTTAGCGATATGAGTATCGCAATAATAACACTTGGGTAATCTCTTCGTTCCACGTGACTCTCCTTCAATTCCCTTTAGACAGTCAATGCTCTCACCCTCTCATAGTTCACATAACTTCGAGGTCTTTCTTTATACAAACAACGCCCTCATATCCATAAGCAATTTCATACATCAGCGTTGCCTCTCGTTCAATTCCTCTCGGGAAACTACTACCTTATTTTATTGTGGTAGATATCGACTCGAAATCTTCCTCCACCCAAACAATGTCTCCCAAACCTTGTCGCGAGGACATTCGCAAATCAACTCCAATCATGCACTAAGCATTCCAACTCATATGGACTTACGGTCACGGCGCATTCGTACATTATAAATAAAACAAACATTATAATTTATAAATAAAATAAACATTATAATTTATTATTTACATAATAATTTATTTTATGAATACTAATTTTTTACATAATTTAAATATTGAAAATTTTATGAATACTAATTTTATTTGGGTCTACTATGAAGTATCCACTATCAAGCATTGAAGACAAATCTGTTTTTTTGGCTCTTTTTAAACATTCCGAAAGCCCTAATCTTTCTGCAATGATAAAGGCGTCCCCGGTGACAAACAAGACCCAGAAAAGAAAATAACTTTGCTCACTCTCTTTCAAGGAAAAGACTCCTTTTTTATTCAGATCATCACAAAGTCATGTGAAGGAACCCAGGGAGACCAAAAAAAAAAAAACCGAATCTCATGTGTCTTTTGATTGAGGGAGGGTTAGAATGTGTCAGTCGGCTAATCCAGGGAAAAGTAGAGAGTAATTTTCGAATAGATTTATGTGGGGCAAAAATGGAGGGACTTTTTTCTATACCCGCCAAAAACAGTGGCTTTACCTTTTAGTTTAGTGTAGTTTAATCGACCTAAGTTTTACAAATCGGTATATATTCAACAATGTTCTCATATGAGGACATCAACATATGATGTGACATCATCATTGATTATGCTGATTTTAAATATATAAATTTAATTTCCCAAATGTTGAGCTATTTGATACAACATTGTCACAGTAATTTTAGCCGTGAAAGACAGCCTGGAGCTCTATATAAGATCTTAGGGAAATTTCAAATAAGGTATGAGTGTGCTTATAACAAAGGTCTAAAGTGGTCATGATAATTTCGAATAAGAGCCTGAGATGATCATGAATAAGGGTTTGATCTCGTCGATTAGTTAAATATTTTGACCAATCAAGGAAATTTTTGTCCAAAAACAATATTAACCTATATTTTAGTTAAATTAGATTAACAAGAAAAAAAGAAAAAAGGCGAGAGGGCCTATATCCCCCCCCCCCCAATTAACAATTAAAAAGTCTTTAAAAAATACATGCAGCAAGGTCTGTGGCCGCTATCCCGTCGCTAGTGGGGCGTCAGCAATTGCCAGGGTTCGCCACACCTCAACTAGGGGTCGCAACTCTCGCCGACACCCCATCGACGATGTGGCGGCAAGGCATTGACGGAGAGTTTGGAGTCTTTCTTTTTTGTGTTTTTGAAAGTTTTAGCAGTTTTTTCTTTTCAAATGGACATTCCATTCCAATATTAACCGAAAACCGGTCCGATCGCACACCCCTAGCGGGCTGTTTTCGGTTCTAATGTGGGAAGCACCCATCTTGGAACTGATCACCCTTACGAAAGACAACATACATTTCAAATAAAAAAAATTTGGATTTTTTTCATACGTGTAATGCTTGTAAAAATGTGAGATGGGATATTGGAGGAAGAAAACACAATAGATATTTATATGACAGATAGTACGTGTAAATTTATTGGGATAATTTATGTGGGTTGCACGGAAATTTCTAAAAGCGCAAAGCCAATCAACAATATGTTTTCGAGAAAATCATAGGTTTTGTTTTTTTAATTCTAGAGTCATAACATTAGAGCACCACTGAGCTAGAATTTGGAACTCACGGCATTAGTTTTCTTCTTATGTTGTTTTCTTTAGAGTTTATAATTGTTTTTATTATAAGAATTTGAAAAGCTGACAACATAACAGTATATAACGGCATAATTTCAATCGTAACTATTATGAATGGAAAAAAAAAATTAGCAATTATAACGGTACTCATATCTGATCTTATGTCCAGCATTCCATCACTATACTGTCATATTAGCATGACCCAATAATTATACCGATAGGCGAGAACAGACGCGCGTGTATATGTTGGTTTAGCAATACAGAACATGGCAAATATTTATCAACAAAATTTCTTTCTGCCGGACACGTGTCATTTTGACACACCTCCCAACCATTTTCATATAAATAAGGATGAATAGAAACTTTGGCGCGGGACCCACTTCCCCTTGTTGTGCCAAAAAGATTCTGGCGCCATTTTTTCAAAGGTTAGTACCCACCAAAAACCTAAAACTAGTACACATGTGTCAATTTTACTCTAAATTATTTTTTTGACCATGAAAAAGCTCAAAATGGTACATATGTGACAAATTTACACCAAACTGATACAACCATGACAAATTTACACCCGTTAGTTTTCATTAAATTTTGCCTTCAAATTGCAAAATTAGACGACACATGGCTATTGTCGGGTGTCCACGTTACCCTATGTTTGCTATATGTGTATCAATTTGAAATTTTTCGTGGTATTAACTCAATTTAACGAAAATTAACAAAGGATAAATTTGTCATATGTGTACCAGTTTAGAATTTGTTATGGTAAAAAAAAGTAGTATGTGGTAAATTTGTCACAATTATACCAGTTTAGAGTTTTGGCGGTTAAAAAAATAGTTTGAGGTAAATTTGTCACACGTATACTAGTTTGGAGTTTTTGGTGGTAAAAAAAATAATTTAGGATAAATTTATCATAAGTGTATCTATTTGAGGTTTTTCCCGATAATAACCCTTTTTTCAACAGCGTGGTCCTCGCAAGCGGATAATGGTGCGTATGGTAACGCTCCAGAAACGCGTACGGTAAAAAAATGTTCTCAAAATGTTCCGGGAACACTTTTCAGAAAAAAGAACACTTTTGAAGCACAATTGAGGAACAACAAATACTTGTTTCTGTGTTCCCAGAACACTTTTTAGAAAAGGTTTTGGAACACTTTTGTCAAAAAATGGAAAATTCTAAAAAAATTCAAAAAATAGGAAATGGCCACAATCAACTGGCCATGACCTGTTTCGGGTCTTTCGACCCCCGATCTTTCCAGAAATGACAGTTTTGCCCTTCCGGCAAACCGTACCCCAAAAAATTCATAAAAAATAAAAAATTCCAAAAAATAGGAAATGGCTACAATCAATTGGCCAAGACTTATTCCGATATTTTGATCCTCGATCTTTCTTAAAAATGACGATTTCGCCCCTTTCGACAAATTGTCTCCCAAAAATTGAAGAAAATCAAGAAATTCTGAAAAAAAAAATCTCAAAAATGGGAAATGGCCACAATCAGCTGGCCATGAAATATTTTGGGTAATTTGATATCCAAATCTTCCAAAAAATGACGATTTCGCCCTTTGGGCAAATTATCCTCAAATCTTCCCATTTTACCCCTAGCATTTAATCATGGGTTCTCTAAACCCCCAGGGCTATGTTAGGAGGCCCTTATTGTGAATTGATGTGCGTTGACATGGTTCATTTATGCACTTGATTGTGCTTTCATTATATGTGATTAATTTTTTTTTATAGCTGATCATTTTTTTTTATAGCTGATCTTGTCCATATTGTAATTATAAACCGTGCATAAAATTTGATTTACTAAATTGAATGAGATTTAATTTAATTTTAATATATATATAGTCGCATTAATTAAATGAAAAAATTGGAACATATTTTTTTTTACGGTTACCATACGCGTTTCTGTTCTTTTTTTGTTCCGAGAACAGAATTTTTTTGCAGTTGCCAAACGCGCTTCTGTTCCCAAAAATCGTAGCCGAGAACAAAAACACAAAAAAATGTTTCTGTTCCAAAAGTTATTCCGAAAACAGAAACGTTACCATACGCACCCTAAGTGTCTGGCCCTAAAGGCCAGTGACCCTAGCCTAACCTAGGATCAATATGTTTTCTTCTTAACACAAAAAAAACTTTAATATATTCGACAAGAAAAAGAGTGGAAGAAAAAAGACCAGCGTCCGTCCATGACGCCCGAAAATTGTAGACCGGCATTTAATGGAATATAAAATTGATAAACTTGGATCTGGTACTACAATGAATACGATTCAAGTTATACTTGCTTATACAATTGAAGACAGTAACAAAATACAACTCCAACAGGAGCATTGCACACATTCACTTGTATTTTGTTCTGTTGCTTCCACTTCTCTTCAATGCTGACAATAAGGCGTGAAGGCAATGAGAAGCTGCAGAGCGAAGGACCTGCGTGAGCATTATTATCTTCTTGTATTCGGGAGAGTAAAGCCAAGAGAGTCTTCAACTTTCCCTGCAAAGAAAACGTAAACTGCTTTAATAGGATATCATGTCCTAAAGCAATATCAACTCCACATGTCAGTTTTTTACTGAGCAAAAGCGCTAAAGACCCAACAAAACTTCATTATCAAAGGTGAGCAACAATTCTTCAGTTCACCACCCTCATTTGTTATACAAAAACCCCACAAGCACTCTAGAAACTTTGGTTATGCAAAATTCAGAGAATCACGGAGCTCTACTTCGAGCAAATCTTGAATGGAGCGAGCCTCGTGTCATGCAAATGCAGCTACGGTAATAAGCCTACCAATGAATGGAGCTTCACATAGACAAAGGGAACATCAACCACTAGAGAATGTGCAGAAACTGATGGATGAAACATCAACCACCAGGGATCGTATTCAAATTTTCATTCAAAACTGTTTTGTGTGCTTAGCTGCACTGCAATTATCTAAACCATGAGATATTAGAGACTGGAAAAGTCCTTCTCTTTTATGCCCACATCGTGAAAGATCAACATCTTATAGTAGAATGAAAAATGCAGAGACTGTTGGTGAATCAAGAGTGCCAATAATATGACTGACTTTGAACAACCCAATCCAGCTACTTCACATGGAGCAGTGTTGTCTTTGAAAAATCATCGACCAGCTAATGGAGCTTCAGACAGAAAGTAATAAAACATTGACCACTAGAGAACATGGAGGCCAATCGAGAGAGCGAATGAGATTTTCCAAAGAAAGATAGCATTACCGAATTTCATAAGATTGTGAAATCAATTCAACTAGCATAAACCCACTGAATTACTTCCCAAAGGACAGATTCCCGAGAACAACCCAGCAGATACCATAATGCCACACCGGACAGAACTCCAACCACATGAACTCGAAGCCAACCATATCTAAAGCACTGCAATGTCAAACAATGAAGGCAATAGTTATAAAACCGATTCAGACAGCAACTCAAAAAACTAAAACAACAAACAAGCATCGCCAAAATACGAGAACATCAGACACTGCAGAAAGCCGAACAAAAAATGAGAACCCCTCTCCTTCTGCTGGAGAAGAGAGAGCCGGAGCTGAATCAGATGCGAGAGTCGGTGCCGCGAGGCAAGAGCGGAGGAAAGAGAGAGAGGCAAAGGGAACATTCATCCCCTCACTCAATAATGGGACGACAGTGGTCCACCGGCAAGCTCGTTCTGAACTTGGACGCAATAACATTGGAATCCTGAAATACCACCACGAAGGGCAACTGAGCTCTTAAATTCAATGAGAGAGAGAAAGTGACGTTTTCGAAAAATCAAGCGAGAGGCAGAGGGCACTCGCGAGATTAGCTGCAAATCGAGCATGAAGTGAGATCAGTCACGAATCGACTTCCTTCCTCTGGAGCAATCGAGAATTCTTGAACGATTCAATGGAGAAATTGGGAGAGATGGAGAGCAAGAACCCTAACCCCCCAAAAACAGAGAGGCGAAGAGCGAGACGTTCTGCTAATCCCCAATAAAAACGACGTCGTTCCTCTTTTAATAATCCACGTGGACGACACGTCAAAGCCGTTTACATTCCATCTTCCACGTCACTAGCCACGTAGGATTTGTAACGGTGTTTCTTAACGGCAACATAACAAAGGGTAAATGTGTCACAATGATACAAGTTTGGGATTTTTGGTGACACAAAAAAAGTTCATGGTAAATGTGTCACAATGGGCATAGTTTGGGGTTTTTGGTGGTTTTTTCCCTTCTTTTTAACTCTAAGCCATCCATTTCTTTCTGTTTTCCCTGTTTCTATCCTATATAACTTGTTTGAGATTTGGACTCGCAATCAAAAGTAGTTCAAGTCCCTGTTTACATACTATATTGTTTCCCTCGTGAAATTGAAGTCGTGAGGGAAAGTTTAAAAGATAACTCTATCGAGAATTACATGATGAGCCCTTCTAACCAGCAGCCACAAAGTAAAGGCAAAAGCGGAAGGCTGCAGCTTAAGAATACACCATTGAGAACAAAAATAAATTTCTTGACGGTTCTCCTTAAGGAATAACTTTTATGCTCCTCCCAGACTCGAGTAAATTTCACAGGTAAAAATAAAAATAAAAATCAGTGTACACTCCTTTTTAGTTACTTCAAACATTTTTGTTAGCCAGTCCATTATCCACATGGAGTCCACAATACATATGTGTGGGATTTTTGTTCTTTCGCTGGCATACTCTATGCTACTCTTCTTGTTGGTAATGACCTCGCACCAATCATCTGAGGATTGGCTGGTAGGTAAAGAGAAGACATGGAAAAGAAAAAGCATCGGTTATTCTTGCAAGTAAGGAGAGAGAACTACCTCAGCACAAATGAAACCTCTTTCAAAATCAGAATGAATGGTCCCAGCAACTTGACGAGCCTTTGTCTGTCTCCTGATCTGCTAGCACTTGACCTTCAAAACCAAAACGTGTCCATCATAGTTTCATGCCACAATTTAGCGAATGCAAAAATAGGAACTGTATAAATAAGGTAGATGGAAGGAAAACAAGAACTGCAAGAAGGCAGAAGTTCCTCGACGCCTTTTGGCATCCCCAAATCTGGCCTGCTTAAGAAAATACTAAGTCTTAAAGATTACACGGGGGAACGATCCCATGCCTTCAGATTCATACAGCACTAACCCATGAAAACTATCCCCATTATCTTTCCTAATACTGCTATCCCAGTAAAGAAAGAAACCTTAGCCATCCAAGTACTTTCATCCTAGATGTCCTTTATAAGCAAGACGACAATCCCTGGAGCGGTATCGACACCACCAGAACAAGAAGAGAGCAACTTAACATTGTGTTTGAAAGGATTCTTTTTGGTGGGTAAAGAAAATGAAGTTGAAGAAACAGAAGGTGAAGAAAGAATTTCTTCGATGTTGTTTTGGAAGGGGTAGAAGGTAAAGGTGAAGAAAGTGTAGGAAAAATTGAAGGGAACGACATTTATCCTTAAAATTTGTGGGTGAAAGACAAGGGCAAAGATGTCATCTGGCCTCCATTCCCCTCCTTTTCTCCCAAGTTTGGAAAGAACCAAATTTGATGGGCCGCAAAGAAATGAAATCCCTCGCCATTTTTCACATTTAAGTTTGGCCAGCCTCTTTCAGGGGATTTATCCGTCAACTTTCTCACTACCACCCAATAGGCTCGTAAAATGCTCTAGGATAAGCAGTATCATTGAACCAGTTAAAACAGTGATATCCAGGTTTTCAAGTCCATGGCCAAGTTCTTATTAATCCTTGGGTTGCAGTCTCCACCGGATCTCTTCCCTAGAGCACCTCAACCAAAAAACTCTGTTTTCTCAATGTTTTCCCCAACAAAAGAGAGTCCCAATACTTCACCCTTTTCTTTCTCCATCTTTTCTTTCCCTACCCACTTTATTCTTCCAAAACAAAGGCTAAAGGGAAAAAGAAAATCAGGATCAACAAAAAATGCACGAGAATTTACATAGACCATCAATTTTCCAGAAATAGGTCTTGCTAATGCAACTATCTCATCAAATGGAGGGAAAAGCTTCCATGGTCATGCATGATTAAAGACCATACGGATGCATCTGGTTTACAAACTCATCACTCACTTAAAACCACAAACAAACCTCCTTATATTTAATCCTTCTCAATAGTCATCAAATATACCCACTTTTCAATGCCAAACTTTGGTTAATGCACCTGTCAGAATATCACCACCCCGGATTCTCTCAAGTAGGTGCATGCTATTATTCCCACATTGTCCCAGCTTTTCATGCCCAACTTCAGCCACTCCACCACCAATGTCAAAGGAAGATCCATCTAGATTCAAGTAGATGTCTATGCTGATGGGGAAATAATGTAAGCTAGGATAACAGAAAATCATATCCTATTTCTTTCTAAACTTCCTCCAGTTCCTTGAGTCTCCTTCCCTGCACATTTTTCCCTTCTGTTCCATAGCTGCTGCGCAAGCTAGACAAGATTTCGAAACTCAAGGTACCACATAAGACAAAAGCAGGCAAGCCATTTTGTGAAACTAAAGAGATCATAATCAACCAAGATTTGATTAATGCCCTGCTTCTTCCAAGAGATATCCCTCCTTGCTAAATACCCATATAGCAGGAGCCACTAAAACCTAAATTTGTAGACCAGAACATCATAAAGAACCCAAGCATAACCTGAACTCATTACCAAGTTGTTTGTTATCAAGGAGACCACCCAGCAACAGATACAGACATAGAAAATTTTTGAAACGTATTAGGCGATTGTCAACAAGGCGTAACTCAAGAAGCTAATCTAATTCAACAACAGGCAACTTTTACAGACATAGCTTCGTTAATTCTTTAATTGACTTGAATTCAAATCTTCTAATACTTTTGGTTGTGTTTATTGTTGGTCGGTTTATTCACTTACCTCATCTGGGCCTGCTGTGAAAAGATATATCAAATTGATCACTGAAAATCCTGTCTTTATTATCTTCGGAAGGGCACTGAAAAAAAAAAGGAACTCAGACCAAGATTTCTATATTTATTCATGATGGGCTAGCCAAAAAAAAGGTCAAAGTCAAAACA
Source organism: Rhodomyrtus psidioides (assembly GCA_021437785.1). Lineage (NCBI taxonomy): Eukaryota > Viridiplantae > Streptophyta > Magnoliopsida > Myrtales > Myrtaceae > Rhodomyrtus > Rhodomyrtus psidioides. The sequence continues at coordinate 16,588,713 of JAILYB010000002.1, forward strand.
CATGAAAAATTTAGTAACATAGTATTGACAACTGGTGAACATGACACTCGACAGTAACTCATTGCAAGCAAAAGTAAGAATCAACAAAGAGAGGGGTTGAAGCCACTGGCATTTTGTGAATCACGTGCTATAATAATTTTCTCATATTGCCAATGAAAATCACTCCCTCTTAAGCTACAAAAAATCCAGAGAGCATATGTCATGAATGACATCAATGAACGAAGAAAAAAAGTTTCTTCCTTTGCTTGGAACTTGGGAGGATGTGGGACAAGCTTTGTACTCTAGATAATGCAAACAAGGGGAATGGCAACCAGACCTGTTGATAACATTTTGTACTGGAGTGGAAGATAAACCATTGTGAAGCTGTTTAGGATTGATTCAATTTTTCGTGTATAATTTTCCTAAAGGAGGAATTCACGACTATGGCAAGAAAAGGGGATTGAGATGAGAATTTAATAAGATGGATTGGAAAAAAGGCAGAAAGGAAAGCATATCATGAGAGAGAGACTATTCCAAGGAAAGGGGATTGAGCACCAACGTAAACATCAATTAGCTAGCCAAAAACCATAGCATAAGTCCTGCAGAACAGTCAACTCACTATGTAAGTCAATATACATCAATGTCAAATTCCAAATATGAAAAGAAGAAAAAAGGATGCAGAAGCGACCAAGCGGCATATTTGAAACCATTGTTGCGAGTTAATCTTCTCGGATCTCTCCTAGTTCAAGCAAACAAACTATCAAGAGACGCTTTGATCATTAATTCAGGGCTTGAAATTTCTGTGGAATTATGCATCAACAAAATGGTTAAAAGTTAGTTAGACTCTGCCGACGAAGAGTCCAGATTGAGAAAGCTATCTGGATTAAATCCAGAATCCTCAAGATGGGAACAAGTGGGCATGGAGTCCACTGCCCAACTTTCTTTTTTTCCAACGTCGTTTTGCTCTATCAGCCACGTGTCGCTCTTCCATAGGGTCAATTTTTTTTTTTTTCAATCAAAGGCTCGAATCTGATTCGATAGGCGAATATTTTCTCGAGAGTCCCCTGCCTTAATGGATCTCGGCCGTCCACCGTATATAGGAGGGGAAATATTTTCGGGGTTTTTTAAAAAAAAGATCTGGGCCATTCATTTTTGCAATGGACGGCCCGGATCCCCTGCCTTAATACCCACTATGGCAGGGGATCCACTTCCGGAGTTTTGGGCCAGCGGGCGGAAGAGATCGGCGCGTCGGTTCTCGTGACATGAACCATCAAACACGGCCTTCTGACCGTGACGTCACCAAATCCAACGGTGGAGATCAGTTGGGGGCGCGGCGCCTCTGAGTCGAGGTCCCGAGTAACATTAACCAGTTGGGTGGTCTCTTCGTTTCCCAGCTGTGGACGAAGATGACCCAATTTGACAATTCAAGAGGACCAAAAATTGGAATTCACAGAGTTATCAAATGCCCCGATGACTATAAAGCAGATATCCGACCGTTGAGCTCCTTCCCCTCCTCCGCAGCTTTAGACTTCAACTCTCTTCAATCTCTCACTAGCTCCAAAAGAAACCCAGAAAAAATGAAGCTTTCCTCTCCTTGGCTCCAAGAAACCCAGAAAAACGAAGCTCTCCTCTCCCAAGATTCGCGTTAGATGAAGCTCTTCCTGAAAGATATTTGGGAAATCATCGTGAATGGGTAAGCGCCGGCGAACAGAAATCGCCAAGATCGCCGATCCGTCCGCGCGCCTTGTGATGCACTCGAAGAGGCATAAGGGCCTCTTCAACAAGGCCTCCGATCTCTCCATCCTCTGTGGCGTTTGTGTCGCCGTCATTGTCTTCTCTGCCGTCGGCGTTCCTTTGGCTCTCCCTCCGCGGAAGAGGTGATCTCAGAGTACCTTCGTGGCCATGGCGACGTGGTGCCGCCCACGGATCTGACCCGGTGGAGGATTGGCTCGAGAAGGAGTTGGATTCTTGCGCGACGGAGAAGGACTTGGAGTCCCTGATAGCCAAGTTTGAGACTCTTCGTGAACTTTTACTTATAAAGATGGAAGATATGGAGAAGAATTCTTCTGTCACGTTTGGTGCTGGTGGCGATTCTGCATCTGGGTTTGGTTTTAATTTCGAGAATTTGAGCGATCAAGACTTGGATTCGATTCTCGATAGTTTTAAAGCTTGTTGTCCGGCTCTCTTTGAGGATTGTCCCTGTGATGGTGATGGCACCCTTTCTTGGCTTCGCCAGAGAAGTCGGTCATCGGTGATGGAAGTTGGGCAGTGGACTCCACGCCCACTTGTTCCCATCTTGAGGATTCTAGATTTAATCCAGACAGCTTTCGCAATCTGGACTCTCCGTCGGCAGAGTCTAACTAATTTTTAACCATTTTGTTGATGCATAATTCCACAGAAATTTCAAGCCCTAAATTAACGATCAAAGTGTCTCTTGATAGTTTATTTGCTTGAACTAGGAGAGATTTGAGAAGATTAACTCGCAACAATGGCTTCAAATATGCCGCTTGGTCGCTTCTAGATCCTTTTCTTGATGATTTCCCTTTTTTCTTCTTTTCATATTTGGAATTTGACATTGATGTATATTGACTTACATAGTGAGTTGACTGTTCTGTAGGACTTATTCTATGGTTTTTGGCTAGCTAATTGATGTTTACGTTGGTGCTCAATCCCCTTTCCTTGGAATAGTCTCTCTCATGATATGCTTTCCTTTCTGCCTTTATTTCAATCCATCTTATTAAATTCTCATCTCAATCCCCTTTCCTTGCCATAGTTGTGAATTCCTCCTTTGGGAAAATTATACACGAAAAATTGGAGTCCATTGCCCAACTTCCATCGCCGGCGACCGACTTCTCCGACGAAGCCAAGAAAGGGTGCCCATCACCATCGCAGGGACAATCTTCAAAGAGAGCCGGACAATAAGCTTTAAAACTATCGAGAACCGAATCCAAGTCTTGATCGATCAAATTCTCGGAATTAAAATCGAACCCAGATGCAGAATCGCCACCAGCACCAAACGTGACAGAAGAATTCATCTCTAGATCTTCCATCTTTATGAGTAAAAGTTCACGAATAGTCAAACTTGGCTATCAGGGACTCCAAGTCCTCCTTCGCCGCGCAATAATCCAACTCCTTCTCGGGTCAGATCCGTGGGCGGCACCACGTCGCCATGGCCACGAAGGTACTCCGAGATCACCTCTTCCGCGGAGAGAGAGCCAAAGGAACGCCGACAGCAGAGAAGACAATGACGGCGACACGAACGCCGCAGAGGATGGAGAGATCGGAGGCCTTTTTCTATTCGCCGGCGCTTACCCATTCACTATGATTTTCCAGATATCTTTCAGGAAGAGCTTCGTCTAATGCGAATCTTGGGAGAGGAGAGCTTCGTTTTTCTAGGTTTCTCGGAGCGAGGGAGATGAAAGCTTCATTTTTTCTAGGTTTCTTTTGGAGCGAGTGAGAGAGATTGAAGAGAGTTAAAGTCTGAAGCTGCGGAGGAGGGGAAGGAGCCCAACGGTCGGATATATGCTTTATAGTCATCGGGGCATTTGATAACAAATTCCAATTTTCGGTCCTCTTGGATTGTCAAATTGGGTCATCTTCGTCCACAGCTGGGAAACGAAGAGACCACCCAACTGGTTAATGTTACTCGGGACCTCGACTCAGAGGCACCGTTCCCCCAACGGTTGGATTTGATGACGCCACGGTCAGAAGGCCGTGTTTGACGGTTCCTGTCACGAGAACCGACGCGCTGACTTCCTCCGTCCGGCCCAACTCCGAAAGTGGATCCCTGCCATAGTGGGTTTTAAGGCAGGAGATCCGGGCCGTCCATTGCAACAATGGACGGCCCGGATCTCTCTTTAAAAAAACCCCGAAAATATTTTCCCTCCTATGCATGGGATCTCAGCCGTCCATTTTGAAATGGACGACCGAGATCCATTAAGGCAGGGGACTCGACAAAATATTGGATCCGGATTGCCTAATCTTTCCTCACACGATTAGGCACCTGATCTTGCAATCTATACGGCCAGTCCATTCTTGGACGGATGGCCCAGATCTATTATTTTTAGAGGGTAATTTTTTTAATCTTTTATATATATTTTTGTTAATAATAAATTGGACCATCCATTCATGACACGATTTGAATTGCAAGGTTAGGCCTAAAATTAGGAAAATTAGGCGACCCTTTCCCAAAATATTGGCCGCGATTTGAGCCTTGATGAAAAAAAAAAAATTTAATCTTGTGAAATAGCGACACATGACTGATAGAGCAAAAAGACATTTAAAAAAAAGAAAGTACCCACGTTGGATCTTGCCTTCTCCGGTGACTTGACGACGGGGACGCTACACTCCTCGTCGCCTCCTCCTCCTCCGCCACCGCTGGTGGAGGTGGCGCCGCTCCAGGAGAGGGGAGTCGTCGGGGTCGGTCGAGCCGGGTCACCGCCGCCCTCCTTCCGCCCGGGGTCCTTCGGCGCGGGCTCGGAGTTGGAAGACCTCCGCTGACGCACGGTCCAGTCGAGCTTCAGAGCGCGCGCGGCGGATCCGGAGGAGGAGCTCCGCCACCGTGGAGTCGTCCGTCATGGCGATGGTCAGCCACTCAGCCTCGTCGTCGTAGGCCATGTGTTGCAGGTCGTCTCCCAGAGAAGGAGAGAGAGAGAGAGAGAGAGAGAGAGAGAGAGAGAGAGGAAGGAAGGAAAGTGCAAAAGGGAAAGGAGGTGGAGGCTAAACAAGGAAAATGGAAGCGTAGGTTGTGCAGAATGTCATGAAAAATAAAGAATTTTAACGAAATACTAAAATACAAAAAAAGGGGGCAATAAATTATAATAATGGCGTTAGATGATGGATCCGTTTCAGATGGGTGGGGATGGGGTCCACACTGCTCGCGTTCGTTTGTCTTTGAAAAAATTAAAAAAAGGGCCTGAAGTACTTTTGCTTTTTCAAATAAGAGTGTCAAATGAATCCTGTTGAAAAAAAAAAAAAAGACTCAAAGTGATGCAGTAGGTTTCAATCAAGGCTTGAGGTGGTCATAGTGTTTCAAAAGAGGGTATGACTTAAAGGGCATTTTCGTCATTTCAAATTTTAATTTTTTTTAAATTTTTTGTCTTTTTTTCACCGAGACGCTCGCATGTTTCCTCTGGCACTGTTCATCTTCAATCCAGGCCACTGTTCATCTCTCTTGTTGTTCACGGCTAGGGCTTCGTTGAGCAGCTCTAGATTCGGGGCGACGAAGACAGCATCAACTCGGCGTCGGGGATCGAAGATGAGCAAGAGGCGGCAGCGTCGAGGATCGGAGATGAGCAAGGGATGAACAGAGGCCTTCAAATCTGTTCACGATGGGTCTCAGCTTGGTTTCGGATCTGTTAGTCGACTGAGGCCTAGAAATCTGTTCGTCGACGGAGGACTCGGGGACGAGGCGAAGGACGGCGAAGTGAAACCCACCGGGCTTCGCCGCTCACCCCGTCCCGCCCGTCCCCCCACCAGTGGTGGGCCGGCGGCAGCGTCCGAATCAGGGGAAGACGAGCTTCGGATCTGTTCGTCGACGGAGGCTCGCATATCTGTTCGTCGATGGAGGACGAGGGGACGAGGCGAATGACGGCGAAGCGGAACCCACCGGCCCTCGCCTCTCCCGTCCTCCCCACCGGCCCTCACTGCTGTCGCCTCTTGCTAGCGGGCGGCCGTCAGGTCTCGACTGGTGTAGCGGGAAAGAGGAGAGGGTCGCGGATCGGGGGTCCTTGAGGTGATCTTGGATGGTCGGCGGCAGCTCGACGGGCTCGGTGGCGGCTGGACGACGGCAACGGAGGAGATGGTGGTGTGGGTGGCGGTTGTGGGATTGCTGCTCACAGAGACGATGAAGAGTCCCTGGTTGAAGATGATGAACAGTGGCCTGGGTTACATGGACAGTGCTTTGGAGGGGGTCTGCCGGCCTGAGTGTGCGAAACAAAGAAACTCACTGCTCAGTGGCATCCTCGAGAACTATGTCGATGTACACATCGAAGCCCCTAAGAGTGCCGACAAACGTCTTGTCTCCCTTCATTATAACTCAGATTTTCGAACCTATACACCGGTCAAAGTAGCCACAAGAACACATCGTTTTAATTGAAAAGGCAAAACCAAAACAAAGCCAACGCCACATGAATCCACAACTTCACAAACCTAGTGCTGCACAAATGCGTAATCATGCACAATTATAAAGGTCCAAATTTTTCACCTAATTTGACAAACAAGAGTGCATTTTAACATGTAACACATATTACAGTCCAGCAAATAAACATCAACATATCAAAAGAAGCTAATCAGATTAAATTCCCTTGATCAATGAAGTGAAAATGAAAGAAATAGAGAGAGCCAATGCCATTAAACCAGTGAACCAGCAAAAGAGAAACTAATTCCTGTACAATGAATGCGGTTTAATAAGAAAAATCGCGTATATTCACATTTACATCACAGAGGAACATATCTGAGGTTTTCAAGAGTAAGAAAGACATCGAAGCCATATCCATCGCCCTTAAGATTGCAGGCCATCATTGTAAAAAAGGTAATAGAAATATGACACTACTTTTTGTTCATATAGATAACTAATTCAAAAATGGAAAATCAATTTTAAAATCGGAGCAAAATTACTAGGGGACTAGATTGGATAATTTAAAGATTTATGGGCTAAATTGAATAAATTAAATGTTGAAAGTACAGCATCGTAAATTAAAGCAGAGTTTAGGGACAAGTGTCGCGTTTGGATAGAGAGTAGTGCTCCGCGAGTGCAAGCGCGAGGGTCGCCAGCGTGTAAAATGGAGAGAAGCGTGGGAATCACGTGCAGTCGCCTCCCACTCTGCGTGTCCAAAAACCCAAAAGCCCTCCATCTCTGTCGCTCCTCTCTCTCTCTCTCTCTGTGCAGTCTTCAGTCGCTACGGCTACGAAGGTGACCATCTCCCTCCTATTGAAACCCAAAGAAGCCATCCCCTCCCTCTTGTCCGAAGAAGCTACGAAGAACCCCTAAGCCCTGGCGATGTCGTTCACTGCTTCTAGGGTTTTCAGGGGTTGCAGGGCACTTCTGGCCCCCGCGAAGTCCGCTGCCGCTGCTCCTGCCAATGCTTCCAAGCCCGCGGCGAAGCCGAAGCCGAAGAAGACTAGCGATTCGGCGTCGCCGAAGGCGCCGAGCCGGCCCTCGGGGATACAGAAGGTGACTCCCGTCTCGCCGGCGCTGGCTCGGTTCCTCAACGCAAGCGAAGCCTCTCGCGTCCAGGCTGTCCAGCAGATTTGGGCCTATATCAAGAAGGAAGGCCTCCAGGTATGAGATCAAATGACGCATTCCCCGGAAAATGGAGTGCGCTTGTCCTTTTTTTTTTTTTCCCCTTTTGTTTTGCTGTTTTTGGTTTCAGCTTGCTAGGGTTCTTCCGTGATGTGTGGATGGGGAATGTTGGGTTGAATGCATTTAGTCCTCTGTTTCCAGAAGTAAGGCGAAAACATTGTGGCACGGTGAAAATTGAGCGGAGATACTTTGATGCAAGAACGCATTGAACCATAAAGATACTCGTTTTGCATCATGTCTAACTAATTAACCGACTGAACATTGAGATTAGAAAAATATAATTGATGGGTAGGACGTTTTCTTCGGTCGCAGGAGCGAGAATGGCCGTGTGATTTGTATATGGCAATAAGAGAACTCAAAGTAAGTCGTTGAAGCATTCATCCGAGACTATGTTGAGTTTTCTCAGTGTTCTTTTCGGGTACCCAAGGCTAGTTTTGGCTCTAAGTAACTGTGTAATGCAAGTCCTTTGTAGTTGTTAGCAGAGGTTTCAGTTTCATAGCTGATTTCAATAGACTCCACTGCCTTGGATTAGATACCTGTAACGGCAGCCCATTGCGGACATGCTATGAGTGGATTATGCAAGAACATGTCGATGCAAATTTGTAAATTAGCATCTAATTTTACATGCAAAATATGTTGTGCATGAGAAATGTGGCATACAGAAAGCACACTCTTTATTTTTGGCTGATATTCAGCTGTAAAGTGTTGTTTTGTTCTTAGCTCCTGATAGTGATTATAAGATTGCTCTGTCGTTTTTATGGTTGAAAAGCTATTTTATATGGTTTCCATGTGCCATAATCCTCAATTAATTGAGGAATTGACTTGATAGATCATAAATGACATGATCACTTCTTTACCTCAGGAAGACACAAATCGTGAATGGGGACACCATCGAACTAGTTGGTGAGCACTATGATATGGTGGTGATGGGATCATCATAAGAAGATAGTGGGGTATCCATAGCCAAAGATAGAGATTGATACCCAGTAAATATGGACTGATATGTTACTTTCCGAGCGTTATGGCTTCTATCCAATTATGGGAAGTACTTACAGAGATGAGCTCTGTGCTTTTAGAGGGTGCTAATAAGAGAAATTAGACATATACAGTGCTGTTTATATATCTATTTATGTTCTGTCAGCAGCATTTGATTCTGCGCTGGCCAAAGCCCGAAATCTTGTGGCCTCAGTATTTCATCTTCCTCTGACAGTAGATTGGTCTATTCGAACTATCAACGAATTCCTAGAATTTTAGGTGGGATGGGGATTGTAATTCTTTCTACGGGCTATTGTTCTTTTAGAAAAGGGAAAATCTACGAACCTTCCCTGCAGCTATGTTGCCGTATCAATTGCTTTATGTTCTTATTTAAGTGGACTTGGACAAGCATTGAGCACACCACTTTGGATCTAAAAAACCGTGTTATTTGTCTTTTCTTACTTGTTCTTCTGATAGACATGTTTGGCTTTCGTGCAGGATAGCTGTAATAAGCGAGAGATTAATTGTGATGAGACGCTGAAAACTCTATTTGAGGGGAGAGAGAAAGTTGGATTCCTGGAGATCGGTAAGCTGCTGTCCCGTCATTTTGTGAAGACTAGCTGAAGCTGCTTCGGAGTACCGAGTCTTCACGAATCTCGTCTGTGGATTAATACTGTCCATGGTGCAGCAACCTCTTTTGACATTGTCGCTGACTTTTCAGGTGTTGTCTCTGACTGTTGTGGGTATCTCTGGTTGTGATCTTTGGACTCGGTTTTGAACTTTGCTGGACGTTGTAAGCTGTTTTAGGAAATGAATTGTTAGGTACTTTTGTGCAATCTCTTTTTAACTCTTTGTATGAGCGATTCTTTTGGAGCTCACTCCGTGCTAGGGCTGCTTTGTCGCCGTGCGTTTGTCATGGCTAGTTCATGCAAAGTTTGAAAATGAATCAGAAAAACTGAAAGAGCGAATCTCCAACTCAGCATTTACTGCGCGCGATGCGCAGTAAATGTTAATCTGATCATGTTCAATGTCTTTCGGTGGAATATTCATCGTGAAGCAATGGGAAGGTATAGCCTTGCCCTGACTCTACGAGTTGCGGTCTTTCTTTAATCACATGAAGAATCCAGACAGGATACGAAGAGGTCTGTCCTTGGCCACATGATGAACACAAATTGCGGATTGCTTAATTAGTTTTAGAATAGAATTGACTGTTTCTAATGACCTAAATGACATGTTTAAGAATGCCTTGAATGAATGTTTTACATGAGGAAATGTAATTTTCAATGATAAATATCACATTTGACTAAATTTTGAGCATCCCCTACTCATTTAACAGACTAAACAGAAAGTAAATATTAACCGGGCGGGCCGATAGCATCTCAATGCAGGTTCGGCCTAAAAACCGGCGAACACTGCAACTGTCGGAAGTCTTTTGCTCGAACCTATTATAATTGATCTCTGCCTTTTTTCCACCAAAAAAGGAAAAAACTCTGCCTTGTCGATGTTCTTACTGAGGAAATATTGGCCGACTCCACTTCTAGAGTCACAAATTTTATGTAGGCATTTTTGGCACCAGCTGATCGAAGATGCAGACGGTCCTCAAATAAGCTTTCCAGCAAAACCCATCTCGCAGCAGTTTAGGTTCAGAGCAAAACTGGAGTTTAAAGACAACCTCAAGCTTGTTTTAGGCCCCAACAAGAAAATTTTGTCTTGAGACACATGGCCCGAACTGACCTGTGCCGAAAAGCATAGCTGTCAAGGCTTCGATCCATTTCAACATTATGAAACTTCAACTTTTTCGCATGATGAAGTGAAAAAGAATAGGAATAATAGTTTCTAAACTTTTAACCTCTTCAATACTATCGTTGGACTCTATTTCAATATGCAATGTTGTTCCTAAACTTTTATTATATTCAATATGATCCTTTAACTTTTGGTTTTTGTTCAATATAGTCCTTGAACTATATGAAATTGTTCAACGTTATCTCTAAACCTCAATTAATGAAAAGATAATATTGAACATTTTCATATAGTTCAAGAACTATATTGAACATAAATCAAAAGTTCATGGATTACATTGAATAAGTAAAACAGATACGATATTGCATATTGGGCTAAAGTTTGAGGATCATATTAAACAAATTAAAAGTCCAGAGATCGCATTACAAATTAGATCAAAGTTGTGAAACCATTCGTGTCATTTTTCGAAAAAGAATGTTAAGGCATTTTGAAGTAGAAAAATGGTAAGATAAGAGCTGAGTCAAGATATCTACACATTACAAGCTGACAGCAACATCAAAACTTTAATCTCCTTCACTCGAAAACCCCATCATTTTATTCTGGCGTACCCCCCCGATGTCACATATTCGCAGAACTGACTTCAACTTGTGCCAATGGTAGAGTGATTGTTATTAAGTTTGCTAAGTATTCTGGAAACGGAAAGAGAAATATGAACCAAACCTGGCAGAGAAAAGCGATGCACAACGTCCACTAAATTCACAATGCATATCTCTCTAAGAACATGAACATTGACAATCATAGAGACAAACTCTTGGTTGAGAACATACACAAGAAAGCAGGCAAGGTTCTTGATGATCTTTGTTTTCATTACTCAACTCAACTAGAACTGTATCAAATCTAACAGTGGTTGCACAACTCATGGGAAATGAAAAACATGGCAACGATGGTGATTGATTTCAGGGTGGGTAGGTTCTAAGCTAAATAAAATACAAACATATAGTTGATTTAGAAGTGGACTTTTTTCATTGGAAATTCATAACACTAACAAGAATAAATGTGATTAGAATCAGGCACCAGTTTTATCTCGATTGAGGAATACCTCGTTTGTGGTAACACTTTCTAAGGCTCTGTTTGTTTTCGAAGAAAATGTTTTTCGAGAAAGGATTTTTCTCATTTTCAAGCGCTTGAATTTTTTAGGAAAATGAGTCAAGGAAAATGCTTTTTCTAGTCAATAGAAAGTATTTTCCTACCGAAGCTTAAATTCAAGAAAATGATTTTTTTTAATAAATCGAAAATCATTTTTCAAAATATGATTATATGTTGGCGCTTGGAGAAAAAGTTCTATGCTTGGGCACGGGAACACCAACACTCGATTCATGTATCCTTTGGTAACGGGACAAGACTAGAGGTCAGAACCAGATCCTCGGTGCCCTGACCCGAGTCCATTAAGACCAGGCCCAAGACGACGGTGCTGGTACATGGAACGCTAGGCCTGATAACATTGAGGCTAGGCATGAGACACTAGAGCTCATTCCTGGTAACGCCAAGGCCGGGCCTTGAACCCCAGTGTTTGCTTGGGTCCTCGGCTCCGTGCTCGTGCCAAGTTTCCTTGCCCTCGTGCCCAGATCCTTAGATGCGAGATCGAGATCTCGGCCCCGGCGGTCAGATATCTAGGCTTGAGACCTCGATGCTTGTGCCAGGGTTCCTTGGCTACCCATGCGCAAGTCATAGTGCCTGATTAGTGTATGTCTAATTAGGAAATTCAAATGAGATTTTTCTTAACAAACGCGAAAAATACATTCTAGTTTATTTTCAGACCTCGACCAAATATAAAAATGCAGTTGAGAATATTTTTCAGTTATTTTTCGCGAAATAAATGAAATCTAAAAAAAAAAAAAATTCCTTTTTTAAGAACGAGAAGGAAGAGGCAAATCGGTATGCTAGTACCTCCTAATCCTCAAACCGTCCTTCCCAAGTGTTTTGTGTCTCAAAATAAGTAATTGCGAGATTGGAAAATTGAAAGAATCAGAAGTAGCGAGGAGCAAGCCACGGCGGTTTAAAAACTAAGAAAAAAATCATGTCTTAAAAAAAAAAATCGAATTACTCAAAGCAATTAGCAGATAAAAGTGTTAGGGCTGCAATAATCCTTGAATTGTTAACGCTTGGGGTAATTACATAAATGGTCCCTGAACTTTGGCAGACTATTCAATCTAGTCCATGAACTTTTAATTTGTTCAATTTAGTCCCTGAACTTTGACAGAATGTGCAATTTGGTCCCTAAACTTTTGACTTGTTTAATTTAGTTCCTAAACTTTTAGTGCATGTTCAATCTAGTCCCTGAATTATAGGAAAATGTTCAATATAGTCCTTTTGAAAATTTAAGATCAGAGATAACGTTGAACATTTTCATATAATTCATGGACTAAATTGAACATTTACTAAAAAAGTTCAGAGACTGAATTGAACAAGTCAAAAATTTAGAGATCACACATTGTGCCAAAGTTCAGAGACTAAATTGAACAAATTAAAAGTTCAGGGACCAGATTGCACATTATGCCAAAGTTTATGGACTATTTGTGTCATTTTGCCTTAACGCTTCTATAAAAACTGGACTAAGCAACATAGTATAGAGCTGTCTGCACCGTTACCTTGACCAACTCCAAGCCCAAGAAGCCAGGTCGATAGCAGACACATAAGTAATTACGGAAGCGACAGAAATAAATGAATTTATGATAAATTCCTCACAAAAAAGAAAAGAAAAGAAAAAGAAACGAAACTTGATAATACAATTATCCAATAAATTATGACTCAATTATTTCATCACTAAAGATTCTTCCAGGACGAAATGACTAACAAATCTGAACTCAAGTAATTGAATAACTTAGGACCGATCCCGACAACATGGAATCGGTGGTCGATCGATCAACCGATTCAATCCACCGTTGCAATTCCAAGCCGGAAAGTGAGTTCTTTCCAAGGTCCAACAGGTATCCGAATTCTTTGTCAATGATGGAACCTTAGTGAAACCAGACCTATTCTCCCAAGTTATGTTGGGAACTTACTTGAATACATTGTGCAACTTTCAAACCAATTGGTAACTCAAATGCCGGTACATAAAATGGTGGCACTGAGAAGTACAATCTCCTCAATCCTTGATCTAATTTACTTTTAAATAAGCTGCTTGGAGTATATTTTGCTAGAGAATTAATATCATGATATGTATATTTGATGTAGTTACATTCACGCATTTTAAATCCCGTATTTGAAGCTCCTTAAATTATTGAGGTGTGCGTCTAGACATACATTTGACATTCATCACATAACTGTTTAAACTTTCGCAAGAACAGTCGCTGGATACACATGGATTGCTGGATCTGTTTTTAAAAAAATTGAAAAAAAATCAACGACTGACATAGTGACCCTATTCTTTTTTTTTTTTTTTGTCAAGAGAAAATCATATTCATTGCTCAGAAGAATACATGAGAAGTATATAGACTTCATAGCAGAGAAAATCCAAGCAGAGCGAAGCCCAAAATGCTTCAAAACAAAGTCAAATCCAGAAACAAAGGAGGATCAGAGCACCATCAGGGTTAAACGTGCATCGTTCTATAATTGGCAGTCTATCATTGGACATCGTATCATTGTTAGTGATGAGCACAAGCTGAAAATTCCTTCTCCAGTAACTACGGCATTGCCAATTGGTAGGGCATGCACCTCTACTCCTTTACACCTTTGTCATACGGAGATAACCAAAATAGATTGAACAAACAAAGATCTAACATTTGACAGAGCAAATGTTTGTGGTTTAGACTTTCGTTTTTTTTTTTTTTTCAATGGAACCTTTCCTTCTATTGGAGATTGTAAGTGTGACGGGAAGTGGTGTTTCCAGTGGCGGACGAGAGAGTAACACGTAAGAACCTGCCCTTGGGAAGGGAACAACAGCTGGAAACGGCTGCTAATACTCCAATCATCAGTGAAACTAAAGACAAAGGGCCTGTACATGGACAAAGCACGGAGGTATCGAATTCCCAAAAAACATATTTGTTAAAATCTCAGATCTAGATTTAGAGAGGATAACTCCTCAATCTAGAACTAAATCGAAAGTGTTGAAACTCTCATATCTTGAACTAGACCGGACAAGAGAGCTCCTGGATCTAGCTAATTAGGAGAGAAGAAAGAACAAAAGAAGAAGAAAACTTAAACAAAATCAATAAGAGAGGGAGGGGAGGATGAGACTCGCTCAGAACCTACCCATGTCTCAAAGTTGAAGAAGAAGATGGAGACAGAATAGAGAAAACTTTTCGGCTTGCTACATGATGACCCTATTCATTCGAGATGCTAGAGACCATGTCAATAATAAAATTAACTTTGTCCATCACATCTACAAAACATTAACCCACAATGGATCCTTCGTTTTACATTTACTCATGCAACCAAACCCACAAAAGGGGAAAAAAAAAAAACAATGAGCTTGTGGTATAGATCCACATTAGGCAAAACAAAAAGCACCCAAACATAAGCTATACTACAAAGCATACATGCAATGTCAATCTTTTGAACTATGTATGTCCAAATTCATGACCTTGCTCCCTCAAATGCTTCCAATATTGAGGCACGCCTCACCCCCAAAAACCAATTTATCTCCCTTCTAATTCATACCCAATGAATTCTTCCAGAATTTCCAAGTTATATCTCTCCTTCAACTTCTTCCTGTGTTCTGGCTCCATTGTGAGAATGATGAGCCAAAATTGTAAGCTGTGTAGTGAAGTTTGAGGACATGCATGTCTATATATACATATCAAGAGGCCTCTTGTACTCTGTTTAGAGATACAAGATTAGGGTCCCTCCTTGTAGCAACATAGAGCAAAGCAAGCGCACTATGAAAGTGAGAATGGGTCAGCTTCATTATTATAATTAAGCCTGATTTTGTAGTGTTTATGAAATCCAATGTATCCCAAATTACAATGTCGAACAAGACATTAGAGAATTTTCTTCCTGCCGCTTCCCCAACTTTTAGCGCTCCAAGAAAAATTTGTGCACGTTTTGCATGCCCAAATAGAAAATACAAGTAATCTCGGAGATTAAGAATTGGATTATCAATATATAAAGTTTATTGATTGTTGGCGAAATGCTTTCTCCATGTTGATCTCAACATTGCTGTTCCTAAAGGCTAAGAACGGCATGTTGAGCATACCTGCGAATCGGGTTCAAGATATTAGACTAAGCCCCAGTTTTATAATTTCAACAGGACTTGAAAACTTATATATATTCACAGGAATATTGTCCAAAAAGTTCTAAACTTACTGTATTTTTGCTAATCGAGTCCTAAACCTTTTTCACATTTTGCCAGTTGAGTCTATCCGGCAAATTTTGACTAGAAATCGCTGACGTGGACTTTCATTGTTCTATGTGGTACAACCGTTGCTGACGTGGATAAATTTTAAATATTTTTTATTTTATTAATATATTTTCCTTATTTTTCATTTTTTTTCTTTTCTCTGTATTCTTTTTTTTGTTCTTTTAATGGCCGGCGAGAGTCCCCGTGCCCTCATCAGCCGGCAGCGGGCGAGGACCCATAACAATTTTATCCATTTCATGTAACCCTTGGCCCATAACAATCCTCAATTAGTGGTTTGGATCACAAGAGTCATGCTCTGTTCTGAGAGGAGGAGGAACTTTTTTTTTTTTTGGTCGGAAGAGGAGGAGGAACTTGAAAAGGGGCAAAATTTTGAAATTTTTTTCTCATGTAAATTTTCACAATCGACCCAATTCACTCGGCCCTTTTTATTCGTGAGCGGATCGTCTGACCTTCAAAATAAAGGTCAGACATGCCCTTCAGTGCTCGTGGCCGTCCGATTAACAACGGACGGCCACGATCGCTCAAAATTGCGGCTGCCAAAAAATAATAAAAGAATGGCAGCTGCAATTTTAAGCGATCGTGGCCGTCCGTTGTTAATCGGACGGCCACAATCGCTGAAGGGTATGTGTGACCTTCATTTTGAAGGTCAGACGATCCGGATCTTATTTTATTCCCCATTGTCCCCTCCTCTCCTGGTTCGTCAATTTCTAGAAATCATAACCAAAAGTCAGTGAACCTCTTGATTTGAGTCGCAACCATTTACAGTTGACAGTGACTTCCCTTCAAGTCTGTTCCTCTTGTAACAATTAATTACACCGTAATTTGCTTATCAACCAATTGCTTTGAAAATCAGATATGCGGTACAAATATAGACTCCACTCATGCCGGGGGATCGAGAAACTTACGTTAAAAAATTCGACGCAGATGATCGAGGCAATACATCCCATTTTATATAATCATAATTGACATCACAATGCCGGTAAAGATTACCTTTGGACGGACGATACCTAGTAGAGGTGGGAAAAATCATAAAAAAAAGTCATAAATCTATTATAATTATGCTAATTCAATCTTAAATATTTATTTTTTTTGCCAGTTCATTCCAAAACCTTTTGTATTTGTATCAATTCAATCCATTCGAATAATTTTGACCGACCGGTGCTGACGTGGCAATGACGATGCATTTTGATAATTTCTTTTCTATATTTTTCCCCATCCACTTAGGGTTGGGACCCCTCGCTCGTCCTGATTGGGCGAGGGCCGTCGCATCCCTTGCTGGCCCTAAGTGGAGGGAAAACAAATTAAAGAAAAGAAAAAGAATAAAAAAAATTATGAAGAAATTCAAAAAAATATCAAGATTGTAGAAATACCTTCACTGCTCCAATTGAAAACGTGCCCGTCGTGTGGACATATCGAGGTCGAATATCGTATCCAGAAGAGGGGGGGAAAAAGGAAAAAAAAAAAAAAAATCGGTCATCGATTGTTTTAAGGTCCAAAGTATCCAGGATTCCCAAGTGAAAAAGAAACTCCGGAAAGAATCCAAATCCACCATTGGCAACGCTTGTTGTCTGTGTTCGGTTGATCTGCGAGGAACTCATTTATCTCTCTCTACATTCTTGGACCGACCGTGTATCGCGACATGCGCACTGCTCTTTTCCCACCGGGACGCCTGGTTCCGAGAGCACTGAAAATTTTGATTCAGGAGCGTAACTTGACATGTTCAGACAGTGAGGTGAGCACTAGTTATCTACATTTACCGGAAGACCAGCTAAGTTTAAACAAGACGAAGAGGACCAGTTGAAAGTCTAAACACTTACATTATTGATTTGCAACCCCACGGGCCACAATATAAGCCGATCGAAAGCTCATAATTATGCTTACCTGGTAGAAAAGAAGAGTCGCTTAATAATTTCTTTCCCTGCGTAACGGCACACACAAAATTGACAAATCAATTCCTAAGAGCTTTTTTTTTTTGCAAGTCTGTAATTGATGGCTTTATTCAATGGCGAAAAGCATGCCGAACTGATCCATCAGTTCAATTCAAAGCTGTGTCCATGTTCCCATGACAAATCTATATTGAACAAGTGTTTGGATCATCTTTACAGAAGAGCAGCAATGGGATCGACCCACGGTTTTCTCCTTAAGTCGGTAAAGGGCCAAAAGACATGCTTTGAGATTCAGCAATAAAGAAGAAAAACAGTGACATTGCAAGAATCCACAGGAGGAGGACAAAAAAGAAACGTAGGATATTCAAGGAAGCGAGTTTGCCCGAGTAAGTTTTCTTTCCAGGTAGATTACGAAGCCCATCCACTTGATTCACTGCTCCACCTAAAAGCTTCACCGTCCGGCGGTTCACATCAAGCGACTTTAAGACCTCTGCTTGAGCTGTTGTGAGAAGGTTTGCCGAAAAGTTTGCTTCAAGAAAACCAATCTTGGAATTCCCTGGCTTACTTGAATCACAGGTTTCCAACAGAAAACTCCCATCATCACCTGTGATCTCCGACGAGAAGCTGTGATCGGGCGAAACAGAACTCACGGAAGATTGCATGACCATCTGTGAATAGGGTGGCATAAAACTGGTGAAATAATGTCAGGCAATCTCAGGATCATCTAGTAATATCTGGCGAAGAACAGTAGATGAAAGCTAGTGAAAGCTACTGAATGCTTGGAACAAATTATTAGCAATCCCAAACACGAAGAGTGAGAATGAAGAACTATGGCGAACCAACCACCAAGGAACATTTTTCGAGTATGGCCACCTTAAAACCAGTTCACGAGCCTGCGTAATGCAATTCTCGGATGATACAAAACTAAGAAAATAACACCCTAAATCTTTATTCATCAGTTCTGAACCACATGATTGAAATTCTCAAGAATTGACCACAATCAAAGTATCACGTTCTGATTTTGCATTCTTTGAGCAACAACTTCTTATCGAGTCGTCCTTACCAAAAAAATAAAGAAGTTCTTATCGAGTCGTGTTATCAAGCATTTCATCTGGGGAATGAGCATAAGATTTTATATCTAGATGCTGCTCTCAAAACCTTCACGATCAAGCAAATCTTTGCGAATCCAGATTGCTATATCCTTTACCTTCTCATTCATGAAACAGTAGACACAAAACCACAAATCTGACAGCAGAATTAATAGCACACAGAGGCAATCAATTTGCAAATCCGTATCATTCAATAAAATGTTTTCCCATGGCAGAGGTACCACGACACAATCATATCTGTGATCGACACCTACTATGGCTAAAACACGAAAGAAGACCATAAGCTCAGGCATAAGTCTCTGAATCGGCAATTTGCAACAGAAAATCCAGATTGCTATAACCTTTACCTTCTCTTTCATGAAACAGTAGACAAAAAACCACAAATCTGACAGCAGAATTAATAGCACAAAGACGCAATCAATTTGCAAATCCGTATCATCCAGTAAAATGTTTCCCCAAGGCAGAGGTACCACGACACAATCATATCTGCGATGGACACTGACCACGTCTAAAACGCGAAAGGTGACCATAAGCTTGGGCGTAAGTATCTGTATCGGCAATTTGCAACAGAAAAACCTCCGCTGCGGCTATGTTCGCGCAGATCATCCAAATCGGTCAAAATGATAGAGCTATTTCGGAAATTTCCTAGGAGAAGCAAATCTTTACCTCCGCGGTGTCATCATCGTGATTGTTGTCTGAAATTTCGGAGACGGAGCACAGATCGATCGATTTCTTCGAAGTTCCTTGGACGGTCGAGGTCTTCTTGAGTAACTGAAAAGTCGGAGAACAAGCGAGTGTTTGAGCAGATGCGAGATAAGTTTGAACCGATTGTATGATTCGTGAGCGAGATAGCTTCGCGAGTGCAATGGAGAATCGAGCACTCAGGAAGGAAAACGAAGATCGTTACCTGTAGAGGTTTCTTCGACGGAGTATCGCCGGAGTTCGATTTGCGATTGAGAGCCGGGGAGCGCGAGCTCTCCTTCAATGGCGTCTTCTGGTCTCCCATGTCCTCTCTCTCTCACAAGTGTGGGTGTGGCGCGAAACTGAGTCGATTCGCAGCTCTAAATAATTTGTGAAAATAATTAAAAAAAAAAACTACGCGACGTTTAAATTCTCCCTCTTTTTTTTTTTTCCTGTTAAAATGATAAAAGTCACATGTAGATGTAAATTAACTTTTAAGATCTGACCCGAAAATAAATATTTAACTTCTAAGAGGACGAGATAAAAAATTACATCCAATATTTTTCAACACTATTTTCTTAAATATTCCGACTCAATATTCAAAATAATCAGAGATGTTCCATTTAAAATAAGATCGTTACGTCATGCATCACACCATATTTATTACAATTATCAACTTTGCTCTCTCAAATTTTCTCGTCATTTGTGTTAGATTTTCCCTTAGCCTGCAAATCTTAATCTAGTGTCAATGCAAAACATCGCACATCGAAAAGATTTCGCTTTTCATTTTATCAATCCCATTATTGCTCAAACAATAAAAGATTGACTTAGAGCTGCCTATGTCCATTTTCACTGGATCAAATAGCTCACGAATCGCATGTTCTACGAAACATTAGGCAGCGTACTTGATTCTCATATGAAACTCGAGCTCACATAGGAATTTCAAGTTGTGAATTGAGTTTATCGTTCGTCGCATCATTCGTAAGACTGGTCCATCTCAAGTATCTTGAAACGGGATTATAAAGATCTTGAAATTAGACTAAAACGTGTCGAAGTATCCTTCAAGCAATCTGCGGGCCTCACTTGGATCTGTGTGTTTGATTTAGTATGTAGCTTGGTTTCATTACCAAATTTTCTGGGCTGATCCAAATTCCTGAGAAGAATATATATGTTTTTTTTATTATATTTCTTGGGACATTATCCCTGTTTTTTTTTTTTGTGGTTATAATTCTGGATATTCAGTCTTGAGTCAAGTGGTTTGTGTCTCTCGGTTGGATATGGTAATAAGATCATTTGAATGTATTTTGTAAGTATGCAGTTGTTCATCAGCAAGTCTCCTTCCAGTTCGAGAGCATTGTTGACCAACCACATTGTAGTTAGCTAGGCCTATAAATGGTCAACAGTTTTCCACTTCACTACCTCTTTACAGATCCACCTCCTATTTCTGCGCTGTCTGCCAGTATTCGATTCTGCACTGGCCAAAGTCCGAAAGCTTGTGGCTTCGGTATTTCATCTTCCTCCGACGATAGATTGCTTCTAGAACTCCAGTCCTAACGCTCTCTATCCATCTTCCTCTTGCAACTCGCTTTGGGGGATATGACTATATAGGACAATTCGCGGTCTTGTTTAGGAGGCGTGCGAATTGTTAGGTTTAACCCCGAAAAGAGATCGCTTAACCTTTCCTTAGAAGGTTAGGCCCTAACCTTGCAATTCGGGCCGTTCGTGTTATGAATGGACGGCCCAGATGATTACTAACAAAAAAATATATAAAAAATTCAAAAAATTACCCCATAAAAACAGGAGATCTGGGCCGTCCGTCCAAAAATGGGGCAGCCCGGATCGCAAGGCTAGGTGCAGTTATCTTGTTTCCGCAAAAGTTTGGAAACCGAACCCGAAAAAACTGAAAGTGCAATATTAATCTAGCCATGTTAATCTGATCATTGTTGTCGCACCAGAAGCTCATCTTCGAAATCGACCCCAACATTTCATTGCGGCCAACTTTTCGAATGGGGACCCAAGACCAACCGTGGTTATCTCGTCCTCATTGGCAATTCAAAATGGGACGACGGTCCCTTCTACTTCCGACCTACAAAACATGAATCTTATGATGATTCTCGTAGACAATTTCCAGGATGTCTATTGTCCACGTGCTAAGGGAAGGAGGATAACGCTAATCCAGGCGGAAAAAGCCGTTAGGGAAGTTTTCATAGATATCACATTACGTTTTTCACTTCATCCATGAAGCATTTCGGGGATTTAAGCTAACTAAACATATCAACATGACATTTTTTGTCTATGTTTGTCTTTAATCATTAGTTTCTGATAAGCAATCATGATTCGCAAAAGTCCTAGGAGCATCTCGACGTCGACGTTTTGATCATTATTGGGTGGGGATCACTATGGCTTGAAAGCTGCGTGAGTAAGTTCTCCTTGTGTCTTTGACAAGATTCTTTGCAAGTGGGCAAGATTTTGCTTCATTGTGCATGTGGACGATTTATCGATGCCTCGATGGCAATCGACGTGGGTCAAACTCTTTCGAAAAAGTATTCGAGCAGTGACCATTTAAAAAAAAAGATATATACATTGGAAGTCCTAAAACTTATCATGAAAGTGCAATTGAGTCCTAAAACTTTCAAAAAGTGCAATCAAGTCCTAAAACTTGTCAAATTGATGCAATCGAGTCCTAAAACTTGCAAAAAATGCAATCAACTTTTGCTTTTGAGGAGAAGTAAATAAATCAACTTATGGTCAGAAGTTGATTTCTGATTGAGAAGTGTTACCATGCGCGCCTAGAGGACGAGAGAAAAAATTACATCCAATATTTTCAATATTATTTTCTTAATTATTCTGACTCAATGTTCAAAATAATCATAAACGTCCCATTTAAAATAGGGTTAATACCATAAAAATCCCAAATTGGTACACTTGTGACAAATTTACCCTAAATTATTTTTTTGACCACAAAAAATCCTGAACTGGGAAACCCGTGACAGATTTACCCTAAATTAATTTTTTTGACCACCAAAAACCCTAAACTGGTATGCCTATGATGAATTTACCTTCCGTTAAATTGTGTTAATATCACGAAAAATTTCAAATTGATACGCATATGATCCCAAGTTGGTACACCCATCTATTGCTACGTGTCATAACCTTAGCACTTTAACGGTTATATTTAACAAAAACTAACGGATGATAAATTTATCATAAATGTATCAGCTTGGGGTAAAATAGTCACAAGTATACCAATTTGAGGTTTTTTATGGTTAAAAAAATAGTTTAGGGCAAATTTGTCAAAAGTGTACCAGTTTGAGATTTTCTGTAATAACCCTTTAAAATAAGATTGTTTTTGGACAGGTACCATCTTTTTTTTGTGCAATGAAAAATCTCCGCCCGATTATAATTATCAACTTTACTCTCCCAATATTTCTTGTCATGGTGTTAAATTTTTCCTTAGCCCGCAAATCTTAATCTAGTGTTAATGTAAAACATTGCACATTGGAGGGATTTCGGTTTTCATTTCATCTCTCTCATTATTGCTCGAACCCTAAAAGATTGGCTTAGAGCTGCCTATGCTCATTTCACTGGATCAAATAGCTCGTGAATCGCATGTTCTGCAAAACATTAGGCAGCATACTTGATTCTCGTCATAAACCCGAGCTTACATAGGAAATTCAAATTGTGAATCGAGTCTATCGTCACATCATTCGTAAGACAGGTCCATCTCAAATTTGTCGAAAAGGGATTATAAAGATCCCAAAATTAAACTAAAATGTATCGGAGTATCCTTCAAGCAATCTGCGGGCCTCACTTGGATATGTATGTGTGATTTAGTATGAAGCTTGGTTTCATTACCAAATTTTCTGGGTTGAGCAGCAAGGGTTGTTCTCAAATAAACAATAGATTGCTCCTAGAACTCCAGTCCTAATACTCTCAACACTTCTTCCTCTTGCAACTCGCTTTGGGGGACATGACTCTAAATAGGACAAATCGCGGTCGTGTTTTGGAGATGTGCAAATTGTTAGGTTTAACCCCTTGTTGGAGTGGTTATCTTGTTTCTGCAAAAGTTTGGAAAACCGAACCTGGAAAAACTGAAAGTGCAATAATAATCTAGTCATGTTAATCTGATCATTGTTGAAGATGATTCCTTCGTAAGCTCAACCAATGAAAATGTTAATCTGATCATGTTCAATGTGGAATATTCATCGTGAAACAATGGGAAGGTGCAGAGACGAGACCTGCCCTGACTCTGCTGGGTTACGGTCTGTCCTTGACCAGATGATGAACACAAATTGTGGATTGCTTGACTAGTTTTAGAATAGAATTGACTGTTCCCAACAACCTAAATGACATGTTTAAGAATGCCTCGAATGAACGTGTTTTTCCTTTTCAAGGTAATATTCGTCAAACTTAGCTGTTGGTATTTTGAGCATCCAACTTCCGCGATGCGAGCCAATACCATCTCGATTCATCAGGTTTGGCCTAAAAACTGAAAATAATACAGCAACTGCTGGAAGTCTTTTGCTAGAACCTATTATAATCGAACTTTGCCTTCTCAAGTCTCTCAACTGAAAGGAATTATATGTTGAGATGTGTCTCGAAATTTGAGCACGACTCCTGCCGAAGGAATACTCATTGAAGTTGCAAGAAAGAATAAAAAAAGGAAAGAAACGTCAAACATTGTTTTGTCAAACTGAACCGACTATATGGTCGTATCGGTCAAATGGTCGGATTTAATAATTTCGTCACGAAGACTCGTATTGACTCGTTTCCATGCAATGTAAATCTAGACATGTCAAATTGAAGCAACGAAATAACCTAGGACCGACTACATTACCGAAATGGTTGTGTTGGGCGATTACTCAGATACCTTGTGCAACTTTCAAACCAATTGGTAACTCAAATGCCGGTACATAAAATGGTGACACTGAGAATTACAATCATCAAATATTTCCTCAATTTTTCATCGACTTTACTTTGACTTTCTTAATTTGAAATAAGCTGCTTGGAGCATATCTTGCTAGAGAATTAATATCATTTTGTTCCTCTTGATTTGTATATTTGACGTAGTTTCATTCACATATTTTAAGTTTCGTTTTTTGAAGCACCTCTAACACGTGAGGTGTGTAAGTCTAGACATAAATTTGACATTCATCACGTAGCTATTTATATGAAATTTATAACTTTCGCAAGAACAACTGCTGGACCCACATGGATTGTTGGATCTAATTTCAAAAATTTGAAAAAATTATGGAGAGAAAATTATATTCATTGCTCAAATGGATACATGAGAAGTATATAGACTTCATATCATAGCAAAGCAAATTGAAGCATAGCAAAGCCAAAATGCTACGTAGTAAAGCCAAATCTACAGAATAAAGAGGATGGATAGAGCATCATTAGGTTAAACACGCATTCGTTCCATAAGAGCGGACAAATTGATCTATCATACAAAATAATCGTCGATCGATCACTGGACCTCGTATCATCACCATTGATGAGCATACGCTAGAAATTCCTTCTCCAGTAACTATGGCATTGCCAATTGGCAACCTACGCCTAGGTTATGCTTCCTTTACATCATCCTCGTACAAAAACAACCAATGGACAATCACAAGGACATAGAATGCCAAAAACCATGTTTAATGAAACACCCCCCCCCCCCAAAAAAAAGTGTGAATCAATTCATTTTGTGTACTCACGGGTGGTTCAAATCAGCCCGAAAAGCCAAATTTGGTTGTATTTTCCTTTAGGCTTAGGCCAAACATCTTGAGAAATGCTAAAATTCTTTCGACCAAAAAAATAATAATGAAAAATAGAGAAATTCCCGAGCGTCTACCACAACGCAACATGTGTCGTTCTGTCGGAATTTTTTTTTTAAACCTTACCTTCAATTTATCTTTTAAGAATTTTTTTTTATTAAATATTTCCAAATCAATCCTAATCCACTCATGCATCTTCTATGATTTTTCCGCTCCGCTTTGTTGATGGGGCCTTAAATTTATTTTTCAGTTAAATTCCAAATATGAACAAATCATTTTATATTTCACATTTGTACTTATTGTGTGACAAATCAATTTTTTAGGATAATAAAAAACAATACTTTTATATTATTGCCACAACAGTATTTATCCCCAGCTAATCTGTATTCCACTAAAGGGTGTATATAAAAGGGGCTATCAACTTTAAACTCGGACCGATCAAAGATCCGATTCGGGGTATGGTTTGCGGGTCAACCGTTTGAACCAACTGAATCGTCGTGTCAATTTGAAAAATTTACTAAGGAAGTAACTCCGTATATAAAGGGAGGCACGTCCATTTCAGAACGCCATCAAAAGAATGATGAACTAATCCCAGCCGTCCATATGCATCAATTAAAAATGTGTCGAAGTCTCCTTCAAGCAATCAATGGGCATCCTCAAGTTTGCCCATAGAGCCATCAATTAACGATGTACACACTACATGATTTGCTTTGAAACCTTTCTCATGCAATAAATCCAATAAATCAAAAGCCTCTTCAATCCTCAACCTCTTGCGAAAAGTCTTTATGATAGAGCTATGACTCTCCACATCAGAAGTGCGCGAAACAACCAAAGTCAACGTGCCATCATAACCTATAAATCTCCGAGTTGAACTGGGTCGGGTCAACCTGCTGTAACCCGGCTTTACCCGACATCAGAATAAGCTTCTTTATCTTTTTCTATTCGAATCGTAATTGCAAATGTTAAAAATTTGGAATAGTCGAAGTCACACAAGTATCCCATCTCGTTAGCCATGGAAGAAGCATATTTTCCATGATTCCGCATTGCGAATGCGATGAATGGAAACTACTTGAACAATAGAAGAATCTGAGTATCTCTGACATTTCTCAAACAACTTTTAGTAATTGGGTTGGGTCAACGACGTTTGAACTGACTTGACTTGACTCGACTCGACTCGAAATATGAAGAACTATTTTTTTTTTCTTGAATCATCATAATCGCAGTTAAGAAGTGGGAATAGTTAACATTTAGATACTATTAGCAAAGATTATGTAGTATCCTGAAGAAAAAATAATTTATATAATGTTAAAGAAGTGTCACTCTTTCTGGTAGGAAGCTAAAATTGGATACGATGCTAACCTAGTATATAGTCTTTTCCTTTACTACTCTTTAGGTGGTTAGCCGAGAAAATTATCAAAAAAAGGTCCTAAATGTATTGCACTTAAGTTAATTCAGTCTTAAGCTTTTTAATTTGACTAATTAGTCCTAAAAGCTTTTGATAATTTGTTAATTTAGCCATCCGACCAATTTTGACAGAAAACTGCTGACGTTGACAGTATTTACTAAGATTTTTTTTTTTACATTTTAAATTATTTATTTTATTTTTCTTTGTTGTGGCCAGTGAGGGCTCGGCTACCCTTGTCAGTGACTGAGCGAGGACCCGACAATCCTCGTATGCAGCGGGCGAGGACCCTGTGTGGTCATCGATGGTAGGCTCACCTAGGCCAAGTCGTCCCTTGCTTGTGGCAGGCGAGGGAGGCCCTTGCCAGATCGACGAGGGCAACCCTCGCCCATCCCTCTCCGAGCATCGCCGGTGGATGATCATTGCTTGAGACTGGCCACAGGCGAAAAGGAAAGAAAAAAGAAGAAAAAAGAAAAATAATTCAAGAAATTAAATAACTTGTCCACGCCAGTGCCCATTTCTCACATGGGATAGCTGGCGCTAATTGGATCGCCACTCCGTTTTTTGGAAGTACTCAATTGATAAATCGTCAAAAGGTTTAGGATGTAATTGATGCAATTGAAAGGTTTGTAAGTGAATAGACATAAGTGCAATAGGTTTGACTTCTTTGATAATTTTCCTGTGGTTAGCCTTATTTTTTAAAACATTTTTTCTTCATTTTGATAGCTTTTTAGGCTCCATTTATTTCATGAAAAATGCAACACTCCTGGAAAATATTTTCTAGAAAGTAAATTTTCAAGAAAATGATAATATTTTTCCATATTTGACTAAAACCTCAAAATGGGCCGAAAAAATATTTTATGTACACGAAAAGTCGAGGACCTAGATATGGGCGCTCGAGTCCACAAAGGCCAGGCCCAGAATCTCGATGCTCATGCTTAACGCCCGGACCTTGATTCATGCATTTCACGCCCGGGTCCACATAGCTGGGCCTAGGACCCAAGTGCCCAGGCCTATGTCTATGAACGAGTTGAGACCCTTTTGCCTAAGCTGTTCATTGAGTCCGGACCCAAGGCTCAGTGGCCATGTCCTGATTCTAGTTACTCAGGATCGGTTCCGACTAGGCCGAGCTTGAGTCTATGGAGATCGAGCCTAAGACCCAATGTTCGTACCCGAATCTCATATGCCCAAGCTCGAGTGCATCACGGTTGGGCTTAAATTCATCAAGGCCGCACCGGGGACCCCAAAAGTTCTCCACGCTCAGAATCAACCCAAGCCTGACTCCATGGTCCCTGGCTTGGCCACTGAAAACCCAAGTGGGCCGATCTGTGAACATGGCCTCGGTGGATTGGGGCCTAGGCGCCAAGGACTCAAACATGGGCTGTTAGGTTCTGAGCCCTTCTTTGATGGACTTAAGCTCGAATAATAGGGACTGGGCACCAACATTTGGTGCAAAGCCTGGACGATTGGGATTGGGTGCCAGGAAGCCCAAAATGAGCATTGATGTCCTAAGCTCAGCCTCGATAGATTCGAGCGCTAGAAATTCAAGCACGAGCATTGCAATCTCGAGCACGATCTTAGTGATAGTGAATCCATACTCAAGCACTAGAGACCCGAGCTCAAGAGCTAAGGACTAGGCATGGGCTCGACCTCCATGGACCCAAGCCAAGTTGCCGAGGACCCAGGCTCAGGCATTAATTACCTAGGCACAACCTTGATGGACCGGGGTCCGGACATCGGGGATGTAGACATGAGCGTTGGCATCTTGGTCTTGGTCCTAATGAACCTGGGGTCTGGCTTTGGGGATCTAGGCATGGACACCGGAGGTCCTGGGACTAGTTTTGAAGGACTTGGCCCAAGCGCTGGGGTGAGGGCACATGCATTAGGGTCACGAGGATGAGCGACAAGGTCTCGCCTGGCTCGGTTAGAGGCATCGATGTCTCAGGCCTGGGCACAAGGTCCTAAGGATGACCTAACCAGACACAGGCAATAGGGTCCTAACCCAGCCTCTTTGGACTCGACCTTGCTAACAAGGAGCAAAAAGTGTGTGTTGGGGTTCTCATGCCCAAACATAGAGTCTTTAGTCCAAGTACCGGTGTTTAGTCATATTTTGGAAAATGATTTCCTTATTTTTGAAAGAAAATCATTTTTTTCTGAATTTAAGCATAGGTTTTTTGTTAATCAGGAAAAGATTTTTGGTTGGCTCATTATCCTAAGCGATCCAAACACTGAAAAACAATGAAAATGATTTTTGGGAAAATATTTTCTGCGAAACAAACAGAGCCCTTAATCATAGTCATTCT
Organism: Rhodomyrtus psidioides; assembly: GCA_021437785.1. NCBI lineage: Eukaryota > Viridiplantae > Streptophyta > Magnoliopsida > Myrtales > Myrtaceae > Rhodomyrtus > Rhodomyrtus psidioides. The sequence goes on from JAILYB010000002.1 coordinate 16,617,212, forward strand.
AAGAGTTTTCCAACTTTTGTTGAATACTGTTACGTATCGAGCAAATTAATTTTGCGGTTATTTGAGGACTATCATAAAGTCGTGACAATTACATGTATTTTCTGTTTGTTCACTTGTAAATTTCTTATGAATGTTTGCACCTGAAAAAGGTGACTTATTTTCTGAAGGGAAAAAAAAGAATGAAGAAAGTTTAACTTGATTTGAAAAGGATTGCGTATTGGTTGACAGAGTGTTACCTATTTAGAACAACCCATTTAACGACTTAAATCCGGACACGAGTTTTTTCGGGTTAAAGAATCCCATAATCTGGCCTTTCTCAACGAGCCCATTCCAAGCCCACCACGCCAAAACTCTACAATTTATCCAAAGTGGGCAGAAAACCCTTATTAGGGAATTTGGAAAATATAAATTTTAATTTATTTTTTTCGCGCGCATGAACATCGAATGTAATTTTCACGATAGAAATGCGCATCATAGCATGCCTAATTTGGCGTGCCCTCTCCTTCTTTTGGTAAGTTGGTCCAGTACAGGATAAGAATCCCATAGGAGATGAATGTGAACGCTTCGTTAATATTCCAATTTAGGTTGTGTTTAATTAGTTTTTCGGACGTTCACGCGTTTAGGTTGCTGAAAATTATTAGACAATGAAAAAAAATCATTCATGTTCAAAGCAATTATGCATTGCTTAGAAGTTAGGAAAATGAATTCCATAAAATTATTTTTTTTCGGGTTAAAGAATCCCATAATTTGAAAAGGAAAAGAAAAACATCTTCCTTAGAAATGATTGCATATATATATTAACTTTGATGCAACGCCCAATTTAATGTCAAAACTTTCTGTTAGATCACTTAGTGCAACTTTTATAATATGAACGATCACTAAAGTGCTAACTTGTATTTTGATTGCTGAAAATCTATATGTCAATAATTTATCAATTTTCCTAACCGACATGCTCCTTGGCATGCCCAGTCAGCAATAATAGCTCTGAACGAAATCATCTTCATCTACATCTTTTCGGCCAATATAAACACAAATTTTTATTTGCAAACAAAATTAGGCCAAATTAGGATTATCTGCTTCGCACTTCGCTACCCGGCATTTACCGTGGGCATGATAACTGGTATACTAGAGGTGCGTCCTTCCCGGTCTTATTTCTCAATTATACAAACAATCAAAGAAGAAGAAAAGGTGGAGAATGATGCGGTGCTCACGAAGATGAGGAAGGTACGGGCATGGGCTTGGCGACCTCTCAGAATGGGCTCCATCCCATCGATTCTCAACTCCATGACCATGAAGAGCTCCAATGCTCCATCTCCATATCAGAGGGAACCCGCGGCTAGTTCATCTCTATATCTGCAGCCACGATGAGGACGGCAGCGGCGGTTCGACCAGAGCTTCCATGCAACCGCAATATACCCCTCCATAATCATATGGCAATGGAATTTGGTAAAGATCAAGAGAAGGGGGAAAAATAACAAAATGAATCAGAAAATAAAAGACAAATCAGGAAGGAATAACATCACCATTTCTGACCATTGATGCTGCGACTCATCCACCGTCATCATCCATCACGGAATCCTCAAATCCGGATTCATGGCTTGACCGAAACAGAAAAATGAATAACCCTCTTGGCCCTCATTGCCAATTTCGGTTCATGGTTTTTGAAAAGTATATACAAATTTACCTTACCAAAAAAAAAAAAAAAGAATAACCTTCAAAATCGGCTAATACGTCATCGTTTGAGAGACCAGGCACATCATAGTCCATTTTGGACTTGTTTTTGAACAGAAAAAGCCTTATTGAATTATCATTCAATTTCCGACCAAAAAAAAAATTATCATTCAATTTAAGGAAGCCACGTAGAACTTTTGGCAGGAATATGTAGTCGGAGGCACTTAAGGGATCATATCTTGTCTAGCTGAATTTTGTAGTCGGAGGCAATTAAATGATCGTTTTTACTTCGATTTGACACTTAAGTAATCCGGTAAAAAAGTTTTGATACCAAAACAAGCGTCGTACTAAAGTTATAACACTTTTAATGTCTTTTTCCATATCCAGGTATACAACCCAAAAATAAGGGAATGAAATAATTATTGCACGTCCAAATCACGAGAACTTTTTTGGGTTCCAGTCTCCGAGTCAATTGGTTCAATCTAGTTGCTCCATCGCATCGATGAAGTTGGAAAATTTTACGTAGAAAATCAAACGTTCATTTCAGAATATCCAAAAAAGGTAAATACATTACGACTGTCATAACTTTTGTACTGCGCTCACTTAAATGTCATAATTTTCTTTTTTTTGCTCGCTTGAGTGTCATAACTTTCAAAACTCACCACTTAAGTGCCATCGCTTACACGGATACCGAAAAATCTGATGTGGACATCAGAAAACCTGACGTGGCACCGGTGAAATAATTTTTTTAATATTTTAATTTACACATGGAGTTTTTCATAATTTTTTTTTATTTTGTAAATTCTCTTCTTCTTTTTTTGTTCATTGTTGGTTTTTGCTCCCTTGGCTAGCGAGGGTCTCCGGCGACCCTTGTCGGCCGGCCTAGGGGCAAGGGCGGGTTCGTCTTGGGCTGGCGGGGCCATGACGACCCTGGGTGATGGCCATTGTGGCGCGTGTGAGGGCGCGAAGGCCCTTGCTAGATCTAGGCGAGGGCCCTCGCAATGCCGTTGGCCATGGGCGAGAAGGCCCTCGCCAGGACCTGGTCGGTGGTGGCCGACGAGGGTCACAGGTGACCCTCGCCTGATACGATGGAAAAAGCAACAAAAAAGGAAAAAAAAGAAAAATATCAAAATAAATAAAATATAAGAAAAAATTATAGAAAATATTAATTTTTTTTAAAAAATCCATGTATCACTAAAAATAAATATAATAATAATAAAAGTCCACACATAAATAAATGAATATAATACTCGCGTTGAAATACTAGAACTTTTTTACTTAATATAATAAGTCGCATATCCTATATATATATATATATACCGAAAATGTGAGTATATCTTGCCATATTCACATATATAAATTATCATTAGATAGTACGAAAGAGTAACAAAAGATGACTATCAAATTGATATTCTTAGTAAGTAATTTCTATTAACAAAGGTAACTAACTATTTAAAACGATATTTTGCTGCTTCATAACTTGCGCTTGCGACGAGTTTACCGAGTTGATATTATGGGTATTAAAACTCCCTTTGGATCAAAAGTTATGCAAGTTTTTGAAAGCACACTGTTTTGATTTTCGTCTTGCCCGAACAATAGAGAAAGCCTTTAGCAGTTCCGTCCACATATCATAGTCAGAGTTGAAATATCGTTGGTATACCTCAGCGTTTGATGTACGGTGCGGTGTCTTTAACATTAAAGAAATTTTTCGTACCAAGAAATACCCTTCTTTCTAGATTCATGATTTTGTGGAATTTCCTATTTTTTCGTTGGAATTGTTGAATGTGTAGAATCATAAAAAGAAAAAGTACAAAAAAAAAAAAAACCGACATGTCTTGTAGGGCTGCTGGCGAGCAGACGAGGCACAAGTAGAAAGATAAGAGAACTTTCGTGGAACGGTTCGCTGGTCAAACAAATTAGGAAGATGTGATGACGCACAAGACGCACAATGTTTTGCTCACTAAGCACGTCAGCACCGCCTTGCTCGCTCGTCATTATGTACGTCATCACCACCTCTTCTTGTATCTCCTCTAGCCCTATATATACACACCTCGCTTCTCACTCATTTCTCATCACCTTTCTCTTCGTATCTCAAAACACACATACTACACAATTTTTTTCAAGCTCAGTGAAATGGCGAAGTCCCCAGAGAATGAACATCAAGTGAAGGCTTTTGGATGGGCGGCCAGAGACACTTCGGGATGTCTCTCGCCCTTCAAGTTCTCAAGAAGGTAACATGCCTTGATTTTTCATTTCTCCAATTCACATTTTGGGTGCATCTAAGAATACAATGGAGGGGAACATCTTTTGCTTGAAATTTGTTAATTTTCTATTTTACAGGGTCGCCAGAGAAAAGGATGTAACTTTTAAAGTATTGTACTGTGGTATTTGCCATTCCGATCTCCACAATGTCAAGAACGAATGGGGAATAACTTCTTACCCCGTAGTGCCCGGGTATGAGTTTTCAAAAGCATCATCATCTTCGACTTCCTTAAATTAATAAACAAGCACTTTTTACCACAATAGTTATGCTCATTGGCCAATATTATATGTAGGCATGAGATTGTAGGAGTGGTCACCGAAGTGGGCACTGAAGTGACAAAATTCAAAGTCGGGGACAAAGTGGGTGTTGGATGTATGGTCGGATCATGTCATTCATGTGCAAATTGCAAAGACCATCTTGAAAATTACTGCCCCAAGATGATTTTGACCTATGGTGCAAAGTACCACGATGGAACCACCACCTATGGTGGCTACTCGGACATCATGGTATCGGATGAGCATTTCGTGATTAAAATCCCCGACAACATGCCCCTCGATGGTGGTGCTCCTCTCCTTTGTGCTGGGATCACTGTTTACAGTCCGTTGAAGTACTATGAGCTTGATAAGGTCGGGATGCATTTAGGAGTGGTTGGGCTTGGTGGGCTCGGGCACATGGCTGTGAAGTTTGCTAAGGCCATGGGCCTCAAAGTTACCGTCATTAGTACCTCACCAAATAAAAAGAAGGAAGCCATGGACCATTTGGGAGCCGATGCATTCTTGGTTAGCCGTAATACAAAAGAGATGGAAGTAAGTTATAATCACGACATATTGTTTTCTTTTGTGATGTATAGGAATGAGGGTAATCCGAATGTATATTGATGATATTTTTTCTTACTAACTACAGCATGCGATGAGCACAATGGATGGCATCATTGACACAGTCTCAGCTGTACATGCTCTTTTGCCTTTGATCGGTCTGTTGAAGACTAACGGAAAGCTGGTCATGGTTGGTGCACCGGAGAAGCCGCTTGAGCTACTTGCTTTCCCACTTCTGATGGGTAAGCCTAAGCAAGTCTTTTGAGTTTTATGGTACTTCTAGGGAAAAAAAAACCACATTCACAATTGGTGATTAGAATCAAATTTTCATGCTTTTTTGGTTCTGTAGATGATTAATTATGAGTTTCAAAAATGCCAAATTAGTAACCAATAAGACCAAACACAGGTAGAAAGATGGTGGGAGGAAGTGGCATTGGAGGGATGAAGGAGACGCAAGAGATGATTGACTTTGCAGCGAAGCACAACATAGTTGCGGATATTGAGCTTATTCCTATGGATTATGTGAACACTGCCATGGAGCGTCTATTAAAAGCAGATGTTAAGTATCGATTCGTCATTGACATTGCCAATTCATTGAAGCCTTTCTGATGATGAGTCTGATGGATTACTACTCAGCTGAGCATAGATGAATATTAGCTTTCCCTATCTTATTGTCTCATAAAGTCATAATCATGTTTTATGACTAGGATTTTGCTTCATTTATTATGGTGACATCACTTCATTGTCCCCTTTGCAATGACGTTGATTACTTTGTAGGTTTGTATAGATAGCGACCTTGTTTTAGGTTGTTATCCTCAGAAAGTGTGCAATCCACATAATCGCGGGATTTCCTTTATGTGTTTTTAAGTAAATCGCGCATTCAAAGACAATACCTTCTCATAGTCATGGCCACGGGCCAGGGACCGTTGGCTCTGTTCATGAACTAGCAATTCCGGTTCCAATTTAAGGAGAACCAAAACAGAGACCCTAAGTGGCAGTTCCGGTTTCGATTTTGAATTGACGGTTACGGGTCGATTTCGGGCCATGTTCCAGTTCAAAATCGAAAATGGCACCTCCGGTATCAGTTCCAATTTTTGAGTTTAAAAATTAAATTATAATGAATTTTTAATAAAATTGTAATTAAATTATCAAACAATAAATTATGAAATAGAATAAAATAATGAATTAATCAAATTATGAAATAATGGATTAAGAAAAATTGAAAGAGAGAATGAGAATAATTGAAATATTGTATAAGAAATGAAAAAACAATGGTGTGATTGAATAATTGAACAATTGAAGAAAAGAAAATAATAAATTGGATACTGTGAATAATTAAGAGTTAGAGAAAATTTGAGAGAATTGAGATGAAGAGAGAATTTGCATGAAAAAAAAATGAGAAAATGAGAAGAGGTATTTATAGGTTATAAATTAGTAAATAAAAAAATAGGTGACCATTGGCAACAGTCACAAAAAAGAAAGAGCCGTTCTTTAAAAAAAAATTAAAATTTATTATCCCTATTTTTTCACGGTTAGGTGGTTCCGGGCTTGGTTCAAGGTTTGAAGAAACCATAACTGGGCCCTTATACCACGGGCCGGTTCCAGGTTAGAACCGCGGGCCCGGTGACTCGGGCCGGTTCCGGGCTCAACCCGGCCCGTGGTCATGACTACCTTCTCAGCCCTCTTTTTGTGACTTTGTGAAAGAAAAAAAAAACTAACCAACTAAGATTTGATCGCAACACAAGAAGTTTCAAGTCCTCCAAGCAATTGCAGAGCAAATGCCTTGACCTGTGAATTTTCGAGTTGGGTCGGGTCGATTTAACCTATTTTAACCTTGTTTGACCCGACATGAGATTAAGTTTATTTTTCAGGAGTGCGTAGCAGAAGCTTGATACATTCATTCTGGGAGATTGCTGAGGGAGAGCTCAAGTCCGAACCCATCAATATATCCAGTTGGACACATCTTTACTAAAAAACGGGTGCTATGTGTATAGTTGGATCATGTCACATATGTGAAAATAGTAAAGACGATCATGAGAATTACTATCCCAAGATGATCTTGTCCTATGGTGCAAATTACTACGATGGAGCCACCACCTATGGTGGCTATTCGGGCATCATGGTCTCAGACGATCACTTCATCATCAAAATCCCCTATAAATTGCCTCTTAATGGAGCTTCTGTTAAAGCCGGATTTTAAGTGTCGATTATGACATCGCCAATTCATTGAAGCCTTTCTCATGATGATTCTGATGGGGTGCTATTCGGTTGAACGTAGATTAAAATTAGGTCTCCATATCTTGTTATCTCATAATCATGTTTTGCAACTATGATTTTGCTTCTACTCAGTATTGTGACATCACTTCGTTTTTCCCTTTGGAATAACGTTAGACTACTTTGTATAGATAGCAACCTCCTCTGAAAAAATGCAATCCCACAAAATCAAAAGAGTTACCTGTATGTGTTGTAAGTAAATCGTGCACTCAAAGCCAATACCATCTCCCTCTCAACAATGTTTTTGCGACCGTGTGAAGAAAAAACTAATCAATTTTGGAGGATTTGATTGCAAACCAAGAAGTTTCAAGATGCGATTTCACATTTGATGATAAGAGTTGAATGACAAATTTGTTAAATAGTGTACTAACTCAAATAAGAACTTGAATCCGCTTTGAAATTAAGGTATGGGTAATAGGGTAATGTGTTGTCTTTCTCCAACACAATAGAAATTTCCGACATTAGTTGGGTCGAGTCAACCTATTTTAACCCTGTTTGCATGGGAATAAGCTTCTTTATCCTTTTCTATTTGAATCATAATTAAATATCTGAAACATTCAAAGCTACACAATATCTCGTCTTGTTGGTCACGGAAGAAGATAAAATTTCTATGATTCCATATTATAAATGTGTGCGATGAATGGAAAAAAAAAATTGAACTTCATAGACATACTAAGATTCATCTCTTAAATTAGTTCGTGACAAAATTCGGTTGTGCTTAAAAGGCCACTGACTTAAACAAAAGCTTGCAGAGCATTGCATTACTTAATAAGTTAACTTAGTAGACGAATCTTATTATATCTGACATTGCTCAAATAATTTACTAGTTGAGTTTGACCTGATTGACCAGAAAAAATGAAGAATTTTTTTTTTTACTTGCGTCATCATAATCACAGTTGAAAATAGGGAAAAGTTAAAATTATACAATGTTCTTTATTGTTGTACATGTAACACATGTGATATCCTAACAAAGGTGCAATTTATAAAATGTCAAAGGAGTGTCACTTTTTTGGTCGGAAGCCAAACTTGGATATCATTGTGCTAGATGTCGGAGCTTTATTAGCAATTTTTTTTTCTTTATCCGGAAAAAAAAAGAGTAACTGTTACATTGTTTTCCTTGTATGATACTCTTATGTGGTTCGCCTTATTATGATTTCTAAACATTCTTTTCTATGATTCGACAATCTATTTAATCATAGTCATTCTAAAAGTTACCATTTTTTTTTATTAATATGTTATTATGATGTATCGAGCAAATTAATTATGCGGTTATTCAAAAACCATCATAAGTTCGTAACGAACCATTGCACAAATTTTCAATTTATTCACTTATCAAAGATTGCACCTGAAAAAGTAAATTAATTTGGAAGAAAAAATAGGGTAAAAAAGCATTAATCTGGTTAAATAGGAATGTTGATGGGTTGATCCAGCACTAACTTGGTTTAAATAGGATTTTATATGGGTTCATCCAATGTCATCTACATAGAACCACCCATTTTACGACTCAGATCCGGACACGAATCCGGATTCACGTAAATCCATCCATAGCTATGTCTACATTAAAGCATGAGACCTAAAATTAAGAGAATGAAATAATTAATGCACGTGGAAATCACAATATGCGAACTTTGATTCACACGTAGGGTGCGTTTGTTTCGGTGAAAGTATTTTTTAGGAATTGATTTTCCGAACTTCCAATTATTTGGTTTGCCGAAAATGACATAGTCAACGAAAAATAATTTCCTGTCAACGGAAAATTCATGCACAAAATTGAGAAAGTAAATTCCTAAATCTAAAATGAAAACACTTTTCAAAATTACTCATCGGGAATTTTGAATATTTTATTTTTTATTTCATTTAGTATTTTTTACATTCCATGTTTTGTATTTAAACTTTTTAATATATTTTTCTTCTTCTTTATTTAATTTTCTTTCCTCTGCCGATCCCCAGGCCTATGATGGCCGGCAAGCTTGAGCTCATGCATGGCCACCACCGATCGATCACAGTGGAGGAAAAAATAAAAAAAATTAAAAATTAAAAATTAAAAAAAGAAGTTAAAAAATTGATTTTTTTAACATGAGACAAAATTATGAGATTGAAATGATTTTCCAAATGAGATCAAAAAATATTTTAGGTCATATTTCACCAAAAATAAGAAAACTAACCATTTTCCTGGAAAATAATTTCCTGAAAAGTATCTTTCCTTTTTCATGAAATATTACCCCAACCAAGTCATGTGTAGATTGTATATTCACTGATGTTTTGTGCTGAACTTTAGGATACGAATATGACTTTACAACTTGATAAATACCAAACAGGATTTTTATTTCCCTAAAAATAACACAAAAAGTACAAAATACAAGGCAAGCTCCAACCTACCTAAATAAATCGGTTTCGGCCACAATATGTTTATTTCCATTAGAAAAATATTTGTGTCAATAGATTACACGGACATATGGTCCAAACTTTGCTGAACTTATTGAAGAATATTCCTTCTTTCAGTGTAAAATGTGACGTGCATGAATAAAACACATGACGCATTGAAATACTTGAACTTAATTTGTACTTGTAATCTATATTTTCACTGATCAATTAGGGATATAATAAGTGAAATATGCTTCTTCTTTTTTTACCAAAAATATGATTATATCATGCCCTATTCACATAGATAAACATAATATCCGTTTGCTTTCTGATTACATAGTACGAAGTAGAAACAAAAATTCATTGTCTAATCGATATTTTCATCAAGCAATTACGATCAACTAGGTAACTTTTTATAATGGAATGTTGCTCTTTCATAGCTTGCACTCAAAATGGGTTTTTTTGAAGTGGTATTATAAGGTACCTAACTCTCCCCAAGTTCAAAAGTTATGGCCGTTTGGTTGCGCACTACGTGCCTTTTTATCCCAAGCTCCCTTGTTGGTGGATTTAGTCTGGTGAGCAGGTATTTAAATAATACGAGTTGGGTGAGATATGAGTCATAAAATTTATTTTGGGGGAATACAAATATTTTCACCTTAAAGGGGTTTGGTAAAATGGAAATACCATTTGGTAAACTCTAATTGAAAAGTGCCTTTTCGGAAATTTATGTTAGATATTGGAAAAAAGTTATGGAATTTCCATTTTAGGCAATTTTCACAGAAAAAACATATCGATGTCTCTAAATTCATTTTTTTTTTCTATAGAAAAATTTAATCTATAAACAGCGAATATGTTCCATTGCATGATAATATCCCAATCAGCGATACAACTTTGTGGTTATGTTGGGCATGTTTCGTATGCTTTTTCGCACGTTCTTTGTTACAAAATTGGAATTCATTTTCGTGACCTTGTTGGAATTATTATGCGTGGAATTTTAAATTCATAAGTAAGTTAAAAAATTTTTGCCCGGGCATAATAAAGAGGCCGAATATGGCATGTGACAGGCTGGGCCGAACTTTCAACATGGAAACCATTAATTAATTGGCCTATCAATGTTTTGAATATCTGATGGAAAACGACACCTACAGGATTTATATTGCTTCTTCATGGGCTGCAAGCAAAGCAGAGCAGACACAAGTAGAAAGGGGGAACTTTCGTGCAATGTTTGACTGGTCAAACAAATGGGGGAAGAGATGATGACGCACAATGTCCGGTCCAGTTTGCTCACTAAGTACGTCATCACTCAACTCTCCTCGGCTCACTAAGTGCGTCTTCACCGACTCTCTCCTGGTATCTCCTCAAGGCCCTATATATGCACCTCGCTTCTCACTTCCCATCTCATCACCTTTCTCTTCCTATCTCAAAACACACAGATTGCGCGATTCTCTTCCAGTTGAGGATTTGAAGCCGATCAAGCTGAGTTATATGGCAATGTCACCACGGAATGAACATCCAGTGCAGGCTTTTGGCTGGGCAGCCAGAGACTCTTCAGGACACCTCTCTCCCTTCAAGTTCTCAAGAAGGTAGCATGCCTTAGATTTTTCATTTTATTCGACTCTCATTTCCGGTGCATCCAAAAATACATTAGAGGGGAACTTATTTTTCTCGAGATTTATTGATTTTCTCTTTAACAGGGCCACCGGGGAAAATGATGTAGCTTTTAAGGTGTTGTATTGTGGTATATGCCATTCCGATCTCCACAATGTCAAGAATGAATGGGGAATAACTTCTTATCCCGTAGTGCCCGGGTATGTGTTTTCAAAGACGTCATCCTTTTCGATTCTCTTAAGATTAAAAAAAAAATTGGCATTTTTGAGCCAATAATCACGGTAATCGGCCATTATATGCAGGCATGAGATTGTCGGTGTGGTCACCGGAGTGGGCACCAAAGTGACAAAATTCAAAGCCGGAGACAGAGTGGGTGCTGGGTGTATGGTCGGATCATGTCGTTCCTGTGCAAATTGCAAAGACAATCTTGAGAATTACTACCCCGATATGATCTTATCGTATGGTGCAAAGTACTACGATGGAACCACCACCTATGGTGGCTACTCGGACATCATGGTATCAGACGAGCATTTCGTTATTAAAATCCCCGACAACTTGCCTCTCGATGGTGGTGCTTCTACTTAATATCGTGTCATCATTCTCCCTTTTGCTATAACGTTGACTACTCTGCATAAATGGCAACCTTGTTTATGTTGTTATCCTCCGAAAGTATGCAATCCATTTAAACATAAGAGTTCCTTTTATGTGTTGTAAGTAAATAACGTACTCAAAGCCAATACCCCTTTGTCAACAATTTTTTGACTGCGTGAGGAAAAAAAATGAACGACTTTGGAGGATTTGACTACAAAAGAAGAAGTTCAAGATCCAATTATTTGGTTTGTCGAAAATGACTTAGGGAGTGCGTGATAACTAGCCAGAAACAGTTTTTCTGTTCCAAACTTATTTCTGAAATAGGTTTGGAACAGAAACTCGTTTGGTAATGCAATTATATTTTTTCTATTTCTAGAACAAAAAGTTGTTCCAGAAATATATTTGAAGCAAAAATGAGAAACAAAAAAAAATTCACTTATCACGCCCCCTATCCCTTGCGAGCTCGTACATCCACCAAAGGCAGTCTATAATACGCCCGGACCTTGATTCATGCATTTCACGCCCGGGTCCACATAGCTGGGCCTAGGACCCAAGTGCCCAGGCCTATGTCTATGAACGAGTTGAGACCCTTTTGCCTAAGCTGTCCATTGAGTCTGGACCCAAGGCTCAGTGGCCATGTCCTGATTCTAGTTACTCAGGATCGGTTCCGACGTGGCCGAGCTTGAGTCTATGGAGATCGAGCCTAAGACCCAATGTTCGTACCCGAATCTCATACGCCCAAGCTCGAGTGCATCACGGTTGGGCTTAAATTCATCAAGGCCGCACCGGGGACCCCAAAAGTTCTCCACGCTCAGAATCAACCCAAGCCTGACTCCATGGTCCCTGGCTTGGCCACTGAAAACCCAAGTGGGCCGATCTCTAAACATGGCCTCGGTGGATTGGGGCCTAGGCGCCAAGGACTCAAACATGGGCTGTTAGGTTCTGAGCCCTTCTTTGATGGACTTTGGTGCAAAGCCTGGACGATTGGGATTGGGTGCCAGGAAGCCCAAAATGAGCATTGATGTCCTAAGCTCAGCCTCGATAGATTCGAGCGCTAGAAATTCAAGCACGAGCATTGCAATCTCGAGCACGATCTTAGTGATAGTGAATCCATACTCAAGCACTAGAGACCCGAGCTCGAGAGCTAAGGACTAGGCATGGGCTCGACCTCCATGGACCCAAGCCAAGTTGCCGAGGACCCAGGCTCAGGCATTAATTACCTAGGCACAACCTTGATGGACCGGGGTCCGGACATCGGGGATGTAGACATGAGCGTTGGCATCTTGGTCTTGGTCCTGATGAACCTGGGGTCTGGCTTTGGGGATCTAGGCATGGACACCGGAGGTCCTGGGACCAGTTTTGAAGGACTTGGCCCAAGCGCTGGGGTGAGGGCACATGCATTAAGGTCACGAGGATGAGTGACAAGGTCTCGCCTGGCTCGGTTAGAGGCATCGATGTCTCAGGCCTGGGCACAAGGTCCTAAGGATGACCTAACCAGACACCGGCAATAGGGTCCTAACCCAGCCTCTTTGGACTTGACCTTGCTAACAAGGAGCAACAAGTGTGTGTTGGGGTTCTCATGCCCAAACATATAGGCTTTAGTCCAAGTACCGGTGTTTAGTCATATTTTGGAAAATGATTTCCTGATTTTTGAAAGAAATCATTTTTTTTTTCGAATTTAAGCATAGGTTTTTCGTTAATCAGGAAAAGATTTTTGGTTGGCTCATTATCCTAAGCGATCCAAACACTGAAAAATAATGAAAATGATTTTTGGGAAAATATTTTCTGCGAAACAAACAGAGCCCTTAATCATAGTCATTCTAAGAGTTTTCCAACTTTTGTTGAAGACTGTTATGTATCGAGCAAATTAATTTTGCGGTTATTTAAGGACTATCATAAAGTCGCGACAATTACATGTATTTTCTGTTTGTTCACTTGTAAATTTCTTATGAATGTTTGCACCTGAAAAAGGTGACTTATTTTCTGAAGGGGGAAAAAAGAATGAAGAAAGTTTAACTTGATTCGAAAAGGATTGCGTATTATTGGTTGACAGAATGTTACCTATTTAAATCCGGACACGAGTCAAGATCCAAACATGGCTAAATTTGTTTGATTGCTAGGTCTACATTTAAAAGAAAAATGCCACTAAAAGTACCATAACTTTGATGCAACACCCAATTTAATGTCAAAACTTTCCGTTAGATAACTTAGTGCAACTTTTATAATATGAACGATCACTAAAGTGCTAACTTGTATTTTGATTGCCGAAAATCTATATGTCAATAATTTATCAATTTTCCTAACCAACATGCTCCTTGGCATGCTTAGCCAGCAATAATAGCTCTGAACGACATCATCTACATCTTTTCAGCCAATATAAACACTAATTTTTATTTGCAAACAAAATTAGGATTATCTGCTCCACACTTGGCTACCCGGCATTTACCGTGGGCATGATAACTGGTATACTAGAGGTGAGTCCTTCCCGGTCTTATTTCTCAATTATACAAACAATCAAAGAAGATGAAAAGGTGGAGAATGATGAGGTGCTCACGAAGATGAGGAAGGTACGGACATGGGCTTGGCGACCTCTCAGAATGGGCTCCATCCCATCGATTCTCAACTCCATGACCATGACGAGCTCCAATGCTCCATCTCCATATCAGAGGGAACCCGCTGCTAGTTCATCTCTATATCTGCAGCCACGATGAGGACGACGACGACGGTTCGACCAGAGCTTCCATGCAACTGCAATATACCCCTCCATAATCATATGGCAATGGAATTTGGTAAAGATCAAGAGATGGGGGAAAAATAACAAAATGAATCAGAAAATAAAAGACAAATCAGGAAGGAATAACATCACCATTTCTGACCATTGATGCTGCGACTCATCCACCGTCATCATCCATCACGGAATCCTCAAATCCGGATTCATGGCTTGACCGAAACAGAAAAATGAATAACCTTCAAAATCGGCTAATACGTCATCGTTTGAGAGACCAGGCACATCATAGCCCATTTTGGACTTGTTTTTGAACAGAAAAAGCCTTATTGAATTATCATTCAATTTCCGACCAAAAAAAAAATTATCATTCAATTTAAGGAAGCCACGTAGAACTTTTGGCAGGAATATGTAGTCGGAGGCACTCAAGGGATCATATCTTGTCTAGCTGAATTTTGTAGTCGGAGGCAATTAAATGATCGTTTTTACTTCGATTTGACACTTAAGTAATCCGGTAAAAAAGTTTTGATACCAAAACAAACGTCGTACTAAAGTTATAACACTTTTAATGTCTTTTTCCATATCCAGGTATACAACCCAAAAATAAGGGAATGAAATAATTATTGCACGTCCAAATCACGAGAACTTTTTTGGGTTCCAGTCTCCGAGTCAATTGGTTCAATCTAGTTGCTCCATCGCATCGATGAAGTTGGAAAATTTTACGTAGAAAATCAAACGTTCATTTCAGAATATCCAAAAAAGGTAAATACATTACGACTGTCATAACTTTTGTACTGCGCTCACTTAAATGTCATAATTTTCTTTTTTTTGCTCGCTTGAGTGTCATAACTTTCAAAACTCACCACTTAAGTGCCATCGCTTACACGGATACCGAAAAATCTGATGTGGACATCAGAAAACCTGAAGTGGCACCGGTGAAATAATTTTTTTAATATTTTAATTTACACATGGAGTTTTTCATAATTTTTTTTATTTTTTAAATTCTCTTCTTCTTTTTTTGTTCTTTGTTGGTTTTTGCTCCCTTGGCTAGCGAGGGTCTCCGGCGACCCTTGTCGGCCGGCCTAGGGGCAAGGACGGGTTCGTCTTGGGCTGGCGGGGCCATGACGACCCTGGGTGATGGCCATTGTGGCACGTGTGAGGGCGCGAAGGCCCTTGCTAGATCTAGGCGAGGGCCCTCGCAATGCCGTTGGCCATGGGCGAGAAGGCCCTCGCCAGGACCTGGTCGGTGGTGGCCGACGAGGGTCACAGGTGACCCTCGCCGGATACGATGGAAAAAGCAACAAAAAAGGAAAAAAAAGAAAAATATCAAAATAAATAAAATATAAGAAAAAATTACAGAAAGTATTAATTTTTTTTTAAAAACATCCATGTATCACTAAAAATAAATATAATAATAATAAAAGTTCACACAGGATAATTTGCCAGAAGTGACACTCAAGTGAACGATTTTCATCGGAAGTGGCGCTCAAGTGAGCAAAAAAAAGACGTTAGGGCACCCAAATAAACGCCATACAAAAGTTATGGCACTCACAATGTACTTACCCCGTCAAAAAAACGATGAAGTAATCCCAACGTCTTTTAACCAAAAAAAAAAAAAAAGCCAACCGTCCATATGCATCAATTAAAAATGTGTATGTCTTACGAGCCTGGTCAAAGTCTCCTTCAGCGAGTATATATGCTTATTCAGATTTGTATAAGTGCAAACCGTCGGCAAGCTCGAGCCAACATAAATAAATGAATATAATACTCGCGTTGAAATACTAGAACTTTTTTACTTAATATAATAAGTCGCATATCCTATATATATATATATATACCGAAAATGTGACTATATCATGCCATATTCGCATATATAAATTATCATTCGATAGTACGAAAGAGTAACAAAAGATGACTATCAAATTGAAATTCTTAGTAAGTAATTTCTATTAACAAAGGTAAGTAACTATTTAAAACGATATTTTGCTCCTTCATAACTTGCGCTTGCGACGAGTTTACCGAGTTGATATTATGGGTATTAAAACTCCCTTTGGATCAAAAGTTATGCAAGTTTTTGAAAGCACACTGTTTTGATTTTCGTCTTGCCCGAACAATAGAGAAAGCCTTCAGCAGTTCCGTCCACATATCATAGTCAGAGTTGAAATATCGTTAGTATACCTCAGCGTTTGATGTACGGTGCGGTGTCTTTAACATTAAAGAAATTTTTCGTACCAAGAAATACCCTTCTTTCTAGATTCATGATTTTGTGGAATTTCCTATTTTTTCGTTGGAATTGTTGAATGTGTAGAATCATAAAAAGAAAAAGTACAAAAAAAAAAAAACCGACATGTCTTGTAGGGCTGCTGGCGAGCAGACGAGGCACAAGTAGAAAGACGAGAACTTTCGTGGAACGGTTCGCTGGTCAAACAAATTAGGAAGATGTGATGACGCACAAGACGCACAATGTTTTGCTCACTAAGCACGTCATCACCGCCTTGCTCGCTAGTCATTATGTACGTCATCACCAACTCTTCTTGTATCTCCTCTAGCCCTATATATACACACCTCGCTTCTCACTCATTTCTCATCACCTTTCTCTTCGTATCTCAAAACACACATACTACACAATTTTTTTCAAGCTCAGTGAAATGGCGATGTCCCCAGAGAATGAACATCAAGTGAAGGCTTTTGGATGGGCAGCCAGAGACACTTCGGGACGTCTCTCGCCCTTCAAGTTCTCAAGAAGGTAACATGCCTTGATTTTTCATTTCTCCAATTCTCATTTTGGGTGCATCGAAGAATACAATGGAGGGGAACTTCTTTTGCTTGAAATTCGTTAATTTTCTTTTTTACAGGGTCGCCAAAGAAAAGGATGTAACTTTTAAAGTATTGTACTGTGGTATTTGCCATTCCGATCTCCACAATGTCAAGAACGAATGGGGAATAACTTCTTACCCCGTAGTGCCCGGGTATGAGTTTTCAAAAGCATCATCATCTTCGACTTCCTTAAATTAATAAACAAGCACTTTTTACCTCAATAGTTATGCTAATTGGCCAATATTATATGTAGGCATGAGATTGTAGGAGTGGTCACCGAAGTGGGCACTGAAGTGACAAAATTCAAAGTCGGGGACAAAGTGGGTGTTGGATGTATGGTCGGATCATGTCATTCATGTGCAAATTGCAAAGACCATCTTGAAAATTACTGCCCCAAGATGATTTTAACCTATGGTGCAAAGTACCACGATGGAACCACCACCTATGGTGGCTACTCGGACATCATGGTATCGGATGAGCATTTCGTGATTAAAATCCCCGACAACATGCCCCTCGATGGTGGTGCTCCTCTCCTTTGTGCTGGGATCACTGTTTACAGTCCGTTGAAGTACTACGAGCTTGATAAGGTCGGGATGCATTTAGGAGTGGTTGGGCTTGGTGGGCTCGGGCACATGGCTGTGAAGTTTGCTAAGGCCATGGGCCTCAAAGTTACCGTCATTAGTACCTCACCAAATAAAAAGAAGGAAGCCATGGACCATTTGGGAGCCGATGCATTCTTGGTTAGCCGTAATACAAAAGAGATGGAAGTAAGTTATAATCACGACATATTGTTTTCTTTTGTGATGTATAGGAATGAGGGTAATCCGAATGTATATTGATGATATTTTTTCTTACTAACTACAGCATGCGATGAGCACAATGGATGGCATCATTGACACAGTCTCAGCTGTACATGCTCTTTTGCCTTTGATCGGTCTGTTGAAGACTAACGGAAAGCTGGTCATGGTTGGTGCACCGGAGAAGCCGCTTGAGCTACTTGCTTTCCCACTTCTGATGGGTAAGCCTAAGCAAGTCTTTTGAGTTTTATGGTACTTCTAGGGAAAAAAAAAACCACATTCACAATTGGTGATTAGAATCAAATTTTCATGCTTTTTTGGTTCTGTAGATGATTAATTATGAGTTTCAAAAATGCCAAATTAGTAACCAATAAGACCAAACACAGGTAGAAAGATGGTGGGAGGAAGTGGCATTGGAGGGATGAAGGAGACGCAAGAGATGATTGACTTTGCAGCGAAGCACAACATAGTTGCGGATATTGAGCTTATTCCTATGGATTATGTGAACACTGCCATGGAGCGTCTATTAAAAGCAGATGTTAAGTATCGATTCGTCATTGACATTGCCAATTCATTGAAGCCTTTCTGATGATGAGTCTGATGGGTTACTACTAAGCTGAGCATAGATGAATATTAGCTTTCCCTATCTTATTGTCTCATAAAGTCATAATCATGTTTTATGACTAGGATTTTGCTTCATTTATTATGGTGACATCACTTCATTGTCCCCTTTGCAATGACGTTGATTACTTTGTAGGTTTGTATAGATGGCGACCTTGTTTTAGGTTGTTATCCTCAGAAAGTGTGCAATCCACATAATCGCGGGATTTCCTTTATGTGTTTTTAAGTAAATCGCGCATTCAAAGACAATACCTTCTCATAGTCATGGCCACGGGCCAGGGACCGTTGGCTCTGTTCATGAACTAGCAATTCCGGTTCCAATTTAAGGAGAACCAAAACAGAGACCCTAAGTGGCAGTTCCGGTTTCGATTTTGAATTGACGGTTACGGGTCGATTTCGGGCCATGTTCTAGTTCAAAATCGAAAATGGCACCTTCGGTATCAGTTCCAATTTTTGAGTTTAAAAATTAAATTATAATGAATTTTTTAAAAAATTGTAATTAAATTATCAAACAATAAATTATGAAATAAAATAAAATAATGAATTAATCAAATTATGAAATATTGGATTAAGAAAAATTGGAAGAGAGAATGAGAATAATTGAAATATTGTATAAGAAATGAAAAAACAATGGTGTGATTGAATAATTGAACAATTGAAGAAAAGAAAATAATAAATTGGATACTGTGAATAATTAAGAGTTAGAGAAAATTTGAGAGAATTGAGATGAAGAGAGAATTTGCATGAAAAAAAAAATGAGAAAATGAGAAGAGGTATTTATAGGTTATAAATTAGTAATTAAAAAAATAGGTGACCATTGGCAACAGTCACAAAAAAGAAAGAGCCGTTCTTTTAAAAAAAATTAAAATTTTTTATCCCTATTTTTTCACGGTTAGGTGGTTCCGGGCTTCGTTCAAGGTTTGAAGAAACCATAACTGGGCCCTTATACCACGGGCCGGTTCCAGGTTAGAACCGCGGGCCCGGTGACCCGGGCCGGTTCCGGGCTCGACCCGGCCCGTGGTCATGACTACCTTCTCAGCCCTCTTTTTGTGACTTTGTGAAAGAAAAAAAAACTAACCAACTAAGATTTGATCGCAACACAAGAAGTTTCAAGTCCACCAAGCAATTGCAGAGCAAATGCCTTGACCTGTGAATTTTCGAGTTGGGTCGGGTCGATTTAACCTATTTTAACCTTGTTTGACCCGACATGAGATTAAGTTTATTTTTCAGGAGTGCGTAGCAGAAGCTTGATACATTCATTCTGGGAGATTGCTGAGGGAGAGCTCAAGTCCGAACCCATCAATATATCCAGTTGGACACATCTTTACTCAAAAAACTAACCAACTAAAATTATACAATGTTCGTTATTGTTGTGCATGTAACACATGTGATATCCTAACAAAGGTGCAATTTATAAAATACCAAAGGAGTGTCACTTTTTTGGTCGGAAGCCAAACTTGGATATCATTGTGCTAGATGTCGGAGCTTTATTAGCAATTTTTTTTTCTTTATCAGAAAAAAGTAACTGTTACATTGTTTTCCTTGTATGACACTCATATGCGGTTCGCCTTATTATGATTTCTAAACATTCTTTTCTATGATTCGACAATCTATTTAATCATAGACATTCTAAAAGATTACCAGTTTTTTTATTAATATGTTATTATGATGTATCGAGCAAATTAATTATGCGGTTATTTAAAAACTATCATAATTTCCTAACCGACCATTACGCAAATTTTCAGTTTATTCACTTATCCAAAAAAGATTGCACCTGAAAAGGTAAATTATTTTGGAAGAAAAAAAAACGGTAAAAAAGCATTAATCTGATTAAATAGGAATGTTGATAGGTTGATCCAGCACTAACTTGGTTTAAATAGGATTGTATATGAGGTTCCCCAGGCCTATGATGGCCGGCAAGCTTGAGCTCACGCATGGCCACCACCGACCGATCACAGTGGAGGAAAAAATAAAAAAAAATTAAAAATTAAAAAAAGAAGTTAAAAAATTGATTTTTTTAACATGAGACAAAATTATGAGATTGAAATGATTTTCCAAATGAGATCAAAAAATATTTTAGGTCATATTTCACCAAAAATAAGAAAACTAACCATTTTCCTGGAAAATAATTTCCTGAAAAGTATCTTTGGTTTTTCATGAAATATTACCCCAACCAAGTCATGTGTAGATTGTATATTCACTGATGTTTTGTGCTGAACTTTAGGATACGAATATGACTTTACAACTTGATAAATACCAAACAGGATTTTTATTTCCCTAAAAATAACACAAAAAGTACAAAATACAAGGCAAGCTCCAACCTACCTAAATAAATCGGTTTCGGCCACAATATGTTTATTTCCATTAGAAAAATATTTGTGTCAATAGATTACACGGACATATGGTCCAAACTTTGCTGAACTTATTGAAGAATATTCCTTCTTTCAGTGTAAAATGTGACGTGCATGAATAAAACACATGACGCATTGAAATACTTGAACTTAATTTGTACTTGTAATCTATATTTTCAGTGTTTCACTGATCAATTAGGGATATAATAAGTGAAATATGCTTCTTCTTTTTTACCAAAAATATGATTATATCATGCCCTATTCACATAGATAAACATAATATCCGTTTGCTTTCTGATTACATAGTACGAAGTAGAAACAAAAATTCATTGTCTAATCGATATTTTCATCAAGCAATTACGATCAACTAGGTAACTTTTTATAATGGAATGTTGCTCTTTCATAGCTTGCACTCAAAATGGGTTTTTTTGAAGTGGTATTATAAGGTACCTAACTCTCCCCAAGTTCAAAAGTTATGGCCGTTTGGTTGCGCACTACGTGGCTTTTTATCCCAAGCTCCCTTGTTGGTGGATTTCGTCTGGTGAGCAGGTATTTAAATAATACGAGTTGGGTGAGATATGAGTCATAAAATTTATTTTGGGGGAATACAAATATTTTCACCTTAAAGGGGTTTGGTAAAATGGAAATACCATTTGGTAAACTCTAATTGAAAAGTGCCTTTTCGGAAATTTATGTTAGATATTGGAAAAAAGTTATGGAATTTCCATTTTGGGCAATTTTCACAGAAAAAACATATCGATGTCTCTAAATTCATTTTTTTTTCTATAGAAAAATTTAATCTATAAACAGCGAATACGTTCCATTGCATGATAATATCCCAATCAGCGATACAACTTTGTGGTTATGTTGGGCATGTTTCGTATGCTTTTTCGCACGTTCTTTGTTACAAAATTGGAATTCATTTTCGTGACCTTGTTGGAATTAATATGCGTGGAATTTTAAATTCATAAGTAAGTTAAAAATATTTTGCCCGGGCATAATAAAGAGGCCGAATATGGCATGTGACAGGCTGGGCCGAACTTTCAACATGGAAACCATTAATTAATTGGCATCTGATGGAAAACGACACCTATAGGATTTATATTGCCTCTTCATGGGCTGCAAGCAAAGCAGAGCAGACACAAGTAGAAAGGGGGAACTTTCGTGCAATGTTTGACTGGTCAAACAAATGGAGGAAGAGATGATGACGCACAATGTCCGGTCCAGTTTGCTCACTAAGTACGTCATCACTCAACTCTCCTCGGCTCACTAAGTGCGTCTTCACCGACTCTCTCCTGGTATCTCCTCAAGGCCCTATATATGCACCTCGCTTCTCACTTCCCATCTCATCACCTTTCTCTTCCTATCTCAAAACACACAGATTGCGCGATTCTCTTCCAGTTGAGGATTTGAAGCCGATCAAGCTGAGTTATATGGCAATGTCACCACAGAATGAACATCCAGTGCAGGCTTTTGGCTGGGCAGCCAGAGACTCTTCAGGACACCTCTCTCCCTTCAAGTTCTCAAGAAGGTAGCATGCCTTAGATTTTTCATTTTATTCGACTCTCATTTCCGGTGCATCCAAAAATACATTAGAGGGGAACTTATTTTTCTCGAGATTCATTGATTTTCTCTTTAACAGGGCCACCGGGGAAAATGATGTAGCTTTTAAGGTGTTGTATTGTGGTATATGCCATTCCGATCTCCACAATGTCAAGAATGAATGGGGAATAACTTCTTATCCCGTAGTGCCCGGGTATGTGTTTTCAAAGACGTCATCCTTTTCGATTCTCTTAAGATTAAAAAAAAATTGGCATTTTTGAGCCAATAATCACGGTAATCGGCCATTATATGCAGGCATGAGATTGTCGGTGTGGTCACCGGAGTGGGCACCAAAGTGACAAAATTCAAAGCCGGAGACAGAGTGGGTGTTGGGTGTATGGTCGGATCATGTCGTTCCTGTGCAAATTGCAAAGACAATCTTGAGAATTACTGCCCCGATATGATCTTATCGTATGGTGCAAAGTACTACGATGGAACCACCACCTATGGTGGCTACTCGGACATCATGGTATCAGACGAGCATTTCGTTATTAAAATCCCCGACAACTTGCCTCTCGATGGTGGTGCTCCTCTCCTTTGTGCCTAGGATCACTGTTTATAGTCCATTGAAGTACTACGGGCTTGATAAGTCCGGGATGCATTTAGGGGTGGTTGGGCTTGGTGGGCTTGGACACATGGCTGTGAAGTTTGCTAAGGCCATGGGCCTCAAAGTTACCGTCATTAGTACCTCACCAAATAAAAAGAAGGAAGCCATGGACCATTTGGGAGCCGATGCATTCTTGGTTAGCCGTAACACAGAAGATATGGAAGTAAGTTACAATCACGGCATATTATTTTCTTTTGTGATATAGGGAATGTTAACCCGAATGTGATGCTATTTTCTCTTATTAACTACAGCTTGCGATGGGTACAATGGATGGCATCATTGACACGGTCTCAGCTGTACATGCACTTTTGCCTTTGATCGGTCTGTTGAAAACTAACGGAAAGCTGGTCATGGTTGGTGCACCGGAGAAGCCGCTTGAGCTACTTGCTTTCCCACTTCTCATGGGTAAGCCTAAGCAAGTCTTTTGAGTTTTATGGTACTTCTGGAAAAAAAAAAAACCACATTCACAATTGGTGATTAGAATCAAATTTTCATGCTTTTTTGGTTCTGTAGATGATTAATTATGAGTTTCACATATGCAAAAACATTAACCAACAAGACCAATTACAGGTAGAAAGATGGTCGGAGGAAGTGGCATTGGAGGGATGAAGGAGACGCTAGAAATGATTGATTTTGCAGCAAAGCACGACATAGTCGCGGATATTGAGCTTATTCCTATGGATTATGTGAACACTGCCATGGAGCGTCTATTAAAAGCAGATGTTAAGTATCGATTTGTCATTGACATCGCCAATTCATTGAAGCCTTGCTGATGAAGATTTCTATGGATTACAACTTGGCTGAGCGTAGATGAAGATTAGATTTTCATATCTCGTTATCTCATATTCATGTTTTACAACTAAGATTGTGCTTCTACTTAATATCGTGTCATCATTCTCCCTTTTGCTATAACGTTGACTACTCTGCATAAATGGCAACCTTGTTTATGTTGTTATCCTCCGAAAGTATGCAATCCATTTAATCATAAGAGTTCCTTTTATGTGTTGTAAGTAAATAACGTACTCAAAGCCAATACCCCTTTGTCAACAATTTTTTGACTGCGTGAGGAAAAAAAATGAACGACTTTGGAGGATTTGACTACAAAAGAAGAAGTTCAAGATCCAATTATTTGGTTTGTCGAAAATGACTTAGGGAGTGCGTGATAACTAGCCAGAAACAGTTTTTCTGTTCCAAACTTATTTCTGAAATAGGTTTGGAACAGAAACTCGTTTGGTAATGCAATTATATTTTTTCTATTTCTAGAACAAAAAGTTGTTCCAGAAATATATTTGAAGCAAAAATGAGAAAAAAAAAATTCACTTGTCACGCCTCCTATCCCTTGCGAGCTCGTACATCCACCAAAGGCAGTTTATAATACGCCCGGACCCTGATTCATGCATTTCACGCCCGGGTCCACATAGCTGGGCCTAGGAACCAAGTGCCCAGTGTTGACACCTAAATTTTGACTTTTCCTTTAAGTCATCCATTTTGCAAAAAAAAAATGAGAATTAGTCTTAGTTCTCACAAAAATAATTTTGCACGCGTGACATGTTTTCTATTATTCATTACATTTATTGTCCAAATGAGTCAATCGTGCTTAAACGACACGGTGTCAATTGACGAACGGACGAAGCTCATCAGACAATATGCGACCACGAAGTAAGGGCACCACTCATAATTTCAATACAAAAGAATAGCGAAAAGTAGAGACAATGGAGGGTGATCACAAGGTTGGATACAGAGCATGAATGAAAGAAACATTTAAAAAAGAGGAAAAAGAAGGTAAATGATATCCTAGAGATGTGAATGGCGTGAGTTGAAGGAAAGGGATGATTAATCAAGTATGATGAGAACAGATGGGGGAATATAAAAATGGCTTTGGTGCGAAAGCAAACCTGTCAAAGATGGGAGGAGGCTAACCACTGTTGAATAAAAAATGGAAAGTAAGAGAATGAGGGGACAAAAGGGTCTCCTTTCGGCAGAAAAGAGGGGGAGCTTGCATAAAAGTTCAAGGGAAATAAAAGAAGGGAGAGAGTTCGTGGGATGAGAGCTGGAGGGGATTGAGAAAAAAAAGAAAAAAAATTCACACCCAAGACATGATTGATTCCTTTGATAATGAGCACCAAACCAATCCCAAAGGAGAGAGGACCAGCGCAAGTGGTGGCCAGCCTTCGACCCGATCAACTAGAGATGATCACCTTGCGGAGCCGCCTCCAATGAGCTCCTAGCCGTGTCGTTCCCGTCATGACGCTCCTCCAGCCGTGACCAAGTTTGGGTTGACCCGAGGCTTTGTGCTACCTCAACAGCCGTCACCAGCCATCACTCAGATCCGTCGTTCCAGTCATCGCGCTGCTCGTGGTCATCTCAGCTACGCCTCTTAGCCGTATACCCAAGACGCACAAGCCAACTCCCAGCCACTCATCTCTGTCGCCTCTTCGCTGCCGCGCCGTTCATCGTCGAGCATCCGCGACACCACAATCGTTATCCCTCGAGCTCAGCCGGCCAAAATCCCAACCGTCGAGATCCAACCAAGAGACCCACAGATCTCTATCATCTGTGCACGCTCGAGCCAATCGCTAACCACCCGCGAGATATCCTGAAGCCTGAGGAGCAGCAACCCTGACGCCCCCCCTTGCTTCGGTCGTGCCCGCTTCTGAACCGGCCCGTGTGCCAGTCTGACCGGGCCGTGACCCAGAAGTGGCCAGAAATTTGTGCCGAGTGGCCGGGCCCTTGTGCCGAGATCATGGGCTGATTGGCCGAGAATTTTGGCCCAAGTGGCCGAGAATTTTGGCCCATGTGACCGAGGATCCGAGCCCATGCTGTCGAGAATTTGGGCCGAGGGTCCGGGAGCTTGACCCGGCCTGGTTCCATTTAAATAAAAATGTTAAATAAAAAAATCTTATAAAAATAAAAAATTGAGGATTTACAAAAAAAATGAAATAAATAGGAAATGCCTTTATTTACTTATATTGTCTAAATTGGGTTTTTGTGCTTGATTATTGATATACTTTCCATGTGAATATTTTGGTGGATTGTTTAGTCAGTAGTGCATGTATTAAATAAGTAGATTAGCATGGTAATTAGAATTTAACTCAAGATGCTCGTTTTATCTTTTAAATGGCTGAACTTTGCTAATCATTTGCTTTGAGTGAATGCATATACTTCCAATGTGGCGATCAACGGTGACGCACATTGAGATAGTAGCCCACTGGGGTTTGGTGATTGGGGACCCACGCCCGATCAGGTGATGCGCATGAAGATGGTTGCAGGCTGGGGCTGGGCGATTGAAGGTCGGTGTTCAATCAGGTATATTTTGCGTACTCGATTCGTGTATCAGAGTTATTTTTCTAAAATATTGCCATTATAGACTTGATTTGCATGTGCTTGTTTCAGTCTAGTGGTTAGTTTATTTATCTGGTCGAGTATTGTCTATTGTCAAAGACATGCTTCTTTTTTTATTAAAATATTTTTCGATAATAAAAAAAATAAAAAAAATCAATAAAAAAAATCAAATAAAAAAATATTAAAAAATTCTAGAAATTCCAAAAAAATTCTCAAAAATGGGAAATGGCCACAATCAACTGGCCATGGAATATTTTGGGTAATTCGGTATCCAAATCTCCCAAAAATTGACGATTTTACCCTTCGGGCTAATCGCCTCCAAATCTTCCCATTTTACCCCTGACCGAAATCACACATTCCCTATGCCCTTATGGCTATGCTAGGAAGCCATTGACTTGAATTGATGTGCATCGATGAGATTTATTTATGCACTTGATTGCGCTTTCATTTAAATTGATTGTGATTGATAGGAATAGTTTTCCAATCTGCATGAAACCCTGAATCAAGCCTACCTCACCTAAAATTGCGCCTGCATGAACTCTTAGCCAGGAAAATCACTCGCGTTAGGTATCGAAAGGGCGTTGGTGATGACACCAGCGTAACCAAGTCCCCGAACCCAAAATCTCTGGTTCTGCAGAACTGATCGATCTCTCCCAATCGATCAGTAAGGTTTCCGGTCTACCCTCCAAGAAAGACCGGTGGCGACTCCAAATGCATGCACAATTTGCACATGCCACCACGACCACACTGAAGGTCGAAAGCGATCGACTCTTATCGCGAATCCTTTGAAAAATACTCCCGCCGCGATTTGGTATGGGCCTGGGAGGGCCCGCGCCGATCCAAGACCCGTGATCGGCAATCCATTAGCCGCGTCCGCTTTCGGACGGGTCACGACAGCTGGCGACTCCGCTGGGGACTTTGTTCTAGAACCTATGGTTCTAGACCCCAAGTGGACTTAGGCCGTAATTAAAACGCTGAGTGATTTTTCTAACCCTGCAGGCGCTCTTGAAGGTGAGGTAAGTCCGCTTATGATAGGTGTTATATGTTTTTTGCAGATTGGAGTGATAAGGGGGGTAGTCTGTGATTAACATTGTCTTATGCAGGTTGGCGTAGGAATGAATGATTGTGTGTATGTTTTATATTGAAGCGGTGATTGTTAAATAAGAGGCATGTTTATCGCTTTAGCACGACACCGAAAATACACACAACCGCGCCTAAAACCCCGGGCGCTGCCTATAGGAAAATAATAGAAGGGATTGAAAATGGAATCTCCGTGAGGAAAGACACGGGGTAATCCACTTTTCAATTCCGCTCATTTCGAACTATGGATCGAGCCCCAATGCAACGATAGTTGTGCAATGGAATCTGCTCTTTCTAGAACTCGAGGTGGGAACCTTGACCTTAGGTGCCAAATCCTTTGATTTTTAGAAGTTTTATCCTCACTTGTCTCATGTGCATGTCTTTAGATGGTTGGTATATCTAAAACCCCCTAAAAAAAAAAAATCGGTGATCCTGGAGTCACATCTCGAAGACTGAAACTGGGGCATCTCCAAGTGTTCGGACCACATTCCTTTGATTGATTTGACATTCTTAGTTCTCTTGTATAAGATTAATTTTGTTGAGATCCTCTCTATCTCGTCCCTTAGATTGATTGTATTAGGGATCTATTTGTATTATATACATCTTGATAAGGCTCATTTCTATCGAAAATGGGGGCAAATTCCCCAAACCCGTGGGGCATAGTGGAATTCGTCCCTTCAGTGCAAAATACATTCGGCCGCAGAGCCACTCATTTGGTGAAAGGATGTATCGTTCCTAATTGATTTTTAATCAGATCTGAGGATAAGTTTTTCTCCATTTTTTTTATCTCAGGTAATAAAAGAGACAATGCACCCAAAAGCTCATGCATTCAAATGACAAAACAGACGTCGCCCAGCTGGGGCAAATGAACCGTAGGCGTTGCAAATACCTTCAAGCATGGATGGAGGAATTTGATAAATGAACCTAACAGCCCATGTCCTGATTCTAGTTACTCAGGATCGGTTCCGACGTGGCCGAGCTTGAGTCTATGGAGATCGAACCTAAGACCCAATGTTCGTACCCGAATCTCATATGCCCAACCTCGAGTGCATCACGGTTGGGCTTAAATTCATCAAGGCCGCACCGGGGACCCCAAAAGTTCTCCATGCTCAGAATCAACCCAAGCCTGACTCCATGGTCCCTGGCTTGGCCACTGAAAACCCAAGTGGGCCGATCTCTGAACATGGCCTCGGTGGATTGGGGCCTAGGCGCCAAGGACTCAAACATGGGCTGTTAGGTTCTGAGCCCTTCTTTGATGGACTTAAGCTCGAATAATAGGGACTGGGCACCAACATTTGGTGCAAAGCCTGGACGATTGGGATTGGGTGCCAGGAAGCCCAAAATGAGCATTAATGTCCTAAGCTCAGCCTCAATAGATTCGAGCGCTAGAAATTCAAGCACGAGCATTGCAATCTCAAGCACGATCTTAGTGATAGTGAATCCATACTCAAGCACTAGAGACCCGAGCTCGAGAGCTAAGGACTAGGCATGGGCTCGACCTCCATGGACCCAAGCCAAGTTGCCGAGGACCTAGGCTCAAGCATTAATTACCTAGGCACAACCTTGATGGACCGGGGTCCGGACATCGGGGATGTAGACATGAGCGTTGGCATCTTGGTCTTGGTCCTGATGAACCTGGGGTCTGGCTTTGGGGATCTAGGCATGGACACCGGAGGCCCTGGGACCAGTTTTGAAGGACTTGGCCCAAGCGCTGGGGTGAGGGCACATGTATTAGGGTCACGAGGATGAGTGACAAGGTCTCGCCTAGCTCGGTTTGAGGCATCGATGTCTCAGGCCTGGGCACAAGGTCCTAAGGATGACCTAACCAGACACCGGCAATAGGGTCCTAACCCAGCCTCTTTGAACTCGACCTTGCTAACAAGGAGCAAAAAGTGTGTGTTGGGGTTCTCATGCCCAAACATAGAGGCTTTAGTCCAAGTACCGGTGTTTAGTCATATTTTGGAAAATGATTTCCTGATTTTTGAAAGAAATCATTTTTTTTTCCGAATTTAAGCATAGGTTTTTCGTTAATCAGGAAAAGATTTTTGGTTGGCTCATTATCCTAAGCGATCCAAACACTGAAAAATAACGAAAATGATTTTTGGGAAAATATTTTCTGCGAAACAAACAGAGCCCTTAATCATAGTCATTCTAAGAGTTTCCCAACTTTCGTTGAAGACTGTTATGTATCGAGCAAATTAATTTTGCGGTTATTTAAGGACTATCATAAAGTCGCGACAATTACATGTATTTTCTATTTGTTCACTTGTAAATTTCTTATGAATGTTTGCACCTGAAAAAGGTGACTTATTTTCTGAAGGGGGAAAAAAGAATGAAGAAAGTTTAACTTGATTCGAAAAGGATTGCGTATTATTGGTTGACAGAATGTTACCTATTTAAATCCGGACACGAGTTAAGATCCAAACATGGCTAAATTTGTTTGATTGCTAGGTCTACATTTAAAAGAAAAATGCCACTAAAAGTACCATAACTTTGATGCAACGCCCAATTTAATGTCAAAACTTTCCGTTAGATCACTTAGTGCAACTTTTATAATATGAACGATCACTAAAGTGCTAACTTGTATTTTGATTGCCGAAAATCTATATGTCAATAATTTATCAATTTTACTAACTGACATGCTCCTTGGCATGCCCAGTCAGCAATAATAGCTCTGAACGAAATCATCTTCATCTACATCTTTTCGGCCAATATAAACACTAATTTTTATTTGCAAACAAAATTAGGCCAAATTAGGATTATCTGCTCCGCACTTGGCTACCCGGCATTTACCGTGGACATGATAACTGGTATACCAGAGATGCGTCCTTCCCGGTCTTTTTTCTCAATTATACAAACAATCAAAAAAGAAGAAAAGGTGGAGAATGATGCGGTGCTCATGAAGATGAGGAAGGTACGGACATGGGCTGGGCGACCTCTCAGAATGGGCTCCATCCCATCGATTCTCAACTCCACGACCATGAAGAGCTCCAATGCTCCATCTCCATATAAGAGGGAACCTGCGGCTAGTTCATCTCTATATCTGCAGCCACGACGACAACGGCGGCGGCGGTTCAACCAGAGCTTCCATGCAACTGCAATATACCCCTCCATAATCATATGGCAATGGAATTTGGTAAACATCAAGAGAAGGGGGAAAAATAACAAAATGAATCAGAAAATAAAAGATAAATGAGGAAGGAATAACACCACCATTTCTGACCATTGATGCTGCGACTCATCCACCGTCATCATCCATCACGGAATCCTCAAACCCGGATTCATGGCTTGACCGAAACAGAAAAATGAATAACCTTCAAAATCGGCTAATACGTCATCGTTTGAGAGACCAGGCACATCATAGTCCATTTTGGACTTGTTTTTGAACAGAAAAAGCCTTATTGAATTATCATTCAATTTCCGACCAAAAAAAAATTATCATTCAATTTAAGGAAGCCACGTAGAACTTTTGGCAGGAATATGTAGTCGGAGGCACTTAGGGATCATATCTTGTCTAGCTGAATTTTGTAGTCGGAGGCAATTAAATGATCGTTTTTACTTCGATTTGACACTTAAGTAATCCGGTAAAAAAGTTTTGATACCAAAACAAGCGTCGTACTAAAGTTATAACACTTTTAATGTCTTTTTCCATATCCAGGTATACAACCCAAAAATAAGAGAATGAAATAATTATTGCACGTCCAAATCATGAGAACTTTTTTGGGTTCCAGTCTCCGAGTCAATTGGTTCAATCTAGTTGCTCCATCGCATCGATGAAGTTGGAAAATTTTACGTAGAAAATCAAACGTTCATTTCAGAATATCCAAAAAAGGTAAATACATTACGACTGTCATAACTTTTGTACTGCGCTCACTTAAATGTCATAATTTTCTTTTTTTTGCTCGCTTGAGTGTCATAACTTTCAAAACTCACCACTTAAGTGCCATCGCTTACACGGATACCGAAAAATCTGATGTGGACATCAGAAAACCTGACGTGGCACCGGTGAAATAATTTTTTTAATATTTTAATTTACACATGGAGTTTTTCATAATTTTTTTTTATTTTGCAAATTCTCTTCTTCATTTTTTATTCTTTGTTGGTTTTTGCTCCCTTGGCTAGCGAGGGTCTCCGGCGACCCTTGTCGGCCGGCCTAGGGGCAAGGGCGGCTTCGTCTTGGGCAGGCGGGGCCATGACGACCCTGGGTGATGGCCATTGTGGCGCGTGTGAGGGCGCGAAGGCCCTTGCTAGATCTAGGCGAGGGCCCTCACAATGCCGTTGGCCATGGGCGAGAAGGCCCTCGCCAGGACCTGGTCGGTGGTGGCCGACGAGGGTCACAGGTGACCCTCACCGGATACGATGGAAAAAGCAACAAAAAAGGAAAAAAAAAGAAAAATATCAAAATAAATAAAATATAAGAAAAAATTCTAGAAAATATTAATTTTTTTAAAAAAATCCATGTATCACTAAAAATAAATATAATAATAATAAAAGTCCACACAGGATAATTTGCCAGAAGTGACACTCAAGTGAACGATTTTCATCGGAAGTGGCGCTCAAGTGAGCAAAAAAAAGACGTTAGGGTACCCAAATAAACGCCATACAAAAGTTATGGCACTCACAATGTACTTACCCCGTCAAAAAAACGATGAAGTAATCCCAACGTCTTTTAACCAAAAAAAAAAAAAACCCAACCGTCCATATGCATCAATTAAAAATGTGTATGTCTTATGAGCCTGGCAAAGTCTCCTTCAGCGAGTATATATGCTTATTCAGATTTGTATAAGTGCAAACCGTCGGCAAGCTCGAGCCAACATAAATAAATGAATATAATACTCGCGTTGAAATACTAGAACTTTTTTACTTAATATAATAAGTCGCATATCCTATATATATATACCGAAAATGTGACTATATCATGCCATATTCGCATATATAAATTATCATTCGATAGTACGAAAGAGTAACAAAAGATGATTATCAAATTGAAATTCTTAGTAAGTAATTTCTATTAACAAAGGTAAGTAACTATTTAAAACGATATTTTGCTCCTTCATAACTTGCGCTTGCGACGAGTTTACCGAGTTGATATTATGGGTATTAAAACTCCCTTTGGATCAAAAGTTATGCAAGTTTTTGAAAGCATACTGTTTTGATTTTCGTCTTGCCCGAACAATAGAGAAAGCCTTCAGCAGTTCCGTCCACATATCATAGTCAGAGTTGAAATATCGTTAGTATACCTCAGCGTTTGATGTACGGTGCGGTGTCTTTAACATTAAAGAAATTTTTCGTACCAAGAAATACCCTTCTTTCTAGATTCATGATTTTGTGGAATTTCCTATTTTTTTCGTTGGAATTGTTGGATGTGTAGAATCATAAAAAGAAAAAGTACAAAAAAAAAAAACCGACATGTCTTGTAGGGCTGCTGGCGAGCAGACGAGGCACAAGTAGAAAGATAAGAGAACTTTCGTGGAACGGTTCGCTGGTCAAACAAATTAGGAAGATGTGATGACGCACAAGACGCACAATGTTTTGCTCACTAAGCACGTCAGCACCGCCTTGGTCGCTCGTCATTATGTACGTCATCACCACCTCTTCTTGTATCTCCTCTAGCCCTATATATACACACCTCGCTTCTCACTCATTTCTCATCACCTTTCTCTTCGTATCTCAAAACACACATACTACACAATTTTTTTCAAGCTCAGTGAAATGGCGATGTCCCCAGAGAATGAACATCAAGTGAAGGCTTTTGGATGGGCAGCCAGAGACACTTCGGGATGTCTCTCGCCCTTCAAGTTCTCAAGAAGGTAACATGCCTTGATTTTTCATTTCTCCAATTCACATTTTGGGTGCATCTAAGAATACAATAGAGGGGAACATCTTTTGCTTGAAATTTGTTAATTTTCTTTTTTACAGGATCACCAAAGAAAAGGATGTAACTTTTAAAGTATTGTACTGTGGTATATGCCATTCCGATCTCCACAATGTCAAGAACGAATGGGGAATAACTTCTTATCCCGTAGTGCCCGGGTATGAGTTTTCAAAAGCATCATCATCTTCGGCTTCCTTAAATTAATAAACAAGCACTTTTTACCTCAATAGTTATGCTCATTGGCCAATATTATATGTAGGCATGAGATTGTAGGAGTGGTCACTGAAGTGGGCACTGAAGTGACAAAATTCAAAGTCGGGGACAAAGTGGGTGTTGGATGTATGGTCGGATCATGTCATTCATGTGCAAATTGCAAAGACTATCTTGAAAATTACTGCCCCAAGATGATTTTGACCTATGGTGCAAAGTACCACGATGGAACCACCACCTATGGTGGCTACTCGGACATCATGGTATCGGATGAGCATTTCGTGATTAAAATCCCCGACAACATGCCCCTCGATGGTGGTGCTCCTCTCCTTTGTGCTGGGATCACTGTTTACAGTCCGTTGAAGTACTACGAGCTTGATAAGGTCGGGATGCATTTAGGAGTGGTTGGGCTTGGTGGGCTCGGGCACATGGCTGTGAAGTTTGCTAAGGCCATGGGCCTCAAAGTTACCGTCATTAGTACCTCACCAAATAAAAGGAAGGAAGCCATGGACCATTTGGGAGCCGATGCATTCTTGGTTAGCCGTAATACAAAAGAGATGGAAGTAAGTTATAATCACGACATATTGTTTTCTTTTGTGATGTATAAGAATGAGGGTAATCCGAATGTATATTGATGATATTTTTTCTTACTAACTATAGCATGCGATGAGCACAATGGATGGCATCATTGACACAGTCTCAGCTGTACATGCTCTTTTGCCTTTGATCGGTCTGTTGAAGACTAACAGAAAGCTGGTCATGGTTGGTGCACCGGAGAAGCCGCTTGAGCTACTTGCTTTCCCACTTCTCATGGGTAAGCCTAAGCAAGTCTTTTGAGTTTTATGGTACTTCTAGGGAAAAAAAACCACATTCACAATTGGTGATTAGAATCAAATTTTCATGCTTTTTTGGTTCTGTAGATGATTAATTATGAGTTTCAAAAATGCCAAATTAGTAACCAATAAGACCAAACACAGGTAGAAAGATGGTGGGAGGAAGTGGCATTGGAGGGATGAAGGAGACGCAAGAGATGATTGACTTTGCAGCGAAGCACAACATAGTTGCGGATATTGAGCTTATTCCTATGGATTATGTGAACACTGCCATGGAGCGTCTATTAAAAGCAGATGTTAAGTATCGATTCGTCATTGACATTGCCAATTCATTGAAGCCTTTCTGATGATGAGTCTGATGAATTACTACTCAGCTGAGCATAGATGAATATTAGCTTTCCCTATCTTATTGTCTCATAAAGTCATAATCATGTTTTATGACTAGGATTTTGCTTCATTTATTATGGTGACATCACTTCATTGTCCCCTTTGCAATGACGTTGATTACTTTGTAGGTTTGTATAGATAGCAACCTTGTTTTAGGTTGTTATCCTCAGAAAGTGTGCAATCCACATAGTCGCGGGATTTCCTTTATGTGTTTTTAAGTAAATCGCGCATTCAAAGACAATACCTTCTCATAGTCATGGCCACGGGCCAGGGACCGTTGGCTCTGTTCATGAACTAGCAATTCCGGTTCCAATTTAAGGAGAACCAAAACAGAGACCCTAAGTGGCAGTTCCGGTTTCGATTTTGAATTGATGGTTACGGGTCGATTTCGAGCCTTGTTCCAGTTCAAAATCGAAAATGGCACCTCCGGTTTCAGTTCCAATTTTTGAGTTTAAAAATTAAATTATAATGAATTTTTAATAAAATTGTAATCAAATTATCAAACAATAAATTATGAAATAAAATAAAATAATGAATTAATCAAATTATGAAATAATGGATTAAGAAAAATTGGAAGAGAGAATGAGAATAATTGAAATATTGTATAAGAAATGAAAAAAACAATGGTGTGATTGAATAATTGAACAATTGAAGAAAAGAAAATTATAAATTGGATACTGTGAATAATTAAGAGTTTGAGAAAATTTGAGAGAATTGAAATGAAGAGAGAATTTGGATGAAAAAAAATGAGAAAATGAGAAGAGGTATTTATAGGTTATAAATTAGTAAATAAAAAAATAGGTGACCATTGGCAACAGTCACAAAAAAGAAAGAGCCGTTCTTTTTAAAAAAAATCAAAATTTTTTATCCCTATTTTTTCACGGTTAGGTGGTTCCGGGCTTGGTTCAAGGTTTGAAGAAACCATAACTGGGACCACGGGCCGGTTCCAGGTTAGAACCGCAGGCCCGGTGACCCGGGCCGGTTCCGGGCTCAACCCGGCCCGTGGTCATGACTACCTTCTCAGCCCTCTTTTTGTGACTTTGTGAGAGAAAAAAAAACTAACCAACTAAGATTTGATCGCAACACAAGAAGTTTCAAGTCCTCCAAGCAATTGCAGAGCAAATGCCTTGACCTGTGAATTTTCGAGTTGGGTCGGGTCGATTTAACCTATTTTAACCTTGTTTGACCCGACATGAGATTAAGTTTATTTTTAGGAGTGCGTAGCAGAAGCTTGATACATTCATTCTGGGAGATTGCTGAGGGAGAGCTCAAGTCCGAACCCATCAATATATCCAGTTGGACACATCTTCACTCAAAAATGGGTGCTATGTGTATAGTTGGATCATGTCACATATGTGAAAATAGTAAAGAAGATCATGAGAATTACTATCCCAAGATGATCTTGTCCTATGGTGCAAATTACTACGATGGAGCCACCACCTATGGTGGCTATTCGGGCATCATGGTCTCAGACGATCACTTCATCATCAAAATTCCCTATAAATTGCCTCTTAATGGAGCTTCTATTAAAGCCGGATTTTAAGTGTCGATTATGACATCGCCAATTCATTGAAGCCTTTCTCATGATGATTCTGATGGGGTGCTATTCGGTTGAACGTAGATTAAAATTTGGTCTCCATATCTTGTTATCTCATAATCATGTTTTGCAACTATGATTTTGCTTCTACTCAGTATTGTGACATCACTTCGTTTTCCCCTTTGGAATAACGTTAGACTACTTTGTATAGATAGCAACCTCGTCTGAAAAAATGTAATCCCACAAAATCAAAAGAGTTACCTGTATGTGTTGTAAGTAAATCGTGCACTCAAAGCCAATACCATCTCCCTCCCAACAATGTGTTTGCGACCGTGTGAAGAAAAAACTAATCAATTTTGGAGGATTTGATTGCAAACCAAGAAGTTTCAAGATGCGATTTCACATTTGATGATAAGAGTTGAATGACAAATTAGTTAAATAGTGTACTAACTCAAATAAGAACTTGAATCCGCTTTGAAATTAAGGTATGGGTAATAGGGTAATGTGTTGTCTTTCTCCAACACAA
This sequence comes from Rhodomyrtus psidioides, assembly GCA_021437785.1. Taxonomy (NCBI): domain Eukaryota; kingdom Viridiplantae; phylum Streptophyta; class Magnoliopsida; order Myrtales; family Myrtaceae; genus Rhodomyrtus; species Rhodomyrtus psidioides. Next base: position 16,654,108 of record JAILYB010000002.1, read on the forward strand.
TAGAAATTTCCGACATTAGTTGGGTCGAGTCAACCTATTTTAACCCTGTTTACAAGAGAATAAGCTTCTTTATCCTTTTCTATTTGAATCATAATTAAATATCTGAAACATTCAAAGCTACACAATATCTCGTCTTGTTGGTCACGGAAGAAGATAAAATTTCTATGATTCCATATTATAAATGTGTGCGATGAATGGAAAAAAAAATTGAACTTCATAGACATACTAAGATTCATCTCTTAAATTAGTTCGTGACAAAATTCGGTTGTGCTTAAAAGGCCACTGACTTAAACAAAAGCTTTCAGAGCATTGCATTACTTAATAAGTTAACTTAGTAGACGAATCTTATTATATCTGACATTGCTCAAATAATTTACTAGTTGAGTTTGACCTGATTGACCAGAAAAATGAAGAAATTTATTTTTTGTTTTTACTTGAATCATCATAATCACAGTTGAAAATAGCGAAAAGTTAAAATTATACAATGTTCGTTATTGTTGTGCATGTAACACATGTGATATCCTAACAAAGGTGCAATTTATAAAATGTCAAAGGAGTGTCACTTTTTTGGTCGGAAGCCAAACTTGGATATCATTGTGCTAGATGTCGGAGCTTTATTAGCAATTTTTTTTCTTTATCCGAAAAAAAAAGAGTAACTGTTACATTGTTTTCCTTGTATGATACTCATATGCGGTTCGCCTTATTATGATTTCTAAACATTCTTTTCTATGATTCGACAATCTATTTAATCATAGTCATTCTAAAAGATTACCATTTTTTTTATTAATATGTTATTATGATGTATCGAGCAAATTAATTATGCGGTTATTCAAAAACTATCATAAGTTCGTAACCAACCATTACATAAATTTTCAATTTATTCACTTATCAAAGATTGCACCTGAAAAAGTAAATTAATTTGGAAGAAAAAATAGGGTAAAAAAGCATTAATCTGATTAAATAGGAATGTTGATGGGTTGATCCAGCACTAACTTGGTTTAAATAGGATTTTATATGGGTTCATCCAATGTCATCTACATAGAACCACCCATTTTACGACTCAAATCCGGGCACGAATCCGGATTCACGTAAATCCATCCATAGCTATGTCTACATTAAAGCATGCGACCTAAAATTAAGAGAATGAAATAATTAATGCACGTGGAAATCACAATATGCGAACTTTGATTCACACGTAGGGTGCGTTTGTTTCAGTGAAAGTATTTTTTAGGAATTGATTTTCCGAACTTCCAATTATTTGGTTTGCCGAAAATGACATAGTCAACGAAAAATAATTTCCTGTCAACGGAAAATTCATGCACAAAATTGAGAAAGTAAATTCCTAAATCTAAAATGAAAACACTGTTCAAAATTACACATCGGGAATTTTGAAAATTTTATTTTTTATTTCATTTAGTATTTTTTACATTCCATGTTTTGTATTTAAACTTTTTAATATATTTCTTCTTCTTTATTTAATTTTCTTTCCTCTGCCGATCCCCAGGCCTATGATGGCCGGCAAGCTTGAGCTCACGCATGGCCACCACCGACCGATCACAGTGGAGGAAAAAATAAAAAAAATTAAAAATTAAAAATTACAAATTAAAAAAAGAAGTTAAAAAATTGATTTTTTTAACATGAAACAAAATTATGAGATTGAAATGATTTTCCAAATGAGATCAAAAAATATTTTAGGTCATATTTCACCAAAAATAAGAAAACTAACCATTTTCCTGGAAAATAATTTCCTGAAAAGTATCTTTCCTTTTTCATGAAATATTACCCCAACCAAAGTCATGTGTAGATTGTATATTCACTGATGTTTTGTGCTGAACTTTAGGATACGAATATGACTTTACAACTTGATAAATACCAAACAGGATTTTTATTTCCCTAAAAATAACACAAAAAGTACAAAATACAAGGCAAGCTCCAACCTACCTAAATAAATCGGTTTCGGCCACAATATGTTTATTTCCATTAGAAAAATATTTGTGTCAATAGATTACACGGACATATGGTCCAAACTTTGCTGAACTTATTGAAGAATATTCCTTCTTTCAGTGTAAAATGTGACGTGCATGAATAAAACACATGACGCATTGAAATACTTGAACTTAATTTGTACTTGTAATCTATATTTTCACTGATCAATTAGGGATATAATAAGTGAAATATGCTTCTTCTTTTTTTACCAAAAATATGATTATATCATGCCCTATTCACATAGATAAACATAATATCCGTTTGCTTTCTGATTACATAGTACGAAGTAGAAACAAAAATTCATTGTCTAATCGATATTTTCATCAAGCAATTACGATCAACTAGGTAACTTTTTATAATGGAATGTTGCTCTTTCATAGCTTGCACTCAAAATGGGTTTTTTTGAAGTGGTATTATAAGGTACCTAACTCTCCCCAAGTTCAAAAGTTATGGCCGTTTGGTTGCGCACTACGTGCCTTTTTATCCCAAGCTCCCTTGTTGGTGGATTTCGTCTGGTGAGCAGATATTTAAATAATACGAGTTGGGTGAGATATGAGTCATAAAATTTATTTTGGGGGAATACAAATATTTTCACCTTAAAGGGGTTTGGTAAAATGGAAATACCATTTGGTAAACTCTAATTGAAAAGTGCCTTTTCGGAAATTTATGTTAGATATTGGAAAAAAGTTATGGAATTTCCATTTTTGTTTTTCACAGAAAAAACATATCGATGTCTCTAAATTCATTTTTTTTTCTATAGAAAAATTTAATCTATAAACAGCGAATACGTTCCATTGCATGATAATATCCCAATCAGCGATACAACTTTGTGGTTATGTTGGGCATGTTTCGTATGCTTTTTCGCACGTTCTTTGTTACAAAATTGGAATTCATTTTCGTGACCTTGTTGGAATTATTATGCGTGGAATTTTAAATTCATAAGTAAGTTAAAAAAATTTTGCCCGGGCATAATAAAGAGGCCGAATATGGCATGTGACAGGCTGGGCCGAACTTTCAACATGGAAACCATTAATTAATTGGCCTATCAATGTTTTGAATATCTGATGGAAAACGACACCTACAGGATTTATATTGCCTCTTCATGGGCTGCAAGCAAAGCAGAGCAGACACAAGTAGAAAGGGGGAACTTTCGTGCAATGTTTGACTGGTCAAACAAATGGGGGAAGAGATGATGACGCACAATGTCCGGTCCAGTTTGCTCACTAAGTACGTCATCACTCAACTCTCCTCGGCTCACTAAGTGCGTCTTCACCGACTCTCTCCTGGTATCTCCTCAAGGCCCTATATATGCACCTCGCTTCTCACTTCCCATCTCATCACCTTTCTCTTCCTATCTCAAAACACACAGATTGCGCGATTCTCTTCCAGTTGAGGATTTGAAGCCGATCAAGCTGAGTTATATGGCAATGTCACCACAGAATGAACATCCAGTGCAGGCTTTTGGCTGGGCAGCCAGAGACTCTTCAGGACACCTCTCTCCCTTCAAGTTCTCAAGAAGGTAGCATGCCTTAGATTTTTCATTTTATTCGACTCTCATTTCCGGTGCATCCAAAAATACATTAGAGGGGAACTTATTTTTCTCGAGATTTATTGATTTTCTCTTTAACAGGGCCACCGGGGAAAATGATGTAGCTTTTAAGGTGTTGTATTGTGGTATATGCCATTCCGATCTCCACAATGTCAAGAATGAATGGGGAATAACTTCTTATCCCGTAGTGCCCGGGTATGTGTTTTCAAAGACGTCATCCTTTTCGATTCTCTTAAGATTAAAAAAAAATTGGCATTTTTGAGCCAATAATCACGGTAATCGGCCATTATATGCAGGCATGAGATTGTCGGTGTGGTCACCGGAGTGGGCACCAAAGTGACAAAATTCAAAGCCGGAGACAGAGTGGGTGTTGGGTGTATGGTCGGATCATGTCGTTCCTGTGCAAATTGCAAAGACAATCTTGAGAATTACTGCCCCGATATGATCTTATCGTATGGTGCAAAGTACTACGATGGAACCACCACCTATGGTGGCTACTCGGACATCATGGTATCAGACGAGCATTTCGTTATTAAAATCCCCGACAACTTGCCTCTCGATGGTGGTGCTCCTCTCCTTTGTGCTGGGATCACTGTTTATAGTCCATTGAAGTACTACGGGCTTGATAAGTCCGGGATGCATTTAGGGGTGGTTGGGCTTGGTGGGCTTGGACACATGGCTGTGAAGTTTGCTAAGGCCATGGGCCTCAAAGTTACCGTCATTAGTACCTCACCAAATAAAAAGAAGGAAGCCATGGACCATTTGGGAGCCGATGCATTCTTGGTTAGCCGTAACACAGAAGATATGGAAGTAAGTTACAATCACGGCATATTATTTTCTTTTGTGATATAGGGAATGTTAACCCGAATGTGATTTTATTTTCTCTTATTAACTACAGCTTGCGATGGGTACAATGGATGGCATCATTGACACGGTCTCAGCTGTACATGCACTTTTGCCTTTGATCGGTCTGTTGAAAACTAACGGAAAGCTGGTCATGGTTGGTGCACCGGAGAAGCCGCTTGAGCTACTTGCTTTCCCACTTCTCATGGGTAAGCCTAAGCAAGTCTTTTGAGTTTTATGGTACTTCTGGAAAAAAAAAAAACCACATTCACAATTGGTGATTAGAATGAAATTTTCATGCTTTTTTGGTTTTGTAGATGATTAATTATGAGTTTCACATATGCAAAAACATTAACCAATAAGACCAATTACAGGTAGAAAGATGGTCGGAGGAAGTGGCATTGGAGGGATGAAGGAGACGCAAGAAATGATTGATTTTGCAGCAAAGCACGACATAGTCGCGGATATTGAGCTTATTCCTATGGATTATGTGAACACTGCCATGGAGCGTCTATTAAAAGCAGATGTTAAGTATCGATTTGTCATTGACATCGCCAATTCATTGAAGCCTTGCTGATGAAGATTTCTATGGATTACAACTTGGCTGAGCGTAGATGAAGATTAGATTTTCATATCTCGTTATCTCATATTCATGTTTTACAACTAAGATTGTGCTTCTACTTAATATCGTGTCATCATTCTCCCTTTTGCTATAACGTTGACTACTCTGCATAAATGGCAACCTTGTTTATGTTGTTATCCTCCGAAAGTATGCAATCCATTTAAACATAAGAGTTCCTTTTATGTGTTGTAAGTAAATAACGTACTCAAAGCCAATACCCCTTTGTCAACAATTTTTTGACTGCGTGAGGAAAAAAAATGAACGACTTTGGAGGATTTGACTACAAAAGAAGAAGTTCAAGATCCAATTATTTGGTTTGTCGAAAATGACTTAGGGAGTGCGTGATAACTAGCCAGAAACAGTTTTTCTGTTCCAAACTTATTTCTGAAATAGGTTTGGAACAGAAACTCGTTTGGTAATGCAATTATATTTTTTCTATTTCTAGAACAAAAAGTTGTTCCAGAAATATATTTGAAGCAAAAATGAGAAACAAAAAAAATTCACTTGTCACGCCCCCCTATCCCTTGCGAGCTCGTACATCCACCAAAGGCAGTCTATAATACGCCCGGACCTTGATTCATGCATTTCACGCCCGGGTCCACATAGCTGGGCCTAGGACCCAAGTGCCCAGGCCTATGTCTATGAACGAGTTGAGACCCTTTTGCCTAAGCTGTCCATTGAGTCTGGACCCAAGGCTCAGTGGCCATGTCCTGATTCTAGTTACTCAGGATCGGTTCCGACGTGGCCGAGCTTGAGTCTATGGAGATCGAGCCTAAGACCCAATGTTCGTACCCGAATCTCATACGCCCAAGCTCGAGTGCATCACGGTTGGGCTTAAATTCATCAAGGCCGCACCGGGGACCCCAAAAGTTCTCCACGCTCAGAATCAACCCAAGCCTGACCCCATGGTCCCTGGCTTGGCCACTGAAAACCCAAGTGGGCCGATCTCTAAACATGGCCTCGGTGGATTGGGGCCTAGACGCCAAGGACTCAAACATGGGCTGTTAGGTTCAGAGCCCTTCTTTGATGGACTTTGGTGCAAAGCCTGGACGATTGGGATTGGGTGCCAGGAAGCCCAAAATGAGCATTGATGTCCTAAGCTCAGCCTCGATAGATTCGAGCGCTAGAAATTCAAGCACGAGCATTGCAATCTCGAGCACGATCTTAGTGATAGTGAATCCATACTCAAGCACTAGAGACCCGAGCTCGAGAGCTAAGGACTAGGCATGGGCTCGACCTCCATGGACCCAAGCCAAGTTGCCGAGGACCCAGGCTCAGGCATTAATTACCTAGGCACAACCTTGATGGACCGGGGTCCGGACATCGGGGATGTAGACATGAGCGTTGGCATCTTGGTCTTGGTCCTGATGAACCTGGGGTCTGGCTTTGGGGATCTAGGCATGGACACCGGAGGTCCTGGGACCAGTTTTGAAGGACTTGGCCCAAGCGCCGGGGTGAGGGCACATGCATTAAGGTCACGAGGATGAGCGACAAGGTCTCGCCTGGCTTGGTTAGAGGCATCGATGTCTCAGGCCTGGGCACAAGGTCCTAAGGATGACCTAACCAGACACCGGCAATAGGGTCCTAACCCAGCCTCTTTGGACTTGACCTTGCTAACAAGGAGCAAAAAGTGTGTGTTGGGGTTCTCATGCCCAAACATATAGGCTTTAGTCCAAGTACCGGTGTTTAGTCATATTTTAGAAAATGATTTCCTGATTTTTGAAAGAAATCATTTTTTTTTTCGAATTTAAGCATAGGTTTTTCGTTAATCAGGAAAAGATTTTTGGTTGGCTCATTATCCTAAGCGATCCAAACACTGAAAAATAATGAAAATGATTTTTGGGAAAATATTTTATGCGAAACAAACAGAGCCCTTAATCATAGTAATTCTAAGAGTTTTCCAACTTTTGTTGAAGACTGTTATGTATCGAGCAAATTAATTTTGCGGTGATTTAAAGACAATCATAAAGTCGCGACAATTACATGTATTTTCTATTTGTTCACTTGTAAATTTCTTATGAATGTTTGCACCTGAAAAGGGTGACTTATTTTCTGAAGGGGGAAAAAAAGAATGAAGAAAGTTTAACTTGATTCGAAAAGGATTGCGTATTATTGGTTGACAGAATGTTACCTATTTAAATCCGGACACGAGTCAAGATCCAAACATGGCTAAATTTGTTTGATTGCTAGGTCTACATTTAAAAGAAAAATACCACTAAAAGTACCATAACTTTGATGCAACACCCAATTTAATGTCAAACTTTCCGTTAGATAACTTAGTGCAACTTTTATAATATGAACGATCACTAAAGTGCTAACTTGTATTTTGATTGCCGAAAATCTATATGTCAATAATTTATCAATTTTCCTAACCAACATGCTCCTTGGCATGCTTAGCCAGCAATAATAGCTCTGAACGACATCATCTACATCTTTTCAGCCAATATAAACACTAATTTTTATTTGCAAACAAAATTAGGATTATCTGCTCCACACTTGGCTACCCGGCATTTACCGTGGGCATGATAACTGGTATACTAGAGGTGAGTCCTTCCCGGTCTTATTTCTCAATTATACAAACAATCAAAGAAGATGAAAAGGTGGAGAATGATGCGGTGCTCACGAAGATGAGGAAGGTACGGACATGGGCTTGGCGACCTCTCAGAATGGGCTCCATCCCATCGATTCTCAACTCCATGACCATGACGAGCTCCAATGCTCCATCTCCATATCAGAGGGAACCCGCTGCTAGTTCATCTCTATATCTGCAGCCACGATGAGGACGACGACGACGGTTCGACCAGAGCTTCCATGCAACTGCAATATACCCCTCCATAATCATATGGCAATGGAATTTGGTAAAGATCAAGAGATGGGGGAAAAATAACAAAATGAATCAGAAAATAAAAGACAAATCAGGAAGGAATAACATCACCATTTCTGACCATTGATGCTGCGACTCATCCACCGTCATCATCCATCACGGAATCCTCAAATCCGGATTCATGGCTTGACCGAAACAGAAAAATGAATAACCTTCAAAATCGGCTAATACGTCATCGTTTGAGAGACCAGGCACATCATAGCCCATTTTGGACTTGTTTTTGAACAGAAAAAGCCTTATTGAATTATCATTCAATTTCCGACCAAAAAAAATTATCATTCAATTTAAGGAAGCCACGTAGAACTTTTGGCAGGAATATGTAGTCGGAGGCACTCAAGGGATCATATCTTGTCTAGCTGAATTTTGTAGTCGGAGGCAATTAAATGATCGTTTTTACTTCGATTTGACACTTAAGTAATCCGGTAAAAAAGTTTTGATACCAAAACAAGCATCGTACTAAAGTTATAACACTTTTAATGTCTTTTTCCATATCCAGGTATACAACCCAAAAATAAGGGAATGAAATAATTATTGCACGTCCAAATCAAGAGAACTTTTTTGGGTTCCAGTCTCCGAGTCAATTGGTTCAATCTAGTTGCTCCATCGCATCGATGAAGTTGGAAAATTTTACGTAGAAAATCAAACGTTCATTTCAGAATATCCAAAAAAGGTAAATACATTACGACTGTCATAACTTTTGTACTGCGCTAACTTAAATGTCATAATTTACTTTTTTTTGCTCGCTTGAGTGCCATAACTTTCAAAACTCACCACTTAAGTGCCATCGCTTACACGGATACCGAAAAATCTGATGTGGACATAAGAAAACCTGACGTGGCACCGGTGAAATAATTTTTTTAATATTTTAATTTACACATGGAGTTTTTCATAAATTTTTTTATTTTTTAAATTCTCTTCTTCTTTTTTTGTTCTTTGTTGGTTTTTGCTCCCTTGGCTAGCGAGGGTCTCCGGCGACCCTTGTCGGCCGGCCTAGGGGCAAGGGCGGGTTCGTCTTGGGCTGGCGGGGCCATGACGACCCTGGGTGATGGCCATTGTGGCACGTGTGAGGGCGCGAAGGCCCTTGCTAGATCTAGGCGAGGGCCCTCGCAATGCCGTTGGCCATGGGCGAGAAGGCCCTCGCCAGGACCTGGTCGGTGGTGGCCGACGAGGGTCACAGGTGACCCTCGCCGGATACGATGGAAAAAGCAACAAAAAAGGAAAAAAAAGAAAAATATCAAAATAAATAAAATATAAGAAAAAATTATAGAAAGTATTAATTTTTTTAAAAAAAATCCATGTATCACTAAAAATAAATATAATAATAATAAAAGTCCACACAGGATAATTTGCTAGAAGTGACACTCAAGTGAACGATTTTCATCGGAAGTGGCGCTCAAGTGAGCAAAAAAAAGAAGTTAGGGCACCCAAATAAACGCCATACAAAAGTTATGGCACTCACAATGTACTTACCCCGTCAAAAAAACGATGAAGTAATCCCAACGTCTTTTAACCAAAAAAAAAAAAAAAAAGCCAACCGTCCATATGCATCAATTAAAAATGTGTATGTCTTACGAGCCTGGTCAAAGTCTCCTTCAGCGAGTATATATGCTTATTCAGATTTATATAAGTGCAAACCGTCGGCAAGCTCGAGCCAACATAAATAAATGAATATAATACTCGCGTTGAAATACTAGAACTTTTTTACTTAATATAATAAGTCGCATATCCTATATATATATATACCGAAAATGTGACTATATCATGCCATATTCGCATATATAAATTATCATTCGATAGTACGAAAGAGTAACAAAAGATGACTATCAAATTGAAATTCTTAGTAAGTAATTTTTATTAACAAAGGTAAGTAACTATTTAAAACGATATTTTGCTCCTTCATAACTTGCGCTTGCGACGAGTTTACCGAGTTGATATTATGGGTATTAAAACTCCCTTTGGATCAAAAGTTATGCAAGTTTTTGAAAGCACACTGTTTTGATTTTCGTCTTGCCCGAACAATAGAGAAAGCCTTCAGCAGTTCCGTCCACATATCATAGTCAGAGTTGAAATATCGTTAGTATACCTCAGCGTTTGATGTACGGTGCGGTGTCTTTAACATTAAAGAAATTTTTCGTACCAAGAAATACCCTTCTTTCTAGATTCATGATTTTGTGGAATTTCCTATTTTTTCGTTGGAATTGTTGAATGTGTAGAATCATAAAAAGAAAAAGTACAAAAAAAAAAAACCGACATGTCTTGTAGGGCTGCTGGCGAGCAGACGAGGCACAAGTAGAAAGACAAGAGAACTTTCGTGGAACGGTTCGCTGGTCAAACAAATTAGGAAGATGTGATGACGCACAAGACGCACAATGTTTTGCTCACTAAGCACGTCATCACCGCCTTGCTCGCTAGTCATTATGTACGTCATCACCACCTCTTCTTGTATCTCCTCTAGCCCTATATATACACACCTCGCTTCTCACTCATTTCTCATCACCTTTCTCTTCGTATCTCAAAACACACATACTACACAATTTTTTCCAAGCTCAGTGAAATGGCGATGTCCCCAGAGAATGAACATCAAGTGAAGGCTTTTGGATGGGCAGCCAGAGACACTTCGGGACGTCTCTCGCCCTTCAAGTTCTCAAGAAGGTAACATGCCTTGATTTTTCATTTCTCCAATTCTCATTTTGGGTGCATCTAAGAATACAATGGAGGGGAACTTCTTTTGCTTGAAATTCGTTAATTTTTTTTTTACAGGGTCGCCAAAGAAAAGGATGTAACTTTTAAAGTATTGTACTGTGGTATTTGCCATTCCGATCTCCACAATGTCAAGAACGAATGGGGAATAACTTCTTACCCCGTAGTGCCCGGGTATGAGTTTTCAAAAGCATCATCATCTTCGACTTCCTTAAATTAATAAACAAGCACTTTTTACCTCAATAGTTATGCTAATTGGCCAATATTATATGTAGGCATGAGATTGTAGGAGTGGTCACCGAAGTGGGCACTGAAGTGACAAAATTCAAAGTCGGGGACAAAGTGGGTGTTGGATGTATGGTCGGATCATGTCATTCATGTGCAAATTGCAAAGACCATCTTGAAAATTACTGCCCCAAGATGATTTTAACCTATGGTGCAAAGTACCACGATGGAACCACCACCTATGGTGGCTACTCGGACATCATGGTATCGGATGAGCATTTCGTGATTAAAATCCCCGACAACATGCCCCTCGATGGTGGTGCTCCTCTCCTTTGTGCTGGGATCACTGTTTACAGTCCGTTGAAGTACTACGAGCTTGATAAGGTCGGGATGCATTTAGGAGTGGTTGGGCTTGGTGGGCTCGGGCACATGGCTGTGAAGTTTGCTAAGGCCATGGGCCTCAAAGTTACCGTCATTAGTACCTCACCAAATAAAAAGAAGGAAGCCATGGACCATTTGGGAGCCGATGCATTCTTGGTTAGCCGTAATACAAAAGAGATGGAAGTAAGTTATAATCACGACATATTGTTTTCTTTTGTGATGTATAGGAATGAGGGTAATCCGAATGTATATTGATGATATTTTTTCTTACTAACTACAGCATGCGATGAGCACAATGGATGGCATCATTGACACAGTCTCAGCTGTACATGCTCTTTTGCCTTTGATCGGTCTGTTGAAGACTAACGAAAAGCTGGTCATGGTTGGTGCACCGGAGAAACCGCTTGAGCTACTTGCTTTCCCACTTCTGATGGGTAAGCCTAAGCAAGTCTTTTGAGTTTTATGGTACTTCTAGGGAAAAAAAAAACCACATTCACAATTGGTGATTAGAATCAAATTTTCATGCTTTTTTGGTTCTGTAGATGATTAATTATGAGTTTCAAAAATGCCAAATTAGTAACCAATAAGACCAAACACAGGTAGAAAGATGGTGGGAGGAAGTGGCATTGGAGGGATGAAGGAGACGCAAGAGATGATTGACTTTGCAGCGAAGCACAACATAGTTGCGGATATTGAGCTTATTCCTATGGATTATGTGAACACTGCCATGGAGCGTCTATTAAAAGCAGATGTTAAATATCGATTCGTCATTGACATTGCCAATTCATTGAAGCCTTTCTGATGATGAGTCTGATGGATTACTACTCAGCTGAGCATAGATGAATATTAGCTTTCCCTATCTTATTGTCTCATAAAGTCATAATCATGTTTTATGACTAGGATTTTGCTTCATTTATTATGGTGACATCACTTCATTGTCCCCTTTGCAATGACGTTGATTACTTTGTAGGTTTGTATAGATGGCGACCTTGTTTTAGGTTGTTATCCTCAGAAAGTGTGCAATCCACATAATTGCGGGATTTCCTTTATGTGTTTTTAAGTAAATCGCGCATTCAAAGACAATACCTTCTCATAGTCATGGCCACGGGCCAGGGACCGTTGGCTCTGTTCATGAACTAGCAATTCCAGTTCCAATTTAAGGAGAACCAAAACAGAGACCCTAAGTGGCAGTTCCGGTTTCAATTTTGAATTGACGGTTACGGGTCGATTTCGGGCCATGTTCCAGTTCAAAATCGAAAATGGCACCTTCGGTATCAGTTCCAATTTTTGAGTTTAAAAATTAAATTATAATGAATTTTTAAAAAAATTGTAACTAAATTATCAAACAATAAATTATGAAATAAAATAAAATAATGAATTAATCAAATTATGAAATATTGGATTAAGAAAAATTGGAAGAGATAATGAGAATAATTGAAATATTGTATAAGAAATGAAAAAACAATGGTGTGATTGAATAATTGAACAATTGAAGAAAAGAAAATAATAAATTGGATACTGTGAATAATTAAGAGTTAGAGAAAATTTGAGAGGATTGAGATGAAGAGAGAATTTGCATGAAAAAAAAAATGAGAAAATGAGAAGAGGTATTTATAGGTTATAAATTAGTAAATAAAAAAATAGGTGACCATTGGCAACAGTCACAAAAAAGAAAGAGCCGTTCTTTTAAAAAAAATTAAAATTTTTTATCCCTATTTTTTCACGGTTAGGTGGTTCCGGGCTTGGTTCAAGGTTTGAATAAACCATAACTGGGCCCTTATACCACGGGCCGGTTCCAGGTTAGAACCGCGGGCCCGGTGACCCGGGCCGGTTCCGGGCTCGACCCGGCCCGTGGTCATGACTACCTTCTCAGCCCTCTTTTTGTGACTTTGTGAAAGAAAAAAAAACTAACCAACTAAGATTTGATCGCAACACAAGAAGTTTCAAGTCCACCAAGCAATTGCAGAGCAAATGCCTTGACCTGTGAATTTTCGAGTTGGGTCGGGTCGATTTAACCTATTTTAACCTTGTTTGACCCGACATGAGATTAAGTTTATTTTTCAGGAGTGCGTAGCAGAAGCTTGATACATTCATTCTGGGAGATTGCTGAGGGAGAGCTCAAGTCCGAACCCATCAATATATCCAGTTGGACACATCTTTACTCAAAAAACTAACCAACTAAAATTATACAATGTTCGTTATTGTTGTGCATGTAACACATGTGATATCCTAACAAAGGTGCAATTTATAAAATACCAAAGGAGTGTCACTTTTTTGGTCGGAAGCCAAACTTGGATATCATTGTGCTAGATGTCGGAGCTTTATTAGCAATTTTTTTTTCTTTATCAGAAAAAAAGTAACTGTTACATTGTTTTCCTTGTATGACACTCATATGCGGTTCGCCTTATTATGATTTCTAAACATTCTTTTCTATGATTCGACAATCTATTTAATCATAGACATTCTAAAAGATTACCAGTTTTTTTATTAATATGTTATTATGATGTATCGAGCAAATTAATTATGCGGTTATTTAAAAACTGTCATAAGTTCGTAACCGACCATTACGCAAATTTTCAGTTTATTCACTTATCCAAAAAAGATTGCACCTGAAAAGATAAATTATTTTGGAAGAAAAAAAAAACGGTAAAAAAGCATTAATCTGATTAAATAGGAATGTTGATAGGTTGATCCAGCACTAACTTGGTTTAAATAGGATTGTATATGAGGTTCCCCAGGCCTATGATGGCCGGCAAGCTTGAGCTCACGCATGGCCACCACCGACCGATCACAATGGAGGAAAAAATAAAAAAAATAAAAAATTAAAAAAAGAAGTTAAAAAATTGATTTTTTTAACATGAGACAAAATTATGAGATTGAAATGATTTTCCAAATGAGATCAAAAAATATTTTAGGTCATATTTCACCAAAAATAAGAAAACTAACCATTTTCCTGGAAAATAATTTCCTGAAAAGTATCTTTCCTTTTTCATGAAATATTACCCCAACCAAAGTCATGTGTAGATTGTATATTCACTGATGTTTTGTGCTGAACTTTAGGATACGAATATGACTTTACAACTTGATAAATACCAAACAGGATTTTTATTTCCCTAAAAATAACACAAAAAGTACAAAATACAAGGCAAGCTCCAACCTACCTAAATAAATCGGTTTCGGCCACAATATGTTTATTTCCATTAGAAAAATATTTGTGTCAATAGATTACACGGACATATGGTCCAAACTTTGCTGAACTTATTGAAGAATATTCCTTCTTTCAGTGTAAAATGTGACGTGCATGAATAAAACACATGACGCATTGAAATACTTGAACTTAATTTGTACTTGTAATCTATATTTTCACTGATCAATTAGGGATATAATAAGTGAAATATGCTTCTTCTTTTTTTACCAAAAATATGATTATATCATGCCCTATTCACATAGATAAACATAATATCCGTTTGCTTTCTGATTACATAGTACGAAGTAGAAACAAAAATTCATTGTCTAATCGATATTTTCATCAAGCAATTACGATCAACTAGGTAACTTTTTATAATGGAATGTTGCTCTTTCATAGCTTGCACTCAAAATGGGTTTTTTTGAAGTGGTATTATAAGGTACCTAACTCTCCCCAAGTTCAAAAGTTATGGCCGTTTGGTTGCGCACTACGTGCCTTTTTATCCCAAGCTCCCTTGTTGGTGGATTTCGTCTGGTGAGCAGGTATTTAAATAATATGAGTTGGGTGAGATATGAGTCATAAAATTTATTTTGGGGGAATACAAATATTTTCACCTTAAAGGGGTTTGGTAAAATGGAAATACCATTTGGTAAACTCTAATTGAAAAGTGCCTTTTCGGAAATTTATGTTAGATATTGGAAAAAAGTTATGGAATTTCCATTTTTGTTTTTCACAGAAAAAACATATCGATGTCTCTAAATTCATTTTTTTTTCTATAGAAAAATTTAATCTATAAACAGCGAATACGTTCCATTGCATGATAATATCCCAATCAGCGATACAACTTTGTGGTTATGTTGGGCATGTTTCGTATGCTTTTTCGCACGTTCTTTGTTACAAAATTGGAATTCATTTTCGTGACCTTGTTGGAATTATTATGCGTGGAATTTTAAATTCATAAGTAAGTTAAAAAAATTTTGCCCGGGCATAATAAAGAGGCCGAATATGGCATGTGACAGACTGGGCCGAACTTTCAACATGGAAACCATTAATTAATTGGCCTATCAATGTTTTGAATATCTGATGGAAAACGACACCTACAGGATTTATATTGCCTCTTCATGGGCTGCAAGCAAAGCAGAGCAGACACAAGTAGAAAGGGGGAACTTTCGTGCAATGTTTGACTGGTCAAACAAATGGGGGAAGAGATGATGACGCACAATGTCCGGTCCAGTTTGCTCACTAAGTACGTCATCACTCAACTCTCCTCGGCTCACTAAGTGCGTCTTCACCGACTCTCTCCTGGTATCTCCTCAAGGCCCTATATATGCACCTCGCTTCTCACTTCCCATCTCATCACCTTTCTCTTCCTATCTCAAAACACACAGATTGCGCGATTCTCTTCCAGTTGAGGATTTGAAGCCAATCAAGCTGAGTTATATGGCAATGTCACCACAGAATGAACATCCAGTGCAGGCTTTTGGCTGGGCAGCCAGAGACTCTTCAGGACACCTCTCTCCCTTCAAGTTCTCAAGAAGGTAGCATGCCTTAGATTTTTCATTTTATTCGACTCTCATTTCCGGTGCATCCAAAAATACATTAGAGGGGAAATTATTTTTCTCGAGATTTATTGATTTTCTCTTTAACAGGGCCACCGGGGAAAATGATGTAGCTTTTAAGGTGTTGTATTGTGGTATATGCCATTCCGATCTCCACAATGTCAAGAATGAATGGGGAATAACTTCTTATCCCGTAGTGCCCGGGTATGTGTTTTCAAAGACGTCATCCTTTTCGATTCTCTTAAGATTAAAAAAAAAATTGGCATTTTTGAGCCAATAATCACGGTAATCGGCCATTATATGCAGGCATGAGATTGTCGGTGTGGTCACCGGAGTGGGCACCAAAGTGACAAAATTCAAAGCCGGAGACAGAGTGGGTGTTGGGTGTATGGTCGGATCATGTCGTTCCTGTGCAAATTGCAAAGACAATCTTGAGAATTACTGCCCCGATATGATCTTATCGTATGGTGCAAAGTACTACGATGGAACCACCACCTATGGTGGCTACTCGGACATCATGGTATCAGACGAGCATTTCGTTATTAAAATCCCCGACAACTTGCCTCTCGATGGTGGTGCTCCTCTCCTTTGTGCTAGGATCACTGTTTATAGTCCATTGAAGTACTACGGGCTTGATAAGTCCGGGATGCATTTAGGGGTGGTTGGGCTTGGTGGGCTTGGACACATGGCTGTGAAGTTTGCTAAGGCCATGGGCCTCAAAGTTACCGTCATTAGTACCTCACCAAATAAAAAGAAGGAAGCCATGGACCATTTGGGAGCCGATGCATTCTTGGTTAGCCGTAACACAGAAGATATGGAAGTAAGTTACAATCACGGCATATTATTTTCTTTTGTGATATAGGGAATGTTAACCCGAATGTGATGTTATTTTCTCTTATTAACTACAGCTTGCGATGGGTACAATGGATGGCATCATTGGCACGGTCTCAGCTGTACATGCACTTTTGCCTTTGATCGGTCTATTGAAAACTAACAGAAAGCTGGTCATGGTTGGTGCACCGGAGAAGCCGCTTGAGCTACTTGCTTTCCCACTTCTCATGGGTAAGCCTAAGCAAGTCTTTTGAGTTTTATGGTACTTCTGGAAAAAAAAAAAAAACCACATTCACAATTGGTGATTAGAATGAAATTTTCATACATTTTTGGTTCTGTAGATGATTAATTATGAGTTTCACATATGCAAAAACATTAACCAATAAGACCAATTACAGGTAGAAAGATGGTCGGAGGAAGTGGCATTGGAGGGATGAAGGAGACGCAAGAAATGATTGATTTTGCAGCAAAGCACGACATAGTCGCGGATATTGAGCTTATTCCTATGGATTATGTGAACACTGCCATGGAGCGTCTATTAAAAGCAGATGTTAAGTATCGATTTGTCATTGACATCGCCAATTCATTGAAGCCTTGCTGATGAAGATTTCTATGGATTACAATTTGGCTGAGCGTAGATGAAGATTAGATTTTCATATCTCGTTATCTCATATTCATGTTTTACAACTAAGATTGTGTTTCTACTTAATATCGTGTCATCATTCTCCCTTTTGCTATAACGTTGACTACTCTGCATAAATGGCAACCTTGTTTATGTTGTTATCCTCCGAAAGTATGCAATCCATTTAATCATAAGAGTTCCTTTTATGTGTTGTAAGTAAATAACGTACTCAAAGCCAATACCCCTTTGTCAACAAATTTTTGACTGCGTGAGGAAAAAAAATGAACGACTTTGGAGGATTTGACTACAAAAGAAGAAGTTCAAGATCCAATTATTGGGTTTGTCGAAAATGACTTAGGGAGTGCGTGATAACTAGCCAGAAACAGTTTTTCTGTTCCAAACTTATTTCTGAAATAGGTTTGGAACAGAAACTCGTTTGGTAATGCAATTATATTTTTTCTATTTCTAGAACAAAAAGTTGTTTCAGAAATATATTTGAAGCAAAAATGAGAGACAAAAAAAAAAAATTCACTTGTCACGCCCCGCTATCCCTTGCGAGCTCGTACATCCACCAAAGGCAGTCTATAATACGCCCGGACCTTGATTCATGCATTTCACGCTCGGGTCCACATAGCTGGGCCTAGGACCCAAGTGCCCAGGCCTATGTCTATGAACGAGTTGAGACCCTTTTGCCTAAGCTGTCCATTGAGTCCGGACGCAAGGCTCAGTGGCCATTTCCTGATTCTAGTTACTCAGGATCGGTTCCGAAGTGGCCGAGCTTGAGTCTATGGAGATCGAGCCTAAGACCCAATGTTCGTACCCGAATCTCATATGCCCAAGCTCGAGTGCATTACGGTTGGGCTTAAATTCATCAGGGCCGCACCGGGACCCCAAAAGTTCTCCACGCTCAGAATCAACCCAAGCCTGACTCCATGGTCCCTGGCTTGGCCACTGTCGCGACTCTCTTGAGGTTCGGCGTGAGGTTCTCGAGGGCTAATGGGCCGTCCAGTCTGGTCGGACGCAGGCCTCTCCCAAGGCCCGTTACCCAAATCGCAATGGAGGTATGCGTAGTCGACCTTCAGTGTGATCTAGTGACATGTGCTAAGTGTGCATGCCATGGAATCGCCACCAATCATTTTTTTGGAGGGTATGATTGGAACACCCTATTGAATAGTCGGGAGTTTCTATTCAATTCTACGATAACCAGAGAAATGGGTTCGGGGACTTAGTTACGTCAACTGTCAGAGTTGACGCCCTTTCGGTACCTAAGTTGATTGAATTTTCTGCAATTTTTCTTAATTTTTTTTTGAATTTTTCCTTAATAATTCATTTTTTTGAAATTTTTTTATTTGATTTTTTTTATAAATTTCCTGAAAATAAGTCCCAACTGACGATCCCTAACTCGCCACGTGGCGTCTCGGTGACAATCGAATCATTTTAATTTTTGTAAAATTCGAAATTGATTTCTTTTAATGTTAAAAATATTTTTTATTCTGAAAATCATTGGATCACGACACGTGGCTCATCTGCAGCCATCCAATCTAGCATTTTTTGTTTTTGTTTTTATTTTTATAGGACGCAACACAATGCAAAAAATAAAGAAGATATTAAGTCATTATACAACATAAACATAAGCAAAGGAGATGGGATCCGGTGAATTTTACGACGTCGGAGTCCGTCGGTGCTCGTGCAACAATGTGTGGGGGTATAAACCACCAGCAGGAGGCTCGGCCTTCCGATTTTGGGGTAGCACAATATAATTTACAGAAAATAAATAAATAAAACACCTTGGACACCAATAGGAGGCTTAGCCTTCCGATTCTGGGTCTTTTATGCGAAATATAGAAATGCTATGACATAAAGTAAATACACAGCAAATATTTGGACACCAACAGGAGGCTCGGCCTTCCGATTCTGGGTCTTTTATGCGAAATATAGAAATGCTATGACATAAAGTAAATACACAGTAAATATTTAGACACCAACAGGAGGCTCGGCCTTCCGATTCTGGGTCTTTTATGCGAAATATAGAAATGCTATGACATAAAGTAAATACACAGTAAATACGAAAAAAATACAAAATAAACAATAATCCGAGCTCGGATGAGGAGGACGTTGAACAATTTTCACAAATCCGAACGGTGAAGATGAAGAAAGAATTGAGATGAGATTATACACAATTTTACCTCGATCCGATGGTCGAATTGATCGAAAACTGAAGAAATACCGGCGGATGAACAGTTCCCGCGCCAGGAACAACTTCTGATTTGGCTGCTGTGCGACCACTTGGAGAGATTTTTTTAAAGATCCGAACGGTGGATATGAAGAAGGGGTTAAGAAGACCCTGCACACAAAAAATAAGCTCGATCCAACGGCTCAATCGGCCGGAAACTCAAGAAATGTCGGCGGGTATACAATTCCCACGCCTGGAACAGCTTCTGATTTGGCTGTTGTGCGACCACTTTGAGAGATTTGTTTAAAGATCCGAACGGTGGATATGAAGAAGGGATCAAGAAGACCTTGTACACAAATATTCAGCTCGATCCAACGGTCCAATCGGCCGGAAACGCAAGAAATGTGGAGGGTGGTAGTGTGATGACAAAAAAAATGGAAGAGAGAATATATGGTATGAGCGTGGGAGAGGAAGTAGAACAAGAAGAAGAAGAAGAAGGAGGAAGAGGAGGAGGAGAGAAAGCTACGGATGATGAGGGGGGAGTATAAATAGTAATAAAAATAAAATAAAATAATGAAATAGTAATATAATAATAATATAATAAAATATTAAAAAGTAAAAATAATAATAAAATAATCAAAAGTGAAGACAAAATGATTAGTCCCCTTTTCCTTTTAAATGATGATGTTTTCACTCCTTTTCCTTTTAATCATTACTAATATTTTTGCCAAATTCAATTTTATGATGATCAAAGAACACCTAAAATCAAACCTGAATTTTACTATTTATGAGCTCAGAAAATGGATAAAATAAAAATAAAAATACCGACTATTTTTATATACTTTTGTGACCTCCAATATTATTTTTCTTGATTTTGTTGATTTTCTTGATTTTCTTTTTTTCTTTTTTTTCGAAAATATATTAAAAAAATGAAAATTACGAAAATTATTTTTTTGGTCAAAATGGTTCATTTAGCTTGGCTAAGGTCACCAAAATTGATTTTTCAATTTTTCAACTTTTTATGGATTTTCTATGAATTTTCAAAAAAATAAAATAAAATAAAAATAAAAATAAATAAATAAATAAAAAAGTTGATCAAAATTTAGGTGTCAACAGCTGCCCCTCTTTGAGAGGAATCTTGTTAGAGGTTTCTCTCAAAGATAAGGTGACACCTGAGTCCTAATCGACTCGACTTGGGAAACTAAAGGAAAATGAGTCATGACATCCAATCTTCATGCTTGTCCATGTATGCTCTTTCTTGAAGGGGGAAACATTCATTTGACATGAGAGAGTGAGATAATAGAGAGACATACCTGCCACTTACCTGTTCGATGTTTGTGCGATTTTCGCGGTGTTTGATGGATTCAAGAGAATTTCTAGGAACTCGTTACTAGAGTATCCTAGAGAGGTTAAGCTCTGACCCGTATGGTAGGTCAAACCATAATGGGATTCCTAACTGATAGGAATCTAAGGAAGACGCGTCCCATTTGGGATTTGCTAAGGATTTTGATCCGTATGGTGGATCAGACCATTGAGTTGACCATTTAAGTGATTTTCACTATTGGATTGACCCTTCAGGCGGTTTCTACCTTTGAATGACCCTTCAGGCGGTATCTACCTTGTTTTGACCCTTCAGGCGGTATCTACCTTTGTTTTGACCCTTCAGGCGGTATCTACCTTTGTTTTGACCCTTCAGGCGGTATCTACCTTGAATTTGACCCTTCAGGCGGTATCTACCTTTGTTTTGACCCTTCAGGCGGTGTCTACCTTTGTTTGCTTTGAAAGGGGTCTCATGACGAGGGTTCTCCACGTCCAATGAGACTGCCTGGTTTTTGAAAAGGGGTCTCATGACGAGGGTTCTCCACGCCCGATGAGGCTGTTTGATATTTTTGAAAAAAGGGTCTCATGATGAGGGTTCTCCACGTCCGATGAGACTGCCTGATTTTTGCAAAGGGATCCTAGGACGAGGGTTCTCCACGTCAAACTAGGACTGCTTGATTTTTGGTCAATGGGTCCTAGGACGAGGGTTCTCCACGTCTGATAGGGCCGCTTGATTTTTTGAGAAGGGGTCCTAGGACGAGGGTTCTCCTCGTCAAGGTAGGACAGCTTGATTTTGAAAAAGGGTCCCGGGACGGGGGTTCTCCACGTCTGCTGGGACAGTTTGCCGACTTCTTTTGAAAAAGGATTCTATCATCATCCCTTCTTTTGAAAGATCCCGAAATTTGTTGGGAATTCAGTTTTGAAGCAGTGAAAGATTTTATCTTGACAAAGCTTCACTTGGGTCTGTTGTGGCGACATTCTGGGAGCTGGGTTCTCCAGGTATCCTGCAGAAGTTTGAGCCTGAAAGATTTTTCTTCACCAAGAAAATATTAATAATCTCTGGGAAGACAATAATTGTCCAATTGACAAAATTTTATGACTTAAGTTTTGGTCATGAAATGTGCATTTTGATGCTGGAGGTTATCCAAAGCATTCTTACAACATGTAAATGTGATCACAAATTCCTTGCATGGAAAATTTGGATTAACAGTTTGAAAATTCCAAAAAGAGTTTGTTCAAAACATCAACTGGAATATTTCTCGACAAGGGGGTCTTCTCACCTGTTTTGAGATAGTGGTTTTTATAGGGGACGCACTCAATTCCCTACTAACCTGTGCCTAGGTTTTAGGCTCATTCGCAGCGCATACATTTTGACCGGTCGGGAGGTCTTCCACGGGACCGTAATGTTGGGCTTGGATATTGGTTTCCAAGGGGGACCCGCTTTGGAGTCGAGGCCATTGAACGAAAGTTTTCACCATCTGCTCCGGGTCTACAAGTCAAGAACCCTGCAAAATGAGAAAGAAATAGTCTTGCTCGTACTTCTTCGAGCTAAGTTATATGTTAACCCAAGTGTCTTAGTCAGAGAAGACTGTTTCAGGGTTGTAACATTGGTAGGATTGGGGACCGAAAAAGGCTTGTTTTTGGCCCAGAATTCGTGACGGGTTTGACATTGGTGATCATTGCTGATTTGCCTCCTGTCATTTCCTTTATGCATCTTTAGTCTTTGAGGTGTGCAATCGATTTTGAGGTGTGCACCAATTCTTTAGAGAGCCTCTCTTGTTGCATTCAGAGAACGATAACTCTCTCTATGTCTTTGTTCTGCGCTCGGCACCATTTGGGGAGCAACCCTTTTGGATTTGGCTCCTTCAGGGATTTCTTCTTTTCCCATCCGGCTTCATTTCGGATCAATCAAACAACTTACACGAGCATCGGCCTTGCTTTTACCAGGCACTTTGCTTTTTCTCGATGCCGTGGATTTTTCTCATTCACTTTTGAAATCCCATTTTTTTTTTATCTTCATGGGATCGTGTTAGACCTACGATCAAAGGTCTAACAAGGTTAAGCATTAACTTAGGAATTTTTTTGCAAACCCTAAGTCTTGAACTCCTTTGTTTCTGAAGTGATGCTATATTCGTCTTGGAATGTGCAATGATCACCAACGGGTTTATGAAATGATTTTGCAGGCTCAACTTGGCTGTGCAAAGGGTAAAGGTGTGTGGGATAGAGAAATGAATGCTTCTCGTCATCCTATGGCATTTGGATTACTATATAAACAGCACACAAAGATTAATGTTAGTCCGAGCAAGAAAATTTCTAACCATTTTCTCCTGATGCTGCTGGACTCATCTCCATTTTGCCCCGATGTGGGGTGGTTCTTGACAAGGTTAAGAATGAAAATCGCCGTTCAAAGGGGTTGTCAACGGTCACCTGTAGTGTTTGGGGAATATGAAACGGATGCCTCCGTCGTCCCAACCCATGTAATCGCTGCGAATGGTCCCTACTTCCGTAGGTCCAGATTTTGCTGTCTTATCCGCTCCACTTCTCTCTTAAGTGTGTATAGGACGTGTTTGGACTAGGCTTTGCCTCTCGTCTTTTGAGAAAACGTCCTTTTGAAAGTTTTGAACAACTTTTGATTGGAAAAATCTCTTTCTTTTTTTCCAAAAATTTTACCCATCAATGGGATTTTATGATGCACCATGCACGTTCTTTATTCATGTTCAGACAACCTCCTGTTTCAAAACATGAATGCCAATGAAATTTGAATTCTATGTCTTTTCTAGACATTAGATTCTGAAAACTTTTCATTTCTTCTCTATTTTTTATTCAACATCTGCAATGGGTTGAGGAAAGGAATACTTACCTGTCCTCCGCGGTTGGAGATCCCTGAAAATGCGAAAGAAACATGTTATTGTACGTTCACGAATTTTTTTCAAAAAATTAGAACGATACATCTTACCCTTGGTCGTATATTCCAACGGGTAATTCATGGGGTGTGAAAACCTGTTTCACCTTGATGGCGATCCCCTGTCAAAGACGGGAATTAGTTGTCAGTTTGCGTTCCAAAATTCAAGACAAATTGGAACGATACAGCCTTGTTCTTGCTTCGTGTTTCCATTTGAACACAAACTTGCGGCTTGCAGGATTTGGCCCTCTATCTTGCGGTCTTGATCCCTCCGTTTGGTTGGCGATGAATCATTCTCGAGGATTTGCCCCAGAGGAGATCCATTTGTGTTTTTGGGCGCATTCCAGCGTCACTCTTCATAGTTCCTCCACCTGATCTTATAATCAAATACCTTTCCTTGGAGTGCTGACTCCCAAGGTTAATAATTTTATTCGCCTCCTCGTTGGCGAGTTCTTTTCTTTTGTGGCTTTTGGCGCCAACGACTTCCTGTTAAATGAGGAAAACTCATGTTAAGCATGGGATTTATAGAGATCAAATTGGAACGATACAAAGTTACCGCCTCTAGGTTTGTATCCTGGGGTTTATTTCTGATGCGGATAACTCTGTCATTGCGTCTACGGATTTTGCCAGAGAAGAAACGTCCTTCTTTGCCCAGGGAAAAATTGATTCGCATGCCCCAGTCATGCCTTAACGCTTTCCGCTTTTGTTGGAGATTTCTAATCCAATTTGAAGGAGTCCACGCACTTTTCGAGCAATTTGCCCCGGTGAGGCCGGTTTTGCTGTTTGTCCTCTTTGGATTTGATGACCCTGGTCTGTTGCACTTTTAGGGGGGGGATCATGAGAGTTTGCCCCTGGCTGGGCTTCTCGGAGAAAAGGGAGAGACTTGCTCACACGAGTTTTGCCAATCCTGGTCATCTATGAATTCGTGCTTTTCATTCTATTCAAAGAAGGTATTTTTATCAGAGGTGCCAATTGATAAAACTTGAGATTTTCTTTTCAAGCATTCTTTTCACAGAGATTTCCAGGTGATGAGAAACTTTTTCAGGTTTTCTCAAAGATTTTGTTCACAAATTGAGCCATTAGAACGCTCTTGAAAACACTCAGTCAGAATTATGTTATGAAAAGGGGTACTCCTTGCTTCGTCATTTGGAAGCACTGCCATCTGATTCCCCTGCTTTTGATCGTCGCTGGAATGGATGGCTCCGCATCGTTTTATTCCCCATTTAGGAGGGAAGCTCCTCCTCGGGAACCTGAGTTATTTAACAACTGCTATGTATGCTTGGAATGACATGCTTGAAGTGTCACAAAGACGGTTATAAAATAGAGAAAGTTCATGTAATGATAAACTTCCTTGGGATACGTCTTAAGAAAAATTGAAAGGGTAGGATGGGAGCTAGCCCTCATATCATTGGGCATCCTCGCATCCCAAAACTTTGCAAACCAGGAGACATGTGGGAAATCAGGTCTCAGTTTTTTTTTTTTTTTTTTTTTTTTTTTTTTTTTTTTTTCGTCATTGACCGATTTGTGGCTCCCACACGTCCCCGTTTTTGATTTTTGATTTTTGATGATTTTTTTTTTGGTTTTTTTTTTGGGTTTTTTTTTTGGGTTTTTTTTTTTTGGTTTTTTTTTATTACAATACAACACGTAAGAAAAAGCCTGAGGCGCCTAATGTGGATTTAGATGCGTCGAAGAGAGACAGATATCTCTTTACTCCATGGTAGGAGCGCCGCCGTCGAGTGATTTGACAAAATCTCCCAAAGACAAGCTGGTTAAATCAAGTTCCTCCGATGTCGTTTTTATCCCCTCGTCCTTCGACCATTTGGAATCCTTGGAGAAGAACCGGTCGAACTTGTTGTCGAAGATCACCCCCACGGTTTGGTGATCAGGAAGTGGATTATTTTGCACGTTCGGCTCTGTTTTGTCGAATTCAAGGATGCAATTATCGATAAGGGCTTGCACCTTGTGCTTCAAAACAATGCAATTGTCTACGTTATGGCCCTTCTCTCCCATGTGATAGGCACATGACTGGTTTTCATCGTACCCGTTAAACTTCACCGGATTCGGCCTTGGAGGCTCTTTAGCCACTAAGTGCTCCTCTAGTAACATAGGAAGTAATTTCGATAACGGCCTTGGTAGGGGGGTGAACTGCTTGGGAGGCAACTTCCTCCTTAGTTCATATGGTTTCCGTACCGACATCGACGAGTTTCCTTGCACCGTACTTGAATTAGAGAACTGCTTAGGGTTGGGTGGGTTTGGTACGAAGGCCACATCAACTTCAGCCGGCGTTCTCTCGCCGGCGCCTCGTCGGAGGGCGATATCTCGGCCCTCCGACGTCCAAATCACACGAAATCAACGTCAAAAGATTCCACTCGACGTCCTCTACCACATATCTGAACCTCAACATAGCAGAACGCCAAACGATCGTCTCGCCATCTCCGACCGAAAGCATATCTCCGGCGAAACTTGGTTCTAGCCGTTCTACACGTTACCCGACTAACATAAATTATTGGGAAGCATCCTAGGAGCTGCAGAGGACTTACCTGACAATCACAGGGCTTTGGTTTGGCGTGGAACGAGCCGTGGAGTTCGCAACCGGTCGGAGGACGTCGGAGGCCGACTCGAGTATTTACCCAATAAAATCACGTGCAGTCAAAGGAAAAATAGGAAATGGCCACATTCAACTGGCCACGACCTGTTCCGGGTCTTTCGACCCCGATCTTTTTTGAAATGACGGTTTTACCCTTCCGGCAAACCGTCTTCCAAAACAATTCTAAAAAAATTCAGGAAAATCCCAAAAAAATAGGAAATGGCCACAAACAACTGGCCAAGACCCATTCCGGGTGTTTTGAACCCCGACCCTTCTTAAAATGACGATTTCGCCCTTTGGGCGAATTGCCTTCCAAAAATTGAAGAAAAATTCAAGAAATTCCAAAAAAATTCTCAAAAATGGGAAATGGCCACGATCAACTGGCCATGGAATTTTTTGGGTAATTCGGTACCCAAACCTTCCAAAAAAATGACGATTTTGCCCTTCGGGCTAATCGTCCCCAAATCTTCCCATTTTACCCCTGATTCTAAATCACACATTCCCTAAGCCCTTATGGCTATACTAGGAACTCCTTGATTTGAATTGATGTGCATCGAAGTGGTCCATTTATGCACTTGATTGCGCTTTCATTAAAATTGATTGTGATTGATATGAATAGTCTTCCAATCTGCATGAAACCTTGAATCAAACCTACCTCACCTAAAATTGCGCCTGTATGAACTCTTAGCTAGGAAGATCACTCGCGTTAGGTACCGAAAGGGCGTTGGTAATGACACCAGCGTAACCAAGTCCCCGAACCCAAAATCTCTGGTTCCGCAGAACTGATCGATCTCTCCCAATCGGTCAGTAAGGTTTTCGGTCTACCCTCCAAGAAAGACCGGTGGCGACTCCAAATGCATGCACAAGTTGCACATGCCACCACGACCACACTAAGGTCGAAAGCGACCGACTGTTATCGTCGAATCCCTCAAAAATACTCCCGTCGCGATTTGGTATGGGCTTGGGAGGGCCCGCGCCGATCTAAAACCCGCGATCCGCACTCCGGTGCTGGGGAAAAGGCCCGCGATCGGTAATCCATTTAGCCGCGTCCGCTTTCGGACGGGTCGCGACAGCCACTGAAAACCCAAGTGGGCCGATCTCTGAACATGGCCTCGGTGGATTGGGGCCAAGGCGCCAAGGACTCAAACATGGGCTGTTAGGTTCTGAGCCCTTCTTTGATGGACTTAAGCCCGAATAATAGGGACTGGGCACCAACATTTGGTGCAAAGCCTGGACGATTGGGATTGGGTGCCAGGAAGCCCAAAATGAGCATTGATGTCTTAAGCTCAGCCTCGATAGATTCGAGCGCTAGAAATTCAAGCACGAGCATTGCAATCTCGAGCACGATCTTAGTGATAGTGAATCCATACTCAAGCACTAGAGACCCGAGCTCGAGAGCTAAGGACTAGGCATGGGCTCGACCTCCATGGACCCAAGCCAAGTTGCCGAGGACCCAGGCTCAGGCATTAATTACCTAGGCACAACCCTGATGGACCGGGGTCCGGACATCGGGGATGTAGACATGAGCGTTGGCATCTTGGTCTTGGTCCTGATGAACCTGGGGTCTGGCTTTGGGGATCTAGGCATGGACACCGGAGATCCTGGGACCAGTTTTGAAGGACTTGGCCCAAGCGTCGGGGTGAGGGCACATGCATTAGGGTCACGAGGATGAGCGACAAGGTCTCGCCTGGCTCGGTTAGAGGAATCGATGTCTCAGGCCTGGGCACAAGGTCCTAAGGATGACCTAACCAGACACCGGCAATAGGGTCCTAACCCAGCCTCTTTGGACTCGACCTTGCTAACAAGGAGCAAAAAGTGTGTGTTGGGGTTCTCATGCCCAAACATAGAGGCTTTAGTCCAAGTACCGGTGTTTAGTCATATTTTGGAAAATGATTTCCTGATTTTTGAAAGAAATCAATTTTTTTTTCGAATTTAAGCATAGGTTTTTCGTTAATCAGGAAAAGATTTTTGGTTGGCTCATTATCCTAAGCGATCCAAACACTGAAAAATAATGAAAATGATTTTTGGGAAAATATTTTCTGCGAAACAAACAGAGCCCTTAATCATAGTAATTCTAAGAGTTTTCCAACTTTTGTTGAAGACTGTTATGTATCGAGCAAATTAATTTTGCGGTGATTTAAAGACAATCATAAAGTCGCGACAATTACATGTATTTTCTATTTGTTCACTTGTAAATTTCTTATGAATGTTTGCACCTGAAAAGGGTGACTTATTTTCTGAAGGGGGAAAAAAAGAATGAAGAAAGTTTAACTTGATTCGAAAAGGATTGCGTATTATTGGTTGACAGAATGTTACCTATTTAAATCCGGACACGAGTCAAGATCCAAACATGGCTAAATTTGTTTGATTGCTAGGTCTACATTTAAAAGAAAAATGCCACTAAAAGTACCATAACTTTGATGCAACACCCAATTTAATGTCAAAACTTTCCGTTAGATAACTTAGTGCAACTTTTATAATATGAACGATCACTAAAGTGCTAACTTGTATTTTGATTGCCGAAAATCTATATGTCAATAATTTATCAATTTTCCTAACCAACATGCTCCTTGGCATGCTTAGCCAGCAATAATAGCTCTGAACGACATCATCTACATCTTTTCAGCCAATATAAACACTAATTTTTATTTGCAAACAAAATTAGGATTATCTGCTCCACACTTGGCTACCCGGCATTTACCGTGGGCATGATAACTGGTATACTAGAGGTGAGTCCTTCCCGGTCTTATTTCTCAATTATACAAACAATCAAAGAAGATGAAAAGGTGGAGAATGATGAGGTGCTCACGAAGATGAGGAAGGTACGGACATGGGCTTGGCGACCTCTCAGAATGGGCTTCATCCCATCGATTCTCAACTCCATGACCATGACGAGCTCCAATGCTCCATCTCCATATCAGAGGGAACCCGCTGCTAGTTCATCTCTATATCTGCAGCCACGATGAGGACGACGACGACGGTTCGACCAGAGCTTCCATGCAACTGCAATATACCCCTCCATAATCATATGGCAATGGAATTTGGTAAAGATCAAGAGATGGGGGAAAAATAACAAAATGAATCAGAAAATAAAAGACAAATCAGGAAGGAATAACATCACCATTTCTGACCATTGATGCTGCGACTCATCCACCGTCATCATCCATCACGGAATCCTCAAATCCGGATTCATGGCTTGACCGAAACAGAAAAATGAATAACCTTCAAAATCGGCTAATACGTCATCGTTTGAGAGACCAGGCACATCATAGCCCATTTTGGACTTGTTTTTGAACAGAAAAAGCCTTATTGAATTATCATTCAATTTCCGACCAAAAAAAAAATTATCATTCAATTTAAGGAAGCCACGTAGAACTTTTGGCAGGAATATGTAGTCGGAGGCACTCAAGGGATCATATCTTGTCTAGCTGAATTTTGTAGTCGGAGGCAATTAAATGATCGTTTTTACTTCGATTTGACACTTAAGTAATCCGGTAAAAAAGTTTTGATACCAAAACAAGCGTCGTACTAAAGTTATAACACTTTTAATGTCTTTTTCCATATCCAGGTATACAACCCCAAAATAAGGGAATGAAATAATTATTGCACGTCCAAATCATGAGAACTTTTTTGGGTTCCAGTCTCCGAGTCAATTGGTTCAATCTAGTTGCTCCATCGCATCGATGAAGTTGGAAAATTTTACGTAGAAAATCAAACGTTCATTTCAGAATATCCAAAAAAGGTAAATACATTACGACTGTCATAACTTTTGTACTGCGCTAACTTAAATGTCATAATTTACTTTTTTTTGCTCGCTTGAGTGCCATAACTTTCAAAACTCACCACTTAAGTGCCATCGCTTACACGGATACCGAAAAATCTGATGTGGACATAAGAAAACCTGACGTGGCACCGGTGAAATAATTTTTTTAATATTTTAATTTACACATGGAGTTTTTCATAATTTTTTTTATTTTTTAAATTCTCCTCTTCTTTTTTTGTTCTTTGTTGATTTTTGCACCCTTGGCTAGCGAGGGTCTCCGGCGACCCTTGTCGGCCGGCCTAGGGGCAAGGGCGGGTTCGTCTTGGGCTGGCGGGGCCATGACGACCCTGGGTGATGGCCATTGTGGCACGTGTGAGGGCGCGAAGGCCCTTGCTAGATCTAGGCGAGGGCCCTCGCAATGCCGTTGGCCATGGGCGAGAAGGCCCTCGCCAGGACCTGGTCGGTGGTGGCCGACGAGGGTCACAGGTGACCCTCGCCGGATACGATGGAAAAAGCAACAAAAAAGGAAAAAAAAGAAAAATATCAAAATAAATAAAATATAAGAAAAAATTATAGAAAGTATTAATTTTTTTTTAAAAAATCCATGTATCACTAAAAATAAATATAATAATAATAAAAGTCCACACATGATAATTTGCTAGAAGTGACACTCAAGTGAACGATTTTCATCGGAAGTGGCGCTCAAGTGAGCAAAAAAAAGACGTTAGGGCACCCAAATAAACGCCATACAAAAGTTATGGCACTCACAATGTACTTACCCCGTCAAAAAAACGATGAAGTAATCCCAACGTCTTTTAACCAAAAAAAAAAAAAAAGCCAACCGTCCATATGCATCAATTAAAAATGTGTATGTCTTACGAGCCTGGTCAAAGTCTCCTTCAGCGAGTATATATGCTTATTCAGATTTGTATAAGTGCAAACCGTCGGCAAGCTCGAGCCAACATAAATAAATGAATATAATACTCGCGTTGAAATACTAGAACTTTTTTACTTAATATAATAAGTCGCATATCCTATATATATATATACCGAAAATGTGACTATATCATGCCATATTCGCATATATAAATTATCATTCGATAGTACGAAAGAGTAACAAAAGATGACTATCAAATTGAAATTCTTAGTAAGTAATTTCTATTAACAAAGGTAAGTAACTATTTAAAACGATATTTTGCTCCTTCATAACTTGCGCTTGCGACGAGTTTACCGAGTTGATATTATGGGTATTAAAACTCCCTTTGGATCAAAAGTTATGCAAGTTTTTGAAAGCACACTGTTTTGATTTTCGTCTTGCCCGAACAATAGAGAAAGCCTTCAGCAGTTCCGTCCACATATCATAGTCAGAGTTGAAATATCGTTAGTATACCTCAGCGTTTGATGTACGGTGCGGTGTCTTTAACATTAAAGAAATTTTTCGTACCAAGAAATACCCTTCTTTCTAGATTCATGATTTTGTGGAATTTCCTATTTTTTCGTTGGAATTGTTGAATGTGTAGAATCATAAAAAGAAAAAGTACCAAAAAAAAAAAAACCGACATGTCTTGTAGGGCTGCTGGCGAGCAGACGAGGCACAAGTAGAAAGACAAGAGAACTTTCGTGGAACGGTTCGCTGGTCAAACAAATTAGGAAGATGTGATGACGCACAAGACGCACAATGTTTTGCTCACTAAGCACGTCATCACCGCCTTGCTCGCTAGTCATTATGTACGTCATCACCACCTCTTCTTGTATCTCCTCTAGCCCTATATATACACACCTCGCTTCTCACTCATTTCTCATCACCTTTCTCTTCGTATCTCAAAACACACATACTACACAATTTTTTTCAAGCTCAGTGAAATGGCGATGTCCCCAGAGAATGAACATCAAGTGAAGGCTTTTGGATGGGCAGCCAGAGACACTTCGGGACGTCTCTCGCCCTTCAAGTTCTCAAGAAGGTAACATGCCTTGATTTTTCATTTCTCCAATTCTCATTTTGGGTGCATCGAAGAATACAATGGAGGGGAACTTCTTTTGCTTGAAATTCGTTAATTTTCTTTTTTACAGGGTCGCCAAAGAAAAGGATGTAACTTTTAAAGTATTGTACTGTGGTATTTGCCATTCCGATCTCCACAATGTCAAGAACGAATGGGGAATAACTTCTTACCCCGTAGTGCCCGGGTATGAGTTTTCAAAAGCATCATCATCTTCGACTTCCTTAAATTAATAAACAAGCACTTTTTACCTCAATAGTTATGCTAATTGGCCAATATTATATGTAGGCATGAGATTGTAGGAGTGGTCACCGAAGTGGGCACTGAAGTGACAAAATTCAAAGTCGGGGACAAAGTGGGTGTTGGATGTATGGTCGGATCATGTCATTCATGTGCAAATTGCAAAGACCATCTTGAAAATTACTGCCCCAAGATGATTTTAACCTATGGTGCAAAGTACCACGATGGAACCACCACCTATGGTGGCTACTCGGACATCATGGTATCGGATGAGCATTTCGTGATTAAAATCCCCGACAACATGCCCCTCGATGGTGGTGCTCCTCTCCTTTGTGCTGGGATCACTGTTTACAGTCCGTTGAAGTACTACGAGCTTGATAAGGTCGGGATGCATTTAGGAGTGGTTGGGCTTGGTGGGCTCGGGCACATGGCTGTGAAGTTTGCTAAGGCCATGGGCCTCAAAGTTACCGTCATTAGTACCTCACCAAATAAAAAGAAGGAAGCCATGGACCATTTGGGAGCCGATGCATTCTTGGTTAGCCGTAATACAAAAGAGATGGAAGTAAGTTATAATCACGACATATTGTTTTCTTTTGTGATGTATAGGAATGAGGGTAATTCGAATGTATATTGATGATATTTTTTCTTACTAACTACAGCATGCGATGAGCACAATGGATGGCATCATTGACACAGTCTCAGCTGTACATGCTCTTTTGCCTTTGATCGGTCTGTTGAAGACTAACGGAAAGCTGGTCATGGTTGGTGCACCGGAGAAACCGCTTGAGCTACTTGCTTTCCCACTTCTGATGGGTAAGCCTAAGCAAGTCTTTTGAGTTTTATGGTACTTCTAGGGAAAAAAAAAACCACATTCACAATTGGTGATTAGAATCAAATTTTCATGCTTTTTTGGTTCTGTAGATGATTAATTATGAGTTTCAAAAATGCCAAATTAGTAACCAATAAGACCAAACACAGGTAGAAAGATGGTGGGAGGAAGTGGCATTGGAGGGATGAAGGAGACGCAAGAGATGATTGACTTTGCCGCGAAGCACAACATAGTTGCGGATATTGAGCTTATTCCTATGGATTATGTGAACACTGCCATGGAGCGTCTATTAAAAGCAGATGTTAAGTATCGATTCGTCATTGACATTGCCAATTCATTGAAGCCTTTCTGATGATGAGTCTGATGGATTACTACTCAGCTGAGCATAGATGAATATTAGCTTTCCCTATCTTATTGTCTCATAAAGTCATAATCATGTTTTATGACTAGGATTTTGCTTCATTTATTATGGTGACATCACTTCATTGTCCCCTTTGCAATGACGTTGATTACTTTGTAGGTTTGTATAGATGGCGACCTTGTTTTAGGTTGTTATCCTCAGAAAGTGTGCAATCCACATAATCGCGGGATTTCCTTTATGTGTTTTTAAGTAAATCGCGCATTCAAAGACAATACCTTCTCATAGTCATGGCCACGGGCCAGGGACCGTTGGCTCTGTTCATGAACTAGCAATTCCGATTCCAATTTAAGGAGAACCAAAACAGAGACCCTAAGTGGCAGTTCCGGTTTCAATTTTGAATTGACGGTTACGGGTCGATTTCGGGCCATGTTCCAGTTCAAAATCGAAAATGGCACCTTCGGTATCAGTTCCAATTTTTGAGTTTAAAAATTAAATTATAATGAATTTTTAAAAAAATTGTAATTAAATTATCAAACAATAAATTATGAAATAAAATAAAATAATGAATTAATCAAATTATGAAATATTGGATTAAGAAAAATTGGAAGAGAGAATGAGAATAATTGAAATATTGTATAAGAAATGAAAAAACAATGGTGTGATTGAATAATTGAACAATTGAAGAAAAGAAAATAATAAATTGGATACTGTGAATAATTAAGAGTTAGAGAAAATTTGAGAGAATTGAGATGAAGAGAGAATTTGCATGAAAAAAAAATGAGAAAATGAGAAGAGGTATTTATAGGTTATAAATTAGTAAATAAAAAAATAGGTGACCATTGGCAACAGTCACAAAAAAGAAAGAGCCGTTCTTTTAAAAAAAATTAAAATTTTTTATCCCTATTTTTTCACGATTAGGTGGTTCCGGGCTTGGTTCAAGGTTTGAAGAAACCATAACTGGGCCCTTATACCACGGGCCGGTTCCAGGTTAGAACCGCGGGCCCGGTGACCCGGGCCGGTTCCGGGCTCGACCCGGCCCGTGGTCATGACTACCTTCTCAGCCCTCTTTTTGTGACTTTGTGAAAGAAAAAAAAACTAACCAACTAAGATTTGATCGCAACACAAGAAGTTTCAAGTCCACCAAGCAATTGCAGAGCAAATGCCTTGACCTGTGAATTTTCGAGTTGGGTCGGGTCGATTTAACCTATTTTAACCTTGTTTGACCCGACATGAGATTAAGTTTATTTTTCAGGAGTGCGTAGCAGAAGCTTGATACATTCATTCTGGGAGATTGCTGAGGGAGAGCTCAAGTCCGAACCCATCAATATATCCAGTTGGACACATCTTTACTCAAAAAACTAACCAACTAAAATTATACAATGTTCGTTATTGTTGTGCATGTAACACATGTGATATCCTAACAAAGGTGCAATTTATAAAATACCAAAGGAGTGTCACTTTTTTGGTCGGAAGCCAAACTTGGATATCATTGTGCTAGATGTCGGAGCATTATTAGCAATTTTTTTTTCTTTATCAGAAAAAAAGTAACTGTTACATTGTTTTCCTTGTATGACACTCATATGCGGTTCGCCTTATTATGATTTCTAAACATTCTTTTCTATGATTCGACAATCTATTTAATCATAGACATTCTAAAAGATTACCAGTTTTTTTATTAATATGTTATTATGATGTATCGAGCAAATTAATTATGCGGTTATTTAAAAACTGTCATAAGTTCGTAACCGACCATTACGCAAATTTTCAGTTTATTCACTTATCCAAAAAAGATTGCACCTGAAAAGATAAATTATTTTGGAAGAAAAAAAAAACGGTAAAAAAGCATTAATCTGATTAAATAGGAATGTTGATAGGTTGATCCAGCACTAACTTGGTTTAAATAGGATTGTATATGAGGTTCCCCAGGCCTATGATGGCCGGCAAGCTTGAGCTCACGCATGGCCACCACCGACCGATCACAATGGAGGAAAAAATAAAAAAAAATAAAAAATTAAAAAAAGAAGTTAAAAAATTGATTTTTTTAACATGAGACAAAATTATGAGATTGAAATGATTTTCCAAATGAGATCAAAAAATATTTTAGGTCATATTTCACCAAAAATAAGAAAACTAACCATTTTCCTGGAAAATAATTTCCTGAAAAGTATCTTTGGTTTTTCATGAAATATTACCCCAACCAAAGTCATGTGTAGATTGTATATTCACTGATGTTTTGTGCTGAACTTTAGGATACGAATATGACTTTACAACTTGATAAATACCAAACAGGATTTTTATTTCCCTAAAAATAACACAAAAAGTACAAAATACAAGGCAAGCTCCAACCTACCTAAATAAATCGGTTTCGGCCACAATATGTTTATTTCCATTAGAAAAATATTTGTGTCAATAGATTACACGGACATATGGTCCAAACTTTGCTGAACTTATTGAAGAATATTCCTTCTTTCAGTGTAAAATGTGACGTGCATGAATAAAACACATGACGCATTGAAATACTTGAACTTAATTTGTACTTGTAATCTATATTTTCACTGATCAATTAGGGATATAATAAGTGAAATATGCTTCTTCTTTTTTTACCAAAAATATGATTATATCATGCCCTATTCACATAGATAAACATAATATCCGTTTGCTTTCTGATTACATAGTACGAAGTAGAAACAAAAATTCATTGTCTAATCGATATTTTCATCAAGCAATTACGATCAACTAGGTAACTTTTTATAATGGAATGTTGCTCTTTCATAGCTTGCACTCAAAATGGGTTTTTTTGAAGTGGTATTATAAGGTACCTAACTCTCCCCAAGTTCAAAAGTTATGGCCGTTTGGTTGCGCACTACGTGCCTTTTTATCCCAAGCTCCCTTGTTGGTGGATTTCGTCTGGTGAGCAGGTATTTAAATAATACGAGTTGGGTGAGATATGAGTCATAAAATTTATTTTGGGGGAATACAAATATTTTCACCTTAAAGGGGTTTGGTAAAATGGAAATACCATTTGGTAAACTCTAATTGAAAAGTGCCTTTTCGGAAATTTATGTTAGATATTGGAAAAAAGTTATGGAATTTCCATTTTTGTTTTTCACAGAAAAAACATATTGATGTCTCTAAATTCATTTTTTTTTCTATAGAAAAATTTAATCTATAAACAGCGAATACGTTCCATTGCATGATAATATCCCAATCAGCGATACAACTTTGTGGTTATGTTGGGCATGTTTCGTATGCTTTTTCGCACGTTCTTTGTTACAAAATTGGAATTCATTTTCGTGACCTTGTTGGAATTATTATGCGTGGAATTTTAAATTCATAAGTGTCGCGACCCTCTTGAGGTTGTCGGGCTCTCGAGGGCTAATGGGCCGTCCTGTCTGGTCGGACGCGGGCCTCTCCCAAGGCCCATTACCCAAATCGCAACGGAGGTATGCGTGATCGACTTTCGGTGTGGTCTAGTGACATGTGCTAAGTGTGCATGCCATGGAGTCGCCACCAATCATTTTTTTAGTGTATGATTGGACCACCCAATCGAATAGTTGGGAGTTTCTATTCAATTCTGCGAGAACCAGAGAAATGGTTTCGGGGACTTAGTTACGCCAACCGTCAGAGTTGACGCCCTTTCGGTACCTAAGTTGACTGAATTTTCTAGCCTGAGATTCATGCGGATGAGTAAGGTATGAACCATAAATCTAAAAATTCATGCAGATAGGAGTGATTATCCTAGCAATCACAATCAGTAATAAAATGCGCAACTCAAGGAATCTAGATATGCAAATAAATCACATGGCATTCCTAGTAATGCCCTATTTATCAATCACAGCTCAAGAATGATTTAGCTGTCCTAGCCGTTCTACACTCGATCTAACCTAAAAAAAGCATTAGGAAGCATCGCAGGAGTTCGAGAGTACTCACATGGGGTTCGCCGTGCCCTGGTTTGGTCTTGGACGAGCTATCGAGCTCATGCCGACCCGATTATATTTGGGGATCCACTCGGCATTTTACACCATGAAATCATGTGAAACAAAAACGAAAATATTCAGCAAGGGGCATCTATTGTAGATGGTGGTCGATCTAATTGGACATCAAGACTAAAAAAGATGTAGAAATTTACAAATAAAAAGACTCGAATGATATTTTTTTTTGCCAAATTCAACTCTATGCGTCGTGAAGAAACACATGCAATTGAACTTGAATTTTGACTATTTATGAGTTCAAAATGAAAAGAAAATTAAAATAAAAATATTGACTATTTTTCTATATTTTTACGACATCGAATGCTATTTTTCTTCATTTTTCATGTATTTTTCTATTTTTGGAAAATATTAAAAAATTGAAAAATTATTTTTTGTCAAAAATGGTTCCTTTAGCTTGGTCAAGGCTACCAAAGATGATTTTTTAATATTTTAACTTTTTATATATTTTTTATGAATTTTTTAAAAATAAACTATGAAAGACTGATAAAAAAATCAGGTGTCAACAGTTGCCCCTCTTTGAGAGGAATTTCGTCAGAGGTTTCTCTCAAAGACAAGGTGACACCTGCGTTCCAATCGACTCGACTGGGAAAAGAAAAGAAAAGAAAAGAAAAGAAAAGAAAAGAAATCATGACATCCAATTTTCATGCCCATCAATGTGTGCTTTTCCTTAAAAAGAGATGTGCTCATTCAATTCCCTGATATGATGTAAGAAAGTTAAGGAGTAGATAGACTTCCCTGCCCCTTACCTGCCGAATGCTTGCGGCATTTGCTGTGTCTGATGGGTTCAAGTAGATTCCTAAGGACTCGTCATCGGAGTGTCATAGGGATGTTAAGCTCTGACCTGTATGGTAGGTCAAACCATAATGGGATTCCTAACTGATAGGAACCTAAGGAAGACGCATCCCATATTTGGGAATTTGACAAGGGTTTTGATCCGTGTGGTGGACTAAACTAGAAATGGCTTGCCTAATGTAAGGCTTATTAGGGAAAACGACTCCTCCCGCGTTCGGGATTCATCAAGGTTTTGATCCGTATGGTGGATCGGACCATTGGGTTGATCCTTCAGGCGGTCTCTACCAGTCCTTTGACCCTTCAGGCGGTTTCTACCATTCATTGACCCTTCATGCGATTTCTACCATTGAGTTGACCCTTCAAGCGGTTTCTACCATTGGTTGACCCTTCAGGCGGTTTCTACCATACATTGACCCTTCAGGCGGTTTCTACCATTGGTTGACCCTTCAGGCGGTTTCTACCATACATTGACCCTTCAGGCGGTTTCTACCATTATGTTGACCCTTCAGGCGGTTTCTACCATTGATTGACCCTTCAGGCGGTTTCTACCATTGGTTGACCCTTCAGGCGGTTTCTACCATACATTGACCCTCAAAGGTTTCATCCCTAGCTTCTGGCCCAATTCATTTCTTTGTTTCATGTTCGGGAGAGGGCATTCACTAAAGAAAGCTTCAAGCTCTTGGATTTCATTCTGAGTGTGGCACTGGCGACGTTTCCTTTTCCGGGATTGACCATCGCTGCTGCTGTTGTCGTCGCTGCTGAGATCCTGAACTTCGTTGCCGAAAGGGTTGGGTTCTGTGGTTCTGGTACCAGACGCGATCCTGGAATCTTCGAGATCTCTCAATAGTTCATTTTCTGAGATTTTTGGATCAGTCGCCTCTAGCAACTGACGGTAACCCTCAAACATGTTGGATCGAAAAATGTTCGATCAATTTTTGCTCACTCAGGGTTCTCTACTCTCTCATGTATGCTCACTCTCTCTAAATTTTCTTTTGAGTGGTTCTGTATGCCCAGGAAACGTTCTTTAAACATGGATGAAGATCATCAGGCAAGCGTTTCTCCCAAGATTTCGTATTTCTCGCTTTGTCGTCTTCTTTCTTCTTTTCAACGTGGAGGGACACCAAATCGATTTCCTTTTCTCGATATCCATGTCTGTCTCCCACTTATTTTCAAAAAGGTGGAACTACGCTCGCCTCCCGCTCAGTTTTTTAATATGATGGGACCACCAAATCCTTTTGCAACTTTTTTCGATAGTTGCACTTAACTCTCGCTCAATTTTAATATGGTGGCACTGACATATCTTTTTACAACTTTTTTAGATTTATCAAGCCTGAAATCGCGGACTGGGACGGATCTGATGGTTCACCGAAAGAGCCACCACTGCTTTACCCAATTAACTTGGCTCCATGAGCATTATTGCTGTGACCTTTCTTCATCCTCGAGTTGCTATAAAAGGAGGAGTTAATGCAGAGAAGATTAACGCTCTTACATAATTGCCTTTTCGTATTTTAATCACTCTACCACACCCATCTTCTTCTCCCTCACTCCAACGAAAATGACCTCCTCTCCTATTCGCGCTTTCTCGGCTGCAATTTTGGCCCAGTGGGAAAAACTCTATAACCTCCTAGGTCGAGGCTATGCTCATATAGCCGATCACCCAGAAATTGAAGATGAAATTCGCATTTTGCTCGTGGAAATAGACACCACCTCTATCGAGGGCACTAATTTAGAGAGGGAATATAGAATCTTCCCAACCCTCTTTATAAACTTTTTAGAGACTTACCGTGTCGCTCATCGAGAAGTTACCGTGGCTCACGTTTTACGAGCTCGCTATGAGGATCGGTCCAACTGCTTGGTGTTGGCCAACCTTGTGGCCGATAGTCACAGAAAGGCTGTTGAGTTCGCCAACGAGCGGGTCTCGATGTTGCTTCGCGAGAGGGCAAATTTGGTGGAGCGTTTGGCCTTATCCCTGACCACCTACGAGCACGACCGTCGTAATGTCGTGTTGAAGTTTCAATGTGAGTGGCAGGAAGAAAGGCTTGACAGCATTACCGCGGATATAGCCCATGGGAGAGGACTAGTTCAGGACCTGGAAATAGCCGCCGAAGATCACGGGACCAAGGTTGCCGAGCTTAAAGGGGAATGTAAACGCCTTCTTCTTAAGCTTGCAAATCTCGAGTCTCGAGGTGGTGAGTATAGGCAAAGCATCAATAATATGGAGGGCCAACTGGGTTCCTTTGTGATGCTAATTAGGGCTCATTTCGGTTTTACTTTTCCACCTCGATGATCTGTATGATCTGCTTTTAAGATCCCTCGATTGAGCGAAATGAATGAAAGCTCTAATATGTGTGTCTCAACTTCTGTATGGCTGACTTTCTCGAACACCTGACCACTCTCAACCTAGGCAAGCTGCTCTTTGACATTGATGATTCGAGCGTGTACATCTTGATTTTTTAATCTTGCTTATGATCGAATAAAGGAACCTCCCACCGCGTTTATCCACAAAAAGACTTCTCTTCTCTACCTGTTTTTAACTACTTAGAGATGCCCCAGTTTCGATCTTTGAGACGTGAGTTCAGGATCACCTATTCCAAATCGTCATCTTCATTAGATGATACCTCAATGATGTCCATAGCAGGCTCTTCTTGTCCACTTGGCGCTCGTAATGGGATGACACCATCTTCGTCTTCCATCAAGAACATTGGGAGGAAAACACACCTATCTATCCTCAAAATGGCATTTAATCCAATCACCAGAATTATGCAATGAATATAATGATTATGAGCTGTAACAAGTTCGAGGGATAGAAAAGTCTTACCAACCAAACTTAAGAGAAAATCAAGCTTCTCTGTACAGTGTTAGGTATACTAACCTTCCA
This sequence comes from Rhodomyrtus psidioides, assembly GCA_021437785.1. Taxonomy (NCBI): domain Eukaryota; kingdom Viridiplantae; phylum Streptophyta; class Magnoliopsida; order Myrtales; family Myrtaceae; genus Rhodomyrtus; species Rhodomyrtus psidioides. Next base: position 16,695,331 of record JAILYB010000002.1, read on the forward strand.
TAGACAAACACATGAGACAAGTGAGGGAAAACTCCTAAAAATCAAAAGATAGGGCTTGGTACCTAAAGCCAAGGTTCTCACCTCGAATTCTGGGAAGAGTCGATTCCATTGCACAACTATCGTTGCATTGGGACTCAATCCATAGTTCGAAGTGAGCGGAATTGAAAAGTGGATTACCCCATGTTTTTCCTCACGGAGATTCCATTTTCAATTCCTTCTATTGTGTTCCTAAAGAGGGCGCCTGGGGTTTTAGGCGCAATTGTGTGTATTCATTGTGTCGTGCTAAAGCAATAAACATGCATTTTATTTAACAATCACCGCTTCAATATAAATATCCACACAATCATACATCCAAAACTCTTGCCTGCATAAAACAAAGTTAACAAGCACTTCACCCCTTATTTCTCCCGTCTACAAAAACATCTAACACATTCGTTAGCATATACACCTCACTTTCGAGAGCATCTGCATAAAATTAGGTTAGAAGAATCAATCAACTTTTTAATCGGCTCAAGTCCACTAAATGGTTAAGAACCAGTCCCCAGTGGAGTCGCCAGTCTGTCGCGACCCTCTTGAGGTTGTCGGGCTCTCGAGGGCTAATGGGCCGTCCTGTCTGGTCGGACGCGGGCCTCTCCCAAGGCCCATTACCCAAATCGCAACGGAGGTATGCGTGATCGACTTTCGGTGTGGTCTAGTGACATGTGCTAAGTGTGCATGCCATGGAGTCGCCACCAATCATTTTTTTAGTGTATGATTGGACCACCCAATCGAATAGTTGGGAGTTTCTATTCAATTCTGCGAGAACCAGAGAAATGGTTTCGGGGACTTAGTTACGCCAACCGTCAGAGTTGACGCCCTTTCGGTACCTAAGTTGACTGAATTTGCTAGCCTGAGATTCATGCGGATGAGTAAGGTATGAACCATAAATCTAAAAATTCATGCAGATAGGAGTGATTATCCTAGCAATCACAATCAGTAATAAAATGCGCAACTCAAGGAATCTAGATATGCAAATAAATCACATGGCATTCCTAGTAATGCCCTATTTATCAATCACAGCTCAAGAATGATTTAGCTGTCCTAGCCGTTCTACACTCGATCTAACCTAAAAAAAGCATTAGGAAGCATCGCAGGAGTTCGAGAGTACTCACATGGGGTTCGCCGTGCCCTGGTTTGGTCTTGGACGAGCTATCGAGCTCATGCCGACCCGATTATATTTGGGGATCCACTCGGCATTTTACACCATGAAATCATGTGAAACAAAAACGAAAATATTCAGCAAGGGGCATCTATTGTAGATGGTGGTCGATCTAATTGGACATCAAGACTAAAAAAGATGTAGAAATTTACAAATAAAAAGACTCGAATGATATTTTTTTTTGCCAAATTCAACTCTATGCGTCGTGAAGAAACACATGCAATTGAACTTGAATTTTGACTATTTATGAGTTCAAAATGAAAAGAAAATTAAAATAAAAATATTGACTATTTTTCTATATTTTTACGACATCGAATGCTATTTTTCTTCATTTTTCATGTATTTTTCTATTTTTGGAAAATATTAAAAAATTGAAAAATTATTTTTTGTCAAAAATGGTTCCTTTAGCTTGGTCAAGGCTACCAAAGATGATTTTTTAATTTTTTAACTTTTTATATATTTTTTATGAATTTTTTAAAAATAAACTATGAAAGACTGATAAAAAAATCAGGTGTCAACAATAAGTAAGTTAAAAAAATTTTGCCCGGGCATAATAAAGAGGCCGAATATGGCATGTGACAGGCTGGGCCGAACTTTCAACATGGAAACCATTAATTAATTGGCCTATCAATGTTTTGAATATCTGATGGAAAACGACACCTACAGGATTTATATTGCCTCTTCATGGGCTGCAAGCAAAGCAGAGCAGACACAAGTAGAAAGGGGGAACTTTCGTGCAATGTTTGACTGGTCAAACAAATGGGGGAAGAGATGATGACGCACAATGTCCGGTCCAGTTTGCTCACTAAGTACGTCATCACTCAACTCTCCTCGGCTCACTAAGTGCGTCTTCACCGACTCTCTCCTGGTATCTCCTCAAGGCCCTATATATGCACCTCGCTCCTCACTTCCCATCTCATCACCTTTCTCTTCCTATCTCAAAACACACAGATTGCGCGATTCTCTTCCAGTTGAGGATTTGAAGCCGATCAAGCTGAGTTATATGGCAATGTCACCACAGAATGAACATCCAGTGCAGGCTTTTGGCTGGGCAGCCAGAGACTCTTCAGGACACCTCTCTCCCTTCAAGTTCTCAAGAAGGTAGCATGCCTTAGATTTTTCATTTTATTCGACTCTCATTTCCGGTGCATCCAAAAATACATTAGAGGGGAACTTATTTTTCTCGAGATTTATTGATTTTCTCTTTAACAGGGCCACCGGGGAAAATGATGTAGCTTTTAAGGTGTTGTATTGTGGTATATGCCATTCCGATCTCCACAATGTCAAGAATGAATGGGGAATAACTTCTTATCCCGTAGTGCCCGGGTATGTGTTTTCAAAGACGTTATCCTTTTCAATTCTCTTAAGATTAAAAAAAAAATTGGCATTTTTGAGCCAATAATCACGGTAATCGGCCATTATATGCAGGCATGAGATTGTCGGTGTGGTCACCGGAGTGGGCACCAAAGTGACAAAATTCAAAGCCGGAGACAGAGTGGGTGTTGGGTGTATGGTCGGATCATGTCGTTCCTGTGCAAATTGCAAAGACAATCTTGAGAATTACTGCCCCGATATGATCTTATCGTATGGTGCAAAGTACTACGATGGAACCACCACCTATGGTGGCTACTCGGACATCATGGTATCAGACGAGCATTTCGTTATTAAAATCCCCGACAACTTGCCTCTCGATGGTGGTGCTCCCCTCCTTTGTGCTGGGATCACTGTTTATAGTCCATTGAAGTACTACGGGCTTGATAAGTCCGGGATGCATTTAGGGGTGGTTGGGCTTGGTGGGCTTGGACACATGGCTGTGAAGTTGCTAAGGCCATGGGCCTCAAAGTTACCGTCATTAGTACCTCACCAAATAAAAAGATGGAAGCCATGGACCATTTGGGAGCCGATGCATTCTTGGTTAGCCGTAACACAGAAGATATGGAAGTAAGTTACAATCACGGCATATTATTTTCTTTTGTGATATAGGGAATGTTAACCCGAATGTGATGTTATTTTCTCTTATTAACTACAGCTTGCGATGGGTACAATGGATGGCATCATTGACACGGTCTCAGCTGTACATGCACTTTTGCCTTTGATCGGTCTGTTGAAAACTAACGGAAAGCTGGTCATGGTTGGTGCACCGGAGAAGCCGCTTGAGCTACTTGCTTTCCCACTTCTCATGGGTAAACCTAAGCAAGTCTTTTGAGTTTTATGGTACTTCTGGAAAAAAAAAAACCACATTCACAATTGGTGATTAGAATCAAATTTTCATGCTTTTTTGGTTCTGTAGATGATTAATTATGAGTTTCACATATGCAAAAACATTAACCAATAAGACCAATTACAGGTAGAAAGATGGTCGGAGGAAGTGGCATTGGAGGGATGAAAGAGACGCAAGAAATGATTGATTTTGCAGCAAAGCACGACATAGTCGCGGATATTGAGCTTATTCCTATGGATTATGTGAACACTGCCATGGAGCGTCTATTAAAAGCGGATGTTAAGTATCGATTTGTCATTGACATCGCCAATTCATTGAAGCCTTGCTGATGAAGATTTCTATGGATTACAACTTGGCTGAGCGTAGATGAAGATTAGATTTTCATATCTCGTTATCTCATAATCATGTTTTACAACTAAGATTGTGCTTCTACTTAATATCGTGTCATCATTCTCCCTTTTGCTATAACGTTGACTACTCTGCATAAATGGCAACCTTGTTTATGTTGTTATCCTCCGAAAGTATGCAATCCATTTAATCATAAGAGTTCCTTTTATGTGTTGTAAGTAAATAACGTACTCAAAGCCAATACCCCTTTGTCAACAATTTTTTGACAGGGTGAGGAAAAATGAACGACTTTGGAGGATTTGACTACAAAAGAAGAAGTTCAAGATCCAATTATTTGGTTTGTCGAAAATGACTTAGGGAGTGCGTGATAACTAGCCAGAAACAGTTTTTCTGTTCCAAACTTATTTCTGAAATAGGTTTGGAACAGAAACTCGTTTGGTAATGCAATTATATTTTTTCTATTTCTAGAACAAAAAGTTGTTCCAGAAATATATTTGAAGCAAAAATAAGAAACAAAAAAAAAATTCACTTGTCACGCCCCCTATCCCTTGCGAGCTCGTACATCCACCAAAGGCAGTTTATAATACGCCCGGACCCTGATTCATGCATTTCACGCCCGGGTCCACATAGCTGGGCCTAGGACCCAAGTGCCCAGGCCTATGTCTATGAACGAGTTGAGACCCTTTTGCCTAAGCTGTCCATTGAGTCCGGACCCAAGGCTCAGTGGCCATGTCCTGATTCTAGTTACTCAGGATCGGTTCCGACGTGGCCGAGCTTGAGTCTATGGAGATCGAACCTAAGACCCAATGTTCGTACCCGAATCTCATATGCCCAACCTCGAGTGCATCACGGTTGGGCTTAAATTCATCAAGGCCGCACCGGGGACCCCAAAAGTTCTCCATGCTCAGAATCAACCCAAGCCTGACTCCATGGTCCCTGGCTTGGCCACTGAAAACCCAAGTGGGCCGATCTCTGAACATGGCCTCGGTGGATTGGGGCCTAGGCGCCAAGGACTCAAACATGGGCTGTTAGGTTCTGAGCCCTTCTTTGATGGACTTAAGCTCGAATAATAGGGACTGGGCACCAACATTTGGTGCAAAGCCTGGACGATTGGGATTGGGTGCCAGGAAGCCCAAAATGAGCATTAATGTCCTAAGCTCAGCCTCAATAGATTCGAGCGCTTTAAATTCAAGCACGAGCATTGCAATCTCAAGCACGATCTTAGTGATAGTGAATCCATACTCAAGCACTAGAGACCCGAGCTCGAGAGCTAAGGACTAGGCATGGGCTCGACCTCCATGGACCCAAGCCAAGTTGCCGAGGACCTAGGCTCAGGCATTAATTACCTAGGCACAACCTTGATGGACCGGGGTCCGGACATCGGGGATGTAGACATGAGCGTTGGCATCTTGGTCTTGGTCCTGATGAACCTGGGGCCTGGCTTTGGGGATCTAGGCATGGACACCGGAGGCCCTGGGACCAGTTTTGAAGGACTTGGCCCAAGCGCTGGGGTGAGGGCACATGTATTAGGGTCACGAGGATGAGTGACAAGGTCTCGCCTAGCTCGGTTTGAGGCATCGATGTCTCAGGCCTGGGCACAAGGTCCTAAGGATGACCTAACCAGACACCGGCAATAGGGTCCTAACCCAGCCTCTTTGAACTCGACCTTGCTAACAAGGAGCAAAAAGTGTGTGTTGGGGTTCTCATGCCCAAACATAGAGGCTTTAGTCCAAGTACCGGTGTTTAGTCATATTTTGGAAAATGATTTCCTGATTTTTGAAAGAAATCATTTTTTTTTCCGAATTTAAGCATAGGTTTTTCGTTAATCAGGAAAAGATTTTTGGTTGGCTCATTATCCTAAGCGATCCAAACACTGAAAAATAACGAAAATGATTTTTGGGAAAATATTTTCTGCGAAACAAACAGAGCCCTTAATCATAGTCATTCTAAGAGTTTCCCAACTTTCGTTGAAGACTGTTATGTATCGAGCAAATTAATTTTGCGGTTATTTAAGGACTATCATAAAGTCGCGACAATTACATGTATTTTCTATTTGTTCACTTGTAAATTTCTTATGAATGTTTGCACCTGAAAAAGGTGACTTATTTTCTGAAGGGGGAAAAAAGAATGAAGAAAGTTTAACTTGATTCGAAAAGGATTGCGTATTATTGGTTGACAGAATGTTACCTATTTAAATCCGGACACGAGTCAAGATCCAAACATGGCTAAATTTGTTTGATTGCTAGGTCTACATTTAAAAGAAAAATGCCACTAAAAGTACCATAACTTTGATGCAACGCCCAATTTAATGTCAAAACTTTCCGTTAGATAACTTAGTGCAACTTTTATAATATGAACGATCACTAAAGTGCTAACTTGTATTTTGATTGCCGAAAATCTATATGTCAATAATTTATCAATTTTACTAACTGACATGCTCCTTGGCATGCCCAGTCAGCAATAAACACTAATTTTTATTTGCAAACAAAATTAGGCCAAATTAGGATTATCTGCTCCGCACTTGGCTACCCGGCATTTACCGTGGGCATGATAACTGGTATACCAGAGATGCGTCCTTCCCGGTCTTTTTTCTCAATTATACAAACAATCAAAGAAGATGAAAAGGTGGAGAATGATGAGGTGCTCACGAAGATGAGGAAGGTACGGACATGGGCTGGGCGACCTCTCAGAATGGGCTCCATCCCATCGATTCTCAACTCCATGACCATGAAGAGCTCCAATGCTCCATCTCCATATAAGAGGGAACCCGCGGCTAGTTCATCTCTATATCTGCAGCCACGACGACAACGGCGGCGGCGGTTCAACCAGAGCTTCCATGCAACTGCAATATACCCCTCCATAATCATATGGCAATGGAATTTGGTAAACATCAAGAGAAGGGGGAAAAATAACAAAATGAATCAGAAAATAAAAGATAAATGAGGAAGGAATAACACCACCATTTCTGACCATTGATGCTGCGACTCATCCACCGTCATCATCCATCACGGAATCCTCAAATCCGGATTCATGGCTTGACCGAAACAGAAAAATGAATAACCTTCAAAATCGGCTAATACGTCATCGTTTGAGAGACCAGGCACATCATAGTCCATTTTGGACTTGTTTTTGAACAGAAAAAGCCTTATTGAATTATCATTCAATTTCCGACCAAAAAAAAATTATCATTCAATTTAAGGAAGCCACGTAGAACTTTTGGCAGGAATATGTAGTCGGAGGCACTCAAGGGATCATATCTTGTCTAGCTGAATTTTGTAGTCGGAGGCAATTAAATGATCGTTTTTACTTCGATTTGACACTTAAGTAATCCGGTAAAAAAGTTTTGATACCAAAACAAGCGTCGTACTAAAGTTATAACACTTTTAATGTCTTTTTCCATATCCAGGTATACAACCCAAAAATAAGAGAATGAAATAATTATTGCACGTCCAAATCATGAGAACTTTTTTGGGTTCCAGTCTCCGAGTCAATTGGTTCAATATAGTTGCTCCATCGCATCGATGAAGTTGGAAAATTTTACGTAGAAAATCAAACGTTCATTTCAGAATATCCAAAAAAGGTAAATACATTACGACTGTCATAACTTTTGTACTGCGCTCACTTAAATGTCATAATTTTCTTTTTTTTGCTCGCTTGAGTGTCATAACTTTCAAAACTCACCACTTAAGTGCCATCGCTTACACGGATACCGAAAAATCTGATGTGGACATCAGAAAACCTGACGTGGCACCGGTGAAATAATTTTTTTAATATTTTAATTTACACATGGAGTTTTTCATAATTTTTTTTTATTTTGTAAATTCTCTTCTTCATTTTTTATTCTTTGTTGGTTTTTGCTCCCTTGGCTAGCGAAGGTCTCCGGCGACCCTTGTCGGCCGGCCTAGGGGCAAGGGCGGGTTCGTCTTGGGCTGGCGGGGCCATGACGACCCTGGGTGATGGCCATTGTGGCGCGTGTGAGGGCGCGAAGGCCCTTGCTAGATCTAGGCGAGGGCCCTCACAATGCCGTTGGCCATGGGCGAGAAGGCCCTCGCTAGGACCTGGTCGGTGGTGGCCGACGAGGGTCACAGGTGACCCTCGCCAGATACGATGGAAAAAGCAACAAAAAAGGAAAAAAAAAGAAAAATATCAAAATAAATAAAATATAAGAAAAAATTCTAGAAAATATTAATTTTTTTAAAAAAATCCATGTATCACTAAAAATAAATATAATAATAATAAAAGTCCACACAGGATAATTTGCCAGAAGTGACACTCAAGTGAACGATTTTCATCGGAAGTGGCGCTCAAGTGAGCAAAAAAAAGACGTTAGGGTACCCAAATAAACGCCATACAAAAGTTATGGCACTCACAATGTACTTACCCCCGTCAAAAAAACGATGAAGTAATCCCAACGTCTTTTAACCAAAAAAAAAAAAAACCCAACCGTCCATATGCATCAATTAAAAATGTGTATGTCTTACGAGCCTGGTCAAAGTCTCCTTCAGCGAGTATATATGCTTATTCAGATTTGTATAAGTGCAAACCGTCGGCAAGCTCGAGCCAACATAAATAAATGAATATAATACTCGCGTTGAAATACTAGAACTTTTTTACTTAATATAATAAGTCGCATATCCTATATATATATATACCGAAAATGTGACTATATCATGCCATATTCGCATATATAAATTATCATTCGATAGTACGAAAGAGTAACAAAAGATGACTATCAAATTGATATTCTTAGTAAGTAATTTCTATTAACAAAGGTAAGTAACTATTTAAAACGATATTTTGCTCCTTCATAACTTGCGCTTGCGACGAGTTTACCGAGTTGATATTATGGGTATTAAAACTCCCTTTGGATCAAAAGTTATGCAAGTTTTTGAAAGCACACTGTTTTGATTTTCGTCTTGCCCGAACAATAGAGAAAGCCTTCAGCAGTTCCGTCCACATATCATAGTCAGAGTTGAAATATCGTTAGTATACCTCAGCGTTTGATGTACGGTGCGGTGTCTTTAACATTAAAGAAATTTTTCGTACCAAGAAATACCCTTCTTTCTAGATTCATGATTTTGTGGAATTTCCTATTTTTTTCGTTGGAATTGTTGGATGTGTAGAATCATAAAAAGAAAAAGTACAAAAAAAAAAACCGACATGTCTTGTAGGGCTGCTGGCGAGCAGACGAGGCACAAGTAGAAAGATAAGAGAACTTTCGTGGAACGGTTCGCTGGTCATACAAATTAGGAAGATGTGATGACGCACAAGACGCACAATGTTTTGCTCACTAAGCACGTCATCACCGCCTTGCTCGCTAGTCATTATGTACGTCATCACCACCTCCTCTTCTTGTATCTCCTCTAGCCCTATATATACACACCTCGCTTCGCACTCATTTCTCATCACCTTTCTCTTCGTATCTCAAAACACACATACTACACAATTTTTTTCAAGCTCAGTGAAATGGCGATGTCCCCAGAGAATGAACATCAAGTGAAGGCTTTTGGATGGGCAGCCAGAGACACTTCGGGATGTCTCTCGCCCTTCAAGTTCTCAAGAAGGTAACATGCCTTGATTTTTCATTTCTCCAATTCACATTTTGGGTGCATCTAAGAATACAATAGAGGGGAACATCTTTTGCTTGAAATTTGTTAATTTTCTTTTTTACAGGATCACCAAAGAAAAGGATGTAACTTTTAAAGTATTGTACTGTGGTATATGCCATTCCGATCTCCACAATGTCAAGAACGAATGGGGAATAACTTCTTATCCCGTAGTGCCCGGGTATGAGTTTTCAAAAGCATCATCATCTTCGGCTTCCTTAAATTAATAAACAAGCACTTTTTACCTCAATAGTTATGCTCATTGGCCAATATTATATGTAGGCATGAGATTGTAGGAGTGGTCACTGAAGTGGGCACTGAAGTGACAAAATTCAAAGTCGGGGACAAAGTGGGTGTTGGATGTATGGTCGGATCATGTCATTCATGTGCAAATTGCAAAGACTATCTTGAAAATTACTATCCCAAGATGATTTTGACCTATGGTGCAAAGTACCACGATGGAACCACCACCTATGGTGGCTACTCGGACATCATGGTATCAGATGAGCATTTCGTGATTAAAATCCCCGACAACATGCCCCTCGATGGTGGTGCTCCTCTCCTTTGTGCTGGGATCACTGTTTACAGTCCGTTGAAGTACTACGAGCTTGATAAGGTCGGGATGCATTTAGGAGTGGTTGGGCTTGGTGGGCTCGGGCACATGGCTGTGAAGTTTGCTAAGGCCATGGGCCTCAAAGTTACCGTCATTAGTACCTCACCAAATAAAAGGAAGGAAGCCATGGACCATTTGGGAGCCGATGCATTCTTGGTTAGCCGTAATACAAAAGAGATGGAAGTAAGTTATAATCACGACATATTGTTTTCTTTTGTGATGTATAAGAATGAGGGTAATCCGAATGTATATTGATGATATTTTTTCTTACTAACTATAGCATGCGATGAGCACAATGGATGGCATCATTGACACAGTCTCAGCTGTACATGCTCTTTTGCCTTTGATCGGCCTGTTGAAGACTAACGGAAAGCTGGTCATGGTTGGTGCACCGGAGAAGCCGCTTGAGCTACTTGCTTTCCCACTTCTCATGGGTAAGCCTAAGCAAGTCTTTTGAGTTTTATGGTACTTCTAGGGAAAAAAAACCACATTCACAATTGGTGATTAGAATCAAATTTTCATGCTTTTTTGGTTCTGTAGATGATTAATTATGAGTTTCAAAAATGCCAAATTAGTAACCAATAAGACCAAACACAGGTAGAAAGATGGTGGGAGGAAGTGGCATTGGAGGGATGAAGGAGACGCAAGAGATGATTGACTTTGCAGCGAAGCACAACATAGTTGCGGATATTGAGCTTATTCCTATGGATTATGTGAACACTGCCATGGAGCGTCTATTAAAAGCAGATGTTAAGTATCGATTCGTCATTGACATTGCCAATTCATTGAAGCCTTTCTGATGATGAGTCTGATGAATTACTACTCAGCTGAGCATAGATGAATATTAGCTTTCCCTATCTTATTGTCTCATAAAGTCATAATCATGTTTTATGACTAGGATTTTGCTTCATTTATTATGGTGACATCACTTCATTGTCCCCTTTGCAATGACGTTGATTACTTTGTAGGTTTGTATAGATAGCAACCTTGTTTTAGGTTGTTATCCTCAGAAAGTGTGCAATCCACATAGTCGCGGGATTTCCTTTATGTGTTTTTAAGTAAATCGCGCATTCAAAGACAATACCTTCTCATAGTCATGGCCACGGGCCAGGGACCGTTGGCTCTGTTCATGAACTAGCAATTCCGGTTCCAATTTAAGGAGAACCAAAACAGAGACCCTAAGTGGCAGTTCCGGTTTCGATTTTGAATTGATGGTTACGGGTCGATTTCGAGCCTTGTTCCAGTTTAAAATCGAAAATGGCACCTCCGGTTTCAGTTCCAATTTTTGAGTTTAAAAATTAAATTATAATGAATTTTTAATAAAATTGTAATCAAATTATCAAACAATAAATTATGAAATAAAACAAAATAATGAATTAATCAAATTATGAAATATTGGATTAAGAAAAATTGGAAGAGAGAATGAGAATAATTGAAATATTGTATAAGAAATGAAAAAACAATGGTGTGATTGAATAATTGAACAATTGAAGAAAAGAAAATAATAAATTGGATACTGTGAATAATTAAGAGTTTGAGAAAATTTGAGAGAATTGAGATGAAGAGAGAATTTGGATGAAAAAAAATGAGAAAATGAGAAGAGGTATTTATAGGTTATAAATTAGTAAATAAAAAAATAGGTGACCATTGGCAACAGTCACAAAAAAGAAAGAGCCGTTCTTTTTAAAAAAAAATCAAAATTTTTTATCCCTATTTTTTCACGGTTAGGTGGTTCCGGGCTTGGTTCAAGGTTTGAAGAAACCATAACTGGGCCCTTATACCACGGGCCGGTTCCAGGTTTGAACCGCAGGCCCGGTGACCCGGGCCGGTTCCGGGCTCAACCCGGCCCGTGGTCATGACTACCTTCTCAGCCCTCTTTTTGTGACTTTGTGAGAGAAAAAAAAACTAACCAACTAAGATTTGATCGCAACACAAGAAGTTTCAAGTCCTCCAAGCAATTGCAGAGCAAATGCCTTGACCTGTGAATTTTCGAGTTGGGTCGGGTCGATTTAACCTATTTTAACCTTGTTTGACCCGACATGAGATTAAGTTTATTTTTAGGAGTGCGTAGCAGAAGCTTGATACATTCATTCTGGGAGATTGCTGAGGGAGAGCTCAAGTCCGAACCCATCAATATATCCAGTTGGACACATCTTCACTCAAAAACGGGTGCTATGTGTATAGTTGGATCATGTCACATATGTGAAAATAGTAAAGAAGATCATGAGAATTACTATCCCAAGATGATCTTGTCCTATGGTGCAAATTACTACGATGGAGCCACCACCTATGGTGGCTATTCGGGCATCATGGTCTCAGACGATCACTTCATCATCAAAATTCCCTATAAATTGCCTCTTAATGGAGCTTCTATTAAAGCCGGATTTTAAGTGTCGATTATGACATCGCCAATTCATTGAAGCCTTTCTCATGATGATTCTGATGGGGTGCTATTCGGTTGAACGTAGATTAAAATTTGGTCTCCATATCTTGTTATCTCATAATCATGTTTTGCAACTATGATTTTGCTTCTACTCAGTATTGTGACATCACTTCGTTTTCCCCTTTGGAATAACGTTAGACTACTTTGTATAGATAGCAACCTCGTCTGAAAAAATGTAATCCCACAAAATCAAAAGAGTTACCTGTATGTGTTGTAAGTAAATCGTGCACTCAAAGCCAATACCATCTCCCTCCCAACAATGTTTTTGCGACCGTGTGAAGAAAAAACTAATCAATTTTGGAGGATTTGATTGCAAACCAAGAAGTTTCAAGATGCGATTTCACATTTGATGATAAGAGTTGAATGACAAATTTGTTAAATAGTGTACTAACTCAAATAAGAACTTGAATCCGCTTTGAAATTAAGGTATGGGTAATAGGGTAATGTGTTGTCTTTCTCCAACACAATAGAAATTTCCGACATTAGTTGGGTCGAGTCAACCTATTTTAACCCTGTTTACAAGAGAATAAGCTTCTTTATCCTTTTCTATTTGAATCATAATTAAATATCTGAAACATTCAAAGCTACACAATATCTCGTCTTGTTGGTCACGGAAGAAGATAAAATTTCTATGATTCCCTATTATAAATGTGTGCGATGAATGGAAAAAAAAATTGAACTTCATAGACATACTAAGATTCATCTCTTAAATTAGTTCGTGACAAAATTCGGTTGTGCTTAAAAGGCCACTGACTTAAACAAAAGCTTGCAGAGCATTGCATTACTTAATAAGTTAACTTAGTAGACGAATCTTATTATATCTGACATTGCTCAAATAATTTACTAGTTGAGTTTGACCTGATTGACCAGAAAAATGAAGAAATTTATTTTCTGTTTTTACTTGAATCATCATAATCACAGTTGAAAATAGGGAAAAGTTAAAATTATACAATGTTCGTTATTGTTGTGCATGTAACACATGTGACATCCTAACAAAGGTGCAATTTATAAAATGTCAAAGGAGTTCACTTTTTTGGTCGGAAGCCAAACTCGGATATCATTGTGCTAGATGTCGGAGCTTTATTAGCAATTTTTTTTTCTTTATCAGAAAAAAAGTAACTGTTACATTGTTTTCCTTGTATGATACTCATATGCGGTTCGCCTTATTATGATTTCTAAACATTCTTTTCTATGATTCGACAATCTATTTAATCATAGTCATTCTAAAAGATTACCATTTTTTTTATTAATATGTTATTATGATGTGTCGAGCAAATTAATTATGCGGTTATTCAAAAACTATCATAAGTTCGTAACGAATCATTACACAAATTTTCAATTTATTCACTTATCAAAGATTGCACCTGAAAAAGTAAATTAATTTGGAAGAAAAAATAGGGTAAAAAAGCATTAATCTGATTAAATAGGAATGTTGATGGGTTGATCCAGCACTAACTTGGTTTAAATAGGATTTTATATGGGTTCATCCAATGTCATCTACATAGAACCACCCATTTTACGACTCAGATCCGGACACGAATCCGGATTCACGTAAATCCATCCATAGCTATGTCTACATTAAAGCATGCGACCTAAAATTAAGAGAATGAAATAATTAATGCACGTGGAAATCACAATATGCGAACTTTGATTCACACGTAGGGTGCGTTTGTTTCGATGAAAGTATTTTTTAGGAATTGATTTTCCGAACTTCCAATTATTTGGTTTGCCGAAAATGACATAGTTAACGAAAAATAATTTCCTGTCAACGGAAAATTCATGCACAAAATTGAGAAAGTAAATTCCTAAATCTAAAATGAAAACACTTTTCAAAATTACTCATCGGGAATTTTGAATATTTTATTTTTTATTTCATTTAGTATTTTTTACATTCCATGTTTTGTATTTAAACTTTTTAATATATTTCTTCTTCTTTATTTAATTTTCTTTCCTCTGCCGATCCCCAGGCCTATGATGGCCGGCAAGCTTGAGCTCACGCATGGCCACCACCGACCGATCACAGTGGAGGAAAAAATAAAAAAAATTAAAAATTAAAAAAAGAAGTTAAAAAATTGATTTTTTTAACATGAGACAAAATTATGAGATTGAAATGATTTTCCAAATGAGATCAAAAAATATTTTAGGTCATATTTCACCAAAAATAAGAAAACTAACCATTTTCCTGGAAAATAATTTCCTGAAAAGTATCTTTCCTTTTTCATGAAATATTACCCCAACCAAGTCATGTGTAGATTGTATATTCATTGATGTTTTGTGCTGAACTTTAGGATACGAATATGACTTTACAACTTGATAAATACCAAACAGGATTTTTATTTCCCTAAAAATAACACAAAAAGTACAAAATACAAGGCAAGCTCCAACCTACCTAAATAAATCGGTTTCGGCCACAATATGTTTATTTCCATTAGAAAAATATTTGTGTCAATAGATTACACGGACATATGGTCCAAACTTTGCTGAACTTATTGAAGAATATTCCTTCTTTCAGTGTAAAATGTGACGTGCATGAATAAAACACATGACGCATTGAAATACTTGAACTTAATTTGTACTTGTAATCTATATTTTCACTGATCAACTAGGGAAATAATAAGTGAAATATGCTTCTTCTTTTTTTACCAAAAATATGATTATATCATGCCCTATTCACATAGATAAACATAATATCCGTTTGCTTTCTGATTACATAGTACGAAGTAGAAACAAAAATTCATTGTCTAATCGATATTTTCATCAAGCAATTACGATCAACTAGGTAACTTTTTATAATGGAATGTTGCTCTTTCATAGCTTGCACTCAAAATGGGTTTTTTTGAAGTGGTATTATAAGGTACCTAACTCTCCCCAAGTTCAAAAGTTATGGCCGTTTGGTTGCGCACTACGTGCCTTTTTATCCCAAGCTCCCTTGTTGGTGGATTTCGTCTGGTGAGCAAGTATTTAAATAATACGAGTTGGGTGAGATATGAGTCATAAAATTTATTTTGGGGGAATACAAATATTTTTACCTTAAAGGGGTTTGGTAAAATGGAAATACCATTTGGTAAACTCTAATTGAAAAGTGCCTTTTTGGAAATTTATGTTAGATATTGGAAAAAAGTTATGGAATTTCCATTTTAGGCAATTTTCACAGAAAAAACATATCGATGTCTCTAAATTCATATTTTTTCTATAGAAAAATTTAATCTGTAAACAGCGAATACGTTCCATTGCATGATAATATCCCAATCAGCGATACAACTTTGTGGTTATGTTGGGCATGTTTCGTATGCTTTTTCGCACGTTCTTTGTTACAAAATTGGAATTCATTTTCGTGACCTTGTTGGAATTATTATGCGTGGAATTTTAAATTCATAAGTAAGTTAAAAAAATTTTGCCCGGGCATAATAAAGAGGCCGAATATGGCATGTGACAGGCTGGGCCGAACTTTCAACATGGAAACCATTAATTAATTGGCATCTGATGGAAAACGACACCTACATGATTTATATTGCCTCTTCATGGGCTGCTAGCAAAGCAGAGCAGACACAAGTAGAAAGGGGGAACTTTCGTGCAATGTTTGACTGGTCAAACAAATGGGGGAAGAGATGATGACGCACAATGTCCGGTCCAGTTTGCTCACTAAGTACGTCATCACTCAACTCTCCTTGGCTCACTAAGTGCGTCATCACCGACTCTCTCCCGGTATCTCCTCAAGGCCCTATATCTGCACCTCGCTTCTCACTTCCCATCTCATCACCTTTCTCTTCCTATCTCAAAACATACAGATTGCGCGATTCTCTTCCAGTGGAGGATTTGGAGCCGATCAAGCTGAGTTATATGGCAATGTCACCACAGAATGAACATCCAGTGCAGGCTTTTGGCTGGGCAGCCAGAGACTCTTCAGGACACCTCTCTCCCTTCAAGTTCTCAAGAAGGTAGCATGCCTTAGATTTTTCATTTTATTCGACTCTCATTTCTGGTGCATCCAAAAATACATTAGAGGGGAACTTATTTTTCTCGAGATTTATTGATTTTATCTTTAACAGGGCCGCCGGGGAAAATGATGTAGCTTTTAAGGTGTTGTATTGTGGTATATGCCATTCCGATCTCCACAATGTCAAGAATGAATGGGGAATAACCTCTTATCCCGTAGTGCCCGGGTATGTGTTTTCAAAGACGTCATCCTTTTCGATTCTCTTAAGATTAAAAAAAAATTAGCATTTTTGAGCCAATAATCACGGTAATCGGCCATTATATGCAGGCATGAGATTGTCGGTGTGGTCACCGGAGTGGGCAACCAAAGTGACAAAATTCAAAGCCGGAGACAGAGTGGGTGTTGGGTGTATGGTCGGATCATGTCGTTCCTGTGCAAATTGCAACTGCCCCGATATGATCTTATCGTATGGTGCAAAGTACTACGATGGAACCACCACCTATGGTGGCTACTCGGACATCATGGTATCAGACGAGCATTTCGTTATTAAAATCCCCGACAACTTGCCTCTCGATGGTGGTGCTCCTCTCCTTTGTGCTGGGATCACTGTTTTATAGTCCATTGAAGTACTACGGGCTTGATAAGTCCGGGATGCATTTAGGGGTGGTTGGGCTTGTTGGGCTTGGTGGGCTTGGACACATGGCTGTGAAGTTTGCTAAGGCCATGGGCCTCAAAGTTACCGTCATTAGTACCTCACCAAATAAAAAGAAGGAAGCCATGGACCATTTGGGAGCCGATGCATTCTTAGTTAGCCGTAACACAGAAGATATGGAAGTAAGTTGCAATCACGGCATATTATTTTCTTTTGTGATATAGGGAATGTTAACCCGAATGTGTTGTTATTTTCTCTTATTAACTACAACTTGCGATGGGTACAATGGATGGCATCATTGACATGGTCTCAGCTGTACATGCACTTTTGCCTTTGATCGGTCTGTTGAAAACTAACGGAAAGCTGGTCATGGTTGGTGCACCGGAGAAGCCGCTTGAGCTACTTGCTTTCCCACTTCTCATGGGTAAGCCTAAGCAAGTCTTTTGAGTTTTATGGTACTTCTGGAAAAAAAAAAAACCCACATTCACAATTGGTGATTAGAATGAAATTTTCATGCTTTTTTGGTTCTGTAGATGATTAATTATGAGTTTCACATATGCAAAAACATTAACCAATAAGACCAGTTACAAGTAGAAAGATGGTCGGAGGAAGTGGCATTGGAGGGATGAAGGAGACGCAAGAAATGATTGATTTTGCAGCAAAGCACGACATAGTCGCGGATATTGAGCTTATTCCTATGGATTATGTGAACGCTGCCATGGAGCGACTATTAAAAGCAGATGTTAAGTATCGATTTGTCATTGACATCGCCAATTCATTGAAGCCTTGCTGATGAAGATTTCTATGGATTACAACTTGGCTGAGCGTAGATGAAGATTAGATTTTCATATCTCGTTATCTCATATTCATGTTTTACAACTAAGATAGTGCTTCTACTTAATATCGTGTCATCATTCTCCCTTTTGCAATAACGTTGACTACTCTGCATAAATGGCAACCTTGTTTATGTTGTTATCCTCCGAAAGTATGCAATCCATTTAATCATAAGAGCTCCTTTTATGTGTTGTAAGTAAATAACGTACTCAAAGCCAATACCCCTTTGTCAACAATTTTTTGACTGCGTGAGGAAAAAAAATGAACGACTTTGGAGGATTTGACTACAAAAGAAGAAGTTCAAGATCCAATTATTTGGTTTGCCGAAAATGACTTAGGGAGTGCGTGATAACTAGCCATAAACAGTTTTTATGTTCCAAACTTATTTCTGAAATAGGTTTGGAACAGTAACTCGTTTGGTAATGCAATTATATTTTTCTATTTCTAGAACAAAAAATTGTTCCAGAAATATATTTGAAGCAAAAATGAGGAACAAAAAAAAATTCACTTTTCACGCCCCGCTATCCCTTGCGAGCTCGTACATCCACCAAAGGCAGTCTATAATATTTCCTAGGAACAACACACGACCTAAAATGAAGTGAAATGATACACGCACGTGGAAGGAAACAGTAACCCTGACACTTAAAGAAAATAACTTGGGAGATTCGAAATAATAGAAAAGCTCACACATATGTACAATACATAAGCATTCGGATACAACTGACTGTAAGGGAAACGACATAAAGAAACCGCACACCAAGATGGGTTAGGTAAATATGGCTAACATCAAAAGGTTACTCTTCGCCTCACCAAAACCTAACATCAAAATTTTTCCTACCCCCAAATCTTTAAACCACTACACTAGACTACTTTTAGGAGCTGCTCGTCCCGTCACCAGCTTCAGTCTTGTCTTCCTCAGGGTCGTAGTCAGAAAATGTCTCAGGATGCACATCCTCAGTATCCTCCTCTAGTTCATCCTCTTCGTCGGTACAAATCTCTATCACTTTCAAGTATTCGTCGGTCGTAGGGAACTGTCGCGACCCTCTCTCGAGAGATGCCCGGGGCTCTCGTGGGCTGATGGGCCGCCCGATGTCGCTTGATCGGACGCGGGCCTCTCCCAAGATCCATTACCCAAGTCGCAATGGCTGGATGTACGTGGTCGACCTTCGGTGTGGTCTGGTGACATGTGATATGTGTACATGCCAATGAGTCGCCACCAATCGTTTCGTGGAGGGTACGATCGGAAACCCTATCGAATAGTTGGGAGCGATCTAATCGATTCTGCGAAAATTAGAGAAATGGGATCGGGGGCTTTGTTTCGCCAACTGTCAGAGTTGACGCCCTTTCGGCACCTAAGTTGAATGATTTATCTAATCCTAAGATTTCATACGGATGAGTATGGGTACGAACCTAAATCTAGGAGTTCATGCAGATAGGAGTGGCTACCCTATTACTCACAACCAGTAGAAATAAATGCACAAATCAAGGATTCAAAACATGCGGATAAACCACATGAAAGTAGCATGGCATCCCTAGTAAGGCCCTATCATCCTAGAGAAGTATCTGTCAAGGCTTAGGAATGATTTTGACATGATTCGCCCATGAGGGGCAAAATCGTAATTTTGAGGAATTTGGGGATAATTTGCACCAGAAGGGAAAAATTGTCATTTCAGATGGGATGTGTAGTCAAAAGATGACGGAAATATGATTGGCGACCAAACCAATCCATTTCCTATTTTTCGGGAATTTCCAGAATTTTTATGGAATTTAAAAGTGATTTTACCTTTGGAGGGGCAAAATCGTCATTTTGGACGAAGACGGGAGATGAAAATCTCAAACATTAGGATTGGTCGACCACCTGACCCAAACCCTAATTTTAAGCAATTTTCAAGACTCGATTGGAATAGGAAAGACGATTTACCCTTTGAGGGGTAAAATCGTCATTTCAGAGAAAATGATGAGATTTGAAAACCCAAGCAAAAGGATTCGCCACCTAACTGGCCCTATCCTAATCTAGGCATTTTTGACCCATCTCAAAATACAAAGCAGGGACGAATTACCTCTAAAGGGCATAATCGTTAATTTCCAGAAGAACGGATGAGAAATCCCAAAAATAGGATTGACCAGTTGTCTGTGATCAATCCTCAATTTTTGGAGATTTCTGGAGTGTCTAGGAATTCCCTATAATTTTCCTATATTTTTTTGGGATTTTCTAGAATTTTCTAGCATTTTTTAGGATTTTTTAGGAATTTTCTATTTTTTTTATTTTTAAAATCATTTTTCAAATTTTTTATTTAAAAAAATGTTATTCGGACCGGGTCGGGTGACCCGGCCCATGTCCCACGGGCGACCGGCCCGGCCCGGATCCAGGCCCGCATCAAAACGACGTCACTTTGGCCTCTCCCGCTCAAATTTCGAATTCCCGCCTAAATCGAACCAAAGGCCTAGATTGCGCCACGTGTCGACTCATGGACGGCCTGATTTAAGGCTGGAAGTCGACGGTTCGGATTGAAGTGTCCGATCAAACTACAGCCATCCGATCAACTATCAGAAAATGATTTTTATTTCCGAAAAACGCGAGATCTTGACAGGTGGCACATTATCCACCGTCGGATCAAGTTTGTTTTATTCGGTTATAACCGAACAGCTGACGTGGCTGCCACGTGGGCGCCACGTCAGCGCCACGTAGTCGTTGACCTGGTCAACATGTGTTGACCAGTCAACGACTCGTCGAAGAAGACGATCGACGCCGGCACCCTCTTGCCGGCGCCTCGTCGGAAGGCCCTATCTCCGCCTATAGACTACCAAATCGCAAGAAACCACCACGATTAGACTCGTTTCGTCGAGCTCTACAACATATACAAGGATTGAAGCAGCAGGATCACATCTCAACTACGTGCTATCTCCGGCCGAAGCTAAGCTCCGGCGACTACCCGCCCTAGCCTTTTCTAACGTTGCTTAACTAAACAAATCGATCAGGAAGCATAACAAAGGGCCGAGAAGACTTACCTGGCTATCGCGAGGGCTCAGTTTGGTCTAGAACGAACTATGGAGCTCGCGACCGATCGGTCATGGTGGGGGTAGACTCGACGATTTATGCAATGAAATAACATGCGATCAAAAGCAAAAATGTTCAGTGAATCGAGACAAACAGATTGCAACCAAAATCGTAGCCAATGAATGGCTCTAACTTAAGTTGCCATTAGAGGCCGAGAGGAAGCTCGAAGGAGGATCTCATCGTTTTTCGAGGTGAAAGGCCAATCGGAAGGGTTCGGTCGCTTCTCTAGAGCTCAGAGAAGTCGAATATGGTCGTCGCTGGCTTCGGTTTCGCCGGTGATGATCTGACGAAGCTTGCACATGCTTGGTGGGAGCAAGCCTCGGTCGCCGTCTCTCTCTCTCTCTCTCTCTCTCTCTCTCTCTCTCTCTCTCTCTCTCTCTCTCTCTCTCTCTCTCTCTCTCTTTTCTGTTTCTTCTGTGGTCGTTCAGTTCTCGAACTTCCTCCCGAATCCCACCACCTTCAACCGACTCTCTTCAACGGACCTCTCAACTCCGCAACCAACAGATTTTTTTTTTTTTCTGTTACCAGCCTTCCTAGTCGTTTACATTCGCGTGCCAATGGCTCACAACTCTTGGATGACACCGGACGGAGATGTAAAGTTCACCGGCCAACGATCCTCCACTGGGCATCTCGGCTTGAGGTGTAATTGCGCTTCGGATTTCCTGTTCGTGCGCGTGAAGAAGAGAGAACAGAGCAGTTCTGTTCTCTTTCTTTAAGCTGACCTGGTCAACCCGACCCAGTTGACCCGATTCGCCAAAAAGAAGACAAATTGACCTACCAAAATTCCTAATTTCTCAAATTAAATCCAGAAATCGGCTTCCATGAGTTGAATCCCATCTAATATGGTGATTTAGTGAAAAATGAATGTGGAATTAAACAAAAATCCCAAATGTTGAGTAGGATCCGAAATCGATTTTTGCCAAATTGATGTTATTACTAGACGAATCGGCCTCAATTGCGCCCATCATTAGATTCAGGGGGTCAAAACCTATAGGGAGGAAGCATTGAGGTTCTATGGGTGTCTCTCAGAAAATTTTAATTTCAGAATTGGCACCATAGGGACTAAAATGAATAGAATTTTTATGCAATTAGATCCCTAAAGCCAAAATTGATCAAATCAGTGCACAATTGACCCAAATTGAAATGTAGGACAATCAAGTTGAATGTCAAGATTCGAAAAATGCAAAAGATTGCAAATAAAAAGACTCAAAACATATTTTTTGACAAATTCAACCCTGTGCGTTACAAAGAAACACACAAAATTAAACTTGAATTTCGACTCTTGATGAGATCAAAATGACAAGGGATTTAACATAAAAATGTAGGACATCTTTTCATATTTTTGTGACCTCAAATGCTATTTTTGTTGATTTTTCTAGTATTTTCTTATTTTCTAAAAATACTAAAAAATATAAAAAATATGAAAAATTATTTTTTTTTTGTCAAAAATGGTTCCTTAGGCTTGGTCAAGGTTACCAAAGTTGATTTTGGAATTTTTTGACTTTTTATGAATTTTTTTGTGATTTTTCAAAATAAGACTGAAAAAAAACTTGGTCAAAAATCAGGTGTCAACAGGGACTTGGACTTCTCAGAGATGTTCCTTGAAGCTACTGCTGAAGTCTCGACGTCAACCTCAAAACGGGTTGGATGAGACCAAGGTGGTATTACCCTCAAGGGTACATCAGCATGATTCATCGGTCCATAAACACTGCTATCTCCAACACGATGAAACCACGCTTCAAAACGATGAGGCTCCCAACTCTCAGCTCCAAACCTATCAACCCATATCGTGGTTGATGTGAATCGCTGCGGAAACTGATCGTTCTACGAAGATCCAAGGGTTGCGAATTGCTAACCTTAACCCCCAATCGAACCTGTGATTGGTAACCTCGGTATGAGCGTGACCTGTTGACGAAACTGTGTCAACCAATCCACGCTATAGACGCCACGAACAAGAAAATTCGCGATCTTGCTCGATAAGTCGATCGATCGCCACAAGGAAGCCTTGATAAGATCTTGTCTTCAAGAGAACTTGAAGAAGAGAAAACCTCTCTGTATAAAATTCTGAATTAATGTTATGTTTTCAGAAACTCATAAGCACCCTTATATATGGTGCTAACCCTAAAAGGCAAAAATTACAAAAATACCCTTAATTAATAAAAATTCGCCAAAAAATAGAAAAAGGCCTAAAAGTCCATCTAAATGATGCCGAATGGTTGAAATTCATCGCAGTTCATGGCCATAGGCCATGAGTATTGATCAGAATGCCGTTTCTCTTCAGCTGACCAAATTTGAGCTCATTCGGAGCTCATTAGCCCTAAATCCGTTCAGAATTCGCGAGGTTAAATGTAATCATGTTGCGCCAAGGAGCTTCAGAATCTTCAATTCTCGAATCAAGATCACCTCCATTCCAAAGATCTTGAACCATGATGCCGATAGCTTGCTTGAATTCCCTTGCTCTCGCTCGAGTAATTGGACCAAGCGGATAGAGCAACGAGTCCCTAGCACCTCCTCCTCGATATGGTTCGATGTCCACATCATTCCCTCCGCCGTGCAAAGGATTTGCCCTCAAATCATCACCTGCATAAAAAAGAGTCAAGTCAATAACATTAAAAGTAGCACTAATGCCATACTCACCTGGAAGATCAAGCTTGTAGGCATTGTCGTTGACCCTTTCCAACACCATGAATGGTCCATCCCCGCGTGGTAATAACTTAGAACGTCGTTGCTCGGGAAAACGTTCCGTGCGCATATAAACCCAAACCCAATCGCCGGGTTCAAACACTACTTTCTTACGCCCTTTGTTGGCTTGCTTTGCATATTGTTATGTCTTGTGTTCAATATTCAGCCGTGTCTTGTCATGCAATGTCTTCACAAACTCGGCCTTCTTAGCACCATCTAAATCCACACGCTCTTCAACAGGTAAATGAGTTAAATCTAACGGAGTTAATGGATTAAAACCATAGACAACCTCAAACGGTGTGAATTTAGTAGCAGAATGCACGCTCCGATTATATGCAAACTCAACATGCGGTAAACAATCTTCCCAAGACTTAATGTTCTTCTTAATGATAGCACGTAACAATGTCCCTAAAGTCCTATTAACTACTTCAGTTTGACCATCAATTTGTGGATGACAAGTAGTAGAGAATAAAAGTTGTGTACCTAATTTCTTCCACAATGTCTTCCAAAAGTAGCTAAGAAATTTAGTATCTCGATCAGAAACAATGGACCTAGGCATGCCATGCAAACGCACAACCTCACAAAAGAACAAGTCAGCAACATGTGATGCATAATCGGATTTATGACATGGTATAAAATGAGCCATTTTTGAAAATCGATCTACAACCACATAAATAGAATCCTTACCATGCTTAGACCTAGGCAATCCTAACACAAAATCCATAGAAATATCAACCCAAGGAAGCGTCGGGATAGGCAAAGGCGTATACAAGCCATGTGGTTTAGTTGTAGACTTAGCCTGTTTACATGCAATACACCTTTCACAAACACGTGTGACATCTCGTTTCATATGTGGCCAATAAAAATGTTCATGCAGCACTTCATAAGTTTTATTGATTCCAAAATGCCCCATTAAACCACCACTATGCGCCTCTCGCACCAACAACTCTCGCAAAGAGCATCTAGGCAAACATAACTTGTTTTCACGAAAGAGATAGCCATCATGCCTATAGAATTTTTCAAACGCAGCATGCTCACAAGCTTCAAACACTCTTCCAAAGTCATCATCATCAGTATATATCTCTTTGATATGCTCAAAACCTAGGCACTTTGCTCCTAAAGTAGTTAGAATTGCGCACCTTCGAGAAAGTGCATCGGCTACCACATTTTCCTTACCTTTCTTGTACTTGATTACATATGGAAAAGTCTCGATGAACTCCATCCATTTAGCATGTCTTTTATTCAACTTTTGCTGTCCCCTCAAGTACTTTAATGTCTCGTGGTCGGTGTGGATCACGAATTCTTTTGGCCACAAATAATGTTGCCAAGTCTCCAAAGCTCGCACCAAAGCATACATCTCCTTATCGTAAGTTGGATAATTCAATGTTGCTCCGCTTAACTTCTCGCTGAAATAAGCTATGGGACGTCCTCCTTGCATCAACACAGCTCCAATTCCTGTACCAGAAGCATCGCATTCTATTTCAAAAGTAGCACTGAAATTTGGTAAAGATAACAAAGGAGCATTAGTTAGCTTATCCTTCAACAGATTGAATGCTCTCTCTTGCTCTTCTCCCCACGTGAAACCCACATGCTTCTTGATGACCTCGGTTAAAGGTGCGGCGATGGTGCTAAAATCCTTCACAAATCTGCGATAGAAACTGGCTAAGCCATGAAAGCTGCGCACCTGTCCTACAGTCTTAGGTGTTGGCCATTCTTGGATCGCTTTCACCTTCTCTTCATCAACCTGAATTCCATCAGCTCCAACAACAAACCTTAGAAATACTAATTTGTTAGTCACAAAAGAGCACTTCTTCATATTAGCATATGTTGCTCGGCCCTTAAAACCTGTAAAACAGCTCGCACATGTTCAATATGATCATCAAGGCTTCGACTATATATCAAAATATCATCAAAATAGACAACCACAAATCGACCAATAAAAGCACGCAGAACATGATTCATAAGTCGCATGAAAGTACTAGGTGCATTAGTTAAACCAAATGGCATGACTAACCACTCATACAACCCATACTTGGTCTTAAATGCAGTCTTCCATTCATCCCCTTCTTTCATTCTAATCTGATGATAACCACTTTTCAGATCAATTTTAGTAAATATGCAAGCTCCATGTAACTCATCTAACATGTCATCTAATCTAGGAATAGGATGTCGATACTTTACCGTAATATTGTTGATTGCTCGGCAATCGACACACATTCGCCAAGTCCCATCCTTCTTTGGCACTAACAAAACAGGAACAGCACACGGGCTAAGACTTTCTCGCACATATCCTCGTTCCAGTAATTCACTAACTTGCCGCTGAAGTTCCTTTGTCTCCTCGGGATTACTTCGATATGCGGGTCGATTAGGTAATGGCGCACCAGGTATCAAGTCGATTTGATGCTCTATGCCTCGAATCGGTGGTAGACCTCCAGGAACCTCATCAGGAAAGACATCATCAAATTCCTGCAATAAAGACACGACAGAACTAGGCAAACTCGGGTCAAGATCGTTAGTAATAAACAATGCCTCCTTGTACAAAAGTACAAGCATCGGTCGGTCCAGAACCAAAGCTCTTCTCACTTCGCTCGATCTTGCATAGAAATTCTTTTCTCTCTTTTCTTTTCTCTCTGCTTTTCCCTCGGCTTTTACCACTCTGTTTTTCTCTATCTCTCCTTTTCCTTGCGTCTCAGACTCTCTACGCAAGCTCTCAGTTTTCTCACTTTTTCTCTCTTTCTCAGCCTCACGTTGTAGTTTCAATTGATCTTCATACACCTCAGTAGGTGTCATTGGCACCAAAGTGTAAGTCTTCTGATTCATCACCAATGAATATCGGTTAGTGTATCCATCATGATATACCCTTCGATCATACTGCCATGGTCTACCAAGTAAAATATGTCCCGCTTGCATAGGTACAACATCACACACCACCTCATCTTTATATCGCCCTATCTCAAATGGAACTAGGACTTGCTTCGAAACTTTCACTTCACCACTATCATTCAACCACTGAAGTCTATATGGTCTAGGGTGCTTTGTAGTTTTCAATCCTAGTTTCTCCACCATAGTACAACTTGCCACATTTGTACAACTACCTCCATCAACAATTAAACTACAAATCTTACCATTCACCAAGCATCTTGTATGGAACAAGTTATCACGTTGCTGGTGATGCTCCTCCTCCTTGACTTGCACACTAAGAGAACGTCTAACCACCATCAATTCACCCTTGACTGGCATCTCGACATCGCTACAGCCCTCCAATGGCGGCATGACATCATCATCTTCCTCCCTGTCACTTTCAGATTGAACATCTCCAGGCCCAGTCATTATCATCACCCTCCTATTAGGGCATTGATTTTCCATATGACCCCTGCCTAAACACTTGAAACATTTAATTTCACGGGTTCTAGTGTTAGGATTTTCGGTTTTACCTGAAACCGGATTCGAACCAACTCTGCCATCTTTCTCCTTCTCCCTTGAAGTTTCAACCTTGGTGTTGTTTCCCTTCCAGTTCGGCTTCTCATCTCTCTTCCAATTGGGTTTCCAATTCGAGCTTGAACCTCCACCACTCTTGTAATTTCGGTCCAACTTCAATTGCCTCTCTACTTTGATAGCTTTGTCCACCAATTCTTCCAACTCGACATAATGTTGCAGCTCTACCACTCTTACTATATCTCGGCTCAAACCACATAAGAATCGTGACATAGTAGCTTCGCGGTCCTCTACCACATTAGCACGGATCATGGAAATCTCCATCTCTTTATGGTACTCTTCCACGCTCTTGTTACCTTGTGTGAGATTTTGCAGTTTATGAAACAAGTCTCTGTGGTAATGACTTGGTATGAAGCGCTTCCTCATCACCGCTTTCATCTCATCCCACGTTTCTACCGATCTCTCACCATTGTGTCTCCTGCTATTCACAAGTTGATCCCACCAAATTATAGCATAATCAGTGAATTCAACAGCTGCAATTTTTACCTTCTTGAGCTCCGAATATCGCTGGCAGTCAAATACCATCTCCATTCGTTTCTCCCATTCTAGGTATGCATCAGGATTATTCTTTCCTTGGAAAGATGGAATCTTCATCTTGATATTGCTAAGCTCATCATCTTCTCGATGTCTGAACTCTCGGCGTCTGTTTCTCCTCCCAAATCTGCCATCTCGGTCATCTTCTGTATCAGACACATATGCATCGTCAAATTGTCGCTGCCATCTGGGTTGCGCCCTAGGCTCATCTCGCTGATTTTGTGGCCTCCCTCGTGGTGGCTCTTGTTCACCATCAAGCCTCGTCTCACACCTCACAACTCGGTTGCTAAGGGCTTCAAGTTGTAAGCTCAACTGCTGAATGCCTGCTAAAATCGCATTATCCCTTGGATTGGTGCCATCCTCCCTTTGATTTACGCTTTCTTGGTCTGCCATGATTTTTTTTAACCTGCAAGAAAATGTTAGAAATAAAAGAAATCTCACCACGCTCCCTCACGTGTTTCGCTCAAGATGTTTGTCACTCCCCTTGTGTTTAACTCAATCTAGGCTTTTTCTTCCCTCAATTAAACTTACACACTCTTGCCTTTTTTCTCTCGTTTCTCTTCTTTCAAGCTCTTTATCAGACTAGAATTCCATTCTCACAAGCTCCTCATAACAGTCGACTAAACCACCAAGCAAGATCAATTCAGCAATATACTGCTCAATTCAGCAATTCAGCAACTTTTGCTAGATTTGAATTTAGGTTAATGTTTGCTGCTATTTTTTTTCCTATTCGGTCCAACTAACAATAATAATAATAAAAAGAAACGAGTCGTCCTCTTGATTTTTTTTTCATCCTCTTTTTTTTTTTTAAATTTTTTTTATCGATTTTTTTTTCACCGATACTCTTTTTTTTTTGTTTTTTTGTTTACTGATCTTTTGGCTGAATTTTTTTTTTGACGAACTCAATACAATCAAAACAACTAGGACCGAAAACCTTAATTTTATAAACCCTAGATCCCCAATTCAGAATCCTAATTCGATTAGTAACAGATCCCCAATTCTATAAACCCTAATTTTATAAACTCGAGATTGCTAATTAAAATTAGTAAAAGAAAGATAACTAGATCTTGTAGAACCAGCTCTGATACCAGATGATGTGAATCGCTGCGGAAACTGATCGTTCTACGAAGATCCAAGGGTTGCGAATTGCTAACCTTAACCCCCAATCGAACCTGTGATTGGTAACCTCGGTATGAGCGTGACCTGTTGACAAACCTGTGTCAACCAATCCACGCTATAGACGCCACGAACAAGAAAATTCGCAATCTTGCTCGATAAGTCAATCGATCGCCACAAGGAAGCCTTGATAAGATCTTGTCTTCAAGAGAACTTGAAGAAGAGAAAGCCTCTCTGTATAAAATTCTGAATTAATGTTATGTTTTCAGAAACTCATAAGCACCCTTATATATGGTGCTAACCCTAAAAGGCAAAAATTACAAAAATACCCTTAATTAATAAAAATTCGCCTAAAAATAGAAAAAGGCCTAAAAGTCCATCTAAATGATGCCGAATGGTTGAAATTCATCGCAGTTCATGGCCAAAGGCCATGAGTATTGATCAGGATACCGTTTCTCTTCAGCTGACCAAATTTGAGCTCATTCGGAGCTCATTAGCCCTAAATCCGTTCAGAATTCGCGAGGTTAAATGTAATCATGTTGTGCCAAGGAGCTTCAGAATCTTCAATTCTCGAATCAAGATCACCTCCATTCCAAAGATCTTGAACCATGATGCCGATAGCTTGCTTGAATTCCCTCGCTCTCGTTCGAGTAATTGGACCAAGCGGATAGAGCAACGAGTCCCTAGCACCTCCTCCTCGATATGGTTCGATGTCCACATCAGTGGTGCATTTCCTAATATATACTATACCCTTGCCGTCAGGGAACTCGTTAATAGTAGCTGTCATCTCTTTCGGGACACCCATGCGTAATGGCCACATACCTCAAGGCTTGGGGGGTCTGAAAAACACATCCCACCGTGGGGTGAGATTTACATCTCAGCAAGTGATACATAAACCTAAACTAGACCGCTAGTCCCCCAGACCACATGACAAGGTAAGATGCAGAAATTCATCATAATAATAGCATGGGGCATTCATATACTCAAGGCATCTTAATATAGTTGACCTAGTACGAATCAAAGGCAAGCACATCACATCCTATGAGACCCATGATTCACAGATTAGCATAGAATAAACTCATCGCAGTGATATCACATTAGCACATCATCAAGGGCATATAAGCCGCGATATATCATCAAGGGCACTTTGGCCATATTACTTGTATTAGGGCACTATAGCCATGCAATATCAGGGGCACTATAGCCAATTGATCTCTGGGGCACTATAGCCAATACATTTGCATTAGGGCATAATAGCCATGCAATATCAGGGGCACTATAGCCAATACATTTGCATTATGGCATAATAGCTACGCAATATCATGGGCACTATAGCCAATTAAATTGCATATGCACTATAGGCAAATCATATCGCTTAGGCACTATAGCCATTCAAATCACATTGTATCAATCACCAATTGATCATCACACGACCACACTATACATTCCAATCATCCAGTAGCGTCGTATGGTTCGAGTAAGGGTTTAGGAAACACTTACATTTGATCGAGTAGCAAAAATCCAAACCAATTGATCCTTCCCAACTTAGCAAGTCCATGGCCAACAATGATCATGCACCGTCCTAGGCAATTTCACCAAATTTCGGATCAAAACTCAATCGAATTCCAATTCCCTTATACCAATACCTCAATAACCAATTAATCAACACTCAAACTAACGGGCGGCTTTTGCAGACGTTATGCGTATTGACTCTGTGACTCTCGTCACACTTAGGACGACTCAAGCTACGACAGCTTTGGTTGTCATGTAATTGCGAGGGTTCATTGCTAGTTCCGATGGTCTCGATCGTCATAGTTCGATTTAGAAAAATTTTGCAAATTATATATTGGTTAAACGGCACCACCCGCGCTCCAATCGTATAACGCTAGCAATGAATTCCTTAATCATTATTTGATCGGCCTTTATTGGTTCTAAATGTTCCATCGGCAATCCTTATGGTCAAAGCGTCATTTCCTTTTTCGAGATTCCTAGGTTCACGTACCTTGTCATACATTAGCATTTCCCTTTTGGGTCAGTTTACTCAGGATTGATCAGATCATAGTGAAATAAAACTGAAATACATCGATAGATACTTCTCATTCAACAGTCTCAAAATGGCAGGAAATTCAGAATGTCACATCACTTTTTCGAGAAATAAAAATAGAAAACGCTATCGTCACCGCCGCATTTTCGGAAGTAGAAATATTCAGAATGTCACATCTCTCAATGACGAACTCGCTGTCGCAGCCAGCCAATCCAAAGTCGGTGAGTCCCTCCCTGGACAACTTCTGAAACGACTAGATCCCGTAGAGAATAGCTACCGAAGTATTGACGATATTTTGGGTGATAAGAGAACAAGGTTTTACTGGACCTATGAACTTCACACCAAATTTGTTGATGCAATTCGAGAGCTGGGAGTTGATTCGGCTAGCCCACTACGCTTACTCGAGATTATGAATGTGCCGGGGCTCTCTAGAATTAACGTTGAGTCTCACCTCAAGTACTATAGGAGATTGCTAAGGGATGGAAGGATAGCGTTAAACCATCATAAAGCCAGTTGGAGCTCAAGTGCTGGGCAGAGTTACAACCATGATGATTGGAGAGCCAAGAACACCCAACCGTGTTTCAGCAATGACGGGACCGGCAGCCGTGTCAGCGACTCCTCTGACCCAAATCAGAATGCTCCGCCGAGCTATCACAATACTCCTCAAGAGTATATGCCACAGTTCCAGCACATAGAGATTCCTCAGTTTGAGCGCGAATCAGTCATTAATGCTGTCCCTGAAGCGGATCTGGCATTGGTAGAGAGTGCACATATGAACCTGCCGGTCATTGGAGGAAGTTCCAATTCGAGGGGTCAAATTGCTCACGGCAAGAGCAAAGAGATGAATCCTTCGCCTGCAGTCGACGACACCCAATCTGGGCACCAAGGGCTAGAAAGAACAGGTGATTTCCTTGATGAGGAGCTGGACACTTGGATCAATACTCTTCAGGAATGTATGTCTCAACCCCAACAAGGCAATGATGAAGGTTCCAGCTCAAAGACTCCAATCCCTCACAACGAAGGCAATGAAAGAAATCTGCCCCCAACAATCGTTGATACCCAACTTGAACATCAATGGCTCGAAGACCCGAGCAATTTCCTTGGCGATGAGTTCAATCTTTGGCTCGATCAATTTGGAACCGGAGGACCATCGCAGTGGTGACGCAAGGCCGATGATCAAACGTCTGATGCAAGGCATGGCTACTCGATGAAAGATGCTTAGAGAAAAGGGGTTGAATACTCCTATTGAATATGTTGTTGATCGCACTGTAAGGTTCCCACGGGAACATCTTTCATTAATATCTAGAACTAATTGCGCGTGAGTGTCAACATCACCCTTTGAGCATCTTCAAGCCGAGGGCCGTGGATTAATCACTTAATCCGTGGAGCAAGTTCCATGAACATTGACTATCACCCGCGGAGCATAATGGGATCTACCCCTTCAATACGAAATGCGTTTGGCCGCGAAGCCACCCATTTGGTAAAACGATGTATCGTTCCTAAACGATCTCCAATCGGATACCGAAGTAATGTCTTCTTTCTTTTCCTTCTCAGATGATAAACATGGATAAATCACTCAAGGAGTCATGCGTTCAAATAACAGAATAGACGCTGCCCAGCTGGGGGGCAAAGGAACCATCGATGTTGCAACCACTCCAAGCATGGATAGGCGGATTTGATAGACGTGGTTCATATCAATACGCAACATCAGAACGGGATAGGAACCAAGAGTAAAGTTGTATCGTCCCAATTTGTCTTGAATTCGAGAATATGAATTGATACTCGTTGTCTACCCTTGACAGGGGAATCGCCTTGGAGACGAACAAGTTTTTACATCCCACGTACTACCTGTTAGGGTAGTTGAGGGTAGGATGTATCGCTCCGATTTTCGAAAAATTAGTGAACATACAATGATATGCTTTTTTTACATTTTCAGGGATCTGCGGCCGCGACAGGTAGGTAAGTATCCCTTTCCCAGTTAGCTGGAGATAAAAAATGTGTCAGAATACTTTCAGCCGGCATAAAGATTTTCCAATGCATCGATATTCATGATTTAAATCGGGAGGTTACCTGAAGCATGAATAGAACATGCACGATACATCACAAAATCCCCTCGACGGATAAATTTTGGAGAAAAGAAAATGAAATTTTCCAAATATGATTATTTTTTCAAACCATTCAAAGGGATGTTCCCTCAAAAGAGAGGCGAGCTCAAATCCAAACACATCCTACATACACTTGAGAGATGAATGGAGTGGGCAGATAAAAAAATCTGGGTCTACGGAGGTAGGGACCATTTGCAGCGAATACATGGGTTGGGACGACGGAGGCATTCGTTTCATATCCCCCAAACACTACATGTGACCGTTGATAACCCATTTGAACGACGGTTTTCATTCTTAACCCTGTCAAGAACCACCCCACATCGGGGCAAAATGTAGATGAGTCCAGCGGCATCAGGAGAAAATGGTTAGAAATTTTCTTGCTCGGACTAACATTAATCTTTGTGTGTTGTTTATATGGTAATCCAAGTGCCATAGGATGACGAGAAGCATTCATTTCTCTATCACACACAATGAATCCTTTGCACAGCCAACTTGAGCCTGCAAATTCATTTCATGAACCCATTGGTGATCATTCTAAGACGGATGCAGCACCACCTCAAAAATGGAGGAGTTCAAGACTCAGGGATTACGAAGAGGATTCCGGGGCTGATATTTAAGGCATGTTTAGACTTTCAGACATATGTCTAACACGATCCCATGAAGATAAAAAAAATGGGATTTCAAAAAAATGAATGAGAAAAATCCACGGCATCGAGAAAAAGCAAAGTGCCTGGTAAAAGCAAGGCCGATGCTCGTGTAAGTTGTTTGATTGATCCGCAATGAAGCCTAGTTGGGAAGAGAAAAAAACCTCTAAAGGAGCCAAATCCAAAAGGCTGCTCCTCGAATGCTATTAAGCACAGAACGAAAACATAGAGAGAGTCGGTCTTTGAATGCAACAAGAGACGCTCTCTAAAGAGCTGGTGCACACCTCAAAATCAGTTGCGCACCTCAAAGACTAAAGATGCAGAAAGGAAAGGACAGGTGTCAAATCTGCAATGGTCACCAATGTCAATCCCCTTATAAATTCTGAGCCAAAAATAAGCTTGTTTCGGTCCCCAATCCTACCAATGTTACAACCCCGAAACAGTCTTCTCTGACTAAGACACTTGGGTTAACATATAGCTTAGCTCGAAGAGGTACGAGCAAGACTATTTCTTTCTCATTTTGCATGGTTCTTGACTTGTAAACCCGGAGCAGATGATGAAGACTTTCATTCAATGACCTCGACTCCAAAGCGGGTCCCCCTTGAAAACCAATATCCAAGCTCAACATTACGGTCCCGTGGAAGACCTCCCGACCGATCAAAATGTATGCGCTGCGAATGATCCTAAAACCTAGGCACAGGTTAGTAGGAAGTTGAGCACATTCATTACAAAAGACCATTATCACAGAGCGGTGAGGAGCCATCTTGGATGAGAAATTCTCCAATAGATGTTTTGAACAAACTCTTTTTGGAAATTTCAAATTGTTTGATCCAGATTTTCCGTGCAAGGGATTTGTGATCACATTTGCATGTTGCAAGAATGCTTTGGATAACCTCCAGCATCAAAACGCACATTTCATGATTAAGACTTAAATCATGCGGTTTTGTCAGATGGACAACCGTCGTCTTCCCTAAGATTGCTAATGTTTTCTTGATGAAGAAAAATTGTTCAGGCTCGAACTTCTGCAGGATCCGTTGGAAACACCAATCTCCCAGAATGTCGCCTCAACAGACTCAAGTGAAGCTTTGTCAAGATAAAATCTTTCATTGCTTCAAAACTGAATTCCCTACAAATTTCGGGATCTTTCAAAAGAATGGATGAGGATAGAACCCTTTTTCAAAATCAAGCAGTCTCGTCGGACGTGGAGAACCCTCGTCATGAGACCCCTTTTCAAAATTTAGGCAGTCTCATCGGACGTGGAGAACCCTCGTCATGAGACCCCTTTTCAAAGCAAACTCAAAGGTAGAAACCGCCTGAAGGGTCAAAACAATGGTAGAAACCGCCTGAAGGGTCAACCAAAGGTAGATACCGCCTGAAGGGTCAACTCAAAGGTAGATACCGCCTGAAGGGTCAAATATGGTAGAAACCGCCATAAGGGTCAACTCATTGGTAAATATCGCCGTAGGGATTGACACAAGGGTCCGATCCACCATACGGATCAAACTCCTTGGCAAATCCCAAAGCGAGGGATGCGTCTTCCTTAGGTTCCTACCAGTTAGAAATTCCATAATGGTATGACCTACCATACAGGTCAGAGCTTAATCTCCCTAGGATATTCAGAATGACGAGTCCTAGGTATCTTCTTGAAAGTTGTTGCAACCGGCAGAACCCGACAGGTGAGCTTCAGGTAAGCCTCCCTCCCTTCAGCCCAGGTTCAAACTGCAAGAACGAACCGAGGGTTAATTTGGATTTTTATCAAAAGCCGTAAAGATCTGATGTCATAGCATTTTTTTCCTTTAGTTTCCCGAGTCGAGTCGATCAGGACTCAGGTGTCACCTTATCTTTAAGAGAAACCTCTAACGAGATTCCTCTCAAAGAGGGGCAGCTGTTGACACCTAAATTTTGATCAACTTTTCTTTCCTTTATTTATTTTATTATTATTATTATTATTATTATTATTATTATTATTATTATTATTATTATTATTTTAAATTCATAGAAAATCTATAGAAAGTTGAAAAATTGAAAAAAATCAATTTCGGTGACCTTGGCCAAGCTAAATGAACCATTTTGACCAAAAAAATAATTTTCATAATTTTCATTTTTTTTTAATATTTTCGAAAAAAAGAATTATTACAAAAAAAAGAGAGAAAAAAAGAAAAAGCAAAAGAAAAGAGGGATATTTGACCAATGATGTTGTCTTGGCTTTTATTTTTATTTACATTATTTTATTTCACTTTAGTTTATTTAATATTATTATTTTATTATTTTATTTTCCCCACTCACACGCTCCCTCACCTTTCTCTCTCTCTCTGTCTCTCTCTCTCCCTTTTTTTTCCTCTGGCTGTTGACCGAAGGACGCCCCCTTCCTCCCAGGCGGAACGGCTTCTGCTTCTTCTTCTTTTGACGATGCCCACTTGCGGACGGGGGGTTTTTGTTGCTTCTTTCCATCACCGGCCCTCCATCGCATCTTCCTCAGTCCGTCACCTCCCCTTAGCACCGCCGTCACCGCCGGAATCGCCAGAACAGCCACCCGGAGCTGGTTGCTCTGTTTTGCGCCGGTTTCGGGTCTGCTTTTGCCCTGTCCTCTCCGACATCTCCAGCCACCACCACGGCCAACTCTGACCGCCACACCACTTTTTGGAGTCCCCTCGACCGTCACAGACCGCTCGTCGCCGCCGCAGATCCGCCGGAGAGCCAAGAACCCGAGGCTGCCCTGCTCGGTGCCCTGTTTCGCAGGATTTTGTTCGGGGCTGAGCTCAGCCTCTCGCCGCCTTCCTCCTCCTAGCTCCGGCCATTAACATCTTCCTCTGACCCCCTCATACAACCATCGACGACCTTGAAGGCAACCGCTGCCCATAACCGCCAGAAACCGCCGGGGAAAGCTCGACAGCCTCTGCCCTGTTCTGGGCCGAGACTACTGCTGCGGTTGTTTGCGACGGCTGCGACGATCCAGCCGCCACCGCGACCCACCATCGTCGTCATCCACTTCCTCATGACCCCGTTCGACACCACCGAACCGCTGGCAGCCACCATAGATCGCCGGAGAACCCTTAAAACCGAAGCTCTACTCTGTCACCCTGTTTCTGCGGGTGTTCTGTCCAGACCCGGTTTCCACCGCCTCCAGCTCGCTCCTCCGCCCATATCCGACAACCAGAGACCCCCACACACCTCCACAAATCACCATACGAAGCCCCGACGCATTTGAACCCGAGGAAATCCACGAATCAGCCCCGACAGCCCCAGCTCCGTGCAGGTCCCCTGTTCTGGTCGCCCGCTACAGCGGCTGGTCGCCCCTTTTCCGGCTTCCTCCGGCCACCGTGAACATCCAACGACCTCCCCCCGACATCCCTCGAGACCCCCAGGACCCGGCCGCCCCCCCACGCCACCAGTCCGTGAACCCTCAGCCGTCGCCACAGCCTTGATTCCCTTGCCCCTTGCTCGGACACCCTGTTCTGTGGGCTGTTGCCCTGCTTTGGGCCTGACCCGTGGGCCAGTCTTATGGGCCGTGACCCAATTGGGCCTAGGCCGTGTCCTGCGAGGTGGGCCGAGTGAATGGGCCGTTGTGCCAGGTCCATGGGCCGGGTAGGTTGAGAGATTGGGCCAATTGTCCAAGGTTTTGGCCCGTGATCCGATCAAGTTCGAGGTTCGCGCCGAAGGATTTTTCGAGGATCGCAGCCAATCTCGACTCGAGTATTTGACGGCAACGCACACGGAGATGGTCGCATTGCTGGGGCTGAGCAATTGAAGACCGGTGTCCAATCAGGTATATTTCGCGTACCCGATCAGTATATTAGAGTTATTTTCTTAAAGTATTGTCATCATAGATTTGATTTGCATGTATTTGTTTCAGTCTAGTGGTTAGCTTATTTATCTGGTTGAGTGTTATCAATTGTCAAAGACATGCTTTTTTTTAAAATATTTTTCGAAAATATTAAAAAAATAATAAAAAAATCGATCAGAAAATGCTAAAAAAATGAAAAACTAAAGAAAAAATTCAAAAAATTGAGAAAAATTGCACAAAATTAAAAAAAAATTCAAAAAAAAAAATTTCAAGGCTGAAAACACCAAAAAAATTGATTTGTTTTCATTTTTGGGATTTTCTCCCATTTAATCCAAAATGGCGATTTCACCCCTCAAAGGGTAAATCGCCTTTGATATTCTGATGAATTGTGGAAATTGCTT
The DNA here is from genome assembly GCA_021437785.1 of Rhodomyrtus psidioides. Classification (NCBI taxonomy): domain Eukaryota; kingdom Viridiplantae; phylum Streptophyta; class Magnoliopsida; order Myrtales; family Myrtaceae; genus Rhodomyrtus; species Rhodomyrtus psidioides. The sequence goes on from JAILYB010000002.1 coordinate 16,733,046, forward strand.
AGAATTTGGTGATGGGCCAGACGGGTGGCTAAACCTCATGTCTAAGATTTCCACATTTCATTTCCATTTTTAGAAAATGACGATTTTACCCTTCGAATGGTAAATCGGTTTCTAAAATTCCCGAAAATCACGAAAATTGCCAAAAAAATAGGAAATGGGTCAATTGAGTGACCAAACCTGTTTTTGACTCCGGTTTCATTCCGAAATGATGATTTTGTCCTTTTTGGGCAAATTGTCCCCTTTGTCTCAAAATTACGATTTTGCCCCCTGATGGACAAAATCACGTCTAGATCATTCCTAAGCCTGATTGACGCTTCTCTAGGCCAATATGGCCTTATTAGGAATGCCATGTGATTTATTTGTACATTTGAATTCATTGATTTGTGCACTTTATTATTGATTGTGATAGCTAGGATAGTCATTCCTATCTGCATGAACTCCTACATTTAGGACTCGTACCCCACTCATCTACATGAACTCTTAGCCAGGAAAATCACTCGCGTTAGGTACCGAAAGGGCGTTGGTAATGACATCAGCGTAACCAAGTCCCCGAACCCAAAATCTCTGGTTCCGCAGAACTGATCGATCTCTCCCAATCGGTCAGTAAGGTTTCCGGTCTACCCTCCAAGAAAGATCGGTGGCGACTCCAAATGCATGCACAATTTGCACATGCCACCACGACCACACTGAAGGTCGAAAGCGATCGACTCTTATCGTCGAAGAATACTCCCGCCGCGATTTGGTATGGGCCTGGGAGGGCCCGCGCCGATCTAAGACCCGCGATCGGTAATCCATTAGCCGCGTCCGCTTTCGGACGGGTCGCGACACTATTCCAAGAAACTATTTCTGGAACAGAATGGTTATCATGCACCCCCTTAGCCAACGAAAAATAATTTCTTGTCAACGGAAAATTCATGCACAAAATTGGGAAAGTAAATTCCTAAATCTAAAGAAATGAAAACACTTTTCAAAATTACTCATCGGGAATTTTGAATATTTTTTTTATTTCATTTGGTATTTTTTACATTCCATGTTTTGTATTTAAACTTTTTAATATATTTCTTCTTCTTTATTTAATTTTCTTTCCTCTGCCGATCCCCGAGCCTATGATGGCCGGCAAGCTCGACCTCACGCATGGCCACCACCGACAGATCACCGTGGAGGAAAAAAGAAAAAAAAAGTAAAAATTAAAAAAGAAGTTAAAAAATTGATTTTTTAACATGAGATAAAATTATGAGATTGAAATGATTTTCCAAATAAGATCAAAAAATATTTTAGGTCATATATCACCAAAAATATGAAAACTAACCATTTTCTTAGAAAATAATTTTCTAAAAAATATCTTTCCTTTTTCATGAAATATTCCCCCAACCAAAGTCATGTGTAGATTGTATATATGGTCGTGGGGAGGTGGTGCACTTTTGCTGCAATTACCTGCCCACCGGGTCTGGCACGGATTCCCGAATAGTTGTGCATCGTCATCATCGTGCCCCAACGGGCGCCCGACATGTGTCGGAGAGTCGGGGGACCGCGCGTCGCCTTCGCCCCCACTTTCGAGCGAGCTATCCGAGAATTAGCCCAACAGCTTACAGACCCAACACCTTACCGCACGAGCTGCGCCAAGAGGGATGGGCCCCGCGCCGGCGTCATTGGCGGGAAACCGAAGCGATCTTTGGGAGTTTTTTTTCCAAATTAATATTAAAAAAATAAATATTTACAAAATTAATAGTAAAAAAATAATATTTACGATTTTAAGTCTCCCTCAGCAATTCACTTGCCGAGGGAGACCTAGGGACCCACGAGCGGGCCCCTCTTCCTTTCCCTCGGCAATTGAATTGCCGAGGGTAAGGGGTGGGGCCCGCCTGTGGCCCCCTCTCCCTGGAAGATGGGGGGTTGCAGGCCCCCCATGTGGGGGCCGCAACCTTTCCCCACTCCCTCGGCAAGTGAATTGCCGAGGGAGGGGAAACCCCCCCCCCCCTTTTTTTTAATAAAAATAAAAAATATTTATAATATTAGATTAAAAAATAACTTATTTATAATTTTGGGTCTTGCATTTTTAATTTGTTTTCTTTGCTCGGCAGTTGGACTGTCGAGCAAAATATTTTAATTTTTAATTTACCTAAATATTTTTTCGCCGCCGTCTCGTCGCTTCGCGATCCCGTCGCAAAAAAAATATTTACGCGCTTCGACTCTAAAAAAAATGAGCGAACAAGCGAGGCAACGGCGTTTGTGATCATATTTAAGTAAAAAAAAAATATTTACCCGCCTCGCTTTTCTCTAAGCGAGGTATGATCGCTCCGCGGCCCTAGAGCGAACGCCAACGCCGTCACCTCGCCCGTTCGCTTGCTTTTCTCCGAGTTGAGAAGCATAAATATATTTTTTTTACGTAAATATGATCACTTTGCAGCCCCACGAGCGAATGTTGTCGCCTCGCTCACTCGCTCCCTTTTCTCAAAGTCAAGGCGCGTAAATACTTTCTTGCTGATCTTGGTGTTGCCTCCTCTGTTCCCATTCCTCTTCATTGTGACAACAAGAGTGCTATTCACATTGCTACAAATCCGATGTTTCATGAGCGTACCAAGCACATTGATATTGATTGCCATATTACGCGTCATCAACTCCAAGCGCATATCATTTCTCTTCCTTTTGTGGCCTCTACAGCCCAGCTTGCTGACTTATTCACCAAATATCTTACATCACAACGCTTTGCTGCTCTTATTTCCAAACTCTCATTGGTTGACCCACCTTGAGTTTGAGGGGGGGTGTTAGATATCTTGTATATATTAGGAGTAGGTCTTTTGTGTATATACTTTCTTGCCCTTATTTGTATGTATATTTATATTGGCTTTGTGTCTAATTGTAATTATGAATTACATTATTCAATTCTCGAATCTATCATTTCCAAATGAGATAAAAAAAAATATTTTAGGGCATCTATCACCAAAAATAAGAAAACTAACCATTTTCCTGGAAAATAATTTCCAGAAACGTATATTTCCTTTTTCATGAAATATTCCCCCAACCAAACTCATGTGTAGATTGTATATATGGTCGTGGGGGAGGTGGTGCACTTTCGCTACAATTACCTGCCCACCGGGTCAAACACGGATTCCCGAATAGTTGTGCATCGTCATCATCGAGCCCCAACGGGCGCTCGACATGTGTCAGAGAGTCGGGGGACCGCGTGTCGCCCTCGCCCCCGCTTTCGAGCGAGCTATCCGAGAATTAGCCCAACACCTTACGGACCCAACACCTTACGGCACGAGCTGCGCCAAGAGGGATGGGCCCCGCGCCGGCGTCATTGGCGGGAAACCGAAGCGATCTTTGGGCGTTTTTTTTTTCCAAAATAATATTTAAAAAATTAATATTTACAAAATTAATATAAAAAAATAATATTTACGATTTTAGGTCTCCCTCAGCAATTCACTTGCCGAGGGAGACCTAGGGACCCATGAGCGGGCCCCTCTTCCTTTCCCTCGGCAATTGAATTGCCGAGGGAAAGGGATGGGGCCCGCCTGTGGACCCCTCTCCCTGGAAGATGGGGGGTTACAGGCCCCCCATGTGGGGGCTGCAACCTTTCCCCACTCCCTCGGCAAGTGAATTGCCGAGGGAAGGGGAAACCCCCCCCCCCCCTTTTTAAATAAAAATAAGAAAATATTTATAATATTAGATTAAAAAATAAATTATTTATAATTTTGGATCTTGCATTTTTAATTTGTTTTCTTTGCTCGGCAGTTGGACTGTCGAGCAAAATATTTTAATTTTTTAATTTACGTAAATATTTTTCGTCGCCGTCTCGTCGCTTCGCGGTCCTGTCGCAAAAAATATATTTACGCGCTTCGACTCTAAAAAAAAATGAGCGAACGAGCGAGGCAACGGTGTTTGTGATCATATTTAAGTAAAAAAAAAATACTTACCCGCCTCGCTTTTCTCTAAGCGAGGTATGATCACTCCGCGGCCCTAGAGCGAATGCCAACGCCGTCACCTCGCTCGTTCGCTTGCTTTTCTCCGAGTCGAGAAGCATAAATATTTTTTTTTACGTAAATATGATCACTTCGCAGCCCCACGAGCGAACGTCGTCGCCTCGCTCACTCGCTCGCTTTTCTCAAAGTCAAGGCGCGTAAATATTTTTTTTACCTAAACATGATTGCTTCGCCGCCCGCGAACGAACATCGTCGCCTCGCTCGTTCACACACTTTTCTCGGAATCGAGGCGCAAAAATATTTTTTTACGTAAATATGATCGTTCCTCGGCCCCATGAGCGAACGTCGTCGCCTCGCTCATTTGTTTTCTTTTCTTGGAGTCGAGGCGCGCAAATATTTTTTTTTTACATAAATATGATCGCTTTGCGGTCTCGTGAGCAAACGTCGTCGCGACTCGCTTTTCTCGAAGTCAAGACGAGTAATTTTTTTTACGTAAATATGAACGCTCCGCGACCCCGCGAGCAAAACTGTCGCCTCGCTTGTTCGCTCGAGGCACATAAATATTTTTTTTACATAAATATGATCGATCCGCGAGCAAACGCCGTTGCCTCGCTCGTTTTTCTTGGAGTCGATGTGCGTAAATATTTTTTTACGACGGGATCTCGAAACGATGAGACTGCGTCGAAATAATATTTACGTAAATTAAAAAAAAATTAAAATGCCTTGCTCGACAGTCCAACTACTGAGGGAAAGGGATGGGGCCCGCCTGTGGCCCCCTCTCCCTGGAAGATGGGGGGTTGCAGGCCCCCCATGTGAGGGCCGCAACCTTTCCCCACTCCCTCGGCAAGTGAATTGCCAAGGGAGGGGGAAACCCCCCCCCCCCTTTTTTTTAATAAAAATAAAAAAAAATATTTATAATAATAGATTAAAAAAATAAATTATTTATAATTTTGGATCTTGCATTTTTAATTTGTTTTCTTTGCTCGGCAGTTGGAAATATTATTTGGTAAACTCTAATTGAAAAGTGTTTTTTAGGAAATTTATGTTAGATATTGGAAAAAAGTTATCGAAATTCCATTTTAGGCAATTTTCACAGCAAAAACATACCAATGTCTCTAAATTCAATATTTTATTATTATAGAAATTTCCTACTGTTGGAATTAATTAAGTAATTGGGGCTAATTAAATATGTCCATGATGCCCATGATGTACGCCCATGATGGACTGATAACCCACGGCGGTAATTAGAGGTTACTCGAGTGGGAAGTTATCTCTTTTTGAATAGATGATAACATAAGAAAAGAGGAACATTAAGTTTCCTCAACAGTAAATCTCCGAGACCCTCTCGCACTCAAGGATGCATTTCGAAGAAATTTAAATATGTGCTCAGCGAATATATATTTCATTGCATGATAGTATTCCAATCAGTGATACAAATTTGTGATTCTGCTGCGCATGTCTCTTATGTTTTTCTGCATGATCTTCGTTATAGAATTAGAATTCATTTTCGTCATCTATAGAATTACGCGTGGAATTTTAAATTCATAAATAATTTTTTTTTGGGTCGAAAATAAGTTAAAAAATTATGCCCGGGAGTAATAAAGTGGCCGAATATGGCATGTGACAGGCTGGGAAAACCATTAATTAATTGGCCTATCAATGTTTTGAATATCTGATGGAAAACGACACGTGCAGGATTTATATTGCCTCTTCATGGGCTGCTAGCAAAGCAGAGCACACACAAGTAGAAAGGGAGAACTTTCGTGCAATGTTTGACTGGTCAAACAAATGGGGAAGAGATGATGACGCACCATGTCCGGTTCAGTTTGCTCACTAAGTACGTCATCACTCAACTCTCCTTGGCTCACTAAGTGCGTCATCACCGACTCTCTCCCGGCATCTCCTCAAGGCCCTATATATGCACCTCGCTTCTCACTCCCCATCTCATCATCACCTTTCTCTTCCTATCTCATAACACACAGATTGCACGATTCTCTTCCAGTTGAGGATTTGAAGCCGATCAAGCTTAGTGATATGGCAACGTCACCAGAGAATGAGCATCCAGTGCAGGCTTTTGGATGGGCAGCCAGAGACTCTTCAGGACACCTCTCTCCCTTCAAGTTCTCAAGAAGGTAGCATGCCTTACATTTTTTCATTTTTTTCGATTCTCATTTCCGGTGCATCCAAAAAATACAACAGAGGAGAATATCTTGTTCTCGAGATATATTGATTTTCTCTTTAACAGGGCCACCGGGGAAAAAGATATAGCTTTTAAGGTATTGTATTGTGGTATATGCCATTCCGATCTCCACAATGTCAAGAATGAATGGGGAAAAACTTCTTATCTCGTAGTGCCCGGGTATGTGTTTTCAAAAAACGTCATCCTTTTCGATTCTCTTAATGTAAAAAAAAAATGGCATGTTTGAGCCAATAATCACGGTAATCAGCTATCATATGTAGACATGAGATTGTCGGTGTGGTCACCGAAGTGGGCACCAAAGTGACAAAATTCAAAGCCGGAGACAAAGTGGGTGTTGGGTGTATGGTCGGATCATGTGGCTCATGTGCAAATTGCAAAGACCATCTTGAAAATTACTGCCCCGAGATGATTTTGACCTATGGTGCAAAGTACCACGATGGAACCACCACCTATGGTGGCTACTCGTACATCATGGTATCGGATGAGCATTTCGTGATTAAAATCCCCGACAACATGCCCATCGATGGTGGTGCTCCTCTCCTTTGTGCTGGGATCACTGTTTACAGTCCGTTGAAGTACTACGAGCTTGATAAGGTCGGGATGCATTTAGGAGTGGTTGGGCTTGGTGGGCTCGGGCACATGGCTGTGAAGTTTGCTAAGGCCATGGGCCTTAAAGTTACCGTCATTAGTACCTCACCAAATAAAAAGAAGGAAGCCATGGACCATTTGGGAGCCGATGCATTCTTGGTTATGTTGTGGAAATTATCCTATATTTTGATTCTGACAAAACTATCGAGAGAAATTGTATAACGTTCTGTGATGCAGAAAGAATGTGTAAGTAGCAGGTTGAGTGGATCTAATTCTGTCGCGTGGACGAAGGGTCAGATGGAAGTGCTTCTGACGAAGGGTCAGATGGAAGTGCTTCTGACTAAGGGTCAGATGGAAGTGCTTCTGACGATCTAAACAGTGACGGATGCATCGCATCAAATCTCCGTATTACCATTCCATGTCAACTGATCAAGTAAGAAGCAAATCTATTCTAAGACGAAACCCAAGAAAGATCAGTTTCTGCATTTGCAAAACATGAAGACCCACGTATGGTAGGTTTCCGATCAAGGCAAGATTCCTAAGGAAAGCTTGTGATATTCGATTACCCTGATATCCCTTCCAATCAATCAAGGGACCTTCTACAATAGGATATCATCTTCTAAGGAATATTCTTTCGGGAATCGACTCAGACTTATCACACTTATGGAAGCTGGAGATTTAGTTGTATGGGCGACTGAATCAGAAGGGTTCAATATCTCACTCAACGGTCTACATATCTTCTGAAGATACAGTCTGGTTCAATCACGATTGATGACGTCCAATCAAGGATTGAAGAGCGATCCCTTGGCCGGGAATCCAACGGCTAGTTTGGAGGCTGGGGAGTATAAAAGAAGAACCATGATGGACTAAAGAAAGAGGTGAACAACAATCCAAAGTGCAAGCATAATCTGAGTTCTATCCGAAAATATTCTTTGTACCAAAAATTCTATTCATTGTGAAAATCTGAGAGAGAAAAACCAAGTGATTGAGTGTTTGTAATTCTCGTGATTCGTCATAGTGAAATCCAGCCGATCGGCTGTCATCGTGGGAGAGTGGACGTAGGCTTAATCTAAGCCGAACCACTATAATCATCGTGTGCAATATTCACTACTCTAAACTCTTACTTTTGTGTTTAGACTTTTTGCACACTGTTATGCTGTTCCTGATTCTAATCGTACACTGAATTATTTTTTATTCCGTAAGAAATTTCAATTATATTCAGAATCACCTATTCACCCCCCTCTAGGTGATATTGTTAGATCCATCAATTGGTATCAAAGCAGGTTGCTCATATTTACGAAGTGTTTATTGACTTCAGAGCTAACGATCTACTATGTCTAGCAATCACTCTTCAGGAACAAGCGATTCGCACTTTGCTAACAAGCCACCATACTTTGATGGGAATGACTACAATATGTGGAGCAACAAGATGAAGTGGTTCTTCAAAGCCTATGATGATCTGATGTGGGATGTTGTTACAAATGGAGTAGTTCCTGCAACTGCTACAAATCCAACCTCTGCTGACGGAGCAAATCCTGTCACAACAATGACCGATGCTGAAAAGGCTAAAAGAAGAGGCCTTGATTCTAAAACTGTCAATGCTCTCTTTTGTGCCTTATCTACCCCTCTCTATAATCGTGTCTCAGAGGAAGAATCATCTAAGGTAATATGGGACAGACTTCATATTACCTTTCAAGGAACAAATCGAGTAAAAGAAACGAAGCTCAGTATTTTACTGAGTGACTATGAAGCATTCCAAATGAAATCTAATGAATCTATTGTAGATATGATAGACAGGTTTCAGACTTTGGCAAGTGGACTTGCAAGACAAGGCGCACCTATTGCTGAACCAATGCAAGTCAGGAAAATACTACGTGGACTCACAAATGATTGGAATTACATCAAACCATCAATTCAAGAATGTCAAACAATCAGACCACTCTCGGTGGATGAGCTAGTCGGGACTTTGCAATCTTATGAAACAGAATGAGCAAACAAGAAGGGAGAACAAAAAGGTAAAAAATCTATTGCCTTGAAAACTGAAATTGCTCAATGTCTTTCTAATACAGATGATGAAGATGAGGATGATGAAGAATTAGCCCTCATGGTCAAGAAATTTAGAAAGATGGCTCGGAAAGCCAGAAATATCAAGGGGAAGAAACCTTGGAAGAAGAATGATATGAAAATGTCAAGCAACGACTCACAAGATAGCAAAGACGTGATTTGCTTTCACTGTAAGAAGGCAGGACATATCAAACCGAACTGTCCAATTTTGAAGAAGGATAAACTCAAATATGAGAAGTATAAGAAGGCCCTAAAGGCAGATACTCTAAGTGATTCTGATGAAAGTGAAAATGATTACGCAAACATCTGTCTCATGGCCGAATCAGATTCAAATTCAGACTCAGAAACTGAGGTATGTTCATCTGAACTCCCTGATGAAGTTACTGAGTATATTGATGAATTGTGTAGAAACTACAAAGAAGCTCTTGAAAAAGTTTCTGATTTGAAAAAGGAAAATTCGTCCTTAAAACAGCAGAATTTATCTCAAAAAGAAAAAATTGATTTTCTACAACAAGAGTTTCACCAATTGAAAGAAAATCATGATTTGATTTCAAAAGAAAATGCTTCTCTGAAAGAAAAGGTATCCGATATCTCAAAAAGGTTTTCACAAAGCTCAAAAACTCTGAATAACATTATTTTAAAACAAATACCCTTCAATGACCATCTGGGTTAGTTTTTAAAAAAGAGAGTAATCTAAAAAATTTCTTTAAAATTGAATTTCGAAAACCAACATTTTTTTATTACAGTCATCATTTTCATAAGCATTTTACTAGATCTTATATTCGACAATCTTGTGTGAACTGTGGTGATCCTAGTCATACTAAGGATTATTGCAAGTAAATTTGGAGACCCGTTAAAAGGTCAAAACCTACTAACACAGAAGGACCCAAGAAAGCATGGGTACCAAAGAAACAGTAAGTTGTTTATTTCTTGCAGGTACCAAAGAGAAGGAAGAACAAGTGGTTTCTGGATAGTGGCTGTTCAAGTCACATGACTGGAAATCCATATGTATTTATGTCCTTATCAGATTGTAATGGTAGAAGCGTGTCCTTTGGAGGAAAGAACAAGGGAAATGTCATTGGGAAGGGAAATGTAAAGATTAAAAATCTGACGGTCAAAAATGTCTCTCTAGTTAGTGGATTGAACTATAACTTAATTTCTGTAAGTCAACTCTGTGACTCTGGCTATGATATTTGCTTCCAAGATTTAAAATGTACAGGTATGAGTAAGGACAAGAAGCAATCCTTCACGGGATGAAGGCATGTGAATATTTACCTTTTAGATATTGATGCTAACTGTGAAAGTGCAAAATGTCTTTTTTCTGTTAAGGATGAATCTGATCTTTGGCACAGAAAGTTAGGTCATATTAGTGTAAAACATATCTCAAAACTTTCCAAGAAGGGACTTGTTCGAGGGTTACCTCAAACGAAATTTGAGAAAGGTGGACTATGTCATGCATGCACACTAGGCAAGCAGGTAAGAAGTTCTTTTAAGTCCTTAAATCAAGTGTCCACTAAGCATTGTCTACAACTACTTCACATGGATATCTTTGGACCGAACAGAACCTTAAGCCTTGGAGGTAAGAAATACTATCTTGTCATAATTGATGACTTCTCTAGATTTACATGGGTTTTATTTCTAGCTCACAAAAGTGAGGCTTTTATGTCCTTTTCAAAACTTTCCAAAAGGATTCAAAATGAAAAGGGCTACACCATTTCTAGTTTGAGAACGGATCATGGGGGAGAATTTGAAAATCAAAGTTTCTCAGATTTTTGCACTGATTTCGGAATTCAGCATAACTTCTCTACACCTTATGCTCCTCAACAAAATGGGATAGTAGAAAGGAAAAATAGATCATTGCAAGAAATGGCCAAAACTCTTCTTATTGAGAGTAAAATTGCTTCTAATTTTTAGGCTGAGGCCGTTTCAACAGCTTGTTATATCTTAAATCGAATTTCTCTCAAACATTTTTCCGAGAAAACCCCCTATGAAATGTTCAAAGAAAGAAAGCCTGATGTTGCATATTTTCATGTATTCGGTTGTAAATATTTTATTCTAAAGAATGCTAATGATCGAATTGGACAGTTTGATGAGAGATCAGATGAAGGAATTTTCTTGGGATATTCAACAACGAGCAAAGCCTACAGAGTCTACAACAAGAACACTCGCGTTGTTGAAGAGTCAGTGAACATCAAGTTCGATGAAAGCCATCAAAATGATGAACCTCAAATCAATCAAGTTCATATACCTCCTCAAGTCTCAGACTCACACGAAGAATCAGGAGAAAAACAAGACTCAATTATGGATGATGGTTCGGAGAATGTTCAGAAGGAAATTCTCTCAGTTGAAGAAAGACCAGAAGATGAATAGAATGAATCCACAACATCCTCAAATGATTGCTTCGACAAAAGTTGGAAGCACAAGTCAAGTCATCCAAAGGAACTTATCACAGGAAGTATAAGTGATGGCATAAAGACAAGATCAAAATTCAAGCAAGCAATGAGCAACATAGCATTGATATCTGAATTAGAACAAAAAAGGATTGAAGATGCATTAGCAGATGAGAATTGGATAAATGCAATGCAGGAAGAGTTACATCAATTTAAAGTCAACAATGTTTGGGAATTGGTCAACAGACCCAAAAATCATCCAATGATTGGAACTAAGTGGGTATTCAGAAACAAACTGGATGACAAAGGAAAGGTTGTAAGAAACAAAGCAAGACTTGTAGCAAAAGGTTATTCTCAAGAAGAAGGAATAGACTACGATGAGACCTACGCACCGGTTGCCAGGTTAGAAGCCATTAGGCTATTTCTTGCTTATACTTGTCACAATGATTTCAAACTTTTTCAGATGGATGTGAAAAGTTCTTTTCTAAATGGCTACATCAAAGAAGAGGTATATGTTGAACAACCCCCCGGCTTCGAAGAACCTAGAGAAAAGGATTTGGTATTTGTCTTAAAAAAATCACTCTATGGACTGAAACAAGCACCTCGTGCTTGGTTTGAAAGGTTGAGTAACTTTCTATCTCAACACAACTTTACAAAAGGTAATGTAGACACTACTCTTTTTATTCAAAGAAAAGGTAAGGATATTCTTCTAGTTCAAATCTATGCTGATGATATTATATTTGGTTCTTCTAATGAGCTTCTCTGCAAGAAATTTTCTAAAGTAATGCAGGATGAATTTGAGATGAGTATGATGGGAGAATTACGATTCTTTCTTGGTCTTCAAATTCATCAATCTCAGAAAGGAACTTTCATATATCAAGAAAAGTATGCACTGGAAATAGTGAAGAAGTTTGGTTTGGAGAACGGCAAAAAGACATAAACTCCTATGTCTCACTCCTCCAAATTAGATAAAGATGAAGATGGAAAGGAAGTTGATCCCAAACTATATCGAAGTATGATTGGATCACTACTCTATCTCACAGCTTCAAGACCAGACATCCTATATAGCGTTTGTTTATGCGCAAGATTTCAATCAAGCCCAAGAGAATCACACCTATCAGCCGTCAAAAGAATAATCAAATACATTGGGACGTATCCCAACTATGGTTTGTGGTACTCTAAATCTTCTGATTTTATACTAAAGGGATATTCAGATGCAGATCTTGCAGGTTGCAAAATTGATAGGAAAAGTACATCTGGAACTTGTCAGCTCATGGGAAACATGCTTGTCTCATGGTATTCCAAGAAGCAAAATACAGTGGCACTTAGTACAGCTGAAGCAGAATACGTATCTCTTGGAAGTTGCTGTGCTAAAATACTTTGGCTAAAACAGCAGCTCAAAGATTATGGTGTTGAAGAATCAATTGTGGAAATCCTTTGTGACAATACAAGTGTCATAAATCTTACAAAAAATCCCATACTTCACTCAAGAACAAAGCACATTGAGATCAAAGATCACTTCATACGTGATCATGTTCAGAATGGTGATGTTAACATTCAATACATTGATACGAAAAATCAACTTGCAGATATTTTCACTAAACCATTGGATAAGCAGACTTTTAATTTTATTAGAAATGAATTATCCATCATTAACCCTCCTTCTTAAGTATATTTTAGAATAGGGAGAGTCAGAAGGAGAATCAGAAGGAGCGTAAGAAGGAACATCAGAAGGAATGTTAGAAGCAACATCAGAAGGAACGTCAAAAGGAGCATCAGAAGGAGCGTCAGAAGGAGCGTCAGAAGGAACGCCAGAAGGAGCGTCAGAAGGAGCATTAGAAGGAGCGTCAGAAGGAGCGTCGAAGGAACGCTAAAAGGCGCGTAAGAAGAAATTCACATCTTTTTGAAAAGTTCATAAATCAAGGTCAGTTAACTCTTAAAATTCTCTTTAAGGTAAGTTTCTCATATGAATATATATCTCCGAATATCTGATTGACGGTGATTAATTGATTTGTTAAAGAAATTCTTTTATTTCTTTTTAGAAGATCAGAATTTTCTTTTATTGATTTTGTTTCCAAAAATAACCGCCTCTTTTATAAAACACCGAACCGTTACCTTTGTTATCTCATTTTCAAATCTCTCTCAAATCGAAACCCTAAAACCGTATTCAAGATCTCTCGCTCTCGATTTCTTCCTCAAAACAACACTCTTTCATCTAAAGTTTCAAACTTTCTACGTATCAATGGCTCCAAAATCAGCCTCTGACTCGAAGAAGACTCCTCAGTTGAAGAGAAAGTTTTCCGCCTCAACTGCAAGCAGCGCCGAACCTACAGAAACCCAAATCAACGAACAGCGTGAGGCACTCCGATTGGCAAAAGGTTTGTCTCTATATGCTTTTGAAGGAAAAGAAGCAATGGCACATTCTAGTAAGCCAATGTACGATAGTATTAAGGCAGCAGGGGATTCTAGCAATGAACTTAGAAGATTGCTGAATGCTCATCAGTTCGAAAGTGAAGGTGAACTACTTGAGTTTATTAGTTTACCTGGAAAAATAGTTGATCCAATTGCTGTAGAAAAACCTGAATTGGCATCTAGAAAAGGAAAAGCGAAAATGGCAGAGCCTAGTTCGAAGTCAAGAAAACCATCCCCTATAAGACCTGGCGAAACTAGGGCAAAGGTTGAAGATGATGATGACATTCTGTTCAATGATTTTGTGATGAATATCGGGTTTAATGTGGATAAAAGCTTTCCTGATCTCATGTTCCAGAATCAGGCGCACAAAGACAAGTTTGAATTCATGAAACAGAGAGATGTTATACCTCACAGGGTATATGAGTTAAAGTACTTTGATAGTAACGGCATTTATCTGAGGAAGCATCTACAAAAGGTGAAGATAGATCAATTCATAACGCATAGGGGCTATACCTTTCCTGATCTGGTAGCCTACTTCTACTCAAATCTTCAGTTTGTCAACTTCAACTCCTTGGCTTTCACGATGAAAAGAAAGCAGTATATTTTGACTGTTGATGAATTGGCATCTATCATGGGAACCAGAAAGAGAGATTTCATACCTCTAGATGTCACTGTAGAAGAAGCATTTTGCTTCCTAACTCGCAAATCAAGCTTCTCAAGGGAATCGAAGTCGCATATTGCCTACAGTGACTTTCCCTTAAAACACATCATGATGCACAAGGTCTATTCTCAAGCAATAAGGGACAACTACCTTATGCTGCTTTGATCTACAGAATAATGGATCATTTCAAGATCGGAGGTCTGGGCTCTCTTGTCAAACAAGATATCCCTCTGATGACTGCTGGTGAAACTATGGTGACAAAGATGGGATACAAGATGACTCCTACTGGATGGAGGACAAAGAACAAAGAACCAGTCATTGGGGATTTCGAGGATGAGTCCAAGTAGAAATCTCCAAAGAGGAGAAAAGTTATGGCTGTCAAGGGGCAACAAAAAGACAGCTCAACTGATAAGGACTCAGAGGCAAGTGAAGAAGGAACAGTGGAGTATGACTCTGAAGCTACACAATCTCGAGGTGGATCAGATGAAGAAGGTGAATCTGGGGATCACAGTGCTGAAAGGAATGGGGAAGGAGGAGATGAAACAGAAACACAACCAAAAGAAAATGTTGTATATCCTTGTGATCTGACTGAGGAAGAATTCCTCACAATGTGGAATGAGGAGCATGCTGTCAAAATTGAAGATGAAATAGAGTATGACAATACCCTTGTCAATTTTGATCATGAGCAGTTGCTAGCACAAGTCCTAGCTAAGTTGGCCTCAAAAGAGCAGGAGAAAGAGCCAGATGACATTGAGGCTAATTCTGTATCCTCCACCAGACAAATAATTCACAAAGCTGCTACAAGCTTGGCTTCGGCTATTGCACGAGAAGATCAACTCTCGAGTGCTCAGTCCATACCAATGGACATTGATGAAGATGTAGAATCTGTACCCAGCTTACGAGCTAAAGGGAAGAAGGCTCAAACTCAGGGGGAGCCATTGCCTGCAACATCTGATGTCTTTCTCACTGAAGTGTTTGCCTCTTAAGCTTTTCTTAAAGCACAAACTAAGGAGGAGAATTTAGCTACAAAAGGGATTGACACCTCATATTAAGAACCTGCTCTTACAGAACTACAGGTGGACCTTCAAGGACACTTTGAAAATCTTCAACATATCCTTCTTCAGACTCTGGCTGCTATGGAAACAAGGTTAGATCAGAAACTGCAGACTTTTGAACAGAAGATCGATAGGAAGTTGCAGGGTATGACTAGTCAGGTGAACAAGTTGGAGAAGTCAATTGATCTATATGGCAGAATGTTTTGTGCTGAGGTTGCAAACATGCCTAACTACACACTGGTCAGAACTGACAGAACAGATTCAGAACTGCCTTCATCTCATGC
The DNA here is from genome assembly GCA_021437785.1 of Rhodomyrtus psidioides. Classification (NCBI taxonomy): domain Eukaryota; kingdom Viridiplantae; phylum Streptophyta; class Magnoliopsida; order Myrtales; family Myrtaceae; genus Rhodomyrtus; species Rhodomyrtus psidioides. The sequence goes on from JAILYB010000002.1 coordinate 16,748,623, forward strand.
TGTTAGAAGCCGTGCTCAACAAATGGGAAGAAGCTCTGAAGGACCTTCCCCAGTTGAGGCTGATAACGAGCTTGAAGATCATCTATCTTCTTCAAAAATGCCACCACCCACATCTTCTTAGTTTTATTTTTTTTTTATTATCAAAAGTTGCTCTTTGCTATGATACAACATTTACTCTATTTGTTTAACATTGACTCGATTCAATTTTTTAACTTTGTACAATCTTTCTGATGTTGACAAAAAGGGGGAGAAGAGTTGATACCCATTTTGTGCAGGGATTGATATCATCTTGAGCAGAGATATCTATACGCTATTTATACTCTGATTACATACCTCTGATTATACTCCAATTCAGAAAGGGGGAGAAGAGTTTATTCTTGTGCAGGATAACCATACTCTGATAGATACCTACACTCTGTTTATACTCTGATTATGCATCTATACTCTGATCATGTTTTCCTACATGAGTATTTTCAGTACAGGATCTCTAATGATGATTACCTGCAGGAGCAAATCGGATGATTACTGATTTTTGTCACTGTTTAAAATCTTTAAATTTACATATATGTATCTATAATAAGAGTAGTTTTGTCACCATCAAAAAGGGGGAGATTGTTGTGGAAATTCTCATATATTTTGATTCTAACAAAACTATCGAGAGAAATTGTATAACGTTTTGTGATGCAGAAAGAATGTGTAAGCAGCAGGTTGAGTGGATCTAATTCTGTCTCGTGGACGAAGGGTCAGATGGAAGTGCTTCTGACGAAGGGTCAGATGGAAGTGCTTCTGACTAAGGGTCATATGGAAGTGCTTCTGACGAAAGGTCAGATGGAAGTGCTTTCGACGATCTAAACAGTGACGGATGGATCGCATCAAATCTCCGTATTACCATTCCATGTCAACTGATCAAGTAAGAAGCAAATCTATTCTAAGACGAAACCTAAGAAAGATCAGTTTCTGCATTTGCAAAACATGAAGACCCACGTATGGCAGGTTTTCGATCAAGGCAAGATTCCTAAGGAAAGCTTGTGATATTCGATTACCCTGATATCCCTTCCAATCAATCAATGGACCTTCTACAATGGGATATCATCTTCTAAGGAATATTCTTTCGGGAACCAACTCAGACTTATCACACTTATGGAAGTTGGAGATTTAGTTGTATGGGCGACTGAATCAGAAGGGTTCAATATCTCACTCAACGGTCTACATATCTTCTGAAGATACAGTCTCGTTCAATCACGATTGATGACGTCCAATCAAGGATTGAAGAGCGATCCCTTGGCCGGGAATCCAACGGCTAGTTTGGAGGCAGGGGAGTATAAAAGAAGAACCATGATGGACTACAGAAAGATGTGAACAACAATCCAAAGTGCAAGCATAATCTGAGTTCTATCCGAAAATATTATGTGTACCAAAAATCCTATTCATTGTGAAAATCTGTGAGAGAGAAAAACCAAGTGATTGAGTGTTTGTAATTCTCGTGATTCTTCATAGTGAAATCCAGCCGATCGGCTGTCATCGTGGGAGAGTGGATGTTGGCTTATCTAAGCTGAACCACTATAATCATCGTGTGGAATATTCACTACTCTAAACTCTTACTTTTGTGTTTAGACTTTTTGCACATTGTTATTCTGTTCCTGATTCTAATCGTACACTGAATTGTTTTTTATTTGGCAAGAAATTTCAATTATATTCAGAATCACCTATTCACCCCCCCTCTAGGTGATATTGCTAGATCCATCAGGTTAGCCGTAATACAGAAGAGATGGAAGTAAGTTATAATCACGACATATTGTTTTCTTTTGTGATGTATAGGAATAAGGGTAATCCGAATGTATATTGATGATATTTTTTCTTGCTAACTACATCATGCGATGGGCACAATGGATGGCATCATTGACACAGTCTCAGCTGTACATGCTCTTTTGCCTTTGATCGGTCTGTTGAAGACTAATGGAAAGCTGGTCATGGTTGGTGCACCGGAGAAGCCGCTTAAGGTACTTGCTTTCCCACTTCTGATGGGTAAGCCTAAGCAAGTCTTTTGAGTTTTATGATACTTCTAGGGGAAAAAAAACCACATTCACAATTGGTGATTAGAATCAAATTTTCATGCTCTTTTGGTTCTGTAGATGATTAATTTTGAGTTTCAAAAATGCCAAATTAGTAACCAATAAGACCAAACACAGGTAGAAAGATGGTGGGAGGAAGTGGCATTGGAGGGATGAAGGAGACGCAAGAGATGATTGACTTTGCAGCGAAGCACAACATAGTCGCGGATATTGAGCTTATTCCTATGAATTATGTGAACACTGCCATGGAGCGTCTATTAAAAGCAGATGTTAAGTATCGATTCGTCATTGACATTGACAATTCATTGAAGCCTTTCTGATGTTGAGTCTGATGGATTACTACTCGGCTGAGCATAGATGAATATTGGCTTTCCCTATCTTATTGTCTCATAAAGTTTTAATCATGTTTTATGACTAGGATTTTGCTTCATTTATTATGGTGACATCACTTCATTGTCCCCTTAGGAATGACGTTGATTACTTTGTAAGTTTGTATATATAGCAACCTTGTTTTAGGTTGTTATCCTCAGAAAGTGTGCAATCCACATAATCGCGGGATTTCCTTTATGTGTTTTTAAGTAAATCGCGCATTCAAAGACAATACCTTCTCATAGTCATGGTCACGGGCCAGGGACCGTCGGCTCTGTTCATGAACTGGCAATTCCGGTTCCAATTTAGGGAGAACCAAAACAAAGACGCTAAGTGGTAGTTCCGGTTCCGATTTTGAATCGACAGTTACGGGTCGGCTTCGGGCCTTGTTCAAGTTCAAAATCGAAAATGGCACCTTCGGTTTCGGTTCCAATTTTTGAGTTTAAAAATTAAATTATAATGAATTTTTAATAAAATTGTAATCAAATTATCAAACAATAAATTATGAAATAAAATAAAACAATGAATTAATCAAATTATGAAATAATGGATTACGAAAAATTGGAAGAGAGAATGAGAATAATTGAAATATTGAATAAGAAATGAAAAAAAATGGTGTGATTGAATAATTGAATAATTGATGAAAAGAAAATAATAAATTGGATACTGTGAATAATTAAGAGTTAGAGAAAATTTGAGAGAATTTAGAGAAAATTTGAGAGAATTGAGATGAAGAGATAATTTGCATGAAAAAATGAGAAAATGAGAAGAGGTATTTATAGGTTATAAATTAGTAAATAAAAAAAATTAGGTGACCATTGGCTACAGTCGCAAAAAAGAAAGAGCCGTTCTTTTTTAAAAAATTTTAAAATTTTTTATCCCTATTTTTTCACGGTTCGGTGGTTCCAGGCTTGGTTCAAGGTTTGAAGAAACCATAACCGGGCCCTTATACCTCGGGCCGGTTCCGGGCTCAACCCGGCCCATGGTCATGACTACCTTCTCAGCCCTCTTTTTGTGACTCTGTGAAAGAAAAAAAAACTAACCAACTAAGATTTGATCGCAACACAAGAAGTTTCAAGTCCTCCAAGCAATTGCAGAGCAAATGCCATGACCTGTGAATTTCCGACTTGGGTCGGGTCGATTTAACCTATTTTAACCTTGTTTGACCCGACATGAGAATAAACTTATTTTTCAGGAGCGCGTAGCGAAAGCCTGATACCTTCATTCTAAGAGATTGCCGAGGGAGAGCTCAAGTCCAGACCGATCAATATATCCAGTTGGACACATTTTCACTAAAAAACGGATGTTATGTGTATAGTTGGATCATGTCACAAATGTGAAAATAGTAAAGACGATCATGAGAATTACTGTTGGTGCAAATTACTACGATGGAGCCACCACCTATGGTGGCTATTCGGGCATCATGGTGTCAGACGATCACTTCATGATCAAAATCCCCTATAAATTGCCTCTTAATGGAGCTTCTATTAAAGTCGGATGTTAAGTGTCGATTATGACATCGCCAATTCATTGAAGCCTTTCTCATGATGATTCTGATGGGGTGCTATTTGGTTGAACATAGATTAAAATTAGGTCTCCATATCTTGTTATCTCATAATCATGTTTTGCAACTATGATTTTGCTTCTACTGAGTATTGTTGATATCACTTCATTGTCCCCTTTGGAATAACGTTAGACTACGTTGTATAGATAGCAACCTCCTCTGAAAAAATGCAATCCACAAAATCAAAAGAGTTACCTCTATGTGTTGTAAGTAAATCGTGCACTCAAAGCCAATACCATCTCCCTCCCAACAATGTTTTTGCGACTGTGAGAAAGAAAAAACTAAGCAATTTTGGTGGATTTGATTGCAAACAAAGAAGTTTCAAGATGCGATTTCACATTTGATGATATGAGTTGAATGACAAATTTGTTAAATAGTGTACTAACAAATAACTGGGGAATAACAACTAAACTAATAGGTGAAATCGAAATAATTGCAATTTTTAATGTATTTACTTTTATAATTAATGCACGAATATTTAAAAAAAAAATCATTATAAAATATGTTCAAATATTTGCCACAAGTGTAACTCTTTCCAATGTAGAGAAATTAATTTCTAAGTAAATACCAAATCTTGTGTAGAGAGACGAAAGTAGATGCTTAGTCTATATAATCTCTAACTCATCTCGTCAATCAAGTAAAATACTAGTTAAGGCTAGGCTTAATTCCCTAAAAAAAAAGCTCTCAGACTTTAGGCTTAATTCCAACCCGAACAATTTTTTATTTTTTTAAAAAAAATCACAAAAATTTACTATAATCTCGAATCTGCCATGTGTCCAAATCACCACTAGTTTCTTCAAAATAATCAACATAAGGGCCAATTAGAAGTTCATTATCAAAACATGCATCCTCACCAACACCATGACCTTCATATGTGAAAAAAGCATCTTCTGTGCATCAATAATTTTGAAAAAAAATCACTTTCACCAAATGAAAAAAAAAATTGAAAAAATCAGTGCCAATTTTTTGACACAGGGCAGAATTCCCAAAAGTCCTAAATCTATTGTGCGGGGCCAATTCAGTTCTAAATTGACTAACTATTCCAATTTAGTCCATAACCATTTGGACGATTTGCTAATTTAATCCTACAAATTTCAATTGTGCCAATTTAATACTAGATATTTTGCTGATTTGCAAATTTAATCATAAGCCATTTGACGATTTGTCAATGTGTTCTTTTTCCTGACTTATCAAATTATGTGTTTAGTAATAAATTGACAAAATTTCAAAAGGTATAGGAAGAAAATTGCACCAATACCCATTTGATTTGTTCATCTATCTCTTCTACCTTGCTCACTAGGAATTCATACAAAGAAAAAAAGGGGCATCAATGGTGATTGCAAATGCAGATATAGTCCAAGCTAAATTACAAATGTTAAACTGTAGACGTGAGTTTGAAGAGCAAAAGGCAAAAGGGACTTCACTGTTGAAAGTGTCCCTATTCAGTATACCAAGGAAAAGAAGAATTGGGCATATGAATAGTTGTTCAACTTTCAGAATTCAGAAGAATTTGTGAGAGAGAGAAACAACATCCCGGTCTAGACCACCACGCAAAGACATTTACTTCTCAGCATTGACCGTCTCTTGCCTTTGTAGCTTCCTGCTGTTTTTGTCTTTTCAACACATGCTTCTTCATCTGCACAGCACTTTTCCTCAGAATTAGTCAACATTATTACTTAACTGAGTATAATGTCGAAACTGCCAAGTCAAATTGATCATGAATATATTGGACTATTGTTGCTATGGTATCTGAAGCTCACTTACGTTACAAAAAGTTATGGCCGTTTGGTTGCGCACTACGTGCCTTTTTATCCCAAGCTCCCCTGTTGGTGGACTTTGTCTGGTGAGCAGGTATTTAAATAATACAAGTTGGGTGAGATATGAGTTATAAAATTTATACGGTATGAAAATGGGACAAAATGAATTAAATGGGTTAATATGGGTTGGATCATATTTGATCCGACGCACTCGTTTGACACCTCTAGTCTAGTCCAGATGATCCAAAAGATCTTCGGCAGTCACGTGCATGTCTTAGTCAATTGAGACAAAGTGCCACTAACATATGAGAATTGATCGAGATTAAAGAAAATTACGCATGCCGCATTGTAGCATGTAAACAATGTCGGCGAACTTTTGCTTATGATCCGAGAAGCGGGAGGAGGCATTTGTGGCGGCTCAAAAACCATCATTGCCGTCAAGAGGGGCGTGTACGCATGCCTGAGTCGGCCAGCCAATTGTTGTTGGAAAATATGAGGTATTTTGATGGGTGAGTGAATGAGAAATTGTTTCTCAAAGAACACCCATTGGGTTGGAAGTGGGAAGTAACAAAGCACTAGTCCCACATAGGAAAGGAAGAAGGTCTTGAAGTGCTTTATATGTGGTTACACTCCTTTTGAGTGGTAACTATTGTAACAAGTACTATGCCTCGCGCGCACGTGCAGGGGGGTACAAATCCGGAACCCCGACGGAGGCCCGACAAGTTGAAACTTGGGCGCGAGCGCACGCCATGCGGGACCGAAAAGTGGGCCTCGCGACAAGCCCATTTTTACCTTCTGTTTTAATTTTTTCCAACTCAACCCGTTAACCGTTCTTAAGTTAATTACCAGTGTGTTAATGGTATTAACTAAGTAACGGCTGTTATAATTATGTGGTTACAGAATTAATTACATAACGGAATAATTAATTTAGCCGTTATTATTTATTTCCGCAATGCCCCACTTAGCCTATAAATATGTGGTTTTCCATTCTGTTTTGAAAGAGAGGAAGTGAGATAGGAAAATACTACAGTCTCAAAAGAAAAATTTTTCTCCCTCTTTTCCGATTATATGCATTTGCATTGTTTTTTATAGTGTTCTCGTGTTGTTCAAGTTTGCCGAAAGCGTTGGGTTGCTGTGCTAGCATCTATCGCTGTTCAACCGTTGTATCTTGGGAGACAGACGTTCACGAAACCTCAAAGCGCGTACTGGAGGGGACGAATCTGTTTTAAGGAAACTGTGTCGAACACAGGCCTCGGTATTCTTTTAATCAATTTGTTTATATTGTTATATTTTCATTCGGATTTTGTTATCCAGAAGGAGACTCAGAAGGAGCCTCAGAAGGAAGGTCAGAAGGAGCCTCAGGAGGAGACTCAGAAGGAGGCTCAGAAGGAGACTCAGAAGGAGCCTCAAAAGGAAGGTCAGAAGGAGACTCAAAAGGAGGCTCAGAAGGAAGGTCGGAAGGAGACTCAGAAGGAAGGTCAGAAGGACTGCTTCTGACGGGTCCAGAAGGACTGCATCTGACGAATTTTACATCTGACGAATTTCTGCATCTGACGGGTTCAGATGCAGTTGCATCTGACGAATTTTTGCATCTGACGAATTTCTGCATCTGACAGGTTCAGATGCAGTTGCATCTGATGAATTTTTGCATCTGACGATTTTTGAATATTGCTTCTGAAGGATTAAATATCGTGCTTCTGCCAACTTAATATTTTCATATTTGAGGCAGCTTGGTTACATTTATTATTACGATTCGAAGTTTAAATGATTGCAAGTTAAAGTTGGGATCAGAAGGAGGAGTGTCCAAGAACAGATATCAAGGTACATGCTTCAACTGTGGCAAGATAGATCACAACTTTGTGGATTGCAGATCTTCAAAGAAGAAAAAAATTAGTGAGACTTATGGTGAATGACATAGTCCATGACATGTCTGTTATAAACATATCTTTCATTTCATTACTTATGATTTGGTTCTGTCATTGTATAGATTAATATACATATTGTACGATTTTTCTAACAATCTTAAAACAGAGTAGTCTTCTCTTAAAAGATTAATCACTTACATGACAGATATGGTGAAGGAAAGAAGTCTTCTATTCCTTCTTCTACAGATTCGAGGAGGACCTTCGAAAGGGGTCCCCTAGGGATTGAAGATTGTGATGGAACAATGATATCTGAATTTTTCCATATAAGTGTAGTTTGATTTTTGGGATCAAACGTCTTTTGCAGGAGAATAAAAGGAATGGATGAAAAGCGAGAAGTCTCGTGAAGTATTCTGGACATGATTTAATTGTCAAACGGTTCAATAAATCCTTGACCAAATTGGCGAATTTTTTATTTGTCAATAACACCAACAGGTCATGTAAATCTCATCTTTGCGTGTTAGGTGTCTTTTACAGATTCTTTGGTGGACTCCTTACGACGACCAGCCTTGTCTGTGGCATTCCAAGAAGTATCTATGTGCCTCGAGAGCTTATGAGTCATCGCAAGTCTGAAGTGTTGCCATCAATTCATAATGAACTCTCGTTTGTGACCCCAACGGTCTAATCAGTTGCTGATACCAAGTTATATTTATGGCTTTGATGTGGTGCTTTGCCCTATCATCAAAAAAATGTAATGGTAGATTTGCTTTCTTATGATTTTTGTCCATATTGACTATTGTGTTTTTTGTACTGTCAATCATGCAGACAAAGAGAATACATATTCAGTATTCAGATTGCCGCTGGAAACGAAGTTGTTGATGTGGCTGCTAACGACATCACCAAATGTTCTGCTTTTGCTGTCTAAAGGCTTCTGTATGGACCATCGTCTACCTCTGTCGCTGTTTCTATCCACTTCGGTAAGAAACTTGAAAAGTTTAACTGTTTGAACTTTAAAAGGTAGCAGCAAAAGATGTTGGTTTATTCAACAATTTTGAATCTTGCGAGATTCTTGACTGAGGAACCTCCTAAGGTATCCGATGGAGAAACATATAAGCAAGCCTTCAACGAGGTTGAGGCCCTGGAAGCATTCTGACTTCCTATGTAGGAATTATGTCATGAATGACTTATATGACTCATTGTACAATGTCTATTGTGCAATAAGGACGTCAAAGGAATTATGAGAATCCTTGATCGGAAATATAAAACAAAGGATGCCGAAGCAAAGAAATTTGTTGTCGGACGATTCCTTGATTATATGATGGTGGACTCTAAGACTGTGATCAGTCGGGTGCAAGAAATTCAAGTGTTCTTGCATGAGATTCAGGCTGAAAAAATGTACTTGAGTAAATCCTTGGACCAAGTTACATGCTGGATCGATTGAGCTAAAGGCCAAGATGGCTATGATGGACTCTGGGCATGTGAACGGGGCAAGCCCTATACCACTTAGATTGAACATTCTTTGACCCGAGAAATTTAAAGGCTCGAGGAATTCCAAGATTGTGGATATCTTCCTATGGGCAAAGAATCGATAATTAGAAACCCAAGGAGCTCGGGATGACAAGATGCGTGTGAACACCATACCCTTGTATTTGGAAAATGCGTTGCTATGGTGATGCATCAAGAGCAACGATAAGGCCAACCATATCAAGACATGAGAGGCATCTGAGGCTGAGTTTCGAGCGATTCTTTCCTATGCGAAAGAGATTGCTTGAAACATGTGTGGCGCCTTGAACAAAAATAGCACTTAACAGAGACTCTGAACGCGAAAAGTTCAATAGAAACCTTGAACACAAAAGGTTCAATAGAGGCTCTGTACGCGAAAGGAATGAGCCAATAGAGGCTCTATGTACAAAATAGATGAACCGATGGAGGCTCTGCGTTTAAAAGAAACTCAGATCCTCTTGAATTGATTCATTGTGATGTATGTGAATTTGCAATTCATACAAACAAGAGGCGGTAATAAATATTTTATTACCGTTATCGATGATAGCACTAAATATGCTATGTGTATTTGCTTAAAAGCAAAGATGAAGTTCTTAAGAGAGATTTGTTCTCTATAAGAAGCAATGAGAAACACCAATTGGTGATTTCTGTGAGACGATATCCACTGTTTGATACATGTTCATACTTGGTGGGATGTTGTAGTTTGGAACTCAACCAAACAAAATATTTTGGAGGAAATGACAATCCTGCTAAACCAAAAGTCAATTTGGTTGAAGCAGATGATTATGAAAATTGTTGCGGTCATTTCTCGAGCCAATATTGAGGCTAACGGAAAATAATAGGTGATAAACCTAGATGCTACCAAGCATATTTGTGGAAATATAACGTTTATCCTTCTACACTTTAGTAGGAGAAGAAGAAGGAAATATTCTATCTTGATGACTTGAGGATTGCTCAAGGAAATGATATCGGCACTTTACATGTCTATACATTGTGATTGCCAAGTGGCAATAGCCATTGCAAAGAGTAAAACTTTCAATGGTAGAAAGAGACATGTTCGCTCGAGGAGTGATGTGATAAAGTAATTGCTTGAAAATGGAATTATGTCCATTGATAATATGAAGTCAGAAATGGATTCGGCCGATCCTTGACTATTCCTCGAGGGAAATGGGACTTAGCCAGTTGAAGAAAATCAACAGTGATGGTAACCCAACTTATGTGATTGACGATTTCATGAATTAGGGAAATAACAAGTCATTTGTTGACCTTGTGAAGCATTATTTCCTTCCTAAGGTGAGAATAATGCAATACCTCGAAATAAAGAGGATAAAACCCCTTATGAGCTATGGAAAGGTAGGAGACCATCTTACAAATGCTTACGAGTGTAGGGGTGCCTTGTAAAAGTGGTTGTTCCAAAATCTACTAGTGGATATGAATCACATTAGTAGATGCAACCATAATTTTGGAAATCCTGAAAACAAACTGTTATAATCAGATCCACAATGGAATTCAAAGTTATAACTTTGGATATATGTGGTGAAGAGACTAAATGGCTATGCCATTTCATAGAGGATATTTCAAAATGGTAAACCTGTGCCAACAATTGTGATAGTCAATCTACGATTGGAAGAACACAGAGTTTTATGTATAATGGTAAGTCTAGACATATATGTTTTAGACATAATACCATTCGATAACTACTCTCAACTAGAATTATCTCTATTGACTACGTAAAGTCAAAGGATAATATTGCGGATCTGCTAACCAAAGGGTTAAACAGAGAGTTAGTTGGAAAATCAATAATAGGAATGTGACTACAGCCCATTGCATAAAAGTTTGTATAACGGAAAACCCAACCTAGCTGACTGGAGATCCTAAGATCTAGGTTCAAAAGGGATAACCTAAGTATACGAACTTAAGATATCACTGTGAGGGTCTATCCCTCAAACCATTCCTATAAAAGAAACAGTGATTTGATATCCCTCAAGTATGTGGAGTAAACAAATTACTGTGGGGGTTTATCAGGAAAAGGATAGCAACTATTGCTTTAATGATTCTTAAGTGGAGTAAACCAATTACTTTACCTATGTGAGAGAGAAGTGGGGCCGCTTCAAAGGAGAATTATTGAGGGCTGAATTCTCTAGAAACTCTCGCAGAACCAGGACGATGTTCATGGCCAAAACGAACATACTCATGAGAACTGAACAAACGTTTAGATGATTCCTGTGTGAAGTATATGGGTCATTTACTAAGAAAGTAGGACAGTTCAAGGAAATCATGTCTACTGGACAGCTGGTAAATTAAATATACTTTCACAAGGGAAGGTTCAAAGGGTGACACCTACCTATCCTATGTAAGTTTCATTTGTTGAACACTATCACAGAGTCAAAATCAAAATAATTTTCATTCATGTGGAGGATTGTTGGAAAATATGAGGTATTTTGATGGGTGAGTGAATGAGAAATTATTTCTCAAAGAACACCCATTGAGTTGGAAGTGGGAAGTAACAAAGTACTAGTTCCACATAGGAAAGGAAGAAGGCCTTGAAGTGCTTTATATGTCGTTACACTCCTTTTGAGTGGTAACTATTATAACAAGTACTATGCCTCGCGCGCGCACGCAGGGGGGTGCAAATCCCGGACCCCGACGGAGGCCCGACAAGTTGAAACTTGGGCGCGAGCGCACGACATGCGGGACCGAAAAGTGGGCCTCGCGACAAGCCCATTTTTGCCTTCTGTTTTAATTTTTTCCAACTCAACCCGTTAACCGTTCTTAAGTTAATTACCAGTGTGTTAATGGGAGGCGGCGTCATCCTTAAGTCGGGAGTCCATAATAAACAAAACCACAAAAAAAAGAGAAGTGGAAGAAAAATAAGAAACAAATAAAATAGAACCTAAATGGGCCCCACATTTGAGTCTTTGCTGATATATAATTCTAAAGGAGGAAAAAGCAAGGGGTAATATAGTCAGTACATTATGAAAGGGAGTGTTAAGCCAAATTGGGAGTGGAAAAAGCGCGAACTAGATAAAATTAAGAGATTGAAATGATTTTTCAAATGAGATCAAAAAATATTTTAGGTCATATATCACCAAAAATAAGAAAACAAACTATTTCCTCGAAAATAATTTTCTGAAAATATCTTTCCTTTTTCATGAAATATTCCCCCAACCAATGTCATGTGTAGATTGTATATTCACTGATGTTTTTAATCACGATTACCATCTTTTTTTTTCTTTTTTTACGCTGAACATTAGGATACGATTATGACTTTACAACTTGATAAATACCAAACAGGATTTTTATTTCCCAACAAAAAGTACAAAATCCAAGGCAAGCTCGAACCTACCTAAATAAATCGGCTTCGGCCACTAAATATTTGTGTCAATAGATTACACGGATATATGTTATTTTTAATAAAGCTTATTGAAGAATATTCCTTCTTTCAGTGTAAAATGCGACGTGCATGAATAAAACACGTGACGCATTGAAATACTTGAACTTAATTTGTACTTGTAATCTATATTTTCACCGATCAATTAGGGATATAATAAGTCAAATATGCTTCTTCTTTTTTACCAAAAATATGATTATATCATGCCATATTCACATAGATAAACATAATACCCTTTTGCTTTATGATTACATAGTACGAAGTAGTAACAAAAATTCACTTTCTAATCGATATTTTCATCAAGAAATTACAATCAAATAGGTAACTTTTTATAATGGAATTTTGCTCTTTTATACCTTGCACTCAAATTTTTTTTTTTTTTGAAGTGGTATTATAAGTTATACCTTGCTCCCTTGTTGGTGGACTTCGTCTGGTGAGCAGGTATTTAAATAATACGAGTTGGGTAAGATATGAGTTATAAAATTTATACTGTATGAAAATGGATCAAAACGAATTAAATGTGTTAATATGGGTCGAACCATATTCGATCCGACCCACTCGTTTGACACCTCTAGTCTAGTCCAGATAATCCAAAAGATCTTTGGCTGTCTCGTGCATATCTTAATCAATTGAGACAAAGAGCCACTAACATATGAGAATTGATCGAGATTAAAGAAAATTACGCATGCCGCATTGAGGCATGTAAACAATGTCGGCGAGCTTTTGCTTACGATCCGAGAAGCGGGATGAGACATTTGTGGCGGCTCAAAGACCATAATAGCCGTCAAGAGGGGCGTGTACGCAGGCCTGGGTCGGCCAGCCAAATGGTTCTATAGAATACCAGAGTTCAACTATTACTAGCGACTAGCGTACCTCGGCATTTGACGCACGATGGGTGCGTTTGGGGTTTAGATTTTGGGGGAATACAAATGCTTTTACCTTAAAGGGGTTTGGTAAAATGGAAATACCATTTGGTAAACACTAATTGAAAAGTGCCTTTTAGGAAATTTATGTTACATATTGGAAAAATTTATCGAATTTCAATTTTAGGCAATTTTAAAAGCAAAAACATATCGATATTTTTAATTTTTTTTTTCAAATTTCATGGAATTTGCTACTGTTGGAATTAATTAATTAATTGGAGTTAATTAAATCTGTCCATGATGCCCATTATGTGTCCATGATGCCCATGATGTACGCCCATAATGAGCTGACAACTCACGGCGTTTATCGGAGGTTGCTCGAAGAAAATGATCTCTTTTTGAATAGAAGATAACATAAGAAAAGAGGAACCTCAGTTTCCTCAACGTTTATCATTCCCTTTCAAAAAATGCTCTCAAATAACAGCAACTTTCTCGAAACCCTCTCGTACTTAAGGCCGCATTTCAGGAAAATTTAATCTGTAAACAGTGGATACGTTCCATTGCATAATAATATCCCAATCAGCGATACAACTTTGTGATTATGTTGGGCATGTTTCGTATGCTTTTTCGCACGTTCTTTGTTACAAAATTGGAATTCATTTTCTTGACCTTGTTGGAATTATTATGCGTGGAATTTTAAATTCATAAGTAAGTTTAAAAAATTATGCCGGGGCATCATAAAGTGGCCGAATATGGCATGTGACAGGCTGGGCCGAACTTTCAACATGGAAACCATTAATTAATTGGCCTATCAGTGTTTTGAATATCTGATGGAAAACGACACCTGCAGGATTTATATTGCCTCTTCATGGGCAGCTAGCAAAGCAGAGCACACACAAGTAGAAAGGGAGAACTTTCGTGCAATCTTTAACTGGGCAAACCATGGGGGAAGAGATGATGACTCACAATGTCCGGTTCAGTTTGCTCACTAAGTACGTCATCACTCAACTCTCCTTGGCTCACTAAGTGCTTCATCACCGACTCTCTCCCGGTATCTCCTCAAGGCCCTATATCTGCACGTCGCTTCTCCCCATCTCATCATCACCATTCTCTTCCTATCTCAAAACACACAGATTGCACGATTCTCTTCCAGTTGAGGATTTGAAGCCGATCAAGCTGAGTGATATGGCAATGTCACTAGAGAATGAACATCCAGTGCAGGCTTTTGGATGGGCAGCCAGAGACTCTTAAGGACACCTCTCTCCCTTCAAGTTCTCAAGAAGATAGCATGCCTTACAATTTTTTCATTTTTTTTCGATTCTCATTTCTGGTGCATCCAAAAAATACAAGAGAGGGGAATCTCTTGTTCTCGAGATTTATTGATTTTCTCTTTAACAGGGCCACCGGGGAAAAAGATATAGCTTTTAAGGTATTGTATTGTGGTATATGCCATTCCGATCTCCACAATATCAAGAATGAATGGGGAAAAACTTCTTATCCCGCAGTGCCCGGGTATGTGTTTTCAAAAAACGTAATCCTTTTCGATTCTCTCAATATTAAAAAAAATGGCATGTTTGAGCCAATAATCACGGCAATCGGCCATCATATGCAGGCATGAGATTGTCGGTGTGGTCACCGAAGTGGGCACCAAAGTGACAAAATTCAAAGCCGGAGACAAAGTGGGTTTTGGGTGTATGGTCGGATCATGTGGCTCATGTGCAAATTGCAAAGACCATCTTGAGAATTACTGCCCCGATATGATCTTGACCTATGGTGCAAAGTACTACGATGGAACCACCACCTATGGTGGCTACTCAGACATCATGGTATCAGACGAGCATTTCATTATTAAAATCCCCAACAACATGCCTCTCGATGGAGGTGCTCCTCTCCTTTGTGCTGGGATCACTGTCTACAGTCCATTGAAGTACTACGGGCTTGATAAGTCCGGGATGCATTTAGGGGTGGTTGGGCTTGGTGGGCTTGGGCACATGGCTGTGAAGTTTGCTAAGGCCATGGGTCTCAAAGTTACCGTCATTAGTACCTCACCAAATAAAAAGAAGGAAGCCATGGACCATTTGGGAGCCAATGCATTCTTGGTTAGCCGTAACATAGAAGAGATGGAAGTAAGTTACAATCAAGGCATAGTATTTTCTTTTGTGATATAGAGAATGTTAACCCGAGTGTGATGTTATTTTCTCTTATTAACCACAGCTTGCGATGGGTACAATGGATGGCATCATTGACACAGTCTCAGCTGTACATGCTCTTTTGCCTTTGATCGGTTTGTTGAAGACTAACGGAAAGCTGGTCATGGTTGGTGCACCGGAGAAGCCGCTTGAGCTACTTGCTTTCCCACTTTTGATGGGCAAGCCTAAGCAAGCCTTTTGAGTTTTATAGTACTTCTTCGGGTGGAAAAAAATCACATTCACAATTGGTGATTAGAATAAAATTTTCATGCTTTTTTGGTTCCGTAGATGATTAATTATGAGTTTCACATATGCAAAAACATTAACCAATAAGACCAATTACAGGTAGAAAGATGGTCGGAGGAAGTGGCATTGGAGGATGAAGGAGACGCAAGAGATGATTGATTTTGCAGCAAAGCACGACATAGTCGCGGATATTGAGCTTATTCCTATGGATTATGTGAACACTGCCATGGAGCGTCTATTAAAAGCAGATGTTAGGTATCGATTTGTCATTGACATCGCCAATTCATTGAAGCCTTGCTGATGAAGATTTCTATGGATTACAACTTGGCTGAGCATAGATGAAGATTAGATTTTCATATCTTGTTATCTCATATTCATGTTTTACAAGTAAGATTGTGCTTCTACTTAATATCGTGTCATCATTCTCCCTTTTGCAATAACGTTGACTACTCTGCATAAATGGCAACCTTGTTTATGTTGTTATCCTCCGAAAGTATGCAATCCATTTAATCATAAGAGTTCCTTTTATGTGTTGTAAGTAAATAACGTACTCAAAGCCAATACCCCTTTGTCAACAATTTTTTGACTGCGTGAGGAAAAAAAATGAACGACTTTAGAGGATTTGACTACAAAAGAAGAAGTTCAAGATCCAATTTCAGATTTAAAAGCAGGGTATCGCGTTCAACGTTAGTACGGCAGACTAGAGGTGATTTGCTTAATGTAAAACCCCTTCTGCGAGGGCGCTTTGCATTTGAGCAGTTCGCTGCGACGAGTTCTACGCAAATCAGTAAATACTGAAAACACTCATATTATTGCTCCTGGGATGGCCTTAAAAGATTGCCAATTTTTTATTAATATGTTATTATGATGTATCGAACAAATTAATTATGCGGTTATTTAAAAACTGTCATAAGTTCGTAACCAACCATTACGCAAATTTTCAATTTATTCACTTATCAAAGATTGCACCTGAAAAAGTAAATTATTTTGGAAGAAAAAAATAGGGTAAAAAAGCATTAATCTAATTAAATAGGAATGTTGATGTGTTGATCCAGCACTAACTTGGTTTAAATAGGATTGTATATGGGTTCATCCAATGTCATCTGTGACCCATTTTACGACTCAGACCCGGATACGAATCCGGATTCACGTAAATCCATCCACAGCTATGTATACATTAAAGCATACAACCTAAAATTAAGGGAATGAAATAATTAATGCACGTGGAAACCACAGTATGCGAACTTTGATTCACACGTAGGGTGCGTGTGTTTCAGTGAAAGTATTTTTCAGGAATTGATTTTCCGACCTTCCAATTATTTGGTTTGCCGAAAATGACTTAGGGAGTGCGTGATAACTTGCCAGAAACAATTTTTCTGTTCCAAACTTATTTCTGAAATAGGTTTGAAACAAAAACTCGTTTGGTAATGCAATTATATTTTTTTTATTTCTAGAACAAAAAGTTGTTCCAGAAATATATTTGAAGCAGAAATGAGAAACAAAAAAAAATTCACTTGTCACGCCCCGCGATCCCTTGCAAGCTCGTACATCCACCAAAGGCAATCTAGAATAATTCCCAGGAACGACACAATACCTAAAATGAAGTGAAATGATACACGCACGCGGAAGGAAACAGTAACCCTGACACTTAAAGAAAATGACCTAGGAGATTCGAAATAATAGAAAAGCACACACGTATGTACAATACATAAGCATTCGGATACAACTGACTGTAAGGGAAACGACATAAAGAAACCGCACACCAAGATGGGTTAGGTAAATAAGGCTAACATCAAAAGGTTACTCCTTCGCCTCACCAAAACCTAACATCAAAATATTTCCTACCCCCAAATCTTTAAACCACTGCACTAGACTACTCTGAGGAGCTGCTCGTCCCGTCACCAGCTTCAGTCTTGTCTTCCTCAGGGTCGTAGTTAGAAAATGTCTCAAGACGCACATCCTCAGTGTCCTCCTCTAGTTCATCCTCTTCGTCGGTACAAATCTCTATCACTTTCAAGTATTCTTCGGCCATAGGGGACTTGGACTTCTCAGAGATATTCCTTGAAGCTACTGCTGAAGTCTCGACGTCAACCTCAAAACGGGTTGGATGACACCAAGGTGGTATTACCCTCAAGGGTACATCAGCAGGATTCATCGGTCCATAAACACTGCTATCTCCAACACGACGAAACCACGCTTCAAAACGATGAGGCTCCCAACTCTCAGCTCCAAACCTATCAACCCATACCGTGGTGCATTTCCTAATATATAATATACCCTTGCCGTCAGAGAACTCATTAATAGTAGCTGTCATCTCTTTCGGGTCACCCATGCGTAATGGCCACATACCTCAAGGCTTGGGGTCTGAAAAACATATCCGAATGTGGGGTGAGATTTACATCTCAGCAAGTGATACATAAACCTAAACTGGACCGCTAGTCCCCCCCAGACCACACAACAAGGTAAGATGCAGAAATTCATCATAATAAAAGCATGGGGCATTCATATACTCAAGGCATCTTAATATAGTTGACCTAGTGCGAATCAAAGGCAAGCACATCACATCCTATGAGACCCATGATTCACACATTAGCATAGAATAAACTCATCGCAGTGATATCACATTAGCACATCATCAAAAGCATATAAGCCGCGATATATTATCAAGGGCACTTTGGCCATATTACTTGTATTAGGGAACTATAGCCATGCAATATCAGGGGCACTATAGCTATTGATCTCTAGGGCACTATAACCAATACATTTGCATTAGGGCATAATAGCCATGCAATATCAGGGGCACTATAGCCAATACATTTGCATTATGGCATAATAGCTATGCAATATCAGGGGCACTATAGCCAATTAAATCACATATGCACTATAGCCAAATCATATCGCGTGGGCACTATAGCCATCCAAATCACATAGTATCAATCACCAATTGGTCATCACACGACCACACTATACATTCCAGTCATCCAGTAGTGTCCTAGGGTTCGAGTAAGGGTTTAGGAAACACTTACATTTGATCGAGTAGCAAAAATCCAAACCAATTGATCCTTCCCAACTTAGCAAGTCCATGGCCAACAAGGATCATGAACCGTCCTAGGCAATTTCACCAAATTTCGGATCAAAACTCAATCGAATTCCAATTCCCCTACACCAACACCTCAATAACTAATTAATCAACACGCAAGGGTGTCCTAACGACCAATTAAAGACACGGCAACACCTTCACGAATTCACAAAATGTTCGGTTCAATTAGTCAGTTAACAGGGCAGAATCGGTTCTGCCTTAATCCGTACAAATCAGTCCACAATTCAATTCTAGGCTCCAATTCATCACGAGTTTAACCTGCTAAAACCTTAATCTATGTGTTTAGGAGGCTCACCAAGAGTTTCGAAGCGAAACAACACCGCAAAGGCTCTCGAACAGCTCGGTGTCCCACAGTCCTCAACCAATCAGAATTCTGCTTCACCGAATCACTTCAAACCAGCTATGAAAACACCCCAAATCTCAAACAAACAAACAACCTCAGCTTGGTAAACTTGAGTACTAAGTGTTATGAAGATCTCACAGAAAGTTTGAAGTCAATCGAAGCATCTAAGAGGTAGAACGAAGGCTTTACCTCAGCTCGCTCCAAATCTGTCCACTTTTCTGTTCGGGGCTGGCCGGGAAAATCCACTCCACCAAATGATGATCTACCACTTGGAACGTGTAGAGGAGAGGTCGGGCATGCTGCTGGTGGTCGGTGCACGGTGAGACGAACGCCGGAAGTGGCGTTCGTGAGCAACGAACCAGCGACCAGTGGCTGGTCGGGCGGACAGCTTCGGGTGAGAGGAGATGAATAAGAAAAATGAAGAGGAATGAGGGAGAGAGGGAAGTCACGGCTGAGTAAGGGCAGATGGAGGTCTTCCACACAAATAATTGGGGACAGGGTGACAAGATTGGTTGGTGAGGGTCATTAATGCATAAGCTCCCAAAGAGTGACACTTGTCACTTGCAAATAATTAGCCAAGCTTGCATTGGCTTCCTTTGACCCATCTTAATCAAATTTTCGGTAGCCACTAGAGCGGGACCAAATGACCATTTTGTCTTTCTATCTTTCTTAAAGCAAGGGCAAATGATCGAGGGGCAAAATTTTAATTTTGCATTTTCCGTCCGAAACTTCACTTTTCTAATTTTAAATTACCATTGGCGGGACGATGTCAAATCGTTTTCTAATGTTGGAATTTTTTGTTTCCATTTTCCAATTTTGAGCTTTCATTTCGTGATCAATCTTCCGTCAATCGTATCTTCAGTTTATCTCGAACTAACGGGCGGCTTTTGCAGACGTTACGCGTATCGACTCTGTGACTTTCGTCACACTTAGGACGATTCAAGTTACGACAGCTTTGGTTTTCATGTAATTGCGAGGGTTCATTGCTAGTTCCAATGGTCTCGATCGTCATAGTTTGATTTAGGAAAATTTTACAAATTATACATTGGTTAAACGGCACCACCCACGCTCCAATCGTATAACGCTAGCAACGGATTCCTTAATCATTATTTGATCGGCCTTTATTGGTTCTAAATATTCCCTCAGCAATCCTTATGGTCAAAGCGTCATTTCCTTTTTCGAGATTCCAAGTCCACGTACCATGTTATACATTAGCATTTCTCTTTTGGGTCAGTTTACTCAGGATTGATCAGATCCGAGTGAAATAAAACTGAAATACATCGATTGATACTTCTCATTCAACAGTCTCAAAATGGCAGGAAATTCAGAATGTCACATCACTTCTTCGAGAAATAAAAATAGAAAACGCTATCTGTTGACACCTGATTTTTTACCATTTATTATTGTGATTTTTATTCTTTAAAATTAATTAAAAATATCAAAAAAGGTCATAAAATCACAAAATCAACTTTCGAAGCCTTGGTTTAGCCTTAGGAACCAATTTTGAACAAAAAATATTTTTCGGTATTTTTAATATTTTTCGAGTTTATTTAATTATAAAAATACCCAAACAATCAGAAAAATACCATTCGTGGTCAGAAAAATACCCAAAAATATTCGATAATTTTGCTTTAATTTCCTCTTCAAGTGTGTCACTTTAAATCTAAAAAATTCGGCTCGGGTCACTATGTTCCTTCACAAACATAAACCCGAACCGAGCCTAAAAAAAAAAAAAATCCTTTTCGAGTCTTTTAGTTTTCAATTCTCACTTTTTATAAGCTATGACATTGGATTCTAAAGTCTTAAAGTACAATTAGGTCAATTTGCCCTCCAATTTAATCAATTTTTACCAAAAGGGCTTAATTGCACATTTTTCTTTCAATTAGTCCCCGGTTTCACGGATGTATACGTATGCTCTACGTATTTATACGTCATACGTATTTATACGTTATGCATATTTGTACTGTTTGGTAACCTCTTTAACTCTTGTAATAATAATAATGGTTATTATTTTTAACACCTTTGTTAGTGCCTTTTTTTTAGCATTTTTGTATTGTGAGTGCTATTGCTAGTGCTATTTTTAAATAGCATCTTTGTATTATAAATTGTGAGTGCTATTGTTAGTACTATTTTTAAATGACATTTATTTATCATAAATTGTGAGTGCTATTGTTAGTGCTATTTTTAAATGGCATTTATTTATCATAAATTGTGAGTGCTATTATTAGATAGAATTTATAATTGTTAGTGCTATTTTTAAATAGCATTTTTGTATTATAAATTGTTAGTGCTATTGTTAGTGCTATTTTTAAATAGCATTTTTGTATTATAAATTGTGAGTGCTATTGTTAGTGCTATTTTTAAATGTCATTTATTTGTGAGTGCTATTTTTAGATAGAATTTATAATTGTTAGTGCTATTTTTAAATACAATTTATTGGAAGGTATTTTTGGCTATAAAAGGATGGCAATAGTTTTGAGGTTGAGAGGGGAGAGACATTTTGTAGAGTGTGCAAATTTTTGAGAGCTTAGAGAGAAGAACACAAACACTCTCTATATTCTCATAATCTTGAGTGAGCAAAATATACTAAGTTCGGAATATTGATTCCGCATATTGCTAGCACAATTGTTGTGGAGTTATTAGTCGTCTCCCCGTTCGTCAATTGGTGGTGCGTCCGAACTAGATGCCTAACACTTGTGGAGGCTGAGATCGAAGAACATCGAACCGACACCTCCGTTCAAGCACGCTATGAGAGGTAATCTATTTACTCCCTTTGAGACTTTGTGATTTTTTTCGATTGAAATGCACGAAGTACGCCTCTGGAGATACATGTATGGGTTGTTATTTATTTCCGCTACGTGTTACGTGGATCCCAACAGTGGTATCAGAGCCAATCCTTAGGTGTTTTCGTGCATTTAATTGATTTTTTGCAATTTTTGCAATACTATGGCCAATATGTATTAACGAATTGTTCGTCTTACATGGCTAATGGAGATTGATTATTTTATATGATAAATTAATCAACGTAGCAAAAATTGAGACTAAATCAATTTTGAATCGAAAATTTATGGCTATCTTATTTTACGTAAAAATTCTGAATATGATTCAACGTAGAATTTTTATTGTGCCTTCCTAAGTTTTAAATTGTGAATTTATTACTTACGTGAAAAGGTGGTGATCATGGAAAAATCCCTAATCAATGTGATTGATGTATATATGAATGTATGATGATTATTTATATATTTGGGGTTGTAATTATTAAATGGAGGCTGCGTACTCCTTTTTTTTTCATGTAATCTTTATTTTTAGCATAGTCAATTGTTGATGTAAATGCTACGAGGATTACGTGGAGGAGCCTTTTAAGTCGGCGAGCTCTTTGGGGCCCAATTCTTGAAGAGTTCAAGAAACCAAGAAGAAGCGAAGAGCGGCTCTCCGTTATTAAAATATTAAAATGATTAAATGTGGTCTCATTGGCTCGAGACCCATTAAATCATAATTCCATGATCACCACGTAGGATAGATGTTTATGTGATTGACGTCTATTTATTTATTATGATTACGTGAGCATGTTAAACTGGTTAATGTGCAAAGTCAGACTTACCTCACCCAAAATTGCGCATGCATGAAATCCTAGTTAGGAAAATCACTCACGTTAGGTACCGAAAGGGCGTTGGTAACGACACCAGCGTAACCAAGTCCCCGAACCCAAAATCTCTGGTTCCGTAGAACTGATCGATCTCTCCCAATCGATCAGTAAGGTTTCCGGTCTACCCTCCAAGAAAGACCGGTGGCGACTCCAAATGCATGCACAAGTTGCACATGCCACCACGACCACACTAAGGTCGAAAGCGATCGACTCTTATCGTCGAATCCTCCTGAAAAATATTCCCGCCGCGATTTGGTATGGGCCTGGGAGGGCTCGCGCCGACCCAAGACCCGTGATCGGTAATCCATTAGCCGCGTCCGCTTTCGGACGGGTCGCTACAGCTGGCGACTCCGCTGGAGACTTTGTTCTAGAACCTATGATTCTAGACCTCAAGTGGACTTAGGCCGTAATTAAAACGCTGAGTGATTTTTCTAACCCTGTAGGCGCTCTTGAAGGTGAGGTAAGTCCGCTTATGATAGGTGTTATATGTTTTTGCATATTGGAGTGATAAGGGGGGTAGTCTGTGATTAACATTGTCTTATGCAGGTTGGCGTAGAAATGAATGATTGTGTGTATGTTTTATATTGAAGCGGTGATTGTTAAATAAGATGCATGTTTATCGCTTTAGCACGACACCGAAAATACACACAACCGTGCCTAAAACCCCGGGCGCCGCCTATAGGAAAACAATAGAAGGGATTGAAAATGGAATCTCCGTGAGGAAAAACACGGGGTAAATCCACTTTTCAATTCCGCTCATTTCGAACTATGGATCGAGCCCCAATGCAACGATAGTTGTGCAATGGAATCTGCTCTTTCTAGAACTCGAGGTGAGAACCTTGACCTTAGGTGCCAAATCCTTTGATTTTTAGAAGTTTTATCCTCACTTGTCTCATGTGTATGTCTTTAGATGGTTAGTATATCTAAAACCACCTAAAAAAAAAAAATCGGTGATCCTGGAGTCATATCTCGAAGACAGGAACTGGGGCATCTCCAAGTGTTCGGACCACATCCCTTTGATTGATTTGACATTCTTAGTTCTCTTGTATAAGATTAATTTTGCTGAGATCCTCTCTATCTCGTCCCTTAGATTGATTGTATTAGGGATCTATTTGTATGGTATACATCTTGATAAAGCTCATGGGGGCAAATTTCCCAAACCCGTGGAGCATAGTGGAATTCGTCCCTTCAGTGCAAAATGCATTTGGCCGCAGAGCCACTCGTTTGGTGAAATGACGTATCGTTCCTAATTGATTTTTAATCAGATATGAGGATAAGTTTTTCTCCATTTTTTTTTATGTCAGGTGATAAAAGAGACAATGCACTCAAAAGCTCATACATTCAAATGACAAAACAGACGTCGCCCAGCTGGGGCAAATGAACCGTAGGCATTGCAAATACCTTCAAACACGGATGGAGGAATTCGATAGATGTTGTTCATATCAATATGCAACATCAAAACGGAAAGCAAATCAAAGGTAGAAACCGCCTGAAGGGTCAATCAAAGGTAGAAACCGCCTGAAGGGTCAAACCAAAGGTAGAAACCGCCTGAAGGGTCAAATCAAAGGTAGAAACCGCCCAAAGGGTCAACCAAAGGTAGATACCGCCTGAAGGGTCAAATCAAAGGTAGATACCGCCTGAAGGGTCAATCAAAGGTAGATACCGCCTGAAGGGTCAAATCAAAGGTAGATACCGCCTGAAGGGTCAACTCAAAGGTAGAAACCGCCTGAAGGGTCAAAACAAAGGTAGAAACCGCCTGAAGGGTCAAAACAAAGGTAGAAACCGCCTGAAGGGTCAACCAAAGGTAGAAACCGCCTGAAGGGTCAACTCAAGGTAGAAACCGCCTGAAGGGTCAACTCAAGGTAGAAACCGCCTGAAGGGTCAAATTAAAGGTAGAAACCGCCTGAAGGGTCAACTTATGGTAGAAACCGCCTGAAGGGTCAATCAAAGGTAGATACCGCCTGAAGGGTCAATCAATGGTAGAAACCGCCTGAAGGGTCAACTCAAGGTAGAAACCGCCTGAAGGGTCAGCTTATGGTAGAAACCGCCTGAAGGGTCAACTCAAGGTAGAAACCGCCTGAAGGGTCAAATTAATGGTAGATACCGCTATAAGGGTCAACTCATTGGTAGATACCGCCATAAGGGTCAACTCATTGGTAGAAACCGCCATAAGGGTCAAACTAAACTCAACGGTAGATACCGCCTGAAGGGTCAAACCAAGGTAGAAACCATAATGGTATACCTACCATACAGGTTAGAACTTAATCTCCCTAGGATTTTCTGAAACGAGTCCTAGGTATCTTCTTGAAAGTCGTTGCAACCGGCAGCATCCGACAGGTGAGCTTCAGGTAAGCCTCTCTCACTCCGGCCCATATTCAAATTGTTAGAGCAAACTGGGGATTGATTTGAGCTTTTATCAATAGCCTTAAGGATCCGATGTCATAACATTTCTTCTCTCATTTTCCCAGTTGAGTCGGTTAGGAATCAGGTGCCACCTTATCTTTGAGAGAAACCTCTAACGAGATTCCTCTCAAAGAGGGGCAGCTGTTGACACCTGATTTTTTACCATTTATTATTGTGATTTTTATTCTTTAAAATTAATTAAAAATATCAAAAAAGGTCATAAAATCACAAAATCAACTTTGGAAGCCTTGGTTTAGCCTTAGGAACCAATTTTGAACAAAAAATATTTTTCGGTATTTTTAATATTTTTCGAGTTTATTTAATTATAAAAATACCCAAAAAATCAGAAAAATATCATTCGTGGTCAGAAAAATACCCAAAAATATTCGATAATTTTGCTTTAATTTCCTCTTCAAGTGTGTCACTTTAAATCTAAAAAATTCGGCTCGGGTCACTATGTTCCTTCACAAACATAAACCCGAACCGAGCCTAAAAAAAAAAAAAATCCTTTTCGAGTCTTTTAGTTTTCAATTCTCACTTTTTATAAGCTATGACATTGGATTCTAAAGTCTTAAAGTACAATTAGGTCAATTTGCCCTCCAATTTAATCAATTTTTACCAAAAGGGCTTAATTGCACATTTTTCTTTCAATTAGTCCCCGGTTTCACGGATGTATACGTATGCTCTACGTATTTATACGTCATACGTATTTATACGTTATGCATATTTGTACTGTTTGGTAACCTCTTTAACTCTTGTAATAATAATAATGGTTATTATTTTTAACACCTTTGTTAGTGCCTTTTTTTTTTAGCATTTTTGTATTGTGAGTGCTATTGCTAGTGCTATTTTTAAATAGCATCTTTGTATTATAAATTGTGAGTGCTATTGTTAGTGGTATTTTTAAATGACATTTATTTATCATAAATTGTGAGTGCTATTGTTAGTGCTATTTTTAAATGGCATTTATTTATCATAAATTGTGAGTGCTATTATTAGATAGAATTTATAATTGTTAGTGCTATTTTTAAATAGCATTTTTGTATTATAAATTGTGAGTGCTATTGTTAGTGCTATTTTTAAATAGCATTTTTGTATTATAAATTGTGAGTGCTATTGTTAGTGCTATTTTTAAATGTCATTTATTTGTGAGTGCTATTTTTAGATAGAATTTATAATTGTTAGTGCTATTTTTAGATAGAATTTATAATTGTTAGTGCTATTTTTAAATACAATTTATTGGAAGGTATTTTTGGCTATAAAAGGATGGCAATAGTTTTGAGGTTGAGAGGGGAGAGACATTTTGTAGAGTGTGCAAATTTTTGAGGGCTTAGAGAGAAGAACACAAACACTCTCTATATTCTCATAATCTTGAGTGAGCAAAATATACTAAGTTCGGAATATTGATTCCGCATATTGCTAGCACAATTGTTGTGGAGTTATTAGTCGTCTCCCCGTTCGTCAATTGGTGGTGCGTCCGAACTAGATGCCTAACACTTGTGGAGGCTGAGATCGAAGAACATCGAACCGACACCTCCGTTCAAGCACGCTACGAGAGGTAATCTATTTACTCCCTTTGAGACTTTGTGATTTTTTTCGATTGAAATGCACGAAGTACGCCTCTGGAGATACATGTATGTGTTGTTATTTATTTCCGCTACGTGTTACGTGGATCCCAACAGTGGTATCAGAGCCAATCCTTAGGTGTTTTCGTGCATTTAATTGATTTTTTGCAATTTTTGCAATACTATGGCCAATATGTATTAACGAATTGTTCGTCTTACATGGCTAATGGAGATTGATTATTTTATATGATAAATTAATCAACGTAGCAAAAATTGAGACTAAATCAATTTTGAATCGAAAATTTATGGCTATCTTATTTTACGTAAAAATTCTGAATATGATTCAACGTAGAATTTTTATTGTGCCTTCCTAAGTTTTAAATTGTGAATTTATTACTTACGTGAAAGGGTGGTGATCATGGAAAAATCCCTAATCAATGTGATTGATGTATATATGAATGTATGATGATTATTTATATATTTGGGGTTGTAATTATTAAATGGAGCTGCGTACTCCTTTTTTTTTTCATGTAATCTTTATTTTTAGCATAGTCAATTGTTGATGTAAATGCTACGAGGATTACGTGGAGGAGCCTTTTAAGTCGGCGAGCTCTTTGGGGCCCAATTCTTGAAGAGTTCAAGAAACCAAGAAGAAGCGAAGAGCGGCTCTCCGTTATTAAAATATTAAAATGATTAAATGTGGTCTCATTGGCTCGAGACCCATTAAATCATAATTCCATGATCACCACGTAGGATAGATGTTTATGTGATTGACGTCTATTTATTTATTATGATTACGTGAGCATGTTAAACTGGTTAATGTGCAAAGTCAGACTTACCTCACCCAAAATTGCGCATGCATGAAATCCTAGTTAGGAAAATCACTCACGTTAGGTACCGAAAGGGCGTTGGTAACGACACCAGCGTAACCAAGTCCCCGAACCCAAAATCTCTGGTTCCGTAGAACTGATCGATCTCTCCCAATCGATCAGTAAGGTTTCCGGTCTACCCTCCAAGAAAGACCGGTGGCGACTCCAAATGCATGCACAAGTTGCACATGCCACCACGACCACACTAAGGTCGAAAGCGATCGACTCTTATCGTCGAATCCTCCTGAAAAATATTCCCGCCGCGATTTGGTATGGGCCTGGGAGGGCTCGCGCCGACCCAAGACCCGTGATCGGTAATCCATTAGCCGCGTCCGCTTTCGGACGGGTCGCTACACTATCGCCGCCGCCGCATTTTCGAAAGTAGAAATTTTCAACCATTGTTAAATAAATTTGTATTTTTGGATCATAAATTTTATGCCGTTATCAAACGCATTTTTTTCCTCAAAAACTTATCCAGAGATAGAAATAGTATCTAAGAAATTATTTCTAGAACATAATGGTTATCATGCACCCCCTTTGCCAATGAAAAATAATTTCCTATCAACGGAAAATTCATGCACAAAATTGGGAAAGTAAATTCCTAAATCTAAAGAAATGAAAACACTTTTCAAAATTACTCATCGGGAATTTTGAATATTTTTTTTATTTCATTTAGTATTTTTTACATTCCATGTTTTATATTTAAACTTTTTAATATATTTCTTCTTCTTTATTTAATTTTCTTTCCTCTGCCGATCCCCGGCCTATGATGGCCGACAAGCTCGAGCTCTCGCATGGCCACCACCGACCGATCACCGTGGAGGAAAAAAGAAAAAGAAAAATTAAAAATTAAAAATTAAAAAGAAGTTAAAAATTGATTTTTTAACATGAGATAAAATTATGAGATTGAAATGATTTTCCTGTTAGATATCTTGTATATATTAGGAGCAGGTCTTTTGTGTATTTACTTTCTTGCCCTTATTTGTATGTATATTTATATTGGCTTTGTGCCTAATTGTAATTATGAATTCCATTATTCAATTCTCAAATCTATCATGGTATTAGAGCTAGGGTTTCTCACCCTTCCCCCATACGTTCGTGCTCGTTCGTAGTCGAGTTGGATTCGTGCTCGAGTTGGATTTCGCAAGGTCTTCTTTTGGCGTACGAGGATTTTTCAAGTTGTTCTTTTCTGCGATTTTGGCGACTTCTTTTCGTGCATCTCAGTGCACACGTGCATAAGGAGTTCTTACAACTTCGCCCTGCAACTTCGATTCGTGCATCTCAGTAGAATTTCTTGTCCATGGGTGATTTCGAATTTCGTGTTCTTCTCAGTGATTTCAGGTTTTGTCGATTTCACCCTGCTTAAGTGGGTGGGAAACATCCCTGAATCCCTGAAAGCTGGTTTCAATTCTCGTCTGGTTTCAATTGACGAAAGGTTGAGTGGTTGTTTAAGTGATCGTGCTAGTACTTCCCTCAGCTTGAGTGGCGTTGGCTTCTGTGATTGGTGCTACTTATGGATCTCTACCTATAGTTCAACGTCTTCTTCAATTATCGTGTATCTCTTGTTTGGAGTGGCAACTTCTGGTCCGTCTATCATTATTCTCACTGGTGGTCTTGCCCAATTTTTGTGTCCACTGCCAATTCACGATACTTTGCCACATCACGATACTTTGCCGTGAGTGGATTTTTCTTCTCGTTGGATTTTTGCGTCTTCAGTAATTCTTGGTGGAGGAACTTCAGTTGCGTGAATTCTTCTTGGATTAGATTTTGTGTGGATTCTCAATTGCTTCTTCAGTAATTCTCAGTGGGGGTTCTTCAGTTCTGGAAATTGGTGAACTGCGTGAATTTTGCGCTGCATGGACAGCAGATTGGTCGATGCCCTCTGATTGGTCGATGCCCCGCCCTTGACCTCCGTTCTCAGATTAATTTGGTCGATGCCTTTGTCGTTTTGGTTGACGCCCTGCTTTCGCCCTTGGTCAATAATTTTGTTCTTCTGAGGTTGGCAATTACTTCAATTACTTCGTAGATTCGATGGATCATGTCACTTCATCCTCATCTTTAGACGATCGTCTTACTAATATTGAGGCTCGGCTTTCTCATTTAGTTCAGCTTCATCTTGGTTTTTCTAGCACAACCTTCACTGTTGCTACAACAGCTGTTACACAATCTTCAGGTGATAGCTCTTCCTGGATTCTTGACTCTTGGGCTGCTCATCACATGACTGGCGCTGCTCATCATCTCACTCAGCAGACTGCACTCAAAAGTCCAAAAGAGTTCTTTACAGCCGATGGATCCTCTCTTACTGCTGCTATGCAAGGCCATCTTTTTATCCCTGGCAGTTTTAATGTGCCCAATGTGTTGCATAGACCGAACTTAGCCATGAATCTTTTATCTGTTGGGCAACTTGCTGATATGGGTTATATGGTGACATTTACTGTTGATTCTTGTGTGGTACAAGATCGTACGAGTGGCCGGATGTCGCGACCCGTTCGAAAGCGGACGCGGCTAATGGATTACCGATCGCGGGTCTTGGATCGGCGCGAGCCCTCCCAGGCCCATACCAAATCGCGGCGGGAGTATTTTTCAGAAGGATTCGACGATAAGAGTCGATCGCTTTCGACCTTAGTGTGGTCGTGGTGGCATGTGCAACTTGTGCATGCATTTGGAGTCGCCACCGGTCTTTCTTGGAGGGTAGACCGGAAACCTTACTGATCGATTGGGAGAGATCGATCAGTTCTACGGAACCAGAGTTTTTGGGTTCGGGGACTTGGTTACGCTGGTGTCGTTACCAACGCCCTTTCGGTACCTAACGCTAGTGATTTTCCTAACTAGGATTTCATGCAGGCGCAATTTTGGGTGAGGTAAGTCTGACATTGCACATTAACCAGTTTAACATGCTCACGTAATCATAATAAATAAATAGATGTCAATCACATAAACATCTATCCTACGTGGTGATCATGGAATTATGATTTAATGGGTCTCGAGCCAATGAGACCACATTTAATCATTTTAATATTTTAATAACGGAGAGCCGCTCTTCGCTTCTTCTTGGTTTCTTGAACTCTTCAAGAATTGGGCCCCAAAGAGCTCGCCGACTTAAAAGGCTCCCCCACGTAATCCTCGTAGCATTTACATCAACAATTGACTATGCTAAAAATAAAGATTACATGAAAAATAAAAGGAGTACGCAGCCTCCATTTAATAACTACAACCCCAAATATATAAATAATCATCATACATTCATATATACATCAATCACATTGATTAGGGATTTTTCCATGATCACCACCCTTCCACGTAAGTAATAAATTCACAATTTAAAACTTATGAAGGCACAATAAAAATTCTACGTTGAATCATATTCAGAATTTTTATGTAAAATAAGATAGCCATAAATTTTCGATTCAAAATTGATTTAGTCTCAATTTTTGCTACGTTGATTAATTTATCATATAAAATAATCAACCTTCATTAGCCATGTAAGACGAACAATTCGTTAATACATATTGGCCATAGTATTGCAAAAATTGCAAAAAATCAATTAAATGCACGAAAACACCTAAGGATTGGCTCTGATACCACTGTTGGGATCCACGTAACACGTAGCAGAAATAAATAACAACCCATACATGTATCTCCAGAGGCGTACTTCGTGCATTTCAATCGAAAAAAATCACAAAGTCTCAAAGGGAGTAAATAGATTACCTCTCGTAGCGTGCTTGAACGGAGGTGTCGGTTCGATGTTCTTCGATCTCAGCCTCCACAAGTGTTAGGCATCTAGTTCGGACGCACCACCAATTGACGAACGGGGAGACGACTAATAACTCCAGAACAATTGTGCTAGCAATATGCGGAATCAATATTCCGAACTTAGTATATTTTGCTCACTCAAGATTATGAGAATATAGAGAGTGTTTGTGTTCTTCTCTCTAAGCTCTCAAAAATTTGCACACTCTACAAAATGTCTCTCCCTCTCAACCTCAAAACTCTTGCCATCCTTTTATAGCCAAAAATACCTTCCAATAAATTATATTTAAAAATAGCACTAACAATTATAAATTCTATCTAAAAATAGCACTCACAAATAAATGCCATTTAAAAATAACACTAACAATAGCACTCACAATTTATAATACAAAAATGCTAATAGCACTCACAATTTATAATACAAAAATGCTATTTAAAAATAGCACTAACAATTATAAATTCTATCTAATAATAGCACTCACAATTTATGATAAATAAATGCCATTTAAAAATAGCACTAACAATAGCACTCACAATTTATGATAAATAAATGTCATTTAAAAATAGCACTAACAATAGCACTCACAATTTATAATACAAAAATGCTATTTAAAAATAGCACTAGCAATAGCACTCACAATACAAAAATGCTAAAAAAAAGGCACTAACAAAGGTGTTAAAAATAATAACCATTATTATTATTACAAGAGTTAAAGAGGTTACCAAACAGTACAAATATGCATAACGTATAAATACGTATGAAGTATAAATACGTAGAGCATACGTATACATCCGTGAAACCGGGGACTAATTGAAAGAAAAATGTGCAATTAAGCCCTTTTGGTAAAAATTGATTAAATTGGAGGGCAAATTGACCTAATTGCACTTTAAGACTTTAGAATCCAATGTCATAGCTTATAAAAAGTGAGAATTGAAAACTAAAAGACTCGAAAAGGAATTTTTTTTTTTTTTTTAGGCTCGGTTCGGGTTTATGTTTGTGAAGGAACATAGTGACCCGAGCCGAATTTTTGAGATTTAAAGTGACAAACTTGAAGAGGAAATTAAAACAAAATTATCGAATATTTTTGGGTATTTTTCTGACCACGAATGGTATTTTTCTGATTTTTTGGGTATTTTTATAATTAAATAAACTCGAAAAATATTAAAAATACCGAAAAATATTTTTTGTTCAAAATTGGTTTCTAAAGCTAAACCAAGGCTTCCAAAGTTGATTTTGTGATTTTATAACATTTTTTGATATTTTTAATTAATTTTAAACAATAAAAATCACAATAATAAATGGTAAAAAATCAGGTGTCAACAGCTGCCCCTCTTTGAGAGGAATCTCGTTAGAGGTTTCTCTCAAAGATAAGGTGGCACCTGATTCCTAACCGACTCAACTGGAAAAATGAGAGAAGAAATGTTATGACATCGGATCCTTAAGCCTATTGATAAAAGCTCAAATCAATCCCCGGTTTGCTCTAACAATTTGAACATGGGCCGGAGTGAGAGAGGCTTACCTGAAGCTCACATGTCGGATGCTGCCGGTTGCGACGACTTTCAAGAAGATGCCTAGGACTCGTCATTCAAAATATCCTAGGGAGATTAAGCTCTGACCTGTATGGTAGGTCATACCATGATGGGATTCCTAACTGGTAGGAACCTAAGGAAGGCGCATCCCACGCTTTGGGATTTGCCAAGGATTTTGATCTGTATGGTGGATCAGACATTTGTGTTGATCCTTACTGCGATATTTATCAATGAGTTGACCCTTATGGCGGTTTCTACCAATGAATTGACCCTTATGGCGGTTTCTACCATATGTGACCCTTCAGGCGGTTTCTACCATTAATGTGATCCCTCAGGCGGTTTCTACCTTGGTTTGACCCTTCAGGCGGTTTCTACCTTGAGTTGACCCTTCAGGCGGTATCTACCATGTGTTGACCCTTCAGGCGGTATCTACCTTGTGTTGACCCTTCAAGCGGTATCTACCTTTGATTTTGACCCTTCAGGCGGTATCTACCTTTGATTTGACCCTTCAGGCGGTATCTACCATATTTTGACCCTTCAGGCGGTATCTACCTTGATTTGACCCTTCAGGCGGTATCTACCTTCATTTGACCCTTCAGGCGGTATCTACCTTTGAGTTGACCCTTCAGGCGGTATCTACCTTATTTTGACCCTTCAGGCGGTATCTACCTTCATTTGACCCTTCAGGCGGTATCTACCTTTGTTTTGACCCTTCAGGCGGTTTCTACCTTGTGTTGACCCTTCAGGCGGTATCTACCATGTGTTGACCCTTCAGGCGGTATCTACCTTGTGTTGACCCTTCAGGCGGTATCTACCTTGGGTTGATCCTTCAGGCGGTATCTACCTTGTGTTGACCCTTCAGGCGGTATCTACCATAGTTTTGACCCTTCAGGCGGTGTCTACCATCAGTTTTGACTTTGAAAAGGGGTCTCATGACGAGGGTTCTCCACGTCCGATGAGACTGCCTAAATTATGAAAATGGGTCTCATGACGAGGGTTCTCCACGTCCGATGAGACTGCCTAAATTATGAAAAGGGGTCTCATGACGAGGGTTCTCCACGTCCGATGAGACTGTCTGATTTTTGAAAAAGGGTCTCATGACGAGGGTTCTCCACGTTCGATGAGACTGTTTAAATTATGAATATGGGTCTCATGACGAGGGTTCTCCACGTCCGGTGAGACTGTCTGATTTTTGAAAAGGGGTCTCATGACGAGGGTTCTCCACGTCCGATGAGACTGCCTAAATTATGAAAAGGGGTCTCATGACGAGGGTTCTCCACGTCCGATGAGACTGTTTGATATTTTGAAAATGGGTCCTGGGACGAGGGTTCTCCACGTCTGATAGGACTTTTCTTTTAAAAGGGTTTTTCTTCCCCTCTTTTTTAGAGACCCCGAAGTTT
Organism: Rhodomyrtus psidioides; assembly: GCA_021437785.1. Taxonomy (NCBI): domain Eukaryota; kingdom Viridiplantae; phylum Streptophyta; class Magnoliopsida; order Myrtales; family Myrtaceae; genus Rhodomyrtus; species Rhodomyrtus psidioides. The sequence continues at coordinate 16,783,045 of JAILYB010000002.1, forward strand.
GTCGGGAATTCAGTTTTTGAAGCAGTGAAAGATTTTATTTTGACAAAGCTTCACTTGAGTCTGTTGAGGCGACATTCTGGGAGCTGGGTTCTCCAGGTATCCTGCAGAAATTTGAGCCTGAAATATTTTTCTTCACCAAGAAAACGTTAGTAATCTTTGGGAAGACCACGGCTGTCCACTTGACAAAATCGTATGATTTAAGTTTTAATCATGAAATGTGCATTTTGATGCTGGAGGTCATCCAAAGCATTCTTGCAACATGCAAATGTGATCACAAGTCCCTTGTACGGAAAATCTGGATCAACAGTTTGAAAATTCCAAAAAGAGTTTGTTCAAAACGTCAATTGGAATATTTCTCGACAAGGAGGTCTTCTCACCTGTTTTGAGATGTGGTTTTTATAGGGGATGCACTCAATTCCCTACTAACCTGTGCCTAGGTTTTAGGCTCATTTGCAGCGCATACATTTTGATCGGTCGGGAGGTCTTCCACGGGACCGTAATGTTAGGCTTGGATATTGGCTTTCAAGGGGGACTCGCTTTGGAGTCGAGGCCATTGAATGAAAGTCTTCACCATCTGCTCCGGGTTTACAAGTCAAGAACCCTGCAAAATGAGAAAGAAATAGTCTTGCTCGTACTTCTTCGAGCTAAGCTATATGTTAACCCAAGTGTCTTAGTCAGAGAAGACTGTTTCGGGGTTGTAACATTGGTAGGATTGGGGACCGAAAAAGGCTTGTTTTTGGCCCAGAAATTACGAAGGGTTTGACATTAGTGATCATTGCAAATTTACCACCTGCTTTTTCCTCTCTGCACCTTCAGTTGTTGAGGTGCGCAACCGATTTTGAGGTGTGCACCAGCTCTTTAGAGAGTGTCTCTGGCTGCATTAAGAGATTGACAACTCTGTCTGCGTCTCTGCTCCACGCTTGACACCATTTGGTGAGTAGTCTTTTTTATCTGACTTCATTAGGGATTTCCTCTTTTCCCATCCGGCTTCATTGCGGATCAATCAAACAATTTACACGAGCATCGGTCTTGCTTTTACCAAGCACTTTGCTTTTTCTCAATGCTAGGGATTTATTATTACTATTATTTTTTTGAAATCCCGGTTCTTCTCATCCTCGATGGGATCATGTCATACATATGTCTGAAAGTCTAAACATGCTTTAAATATCATCCCGAGAATCTGCTTCGTAATCCCTGAGTTTTGAACTCTTCCATTTTTGAAGGGGTGCTGCATCCATTTTGGAATGATCACCAATGGGTTCATGAAATGAATTTGCAGGCTCAAGTTGGCTGTGCAAAGGATTCAGTGTGTGTGATAGAGAAATGAATGCTTCTCGTCATCCTATGGCACTTGGATTACCATATAAACAACACACAAAGATTAATGTTAGTCCGAGCAAGAAAATTTCTGACCATTTTCTCCTGATGCCGCTGGACTCACCTCCATTTTGCCCCGATGTGGGGTGGTTCTTGACAGGGTTAAGAATGAAAACCGCCGTTCGAAGGGGTTATCAACGGTCACCTGTAGTGTTTGGGGATAAAAAACGAATGCCTCCGTCGTCCCAATCCATGTAATCGCTGCGAATGGTCCCTACTTCCGTAGGTCCAGATTTTGCTATCTGATCTGCTCCACTCATCTCTCCAGTGTGTGTGGGACGTGTTTGGACTAGGCTTTGCCTCTTGTCTTTTGAGAAAACGTCCTTTTGAAAGTTTTGAACAATTTTTTTATTGGAAAAATCTCTTTCATTTTCTCCAAAAATTTTACCCGTCAAAGGGGATTTTATGATGCCCCATGCATGTTCTTATTCATGTTCAGACAACCTCCTGTTTCAAAACATGAATGCCAATGAAATTTGAGTTCTATGTCTTCTCTAGACATTAGATTCTGAAAGCTTTTCTTTTCTTTTTTTTATTCAACATCTTCAATGGATTGGGGAGAGGGATACTTACCTGTCCCCCGCGGTTGGAGATCCCTGAAAATGCGGAAGAAACATGTTATTGTCCGTTCAGAAATTTTCAAAAAATTAGAACGATACATCTTACCCTTGGTCATGTGTTCCAATGGGTAATACATGGGATGCGAAAACCCGTTTCGCCTTGATGGCGAGCCCCTGTCAAAGACGGGAATTAGGTGTCAGTTTGCGTTCCAAAATTCCAGGCAAATTGGAACGATACAGCCTTATTCTTGCTTTGTGTTTCCATTTGAGCACAAACGCGCGGCTTGCAGAAATTGGCCATCTATATTGTGGCCATGATTCCTCCGTTTGGTTGGCGGTAAATCCTTCTCAAGGATTTGCCATGGAGGAGATCCATTTGTGTTTTTGGACGCGTTCCAGCGCCGCTCTTCAGAGTTCCTTTTATTCAAGGGAAAAAGAAAATTTTATCAAAATGCATGTCAAAGCATGTGACGTAGGAGCGATACTTTTTACCATCCACTAGGTCTTATAAACAAAGAGCATCTCCTGGAATCCTGACTTCTAAGGCCAATGATTCTATTTGCCTCCATGTTAGCGCGCTATTTTCATTTGAGGCTTTCAGCGCCAACGACTTCCTGCAAAATGAGTAAAAACTCATGTTAGGCATGTGGTCTTCGAAGACCAAATTGGAACGATACAAGGTTATCGTTCACCCAAATTCGTATCTTGGGGTTTGATTCTGATACGGACGACTCTGTTATTACGTCCATTGACTTTGCCAGAGGAGAAACGTCCGGCGTACAAATGATTCACTTGCCCCAGTTAGGCATGGTTTTGCTGTTTGTCATCTCTGGATTCGATGACCATGGTCTGATGCGCTTTCATGGGGGATCATGAGAGTTTGCCCCCGGTTTGGCTCCTCAAAGCAAATGGGGGGAACCTGCTCCCATTGATTTTTGCAGATTCTGATCATCCATCTCGATTGTCAGAGTCCTTGATCAATTTTATCTGTCTCAAGACAGCTTGATATTCTTGGGATTCGTCATGTGGCGGTTGGGTGATTCTCTCGATCACAGTCGCCATTTGAGGTATTTGATGTTCCCTATTTGTTATTTGAAAGCATTACATCCTGCGTCCTCTGCTCTTGATCATCATCTGAGAGGAAAAAGAAAGGAAGCATTATTCCCATATCAAGAAAATAATCATTTTGGAATGATACGTCCTTTTACACTTGATTTGCACTCCGTTTTGATGTTGCATATTGATATGAACAACATCTATCAAATTCCTCCATCCGTGCTTGAAGGTATTTGCAACGCCTACGGTTCATTTGCCCCATCTGGGCGACGTCTGTTTTGTCACTTGAATGCATGAGTTTTTGGGTGCATTGTCTCTTTTATCACCTAAGATAAAAAAAAAATGGAGAAAAACTTATCCCCAGATCTGATTAAAAATCAATTAGGAACGATACGTCCTTTCACCAAACGAGTGGCTCTGCGGCCAAATGTATTTTGCACTGAAGGGACGAATTCTACTATGCTCCACGGGTTTGGGGAATTTGCCCCCATTTTCGATAGAAATGAGCCTTATCAAGATGTATACAATACAAATAGATCCCTAATACAATCAATCTAAGGGATGAGATATAGAGGATCTCAGCAAAATTAATCTTATACAAGAGAACTAAGAATGTCAAATCAATCAAAGGAATGTGGTCCGAACACTTGGAAATGCCCCAGTTCCAGTCTTCGAGATGTGACTCCAGGATCACCGAATTTTTTTTTTTAGGTGGTTTTAGATATACCAACCATCTAAAGACATGCACATGAGACAAGTGAGGATAAAACTTCTAAAAATCAAAGGATTTGGCACCTAAGGTCAAGGTTTCCACCTCGAGTTCTAGAAAGAGCAGATTCCATTGCACAACTATCGTTGCATTGGGGCTCGATCCATAGTTCGAAATGAGCGGAATTGAAAAGTGGATTACCCCGTGTTTTTCCTCACGGAGATTCCATTTTCAATCCCTTCTATTGTTTTCTTATAGGCGGCGCCCGGGGTTTTAGGCGCGGTTGTGTGTATTTTCGGTGTCATGCTAAAGCGATAAACATGCATCTTATTTAACAATCACCGCTTCAATATAAAACATACACACAATCATTCATTCCTACGCCAACCTGCATAAGACAATGTTAATCATAGACTACCCCCCTTATCACTCCAATCTGCAAAAACATATAACACCTATCATGAGCGGACTTACCTCACCTTCACGAGCGCCTGCATGGTTAGAAAAATCACTCAGCGTTTTAATTACGGCCTAAGTCCACTTGGGGTCTAGAACCATTGGTTCTAGACCAAAGTCCCCAGTGGAGTCGCCAGCTGTCGCGACCCGTCCGAAAGCGGACGCGGCTAATGGATTACCGATCGCGGGTCTTGGATCGGCGCGAGCCCTCCCAGGCCCATACCAAATCGCGGCGGGAGTATTTTTCAGAAGGATTCGACGATAAGAGTCGATCGCTTTCGACCTTAGTGTGGTCGTGGTGGCATGTGCAACTTGTGCATGCATTTGGAGTCGCCACCGGTCTTTCTTGGAGGGTAGACCGGAAACCTTACTGATCGATTGGGAGAGATCGATCAGTTCTACGGAACCAGAGTTTTTGGGTTCGGGGACTTGGTTACGCTGGTGTCGTTACCAACGCCCTTTCGGTACCTAACGCTAGTGATTTTCCTAACTAGGATTTCATGCAGGCGCAATTTTGGGTGAGGTAAGTCTGACATTGCACATTAACCAGTTTAACATGCTCACGTAATCATAATAAATAAATAGATGTCAATCACATAAACATCTATCCTACGTGGTGATCATGGAATTATGATTTAATGGGTCTCGAGCCAATGAGACCACATTTAATCATTTTAATATTTTAATAACGGAGAGCCGCTCTTCGCTTCTTCTTGGTTTCTTGAACTCTTCAAGAATTGGGCCCCAAAGAGCTCGCCGACTTAAAAGGCTCCCCCACGTAATCCTCGTAGCATTTACATCAACAATTGACTATGCTAAAAATAAAGATTACATGAAAAATAAAAGGAGTACGCAGCCTCCATTTAATAACTACAACCCCAAATATATAAATAATCATCATACATTCATATATACATCAATCACATTGATTAGGGATTTTTCCATGATCACCACCCTTCCACGTAAGTAATAAATTCACAATTTAAAACTTAGGAAGGCACAATAAAAATTCTACGTTGAATCATATTCAGAATTTTTATGTAAAATAAGATAGCCATAAATTTTCGATTCAAAATTGATTTAGTCTCAATTTTTGCTACGTTGATTAATTTATCATATAAAATAATCAACCTTCATTAGCCATGTAAGACGAACAATTCGTTAATACATATTGGCCATAGTATTGCAAAAATTGCAAAAAATCAATTAAATGCACGAAAACACCTAAGGATTGGCTCTGATACCACTGTTGGGATCCACGTAACACGTAGCAGAAATAAATAACAACCCATACATGTATCTCCAGAGGCGTACTTCGTGCATTTCAATCGAAAAAAATCACAAAGTCTCAAAGGGAGTAAATAGATTACCTCTCGTAGCGTGCTTGAACGGAGGTGTCGGTTCGATGTTCTTCGATCTCAGCCTCCACAAGTGTTAGGCATCTAGTTCGGACGCACCACCAATTGACGAACGGGGAGACGACTAATAACTCCAGAACAATTGTGCTAGCAATATGCGGAATCAATATTCCGAACTTAGTATATTTTGCTCACTCAAGATTATGAGAATATAGAGAGTGTTTGTGTTCTTCTCTCTAAGCTCTCAAAAATTTGCACACTCTACAAAATGTCTCTCCCTCTCAACCTCAAAACTCTTGCCATCCTTTTATAGCCAAAAATACCTTCCAATAAATTATATTTAAAAATAGCACTAACAATTATAAATTCTATCTAAAAATAGCACTCACAAATAAATGCCATTTAAAAATAGCACTAACAATAGCACTCACAATTTATAATACAAAAATGCTATTTAAAAATAGCACTAACAATAGCACTCACAATTTATAATACAAAAATGCTATTTAAAAATAGCACTAACAATTATAAATTCTATCTAATAATAGCACTCACAATTTATGATAAATAAATGCCATTTAAAAATAGCACTAACAATAGCACTCACAATTTATGATAAATAAATGTCATTTAAAAATAGCACTAACAATAGCACTCACAATTTATAATACAAAAATGCTATTTAAAAATAGCACTAGCAATAGCACTCACAATACAAAAATGCTAAAAAAAAGGCACTAACAAAGGTGTTAAAAATAATAACCATTATTATTATTACAAGAGTTAAAGAGGTTACCAAACAGTACAAATATGCATAACGTATAAATACGTATGAAGTATAAATACGTAGAGCATACGTATACATCCGTGAAACCGGGGACTAATTGAAAGAAAAATGTGCAATTAAGCCATTTTGGTAAAAATTGATTAAATTGGAGGGCAAATTGACCTAATTGCACTTTAAGACTTTAGAATCCAATGTCATAGCTTATAAAAAGTGAGAATTGAAAACTAAAAGACTCGAAAAGGAATTTTTTTTTTTTTTTTTAGGCTCGGTTCGGGTTTATGTTTGTGAAGGAACATAGTGACCCGAGCCGAATTTTTGAGATTTAAAGTGACACACTTGAAGAGGAAATTAAAACAAAATTATCGAATATTTTTGGGTATTTTTCTGACCACGAATGGTATTTTTCTGATTTTTTGGGTATTTTTATAATTAAATAAACTCGAAAAATATTAAAAATACCGAAAAATATTTTTTGTTCAAAATTGGTTCCTAAGGCTAAACCAAGGCTTCCAAAGTTGATTTTGTGATTTTATAACATTTTTTGATATTTTTAATTAATTTTAAACAATAAAAATCACAATAATAAATGGTAAAAAATCAGGTGTCAACACCGGACGATTGGCAGGGGTAGTAGACATGGAGGATTGTATATGATGCAGTATCTCCAGCTTCCTTCGCCCCAACCAGTTCTTGCCATCTTCGATCTTGACTATTGGCACCAGCGTCTAGGTCATATATCTACTTCTCGTTTGTCTTTTCTGCGACAGCAGGGTGCACTTGGGCATGTTTCATCTACTGTTATGCGTCCTTGTACTAGTTGTCCTTTAGCTAAACAATTTGCACTTCCTTTTACTGTTAGTTCTTCTGTTTCCACTTCTTGTTTTGATTTAGTACATTAAGACGTTTGGGGTCCTGCTCCCCACATTTCTAAAAGTGGATTCAAGTATTATGTATCGTTCATTGATGATTATTCTCGTTATACATGGGTTTATTTCATGCGATCTCGTGATGAATTTCTCTATATATATAAAAACTTTACAGCCATGATATCTACTCAATTCTCTAAAACTATTAAAGTTTTTCATTCTGATTCTGGTGGGGAGTATCTTTCTACAGCTTTTCGTTCCTTCTTAACTTCTCAATGAACCTTGCCTCAATTGTCCTGTCCCGGTGTTCCTGCTCAAAATGGTCTTGCTGAGCGAAAACATCGTCATATTCTAGATACTACTCGTGCTCTCATGTTGTCCAATTTGGTTCCTACTGAATTTTGGGCTGAAGCACTGTCTACTGCTGTATATCTCATAAATCGACTTCCTTCTCTCGTCCTCTCCAAAGCCACCCCTCACCAACGTCTTTTCTCAAAACCACCCACTTATCATCAACTTCGTGTTTTTGGCTGTACATGTTATGTGCTTCTTCCACCTCATGAGCGTACCAAACTTTCTGCAAAATCAATCCGGTGTGCTTTCTTAGGTTACAGCACAGAACACAAAGGTTATAGGTGCTATGATCCTTCTTCATGGCGTATTCGTATCCTCGTAGTGTTCAGTTCTTTGAGCACCTACCATTCTTTTCCGCTGCCTCTACTTCTTCACAGTCTTCTCCATCTGTATTTATGGATTTTCCTCTTGATCCACCTCCTGTTCGTCCTCTTATATCTTCTCCGTTAGATCTAGTATCACCCCCTTCACCTATTATGCATCCTCCTTCGTCTACTTCGCCTGCTACTTTGACGCCTCTTGACGATTCTCATTCACCATCCCCTCGGCGAAATCCTCCGCGAGATCGTCGTCCTCCGGCTAGGTACGTGGCGGCTACAAGTTATTCTGCTGAGTTTGGTTCCTTTATGGCTGTTGTCCACACTTTGCAGGAACCATCAAATTGTCGTATGGCCGTACAACATGATGAATGGCGTGATGCTATGTCTGAGGAATTATTTTCTCAGGAGCGTACTGGTACGTGGGACCTTGTGCCTCTTCCACTAGAAAAATCCTTGATATCTTGTCGTTGCATCTATAAAATCAAAACTCACTATGACGGTAGTATTGAGCGTTATAAAGCACGTCTTGTTGCTCTTGGCTTTGACCAGGAGTATGGGATAGATTATGAGGAGACATTTGCTCTTGTTGCCAAAATGGCTTCTATTCGCACTCTTCTTGCAGTAGCCTCTATTCGTAATTGGCCTCTTTTTCAGCTTGACGTGAAGAATGCTTTTCTTCATGGGGTTCTTGAGGAGGAACTCTCTATGCAGCTACCTCCAGGTCTGCCTCATTCGCCCGGTCAGGTATGTCGTCTTCGAAAGGCTCTCTATGGTCTCAAACAAGCTCCTCGAGCTTGGTTTGAACGTTTTGCAGATGTTGTTCGATTAGCTGGCTTTGTTCAGAGTGAAAATGATCATGCTATGTTTACTCATACCTCTTCAGCTGATTGTACTATTCCGCTACTTTATGTAGATGATATGATTATTACTGGGGATGACTCTACTTATATTGCTTATACTAAGCAACATCTTCACTGTCAGTTTGTTATGAAAGATCTGGGTTTCTTACGTTATTTTCTTGGTATTGAGGTTGCTCGCAGTCGACGTGGTATTCTTCTCTCCCAGCAGAAGTATATTGCTGACATTTTGGCTCGTGCTGAATTATCTGATACTCGTACTGCAGCTACTCCTGTTGAACTTCATTTACAGCTTTGTCCGACTGATGGTGAGCCTTTGTCTGATGTCACTCTGTACCGAGCGCTTGTTGGCAGTCTTGTCTATCTTACGACCACTCGTCCAGATATCGTATATGCTGTTCATCTTGTCAGTCAGTTTGTTGCGGCTCCTCGTACAATTCATTATGCTGCTGTACTCCGGATTTTGCGATATCTTCGTGGTACTATGACGCGCTCAGTTTTTCTTCCATCGACTTCCTCACTTGCTCTTCGTGCTTACTCTGATGCTGATTGGGCTCCAGATGTCACTGATCGCAAGTCCATTACTAGATTTTGTGTCTTTCTAGGTGATTCACTGATTTTTTGGCGTGCCAAGAAGCAACCTGTCATATCTCGCTCTTCCACAGAGTCTGAGTATCGTGCTATGGTTGACACTACAGTAGAGATTATTTAGCTTTGTCGTCTTCTTGCTGATCTTGGTGTTGCCTCCTCTGTTCCCATTCCTCTTCATTGTGACAACAAGAGTGCTATTCACATTGCTACAAATCCGATGTTTCATGAGCGTACCAAGCACATTGATATTGATTGTCATATTACGCGTCATCAACTCCAAGCGCATATCATTTCTCTTCCTTTTGTGGCCTCTACAGCCCAGCTTGCTGACTTATTCACCAAATATCTTACATCACAATGCTTTGCTACTCTTCTTTCCAAACTCTCATTGGTTGACCCACCTTGAGTTTGAGGGGGGGTGTTAGATATCTTGTATATATTAGGAGTAGGTCTTTTGTGTATTTACTTTCTTGCCCTTATTTGTATGTATATTTATATTGGCTTTGTGTCTTATTGTAATTATGAATTCCATTATTCAATTCTCAAATCTATCATTTCCAAATGAGATAAAAAAAATATTTTAGGCCATATATCACCAAAAATAAGAAAACTAACCATTTTCCTGGAAAATAATTTCCTGAAAAGTATCTTTCCTTTTTCATGAAATATTCCCCCAACCAAAGTCATGTGTAGATTGTATATATGGTCGTGGGGGAGGTGGTGCACTTTCGCTGCAATTACCTGCCCACTGGGTCAAACACGGATTCCCGAATAGTTGTGCATCGTCATCATCGAGCCCCAACGGGCGCCCGACATGTGTCGGAGAGTCGAGGGACCGCGTGTCGCCCTCGCCCCCACTTTCGAGCGAGCTATCTGAGAATTAGCCCAACACCTTATGGACCCAACACCTTACGGCACAAGCTGCGCCAAGAGGGATGGGCCCCGCGCCGGCGTCGTGGGCGGGAAACCGAAGCGATCTTTGGGCGTTTTTTTTTTCCCAAAATAATATTAAAAAAATTAATATTTACAAAATTAATATAAAAATAATAATATTTACGATTTTAGGTCTCCCTCAGCAATTCACTTGCCGAGGGAGACCTAGGGACCCATGAGCGGGCTCCTCTTCCTTTCCCTCGGCAATTGAATTGCCGAGGGAAAGGGATGGGGCCCGCCTGTGGCCCCCTCTCCCTGGAAGATGGGGGGTTACAGGTCCCCCATGTGGGGGCTGCAACCTTTCCCCACTCCCTCGGCAAGTGAATTGCCGAGGGAAGGGGAAACCCCCCCCTTTTTTTAATAAAAATAAGAAAATATTTATAATATTAGATTAAAAAATAAATTATTTATAATTTTGGATCTTGCATTTTTAATTTGTTTTCTTTGCTCGGCAGTTGGACTGTCGAGCAAAATATTTTAATTTTTTAATTTACGTAAATATTTTTCGTCGCCGTCTCGTCGCTTCGCGGTCCCGTCGCAAAAATTATATTTACGCGCTTCGACTCTAAAAAAAAATGAGCGAACGAGCGAGGCAACGGTGTTTGTGATCATATTTAAGTAAAAAAAAAATACTTACCCGCCTCGCTTTTCTCTAAGCGAGGTATGATCACTCCGCGGCCCTAGAGCGAACGCCAACGCCGTCACCTCGCTCGTTCGCTTGCTTTTCTCCGAGTCGAGAAGCATAAATATTTTTTTTTACGTAAATATGATCACTTCGCAGCCCCACGAGCGAACGTCGTCGCCTCGCTCACTCGCTCGCTTTTCTCAAAGTCAAGGCGCGTAAATATTTTTTTTACCTAAACATGATTGCTTCGCCGCCCGCGAACGAACATCGTCGCCTCGCTCGTTCACACACTTTTCTCGGAATCGAGGCGCAAAAATATTTTTTTACGTAAATATGATCGTTCCTCGGCCCCATGAGCGAACGTCGTCGCCTCGTTCATTTGTTTTCTTTTCTTGGAGTCGAGGCGCGCAAATATTTTTTTTTTACATAAATATGATCGCTTTGCGGTCTCGTGAGCAAACGTCGTCGCGGCTCGCTTTTCTCGAAGTCAAGACGAGTAATTTTTTTTACGTAAATATGAACGCTCCGCGACCCCGCGAGCAAACACCGTCGCCTCGCTTGTTCGCTCGAGGCACATAAATATTTTTTTTACATAAATATGATCGATCCGCGAGCAAACGCCGTTGCCTCGCTCGTTTTTCTTGGAGTCGATGTGCGTAAATATTTTTTTACGACGGGATCTCGAAACGATGAGACTGCGTCGAAATAATATTTACGTAAATTAAAAAAAAATTAAAATACCTTGCTCGACAGTCCAACTGCTGAGGGAAAGGGATGGGGCCCGCCTGTGGCCCCCTCTCCCTAGAAGATGGGGGGTTGCAGGCCCCCCATGTGAGGGCCGCAACCTTTCCCCACTCCCTCGGCAAGTGAATTGCCAAGGGAGGGGGAAACCCCCCCCCCCCTTTTTTTAATAAAAATAAAAAAATATTTATAATAATAGATTAAAAAAATAAATTATTTATAATTTTGGATCTTGCATTTTTAATTTGTTTTCTTTGCTCGGCAGTTGGACTGTCGAGCAAAATATTTTAATTTTTTAATTTACGTAAATATTTTTTCGACGCCATCTCGTCGCTTCGCGATCCCGACGCAAAAAAAAAATATTTACGCGCTTCAACTCGAAAAAAAATATTTATGCGCTTCGACAGTCCAACTGCTGAGCAAAGCAAACAAATAAAAAATGCAAGACCCAAAATTTTAAATAATTTATTTTTTAATCTAAAATTATAAATATTTTTTTATTATAAAAAAGAAAAAAAAAAAGGGGGGTTTCCCCCTCCCTCCGCAATTCACTTGCCGAGGGAGTGGGGAAAGGTTGCGGCCCCCACATGGGGGGCCTGCAACCCCCCATCTTCCAGGGAATTGCCGAGGGAGAGGGAGAGGAAGAGGGTCCCACGAGTCTCCCTCGGCAATTGAATTGCCGAAGGTGACCTAAAATCGTAAATATTATTTTTTTATATTAATTTTGTAAATATATTTTTGTTAATAATATTTTAGAAAAAAAACTCGATCTTTGGCGGTCCGCTGCGGGTGAATATCACCGAGGTTGCGTGTGGGACTTTTGGCCCTCCTTCGGTTCTCACTCGAGTCAACGGAGCACTGACTGTGCCTTTTCCTATTTTTGGGACGGCATGTGCCCGAAAAAAGAGCAAGAAGAAAAAAAAAAAAAGATGCGGTAATTTCCATAAAATCAATTGAAATTCCATGCCGCCTTTTAATTATTTGTATCCGATATCCATCGTTCATGCTAGAGGCTCGAACGGAAAATGGGTCGAAGTTGCTTCTCTCGATTCATCATCGATCGAGTATTTAGTCGTCAATTGTCAGTGTCGAGAACTGTAAAGAGCTTAAATGTCGAGAGGAATCCTCCTCAATTGTGCACGAGCAAGCAGGGGAGCCTAGGCTTTACATAGGGCCATCGTCAAATACGATTCCAATTAGCTTAAGTCAAAGTGGGGGGGAATAAACAAGTACCAACTTCACCAGAAATGGTCCGCGTGATCCATCTCTAATCACGATTACCATTTTTTTTTCTTCTTTTTTTGTGTGCTGAACTTTAGGATACGAATATGACTTTACAACTTGATAAATACCAAACAGGATTTTTATTTCCCTAAAAATAACACAAAAAGTACAAAATCCAAGGCAAGCTCGAACCTACCTAAATAAATCGGTTTCGACCTTTATATATTTATCTCCATTAGAAAAATATTAATTTTTAATAAAGCTATGTGTTCCAAACGTTGCTGAACTTATTGAAGAATATTCCTTCTTTCAGTGTAAAATGTGACGTGCATGAATAAAACACGTGACGCATTGAAATACTTGAACTTTGTACTTGTAATCTATATTTTCACTGATCAATTAGGGATATAATAAGTAGTCAAATATGCTTCTTCTTTTTTACCAAAAATATGATTATATCATGCCACTTTCACATAGATAAACATAATATCAGTTTGCTTTCTAATTACATAGTACGAAGTAGAAACAAAAATTCACAGTCTAATCGATATTTTCATCAAGCAATTACGATCAACTAGGTAACTTTCTATAATGGAATTTTGCTCTTTTATAGCTTGCACTCAAAATGGGTTTTTTTTTTAAGTGGTATTATAGGTACCGTAACTCTCCCCAAGTTCAAAAGTTATGGCCGTTTGGTTGCGCACTACGTGCCTTTTTATCCCAAGCTCCCCTGTTGGTGGACTTCGTCTGGTGAGCAGGTATTTAAATAATACGAGTTGGGTGAGATATGAGTTATAACATTTATACGGTATGAAAATGGGTCAAAACGAATTAAATGTGTTAATATGAGTCGGACCATATTTGATCCGACCCACTTGTTTGACACCTCTAGTCTAGTCAAGATAATCCAAAAGATCTTCGGCAGTCACGTGCACGTCTTAATCAATTGAGACAAAGAGCTAGTAACATCTGAGAATTGATCGAGATTAAAGAAAATTACGCATGCCGCATTGTAGCATTTAAACAATGTTGGCGAACTTTTGCTTACAATCCCATAAAGCGGGAGGAGACATTTGTGGCGGCTCAAAGACCATAATTGCCATCAAGAGGGGCGTGTACGAAGGCCTGGGTCGGCCAACCGATTGTTTCTATAGAATGCCAGAGTTCAACTATTACTAGCGACTAGCATACCTTGGCATTTGACGCACGAAGGGTGCGTTTGGGGTTCGGATTTTAGGGTAATACAAATATTTTTACCTTAAAGGGGTTTGGTAAAATGGAAATATTATTTGGTAAACTCTAATTGAAAAGTGTTTTTTAGGAAATTTATGTTAGATATTGGAAAAAAGTTATCGAAATTCCATTTTAGGCAATTTTCACAGCAAAAACATACCAATGTCTCTAAATTCAATTTTTTATTATTATAGAAATTTCCTACTGTTGGAATTAATTAAGTAATTGGGGCTAATTAAATATGTCCATGATGCCCATGATGTACGCCCATGATGGACTGATAACCCACGGCGGTAATTAGAGGTTACTCGAGTGGGAAGTTATCTCTTTTTGAATAGATGATAACATAAGAAAAGAGGAACATTAAGTTTCCTCAACAGTAAATCTCCCGAGACCTTCTCGCACTCAAGGATGCATTTCGAAGAAATTTAAATATGTGCTCAGCGAATATATATTCCATTGCATGATAGTATTCCAATCAGTGATACAAATTTGTGATTCTGCTGTGCATGTCTCATATGTTTTTCCGCATGATTTTCGTTATAGAATTAGAATTCATTTTCGTCATCTATAGAATTACGCGGGGAATTTTAAATTCATAAATAATTTTTTTTGGGGGGTCGAAAATAAGTTAAAAAATTATGCCCGGGAGTAATAAAGTGGCCGAATATGGCATGTGACAGGCTGGGAAAACCATTAATTAATTGGCCTATCAATGTTTTGAATATCTGATGGAAAACGACACGTGCAGGATTTGTATTGCCTCTTCATGGGCTGCTAGCAAAGCAGAGCACACACAAGTAGAAAGGGAGAACTTTCGTGCAATGTTTGACTGGTCAAACAAATGGGGAAGAGATGATGACGCACCATGTCCGGTTCAGTTTGCTCACTAAGTACGTCATCACTCAACTCTCCTTGGCTCACTAAGTGCGTCATCACCGACTCTCTCCCGGCATCTCCTCAAGGCCCTATATATGCACCTCGCTTCTCACTCCCCATCTCATCATCACCTTTCTCTTCCTATCTCATAACACACAGATTGCACGATTCTCTTCCAGTTGAGGATTTGAAGCCGATCAAGCTTAGTGATATGGCAACGTCACCAGAGAATGAGCATCCAGTGCAGGCTTTTGGATGGGCAGCCAGAGACTCTTCAGGACACCTCTCTCCCTTCAAGTTCTCAAGAAGGTAGCATGCCTTACATTTTTTCATTTTTTTCGATTCTCATTTCCGGTGCATCCAAAAAATACAACAGAGGAGAATATCTTGTTCTCGAGATATATTGATTTTCTCTTTAACAGGGCCACCGGGGAAAAAGATATAGCTTTTAAGGTATTGTATTGTGGTATATGCCATTCTGATCTCCACAATGTCAAGAATGAATGGGGAAAAACTTCTTATCTCGTAGTGCCCGAGTATGTGTTTTCAAAAAACGTCATCCTTTTCGATTCTCTTAATGTTAAAAAAAAATGGCATGTTTGAGCCAATAATCACGGTAATCAGCCATCATATGTAGACATGAGATTGTCGGTGTGGTCACCGAAGTGACAAAATTCAAAGCCGGAGACAAAGTGGGTGTTGGGTGTATGGTCGGATCATGTGGCTCATGTGCAAATTGCAAAGACCATCTTGAAAATTACTGCCCCGAGATGATTTTGACCTATGGTGCAAAGTACCACGATAGAACCACCACCTATGGTGGCTACTCGGACATCATGGTATCGGATGAGCATTTCGTGATTAAAATCCCCGACAACATGCCCCTCGATGGTGGTGCTCCTCTCCTTTGTGCTGGGATCACTGTTTACAGTCCGTTGAAGTACTACGAGCTTGATAAGGTCGGGATGCATTTAGGAGTGGTTGGGCTTGGTGGGCTCGGGCACATGGCTGTGAAGTTTACTAAGGCCGTGGGCCTTAAAGTTACCGTCATTAGTACCTCACCAAATAAAAAGAAGGAAGCCATGGACCATTTGGGAGCCGATGCATTCTTGGTTATGTTGTGGAAATTATCCTATATTTTGATTCTGACAAAACTATCGAGAGAAATTGTATAACGTTCTGTGATGCAGAAAGAATGTGTAAGTAGCAGGTTGAGTGGATCTAATTCTGTCGCGTGGACGAAGGGTCAGATGGAAGTGCTTCTGACGAAGGGTCAGATGGAAGTGCTTCTGACTAAGTGTCAGATGGAAGTGCTTCTGACGATGTAAACAGTGACGGATGCATCGCATCAAATCTCCGTATTACCATTCCATGTCAACTGATCAAGTAAGAAGCAAATCTATTCTAAGACGAAACCCAAGAAAGATCAGTTTCTGCATTTGCAAAACATGAAGACCCACGTATGGTAGGTTTCCGATCAAGGCAAGATTCCTAAGGAAAGCTTGTGATATTCGATTACCCTGATATCCCTTCCAATCAATCAAGGGACCTTCTACAATAGGATATCATCTTCTAAGGAATATTCTTTCGGGAATCGACTCAGACTTATCACACTTATGGAAGCTGGAGATTTAGTTGTATGGGCGACTGAATCAGAAGGGTTCAATATCTCACTCAACGGTCTACATATCTTCTGAAGATACAGTCTCATTCAATCACGATTGATGACGTCCAATCAAGGATTGAAGAGCGATCCCTTGGCCGGGAATCCAACGGCTAGTTTGGAGGCTGGGGAGTATAAAAGAAGAACCATGATGGACTAAAGAAAGAGGTGAACAACAATCCAAAGTGCAAGCATAATCTGAGTTCTATCCGAAAATATTCTTTGTACCAAAAATTCTATTCATTGTGAAAATCTGTGAGAGAGAAAAACCAAGTGATTGAGTGTTTGTAATTCTCGTGATTCTTCATAGTGAAATCCAGCCGATCGGCTGTCATCGTGGGAGAGTGGACGTAGGCTTAATCTAAGCCGAACCACTATAATCATCGTGTGCAATATTCACTACTCTAAACTCTTACTTTTGTGTTTAGACTTTTTGCACACTGTTATGCTGTTCCTGATTCTAATCGTACACTGAATTATTTTTTATTCCATAAGAAATTTCAATTTATTCAGAATTACCTATTCACCCCCCTCTAGGTGATATTGCTAGATCCATCAATTGGTATCAGAGCAGGTTGCTCATATTTACGAAGTGTTTATTGACTTCAGAGCTAACGATCTACTATGTCTAGCAATCACTCTTCAGGAACAAGCGATTCGCACTTTGCTAACAATCCACCATACTTTGATGGGAATGACTACAATATGTGGAGCAACAAGATGAAGTGGTTCTTCAAAGCCTATGATGATCTGATGTGGGATGTTGTTACGAATGGAGTAGTTCCTGCAACTGCTACAAATCCAACCTCTGCTGACGGAGCAAATCCTGTTACAACAATGACCGATGCTGAAAAGGCTAAAAGAAGAGGCCTTGATTCTAAAACTGTCAATGCTATCTTTTGTGCCTTATCTACCCCTCTCTATAATCGTGTCTCAGAGGAAGAATCATCTAAGGTAATATGGGACAGACTTCATATTACCTTTCAAGGAACAAATCGAGTAAAAGAAACGAAGCTCAGGATTTTACTGAGTGACTATGAAGCATTCCAAATGAAATCTAATGAATCTATTGTAGATATGATAGACAGGTTTCAGACTTTGGCAAGTGGACTTGCAAGACAAGGCGCACCTATTGCTGAACCAATGCAAGTCAGGAAAATACTACGTGGACTCACAAATGATTGGAATTACATCAAACCATCAATTCAAGAATGTCAAACAATCAGACCACTCTCGGTGGATGAGCTAGTCGGGACTTTGCAATCTTATGAAACAGAACGAGCAAACAAGAAGGGAGAACAAAAAGGTAAAAAATCTATTGCCTTGAAAACTGAAATTGCTCAATGTCTTTCTGATACAGATGATGAAGATGAGGATGATGAAGAATTAGCCCTCATGGTCAAGAAATTTAGAAAGATGGCTCGGAAAGCCAGAAATATCAAGGGGAAGAAACCTTGGAAGAAGAATGATATGAAAATGTCAAGCAACGACTCACAAGATAGCAAAGACGTGATTTGCTTTCACTGTAAGAAGGCAGGACATATCAAACCGAACTGTCCAATTTTGAAGAAGGATAAACTCAAATATGAGAAGTATAAGAAGGCCCTAAAGGCAGATACTCTAAGTGATTCTGATGAAAGTGAAAATGATTACGCAAACATCTGTCTCATGGCCGAATCAGATTCAAATTCAGACTCAGAAACTGAGGTATGTTCATCTGAACTCCCTGATGAAGTTACTGAGTATATTGATGAATTGTGTAGAAACTACAAAGAAGCTCTTGAAAAAGTTTCTGGTTTGAAAAAGGAAAATTCGTCCTTAAAACAGCATAATTTATCTCAAAAAGAAAAAATTGATTTTCTACAACAAGAGTTTCACCAATTGAAAGAAAATCATGATTTGATTTCAAAAGAAAATGCTTCTCTGAAAGAAAAGGTTTCCGATATCTCAAAAAGGTTTTCACAAAGCTCAAAAACTCTGAATAACATTATTTTAAAATAAATACCCTTCAATGACCATCTGGGTTAGTTTTTAAAAAAGAGAGTAATCTCAAAAATTTCTTTAAAATTGAATTTCGAAAACCAACATTTTCTGATTACAGTCATCATTTTCATAAGCATTTTACTAGATCTTATATTCGACAATCTTGTGTGAACTGTGGTGATCCTAGTCATACTAAGGATTATTGCAAGAAAATTTGGAGACCCATTAAAAGGTCAAAACCTACTAACACAGAAGGACCCAAGAAAGCATGGGTACCAAAGAAACAGTAAGTTGTTTATTTCTTGCAGGTACCAAAGAGAAGGAAGAACAAGTGGTTTCTGGATAGTGGCTGTTCAAGTCACATGACTGGAAATCCAGATGTATTTATGTCCTTATCAGATTGTAATGGTAGAAGCGTGTCCTTTGGAGGAAAGAACAAGGGAAATGTCATTGGGAAGGGAAATGTAAAGATTAAAAATCTGACGGTTAAAGATGTCTCTCTAGTCAGAGGATTGAACTATAACTTAATTTCTGTAAGTCAACTCTGTGACTCTGGCTATGATATTTGCTTCCAAGATTTAAAATGTACAGGTATGAGTAAGGACAAGAAGCAATCCTTCACGGGACGAAGGCATGGGAATATTTACCTTTTAGATATTGATGCTAACTGTGAAAGTGCAAAATGTCTTTTTTCTGTTAAGGATGAATCTGATCTTTGGCACAGAAAGTTAGGTCATATTAGTGTAAAACATATCTCAAAACTTTCCAAGAAGGGACTTGTTCGAGGGTTACCTCAAACGAAATTTGAGAAAGGTGGACTATGTCATGCATGCACACTAGGCAAGCAGGTAAGAAGTTCTTTTAAGTCCTTAAATCAAGTGTCCACTAAGCATTGTCTACAGCTACTTCACATGGATATCTTTGGACCGAACAAAACCTTAAGCCTTGGAGGTAAGAAATACTATCTTGTCATAGTTGATGACTTCTCTAGATTTACATGGGTTTTATTTCTAGCTCACAAAAGTGAGGCTTTTATGTCCTTTTCAAAACTTTCCAAAAGGATTCAAAATGAAAAGGGCAACACCATTTCTAGTTTGAGAACGGATCATGGGGGAGAATTTGAAAATCAAAGTTTCTCAGATTTTTGCACTGATTTCGGAATTCAGCATAACTTCTCTACACCTTATGCTCCTCAACAAAATGGGATAGTAGAAAGGAAAAATAGATCATTGCAAGAAATGGCCAAAACTCTTCTTATTGAGAGTAAAATTGCTTCTAATTTTTAGGCTGAGGCCGTTTCAACAGCTTGTTATATCTTAAATCGAATTTCTCTCAAACATTTTTCCGAGAAAACCCCCTATGAAATGTTCAAAGAAAGAAAGCCTGATGTTGCATATTTTCATGTATTCGGTTGTAAATATTTTATTCTAAAGAATGCTAATGATCGAATTGGACAGTTTGATGAGAGATCAGATGAAGGAATTTTCTTGGGATATTCAACAACAAGCAAAGCCTACAGAGTCTACAACAAGAACACTCGCGTTGTTGAAGAGTCAGTGAACATCAAGTTCGATGAAAGCCATCAAAACGATGAACCTCAAATCAATCAAGTTCATATACCTCCTCAAGTCTCAGACTCACACGAAGAATCAGGAGAAAAACAAGACTCAATTATGGATAATGGTTCGGAGAATGTTCAGAAGGAAATTCTCTCAGTTGAAGAAAGACCAGAAGATGAATAGAATGAATCCACAACATCCTCAAATGATTGCTTCGACAAAAGTTGGAAGCACAAGTCAAGTCATCCAAAGGAACTTATCACAGGAAGTATAAGTGATGGCATAAAGACAAGATCAAAATTCAAGCAAGCAATGAGCAACATAGCATTGATATCTGAATTAGAACAAAAAAGGATTGAAGATGCATTAGCAGATGAGAATTGGATAAATGCAATGCAGGAAGAGTTACATTAATTTAAAGTCAACAATGTTTGGGAATTGGTCAACAGACCCAAAAATCATCCAATGATTGGAACTAAGTGGGTATTCAGAAACAAACTGGATGACAAAGGAAAGGTTGTAAGAAACAAAGCAAGACTTGTAGCAAAAGGTTATTCTCAGGAAGAAGGAATAGACTACGATGAGACATACGCACCGGTTGCCAGGTTAGAAGCCATTAGGCTACTTCTTGCTTATACTTGTCACAACGATTTCAAACTTTTTCAGATGGATGTGAAAAGTTCTTTTCTAAATGGCTACATCAAAGAAGAGGTATATGTTGAACAACCCCCCGGCTTCGAAGAACCTAGAGAAAAGGATTTGGTATTTGTCTTAAAAAAATCACTCTATGGACTGAAACAAGCACCTCGTGCTTGGTTTGAAAGGTTGAGTAACTTTCTATCTCAACACAACTTTACAAAAGGTAATGTAGACACTACTCTTTTTATTCAAAGAAAAGGTAAGGATATTCTTCTAGTTCAAATCTATGCTGATGATATTATATTTGGTTCTTCTAATGAGCTTCTCTGCAAGAAATTTTCTAAAGTAATGCAAGATGAATTTGAGATGAGTATGATGGGAGAATTACGATTCTTTCTTGGTCTTCAAATTCATCAATCTCAGAAAGGAACTTTCATATATCAAGAAAAGTATGCACTGGAAATAGTGAAGAAGTTTGGTTTGGAGAACGGCAAAAAGACATAAACTCCTATGTCTCACTCCTCCAAATTAGATAAAGATGAAGATGGAAAGGAAGTTGATCCCAAACTATATCGAAGTATGATTGGATCACTACTCTATCTCACAGCTTCAAGACCAGACATCCTATATAGCGTTTGTTTATGCGCAAGATTTCAATCAAGCCCAAGAGAATCACACCTATCAGCCGTCAAAAGAATAATCAAATACATTGGGACGTATCCCAACTATGGTTTGTGGTACTTTAAATCTTCTGATTTTATACTAAAGGGATATTCAGATGCAGATCTTGCAGGTTGCAAAATTGATAGGAAAAGTACATCTGGAACTTGTCAGCTCATGGGAAACATGCTTGTCTCATGGTATTCCAAGAAGCAAAATACAGTGGCACTTAGTACAGCTGAAGCAGAATACGTATCTCTTGGAAGTTGCTGTGCTAAAATACTTTGGCTAAAACAGCAGCTCAAAGATTATGGTGTTGAAGAATCAATTGTGGAAATCCTTTGTGACAATACAAGTGTCATAAATCTTACAAAAAATCCCATACTTCACTCAAGAACAAAGCACATTGAGATCAAAGATCACTTCATACGTGATCATGTTCAGAATGGTGATGTTAACATTCAATACATTGATACGAAAAATCAACTTGCAGATATTTTCACTAAACCATTGGATAAGCAGACTTTTAATTTTATTAGAAATGAATTATCCATCATTAACCCTCCTTCTTAAGTATATTTTAGAATAGGGAGAGTCAGAAGGAGAATCAGAAGGAGCGTAAGAAGGAACATCAGAAGGAATGTTAGAAGCAACATCAGAAGGAACGTCAAAAGGAGCATCAGAAGGAGCGTCAGAAGGAGCGTCAGAAGGAACGCCAGAAGGAGCGTCAGAAGGAGCATTAGAAGGAACGTCAGAAGGAGCGTCGAAGGAACGCTAAAAGGCGCGTAAGAAGAAATTCACATCTTTTTGAAAAGTTCATAAATCAAGGTCAGTTAACTCTTAAAATTCTCTTTAAGGTAAGTTTCTCATATGAATATATATCTCCGAATATCTGATTGACGGTGATTAATTGATTTGTTAAAGAAATTCTTTTATTTCTTTTGAGAAGATCAAAATTTTCTTTTATTGATTTTGTTTCCAAAAATAACCGCCTCTTTTATAAAACACCGAACCGTCACCTTTGTTATCTCATTTTCAAATCTCTCTCAAATCGAAACCCTAAAACCGTATTCAAGATCTCTCGCTCTCGATTTCTTCCTCAAAACAACACTCTTTCATCTAAAGTTTCAAACTTTCTACGTATCAATGGCTCCAAAATCAGTCTCTGACTCGAAGAAGACTCCTCAGTTGAAGAGAAAGTTTTCCGCCTCAACTGCAAGCAGCGCCGAACCTACGGAAACCCAAATCAACGAACAGCGTGAGGCACTCCGATTGGCAAAAGGTTTGTCTCTATATGCTTTTGAAGGAAAAGAAGCAATGGCACATTCTATTAAGCCAATGTACGATAGTATTAAGGCAGCAGGGGATTCTAGCAATGAACTTAGAAGATTGCTGAATGCTCATCAGTTCGAAAGTGAAGGTGAACTACTTGAGTTTATTAGTTTACCTGGAAAAATAGTTGATCCAATTGCTGTAGAAAAACCTGAATTGGCATCTAGAAAAGGAAAAGCGAAAATGACAGAGCCTAGTTCGAAGTCAAGAAAACCATCCCCTATAAGACCTGGCGAAACTAGGGCAAAGGTTGAAGATGATGATGACATTTTGTTCAATGATTTTGTGATGAATATCGGGTTTAATGTGGATAAAAGCTTTCCTGATCTCATGTTCCAGAATCAGGCGCACAAAGACAAGTTTGAATTCATGAAACAGAGAGATGTTATACCTCACAGGGTATATGAGTTAAAGTACTTTGATAGTAACGGCATTTATCTGAGGAAGCATCTACAAAAGGTGAAGATAGATCAATTCATAACGCATAGGGGCTATACCTTTCCTGATCTGGTAGCCTACTTCTACTCAAATCTTCAGTTTGTCAACTTCAACTCCTTGGCTTTCACGATGAAAAGAAAGCAGTATATTTTGACTGTTGATGAATTGGCATCTATCATGGGAACCAGAAAGAGAGATTTCATACCTCTAGATGTCACTGTAGAAGAAGCATTTTGCTTCCTAACTCGCAAATCAAGCTTCTCAAGGGAATCGAAGTCGCATATTGCCTACAGTGACTTTCCCTTAAAACACATCATGATGCACAAGGTCTATTCTCAAGCCAAAGGGACAACTACCTTATGCTGCTTTGATCTACAGAATAATGGATCATTTCAAGATCGGAGGTCTGGGTTCTCTTGTCAAACAAGATATCCCTCTGATGACTGCTGGTGAAACTATGGTGACAAAGATGGGATACAAGATGACTCCTACTGGATGGAGGACAAAGAACAAAGAACCAGTCATTGTGGATTTCGAGGATGAGTCCAAGTAGAAATCTCCAAAGAGGAGAAAAGTTATGGCTGTCAAGGTGTCGCGACCCGTCCGGAAGCGGACGCGGCTAATGGATTACCGATCGCGGGTCTTGGATCGGCGCGGGCCCTCCCAGGCCCATACCAAATCGCGGCGGGAGTATTTTAGAAGGATTCGACGATAAGAGTCGATCGCTTTCGACCTTCAGTGTGGTCGTGGTGGCATGTGCAACTTGTGCATGCATTTGGAGTCGCCACCGGTCTTTATTGGAGGGTAGACCGGAAACCTTACTGACCAATTGGGAGAGGTCGATCAGTTCTGCGGAACTAGAGATTTTGGGTTCGGGGACTTGGTTACGTCGGTGTCATTACCAACGCCCTTTCGGTACCTAACGCGAGTGATTTTCCTAGCTAGGAGTTCATGCAGGCGCAAGTTTGGGTGAGGTAGGTATGATTCAGGGTTTTCATGCAGATTGGACGACTATTCCTATCAATCACAATCAATTTAACTGAAAACGCAATCAAGTACATAAATAAATCACTTCAATGCACATCAATTCAGATCAATGACTTCCTAATATAACCATAAAGGCTTAAGGAAGGTGTGACTTCGGACCAGGGGTAAAATGGGAAGATTTGGAGGCGATTAGCCCGAAGGGCAAAATCGTCAATTTTGGGAAGACTTGGATACCGAATTACCCAAAATATTCCATGGCCAGTTGATTGTGGCCATTTCCCATTTTTGGGAATTTTTTGGAATTTCTTGATTTTTCTTCAATTTTTGGAAGACGATTCGCCCAAAGGGCGAAATCATCATTTTAAGGAGGGTCGGGGTTCAAAACGCCCGGAATGAGCCTTGGCCAGTTGACTGTGGCCATTTCCTATTTTTGGGGATTTATCTGGATTTTTTAGAATTTGTTTGGAAGACGGTTTGCCGAAAGGACAAAACCGTCATTTCTGGAAAGATCGGGGGTCAAATGACCCGGAACAGGTCATGGCCAGTTGAATGTGGCCATTTCCTATTTTCTGGAATTTTTTTAGAATTTTTCTGAATTTTCCGAATTTTTTTGAGTTTTTTATGATTTTCCATTTTTTATTGAATTTTTGAATTTTTTTATTATAAATTTTTTTTATTTTTTTATTTTTTTTAACTCAGAAAATGGTGATCCGGATTGGGTTTCTAAGCCCAACCCTTCGAGGGCCCCGGGCCTAGAAGAGAGCCGAGAACCCAAATGCAAATAAAAAATGAGAAGCCCACTTTTTTCTAAAGACCAATATTCATGAATTTTATAATGATCCCATGCACCAGCCCAATAGCAATTTAGACCCCAAAAACCATGCACACCTAGTCTGCACGTCCACTTTGCCTATTTATTTTGGTCTCTTATATTTTAATCCCTTTTATTCCATTTTTTTTTACGTCTTCTTCTTCCCTAGACTTCTTCTTCATTGATCCTTCTGTTCAGACGCCTCCCTCCCTAAACATCGCAGCTCGAGGCTTTGGTCGTCCGCCACTTCTTCTTCCGCCAACCATCTACCGACGCCGGCGATCGCCAACAAAACTCGCTCGCATAAAAACATCGATGACGGACCGCTCCGGATTACCACCGAACTCGCTTTCCTCAAAGTGTCTATCGAACCCGACACTGCAACAGACTCCGCGAAGTCCACACCAGTGGCTTGCCGTTCGCTAACCTCCGGATCCGACCCTCGTCGAGCCTCACCAGATATCTATTCACCTATTGGCGCGACAACTAGATGCAAAAGGCTCGGTGGAGACACGAGCATTTAGACTTGCACTAAACGTTGAGGCTTTAAACAACACCACATACACATACTAGACATCGACAAATGGAAGCCCAAAGTATAAGAGGCAAACTCGTATATGGACGGGGACTTGGTCTTTACCTTACCCAAAACAAGGCTGAAAAGAGTGGTAGAATTACCTCGCCGAGAATGTGCTCCGGGTTGCGATTGAAGCCCAGGTGCTCCGACAGAATCAGGTGAGAACGAGCGTTGGTGAGGACGGTATCGGCGAGTATCCTTTTAGTCCGCGGCCTCCGGATACATGAGCAAAGGAAACGAGGCTGCCGGTGGTCGAGGAAACCGAGCGGTGGACGGGACCGAAGAGGACTGAGTCTTCAGAAAGGGAGCCCCTTTTTTTTTGCTTCGTTTCTTTTCTATTCGGTCTCCCTGGAGTCATTCCCTCCAACTCTCTGCATGTCCAAATATCATCAGTCCTCTCTATGAGTGTCGCCGAGAAGTGCCATCGAGGAGTGCCATCAAGAAGTCTCCAGATCACCCAGGTTCGGCGATGGTCCGTTGGGTTTTTTTTTGGTTGCCCACGATGATGCTTTCATTCTCTGCCATCGGATCCCCCTCTCCCTTTTTTTATTTTTAAGCAAGCCCTCGTGAAGTAGGAGAAGACCTCCATTTTTTATTCATTCTCCTTGGTCTTCTTTTTCTTTCCCTTTTTTTTTATTTTAATTCCCCTTTCCTTTTGTACTCCCCCACGTTAGTGCAGAATGTCCGTCCCCTGCATGTTGGCCACCCCTTCTATTCTATTCTTGTTTGGTTTCTAGCCGTCCATTATCCATCATTGGCCTTCCCTAGAAACGTATTTTTTATGACAGCCCCTCCAAAAATATTCTTCCTTTTGGTCGGCCAATTATGTTCATTCTTTTATTATTTATGAGCGATGCCATTGGCTCTTCCTCTCGAATCGTCGACGCGAAGAGGAAGAGCAATGTGAAAATTTCTTTTGCGGCCTTATTCAACTGGGTTGAATGGGTCGAATCGATTCAATCCAGCTGACCCAGTTTAATAATTCTCTTCAGATTCGGCATTCAAATGAGCAAATCAGCATGCAATTGAACAAAAATTGGAATGCGCAGCGGTCCAATTGAAAGTCAAGATTCTAAAAAAAAAAATACAAAAATCCCAGATAAAAAGACTCAAATAGCAATTTTTGGACAAATTCAACTTTATGTATTGTGAAGGAACACATGCAATTGAACTTGATTTCAGACTCTTTATTTGGTCCAAATTAAAAGGAAATAAAAATACTGACTATTCTTCTGACCACGAATGGTATTTTTCTGATTTTTTTGGGTATTTTTAATAATTAAATAAATTCAAAAAATTATTAAAAATTACGAAAAATATTTTTTGTTCAAAATTGACTCCTGGGGCTAGGCCAAGGTCTCCAAAGTTGATTTTGTAATTTTATGATTTTTTTTTTGGCTATTTTTAATTAATTTTAAAAATAAAAATCAATGTAAAAGGAAATTAACAATCAGGTGTCAACACAAGGGGCAACAAAAAGACAGCTCAACTGATAAGGACTCAGAGGCAAGTGAAGAAGGAACAGTGGAGTATGACTCTGAAGCTACACAATCTCGAGGTGGATCAGATGAAGAAGGTGAATCTGGGGATCACAGTGCTGAAAGGAATGGGGAAGGAGGAGATGAAACAGAAACACAACCAAAAGAAAATGTTGTATATCCTTGTGATCTGACTGAGGAAGAATTCCTCACAATGTGGAATGAGGAGCATGCTGTCAAAATTGAAGATGAAATAGAGTATGACAATACCCTTGTCAATTTTGATCATGAGCAATTGCTAGCACAAGTCCTAGCTAAGTTGGCCTCAAAAGAGCAGGAGAAAGAGCCAGATGACATTGAGGCTTATTCTGTATCCTCCACCAGACAAATAATTCACAAAGCTGATACAAGCTTGGCTTCGGCTATTGCACGAGAAGATCAAATCTCGAGTGCTCAGTCCATACCAATGGACATTGATGAAGATGTAGAATCTGTACCCAGCTTACGAGCTAAAGGGAAGAAGGCTCAAACTCAGGGGGAGCCATTGCCTGCGACATCTGATGTCTTTCTCACTGAAGTGTTTGTCTCCCAAGCTTTTCTTAAAGCACAAACTGAGGAGGAGAATTTAGCTACAAAAGGGATTGACACCTCATATTAAGAACCTGCTCTTACAGAACTACAGGTGGACCTTCAAAGACACTTTGAAAATCTTCAACATATCCTTCTTCAGACTCTGGCTGCTATGGAAACAAGGTTAGATCAGAAACTGCAGACTTTTGAACAGAAGATCGATAGGAAGTTGCAGGGTATGACTAGTCAGGTGAACAAGTTGGAGAAGTCAATTGATCTATATGGCAGAATGTTTTGTGCTGAGGTTGCAAACATGCCTACCTACACACTGGTCAGAACTGACAGAACTGATTCAGAACTGCCTTCATCTCATGCTGTTAGAAGCCGTGCTCAACAAATGGGAAGAAGCTCTGAAGGACCTTCCCCAGTTGAGGCTGATAACGAGCTTGAAGATCATCTATCTTCTTCAAAAATGCCTCCACCCACATCTTCTTAGTTTTATTTTTTTTTTATCAAAAGTTGCTCTTTCCTATGATACAACATTTACTCTATTTGTTTAACATTGACTCGATTCAATTTTTTAGCTTTGTACAATCTTTCTGATGTTGACAAAAAGGGGGAGAAGAGTTGATACCCATTTTGTGCAGGGATTGATATCATCTTGAGCAAAGATATCTATACGCTATTTATACTCTGATTACATACCTCTGATTATACTCCAATTCAGAAAGGGGGAGAAGAGTTTATTCTTGTGCAGGATAACCATACTCTGATAGATACCTACACTCTGTTTATACTATGATTATGCATCTATACTCTGATCATGTTTTCCTACATGAGTATTTTCAGTACAGGATTTCTAATGATGATTACCTGCAGGAGCAAATCGGATGATTACTCGTTTTTGTCACTGTTTAAAATCTTTAAATTTACATATATGTATCTATAATAAGAGTAGTTTTGTCACCATCAATAAGGGGGAGATTGTTGTGGAAATTCTCATATATTTTGATTCTAACAAAACTATCGAGAGAAATTGTATAACGTTTTGTGATGCAGAAAGAATGTGTAAGCAGCAGGTTGAGTGGATCTAATTCTGTCTCGTGGACGAAGGGTCAGATGGAAGTGCTTCTGACGAAGGGTCAGATGGAAGTGCTTCTGACTAAGGGTCATATGGAAGTGCTTCTGACGAAAGGTCAGATGGAAGTGCTTTTGACGATCTAAACAGTGACGGATGGATCGCATCAAATCTCCGTATTACCATTCCATGTCAACTGATCAAGTAAGAAGCAAATCTATTCTAAGACGAAACCCAAGAAAGATCAGTTTCTGCATTTGCAAAACATGAAGACCCACGTATGGCAGGTTTTCGATCAAGGCAAGATACCTAAGGAAAGCTTGTGATATTCGATTACCCTGATATCCCTTCCAATCAATCAATGGACCTTCTACAATGGGATGTCATCTTCTAAGGAATATTCTTTCGGGAACCAACTCAGACTTATCACACTTATGGAAGCTAGAGATTTAGTTGTATAGGCAACTGAATCAGAAGGGTTCAATATCTCACTCAACGGTCTACATATCTTCTGAAGATACAGTCTCGTTCAATCACGATTGATGACGTCCAATCAAGGATTGAAGAGCGATCCCTTGGTCGGGAATCCAACGGCTAGTTTGGAGGCAGGGGAGTATAAAAGAAGAACCATGATGGACTACAGAAAGATGTGAACAACAATCCAAAGTGCAAGCATAATCTGAGTTCTATCCGAAAATATTATGTGTACCAAAAATCCTATTCATTGTGAAAATCTGTGAGAGAGAAAAACCAAGTGATTGAGTGTTTGTAATTCTCGTGATTCTTCATAGTGAAATCCAGCCGATCGGCTGTCATCGTGGGAGAGTGGATGTAGGCTTATCTAAGCCGAACCACTATAATCATCGTGTGGAATATTCACTACTCTAAACTCTTACTTTTGTGTTTAGACTTTTTGCACATTGTTATTCTGTTCCTGATTCTAATCGTACACTGAATTATTTTTTATTTGGCAAGAAATTTCAATTATATTCAGAATCACCTATTCACCCCCCCTCTAGGTGATATTGCTAGATCCATCAGGTTAGCCGTAATACAGAAGAGATGGAAGTAAGTTATAATCACGACATATTGTTTTCTTTTGTGATGTATAGGAATAAGGGTAATCCGAATGTATATTGATGATATTTTTTCTTACTAACTACATCATACGATGGGCACAATGGATGGCATCATTGACACAGTCTCAGCTGTACATGCTCTTTTGCCTTTGATCGGTCTGTTGAAGACTAACGGAAAGCTGGTCATGGTTGGTGCACCGGAGAAGCCGCTTAAGCTACTTGCTTTCCCACTTCTGATGGGTAAGCCTAAGCAAGTCTTTTGAGTTTTATGATACTTCTAGGGGAAAAAAACCACATTCACAATTGGTGATTAGAATCAAATTTTCATGCTTTTTTGGTTCTGTAGATGATTAATTTAGAGTTTCAAAAATGCCAAATTAGTAACCAATAAGACCAAACACAGGTAGAAAGATGGTGGGAGGAAGTGGCATTGGAGGGATGAAGGAGACGCAAGAGATGATTGACTTTGCAGCGAAGCACAACATAGTCGCGTATATTGAGCTTATTCCTATGAATTATGTGAACACTGCCATGGAGCGTCTATTAAAAGCAGATGTTAAGTATCGATTCGTCATTGACATTGACAATTCATTGAAGCCTTTCTGATGATGAGTCTGATGGATTACTACTCGGCTGAGCATAGATGAATATTGGCTTTCCCTATCTTATTGTCTCATAAAGTTTTAATCATGTTTTATGACTAGGATTTTGCTTCATTTATTATGGTGACATCACTTCATTGTCCCCTTAGGAATGACGTTGATTACTTTGTAAGTTTGTATATATAGCAACCTTGTTTTAGGTTGTTATCCTCAGAAAGTGTGCAATCCACATAATCGCGGGATTTCCTTTATGTGTTTTTAAGTAAATCGCGCATTCAAAGACAATACCTTCTCATAGTCATGGTCACGGGCCAGGGACCGTCGGCTCTGTTCATGAACTGGCAATTCCGGTTCCAATTTAGGGAGAACCAAAACAAAGACGCTAAGTGGTAGTTCCGGTTCCGATTTTGAATCGACAGTTACGGGTCGGCTTCGGGCCTTGTTCAAGTTCAAAATCGAAAATGGCACCTTCGGTTTCGGTTCCAATTTTTGAGTTTAAAAATTAAATTATAATGAATTTTTAATAAAATTGTAATCAAATTATCAAACAATAAATTATGAAATAAAATAAAACAATGAATTAATCAAATTATGAAATAATGGATTACGAAAAATTGGAAGAGAGAATGAGAATAATTGAAATATTGAATAAGAAATGAAAAAAAATGGTGTGATTGAATAATTGAATAATTGATGAAAAGAAAATAATAAATTGGATACTGTGAATAATTAAGAGTTAGAGAAAATTTGAGAGAATTTAGAGAAAATTTGAGAGAATTGAGATGAAGAGATAATTTGCATGAAAAAATGAGAAAATGAGAAGAGGTATTTATAGGTTATAAATTAGTAAATAAAAAAAATTAGGTGACCATTGGCTACAGTCGCAAAAAAGAAAGAGCCGTTCTTTTTTAAAAAATTTTAAAATTTTTTATCCCTATTTTTTCACGGTTCGGTGGTTCCAGGCTTGGTTCAAGGTTTGAAGAAACCATAACCGGGCCCTTATACCACGGGCCGGTTCCGGGCTCAACCCGGCCCATGGTCATGACTACCTTCTCAGCCCTCTTTTTGTGACTCTGTGAAAGAAAAAAAAACTAACCAACTAAGATTTGATTGCAACACAAGAAGTTTCAAGTCCTCCAAGCAATTGCAGAGCAAATGCCATGACCTGTGAATTTCCGACTTGGGTCGGGTCGATTTAACCTATTTTAACCTTGTTTGACCCGACATGAGAATAAACTTATTTTTCAAGAGCGCGTAGCGAAAGCCTGATACCTTCATTCAAGGAGATTGCCGAGGGAGAGCTCAAGTCCAGACCCATCAATATATCCAGTTGGACACATTTTCACTAAAAAACGGATGTTATGTGTATAGTTGGATCATGTCAAAAATGTGAAAATAGTAAAGACGATCATGAGAATTACTGTTGGTGCAAATTACTACGATGGAGCCACCACCTATGGTGGCTATTCGGGCATCATGGTGTCAGACGATCACTTCATGATCAAAATCCCCTATAAATTGCCTCTTAATGGAGCTTCTATTAAAGTCGGATGTTAAGTGTCGATTATGACATCGCCAATTCATTGAAGCCTTTCTCATGATGATTCTGATGGGGTGCTATTTGGTTGAACATAGATTAAAATTAGGTCTCCATATCTTGTTATCTCATAATCATGTTTTGCAACTATGATTTTGCTTCTACTGAGTATTGTTGATATCACTTCATTGTCCCCTTTGGAATAACGTTAGACTACGTTGTATAGATAGCAACCTCCTCTGAAAAAATGCAATCCACAAAATCAAAAGAGTTACCTCTATGTGTTGTAAGTAAATCGTGCACTCAAAGCCAATACCATCTCCCTCCCAACAATGTTTTTGCGACTGTGAGAAAGAAAAAACTAAGCAATTTTGGAGGATTTGATTGCAAACAAAGAAGTTTCAAGATGCGATTTCACATTTGATGATATGAGTTGAATGACAAATTTGTTAAATAGTGTACTAACAAATAACTGGGGAATAACAACTAAACTAATAGGTGAAATCGAAATAATTGCAATTTTTAATGTATTTACTTTTATAATTAATGCACGAATATTTAAAAAAAAATCATTATAAAATATGTTCAAATATTTGCCACAAGTGTAACTCTTTCCAATGTAGAGAAATTAATTTCTAAGTAAATACCAAATCTTGTGTAGAGAGACGAAAGTAGATGCTTAGTCTATATAATCTCTAACTCATCTCGTCAATCAAGTAAAATACTAGTTAAGGCTAGGCTTAATTCCCTAAAAAAAAAGCTCTCAGACTTTAGGCTTAATTCCAACCCGAACAATTTTTTATTTTTTTAAAAAAAATCACAAAAATTTACTATAATCTCGAATCTGCCATGTGTCCAAATCACCACTAGTTTCTTCAAAATAATCAACATAAGGGCCAATTAGAAGTTCATTATCAAAACATGCATCCTCACCAACACCATGACCTTCATATGTGAAAAAAGCATCTTCTGTGCATCAATAATTTTGAAAAAAAATCACTTTCACCAAATGAAAAAAAAAAATTGAAAAAATCAGTGCCAATTTTTTGACACAGGGCAGAATTCCCAAAAGTCCTAAATCTATTGTGCGGGGCCAATTCAGTTCTAAATTGACTAACTATTCCAATTTAGTCCATAACCATTTGGACGATTTGCTAATTTAATCCTACAAATTTCAATTGTGCCAATTTAATACTAGATATTTTGCTGATTTGCAAATTTAATCATAAGCCATTTGACGATTTGTCAATGTGTTCTTTTTCCTGACTTATCAAATTATGTGTTTAGTAATAAATTGACAAAATTTCAAAAGGTATAGGAAGAAAATTGCACCAATACCCATTTGATTTGTTCATCTATCTCTTCTACCTTGCTCACTAGGAATTCATACAAAGAAAAAAAGGGGCATCAATGGTGATTGCAAATGCAGATATAGTCCAAGCTAAATTACAAATGTTAAACTGTAGACGTGAGTTTGAAGAGCAAAAGGCAAAAGGGACTTCACTGTTGAAAGTGTCCCTATTCAGTATACCAAGGAAAAGAAGAATTGGGCATATGAATAGTTGTTCAACTTTCAGAATTCAGAAGAATTTGTGAGAGAGAGAAACAACATCCCGGTCTAGACCACCACGCAAAGACATTTACTTCTCAGCATTGACCGTCTCTTGCCTTTGTAGCTTCCTGCTGTTTTTGTCTTTTCAACACATGCTTCTTCATCTGCACAGCACTTTTCCTCAGAATTAGTCAACATTATTACTTAACTGAGTATAATGTCGAAACTGCCAAGTCAAATTGATCATGAATATATTGGACTATTGTTGCTATGGTATCTGAAGCTCACTTACGTTACAAAAGTTATGGCCGTTTGGTTGCGCACTACGTGCCTTTTTATCCCAAGCTCCCTTGTTGGTGGACTTTGTCTGGTGAGCAGGTATTTAAATAATACAAGTTGGGTGAGATATGAGTTATAAAATTTATACGGTATGAAAATGGGACAAAACGAATTAAATGGGTTAATATGGGTTGGATCATATTTGATCCGACGCACTCGTTTGACACCTCTAGTCTAGTCCAGATGATCCAAAAGATCTTCGGCAGTCACGTGCATGTCTTAATCAATTGAGACAAAGTGCCACTAACATATGAGAATTGATCGAGATTAAAGAAAATTACGCATGCCGCATTGTAGCATGTAAACAATGTCGGCGAACTTTTGCTTATGATCCGAGAAGCGGGAGGAGGCATTTGTGGCGGCTCAAAAACCATCATTGCCGTCAAGAGGGGCGTGTACGCATGCCTGAGTCGGCCAGCCAATTGTTGTTGGAAAATATGAGGTATTTTGATGGGTGAGTGAATGAGAAATTGTTTCTCAAAGAACACCCATTGAGTTGGAAGTGGGAAGTAACAAAGCACTAGTCCCACATAGGAAAGGAAGAAGGCCTTGAAGTGCTTTATATGTGGTTACACTCCTTTTGAGTGGTAACTATTGTAACAAGTACTATGCCTCGCGCGCACGTGCAGGGGGGTGCAAATCCCGAACCCCGACGGAGGCCCGACAAGTTGAAACTTGGGCGCGAGCGCACGCCATGCGGGACCGAAAAGTGGGCCTCGCGACAAGCCCATTTTTACCTTATGTTTTAATTTTTTCCAACTCAACCCGTTAACCGTTCTTAAGTTAATTACCAGTGTGTTAATGGTATTAACTAAGTAACGGCTGTTATAATTATGTGGTTACAGAATTAATTACATAACGGAATAATTAATTTAGACGTTATTATTTATTTCCGCAATGCCCCACTTAGCCTATAAATAGGTGGTTTTCCATTCTGTTTTGAAAGAGAGGAAGTGAGATAGGAAAATACTACAGTCTCAAAAGAAAAATTTTTCTCCCTCTTTTCCGATTATATGCATTTGCATTGTTTTTGATAGTGTTCTCGTGTTGTTCAAGTTTGCCGAAAGCGTTGGGTTGCTGTGCTAGCATCTATCGCTGTTCAACCGTTGTATCCTAGGAGACAGACGTTCACGAAACCTCAAAGCACGTACTAGAGGGGACGAATCTGTTTTAAGGAAACTGTGTAGAACACAGGCCTCGGTATTCTTTTAATCAATTTATTTATATTGTTATATTTTCATTCGGATTTTGTTATCCAGAAGGAGACTCAGAAGGAGCCTCAGAAGGAAGGTCAGAAGGAGCCTCAAGAGGAGACTCAGAAGGAGGCTCAGAAGGAGACTCAGAAGGAGCCTCAAAAGGAAGGTCAGAAGGAGACTCAAAAGGAGGCTCAGAAGGAAGGTCGGAAGGAGACTCAGAAGGAAGGTCAAAAGGACTGCTTCTGACGGGTCCAGAAGGACTGCATCTGACGAATTTTACATCTGACGAATTTCTGCATCTGACGGGTTCAGATGCAGTTGCATCTGACGAATTTTTGCATCTGACGAATTTCTGCATCTGACAGGTTCAGATGCAGTTGCATCTGATGAATTTTTGCATCTGACGATTTTTGAATATTGCTTCTGAAGGATTAAATATCGTGCTTCTGCCAACTTAATATTTTCATATTTGAGGCAGCTTGGTTACATTTATTATTACGATTCGAAGTTTAAATGATTGCAAGTTAAAGTTGGGATCAGAAGGAGGAGTGTCCAAGAACAGATATCAAGGTACATGCTTCAACTGTGACAAGATAGATCACAACTTTGTGGATTGCAGATCTTCAAAGAAGAAAAAAATTAGTGAGACTTATGGTGAATGACATAGTCCATGACATGTCTGTTATAAACATATCTTTCATTTCATTACTTATGATTTGGTTCTGTCATTGTATAGATTAATATACATATTGTACGATTTTTCTAACAATCTTAAAACAGAGTAGTCTTCTCTTAAAAGATTAATCACTTACATGACAGATATGGTGAAGGAAAGAAGTCTTCTATTCCTTCTTCTGCAGATTCGAGGAGGACCTTCGAAAGGGGTCCCTTAGGGATTGAAGATTGTGATGGAACAATGATATCTGAATTTTTCCATATAAGTGTAGTTTGATTTTTGGGATCAAACGTCTTTTGTAGGAGAATAAAAGGAATGGATGAAAAGCGAGAAGTCTCGTGAAGTATTCTGGACATGATTTAATTGTCAAACGGTTCAATAAATCCTTGACCAAATTGGCGAATTTTTAATTTGTCAATAACACCAACAGGTCATGCAAATCTCATCTTTGCGTGTTAGGTGTCTTTTACAGATTCTTTGGTGGACTCCTTACGACGACCAGCCTTGTCTGTGGCATTCCAAGAAGTATCTATGTGCCTCGTGAGCTTATGAGTCATCGCAAGTCTGAAGTGTTGCCATCAATTCATAATGAACTCTCGTTTGAAACCCCAACGGTCTAATCAGTGGCTGATACCAAGTTATATTTATGGCTTTGATGTGGTGCTTTGCCCTATCATCAACAAAATCTAATGGTAGATTTGCTTTCTTATGATTTTTGTCCATATTGACTATTGTGTTTTTTGTACTGTCAATCATGCAGACAAAGAGAATACATATTCAGTATTCAGATTGCCGCTGGAAACGAAGTTGTTGATGTGGCTGCTAACGACATCACCAAAGGTTCTGCTTTTGCTGTCTAAAGGCTTCTGTATGGACCATCGTCTACCTCTGTCGCTGTTTCTATCCACTTCGGTAAGAAACTTGAAAAGTTTAACTGTTTGAACTTTAAAAGGTAGCAGCAAAAGATGTTGGTTTATTCAACAATTTTGAATCTTGCGAGATTCTTGACTGAGGAACCTCCTAAGGTATCCGATGGAGAAACATATAAGCAAGCCTTCAACGAGGTTGAGGCCCTGGAAGCATTCTGACTTCCTATGTAGGAATTATGTCATGAATGACTTATATGACTCATTGTACAATGTCTATTGTGCAATAAGGACGTCAAAGGAATTATGAGAATCCTTGATCGGAAATATAAAACAAAGGATGCCGAAGCAAAGAAATTTGTTGTCGGACGATTCCTTGATTATATGATGGTGGACTCTAAGACTGTGATCAGTCGGGTGCAAGAAATTCAAGTGTTCTTGCATGAGATTCAGGCTGAAAAAATGTACTTGAGTAAATCCTTGGACCAAGTTACATGCTGGATCGATTGAGCTAAAGGCCAAGATGGCTATGATGGACTCTGGGCATGTGAACGGGGCAAGCCCTATACCACTTAGATTGAACATTCTTTGACCCGAGAAATTTAAAGGCTCGAGGAATTCCAAGATTGTGGATATCTTCCTATGGGCAAAGAATCGATAATTAGAAACCCAAGGAGCTCGGGATGACAAGGTGCGTGTGAACACCATACCCTTGTATTTGGAAAATGCGTTGCTATGGTGATGCATCAAGAGCAACGATAAGGCCAACCATATCAAGACATGAGAGGCATCTGAGGCTGAGTTTCGAGCGATTCTTTCCTATACGAAAGAGATTGCTTGAAACATGTGTGGCGCCTTGAACAAAAATAGCACTTAACAGAGACTCTGAACGCGAAAAGTTCAATAGAAACCTTGAACACAAAAGGTTCAATAGAGGCTCTGCACGCGAAAGGAATGAGCCAATAGAGGCTCTATGTACAAAATAGATGAACCAATGGAGGCTCTGCGTTTAAAAGAAACTCAGATCCTCTTGAATTGATTCATTGTGATGTATGTGAATTTGCAATTCATACAAACAAGAGGCGGTAATAAATATTTTATTACCTTTATCGATGATAGCACTAAATATGCTATGTGTATTTGCTTAAAAGCAAAGATGAAGTTCTTAAGAGAGATTTGTTCTCTATAAGAAGCAATGAGAAACACCAATTGGTGATTTCTGTGAGACGATATCCACTGTTTGATACATGTTCATACTTGGTGGGATGTTGTAGTTTGGAACTCAACCAAACAAAATATTTTGGAGGAAATGACAATCCTGCTAAACCAAAAGTCAATTTGGTTGAAGCAGATGATTATGAAAATTGTTGCGGTCATTTCTCGAGCCAATATTGAGGCTAACGAAAAATAATAGGTGATAAACCTAGATGCTACCAAGCATATTTGTGGAAATATAACGTTTATCCTCCTACACTTTAGTAGGAGAAGAAGAAGGAAATATTCTATCTTGATGACTTGAGGATTGCTCAAGGAAATGATATCGGCACTTTACATGTCTATACATTGTGATTGCCAAGTGGCAATAGCCATTGCAAAGAGTAAAACTTTCAATGGTAGAAAGAGACATGTTCGCTCGAGGAGTGATGTGATAAAGTAATTGCTTGAAAATGGAATTATGTCCATTGATAATATGAAGTCAGAAATGGATTCGGCCGATCCTTGACTATTCCTCGAGGGAAATGGGACTTAGCCAGTTGAAGAAAATCAACAGTGATGGTAACCCAACTTATGTGATTGACGATTTCATGAATTAGGGAAATAACAAGTCATTTGTTGACCTTGTGAAGCATTATTTCCTTCCTAAGGTGAGAATAATGCAATACCTCGAAATAAAGAGGATAAAACGCCTTATGAGCTATGGAAAGGTAGGAGACCATCTTACAAATTCTTACGAGTGTAGGGGTGCCTTGTAAAAGTGGTTGTTCCAAAATCTACTATATGAATCACATTAGTAGATGCAGCCATAATTTTGGAAATCCTGAAAACAAACTGTTATAATCAGATCCACAATGGAATTCAAAGTTATAACTTTGGATATATGTGGTGAAGAGGCTAAATGGCTATGCCAATTCATAGAGGATATTTCAAAATGGTAAACCTGTGCCAACAATTGTGATAGTCAATCTACGATTGGAAGAACACAGAGTTTTATGTATAATGGTAAGTCTAGACATATATGTTTTAGACATAATACCATTCGATAACTACTCTTAACTAGAATTATCTCTATTGACTACGTAAAGTCAAAGGATAATATTGCGGATCTGCTAACCAAAGGGTTAAACAGAGAGTTAGTTGGAAAATCAATAATAGGAATGTGACTACAGCCCATTGCATAAAAGTTTGTATAACGGAAAACCCAACCTAGCTGACTGGAGATCCTAAGATCTAGGTTCAAAAGGGATAACCTAAGTATACGAACTTAAGATATCACTGTGGGGGTCTATCCCTCAAACCATTCCTATAAAAGAAACAGTGATTTGATATCCCTCAAGTATGTGGAGTAAACAAATTACTGTGGGGGTTTATCAGGAAAAGGATAGCAACTATTGCTTTAATGATTCTTAAGTGGAGTAAACCAATTACTTTACCTATGTGAGAGAGAAGTGGGGCCGCTTCAAAGGAGAATTATTGAGGGCTGAATTCTCTAGAAACTCTCGCAGAACCAGGACGATGTTCATGGCCAAAACGAACATACTCATGAGAACTGAACAAACGTTTAGATGATTCCTGTGTGAAGTATATGGGTCATTTACTAAGAAAGTAGGACAGTTCAAGGAAATCATGTCTACTGGACAGCTGGTAAATTAAATATACTTTCACAAGGGAAGGTTCAAAGGGTGACACCTACCTATCCTATGTAGGTTTCATTTGTTGAACACTATCACAGAGTCAAAATCAAAATAATTTTCATTCATGTGGGGGATTGTTGGAAAATATGAGGTATTTTAATGGGTGAGTGAATGAGAAATTGTTTCTCAAAGAACACCCATTGAGTTGGAAGTGGGAAGTAACAAAATACTAGTCCCACATAGGAAAGGAAGAAGGCCTTGAAGTGCTTTATATGTGGTTACACTCCTTTTGAGTGGTAACTATTATAACAAGTACTATGCCTCGCGCGCGCACGCAGGGGGTGCAAATCCCGGACCCCGACGGAGGCCCGACAAGTTGAAACTTGGGCGCGAGCGCACGACATGCGGGACCGAAAAGTGGGCCTCGCGACAAGCCCATTTTTGCCTTCTGTTTTAATTTTTTCCAACTCAACCCGTTAACCGTTCTTAAGTTAATTACCAGTGTGTGTTGACACCTGATTTTTGACCATTTATTATTGTGATTTTTATTCTTTAAAAATTAATTAAAAATATCAAAAAAGGTCATAAAATCACAAAATCAACTTTGGAAGCCTTGGCCTAGCCTCGGGGACCCATTTTGAACAAAAAATATTTTTTGGTATTTTATAATATTTTTCGAATTTATTTAATTATAAAAATACCCAAAAAATCAGAAAAATACCATTCGTGGTCAGAAAAATACACAGAAATATTCAATAATTTTGTTTTAATTTCCTCTTCAAGTGTGTTACTTTAAATCTCAAAAATTCGGCTCGGGTAACTATGTTCCTTCACAAACATAAACCCGAAACGAGCCTAAAAAATCCTTTTTGAGTCTTTTAGTTTTCAATTCTCACCTTGTGTAAGCTATGACATTGGATTCTGAAGTCTTGAAATGCAATTAGGTCAATTTGCCCTCCAATTTGATCAATTTTAACCAAATGGGCTTAATTGCACAATTTTCTTTCAATTTAGTCCATGTTTTCTCAATTGTTGAAATTAAATTTCATGTGGGCATACCCATTCAAATTAAACATCCCTACCCTATAGTTTTCATCATGCCGAATCCACCGGTGGCCTTAATTTGGGCTAATTCGATCATTTGCACCTTCGATTAAGCAAAAATCAATTTCGGATCCTAAGGGCGATTTGGGGTTTTCACTAAATTTCAATCAATTGATTCACGAAAATACCCCTATTGGATAGAAAACATGTCAAGGAGTTCGATTTTCCCAACAATTTCATGAAAATAGGTCAATTTGGGGCCTAATTGGGCTGATTTGGTCGAACTGGGCCGGTCGGGTCAAGCTCGACCCGACCCGGTCCGACCGGGTCTGCAACTAAGTTGCAGACCCACCGGCCAGCGAAGAGGGAAAGCAGGGGTTGATGGGGGGCAGCGTCCGTTTTGTTTAAAAAAAGGGGGGGAACAAGTGCGGGGGGACCAAAAGCAGCGGTGGAGGGTCGACTTGGTGGACCGGCAGCCACCAAAACCGGTCGGCCACAGACAAAAACAAAGAAAAAAAAAGGGAGTTGGGTCGAGGAGAGTTTTCTTTTTTTGGCCGAGAGCATCCGAGCGAGAGAGAGGAGAGAGGAGGATACTCGGTCTTCAGGATGACTGAACAGTCCTCACCAGGTCATCGGTTGTCGTCAATGTGCCCCTGACAGGTCTGTATTCCTCCTAGACTTCAATTTCACCGTCGCACGCCACATGGTCGATGAAATGTCATAATAGGTTCCGTATATGTTCGAGTCTCGGCAGTAGCTCCTCGGCCTCATTTTCGCGCGAATATAGTCTAGGATTTGTTCCCATTCAGACTCTAAGCTTGTTGTGGCTTTTGTTTTGCATTGAAATGCAACGGAAATGGAGCTCGGAGCTTCGGCGGCCGTAGCTCGGGTAGGGACTTCGACGGGGAGTTTGGGGCGGTCGTCGACCCCAACGGGGACTCAGGTAAGCTTCTAAATCCCATGTGGACGCTGTGTAATCTGTTCGAATTAAGTTTTGAGCAAAAAAAAAAATTTCTGCGAAAAGCTCGCCGGCGCCGGTGCGGGGAGGGTTTGTTTGAGCCGTTTTCCGGCGTTGTATTTGCCATGAAATGGATGGGTGTTGGTCTCGGTCTGTCGAGGTTCGGTTCGGTGTCAAAATTTGTGGGATTCGGCG
This sequence comes from Rhodomyrtus psidioides, assembly GCA_021437785.1. Lineage (NCBI taxonomy): Eukaryota > Viridiplantae > Streptophyta > Magnoliopsida > Myrtales > Myrtaceae > Rhodomyrtus > Rhodomyrtus psidioides. Next base: position 16,824,642 of record JAILYB010000002.1, read on the forward strand.
ACGTTTTTACGTCGGTTTGGGCATTCCGGCGAGTTTTCCGGCGACTTCGCCGGAGAATGACACTGTTCATCGTCTTCTCCGGCGAAGTCTCCGGCCGGTCAACGGTCAAAGGATGACGTGGCATGCCACGTAGGCAGCCACGTCAGCCGGGTGGGGCCGTGCCGAGGTGAGTTGGTTTGAACGGTCCTGATTGCGACACGTGTCGCGATCGTGGATTTTTAGAAAATTAATAAATGATTTTCGGATAATCGATCAAACGGTTGAGATGGTGCCAAGTGGCATTCTGTGGATCGTCCGATCTTATCCAAGATCGGACGCACCAGGAATGGCCACGTGGCATCACGTGGACCGTCCGATCTGTAGGATTTTCGAATAATTAAGAAAATGATAAAAAAAATTTCAATAAACCAAAAACGGCGCCGTTTTGATCGTGGCGGGTGCGGGCCGGGTCTGGGTCGCGGATCTGGGCGTGGGCCGGGTCATCCGACCCGGTCCGAATAATATATATATATATATATATATTATTTTTAATAAAAAAATAATAATAATAAATTCAAAAATTCAATAAAAAATGGAAAATCATAAAAAAAATTCAAAAAAATTCGGAAAATTCAGAAAAATTCTAAAAAATTCTAGAAAATAGGAAATGGCCACATTCAACTGGCCATGACCTGTTTCGGGTCTTTTGACCCCCGGACATTCCAAAAATGACGGTTTTGTCCTTCCGGCAAACCGTCTTTCAAAAAAATTCTAAACAAATCCAAGAAAATCCCCAAAAATAGGAAATGGCCACAAACAACTGGCCAAGACTCATTCCGGGTGTTTTGAACCCCGACCCTTCTTAAAATGACGATTTCGCCCTTTGGGCGAATCGTCTTCCAAAAATTGAAGAAAAATCAAGAAATTCCAAAAAATTCTCAAAAATAGGAAATGGCCGCAATCAACTGGCCATGGAATATTTTGGGTAATTCGGTATCCAAACCTTCCAAAAATGACGATTTTGCCCTTCGGGCTAATCGTCCCCAAATCTTCCCATTTTACCCCTGGTCCGAAGTCACATCTTCCCTAAGCCCTTATGGCTATGCTAGGAAGCCATTGACTTGAATTGATGTGCATCGATGAGATTTATTTATGTACTTGACTACGCTTTCATTCAAATTGATTGTGATTGATAGGAATAGTCTTCCAATCTGCATGAAACCCTGAATCAAGCCTACCTCACCCAAAATTGCGTCTGCATGAATTCTTAGCTAGGAAAATCACTCGTGTTAGGTACCGAAAGGGCGTTGGTAATGACACCAGCGTAACCAAGTCCCCGAACCCAAAATCTCTGGTCCCGCAGAACTGATCGATCTCTCCCAATCGGTCAGTAAGGTTTCCGGTCTACCCTCCAAGAAAGACCGGGTGGCGACTCCAAATGCATGCACAAGTTGCACATGCCACCACGACCACACTGAAGGTCGAAAGCGATCGACTCTTATCGTCGAATCCTTCCGAAAAATACTCCCGCCGCGATTTGGTATGGGCCTGGGAGGGCCCGCGCCGATCCAAGACCCGCGATCGGTAATCCATTAGCTGCGTCCGCCTTCGGACGGGTCGCGACAGTGTGTTAATGGTATTAACTAAGTAACGGCTATTATAATTATGTGGTTATAGAATTAATTACATAACGTCATAATTAATTTAGCCGTTATTATTTATTTTTGCAATCCCCCACTTAGCCTATAAATAGGTGGTTTTCCATTCTGTTTTGAAAGAGAGGAAGTGAGATAGAAAAATACTATAGTCTCAAAAGAAAAACTTTTCTCCCTCTTTTCTGATTCTATGCATTTGCATTGTTTTCGATAGTGTTCTCGTGTTGTTCAAGTTCGCCGAAAGCGTTGGGTTGCTGTGCTAGCATCTATCACTGTTCAACCGTTGTATCCTGGGAGACAGACGTTCACGAAACCTCAAAGCACGTACTAGAGGGGACGGATCTGTTTTAAGGAAATTGTGTCGAACACATGCCTCGGTATTCTTTTAATCAATTTATTTATATTGTTATATTTTCATTTGGATTTTGTTATCCAGAAGGAGACTCAGAAGAAGGCTCAGAAGGAGGCTCAGAAGAAAGGTCAGAAGGAGCCTCAAGAGGAGCCTCGGGAGGAGACTCAGAAGGAGGCTCAGAAGGAGACTCATAAGGAGGCTCAGAAGGAAGGTCAGAAGGAGACTCAGAAGGAAGGTCAGAAGGATTGCTTCTGATGGGTCCAGAAGGACTGCATCTGACGAATTTCTGCATCTGACGAATTTTTGCATCTGACGAATTTCTGCATCTGACAGGTTCAGATGCAGTTGCATCTGGTGAATTTTTGCATTTGACGATTTTTGAATATTGCTTTTGAAGGATTAAATTTTGTGCTTCTGCCAACTTAATATTTTCATATTTGAGGCAGCTTGGTTACATTTATTATTACGATTCGAAGTTTAAATGATTGCAAGTTAAAGTTGGGATCAGAAGGAGGAGTGGCCAAGAACAGATATCAAGGTACATGCTTCAACTGTGACAAGATAGATCACAGCTTTGTGGATTGCAGATCTTCAAAGTAGAAGAAGATTAGTGAGACTTATGGTGAATGACATGATCCATGACATGTCTGTTATAAACCTATCTTTCATTTCATTGCTTATGATTTGGTTCTGTCATTGTATAGATTAATATACATATTGTACGATTTTTCTAACAATCTTAAAACAGAGTAGTCTTCTCTTAAAAGATTAATCACTTACATGACAGATATGGTGAAGGAAAGAAGTCTTCTATTCCTTCTTCTGCAGATTCGAGGAGGACCTTCGAAAGGGGTCCCTTAGGGATTGAAGATTGTGATGGAACAATGATATCTGAATTTTTCCATATAAGTGTAGTTTGATTTTTGGGATCAAACGTCTTTTGTAGGAGAATAAAAGGAATGGATGAAAAGCGAGAAGTTTCGTGAAGTATTCTGGACATGATTTAATTGTCAAACGGTTCAATAAATCCTTGACCAAATTGGCGAATTTTTAATTTGTCAATAACACCAACAGGTCATGCAAATCTCATCTTTGCGTGTTAGGTGTCTTTTACAGATTCTTTGGTGGACTCCTTACGACGACCAGCCTTGTCTGTGGCATTCCAAGAAGTATCTATGTGCCTCGAGAGCTTATGAGTCATCGCAAGTCTGAAGTGTTGCCATCAATTCATAATGAACTCTCGTTTGTGACCCCAACGGTCTAATCAGTGCTAGCAAAGCAGAGCACACACAAGTAGAAAGGGAGAACTTTCGTGCAATGTTTGACTGGTCAAACAAATGGGGCAGAGATGATGACGCACCATGTCCGGTTCAGTTTGCTCACTAAGTACGTCATCACTCAACTCTCCTTGGCTCACTAAGTGCGTCATCACCGACTCTCTCCCGGCATCTCCTCAAGGCCCTATATATGCACCTCGCTTCTCACTCCCCATCTCATCATCACCTTTCTCTTCCTATCTCATAACACACAGATTGCACGATTCTCTTCCAGTTGAGGATTTGAAGCCGATCAAGCTTAGTGATATGGCAACGTCACCAGAGAATGAGCATCCAGTGCAGGCTTTTGGATGGGCAGCCAGAGACTCTTCAGGACACCTCTCTCCCTTCAAGTTCTCAAGAAGGTAGCATGCCTTACATTTTTTCATTTTTTTCGATTCTCATTTCTGGTACATCCAAAAAATACAACAGAGGGGAATCTCTTGTTCTCGAGATTTATTGATTTTCTCTTTAACAAGGCCACCGGGGAAAAAGATATAGCTTTTAAGGTATTGTATTGTGGTATATGCCATTCCGATCTCCACAATGTCAAGAATGAATGGGGAAAAACTTCTTATCCCGTAGTGACTGGGTATGTGTTTTCAAAAAACGTCATCCTTTTCGTTTCTCTTAATACTAAAAAAAAATGGCATGTTTGAGCCAATAATCACGGCAATCGGCCATCATATGCAGGCATGAGATTGTCGGTGTGGTCACCGAAGTGGGCACCAAAGTGACAAAATTCAAAGCCGGAGACAAAGTGGGTGTTGGGTGTATGGTCGGATCATGTGGCTCATGTGCAAATTGCAAAGACCATCTTGAGAATTACTGCCCCGATATGATCTTGACCTATGGTGCAAAGTACTACCATGGAACCACCACCTATGGTGGCTACTCAAACATCATGGTATCAGACGAGCATTTCGTTATTAAAATCCCCAACAACATGCCTCTCGATGGTGGTGCTCCTCTCCTTTGTGCTGGGATCACTGTCTACAGTCCATTGAAGTACTACGGGCTTGATAAGTCCGAGATGCATTTAGGGGTGGTTGGGCTAGGCGGGCTTGGGCACATGGCTGTGAAGTTTGCTAAGGCCATGGGTCTCAAAGTTACCGTCATTAGTACCTCACCAAATAAAAAGAAGGAAGCCATGGACCATTTGGGAGCCGATGTATTCTTGGTTAGCTGAACATAGAAGATATGGAAGTAAGTTACAATCACGGCATATTATTTTCTTTTGTGATATAGAGAATGTTAACCCGAGTGTGATGTTATTTTCTCTTATTAACCACAGCTTGCGATGGGTACAATGGATGGCATCATTAACACAGTCTCAGCTGTACATGCTCTTTTGCCTTTGATCGGTCTGTTGAAGACTAATGAAAAACTGGTCATGGTTGGTGCACCGGAGAAGCCGCTTGAGCTACTTGCTTTCCCACTTTTGATGGGTAAGCCTAAGCAAGCCTTTTGAGTTTTATAGTACTTCTTCGGGGGGGGGAGGGGGGGGACCACATTCACAATTGGTGATTAGAATGAAATTTTCATGCTTTTTTGGTTCCGTAGATGATTAATTTTGAGTTTCACATATGCAAAAACATTAACCAATAAGACCAATTATAGGTAGAAAGATGGTAGGAGGAAGTGGCATTGGAGGGATGAAGGAGACGCAAGAAATGATTGATTTCGCAGCGAAGCACAACATAGTCGCAGATATTGAGCTTATTCCTATGGATTATGTGAATATTGCGATGGAGCGTCTACGAAAAGCAGATGTTAAGTATCGATTTGTCATTGACATCGCCAATTCATTGAAGCCTTTCTGATGAAGATTCCTATGGATTACTACTTGGTTGAGCATAGATGACGATTACATTTTCATATCTTATTATCTCATGTTCATGTTTTGCTACTAAGATTGTGCTTCTACTTAGTATCGCGTCATCATTCTCCCTTTTGCAATAACGCTGACTACTTTGTATAAATGGCAACCTTGCTTTAGGTTGTTATCCTCAGAAAGTATGCTATCCATTGAATCATCAGAGTTCCTTTTATGTGTTGTAAGTAAATAACGTACTCAAAACCAATACCCCATTGTCAACAATTTTTTGATTGCGGGAGGAAAAAAAATGAACAACTTTAGAGGATTTGACTATAAAAGAAGAAGTTCAAGATCCAATTTCAGATTTGAAAGCACGGTATCGCGTTCAACATTAGTACGACAGACTAGAGGTGATTTGCTCAATGTAAAACAGCTTCTGCGATGGCGCTTTGCATTTGAGCAGTTCGCTGCGACGAGTTCTACGCAAATCAGTAAATGTTGAAAACACTCATATTATTGCTAGTAATTCTTGAACTCATCTCGTGAGCGAGAAGAACACACATGTTTATCAGTTGAATAACTTTTCCTAGTAATTCTTGCTGAACATATATGTTAGCGCAGGCATGCACCTTTAGCAATCTTCCTCATGACATTCTTTAGACAAATTTAGCACGCGCATATTTTTATAAAGTAATAATTTGATTTTTCGCCTATTGTTTAATTTTCATCCTGTATCGCATCGGGCCAACCCGCCTTTCCTGGCCGAACTAGATTGCAAATTTTATTAGGAAAGAGAAAGAAAAAAAAAAGGAAAACAAAAAGGTATAAATCAAGCAAGAAACGGTGTCGTGTGGACAGAGAGCCACACCGACTCGAATCGAGCGTGGGCAAAATTATAAAGTCGAAACTCTGATGCGCAGCGGCTGCCTGAGCGCTTCAATGCCTTCTTCTCTTTCTTCCGAGTCAATAGTGCCTGGTCGGAGGCTCTTACGTAGCAATGGAGAACGGCGACATCCCTGAGAACGCGAATGAAAGTAACTCGCTCTCTCTCTCTCTCTTTCCTATCCTCGGATTCTTCTTCATGAGTCGGTGATTGATCAATCGGCGACTGATTTTTGCAGTTTGTTCTGTGCAGATTGCCCAACCACTTTGTTGAAATCGGCTGGAAAGGCTGTTTCTTGCCAAGGTTGCTCTAACCAACAAGCTTGCGCTACTACTCCTAGGGGTCCCGACCTAGGTCCTCTCTCTTTCTCCCCCTCTTAAATTACTACGATGGAACTGATGTAACTAGCAATATCTCCTAGAGGGGGGTGAATAGGAGATTCTGAACACAATTGAAATTTCTTGCGGAATGAATAAAGTTCAGTGTACGATTAGGAACAAAAGCAGTATAACAGTGTGCAGAAAATCTAAACACAAAGGTAAGAGTTTAGAGAAGAGGATATTGCACACGATATTTATAGTGGTTCGGCTTAGATCAAGCCTACGTCCACTCTCCCACGATGACAGCCGATTGGCTGGATTTCACTATGAAGAATCAAGAAGATTACAATCACTCAAGTGTTTTGTTTCCCTCTCACACAGATTTTCACAGTGAAGGATTTTGAGTACTCAGAATACTCTCTTAGATGAAACTCAAATTATTATTGCACTTTGGATTGTTGTTCGCACATCTTTTCTCTAGTCAAACATTATTCTTCTTTTATACTCCCCTGCCTCCGAACTAGCCGTTGGATTCCAGCCAAGGGATCGCTCTTCAATCCTTGATTGGACGTCATCAATCGTGATTGAACGAGACTGTATCTTCAGAAGATATGTAGACCGTTGGGTAAGACATTGAACCCTTCTGATTCAGTCGCCCATACATCTAAATCTCCAGCTTCCATAAGTGTGATAAGTTTGAGTTAATTCCCGAGGATATATTCCTTAGAAGATGATATCCTATTATAGAAAGTCCCTTAATTGATTAGAAGGGATATCAGGATAATTGAATATCACTTGCCTTGATCGGAAACCTGCCATACGTGGGTCTTCGTGTTTTGTAAAATGCAGAAACTGATCTTTCTTCAGATTCGTCTAAGAGAGATTTGATCAGTTTGCACGGAATGGTAATACGGAGATTTGATGTGATCCATCCATCACTGTTTGGATCGTCAGGAGCACTTCCATCTGACCCTCGGTCAGAAGCGCTTTCATCTAATCCTTCGTCAGAAGCATTTCCATTTGACCCTTCGTCAGAAACACTTCCATCTGACCCTCAGTCAGCGCGACATAATTGGAATCACTCAACCTGCTGCTTACACATTCTTCCTGCATCACATTTCATTAAACAATATCTTTTGAAGGTTTTGTCAGAATCAAAATATAGGAGAATTTCCACAACAATCTCCCTCTTTTTGATGGTGACAAAACTTCTCCAGTTGCAAATTTAAAGGAAAATTTAACCAGTGATAATATAATAAAAGTAAGTAGCCATCACATTTGCTCATGCATGTAATCATCATTAGAGATCCTGTAATGAAAGTGTTCTCATAGGAGAGCATGATCAGAGTAAGATTATCCTGCAATAATCCTGCACGAAACTAAACTTCTTAGTAGATTGTCCTGCAAAACGGTAGATTAGGTCTTCTCCTCCTTTCCTCTAAATTGAAATATAATTAGAGATAATCTATTGAGACTGCATAAAAGTAATTTCAACTTCTCCCCCTTTTTGTCAACATCAGAAAGAAATATGTATATAAAAAAAAATGCTTGAAATAATGACGCGTTCTAGAAAATGAAAAAGGGAAAAAGTAGGTGAGTTTTTAAGAAGAGGGATGATCTTCAGGCTCAATATCAGCCTCCCCTCGGGAAGGTCCTGCAAAGTTTCTTCCCATCATCTGAGCATGGTCTCTTACAGCTTGAGAAGAGGGCAAGTTTGAAGCTGTTCTGTCCGTTCTGACCAGTGTGTATGTAGGCAGGTTGGCTATCTCATCACAAAACATTCTCCCATAGAGATCAATGGACTTTTGCAGCCTAGTCACCTGACTAGTCAAACCCTGCAGCTTCCTATCTGTCGTCTGTTCAAAAGCCTGCATTTGCTGATCAAATTTTGTTTCCATGGTAGCCATCGTCTGAAGAAGAGTATTTTGGAGATTTTCAAAAAGCACTGGAAGTTCCACTGGTGGTTGTGAAGATGCAGGTTCGTGAGTCTCCCCCTCAATTTGTGCCTTGGTGAAAGCTTGAGAGGCTTGGACTTCAGTGAGAAAAACATCTGATGTAACAGGCACATGCTCTTTCTCCCCATGATTTATAGCCCGTTTCCCCTTTTTGTTTGAGCTTGGCACGGAGACTATTTCCTCATCAATGTCCATTGGAATGGACTGTGCACTGGACAGCTGATCTTCTCGTGCAAATGGTGAAGCTAGACTTGCAGCATCTTTATGAAGTGTTCCTCTGGTGGAAGAGATAGAGTAAGCTCCAATGTCATCTTGTTCTTTCTCCCGTTCTTTTGACCCCAACGTTGCTAGAACTTGTGCTAGCAGTTGCTCATGATCACAGTTGACATTTGTGATGTTATACTCTGTGTCATCTTCAATTCGTGCAGCTTGCTCCTCATCCCACATTGTGAGGAATTCTTCCTCAGTCAGATCACAGGGATACACAACTTTTTCTTGTGGTTGTATTCCTGTTTCATCTCCTTCAGCACTTTGATTTTCGGACTTACCATCTGCATCTGATCCACCTGGAGATTGAGTGGCTTTAGAATCATATTCCCCTGTTTCTTCCTCACTTGCTTCTGAGTCCTTATCATTAGGACTGTCTGATTGTTGTCCCTTAACAGCCATGACTTTTCTTTTCTTTGGAGATTTCTGCTTGGACTCTTCCTCGAAGTCCACAATGACTGGTTCATTGTTCTTTGTTCTCCATCCAGCAGGGGTCATCTTGTACCCCATCTTTGTTACCATAGTCTCTCCAGCAGTCATTAGAGGAATTTCTTGCTCGACAAAGGCACCTAGGCCTTCTATCTTGAAATAATTGATTATTTTCAAGATCAATGCGGCATAAGGAAGTTGACCCTTTGGCTTGAGAGCTGATCTGTACATATGCAATAGTATTGTATGAGCAAAAGAAATCCTCTGTCCTTTCAAGATTCCCCATAACAGCTTTGCCTCGTACTTTGATATATCTGTCTTTGATGCTGCCTTGGGTCTGAGACATTCGATGATCACCTTGTGCATCATGATATGTTTCAAGGGAAAGTCCGTGTATGCAATATGTGACTTTGATTCCCTTGAGAAACTCGATTTGCCAGTCAGGAAGCAGAAAGCTTCACTTGCAGTGACATCTAAGGGTTTGAAATCTCCCTTTCTGGTTCCCATGATTGAAGCCAATTCATCAACAGTCAGAAAATACTGCTTTCTTTGGACTGTGAAAGCCAGAGAGTTGAAGTTGACAAACTGAAGATTTGAATAGAAGTAAGCTACCAAATCAGGAAAAGTGTAGCCTCTCCTAGTTATAAACTGATCTATCTTCATCTTTTCTAGATGCTTCCTCAGATAGATGCCATTGCTGTCAAAGTACTTTAACTCAAATATCCTTTGAGGTATAATACCTCTCTGTTTCATTGCTTCAAACCTTTCTTTGTGAGCCTGATTCTGGAACAATGGATCAGGAAAGCTTTTATCCAAATTAAAGCCTATATTTTTCACAAAGTCATTGAACAGAATGTCATCATCATCTTCCACCTTTGCCTTCGTACCGCCAGGTCTAATTGGGGATCGTCTTCGTTTCGAACTTGTCTCTGCCACTTTCTCCTTTCCTTTTCTAGAGACAGATGCAGGTTTTTCTACAGCAAGTGGTTCAACTATTTTTCCAGGCAAGCTAAGAAACTCCAAAAGTTCGCCCTCACTATCGAAATGGTGAGTGTTCAGCAGTTTTCTAAGTTCGTTGCCAAAATCTCCTGTGGCCTTGATCCTATCATACATTGGCTTAATAGAATGAGCCATAGATTCTTTTCCTTCAAAAGTGGACAGGGGCAAACCTTTTGCCAAGCGAAGTGCTTCTCGCTGTTCGTTGATTTGGGTTTCTGTAGGTTCAGCGCCGCTTGCTGTTGAGACAGAGAACTTTCTCTTCATCTGAGGAGTCTTCTTTGAGTCAGAGGCTAATTTCGGAGCCATTGATGCATAGAAAGTTTAAAACTTTGAATGAAAGAGTGTCGTTTTGAGGAGGAAATCGAGAGCGAGAGATCTTGGATACGGTTTTAGGGTTTTGATTTGAGAAAAATTTGAAAGTGAGAGAATAGAGGTGACAGTTCGGTGTTTTATAAAAGAGGCGGTTATTTTTGGAAACAAAATCAATAAAAGAGAATTTTGATTTTCTAAAGGGAAATAAAATAATTTCTTTAACACCAAATTAATTAATTACCGTCAATCAGATATTCGGAGATATATATTCATATGAGGAACTTACCTAAAAGATAGTTTTTAGAGATAACTGACCTCGATTTATGAACTTTTCAAAAGAGATGTGAATTTCTTCTTACGCGCCTTTTAGCGTTCCTTCTGATGCTCCTTGAGATGCTCCTTTTGACGCTCCTTCTGTCGTTCCTTCTGACTCTCCTTCTGATGCTCCTTCTGACGCTCCTTCTGACTCTCCTTCTGACGTTCCTTCTGACGTTCCTTCTGATGCTCCTTCTGACTCTCCTTCTGACGCTCCTTCTGATGCTCCCTGTTCTAAGGTATACTTAAGAAGGAAGGTTAATGATGGATAATTCATTTCTAATGAAATTAAAAGTCTGTTTATCCAATGGTTTAGTGAAAATATCTGCAAGTTGATTTTTCGTATCAATCTATTGAATGTTAACATCACCATTCTGAACATGATCACGTATGAAGTGATGCTTGATCTCAATGTGCTTTGTTCTTGAGTGAAGTATGGGATTCTTTGTAAGATTTATGGCACTCGTGTTGTCACAAAGGATTTCCACAGTTGATTCTTCAACACCATAATCTTTGAGCTGCTGTTTTAGCCAAAGTATTTGAGCACAACAACTTCCAAGAGATACGTATTCTGCTTCAGCTGTACTAAGTGCCACTGTATTTTGCTTCTTGGAATACCATGAGACAAGCATATTTCCCATGAGCTGACAGGTTCCAGATGTACTTTTTCTATCAATTTTGCAACCTGCAAGATCTGCATCTGAATATCCCTTTAGTATAAAATCAGAAGATTTAGAATACCACAAACCATAGTTGGGATAAGTCCCTATGTATTTGATTATTCTCTTGACTGCTGATAGGTGTGATTCTCTTGGACTTGACTGAAATCTTGCACATAAGCAGACACTATATAGTATGTCGGGTCTTGAAGCTGTGAGATAGAGTAATGATCCAATCATACTCCGATATAGTTTGGGATCGACTTCCTTTCCATCTTCATTTTTATCTAATTTGGAAGAGTGAGACATAGGAGTTTCTGTCTTCTTGCCATTCTCCAGACCAAACTTCTTCACTATTTCCAATGCATACTTCTCTTAAAATATGAAGGTTCCTTTTTGAGATTGATGAATTTGAAGACCAAGAAAGAATCGTAATTCTCCCTTCATACTCATCTCAAATTCATCCTGCATTGTTTTAGAGAATTTCTTGCAGAGAAGTTCATTAGAGGAGCCGAATATAATATCATCAACATAAATTTGAACTAAAAGGATATCTTTATCTTTTCTTTGAATAAAAAGAGTGGTGTCTACATTATCTTTAGTGAAGCTGTGTTGAGATAAAAAGTTACTTAACCTTTCATACCAGGCGCGGGGTGCTTGTTTCAATCCATAGAGTGCCTTTTTTAAGACATATACCAGATCCTTTTCTTTAGGTTCTTCGAAGCTAGGAGGTTGTTCAACATATACCTCTTCTTTGATGTAGCCGTTTAGGAAGGCACTTTTCACGTCCATCTGAAAAAGTTTGAAGTCATTATAACAAGCATAAGCAAGAAGTAGCCTAATGGCTTCTAACCTGGCAACCGGTGCGTAGGTTTCATCATAGTCTATTCCTTCTTCTTGAGAATATCCTTTTGCTACAAGTCTTGCTTTGTTTCTCACAACTTTTCCTTTGTCATTAAGTTTGTTTCTGAATACCCATTTTGTTCCAATTACTGGATGATTTTTGGGACGATTGACTAGTTCCCAAACATTGTTGACTTTGAACTAATGTAGCTCTTCCTGCATTGCATTTATCCAGTTTTCATCTGTTAATGCATCTTCAATCCTTTTTGGCTCCAATTCAGATACCAAGGCGATGTTGCTCATTACTTGCTTGAACTTGGATCTTGTTTTTACGCCATCATTTATGCTGCCTATGATAAGTTCCTTTGGATACTTGACTTATGCTTCCAGTTTTTGTCAAGGCCATCATTTGAGGATATTGTGGATTCATTCTGATCATCTTCTGGTCTTTCTTCAGCTGAGGAAGTTTCCTTCTGAACATTCTCCGAACTCGTATTCACATCTGATTCTGCTGGTGAGTTCGTGACTTGATGAAGTGTATGCATTTGAATGGATTCAGGTTCATCATCCTGGTTGCTTTCATCGAACTTGATGTTTACTGATTCCTCAACAATACAAGTGTTCTTGTTGTAGACTCTCTAGGCTTTGCTTGTTGTTGAATATCCCAAGAAAATTCCTTCATCTGATCTTTCATCAAACTTTCCAACTCGATCATTAGCAATAAAGCATTTGTAACCGAATACATGAAGGTATGCAACATCAGGCTTTCTTTCTTTGAAAAATTCATAGGGAGTTTTCTCAGAAAAAGGTCTGAGGGAAATTTGATTTAAGATATAACATGCTGTTGAAACGGCCTCAGCCCAAAAGTTAGAAGCAATTTTACTTTCTATAAGAAGAGTTCTGGCCATTTCTTGCAACGATATGTTTTTCCTTTCTACTACCCCATTTTGTTGTGGAGTATAAGGTGCAGAGAAGTTATGCTGAATTCCGAACTTAGTGCAAAAAACTGAGAAACTTTGATTCTCAAACTCTCCCCCATGATCCGTTCTCAAACTGGAAATAGTGTAACCCTTTTCATTTTGAATTCTTTTAGCAAATTTTGAGAAGGATATGAAAGCTTCGTTTTTGTGAGCAAGAAATGAAACCCATGTAAATCTAGAGAAGTCATCAACTATGACAAGGCAATATTTCTTACCTCCAATGCTTAGAGTTCTATTAGGTCCGAAGATGTCCATATGAAGTAGCTGCAGACAACGCTTAGTGGAAACTTGATTTAAGGACTTAAAAGAACTTCTTACCTGCTTATCCAGTGTGCATGCATGACATAGTCCACTTTTCTCAAATTTTGTTTGAGGTAGTCCTCGAACAAGTCCCTTCTTGGAAAGCTTTGAAATATGTTTTTCACTAATATGACCTAACTTTCTGTGCCAAAGATCAGATTCATCCTTAACAGAAATAAGACATTTAGCATGTTCACAGTCAGCATTAATATCTAAAAGATAAATGTTCCCATGCCTTCGTCCCGTGAAGGATTGCTTCTTATCCTTGTTCATACCTGTGCATTTTAGATATTGAAACCGAATATCATATCCAGAGTCACAGAGTTGACTTACAGAAATCAAGTTGTAGTTCAATCCTTTGACTAGAGAGACATCTTTAACGGTCAGATTTCCAATCTTTACATTTTCTTTCCCGATCACTTTTCCCTTGTTCTTTCCTCCAAACGACACGCTTCTTCCATCACAATTTGAGAAGGATATAAATACATCTGGATTTCCAGTCATGTGACTTGAACAACCACTATCCAGAAACCACTTGTTCTTCCTTCTCTTTGGTACCTGTAATAGATAACCAACTTACTGCTTCTTTGGTACCCATGTTTTCTTGGGTCCTTCTGTGTTAGTATATTTTGACCTTTTAATAGGTCTCCAAATTTTCTTGCAGTAATCCTTAGTATGGCCAGGATCACCACAATTCACACAAGGTTGTCGAATGTAGGATCTAGTAAAGTGCTTATGAAAATGATGCTTGTAATCGGAAAACGTTGGTTTTCGAAATTTAGTTTTAAAGATATTTCTTTGGCTACTTTCCTTTTCAAAACCCAACCCTGATCGATCATTGAAGGGTATTTGTTTTGAAATAATGCTATTCAGAGTTACTGAGCTTTGTGAAAACCTTTTTGATATAGTAGAAATTGTTTCTTTCAAGGAAGCATTTTCTTTTGAAACTAAATCATGATTTTCTTTCATCTGGTGAAACTCTTGTTGTAGAAAAACAATTTTTTCTTCTTGGGACAAATTCTGTTGTTTTAAAGAAGCATTTTCCTTTTTCAAACAAGAAACTTTCTCAAGAGCTTCTTTGTAGTTTCTACACAATTCATCAATATATTCAATAACTTCATCAGGGAGTTCAGATGAACATACCTCAGTTTCTGAATCTGAACTTGAGTCTGATCCGGCCATGAGACAGATATTTGCATAATCATTTTCGCTTTCATCAGAATCACTTAAAGTTTCTGCCTTTAGAGCCTTCTTGTACTTCTCATACTTGAGTTTGTCCTTCTTCAAAATTGGGCAGTTGGGTTTGATATGTCCTGCTTTCTTACAGTGGAAGCAAATCACGTCTTTGCTATCTTGTGAGTCGTTGCTTGATATTTTTACATCACTCTTCTTCCAAGGTTTCTTTCCTTTGATGTTTCTGCCTTTCCGAGCCATCTTCCTAAATTTCTTGACCATGAGGGCTAATTCTTCATCATCCTCATCTTCATCATCTGTGTTAGAAAAACATTGATTAATTTGACTTTTTAAGGCAATAGATTTTTTACCTTTCTGTTCTCCCTTTTTGTTTGCTCGTTCTGTTTCATAGGATTACAAAGTGCCGACTAGCTCATCCACCGAGAGTGGTCTAATTGTTTGGCATTCTTGAATTGATGGCTTGATGTAATTCCAATCATCTGTGAGTCCATGTAGTATCTTCCTGACTTGCATTGGTTCAGCAATAGGTGCACCTTGTCTTGTAAGTCCACTTGCCAAAGTCTGAAACCTGTCTATCATATCTGCAATAGATTCATCGGGCTTCATTTCAAATGCTTCATAGTCACTCAGTAAAATACCGTGCTTTGTTTCTTTCACACGATTTGTTCCTTGAAAGGTAACATGAAGTCTATCCCATATTGCCTTAGATGATTCTTCCTCTGAGACACGATTATAAAGAGGAGTAGATAAGGAACAAAAGAGAGCATTGACAGCTTTAGAATCAAGGCCTTTTCTTTTATCCTTTTCAGCATCAGTCATTGTTGTGACAGTATTTAGTCCGTCAGCAGAGGTTGGATTTGTAGTATTTGCAGGAACTATTCCATTTGTAATGACATCCCACTTCAGATCATCATAGGCTTTGAAGAACCACTTCATCTTGTTACTCCACATATTGTAATCCTTTCCATCAAATTATGGAGGCTTGTTGGCAAAGTGCGAATCGCTTGTTCCTGAAGAGTGATTGCTAGACATAGTAGATCGTTAACTCTGAAGTCAATAAACACTTCGTAAAATGAGCAACCTGCTCTGATACCAATTGATGTAACTAGCAATATCTCCTAGAGGGGGGGTGAATAGGAGATTCTGAACACAATTGAAATTTCTTGCGGAATGAATAAAGTTCAGTGTACGATTAGGAACAAAAGCAGTATAACAGTGTGCAGAAAATCTAAACACAAAGGTAAGAGTTTAGAGAAGAGGATATTGCACACGATATTTATAGTGGTTCGGCTTAGATCAAGCCTACGTCCACTCTCCCACGATGACAGCCGATTGGCTGGATTTCACTATGAAAAATCAAGAAGATTACAATCACTCAAGTGTTTTGTCTCCCTCTCACACAGATTTTCACAGTGAAGGATTTTGAGTACTCAGAATACTCTCTTAGATGAAACTCAAATTATTATTGCACTTTGGATTGTTGTTCGCACATCTTTTCTCTAATCAAACATTATTCTTCTTTTATACTCCCCTGCCTCCGAACTAGCCGTTGGATTCCAGCCAAGGGATCGCTCTTCAATCCTTGATTGGACGTCATCAATCGTGATTGAACGAGACTGTATCTTCAGAAGATATGTAGACCGTTGGGTAAGACATTGAACCCTTCTGATTCATTCGCCCATACAACTGAATCTCCAGCTTTCATAAGTGTGATAAGTTTGAGTTGATTCCCGAGGATATATTCCTTAGAAGATGATATCCTATTATAGAAAGTCCCTTAATTGATTAGAAGGGATATCAGGATAATTGAATATCACTTGCCTTGATCGGAAACCTGCCATACGTGGGTCTTCGTGTTTTGTAAAATGCAGAAACTGATCTTTCTTCAGATTCGTCTAAGAGAGATTTGATCAGTTTGCACGGAATGGTAATACGGAGATTTGATGTGATCCATCCGTCACTGTTTGGATCGTCAGGAGCACTTCCATCTGACCCTCAGTCAGAAGCGCTTTCATCTAATCCTTTGTCAGAAGCACTTCCATCTGACCCTTCGTCAGAAGCACTTCCATCTGACCCTCAGTCAGCGCGACATAATTGGAATCACTCAACCTGCTGCTTACACATTCTTCCTGCATCACATTTCATTAAACAATATCTTTTGAAGGTTTTGTCAGAATCAAAATATAGGAGAATTTGCACAACAGGAACTCTGTCATTGGGCATGAATTGCTACACCACAATGGCCAATACCTGGAAGATGCGTCAGTCACTAAATTTCTTTCTTAAGATATTCACCAAACACCAGAAACAAATTGTGATGGAGCACCAATCAACCATTAGCTCTGAAATCATTTTTCTGGAACGCGTTGCAGAAGCCTGATACCTTCATTTTGGAAGATTGCCGATGGAGAGCTCAAGTCAGAACCCATCAACATAACCAGTTGGACACATCGTCACTCAAAAATGGGTGCTATGTGTATAGTCGGATCATGTCACATATGTGAAAATTGTAAAGACGATCATGAGAATTACTGTCCCAAGATGATCTTGTCCTATGGCGCAAATTACTGCGATGGAGCCACCACCTGTGGTGGCTACTCGGGCATCATGGTCTCAGACGATCACTTCATGATCAAAATCCCCTATAAATTGCCTCTTAATGGACCTTCTATTAAAGCCGGATGTTAAGTGTCGATTATGACATCGCCAACTCATTGAAGCCTTTCTCATGATGATTCTGATGGAGTGCTGTTTGGTTGAACGTAGATTAAGATTAGGTCTCCATATCTTGTTATCTCACAATCATGTTTCGCAACTATGATTTTGCTTCTACTTAGTATTGTTGACATCACTTCATTGTCCCCTTTGGAATAACGTTAGACTACTTTGTATACATAGCAACCTCCTCTGAAAAAATGCAATCCACATAATCAAAAGAGTTACCTTTATGTGTTGTAAGTAAATCGTGCACTCAAAGCCAATACCATCTCCCTCCCAACAATGTTTTTGCGACTGTGTGAAAGAAAAAACTAAGCAATTTTGGAGGATTTGATTGCAAACCAAGAAGTTTCAAGATGAGATTTCACATTTGATGATAAGAGTTGAATGAAAAATTTGTTAAATAGTGTACTAACTCAAATAAGAACTTTGAATCCGCTTTGAAATTAAGGTAAGGATAATACGGTAATGTGTGGTCTTTCTCCAACACGATAGAAATTTCCAACATTAGTTGGGTCGAGTCAACCTATTTTTTAACCCTGTTTACATGAGAATAAGCTTCTTTATCTTTTTCTATTTGAATCATAATTAAATATGAAACATTCAAAGCTACACAATATCTCGTCTTGTTGGTCATGGAAGAAGCATAAATTTCTATGATTCCATATTATAAATGCGTGCGATGAATGGAAAAAAAAAATCGAACTTCATAGACATAAGATTCATCTCCTAAATTAGTTCGTAACAAAATTCGGTTGTGTGCTTACAAAGGCCACTGACTTTTACTGACTTAAACAAAAGCTTACAGAACATTGCATTACTTAATAAGTTAACTTAGTAGACGAATCTTAGTATATCTGACATTGCTCAAATAATTTACTAGTTGAGCGGGTCAACTATTTTTGACCTGATTGACCAGAAAAATGAAGATTATTTTTATTTTTATTTGTACTTGAATCATCATAATCACAGTTGAAAATGTTAGAAATAACGTACAATATGTATATTAATCTATACAATGACAGAACCAAATCATAAGCAATGAAATGAAAGATAGGTTTATAACAGACATGTCATGGACTATGTCATTCACCATAAGTCTCACCAATCTTCTTTTTTGAAGATCTGCAATCCACAAAGCTGTGATCTATCTTGTCACAGTTGAAGCATGTACCTTGATATCTGTTCTTGGCCAATTTAACTTGCAATCATTTAAACTTCGAATCGCAATAATAAATGTGATCAAGCTGCCTCAAACATGAAAACATTAAGTTGGCAGAAGCACAAAATTTGATCCTTCAGAAGCAGTATTCAAAATTCGTCAGATGCAAAAATTCATCAGATGCAACTGCATCTGAACCCATCACATGCAGAAATTCGTCAGATGCAGAAATTCGTCAGATGCAACTGCTTCTGAACCCATCAGATGCAGAAATTCTTCAGATGCAGAAATTCGTCAGATGCAATTGCTTCTGAACCCATCAGATGCAGTCCTTCTGGACCCGTCAGATGCAGTCCTTCTGGACCCGTCAAATGCAGTCCTTCTGGACCCGTCAGATGCAGTCCTTCTGGACCCGTCAGATGCAGTTCCTTTTGACGCTTCCTTCTGAACCTCCTTCTGACATTCCTTCTGAACCTCCTTCTGAGCCTCCTTCTGAGCCTTCCTTCTGAGCTTCCTTCTGAGCCTTCCTTCTGAGGCTCCTTCTGAGCCTTCCTTCTGAGCAACAAAATCCGAACGGAAATATAATAATATAAATAAATTGAATTTAGAAGAATACCGATGCCTGTGTTCGACACAGTTTCCCTAAAACAGATTCGTCCCATCCAGTACGTGTTTTGAGGTTTCGTGGACGTCTGTCTCCTAGGATACAACGGTTGAACAGCGATAGATGCTAGCACAGCACTCCAACGCTTTCGGCGAACTTGAACAACACGAGAACACTATCGAAAACAATGCAAATGCATAGAATCGGAAAAGAGGGAGAAAAATTTCTTTTGAGATTGTAGTGTTTTCCTATCTCACTTCCTCTCTCTGAGTACAGAATGGAAAACCACCTATTTATAGGCTAAGTGGGGCATTGCGGAAATAACGGCTAAATTAATTCTGCCGTTTAGAGCCGTTATGTAATTAATTCTGTAACCATAGAATTATAACAGCCGTTACTTAGTTAATACCATTAACACACTGGTAATTAACTTAAGAACGGTTAACGGCTTGAGTTGGAAAAATTAAAACAGAAGGCAAAAATGGGCTTGTCGCGAGGCCCACTTTCCGGTCCCGCATTCGCGTACGCAGGTCGTGCGCTCGCGCACACGTTTTAACTTGTCGGGCCTCGGTCGGGGTCTGGGATTTGTACCCCCCTGCACGTGCGCACGAGGCATAGTACTTGTTACAATAGTTACCACTCAAAAGGAGTGTAACCATATATAAAGCACTTCAAGGCCTTCTTCCTTTCCTATGTGGGACTAGTGTTTTGTCACTTCCCACTTCCTACTCAATGAGTGTTCTTTGAGAAACAATTTCTCATTCACTCACGCATCAAAATATCTCATATTTTCCAACAATCCCCCACATGAATGAAAATTGTTTTGATTTTGACTATGTGATAGTGTTCAATAAATGAAACCTGCATAGGATAGGTAGGTGTCACCCTTTGAACCTTCCCTTGTGAAAGCATATTTAATTTACCAGCTGTCTAGTAGACATGATGTCCTTGAACTGTCCTGCTTTCTTAGTAAATGACCCATACACTTCACACAGGAATCATCAACGTTTGTTCAGTTCTCATGAGTATGTTCGTTTTGGCCATGAACATCGTCCTGGTTCTGCGAGAGTTTCTAAAGAATTCAGCCCTCAATAATTCTCCTTTGAAGCGGCCCCACTTCTCTCTCACATAGGTGATTACTTAATCTTGAGTAATTAATTTACTCCACTTAAGAATCATTAAAGCAATAGTTGCTATCCTTTTCCTGATAAACCCCAACAGTAATTTGTTTACTCCACATACTTGGGGGATATCAAATCACTGTTTCTTTTATAGGAATGGTTTGAGGGATAGACCCCCCACAGTGATATCTTAAGTTCGTATACTTATGTTGTCCCTTTTGAACCTAGATCTTGGGATCTCCAGTCAGCTATGTTGGGTTTTCCGTTATACAAACTTTTCTGTAATGGGCTGTAGTCCCATTCCTATTATTGATTTTCCAACTAACTCTCTGTTTAACCCTTTTGGTTAGTAGATCTGCAATATTATCCTTTGACTTTACGTAGTCAATAGAGATAACTCCAGTTGAGAGTAGTTATCTAATGGTATTATGTCTATGACATATATGTCTAGACTTACCATTATACATAAAACTCTATGCTCTTACAATCGCAGATTGGCAATCGCAATGTATACAGATTGGTGGCACAGGTTTTTGCCATTTTGGAATATCCTCTATGAAATGGCATAGCCATTTAGCCTCATCTCCACATATGTCCAAAGCTATAACTTTGGATTCCATTGTGGATTTGAATATAACAGTTTGTTTTCAGGATTTCCAAAAATATGGCTGCATCTACTAATGTGAATTCATATCCACTAGTAGATTTTGGAATAGCCACTTTTGCAAGGCACCCCCACACTCGTAAGCATTTATAGGATGGTCTCCTACCTTTCCATAGCTCATAAGGGGAACAGCCATTTTTGCAAGACACCCCCACAATCGTAAGCATTTATAGGATGGTCTCCTACCTTTCCATAGCTCATAAGGGGTTTTATCCTCTTTATTTCGAGGTATTGCATTATTCTCACCTTAGGAAGGAAATAATGCTTCACAAGGTCAACAAATAACTTGTTATTGCCCTAATTCATGAAATCGCCAATCACATAAGTTGGGTTACCATCACTGTTGATTTTCTTCAACTGGCTAAGTCCCATTTCCCTCGAGGAATAGTAGAGGATCGGCCGAATCCATTTCTGACTTCATATTATCAATGGACATAATTCCATTTTCAAGCAATTACTTTATCACATTACTCCTCGAGCGAACATGTCTCTTTCTACCATTGAAAGTTTTACTTTTTGCAATGGCTATTGCCACTTGACAATCACAATGCATAGACATGTAAAGTGATGATTTCATTTCCTTGAGCAAACCTCAAGTTATCAAGATAAAATATTTCCTTCTTCTTCTCCTACTAAAGTGTAGGAGGATAAACGTTATATTTCCACAAAAATGCTTGGTAGCATCTAGGTTTATCATCTATTATTTTTCCGTTAGCCACAAAATTGGCTCGAGAAATGACCGCAACATTTTCCAGAATCATCTGCTTTAACCAAATTGACTTTTGGTTTAGCAGGATTGTCATTTCCTCCAAGATATTTTGTTTGGTTGAGTTCCAAACTACAACATCCCACCAAGTATGAACATGATCAAATAGTGGATCTTTTCTCATTCGAATCTAATTTCGAATTATACACAGAATTCACCAATTGGTGTTTCTCATTGCTTCTTATAGAGAACAAATTTCTCTTAAGACTTCATCTTTGCTTTTAAGCAAATATACATAGCATTTTTTATGCTATCATCGATAAAGGTAATAAAATATTTATTACCGCTTCTTATTTGTATGAATTACAAATTCACATACATCGCAATGAATCAATTCAAGAGGATCTGAGTTTCTTTTACACGCAGAGCCTCTATTGGTTCATCTATTTTGTACATAGAGCCTCTATTGGCTCTTTCCTTTCGCGTGCAGAGCCTCTATTGAACCTTTTGTGTTCAAGGTTTCTATTGAACTTTTCGCGTTCAGAATCTCTGTTAAGCGCTATTTTTGTTCAAGGCGCCGCACATGTTTCAAGCAATCTCTTCTGCATAGGATGTGAAGAATCGCTTTTCGAAACTCAGCTTCAGATGCCTCCCATGTCTTGATATGGTTGGCCTTATCGTTGCTCTTGGTGCATCACCATAGCAACGCATTTTCCAAATACAAGGGTATGGTGTTCACACGCACCTTGTCATTCAGAGCTCCTTGGGTTTACAATTATCGATTCTTCGCCCATAGGAAGATATCCACAATCTTGGATTTCCTCAAGTCTTTAAATTTCTCGGGTCGAAGAACATTCAATCTAAGTGATATGGGGATTGCCCCGTTCACATGCCCAGAGTCCATCATAGCCATTTTGGCCTTTAGCTCAAACGATCCAGCATGTAACTTGGTCCAAGGATTTACTCAAGTACAATTTTTTTTTTCGCCTGAATCTCATGCAAGATCACTTGAATTTCTTGCACCTGACTGATCACAGTCTTAGTGTCCACCATCATATAATTAAGGAATCGTCCGACAACAAATTTCTTTGCTTCGACATCCTTTGTTTTATATTTCCGGTCAAGGATTCTCATAATCCTTTGACGTCCTTATTGCACAATAGACATTGTACAAGGATTCATATAAGCCATTCATGACATAATTCCTACATAGGAAGTCAGAATGCTTCCAAAACCTCAACCTCGTTGAAGGCTTGCTTATTTGTTTCTCCATTGGATACCTTAGGAGGTTCCTCAGTCAAGAATCTCGCAAGATTCAAACCAACATCTTTTAAAGTTTAATCAATTGAACTTTTCAAGTTTCTTACCATAGTAGATAGAAACAGCGACAGAGGTAGACGATGATCCATACAGAAGCCTTTAGATAGCAAAAGCAGAACCTTTGGTGATGTCGTTAGCAGCCACATCAACAACTTCGTTTCCAATGGCAATCTGAATACTAAATATGTATTCTCTTTGTCTGCATGATTGACAGTACAAAAAACACAATAGTCAATCTGGACAAAACCATAAGAAAGCAAATCTACCATTAGATTTCGTTGATGATAGGGCAAAGCACCACATCAAAATCATAAATAATATAACTTGGTATCAGCCACTGATTAGACCGTTAGGGTCACGAACAAGAGTTCATTATGAATTGATGGCAACGCTTCAGACTTGCGATGACTCATAGGCTCTCGACGGGCACATAGATACTTCTTGGAATGCCACATACAAGGCTGGTCGTCGTAAGAAGTCCACCAAAGAATCTGTAAAAGACACCTAACACGCAAATATGAGATTTGCATGACCTGTTGGTGTTATTGACAAATTAAAAATTCATCAATTTGGTCAAGGATTTATTGAACCGTTTGACAATTAGATCCCGTCCAGAATACTTCATGAGACTTCTCGCTTTTCGTCCATTCCTTTTATTCTCCTGCAAAAGACGTTTGATCCAAAAAATCAAACTGCACTTATGTGGAAAAATTCAAATATCATTGTTCCATCACAATCTTCAATCCCTAGGGACCCCTCTCGAAGGTCCTCCTCGAATCTGCAGAAGGAGGAATAGAAGACTTCTTTCCTTCACCATATCTGTCATGTAAGTGATTAATTTTTTAAGAGAAGACTAATCTGTTTTAAGATTGTTAGAAATAACGTACAATATGTTTATTAATCTATACAATGACAGAACCAAATCATAAGCAATGAAATGAAAGATAGGTTTATAACAGACATGTCATGGACTATGTCATTCACCATAAGTCTCATCAATCTTCTTTTTTGAAGATCTGCAATCCACAAAGCTGTGATCTATCTTGTCACAGTTGAAGCATGTACCTTGGTATCTGTTCTTGGCCACTTTAACTTGCAATCATTTAAACTTCGAATCGCAATAATAAATGTGATCAAGCTGCCTCAAACATGAAAACATTAAGTTGGCGGAAGCACAAAATTTGATCCTTCAGAAGCAGTATTCAAAATTCGTTAGATGCAAAAATTCATCAGATACAACTGCATCTGAACCCATCACATGCAGAAATTCGTCAAATGCAACTGCTTCTGAACCCATCAGATGCAGAAATTCTTCAAATGCAGAAATTCGTCAGATACAACTGCTTCTGAACCCATCAGATGTAGTCCTTCTGGACCCGTCAGATGCAGTCCTTCTGGACCCGTCAGATGGAGTTCCTTCTGAGGCTTCCTTCTGAACCTCCTTCTGACCTTCCTTCTGAACCTCCTTCTCAGCCTCCTTATGAGCTTTCCTTCTGAGCTTCTGTCACGCCCCGAGTCCTTTCGAGCACGCTAACATCGCCCTACTGCCGTACTGTTTAACTTCTTACCCAGGATCCAACGGTACGCACTTGACAATGAGTCTCATATGCACATGCGGAAGCGACATACATAACTCCATACATAAAATAACAAGATGACTTGAGGAAAAGAAACACTTGACCATAACATAACATAGATTCAATTTTACATCATGATCACAGATTGAAATACAACACTTAAGATCAAGGGAAGGTAGTTGGCCTAATCAAAAGGGGGTCATCTAACTACGAGTCAGACACTAACCAAAAAGGGAACACCCAAAAGTCAAGGGCACCTAGACTGTCTAAGGGTCAGGCTCGCGGTCATCAACAAGGTCCTCACGGTGCACAGGGTCATACTCTTCAAGGTCTTCTTCGAGCTCTTCTTCTTCTTCCTCTTCTTCCTCGAACTCCGGCTCGGACTCCTCTGCCTCCTTGGGGTCGTCATCAGCATCAGAGGACTCCACGACATCGCCATCAACGACGAGGTTCTGGGACGGTGCTGGAGGAAGATCCGGATTAGGAACGGTCTCGGCATCAGTAAGCTCTCCATCCGCGGGGTGTACGATCGCGGGGTCCTGCTCGCCTATCACATCCCATGGCACGTCAAACGTCCTTAGCGGCTCAACGGTGAGATCGTCGTCTCGATAGAACCAAGCTGCAAACCTGTCTGGCCTTCAGTCTTGTGGCCCTACGTCCATCCAGATAGTGCCATACTTCCTAATGTAAGCCTTCCCTTCCCCCACTGGGTACTCCGTGGAATACTGCTCTACCCGGACGGGTATCCCAAAAATCGGCGGCGGCATGCTTAGGGTTTGGGGTCTGAAAAGGTGGGTCCCACGACGGGGTGAGATAAACTCAATGAGCTAGTCCTAACCCTAAGCTAGGCACTCGAAACTTCCAGACACACCCAAACACATGCAATGACCAGTCATGCGAAAATAGGCGAATGGGCACATAATAACTCAATCAAGGCATGCATTGTCATATAATTCACCAATCTAGATTAGGCTTGGCTTCGTACCCTGGCACTTAATATCTCATAATATAGAGGATAGCTTATATATATAATACAACTGTAATTCTCATGGCTCAGCCTGCGTAATAACGCCTCAGGCTTGGTTAACCACTGAACCCGCGTTTAACGCATCAGGTTCCAAATGCCATTTCTCATGACCCGCGTTTAACGCCTCAGGTCTATCCCCGTTTAACGCATCAGGAAATCATTAAGCCCCGCGTTTAACGCATCAGGGCGCTATATGCACATAGGCTTATAATTCAACCAATTATAGCATAATGCAATAACATGTGCATATCATCATCATAAGCACCATTCGGCCATTCCAATCACAAATCCATATCACGGCATATCGTCACATTATCCAATCAATCAAGGCAATTGCAATACTCCACGGTCGAATAGAAGTCGATTAAGGGAATCGACATTCCTTAACATCATCATTCAGCCATAGCAAACATCAATGAGGCCAATCGATCAATTAACATATTTAAGGCCTCAACTTATCATACAAGGCCGAACTCACAACCATAGTGCCATTTTCATCGTTTAATCCCCTTTCGTTAATACACGACCAGAATATATTTGAGGTTCTACGGCCATTTCACACAATGATTCATCAAGATCACACTATGGCCGAACACATCTATGCACAATCAAGGGCTACGCTAACTCAATCAAGTCCAAACAAGCTCTAACACTTCAAATGGCGCAATAAGGCATTCGGTCCACACTAGCACTTATCCACTAATCCATTTTAACCATGATTTCGACACTCCAAGCATCTCAAGTCATCAATACGATCTATCCACAAAAATCACAGATTCGGGTTCCCTTGAACACCATCAAGATTAGCCCACTAAATCACACTAACACACCCCTCACTCGGTCCTTCCATCACCTAAGGTCCTAGCAAAAGGTTAGAACAAGCTTACCTAGCTTAAAGGTTCAAGGAAACTGGCGGCAAGTGGCGAAGAGCTCGCGCCGCAAATCTGGTCCGGCGGTGAACAGCTCGGTCCCTTGAAGATCCAACCATAAAATGGACAAGAACAACATCAATACCCTTCTTAACACAAGCATCTAACATCTTCACATGCCTATCCAAGTTTCTAGGGTCACCTACCTCAAGAACAACTAAGGATTCCCCAAGAATAGCCCACGGTCTCCTCTTGGCGCTATTCTGGTCGGCGGTGGTTCGACGGCTCCCGGTCTTGGACAGCGGCTCCCTCGCGGTCCAAGAGGGTGGAAAGGTGGTCTTGGTGGTTGCTCGAGGTGGATGAGTGGCGGTGGTGGCCGGTTCCATCGTGAAACCGAGAGAGCAAGCGAGAGAATGAGGGAGAGGGAGAGAACGTGAGAAATGGGGGAAAAGAGAGGGAGTCGGATGGGGGAGGTTGCCGAATGACAAATGGGGGGGGGAGAGAGAGAGAGAGAGAGAGTGATCCATAAAAGAGAGGAAAATTGGAGGGAAAGCTTTGGTGGGGTGGTTGAGAGTTGGTGGAGCATGGTACATGAATAGTGCTTGGAATGACTAGTTGGTAGAAAGGAAATTGTCTAATCAAACTAGTCTAATCCACTTCAAATAATTCAACCCTCAAATGACCATAACACCCCTATATTTTCGGCCAAGGTAGGGGATAGGCAAATGTCCATTTTGCCCTCGTCTATTTCTAAGAGGAAAAGCACTAACTTAAGGGTATAAAGGCAATCTCCTAATCGTCGGTCCGAATTTCGGTTTTCTAACTTATATGGGACTAATTCTAACCTTAATAACTCTCCGATGAGGCGACGTCCAAATTTACTCCATTGCGATCTTCGAATGTCCGGCCTCCAATCTCGAAGTCCAATCCATGGCTAAATTCAATTAATTGTCATTCCAGCGCGTCTCAGACTAACAGGCGGCTCTTAGGAGTTACGCGTATCGACCCGCGACTAATGTCACGTTTAAGAGTTACTCGAGCCACGGCGGCTTTGGTTGTCATGTAATCGCGAGGGTCAATTACTAGTCCCAAAGGTTACGACCGTTAGGAATCGATTTAGGTTAATTCGCAAATCACGTCATGGTCATACGGAATCACCCGTGAACCAATCGCATGACGCTAGCAAATCGTTTTAAAATCGTTCGTAGATCGACCTTTAGCGGTCCAAAATATTCCCTCGACGATCCTTATGGTCAAAGCATCGACTCGTGGTTAAGTTCTTTGGTCCACGTACTTTAAATCATGTATGGCCATTCCCCTTTGGTTAGTCGACTCGAGAGTGATCAATTCTGAGCGAGGTTAACTGGAATACATCGATAGGCATTCATTCATTAATAAGCTTCGAGATAGGGTCGGAATTCAGAATGTCACAGCTTCCTTCTGAGGTTCCTTCTGAGCCTCCTTCTGAGGGTTCCTTCTGAGGCTTCCTTCTGACCTTCCTTCTGAGGCTCCTTCTGAGCCTTCCTTCTGAGCAACAAAATCCGAACGGAAATATAACAATATAAATAAATTGAATTTAGAAGAATACCGAGGCCTGTGTTCGACACAGTTTCCTTAAAACAGATTTGTCCCATCCAGTACGTACTTTGAGGTTTCGTGGACGTCTGTCTCCTAGGATACAACGGTTGAACAGCGATAGATGCTAGCACAACACTCCAACGCTTTCCGCGAACTTGAACAACACGAGAACACTATCGAAAACAATGCAAATGCATAGAATCGGAAAAGAGGGAGAAAAATTTCTTTTGAGATTGTAGTGTTTTCCTATCTCACTTCCTCTCTCTGAGAACAGAATGGAAAACCACATATTTATAGGCTAAGTGGGGCATTGCGGAAATAACGGCTAAATTAATTCTGCCGTTTAGAGCCGTTATGTAATTAATTCTGTAACCACAGAATTATAACAGCCGTTACTTAGTTAATACCATTAACACACTGGTAATTAACTTAAGAACGGTTAACGGCTTGAGTTGAAAAAATTAAAACAGAAGGCAAAAATGGGCTTGTCGCGAGGCCCACTTTCCGGTCCCGCATTCGCGTGCGCTGGTCGTGCGCTCGCGCACAAGTTTTAACTTGTCGGGGTCCGGGATTTGCACCCCCCTGCACGTGGGCGCGAGGCATAGTACTTGTTACAATAGTTACCACTCAAAAGGAGTGTAACCATATATAAAGCACTTCAAGGCCTTCTTCCTTTCCTATGTGGGACTACTGTTTTGTCACTCCCCACTTCCTACTCAATGAGTGTTCTTTGAGAAACAATTTCTCATTCACTCACCCATCAAAATACCTCATATTTTCCAACAGAAAATAGGGAAAAGTTAAAATTATACAATTTTCGTTATTGTTGTGCATGTAACACATATGTAATATCCTAATAAAGGTGCATTTTATATAATGTCAAAGGAGTGTCACTTTTTTGGTCGGAAGCCAAACTTGGATATCATTGTGCAAGATGTCGGAGCTTTATTAGCAATTTTTTTTTTCTGTTACATTGTTTTCCTTGT
Source organism: Rhodomyrtus psidioides (assembly GCA_021437785.1). NCBI lineage: Eukaryota > Viridiplantae > Streptophyta > Magnoliopsida > Myrtales > Myrtaceae > Rhodomyrtus > Rhodomyrtus psidioides. The sequence continues at coordinate 16,853,551 of JAILYB010000002.1, forward strand.
ATGATACTCTTATGTGGTTCGCCTTATTATGATTTATAAACATTCTTTTCTATGATTCGACAATCTATTTAATCATAGTCATTCTAAAAGATTACCAATTTTTTTATTAATATGTTATTATGATGTATCGAGCAAATTAATTATGCGGTTATTTAAAAACTATCATAAGTTCCTAACCAACCATTACACAAATTTTCAATTTATTCACTTATCCAAAAAAAGATTGCACCTGAAAAGGTAAATTATTTTGGAAGAAAAAAATATGGTAAAAAAGCATTAATAAGATTAAATAGGAATGTTGATGGGTTGATCCAGCACTAACTTGGTTTAAATAGGATTGTATATGGGTTCATCCAATGTCATCTATATAGAACCACCCATTTTAAGACTCAGATCCGGACACATATCCGGATTCACGTAAATCCATCCACAACTGTGTCTACATTAAAGCATACAACCTAAAATTAAGGGAATGAAATAATTAATGCACATGGAAATCACAGTATGCAAACTTTGATTCACACATAGGGTGTGTTTGTTTCAATGAAAGTATTTTTCGGGAATAGATTTTCCAGACTTCCAATTATTTCGTTTGCCAAAAATGACTTAGTCAACTAAAAATAATTTCCTGTCAATGGAAAATTCAAGCACAAAATTGGGAAAGTAAATTCGTAAATCTAAAGAAATGAAAACACTTTTCAAAATTACTCATCGGGAATTTTGAATATTTTATTTTTTATTTCATTTAGTATTTTTTACATTCCATGTTTTGTATTTAAACTTTTTAATATATTTCTTCTTTTTTATTTAATTTTCTGTGACATTCTGAATTTCCTACCATTTTGAGACTATTGAATGAAGAATATCTATCGATGTATTTTAGTTTTATTTCGCTCGGATCTGATCAATCCTGAGTAAACTAACCAAAAGAGAAAGGCTAACGCATGGCAAGGTACGTGGACCTTGGAAACTCGAAAAGGAAACGGCACTTTGACCATAAGAATGGCCAAGGCAACATTTAGAACTAATAAATGCTGATCTAAGAACGATTAAGGAATCCATTGCTAGCGTTATACGATTGGAACGCATGTGATGCCGTTTAACCAATGTATAATTTGCAAATCTTTCCTAAATCGAACTATGACAATCGAAACCGTCAGAACTAGCAATGAGCACTCGTAATTACATGACAACCAAAGTCGCCGTAACTTGAGTCATCCTAAGTGTGATGAGAATCACAGAATTGATACGCGTAACGTCTGCAAAAGCCGCCCGTTAGTTCGAGATAAACTGAAATTTCGATGCACGGAAAATCGAACATAAAATGGAATCTCGAAATTGGCAAATGGACAGCGAAGAATTCCAATATTCGAATTAAATTTAACTTCGCCTCGTCGATGGTAATTTTAAATTGGAAAAGTGAAATTTCGAACGGAAAGTACAAAATTACCATTTTGTCCCTCGAGTCTTACCCTTGCCTTAAGAATTATTGAAGGATGTTTTGGTCATTTGGACCTTCCCTAGGGCTGCCCAAAATCAAGGGCTAATAAGGTCATTGGATGCCAAGATTTTATGAGAGTAAAGACAAGTGTCATCAAGGGAGTGATTAGCATTTAATTTTACTTTTAACCTACCATTCCTCACCCTTTGACCAAGGGAATTTGTGTGGAAGCCCTTCCCTTCACCTAGCTTCAGCCGAACACCAACTCACACACACACACACACACACACACACACACACACACACACACACTCTCTCTCTCTCTCTCTCTCTCTCTCTCTCTCTCTCTCTCTCTCTCTCTCTCTCTTCTTCTTCTTCTTCTTCTTCTTCTTCTTCTTCTTCTTCTTCTTCTTCTTCTTGGGCAGAAACTGCTCTGCCCAACCAACTTACGACCACCGCCTCCGGCGACTACCTCGCCTCGCGCCGACCACCACCTTCATCCTTAACCTCTCCTCTACACGTCCCCGGTGGTCGATCGTCCATTGGTGGACTCGTTTGCCCCGTCCAGCCCCAAACCCGAAAGTGGACATATTCTGACCAAGCTGAGGTAAGGCCATCGTTCTTCCACTTAGAGACTACGTTTAGTTTCGAACTTACGGCGAGATCTTCTAGACATGTTGTACTTGACTTGGCTGAGATAGGGTTGCAAGTTTAGTTGAGTTTTGTTGGGTTCCATGGCTGAATTTAGGTTGTTTTTATAAGGAAGATTTTGACCGCTCGAGCACTGAAGGGAATCGAACCAATTGGAAGACCTAGGGAAGTTATTTTGCTTCAAAAATTTCGGTGAGCCTCTTAGACTTGTGGATTAAGGTTTTGGAAAGTTATTTTTGTGGTAAATTGGAGCTTAGGATTGAATTATGAACCGTTTAGTGTGAGAAAGGGCAGAACCGAACCTGCCCTGTTTTGGGACTGTGCAATCGAACATTTTAAGGGCTGAGAAAGGTGTCGCCTCGCTATAAAATTATCGTTAAGACATCATAGGATGTTAAGTGATGTGTAATCGAAGTATTTGTGCAATGGAATTGAGAAACGAATGAGTTTTGATGTGGAAAATGTGATTTTTCCTAGGCACGGCGTAGGTACCTACTTGGCCGAGAGCTAGCTGACCTTGGAGGGTCGTTTGGATTGAAAAATTGCTATTTGATTGAAAGGTAAGTGAGTCTTAAACCTTTACTTGGATGCTAGGACACTACTGGGTGAATTAGGTTGAGGAATTGGTTGATTGGTGAATTTTATGATGAAAATGGCATAGTGTGATCTTGGTTGTTATGAGGACTAGTATGATTATGTGGCAATTAAATCTTGATCGGCACTTGTGTTTGAAAATGGCTATCGAGCCCTTATGCGAGAAAATGGCTATTGAGCCCTTATGTGATGATTATGGCTAGTGACCCTTTATGTGATGAATATGGCTAGCGAACCCTTATGTGTTGAATATGGCTAGTAAGCCCTCGCGCGACGAAATTGGCTATTGAGCCCTTAAGGTATACATCGTGGCTAGGGAGCCCTTGGTGATGAGAGAATGTGATGCATTGTGATAAGTTCTAAAGTTATGAGTTCATTTTGTGCTAGTATGTTAAGCTTGGTCTCGTAGCTTTGAGTATGCGTGATTGTGATTCTTATTTATACCAATTATATTGAGATGTTTCGATGTTTGAATGCCATGTGCAAATTGTCTTGGTGAATTTTTGCATATTGCTTCATTGCATAGCCTGGGGGGACTAGCGGTGTAGTCTAGGTTTAGGATTCACTTGTTGAGATGTAAATCTCACCTCGTAGTGGGATGTGCTTTTCAGACCCCAAGCCGTGAAGTATGTTGCCGATACGTTTAGGCGATCCAAAGGAGATGACCGCCTATTTTGACGAGTTCCCAGATGGTAAGGGAATAGTATACGTTAGGAAGCGCACTACCTGTTGGGTCGATGAGGAGAGAGAGGATTGGCAGCCGCATTGCTTCGAGGCATGGTTTCGTCGCAACGGAGACTGTACTTTTGGTTCGTTGCAGCCTTCCGACGTCCCTTTAGGAGTAGTACCAAGTTGGTGTCATCCCACTCGTCCTGAGATCGAGGTCGAGGTGGAAGCTTCAGTGGTGGGATCGAGAAACATCCCCGAGAAGACTCCTACGATCGAAGAAGACCATGAAGTGATCGAGATTTTAGCATCAGAGGACGACATGGAGGACGATAATGTGGAAGTGCGCTCAAAGACTTTCTCCGACTATGTTCCAGACGAAGACGAAGCCAAAGACGACGATGAGACGAGCAGTTCCTCCAAGTAGCCTGGTTGTCGTGGATAGTTTTGGGGTCATAACTAGACATGGCCATTTGGGCCCGTGGACCCGGAACCGGCCCAGAACCGGCCAGTTGACCGGGCCCGAACCGGAACCGGCCTTCAAGGGCCGGTTTCGAACCGCCATTTAAAAAAAATAAAAGAAAAAAATAGAGAAAATGATAATTGCTTGAAGTGGGATTCGAACCCTTGATCTTTTGGTTGAAGTAAGTGCCCTAAACCACTCAACTACCTTCAATTTGATTGTTTATATTGCAAATAAATTATAAAAAAAAGGTATGGACAATTGAACCGACGGAATCGGCGGTTCCTTGAACTGGACCCGGAACCGGAACCGCCGGTTCCTAAACCGGAACCGGCGGTTCCGCCGAACCGGCCACGTCTAGTCATAACTTTTTGATGTTAGGTTTTGTTAGGGCGATGGTGTAGTCTTTTGATGGTAGCCCTTAGTTCCTCCGACCCAGCTTTGCGCACCTTTGGTTTTTGTCTTTCCCGACCTCTGGGTGTAAACTGGATGTCTTTGTTATGTTTACATATATATGTCTTTGTGTTAACTCGAGTCTCCATTGTATTTACTGTCTGGGTTATTAGTTTGCTTTCGCATGCGTGTTTCATTTCGCTCTTTAGGCCGTGTGATGGTTCCTGGGTTTTGTTATTATGGCCCGGTGGATGTGACGAGCTCGCAAAAAGGAACGTGTGGCGTGACATTTTCTTTCCTCTGCCGATCCCCGGGTCTGTGATGGCCGGCAAGCTCGAGCTCATGCATGGCCACCACCGACCGATCACAGTGGAGGATAAAAGAAAAAGGAAAAAAGAAAAATAAGAATATAAAATTAAAAAAGAAGTTAAAAATAGATTTTTTTTTAACATGAGATAAAAGGGCGGCTCTATTTCCACTCCTTGCATGGCTTAAACACTCCCTTTCACAATATATTGACTATGTTACCCATTTTGTTTTTTCTTTTCTTTTTTTCTTCCACTTTCCTTTTTCTTGTTCTCACTTGCATTGAAGTGTATCGGAGATTTCTTTATCTTCCTCGTCTGAGATCTCTATGCACACCAACGAATAAGTTTCAAGCGGAACGCCTTTGAAATTAGAATATCTCGATGACTTCCATAATTACTCGGTTGGAGTGATATGAGAAATCCATTCGTGATTTTTAGAATGCGAATGAGAAGTCATTTTTGCTACGAATGTTTATGAATTCAGTCGAATATCTCATTGCTTGAATTTACCAGAATTAACAGCTCTTTGAGATTACTAATCTAGATTAAAAAAAAAAAAACCAGATCACGAAAGCATCAAAGACTATATCAACAAAATCATTCTAGAAATAGTGTCGTTCACGTTAAGAATACGACTTCTCATCTCTAGTAATTATTGAATAATTGAAAAACAATATGTTTGGAGTTGATACAATTATTTTACCGCATTGGTTGATTTTTTTTCTTGCCGTTCATCCTCAGATTAGGGGAGGCGGCGTCATCCTTAAGTCGGGAGTCCATAATAAACAAAACCACAAAAATAAAGAGAAGTGGAAGAAAAATAAGAAACAAATAAAATAGAACCTAAATGGGCCCCACATTTGAGTCTTTGCTGATATATAATTCTAAAGGAGGAAAAAGCAAGGGGTAATATAGTCAGTACATTATGAAAGGGAGTGTTAAGCCAAATTGGGAGTGGAAAAAGCGCGACCTAGATAAAATTAAGAGATTGAAATGATTTTTCAAATGAGATCAAAAAATATTTTAGGTCATATATCACCAAAAATAAGAAAACAAACTATTTCCTCGAAAATAATTTTCTGAAAATATCTTTCCTTTTTCATGAAATATTCCCCCAACCAATGTCATGTGTAGATTGTATATTCACTGATGTTTTTAATCACGATTACCATCTTTTTTTTTCTTTTTTTACGCTGAACATTAGGATACGATTATGACTTTACAACTTGATAAATACCAAACAGGATTTTTATTTCCCAACAAAAAGTACAAAATCCAAGGCAAGCTCGAACCTACCTAAATAAATCGGCTTCGGCCACTAAATATTTGTGTCAATAGATTACACGGATATATGTTATTTTTAATAAAGCTTATTGAAGAATATTCCTTCTTTCAGTGTAAAATGCGACGTGCATGAATAAAACACGTGACGCATTGAAATACTTGAACTTAATTTGTACTTGTAATCTATATTTTCACTGATCAATTAGGGATATAATAAGTCAAATATGCTTCTTCTTTTTTACCAAAAATATGATTATATCATGCCATATTCACATAGATAAACATAATACCCTTTTGCTTTATGATTACATAGTACGAAGCAGTAACAAAAATTCACTTTCTAATCGATATTTTCATCAAGAAATTACAATCAAATAGGTAACTTTTTATAATGGAATTTTGCTCTTTTATACCTTGCACTCAAATTTTTTTTTTTTTTAAGTGGTATTATAAGGTACCGTGACTCTCCCCAAGTTCAAAAGTTATGGCCGTTTGGTTGCACACTACGTGCCTTTTCATCCAAAGCTCCCTTGTTGGTGGACTTCGTCTAGTGAGCAGGTATTTAAATAATACGAGTTGGGTAAGATATGAGTTATAAAATTTATACTGTATGAAAATGGATCAAAACGAATTAAATGTGTTAATATGGGTCGAACCATATTCGATCCGACCCACTCGTTTAACACCTCTAGTCTAGTCCAGATAATCCAAAAGATCTTTGGCTGTCTCGTGCATATCTTAATCAATTGAGACAAAGAGCCACTAACATATGAGAATTGATCGAGATTAAAGAAAATTACGCATGCCGCATTGAGGCATGTAAACAATGTCGGCGAGCTTTTGCTTATGATCCGAGAAGCGGGAGGAGACATTTGTGGCGGCTCAAAGACCATAATAGCCGTCAAGAGGGGCGTGTACGCAGGCCTGGGTCGGCCAGCCAAATGGTTCTATAGAATACCAGAGTTCAACTATTACTAGCGACTAGCGTACCTCGGCATTTGACGCACGATGGGTGCGTTTGGGGTTTAGATTTTGGGGGAATACAAATGCTTTTACCTTAAAGGGGTTTGGTAAAATGGAAATACCATTTGGTAAACACTAATTGAAAAGTGCCTTTTAGGAAATTTATGTTACATATTGGAAAAATTTATCGAATTTCAATTTTAGGCAATTTTAAAAGCAAAAACATATCGATATTTTTAATTTTTTTTTCAAATTTCATGGAATTTGCTACTGTTGGAATTAATTAATTAATTGGAGTTAATTAAATCTGTCCATGATGCCCATGATGTACGCCCATAATGAGCTGACAACTCACGGCGTTTATCGGAGGTTGCTCGAAGAAAATGATCTCTTTTTGAATAGAAGATAACACAAGAAAAGAGGAACCTCAGTTTCCTCAACGTTTATCATTCCCTTTCAAAAAATGCTCTCAAATAACAGTAACTTTCTCGAAACCCTCTCGTACTTAAGGCCGCATTTCAGGAAAATTTAATCTGTAAACAGTGGATACGTTCCATTGCATAATAATATCCCAATCAGCGATACAACTTTGTGATTATGTTGGGCATGTTTCGTATGCTTTTTCGCACGTTCTTTGTTACAAAATTGGAATTCATTTTCTTGACCTTGTTGGAATTATTATGCGTGGAATTTTAAATTCATAAGTAAGTTTAAAAAATTATGCCGGGGCATCATAAAGTGGCCGAATATGGCATGTGACAGGCTGGGCCGAACTTTCAACATGGAAACCATTAATTAATTGGCCTATCAGTGTTTTGAATATCTGATGGAAAACGACACCTGCAGGATTTATATTGCCTCTTCATGGGCAGCTAGCAAAGCAGAGCACACACAAGTAGAAAGGGAGAAATTTCGTGCAATCTTTAACTGGGCAAACCATGGGGGAAGAGATGATGACTCACAATGTCCGGTTCAGTTTGCTCACTAAGTACGTCATCACTCAACTCTCCTTGGCTCACTAAGTGCTTCATCACCGACTCTCTCCCGGTATCTCCTCAAGGCCCTATATCTGCACGTCGCTTCTCCCCATCTCATCATCACCATTCTCTTCCTATCTCAAAACACACAGATTGCACGATTCTCTTCCAGTTGAGGATTTGAAGCCGATCAAGCTGAGTGATATGGCAATGTCACTAGAGAATGAACATCCAGTGCAGGCTTTTGGATGGGCAGCCAGAGACTCTTCAGGACACCTCTCTCCCTTCAAGTTCTCAAGAAGATAGCATGCCTTACATTTTTTTCATTTTTTTCGATTCTCATTTCTGGTGCATCCAAAAAATACAAGAGAGGGGAATCTCTTGTTCTCGAGATTTATTGATTTTCTCTTTAACAGGGCCACCGGGGAAAAAGATATAGCTTTTAAGGTATTGTATTGTGGTATATGCCATTCCGATCTCCACAATATCAAGAATGAATGGGGAAAAACTTCTTATCCCGCAGTGCCCGGGTATGTGTTTTCAAAAAACGTAATCCTTTTCGATTCTCTCAATATTAAAAAAAATGGCATGTTTGAGCTAATAATCACGGCAATCGGCCATCATATGCAGGCATGAGATTGTCGGTGTGGTCACCGAAGTGGGCACCAAAGTGACAAAATTCAAAGCCGGAGACAAAGTGGGTTTTGGGTGTATGGTCGGATCATGTGGCTCATGTGCAAATTGCAAAGACCATCTTGAGAATTACTGCCCCGATATGATCTTGACCTATGGTGCAAAGTACTACGATGGAACCACCACCTATGGTGGCTACTCAGACATCATGGTATCAGACGAGCATTTCATTATTAAAATCCCCAACAACATGCCTCTCGATGGAGGTGCTCCTCTCCTTTGTGCTGGGATCACTGTCTACAGTCCATTGAAGTACTACGGGCTTGATAAGTCCGGGATGCATTTAGGGGTGGTTGGGCTTGGTGGGCTTGGGCACATGGCTGTGAAGTTTGCTAAGGCCATGGGTCTCAAAGTTACCGTCATTAGTACCTCACCAAATAAAAAGAAGGAAGCCATGGACCATTTGGGAGCCAATGCATTCTTGGTTAGCCGTAACATAGAAGAGATGGAAGTAAGTTACAATCAAGGCATAGTATTTTCTTTTGTGATATAGAGAATGTTAACCCGAGTGTGATGTTATTTTCTCTTATTAACCACAGCTTGCGATGGGTACAATGGATGGCATCATTGACACAGTCTCAGCTGTACATGCTCTTTTGCCTTTGATCGGTTTGTTGAAGACTAACGGAAAGCTGGTCATGGTTGGTGCACCGGAGAAGCCGCTTGAGCTACTTGCTTTCCCACTTTTGATGGGTAAGCCTAAGCAAGCCTTTTGAGTTTTATAGTACTTCTTCGGGTGGAAAAAAATCACATTCACAATTGGTGATTAGAATAAAATTTTCATGCTTTTTTGGTTCCGTAGATGATTAATTATGAGTTTCACATATGCAAAAACATTAACCAATAAGACCAATTACAGGTAGAAAGATGGTCGGAGGAAGTGGCATTGGAGGATGAAGGAGACGCAAGAGATGATTGATTTTGCAGCAAAGCACGACATAGTCGCGGATATTGAGCTTATTCCTATGGATTATGTGAACACTGCCATGGAGCGTCTATTAAAAGCAGATGTTAGGTATCGATTTGTCATTGACATCGCCAATTCATTGAAGCCTTGCTGATGAAGATTTCTATGGATTACAACTTGGCTGAGCATAGATGAAGATTAGATTTTCATATCTTGTTATCTCATATTCATGTTTTACAAGTAAGATTGTGCTTCTACTTAATATCGTGTCATCATTCTCCCTTTTGCAATAACGTTGACTACTCTGCATAAATGGCAACCTTGTTTATGTTGTTATCCTCCGAAAGTATGCAATCCATTTAATCATAAGAGTTCCTTTTATGTGTTGTAAGTAAATAACGTACTCAAAGCCAATACCCCTTTGTCAACAATTTTTTGACTGCGTGAGGAAAAAAAATGAACGACTTTAGAGGATTTGACTACAAAAGAAGAAGTTCAAGATCCAATTTCAGATTTAAAAGCAGGGTATCGCGTTCAACGTTAGTACGGCAGACTAGAGGTGATTTGCTTAATGTAAAACCCCTTCTGCGAGGGCGCTTTGCATTTGAGCAGTTCGCTGCGACGAGTTCTACGCAAATCAGTAAATACTGAAAACACTCATATTATTGCTCCTGGGATGGCCTTAAAAGATTGCCAATTTTTTATTAATATGTTATTATGATGTATCGAACAAATTAATTATGCGGTTATTTAAAAACTGTCATAAGTTCGTAACCAACCATTACGCAAATTTTCAATTTATTCGCTTATCAAAGATTGCACCTGAAAAAGTAAATTATTTTGGAAGAAAAAAATAGGGTAAAAAAGCATTAATCTAATTAAATAGGAATGTTGATGTGTTGATCCAGCACTAACTTGGTTTAAATAGGATTGTATATGGGTTCATCCAATGTCATCTGTGACCCATTTTACGACTCAGACCCGGATACGAATCCGGATTCACGTAAATCCATCCACAGCTATGTATACATTAAAGCATACAACCTAAAATTAAGGGAATGAAATAATTAATGCACGTGGAAACCACAGTATGCGAACTTTGATTCACACGTAGGGTGCGTGTGTTTCAGTGAAAGTATTTTTCAGGAATTGATTTTCCGAACTTCCAATTATTTGGTTTGCCGAAAATGACTTAGGGAGTGCGTGATAACTTGCCAGAAACAATTTTTCTGTTCCAAACTTATTTCTGAAATAGGTTTGAAACAAAAACTCGTTTGGTAATGCAATTATATTTTTTTATTTCTAGAACAAAAAGTTGTTCCAGAAATATATTTGAAGCAGAAATGAGAAACAAAAAAAAATTCACTTGTCACGCCCCGCGATCCCTTGCAAGCTCGTACATCCACCAAAGGCAATCTAGAATAATTCCCAGGAACGACACAATACCTAAAATGAAGTGAAATGATACACGCACGCGGAAGGAAACAGTAACCCTGACACTTAAAGAAAATGACCTAGGAGATTCGAAATAATAGAAAAGCACACACGTATGTACAATACATAAGCATTCGGATACAACTGACTGTAAGGGAAACGACATAAAGAAACCGCACACCAAGATGGGTTAGGTAAATAAGGCTAACATCAAAAGGTTACTCCTTCGCCTCACCAAAACCTAACATCAAAATATTTCCTACCCCCAAATCTTTAAACCACTGCACTAGACTACTCTGAGGAGCTGCTCGTCCCGTCACCAGCTTCAGTCTTGTCTTCCTCAGGGTCGTAGTTAGAAAATGTCTCAAGACGCACATCCTCAGTGTCCTCCTCTAGTTCATCCTCTTCGTCGGTACAAATCTCTATCACTTTCAAGTATTCTTCGGTCATAGGGGACTTGGACTTCTCAGAGATATTCCTTGAAGCTACTGCTGAAGTCTCGACGTCAACCTCAAAACGGGTTGGATGACACCAAGGTGGTATTACCCTCAAGGGTACATCAGCAGGATTCATCGGTCCATAAACACTGCTATCTCCAACACGACGAAACCACGCTTCAAAACGATGAGGCTCCCAACTCTCAGCTCCAAACCTATCAACCCATACCGTGGTGCATTTCCTAATATATAATATACCCTTGCCGTCAGAGAACTCATTAATAGTAGCTGTCATCTCTTTCGGGTCACCCATGCGTAATGGCCACATACCTCAAGGCTTGGGGTCTGAAAAACACATCCGAATGTGGGGTGAGATTTACATCTCAGCAAGTGATACATAAACCTAAACTGGACCGCTAGTCCCCCCCAGACCACACAACAAGGTAAGATGCAGAAATTCATCATAATAAAAGCATGGGGCATTCATATACTCAAGGCATCTTAATATAGTTGACCTAGTGCGAATCAAAGGCAAGCACATCACATCCTATGAGACCCATGATTCACACATTAGCATAGAATAAACTCATCGCAGTGATATCACATTAGCACATCATCAAAAGCATATAAGCCGCGATATATTATCAAGGGCACTTTGGCCATATTACTTGTATTAGGGAACTATAGCCATGCAATATCAGGGGCACTATAGCTATTGATCTCTAGGGCACTATAACCAATACATTTGCATTAGGGCATAATAGCCATGCAATATCAGGGGCACTATAGCCAATACATTTGCATTATGGCATAATAGCTATGCAATATCAGGGGCACTATAGCCAATTAAATCACATATGCACTATAGCCAAATCATATCGCGTGGGCACTATAGCCATCCAAATCACATAGTATCAATCACCAATTGGTCATCACACGACCACACTATACATTCCAGTCATCCAGTAGTGTCCTAGGGTTCGAGTAAGGGTTTAGGAAACACTTACATTTGATCGAGTAGCAAAAATCCAAACCAATTGATCCTTCCCAACTTAGCAAGTCCATGGCCAACAAGGATCATGAACCGTCCTAGGCAATTTCACCAAATTTCGGATCAAAACTCAATCGAATTCCAATTCCCCTACACCAACACCTCAATAACTAATTAATCAACACGCAAGGGTGTCCTAACGACCAATTAAAGACACGGCAACACCTTCACGAATTCACAAAATGTTCGGTTCAATTAGTCATTTAACAGGGCAGAATCGGTTCTGCCTTAATCCGTACAAATCAGTCCACAATTCAATTCTAGGCTCCAATTCATCACGAGTTTAACCTGCTAAAACCTTAATCTATGTGTTTAGGAGGCTCACCAAGAGTTTCGAAGCGAAACAACACCGCAAAGGCTCTCGAACAGCTCGGTGTCCCACAGTCCTCAACCAATCAGAATTCTGCTTCACCGAATCACTTCAAACCAGCTATGAAAACACCCCAAATCTCAAACAAACAAACAACCTCAGCTTGGTAAATTTGAGTACTAAGTGTTATGAAGATCTCACAGAAAGTTTGAAGTCAATCGAAGCATCTAAGAGGTAGAACGAAGGCTTTACCTCAGCTCGCTCCAAATCTGTCCACTTTTCTGTTCGGGGCTGGCCGGGAAAATCCACTCCACCAAATGATGATCTACCACTTGGAACGTGTAGAGGAGAGGTCGGGCATGCTGCTGGTGGTCGGTGCACGGTGAGACGAACGCCGGAAGTGGCGTTCGTGAGCAACGAACCAGCGACCAGTGGCTGGTCGGGCGGACAGCTTCGGGTGAGAGGAGATGAATAAGAAAAATGAAGAGGAATGAGGGAGAGAGGGAAGTCACGGCTGAGTAAGGGCAGATGGAGGTCTTCCACACAAATAATTGGGGACAGGGTGACAAGATTGGTTGGTGAGGGTCATTAATGCATAAGCTCCCAAAGAGTGACACTTGTCACTTGCAAATAATTAGCCAAGCTTGCATTGGCTTCCTTTGACCCATCTTAATCAAATTTTCGGTAGCCACTAGAGCGGGACCAAATGACCATTTTGTCTTTCTATCTTTCTTAAAGCAAGGGCAAATGATCGAGGGGCAAAATTTTAATTTTGCATTTTCCGTCCGAAACTTCACTTTTCCAATTTTAAATTACCATTGGCGGGACGATGTCAAATCGTTTTCTAATGTTGGAATTTTTTGTTTCCATTTTCCAATTTTGAGCTTTCATTTCGTGATCAATCTTCCGTCAATCGTATTTTCAGTTTATCTCGAACTAACGGGCGGCTTTTGCAGACGTTACGCGTATCGACTCTGTGACTTTCGTCACACTTAGGACGATTCAAGTTACGACAGCTTTGGTTGTCATGTAATTGCGAGGGTTCATTGCTAGTTCCAATGGTCTCGATCGTCATAGTTTGATTTAGGAAAATTTTACAAATTATACATTGGTTAAACGGCACCACCCGCGCTCCAATCGTATAACGCTAGCAACGGATTCCTTAATCATTATTTGATCGGCCTTTATTGGTTCTAAATATTCCCTCAGCAATCCTTATGGTCAAAGCGTCATTTCCTTTTTCGAGATTCCAAGTCCACGTACCATGTTATACATTAGCATTTCCCTTTTGGGTCAGTTTACTCAGGATTGATCAGATCCGAGTGAAATAAAACTGAAATACATCGATAGATACTTCTCATTCAACAGTCTCAAAATGGCAGGAAATTCAGAATGTCACATCACTTCTTCGAGAAATAAAAATAGAAAACGCTATCGCCGCCGCCGCATTTTCGAAAGTAGAAATTTTCAACCATTGTTAAATAAATTTGTATTTTAGGATCATAAATTTTATGCCGTTATCAAACGCATTTTTTTCCTCAAAAACTTATCCAGAGATAGAAATAGTATCTAAGAAATTATTTCTAGAACATAATGGTTATCATGCACCCCCTTTGCCAATGAAAAATAATTTCCTATCAACGGAAAATTCATGCACAAAATTGGGAAAGTAAATTCCTAAATCTAAAGAAATGAAAACACTTTTCAAAATTACTCATCGGGAATTTTGAATATTTTTTTTATTTCATTTAGTATTTTTTACATTCCATGTTTTATATTTAAACTTTTTAATATATTTCTTCTTCTTTATTTAATTTTCTTTCCTCTGCCGATCCCCGGCCTATGATGGCCGACAAGCTCGAGCTCTCGCATGGCCACCACCGACCGATCACCGTGGAGGAAAAAAGAAAAAGAAAAATTAAAAATTAAAAAAGAAGTTAAAAATTGATTTTTTAACATGAGATAAAATTATGAGATTGAAATGATTTTCCTGTTAGATATCTTGTATATATTAGGAGCAGGTCTTTTGTGTATTTACTTTCTTGCCCTTATTTGTATGTATATTTATATTGGCTTTGTGCCTAATTGTAATTATGAATTCCATTATTCAATTCTCAAATCTATCATGGTATTAGAGCTAGGGTTTCTCACCCTTCCCCCATACGTTCGTGCTCGTTCGTAGTCGAGTTGGATTCGTGCTCGAGTTGGATTTCGCAAGGTCTTCTTTTGGCGTACGAGGATTTTTCAAGTTGTTCTTTTCTGCGATTTTGGCGACTTCTTTTCGTGCATCTCAGTGCACACGTGCATAAGGAGTTCTTACAACTTCGCCCTGCAACTTCGATTCGTGCATCTCAGTAGAATTTCTTGTCCATGGGTGATTTCGAATTTCGTGTTCTTCTCAGTGATTTCAGGTTTTGTCGATTTCACCCTGCTTAAGTGGGTGGGAAACATCCCCGAATCCCTGAAAGCTGGTTTCAATTCTCGTCTGGTTTCAATTGACGAAAGGTTGAGTGGTTGTTTAAGTGATCGTGCTAGTACTTCCCTCAGCTTGAGTGGCGTTGGCTTCTGTGATTGGTGCTACTTATGGA
Source organism: Rhodomyrtus psidioides (assembly GCA_021437785.1). NCBI lineage: Eukaryota > Viridiplantae > Streptophyta > Magnoliopsida > Myrtales > Myrtaceae > Rhodomyrtus > Rhodomyrtus psidioides. Next base: position 16,868,711 of record JAILYB010000002.1, read on the forward strand.
TCTCTACCTATAGTTCAACGTCTTCTTCAATTATCGTGTATCTCTTGTTTGGAGTGGCAACTTCTGGTCCGTCTATCATTATTCTCACTGGTGGTCTTGCCCAATTTTTGTGTCCACTGCCAATTCACGATACTTTGCCACATCACGATACTTTGCCGTGAGTGGATTTTTCTTCTCGTTGGATTTTTGCGTCTTCAGTAATTCTTGGTGGAGGAACTTCAGTTGCGTGAATTCTTCTTGGATTAGATTTTGTGTGGATTCTCAATTGCTTCTTCAGTAATTCTCAGTGGGGGTTCTTCAGTTCTGGAAATTGGTGAACTGCGTGAATTTTGCGCTGCATGGACAGCAGATTGGTCGATGCCCTCTGATTGGTCGACGCCCCGCCCTTGACCTTCGTTCTCAGATTAATTTGGTCGATGCCTTTGTCGTTTTGGTTGACGCCCTGCTTTCGCCCTTGGTCAATAATTTTGTTCTTCTGAGGTTGGCAATTACTTCAATTACTTCGTAGATTCGATGGATCATGTCACTTCATCCTCATCTTTAGACGATCGTCTTACTAATATTGAGGCTCGGCTTTCTCATTTAGTTCAGCTTCATCTTGGTTTTTCTAGCACAACCTTCACTGTTGCTACAACAGCTGTTACACAATCTTCAGGTGATAGCTCTTCCTGGATTCTTGACTCTTGGGCTGCTCATCACATGACTGGCGCTGCTCATCATCTCACTCAGCAGACTGCACTCAAAAGTCCAAAAGAGTTCTTTACAGCCGATGGATCCTCTCTTACTGCTGCTATGCAAGGCCATCTTATTATCCCTGGCAGTTTTAATGTGCCCAATGTGTTGCATAGACCGAACTTAGCCATGAATCTTTTATCTGTTGGGCAACTTGCCGATATGGGTTATATGGTGACATTTACTGTTGATTCTTGTGTGGTACAAGATCGTACGAGTGGCCGGACGATTGGCAGGGGTAGTAGACATGGAGGATTGTATATGATGCAGTATCTCCAGCTTCCTTCCCCCCAACCAGTTCTTGCCATCTTCGATCTTGACTGTTGGCACCAGCGTCTAGGTCATATATCTACTTCTCGTTTGTCTTTTCTGCGACAGCAGGGTGCACTTGGGCATGTTTCATCTACTGTTATGCGTCCTTGTACTAGTTGTCCTTTAGCTAAACAATTTGCACTTCCTTTTACTGTTAGTTCTTCTGTTTCCACTTCTTGTTTTGATTTAGTACATTAAGATGTTTGGGGTCCTGCTCCTCACATTTCTAAAAGTGGATTCAAGTATTATGTATCGTTCATTGATGATTATTCTCGTTATACATGGGTTTATTTCATGCGATCTCGTGATGAATTTCTCTATATATATAAAAACTTTACAGCCATGATATCTACTCAATTCTCTAAAACTATTAAAGTTTTTCATTCTGATTCTGGTGGGGAGTATCTTTCTACAGCTTTTCGTTCCTTCTTAACTTCTCAATGAACCTTGCCTCAATTGTCCTGTCTCGGTGTTCCTGCTCAAAATGGTCTTGCTGAGCGAAAACATCGTCATATTCTAGATACTACTCGTGCTCTCATGTTGTCCAATTTGGTTCCTACTGAATTTTGGGCTGAAGCACTGTCTACTGCTGTATATCTCATAAATCGACTTCCTTCTCTCGTCCTCTCCAAAGCCACCCCTCACCAACGTCTTTTCTCAAAACCACCCACTTATCATCAACTTCGTGTTTTTGGCTGTACATGTTATGTGCTTCTTCCACCTCATGAGCGTACCAAACTTTCTGCAAAATCAATCCGGTGTGCTTTCTTAGGTTACAGCACAGAACACAAAGGTTATAGGTGCTATGATCCTTCTTCATGGCGTATTCGTATCCTCGTAGTGTTCAGTTCTTTGAGCACCTACCATTCTTTTCCGCTGCCTCTACTTCTTCACAGTCTTCTCCATCTGTATTTATGGATTTTCCTCTTGATCCACCTCCTGTTCGTCCTCTTATATCTTCTCCGTTAGATCTAGTATCACCCCCTTCACCTATTATGCATCCTCCTTCGTCTACTTCGCCTGCTACTTTGACGCCTCTTGACGATTCTCATTCACCATCCCCTCGGCGAAATCCTCCGCGAGATCGTCGTCCTCCGGCTAGGTACGTGGCGGCTACAAGTTATTCTGCTGAGTTTGGTTCCTTTATGGCTGTTGTCCACACTTTGCAGGAACCATCAAATTGTCGTATGGCCGTACAACATGCTGAATGGCGTGATGCTATGTCTGAGGAATTATTTTCTCAGGAGCGTACTGGTACGTGGGACCTTGTGCCTCTTCCACTAGAAAAATCCTTAATATCTTGTCGTTGCATCTATAAAATCAAAACTCACTATGACGGTAGTATTGAGCGTTATAAAGCACGTCTTGTTGCTCTTGGCTTTGACCAGGAGTATGGGATAGATTATGAGGAGACATTTGCTCTTGTTGCCAAAATGGCTTCTATTCGCACTCTTCTTGCAGTAGCCTCTATTCGTAATTGGCCTCTTTTTCAGCTTGACGTGAAGAATGCTTTTCTTCATGGGGTTCTTGAGGAGGAACTCTCTATGCAGCTACCTCCAGGTCTGCCTCATTCGCCCGGTCAGGTATGTCGTCTTCGAAAGGCTCTCTATGGTCTCAAACAAGCTCCTCGAGCTTGGTTTGAACGTTTTGCAGATGTTGTTCGATTAGCTGGCTTTGTTCAGAGTGAAAATGATCATGCTATGTTTACTCATACCTCTTCAGCTGATTGTACTATTCCGCTACTTTATGTAGATGATATGATTATTACTGGGGATGACTCTACTTATATTGCTTATACTAAGCAACATCTTCACTGTCAGTTTGTTATGAAAGATCTGGGTTTCTTACGTTATTTTCTTGGTATTGAGGTTGCTCGCAGTCGACGTGGTATTCTTCTCTCCCAGCAGAAGTATATTGCTGACATTTTGGCTCGTGCTGAATTATCTGATACTCGTACTGCAACTACTCCTGTTGAACTTCATTTACAGCTTTGTCCGACTGATGGTGAGCCTTTGTCTGATGTCACTCTGTACCGAGCGCTTGTTGGCAGTCTTGTCTATCTTACGACCACTCGTCCAGATATCGTATATGCTGTTCATCTTGTCAGTCAGTTTGTTGCGGCTCCTCGTACAATTCATTATGCTGCTGTACTCCGGATTTTGCGATATCTTCGTGGTACTATGACGCGCTCAGTTTTTCTTCCATCGACTTCCTCACTTGCTCTTCGTGCTTACTCTGATGCTGATTGGGCTCCAGATGTCACTGATCGCAAGTCCATTACTAGATTTTATGTCTTTCTAGGTGATTCACTGATTTCTTGGCGTGCCAAGAAGCAACCTGTCATATCTCGCTCTTCCACAGAGTCTGAGTATCGTGCTATGGCTGACACTACAGTAGAGATTATTTAGCTTTGTCGTCTTCTTGCTGATCTTGGTGTTGCCTCCTCTGTTCCCATTCCTCTTCATTGTGACAACAAGAGTGCTATTCACATTGCTACAAATCCGATGTTTCATGAGCGTACCAAGCACATTGATATTGATTGTCATATTACGCGTCATCAACTCCAAGCGCATATCATTTCTCTTCCTTTTGTGGCCTCTACAGCCCAGCTTGCTGACTTATTCACCAAATATCTTACATCACAATGCTTTGCTACTCTTCTTTCTAAACTCTCATTGGTTGACCCACCTTGAGTTTGAGGGGGGGTGTTAGATATCTTGTATATATTAGGAGTAGGTCTTTTGTGTATTTACTTTCTTGCCCTTATTTGTATGTATATTTATATTGGCTTTGTGTCTTATTGTAATTATGAATTCCATTATTCAATTCTCAAATCTATCATTTCCAAATGAGATAAAAAAAATATTTTAGGCCATATATCACCAAAAATAAGAAAACTAACCATTTTCCTGGAAAATAATTTCCTGAAAAGTATCTTTCCTTTTTCATGAAATATTCCCCCAACCAAAGTCATGTGTAGATTGTATATATGGTCGTGGGGGAGGTGGTGCACTTTCGCTGCAATTACCTGCCCACTGGGTCAAACACGGATTCCCGAATAGTTGTGCATCGTCATCATCGAGCCCCAACGGGCGCCCGACATGTGTCGGAGAGTCGAGGGACCGCGTGTCGCCCTCGCCCCCACTTTCGAGCGAGCTATCTGAGAATTAGCCCAACACCTTATGGACCCAACACCTTACGGCACGAGCTGCGCCAAGAGGGATGGGCCCCGCGCCGGCGTCGTGGGCGAGAAACCGAAGCGATCTTTGGGCGTTTTTTTTTCCAAAATAATATTAAAAAATTAATATTTACAAAATTAATATAAAAAAAATAATATTTACGATTTTAGGTCTCCCTCAGCAATTCACTTGCCGAGGGAGACCTAGGGACCCATGAGCGGGCCCCTCTTCCTTTCCCTCGGCAATTGAATTGCCGAGGGAAAGGGATGGGGCCCGCCTGTGGCCCCCTCTCCCTGGAAGATGGGGGGTTACAGGCCCCCCATGTGGGGGCTGCAACCTTTCCCCACTCCCTCGGCAAGTGAATTGCCGAGGGAAGGGGAAACCCCCCCCCTTTTTAATAAAAATAAGAAAATATTTATAATATTAGATTAAAAAATAAATTATTTATAATTTTGGATCTTGCATTTTTAATTTGTTTTCTTTGCTCGGCAGTTGGACTGTCGAGCAAAATATTTTAATTTTTTAATTTACGTAAATATTTTTCGTCGCCGTCACGTCGCTTCGCGGTCCCGTCGCAAAAAATATATTTACGCGCTTCGACTCTAAAAAAAAATGAGCGAACGAGCGAGGCAACGGTGTTTGTGATCATATTTAAGTAAAAAAAAAATACTTACCCGCCTCGCTTTTCTCTAAGCGAGGTATGATCACTCCGCGGCCCTAGAGCGAACGCCAACGTCGTCACCTCGCTCGTTCGCTTGCTTTTCTCAGAGTCGAGAAGCATAAATATTTTTTTTTACGTAAATATGATCACTTCGCAGCCCCACGAGCGAACGTCGTCGCCTCGCTCACTCGCTCGCTTTTCTCAAAGTCAAGGCGCGTAAACATTTTTTTTACCTAAACATGATTGCTTCGCCGCCCGCGAACGAACATCGTCGCCCGCGAACGAACATCGTCGCCTCGCTCGTTCACACACTTTTCTCGGAATCGAGGCGCAAAAATATTTTTTTACGTAAATATGATCGTTCCTCGGCCCCATGAACGAACGTCGTCGCCTCGCTCATTTGTTTTCTTTTCTTGGAGTCGAGGCGCGCAAATATTTTTTTTTTACATAAATATGATCGCTTTGCGGTCTCGTGAGCAAACGTCGTCGCGGCTCGCTTTTCTCGAAGTCAAGACGAGTAATTTTTTTTTACGTAAATATGAACGCTCCGCGACCCCGCGAGCAAACACCGTCGCCTCGCTTGTTCGCTCGAGGCACATAAATATTTTTTTTACATAAATATGATCGATCCGCGAGCAAACGCCGTTGCCTCGCTCGTTTTTCTTGGAGTCGATGTGCGTAAATATTTTTTTACGACGGGATCTCGAAACGATGAGACTGCGTCGAAATAATATTTACGTAAATTAAAAAAAAAATTAAAATGCCTTGCTCGACAGTCCAACTGCTGAGGGAAAGGGATGGGGCCCGCCTGTGGCCCCCTCTCCCTGGAAGATGGGGGGTTGCAGGCCCCCCATGTGAGGGCCGCAACCTTTCCCCACTCCCTCGGCAAGTGAATTGCCAAGGGAGGGGAAAACCCCCCCCCCCTTTTTTTTAATAAAAATAAAAAAATATTTATAATAATAGATTAAAAAAATAAATTATTTATAATTTTGGATCTTGCATTTTTAATTTGTTTTCTTTGCTCGGCAGTTGGACTGTCGAGCAAAATATTTTAATTTTTTAATTTACGTAAATATTTTTTCGACGCCATCTCGTCGCTTCGCGATCCCGACGCAAAAAAAAAATATTTACGCGCTTCAACTCGAAAAAAAATATTTATGCGCTTCGACAGTCCAACTGCTGAGCAAAGCAAACAAATAAAAAATGCAAGACCCAAAATTTTAAATAATTTATTTTTTAATCTAAAATTATAAATATTTTTTTATTATAAAAAAGAAAAAAAAAAGGGGGGGTTTCCCCCTCCCTCCGCAATTCACTTGCCGAGGGAGTGGGGAAAGGTTGCGGCCCCCACATGGGGGGCCTGCAACCCCCCATCTTCCAGGGAATTGCCGAGGGAGAGGGAGAGGAAGAGGGTCCCACGAGTCTCCCTCGGCAATTGAATTGCCGAAGGTGACCTAAAATCGTAAATATTATTTTTTTATATTAATTTTGTAAATATATTTTTGTTAATAATATTTTAGAAAAAAAACTCGATCTTTGGCGGTCCGCTGCGGGTGAATATCACCGAGGTTGCGTGTGGGACTTTTGGCCCTCCTTCGGTTCTCACTCGAGTCAACGGAGCACTGACTGTGCCTTTTCCTATTTTTGGGACGGCATGTGCCCGAAAAAAGAGCAAGAAGAAAAAAAAAAAGATGCGGTAATTTCCATAAAATCAATTGAAATTCCATGCCGCCTTTTAATTATTTGTATCCGATATCCATCGTTCATGCTAGAGGCTCGAACGGAAAATGGGTCGAAGTTGCTTCTCTCGATTCATCATCGATCGAGTATTTAGTCGTCAATTGTCAGTGTCGAGAACTGTAAAGAGCTTAAATGTCGAGAGGAATCCTCCTCAATTGTGCACGAGCAAGCAGGGGAGCCTAGGCTTTACATAGGGCCATCGTCAAATACGATTCCAATTAGCTTAAGTCAAAGTGGGGGGGAATAAACAAGTACCAACTTCACCAGAAATGGTCCGCGTGATCCATCTCTAATCACGATTACCATTTTTTTTTTCTTCTTTTTTTGTGTGCTGAACTTTAGGATACGAATATGACTTTACAACTTGATAAATACCAAACAGGATTTTTATTTCCCTAAAAATAACACAAAAAGTACAAAATCCAAGGCAAGCTCGAACCTACCTAAATAAATCGGTTTCGACCTTTATATATTTATCTCCATTAGAAAAATATTAATTTTTAATAAAGCTATGTGTTCCAAACGTTGCTGAACTTATTGAAGAATATTCTTCAGTGTAAAATGTGACGTGCATGAATAAAACACGTGACGCATTGAAATACTTGAACTTTGTACTTGTAATCTATATTTTCACTGATCAATTAGGGATATAATAAGTAGTCAAATATGCTTCTTCTTTTTTACCAAAAATATGATTATATCATGCCACTTTCACATAGATAAACATAATATCAGTTTGCTTTCTAATTACATAGTACGAAGTAGAAACAAAAATTCACAGTCTAATCGATATTTTCATCAAGCAATTACGATCAACTAGGTAACTTTCTATAATGGAATTTTGCTATTTTATAGCTTGCACTCAAAATGGGGGTTTTTTTTTTTTAAGTGGTATTATAGGTACCGTAACTCTCCCCAAGTTCAAAAGTTATGGCCGTTTGGTTGCGCACTACGTGCCTTTTTATCCCAAGCTCCCCTGTTGGTGGACTTCGTCTGGTGAGCAGGTATTTAAATAATACGAGTTGGGTGAGATATGAGTTATAACATTTATACGGTATGAAAATGGGTCAAAACGAATTAAATGTGTTAATATGAGTCGGACCATATTTGATCCGACCCACTTGTTTGACACCTCTAGTCTAGTCAAGATAATCCAAAAGATCTTCGGCAGTCACGTGCACGTCTTAATCAATTGAGACAAAGAGCTAGTAACATCTGAGAATTGATCGAGATTAAAGAAAATTACGCATGCCGCATTGTAGCATTTAAACAATGTTGGCGAACTTTTGCTTACAATCCCATAAAGCGGGAGGAGACATTTGTGGCGGCTCAAAGACCATAATTGCCATCAAGAGGGGCGTGTACGAAGGCCTGGGTCGGCCAACCGATTGTTTCTATAGAATGCCAGAGTTCAACTATTACTAGCGACTAGCATACCTTGGCATTTGACGCACGAAGGGTGCGTTTGGGGTTCTGATTTTGGGGTAATACAAATATTTTTACCTTAAAGGGGTTTGGTAAAATGGAAATATTATTTGGTAAACTCTAATTGAAAAGTGTTTTTTAGGAAATTTATGTTAGATATTGGAAAAAAGTTATCGAAATTCCATTTTAGGCAATTTTCACAGCAAAAACATACCAATGTCTCTAAATTCAATTTTTTATTATTATAGAAATTTCCTACTGTTGGAATTAATTAAGTAATTGGGGCTAATTAAATATGTCCATGATGCCCATGATGTACGCCCATGATGGACTGATAACCCACGGCGGTAATTAGAGGTTACTCGATGGGAAGTTATCTCTTTTTGAATAGATGATAACATAAGAAAAGAGGAACATTAAGTTTCCTCAACAGTAAATCTCCCGAGACCCTCTCGCACTCAAGGATGCATTTCGAAGAAATTTAAATATGTGCTCAGCGAATATATATTCCATTGCATGATAGTATTCCAATCAGTGATACAAATTTGTGATTCTGCTGTGCATGTCTCATATGTTTTTCCGCATGATTTTCGTTATAGAATTAGAATTCATTTTCGTCATCTATAGAATTACGCGTGGAATTTTATAGATGACCGGGAGTAATAAAGTGGCCGAATATGGCATGTGACAGGCTGGGAAAACCATTAATTAATTGGCCTATCAATGTTTTGAATATCTGATGGAAAACGACACGTGCAGGATTTATATTGCCTCTTCATGGGCTGCTAGCAAAGCAGAGCACACACAAGTAGAAAGGGAGAACTTTCGTGCAATGTTTGACTGGTCAAACAAATGGGGAAGAGATGATGACGCACCATGTCCGGTTCAGTTTGCTCACTAAGTACGTCATCACTCAACTCTCTTTGGCTCACTAAGTGCGTCATCACCGACTCTCTCCCGGCATCTCCTCAAGGCCCTATATATGCACCTCTCTTCTCACTCCCCATCTCATCATCACCTTTCTCTTCCTATCTCATAACACACAGATTGCACGATTCTCTTCCAGTTGAGGATTTGAAGCCGATCAAGCTTAGTGATATGGCAACGTCACCAGAGAATGAGCATCCAGTGCAGGCTTTTGGATGGGCAGCCAGAGACTCTTCAGGACACCTCTCTCCCTTCAAGTTCTCAAGAAGGTAGCATGCCTTACATTTTTTCATTTTTTTCGATTCTCATTTCCGGTGCATCCAAAAAATACAACAGAGGAGAATATCTTGTTCTCGAGATATATTGATTTTCTCTTTAATAGGGCCACCGGGGAAAAAGATATAGCTTTTAAGGTATTGTATTGTGGTATATGCCATTCCGATCTCCACTATGTCAAGAATGAATGGGGAAAAACTTCTTATCCCGTAGTGCCCGGGTATGTGTTTTCAAAAAACGTCATCCTTTTCGATTCTCTTAATGTTAAAAAAAATGGCATGTTTGAGCCAATAATCACGGTAATCAGCCATCATATGCAGACATGAGATTGTCGGTGTGGTCACCGAAGTGGGCACCAAAGTGACAAAATTCAAAGCCGGAGACAAAGTGGGTGTTGGGTGTATGGTCGGATCATGTGGCTCATGTGCAAATTGCAAAGACCATCTTGAAAATTACTGCCCCGAGATGATTTTGACCTTTGGTGCAAAGTACCACGATGGAACCACCACCTATGGTGGCTACTCGGACATCATGGTGTCGGATGAGCATTTCGTGATTAAAATCCCCGACAACATGCCCCTCGATGGTGGTGCTCCTCTCCTTTGTGCTGGGATCACTGTTTACAGTCCGTTGAAGTACTACGAGCTTGATAAGGTCGGGATGCATTTAGGAGTGGTTGGGCTTGGTGGGCTCGGGCACATGGCTGTGAAGTTTGCTAAGGCCATGGGCCTCAAAGTTACCGTCATTAGTACCTCACCAAATAAAAAGAAGGAAGCCATGGACCATTTGGGAGCCGATGCATTCTTGGTTAGCCGTAATACAGAAGAGATGGAAGTAAGTTATAATCACGACATATTGTTTTCTTTTGTGATGTATAGGAATAAGGGTAATCCGAATGTATATTGATGATATTTTTTCTTACTAACTCAGCATGCGACGGGCACAATGGATGGCATCATTGACACAGTCTCAGCTGTACATGCTCTTTTGCCTTTGATCGGTCTGTTGAAGACTAACGGAAAGCTGGTCATGGTTGGTGCACCGGAGAAGCCGCTTGAGCTACTTGCTTTCCCACTTCTGATGGGTAAGCCTAAGCAAGTCTTTTGAGTTTTATGATACTTCTAGGGGAAAAAAAACCACATTCACAATTGGTGATTAGAATCAAAATTTCATGCTTTTTTGGTTCTGTAGATGATTAATTTTGAGTTTCAAAAATGCCAAATTAGTAACCAATAAGACCAAACACAGGTAGAAAGATGGTGGGAGGAAGTGGTATTGGAGGGATGAAGGAGACGCAAGAGATGATTGACTTTGCAGCGAAACACAACATAGTCGCGGATATTGAGCTTATTCCTATGGATTATGTGAACACTGCCATGGAGCGTCTATTAAAAGCAGATGTTAAGTATCGATTCGTCATTGACATTGCCAATTCATTGAAGCCTTTCTGATGATGAGTCTGATGGATTACTACTCGGCCGAGCATAGATGAATATTAGCTTTCCCAATCTTATTGTCTCATAAAGTTATAATCATGTTTTATGACTAGGATTTTGCTTCATTTATTATGGTGACATCACTTCATTGTCCCCTTAGGAATGACGTTGATTACTTTGTAAGTTTGTATAGATAGCAACCTTGTTTTAGGTTGTTATCCTCAGAAAGTGTGCAATCCACATAATCGCGGGATTTCCTTTATGTGTTTTTAAGTAAATCGCGCATTCAAAGACAATACCTTCTCATAGTCATGGCCACGGGCCAGGGACCGTCGGCTCTGTTCATGAACTGGCTATTCCGGTTCCAATTTAGGGAGAACCAAAACAAAGACGCTAAGTGGCAGTTCCGGTTCCGATTTTGAATCGACAGTTACGGGTCGGCTTCGGGCCTTGTTCAAATTCAAAATCGAAAATGGCACCTCTGGTTTCGGTTCCAATTTTTGAGTTTAAAAATTAAATTATAATGAATTTTTAATAAAATTGTAATCAAATTATCAAACAATAAATTATGAAATAAAATAAAATAAAACAATGAATTAATTAAATTATGAAATAATGGATTAAGAAAAATTGGAAGAGAGAATGAGAATAATTGAAATATTGAATAAGAAATGAAAAAAATGGTGTGATTGAATAATTGAATAATTGAAGAAAAGAAAATAATAAATTGGATACTGTGAATAATTAAGAGTTAGAGAAAATTTGAGAGAATTGAGATGAAGAGAGGATTTGCATGAAAAAATGAGAAAATGAGAAGAGGTATTTATAGGTTATAAATTAGTAAATAAAAAAAATTAGGTGACCATTGGCTACAGTCACAAAAAAGAAAGAGCCGTTCTTTTTTAAAAATTTTAAAATTTTTTATCCCAATTTTTTCACGGTTCGGTGGTTCCAGGCCTGGTTCAAGGTTTGAAGAAACCATAACCGGGCCCTTATACCACGGGCTGGTTCCGGGCTCAACCTGGCCCATGGTCATGACTACCTTCTCAGCCCTCTTTTTGTGACTCAGTGAAAGAAAAAAAACTAACCAACTAAGATTTGATCGCAACACAAGAAGTTTCAAGTCCTCCAAGCAATTGCAGAGCAAATGCCATGACCTGTGAATTTCCGAGTTGGGTCGGGTCGATTTAACCTATTTTAACCTTGTTCGACCCGACATGCGAATAAACTTATTTTTCAGGAGCGCGTAGCAGAAGCCTGATACCTTCATTCAAGGAGATTGCCGAGGGACAGCTCAAGTCCAGACCCATCAATATATCAAGTTGGACACATCTTCACTAAAAAACGGATGTTATGTGTATAGTTGGATCATGTCACATATGTGAAAATAGTAAAGACGATCATGAGAATTACTGTTGGTGCAAATTACTACGATGGAGCCACCACCTATGGTGGCTATTCGGACATCATGGTGTCAGACGATCACTTCATGATCAAAATCCCCTATAAATTGCCTCTTAATGGAGCTTCTATTAAAGTCGGATGTTAAGTGTCGATTATGACATCGCCAATTCATTGAAGCCTTTCTCATGATGATTCTGATGGGGTGCTATTTGGTTGAACGTAGATTAAAATTAGGTCTGCATATCTTGTTATCTCATAATCATGTTTTGCAACTATGATTGTGCTTCTACTCAGTATTGTTGATATCACTTCATTGTCCCCTTTGGAATAACGTTAGACTACGTTGTATAGATAGCAACCTCCTCTGAAAAAATGCAATCCACAAAATCAAAAGAGTTACCTTTATGTGTTGTAAGTAAATCGTGCACTCAAAGCCAATACCATCTCCCTCCCAACAATGTTTTTGCGACTGTGAGAAAGAAAAAACTAAGCAATTTTGGAGGATTTGATTGCAAACAAAGAAGTTTCAAGATGCGATTTCACATTTGATTATAAGAGTTGAATGACAAATTTGTTAAATAGTGTACTAACAAATAACTGGGGAATAACAACTAAACTAATAGGTGAAATCGAAATAATTGCAATTTTTAATGTATTTACTTTTATAATTAATGCACGAATATTTAAAAAAATCATTATAAAATATGTTCAAATATTTGCCACAAGTGTAACTCTTTCCAATGTAGAGAAATTAATTTCTAAGTAAATACCAAATCTTGTGTAGAGAGACGAAAGTAGATGCTTAGTCTATATAATCTCTAACTCATCTCGTCAATCAAGTAAAATACTAGTTAAGGCTAGGCTTAATTCCCTAAAAAAAATGCTCTCAGACTTTAGGCTTAATTCCAACCCGAACAATTTTTTATCTTTTTAAAAAAAATCACAAAAATTTACTATAATCTCGAATCTCCCATGTGTCCAAATCACCACTAGTTTCTTCAAAATAATCAACATAAGGGCCAATTAGAAGTTCATTATCAAAACATGCATCCTCACCAACACCATGACCTTCATATGTTTGACGGGTCAAACAAATGGGGGAAGAGATGATGACGGACAATGTCCGGTTCAGTTTGCTCACTAAGTACGTCATCACTCAACTCTCCTTGGCTCACTAAGTACGTCATCACCGACTCTCTCCCGGTATCTCCTCAAGGCCCTATATATGCACCTCGCTTCTCACTCCCCATCTCATCATCACCTTTCTCTTCCTATCTCAAAACACACAGATTGCCCGATTCTCTTCCAGTTGAGGATTTGAAGCCGATCAAGCTGAGTGATATGGCAACGTCACCAGAGAATGAACATCCAGTGCAGGCTTTTGGATGGGCAGCCAGAGACTCTTTAGGACACCTCTCTCCCTTCAAGTTCTCAAGAAGGTAGCATGCCTTACATTTTTTCATTTTTTTTTTATTCTTATTTCTGGTGCATCCAAAAAATACAACAGAGGGGAATCTCTTGTTCTCGAGATTTATTGATTTTTCTTTAACAGGGCCACCGGGGAAAAAGATATAGCTTTTAAGGTATTTTATTGTGGTATATGCCATTCCGATCTCCTCAATGTCAAGAATGAATGGGGAAAAACTTCTTATCCCGTAGTGCCCGGGTATGTGTTTTCAAAAAATGTGATCCTTTTCGTTTCTCTTAATACTAAAAAAAAAATGGCATGTTTGAGCCAATAATCATGGCAATCGGCCATCATATGCAGGCATGAGATTGTCGGTGTGGTCACCGAAGTGGGCACCAAAGTGACAAAATTCAAAGCCGGAGACAAAGTGGGTGTTGGGTGTATGGTCGGATCATGTGGCTCATGTGCAAATTGCAAAGACCATCTTGAGAATTACTGCCCCAATATGATCTTGACCTATGGTGCAAAGTACTACGATGGAACCACCACCTATGGTGGCTACTCAGACATCATGGCATCAAACGAGCATTTCGTTATTAAAATCCCCAACAACATGCCTCTCGATGGTGGTGCTCCTCTCCTTTGTGCTGGGATCACTGTCTACAGTCCATTAAAGTACTACGGGCTTGATAAGTCTGGGATGCATTTAGGGGTGGTTGGGCTTGGCGTGCTTGGGCGCATGGCTGTGATGTTTGGTAAGGCCATGGGTCTCAAAGTTACCGTCATTAGTACCTCACTAAATAAAAAGAAGGAAGCCATGGACCATTTGGGTGCCGATGCATTCTTGGTTAGTGACGCGACCCTCTCGAGCGCTATCTGGCTAGCGAGGGTTAATAGGCCGCCCGATCGTCACCTGATCGGACGCGGGCCTCTCCCAAGGTCCATTACCCAAATCGCAATGGCTGGATATACGTGATCGACCTTCAGTGTGGTCTAGTGACATGTGATATGTGTACATGCCAATGAGTTACCACCAATCGTTTCGGGGAGGGTACGATCGGAAACCCTATCGAATAGTGGGGAGCGATCTATTCGATTCTGCAGAAACCAGAGAAGTGAGATCGGGGACTTAGTTACGCCAACTATCAGAGTTGACGCCCTTTCGGTACCTAAGCTGAATGGTTTTATCTGATCTAAAGATTTCATACAGATGGGTGAGGTATAGATCCTAAATCTAGGAGCTCATGCAGATGGGAATGACTACCATATCACTCACAATTAGTAAAAATAAATGCGCAAATCAAAGATCCAGTACATGCGGATAAAACACATGAAAGCAGCATGGCATCCCTAATGAGGCCCTATTAGCCTAGAGAAATATCAATCAAGGCTTATGGGTGTTTTGACATGATTTGCCCATGAGGGGCAAAATCGTAATTTTGAACAATTCGGGGATAATTCGTCTCGAACGGGCAAATTTGTCATTTTAGATGAATTGGGAAGTCAAAAGACAGAGGAAATAGGATTGGCCATCAATCCAACCCATTTCCTATTTTTCGGGAATTTCCAGGATTTTTCTGGAATTTAAAAGTGATTTTACCCTCGGAGGGATAAAGTCGTCATTTTGGACAGAGATGAGAACTGAAAATCTCGAATATTAGGGTTGGTCGTCCACATGACCCAAACCCTAACTTTGAGCAATTTTCAGGACTTGACTCGAATGGGAAAGACGTTTACCCTTTGAGGGGTAAAATCGTCATTTTGGGGAAAATGATGAGATTCGAAAACTCCGGCAAGAGGATTCACCACCTAACTGGCCATATCCTGATCTAGGCGTTCATTGACCTTATCTCGCAATACAAAGCAGGGGCGAATTACCCCTAAATGGCATTATCGTCAATTCTTGGAAAAACGGATGAGAAATCCCAAAAAATAGGATTGACCAATTGTCTGTGGTCAATCCTCAATTTTTGGGGATTTCTAGAGTGTCTAGGAATTTCCCACTATTTTTCCACATTTTTTTTTGGAATTTTCTGGAATTTTCTAGCATTTTTTTTGGATTTTCTAGGATTTTTCTGATTTTTTTTATTTTTTTATTATTAAAATATTATTCTGACCGGGTCGACCCGACCCACTCGGGTCGGAACTCGGCCCGGACCCGGGCCAAGACCTGCGAAACCTTCGGCCAAAACGACGCCGTATTCGCCATTTTTTATTTTCAGATTAATCGGATCTGATCCAATGGTCCTCATTGCACCACGTGGCTAGTCCACGATCATAGGATGATCTGACTAGAATCTACGGTTTAGATTGAATGGAGACTCGATCAGGGCCGTCTGATCTGACTACTTAAATCTACGGCCACGATTAGAACATGGGACTTGCTCTGGACCGTCTATTCTCATTAACCCAGAACGACGTCGCCTGACCCTTTATCTAAACGGCACCGTTTCTGTTCTGATTGATTTTCCGATTAAAATTATTTTCGGATAATCCTAATTTCTAATCGGACGGTCACCATTTATTAGACTCAATTAATCTCGGTCGTTGGATCAATTCCATCTCAGCCTAACAACCTAACAGTCGAGCTGACTCGACATCCACGTCGACCAATGGCCGAACGCCACCTAAGGCTTTGACCCGCTGACCACGCCACGTCAGCTTCGTCTTCAACCTCGCGCCTGCAACTTGGACGAACAGCTGTGCTACTCCAACGACGATCCGACGGTGGATCCTTGATGAAATCGCGCGAGACCAACGCCAATGGATTCTAGCTTAATATATCTAAGAATCGAGCCAACCTATCCGCGAAATCATAATCATTCTGCGAAATGCCGAGTACGGCCATGGGAGTTCTATCGCACAAATCACGCAAAATCAAAGCAATTCATTCACAAAATAGCATCCATCAGTGTTCAGGAGGCTTACCTCGAGCTCCGATTGAGCTCGCACGGCCTAGATTGGGCTAGGCAGGGATGAACAGTGGTCGGCTATGGAGGCTGAGTTAGAAGACTCGATTCGAGTTGTTCAGGCAAAATCAATGCAAAATCAAGATGCGATGATGGTCAGTGATATCCAAGGAGCGAAACGCACACACTAAATGCAAGAATCATTTCCAGAAATGAAATTCGCCATTGAAGCTCAGTGTAGAATTCGAAGCTCTGACTCGCCTATTTTTCCGGTTTAAGCATGCGCGGTCGGCGGCGGTAGCTTCCGGGGAGTCTGGGCGACCTCCTCGCAACACTCTCCGGCTTTGGTTTGGCCTGGAAGTGGCCCTACCTATGCCTCTTAGTTCGAGCTCGAGCCCTCGACAATGGCGGTTGGAGGGCGAGCTCTCTCTCGCTTTCTCTCTCTCTCTCTCGATTCAGTTCCTTTCTCTCTAACTGAATCAACCGTCCCCTCAACAGAAAGCCACTCCAAGGCTTATATAGCTCTCCCGATTTTTGGCGCCGAAAGCTTGAGAGCTAACGAACTTTAAATGGCACGTGATCATGCATGCCATTTGGTCCGAACGGTGACGGCGATGATGGGTAGTTCCGTCCAACTCCAATGATCCTCCGGCGTACGCAAATGGATGGCCAATTTAGTCGTTTAGCAAAGTTTGACTTTCAAGGCCGCCGGGACGTTGACTGGTCGTTTTCTTCCACCCCGGCTGTCGTTGGCCGCGATTCTGGTGTCAATTGACGGGGAATGGACCAAAGGACTAAACGCCCTCCAATGCTTCTCCAATTGTGGCCGATTGGTCTGTCAATTTTGTCATCAAAATCCAGCTCGGCATTGTTCATTTGCGCAGGAACTTGAGGAAGAAGAAGGCACTGTAGCGGACCGGTTCGACCGGCGGTCTGACCGGTCCGAACCGGTTCCGACTTGGAATTTTCCAAATTAAGCTCAAATTAATAGGAATATTTGCAATTGAACTTCAGAATCGAATCTAGGGCATGGATTTTATCTAAAAATGTAGTTTTGCCCAAAAGTTCATATCAATTTCAACAAAAACCCTAAATTTTCATTTAATTGAAAATTGGGGAATTATGCAATTGAAGGTTCAAATGATCAAATTGGGTCAAATTACCTGTGCCAATTGATTCAAAATGGTGAAGACCATTGGGGAGTATGTTTAATTTGCAATGATAGTCCTCGAATTGAAATTAATTTCGAATATGCCCAAATTCAAGGATAAAAAATGCAATTAAGTATGCAATTTTGCCAAATTCATGCAATTGAGCAATTTGTGCAAACAATTGGGCTGATTGCAATAAGAGACAATTAGATTGAATGTCAAGATCCTAAAAAATGCCAAAATTTCTAATTAAAAGACTCAATTGACATTTTTTTCTCAAATTCAATCACCTGTGTTATAATGGAACACCTAAAATTGAATCTGATTTTGGATTTTTTGTGAGGTCAAAAAGACAAGGGATTTAAAATAAAAATATTGGCTATTTTTTCATATTTTTGTGACCTCGAATGCTATTTTTCTGATTTTTCTAGCATTTTTCTACTTTCTAAAAATACTAAAAAATATGAAAAATTATTTTTTTTTGTCAAAAATGGCTCCTTAGGCTTGGCCAAGGCCACCAAAGTTGATTTTGCAATTTTTTGACTTTTTATGAATTTTTCATGAATTTTCTAAGAAATAACCAAAAAAAGGTTGATCCAAAATTAGGTGTCATCAGCTGCCCCTCTTTGAGAGGAACCTCGCGAGAGGTTTCTCTCAAATACATGTGACACTCAAGTCTAGATCGACTCTACTGGGAAATAGAAAAAAATGAATCTTGACATTTAATCTTTCTTGTTCCGCTGGTGAGTGTTCTACTTATTTTGTTTCAGCTAACGTGGGAGAGAGAGGCGGGATAGAGGTACTCACCTGTTACTTACCTGCCTAACGCTCGTGTGGCGTGCAAGGTCTATAGCGGGTTCAAGTGGATACCTAGCGACTCGTCTTTTGAGTATCCTAAGGCAGTTAAATTCTAGCCTGTATGGTAGGCCGTACTAGAGTGGGATTCCTACACTTGACAGGAACATGTGAATGACGCACCCAGTCTCTTAGGGATTGTCAGAAGTTTTGATCCGTATGGTGGATCAGACTATGAATAGGATTCCTATCTGCTAGGAACCTACGGATGACGCACCCAGTCTCTTAGGGATTGTCAGACATTTTGATCTTTCAAGGGGATCAGGCCGAGAATATGACTCCTTTCTGCTAGGAAGCTATGGATGACGCACCCGCTCTTGTAAGGATTGTCGAATATTTTGATCCTTCAAGGGGATCAGGCCGAGAATAGGACTCCTTTCTGCTATGAACCTATGGATGACGCACCCAGTCTCTTAGGGATTGTCGAACATTTTGATCATATATTCTAAGGAATTAACTAGGATCTATACGAATGAGGTGTACCTAACCTTTAGGCTTCACCAAACGAGCTACTCTAGGTTTAGGGATTACCTAGAACCTCACAGAAAGCTGATTTTGTCAGAAGTTTTTGATCCTATATTCTAAGGAATTAACTAGGATTTATACAAATGAGGTGTACCTAACCTTTAGGCTTTACCAAATGAGCTATTCTGAGTTTAGGGATTACCTAGAACCTCACAGAAAGCTGGTTCTGAGATTTATCCTTTTGACATGCAAGGTGTTGTTATGGGATTTAGGGACTCCAAGCATCCTGCAGAAAATTCAAACCCATAAAACTGAAATCTCACACAGGGAGATAATTTCAAATATTGCCCTTTCGACATGGAAGGTGACATTCTGGGATCTGGGTACTCCAGGCATCCTGCAGAAAGCTCAAACCTATAAAACTGAAATCTCACACAGGGAGATAATTTCAAATATTGTCCTTTCAACATGGAAGGTGACATTCTGGGATCTGGGTACTCCAGGCATCCTGCAGAAAGCTCAAACCTGTAAATTCGAAATCTCACAGAGGGATGATTTCGAAGATTGTCCTTTTGACATTGGAGGTGACATTCTGGGATCTGGGTACTTTAGGCATCCAGGGATCCTACAGGAAAATAAACTTGAAAGCTCTTCTTCACAGTGCAAGGCATCCTTCTGGAATCTGGGGTCACCATGAGTCCTAGAAGCTTAGACCTGAGAGTTCATTCCTCATTTGCCAAGATATTAGCCCTCTTGAGGTAATGACTATTATAAGGCAGGTAAAAGGCTTCATTTTAACCTATGTAGTTTATGTAAAACGGCTTAGGACGTCGGAGGTTATCCAAACATCTCGAAGCATGCAAAGCTGATCATGAGTCCTTGTGAGGAAAAATCCTCGGATCGAACAATTTGAAGTTCCCAACCAAAGCTTACTTTCAAGCATTCTATTGGAATATCCCTGTCAGAAAGGTCTCCTCACCAATTTTCTGATTTGGTCTTTTCACAATTATAACACTCGAATTCCCTAATACACTGTACCCGGGTTTTCGGAGCCGTTCGTAGCGCATACATTTTAGATCAATCGGGGCGTCTTTACTGGATCGTAATGTCGGGCTCGGACATGGTTTCCGAAGGGGGACTCATTTTCTGAGTCAGGTCTTTTAACAAAATTTTCTTCATCTGCTCCGGGCTTACAAGTCAAGAACCCTGCAAAATGAGAAAGAAATAATCTTGCTCGAACTTCTTCGAGCTAAGCTTAAGCATTAAACCTTATGCTAATCCAAGTGCTTTAATCAGAAAAGACTTCTCAGGGATGTAACATAGGTAGGATTGGGGACCGAAAGAGGCTTATTTTTTGGCCCAAAATATGTGATCATCGCAGGTTTGCTGCCGATCTAGTACCTCATTGTCGCGACCCTCTCGAGGTTGCATGTGGGCTCTCGAGGGCTAATGGGCCGTCCAGTCTAGTCGGACGCGGGCCTCTCCCAAGGCCCGTTACCCAAATCGCAACGGAGGTATGCGTAGTCGACCTTCAGTGTGGTCTGGTGACATGTGCTAAGTGTGCATGCCATGGAGTCGCCACCAATCATTTTTTGGAGGGTATGATTGGACCACCCTATTGAATAGTCGGGAGTTTCTATTCAATTCTGCGATAACCAGAGAAATGGGTTCGGGGACTTAGTTACGTCAACTGTCAGAGTTGACGCCCTTTCGGTACCTAAGTTGACTGAATTTTCTGACCTAAGATTTCATGCAGATGAGTGGAGTACGAATCCTAAATCTAGGAATTCATGCAAATAGGAATGACTATCCTAGCAATCACAATCAGTAATAAAATGCGCAAATCAATGAATCCAAATATGTAAAATAATCACACCAAATCAACATGACACTCCTAATAAGGCTCTATTAGCCTAAATAAGTATCAATCAAGCTTAGGAATGATTTAGACATGATTTTACCCATCAGGGGTAAAGTCGTAATTTTGAGACAAAAGGGACGATTTGCCTAAAAAGGGAAAAATCGTCATTTCGGAATGAATCCGGAGTAAAACAATGTCAAAAATAGGTTTGGTCACTCAATTGACCCATTTCCTATTTTTTTTGCAATTTTCATGATTTTCTGGAATTTTTGAAACCGATTTACCATTCGAAGGGGTAAAATCGTCATTTTCTAAAAATGGGAATGAAATGTGAAAATCATAGACATAAGGTTTAGCCACCTATCTGGCCCATCACCAAATTCTAAGCAATTTCCACAATTCATCGGAATATCAAAGACGATTTACCCTTTGAGGGGTAAAATCGTCATTTTGGATTAAATGGGAGAAAATCCAAAAAATGGAAACAAATCAATTTTTTTTTGTCATTTTCAGCCTTCAAAATTTTTTTAGAAGTTTTTAGGAATTTTCTGCAATTTTTCTCAATTTTTTTTTGAATTTTTCCTTAATAATTCATTTTTTTGGAATTTTTTTTATTTGATTTTTTTTTATAAATTTCTGAGAATAAATCCCAACTGACAGTCCCTAACTCACCACGTGGCGTCTCGGTGACAATCGAATTATTTCAATTTTTGTAAAATTCGAAATTCATTTCTTTTAATGTTAAAAATATTTTTTTTTTCTGAAAATCACCTAATCACGACACGTGGCTCATCTGCAGACGTCCGATCTAGCATTTTTTGTTTTTGTTTTTATAGGACGCAACACAATGCAAAAAATAAAGAAGATATTAAGTCATTATACAACATAAAAATAAGCAATGGAGATGGGATCCGGTGAATTTTACGACGTCGGAGTCCGTCGGTGCTCGTGCAACAATGTGTGGGGGGTATATACCACCAGCAGGAGGCTCGGCCTTCCGATTCTGGGGTAGCACAATATAATTTACAGAAAATAAATAAATAAAACACCTTGGACACCAATAGGAGGCTTAGCCTTCCGATTCTGGGTCTTTTATGCGAAATATAGAAATGCTATGACATAAAGTAAATACACAGCAAATATTTAGACACCAACAGGAGGCTCGGCCTTCCGATTCTGGGTCTTTTATGCGAAATATAGAAATGCTATAACATAAAGTAAATACACAGCAAATATTTAGACACCAACAGGAGGCTCGGCCTTCCGATTCTGGGTCTTTTATGCGAAATATAGAAATGCTATGACATAAAGTAAATACACAGCAAATATTTAGACACCAACAGGAGGCTCGGCCTTCCGATTCTGGGTCTAATAGGTAAAATGTAAGGAGTGAAAGGTGGTCTTACCAAGATTGAACCCAAAACAAGCTCGGAAATCCAATTTGGCACTCGCGGACTCAAGTCTGATCAGTCTGACCTTTTCTACTTCAAACAGCTCTACGGGACAAATGGCTCGGCCAAATTGGGCTCACGATATGTCATTAGAACGGCAAGAGAATAAGCTTTCCAATGGTATATGGCTCGTTCGCATACGATGTCTAACGAAAGAGTTATGGCCGAAAAACCGCACGGTTTTTGATCTGGGCGGCGAGCTGAGCGAGAGGAAAAAACGAAAATGAAAGAGAGAGAGTTGAGGGAGAAGAAGGGTCGGGAGATGATGAGGGGGAGGAGATAAATAGGCAGCGGGAAGGAGAGAGGGAGTGGGGGAGAGAGAGAGAGAAAAAAAAAATGTAATAATAATAAAATAATAAAATAATAAAATAATAAAAGTAAAAATAAAATAAAATAACAAAAAGAGAAGACAAAATCATTAGTCCCCTTTTCCTTTTAAATGATGATGTTTCCCTCCTTTTCCTTTTAATCATTACTAATATTTTTGTCAAATTCAATTTTATGGTGATCAGAGAACACCTAAAATCAAACCTGAATTTTATTATTTATGAGGTTAGAAAATAGATAAAATAAAAATAAAAATACCGACTATTTTTATATATCTTTGTGACCTCAAATATTATTTTTCTTGATTTTCTTCTTTTCTTTTTTTTTCTTTTTTTTCGAAAATATTAAAAAAATGAAAATTATGAAAATAATTTTTTTGGTCAAAATGGTTCATTTAGCTTGGCCAAGGTCACCAAAATTGATTTTTCAATTTTTGAAATTTTTATAGATTTTTTATGAATTTTTTAAAAAAAAGAAAAAAAGGTTGATCAAAATTTAGGTGTCAACAGCTGCCCCTCTTTGAGAGGAATCTCGTTAGAGGTTTCTCTCAAAGATGAGGTGACACCTGAGTCCTGATCGACTCGACTCGGGAAACTAAAGGAAAAGGAGTTATGACATCCAATCTTCATGCTTGTCCATGTATGCTCTTTCTTGAAGGGGGAACATTCATTTGACATGAGAGAGTGAGATAGTAGAGAGACATACCTGCCACTTACCTGTTCGATGTTTGTGCGATTTTCGCGATGTCTGATGGATTCAAGAGAAATTCTAGGAACTCGTTACTAGAGTATCCTAGAGAGGTTAAGCTCTGACCCGTATGGCAGGTCAAACCATAATGGGATTCCTAACTGATAGGAATCTAAGGAAGACGCGTCCCATTTGGGATTTGCCAAGGATTTTGATCCGTATGGTGGATCGGACCATTGAGTTGACCATTATGACGGTTTCTACCATGAGTTGACCCTTCAGGCGGTTTCTACCTTTGACTGACCCTTCAGGCGGTTTCTACCATTAATTTGACCCTTTAGGCGGTTTCTACCATTGGTTTGACCCTTCAGGCGGTTTCTACCTTTAGTTGACCCTTCAGGCGGTATCTACCCTGAATCGACCCTTCAGGCGGTATCTACCCTGAATCGACCCTTTAGGCGGTTTCTACCTTGTGTTGACCTTTCAGGCGGTATCTACCTTGGTTTTGCTTTGAAAAGGGGTCTCATGACGAGGGTTCTCCACGTCCAATGAGACTGCCTGGTTTTTGAAAAGGGGTCTCATGACAAGGGTTCTCCACGTCCGATGAGACTGCCTGATTTTTGAAAATGGGTCTCATGACGAGGGTTCTCCACGTCCGATGAGACTGCCTGATTTTTTAAAATGGGTCTCATGACGAGGGTTCTCCACGTCCGATGAGACTGTTTGATATTTTGGAAAAGGGGTCTCATGACGAGGGTTCTCCACGTCCGATGAGACTGCCTGGTTTTTGAAAAGGGGTCTCATGACGAGGGTTCTCCACGTCCGATGAGACTGCCTTATTTTTGAAAATGGGTCTCATGACGAGGGTTCTCCACGTCCGATGAGACTGTTTCTTTTAAAAGGGTTTTTCTTCCCCTCTTTTTTAGAGATCCCGAAGTTTGTCGGGAATTCAGTTTTGAAGGAGTGAAAGATTTTATTTTGACAAAGCTTCACTTGAGTCTGCTGAGCCGACATTCTGAGAGCTGGGTTCTCCAGGTATCCTGCAGAAAGTTCAAACCTGAAAGATTTTTCTTCACCAAGAAAATGTTAATAATCTTTGGGAAGACAATAATTGTCCAATTGACAAAATTTTATGACTTAAGTTTTAGTCATGAAATGTGCATTTTGATGCTGGAGGTTATCCAAAGCATTCTTACAACATGCAAATGTGATCACAAATTCCTTGCATGGAAAATTCGGATCAACAGTTTGAAAATTCCAAAAAGAGTTTGTTCAAAACATCAATTGGAATATTTCTCGACAAGGAGGCCATCTCATCTGTTTTGAGGTAATGATTTTTATAGGGGATGTACTCAATTCCCTACTGACCTGTGCCTAGGTTTTAGGCTCATTCGCAGCGCATACATTTTGATCGGTCGGGAGGTCTTCCACGGGACCGTAATGTTGGGCTTGGATATTGGTTTTCAAAGGGGGGACTCACTTTTGAGTCGGGGCTATTGAATGAAAGTCTTCACCATCTGCTCCGGGTTTACAAGTCAAGAACCCTGCAAAATGAGAAAGAAATAGTCTTGCTCGTACTTCTTCGAGCTAAGCAATATGTTAACCCAAGTGTCTTAGTCAGAGAAGACTGTTTCAGGCTTGTGACATTGGTAGGATTGGGGACCGAAAAAGGCTTGTTTTTGGCCCAGAATTCGTGACGGGTTTGACATTGGTGATCATTGCTGATTTGCCTCCTGTCATTTCCTTTCTGCATCTTTAGTCTTTGAGGTGCGCAACCGATTTTGAGGTGTGCACCAGCTCTTTAGAGAGCGTCTCTTGTGGTATTAAGAGGTTGACAACTCTTTCTGTGTTTTTACTCCACGGCTGACATCATTTGGGGAGCAGTCTTCTTGATCTGACTCCATTAGGGGTTTTTCCCTCTTCTTTTCCCTACCAGGTTTCTTTAGGGATCGATCAAATTGTTCATCCGAGCATCGGCCTCGCTTTTACCAGGCACTTTGCTTTTTCTTGATGCTGGGGATTTCTTTAATCTCTTGTCGAAAGTGGGATGCTTGGCAATTGTGCTAGATATATGACTTGGCTCTTAGCACGCTTGAGTATCAACTTAGTAGTTTTCTTCGTAAACCCTAAGTCTTGAACTTCTCCGTTCCTGAAGTGATTTGTCTTTGCTTTTGAACTTGCAATGATCACCAATGGGTTTATGAAATGAATTTGCAGGCTCAACTTGGCTATGCAAAGGATATGGTGTGTGGGATAGAGAAATGAATGCTTCTCATCATCCTATGACATTTGGATTACCATATAAACAATACACAAAGATTGATGTTAGTCCGAGCAAGAAAATTTCTAACCATTTTCTCCTGATGTTGCTGGACTCACCTCCATTTTGCCCCAATGTGGGGTGGTTCTTGACAGGGTTGAGAATGAAAAACGCCGTTCGAAGGGGTTGTCAATGGTCACCTGTAGTGTTTGGGGATAAGAAACGAATGCCTCCGTCGTCCCATTCCATGTAATCGCTGCGGATGGTCCCTACTTCCGTAGGTCCAGATTTTGCTATCTGATCCGCTCCACTTCTCTCTCAAGTGTGTATAGGACGTGTTTGGATTAGGCTTTGCCTTTCGTCGTTTGAGAAAACGTCCTTTTGAAAGTTTTGAACTTTTGATTAGAAAAAATCTCTTTCATTTTCTCCAAAAATTTTACCCGTCAAGGGGATTTTATGATGCACCATGCATGTTCTTATTCATGTTCAGACAACCTCCTGTTTTAAAACATGAATGCCAATGAAGTTTGAATTCTATGTATTTTCTAGACATTTGATTCTGAAAGCTTTTCTTTTTCTCTCTGTTTTTTATTTAACATCTTCAATGGATTGGGGAAAGGGATACTTACCTGTCCCCCGCGGCTGGAGATCCCTGAAAATGCGGAAGAAACATGTTATTGTACGTTCACGAATTTTTCAAAAAATTAGAACGATACAATTTACCCTTGGTCATGTATTCCAACGGGTAATACATAGGATGTGAAAACTCGTTTTGCCTTGATGGCGAGCCCCTGTAAAAAACAAACAATAAGTGTCAGTTTGCGTTCCAAAATTCAAGACAAATTGGAACGATACCGCCTTGTTCTTGCTTGGCGTTTTCATTTAAACACAAACGCGCGGCTTGCAGAAATTGGCCAACTATATTGTGGCCACGATCCCTCCGTTTGGTTGGCGATGAATCATTCTTAAGGATTTGCCCCAGAGGAGATCCATTTGTGTTTTTGGGCGCATTCCAGCGCTATTCTTCAAAGTTCCTTTTATTCAAGGAAAAATGAAATTGTTATCGGAATGCATGTCAAAGCATGATGTGTGGAAGCGATACTTTTTACCCTCCACTCGATCTTATAATCAAAGACCATTTCTTGGAGTGCATGACTTCCAAGGCCGATAATTTTGTTCGCTCCCCAATTAGTGAGTTCTTTTCTTTTGTGGCTTTCGGCGCCAACGCCTTCCTGCTAAATGAGGAAAAACTCATGTTACATGTGGGATCTTTGGAGATCAAATTGGAACGATACAAAGTTACCGTTCACCCAAATTTGTATCTTGGGGTTTACTTCTGATGCGGACGACTATGTCATTGCGTCCCTGGATTTTGCCAGAGAAGAAACGTCCGGCGTACAAATGATTCACTTGCCCCAGTTAGGCATGGTTTTTCATTCATTCCTGCATTTTGCTGCAATCATCATCCACTTTGGGAATGTCTTCTCTCGTCTGTATTTATGGGTGTTGTTCGTGAGATTAACGGCCGTTCTGCCCCAGTTGGGCGACGTTTGTCCTGGCAACATGCCTTAGCACTTTCTGTGTTTGTTGGCAATTTTCAATTCAATTTTGACAACGTCCATGCACCTGCACATGAAGAAACAGGTGTAGGTTTTGACTTCATTTGAAATTTCAGGAAAGAGATACTCCCTTCGGGGTTTCCAACATTTGAAGGGACGGTGTTCTTCAAGTATTTTGCCTTGGTAAGGCTTGTCTTGATGTTTGTTATCTCTGGATTTAATAACCCTGGTCCGATGCGTCTTTATGGGGGATCATGAGAGTTTGCCCCCGGTTTGGCCTCTTCAAAGAAAATGGGAGAACTCACTCCCATGGGTTTCGCCGATTCTGATCTTCTATCTCAATTGTCAGAATCTTCAATTATTTTTATCCATATCTAGATGGCTTGACGGTCTTGGGATTTTTCGTGTGGCGGTTTTGTGATTCTCTCGATCATCGTCGCCATTTGAAGTATTTGATGTTTCTCTTTTCCGGGTAGCGGAGCGATTTGTCCCCAGCCACTGGATGCTTTGTCTGGGGCTGGCTGATTTAGTCGTAGGCAATTTGATCCTACCGCATTGACGCATTCAGGCTATTTGACATCAGTAAGCTTGGGTTTACTCGTGATTGAGTACTTCAACAACCTGCGCGATGAAAGGAGTGAAAGAGTCAATCATCGCGTAAGGAGCTTTAATTGAAACGATTACGGATTTACTATCCCCGCTCTGGTCACTTCTGGCATCCAAGACGGTGGAAATTCTTCAGTGGTCCCATTCATTCTCGTCATCACCTGCAAGAATGAAAAACCATATCAACTCGTGAACCAGTCAATCTGATTTGGAACGGATACAACTTTTTCGACTTAGGGAGAGCCAATCCTAATTAGGTTGCTCCTTCTTCATAATTTGATTTAATTTGTCATTGCAATCCCAATGGGTGACATCTGCTGAAGGCACATTTCTTTCTGTCTTATAGGGAAGACAAATTTTCTTTCGTTTGTCTTTGACCATCTTATCCTGTGGACAAAAGACATAAAGGTCCCCGTCAGGTATAATATTCGAAGGGCTTATTGGAACGATTACAGTTTCACCATCGTTCCATGATCATCTTGCATGTGATCGGATGAGGACATTTTTGACAAATGTATGCCATGTAAAACACGTCCCTCGTGTCTATCCACAAATGGATTTTCCTTCTGTACCTGTTTTTTACCTGAGAGGAAAAGATAGGAAATATTATGCCGGTATCTGATTGAAAATCAATTAGGAACGACACATCTTTACACTTGACCCGACTGCCCCGGTCAAAAGGCATTTGCCCTCATCAGTTGACTCTCCAGGGTGGTCCAGCGCTTTTCCATGCCATCCTAGTTCGTTTAAACTCACGACTGATTCTTCACACAAGTCTTTGGATTTTGATTCATAAGCGGCGCTGAATGACCTTTTGGTTTCGAGGTGTACCAATCATTCACATACATGCGCATGAGACCAGTGAGGTTTGACTTCTAAGAATCAAAATAGGGTTTGGAACCTAAGGCCAAGGCTCCCACTTCGAGTTCTAGAAAGGGTAGATTCCATTGCACAACTATCGTTGCATTGGGACCCAATCCATAGTTCGAAATGAGCAGAATTAAAAATGGATTACCCCGTGTTTTTCCTCACGGAGATTCCAATTTCAATTCCTTCTATTATTTTCCTAAAGAGTGCGCCCGAGGTTTTAGGCGCGGCTGTGTGTGTTCATTGTGTCGTGCTAAAGCAATAAACATGCATTTCATTTAGCAAACACCGCTTCAATATAAACATCCACACAATCATACATCCTAAACTCCTACCTACATAAGACAGAGTTAACGAACACTTCACCCCTTATTTCTCCAATCTGCAAAAACATTTAACACCTCAAGGGTTAAAGTACGTACCTCAACTTGAAGAGCATCTGCATAAAACATGTCAGAAAAACCAATCAACTTTTTAATCGGCTCAAGTTCTCTAAGTCCCCAGCGGAGTCGCCAGTCTGTCGCGACCCTCTCGAGGTTGCATGTGGGCTCTCGAGGGCTAATGGGCCGTCCAGTCTAGTCGGACGCGGGCCTCTCCCAAGGCCCGTTACCCAAATCGCAACGGAGGTATGCGTAGTCGACCTTCAGTGTGGTCTGGTGACATGTGCTAAGTGTGCATGCCATGGAGTCGCCACCAATCATTTTTTGGAGGGTATGATTGGACCACCCTATTGAATAGTCGGGAGTTTCTATTCAATTCTGCGATAACCAGAGAAATGGGTTCGGGGACTTAGTTACGTCAACTGTCAGAGTTGACGCCCTTTCGGTACCTAAGTTGACTGAATTTTCTGACCTAAGATTTCATGCAGATGAGTGGAGTACGAATCCTAAATCTAGGAATTCATGCAAATAGGAATGACTATCCTAGCAATCACAATCAGTAATAAAATGCGCAAATCAATGAATCCAAATATGTAAAATAATCACACCAAATCAACATGACACTCCTAATAAGGCTCTATTAGCCTAAATAAGTATCAATCAAGCTTAGGAATGATTTAGACATGATTTTACCCATCAGGGGTAAAGTCGTAATTTTGAGACAAAAGGGACGATTTGCCTAAAAAGGGAAAAATCGTCATTTCGGAATGAATCCGGAGTAAAACAATGTCAAAAATAGGTTTGGTCACTCAATTGACCCATTTCCTATTTTTTTTGCAATTTTCATGATTTTCTGGAATTTTTGAAACCGATTTACCATTCGAAGGGGTAAAATCGTCATTTTCTAAAAATGGGAATGAAATGTGAAAATCATAGACATAAGGTTTAGCCACCTATCTGGCCCATCACCAAATTCTAAGCAATTTCCACAATTCATCGGAATATCAAAGACGATTTACCCTTTGAGGGGTAAAATCGTCATTTTGGATTAAATGGGAGAAAATCCAAAAAATGGAAACAAATCAATTTTTTTTGTCATTTTCAGCCTTCAAAATTTTTTTAGAAGTTTTTAGGAATTTTCTGCAATTTTTCTCAATTTTTTTTTGAATTTTTCCTTAATAATTCATTTTTTTGGAATTTTTTTTATTTGATTTTTTTTTATAAATTTCTGAGAATAAATCCCAACTGACAGTCCCTAACTCACCACGTGGCGTCTCGGTGACAATCGAATTATTTCAATTTTTGTAAAATTCGAAATTCATTTCTTTTAATGTTAAAAATATTTTTTTTTTCTGAAAATCACCTAATCACGACACGTGGCTCATCTGCAGACGTCCGATCTAGCATTTTTTGTTTTTGTTTTTATAGGACGCAACACAATGCAAAAAATAAAGAAGATATTAAGTCATTATACAACATAAAAATAAGCAATGGAGATGGGATCCGGTGAATTTTACGACGTCGGAGTCCGTCGGTGCTCGTGCAACAATGTGTGGGGGGTATATACCACCAGCAGGAGGCTCGGCCTTCCGATTCTGGGGTAGCACAATATAATTTACAGAAAATAAATAAATAAAACACCTTGGACACCAATAGGAGGCTTAGCCTTCCGATTCTGGGTCTTTTATGCGAAATATAGAAATGCTATGACATAAAGTAAATACACAGCAAATATTTAGACACCAACAGGAGGCTCGGCCTTCCGATTCTGGGTCTTTTATGCGAAATATAGAAATGCTATAACATAAAGTAAATACACAGCAAATATTTAGACACCAACAGGAGGCTCGGCCTTCCGATTCTGGGTCTTTTATGCGAAATATAGAAATGCTATGACATAAAGTAAATACACAGCAAATATTTAGACACCAACAGGAGGCTCGGCCTTCCGATTCTGGGTCTAATAGGTAAAATGTAAGGAGTGAAAGGTGGTCTTACCAAGATTGAACCCAAAACAAGCTCGGAAATCCAATTTGGCACTCGCGGACTCAAGTCTGATCAGTCTGACCTTTTCTACTTCAAACAGCTCTACGGGACAAATGGCTCGGCCAAATTGGACTCACGATATGTCATTAGAACGGCAAGAGAATAAGCTTTCTAACAGTATATGGCTCGTTCCCATACGATTCCTAACGAAAGAGTTATGGTCGAAAAACCGGACGGTTTTCAATCGCCCAATGACCAGAATCTGTCCCAGAAAACTCCTTCAATTCAACCATTAAAACCCATCCAAAACTCAACTAGACTACAATCTCAGCTTGCTAGATTCCTAATTTAGGTGCTAGAGACATTTTATCGAATATTGGAAGCAAGGCAAGCCCTTGAATCACTCACAATGTTCACGGCACCACCTTAACAGAACCGGTTCAGATTTTTCGAACAAAACAATAAGGGATCAGCCCTTAAATCCAAATATAATCCATCTTCAAACCATAAAACACAATAATATATGTCTTAACAAGGAGTGAGAGGTGGTCTTATCAAGATTGAACCCAAAACAAACCCGAAAATCCAATTTGGCACCCGCGGACTCAAGTCTGATCAGTCTGACCTTTGCTCCTTCAAACAGCTCTACGGGACAAACGGCTGGTCCAAATTGGACTCACGATATGTCATTAGAACGGCAAGAGAATAAGCTTTCCAATGGTATATGGCTCGTTCGCATACGATGTCTAACGAAAGAGTTATGGCCGAAAAACCGCACGGTTTTTGATCTGGGCGGCGAGCTGAGCGAGAGGAAAAAACGAAAATGAAAGAGAGAGAGTTGAGGGAGAAGAAGGGTCGGGAGATGATGAGGGGGAGGAGATAAATAGGCAGCGGGAATGAGAGAGGGAGTGGGGGAGAGAGAGAGAGAAAAAAAAAATAATAATAATAAAATAATAAAATAATAAAAGTAAAAATAAAATAAAATAACAAAAAGAGAAGACAAAATCATTAGTCCCCTTTTCCTTTTAAATGATGATGTTTCCCTCCTTTTCCTTTTAATCATTACTAATATTTTTGTCAAATTCAATTTTATGGTGATCAGAGAACACCTAAAATCAAACCTGAATTTTATTATTTATGAGGTTAGAAAATAGATAAAATAAAAATAAAAATCCGACTATTTTTATATATCTTTGTGACCTCAAATATTATTTTTCTTGATTTTCTTCTTTTCTTTTTTTTTCTTTTTTTTTCGAAAATATTAAAAAAATGAAAATTATGAAAATAATTTTTTTGGTCAAAATGGTTCATTTAGCTTGGCCAAGGTCACCAAAATTGATTTTTCAATTTTTGAAATTTTTATAGATTTTTTATGAATTTTTTAAAAAAAAGAAAAAAAGGTTGATCAAAATTTAGGTGTCAACACTCATAGAGCGCCTTTAGTTTTCGAAGTGCATTGGTAATCTTTGGAGAACCCCTTTCTTGGTGTGACGTCAACATCTGAATGTGACATTATCAGATCTCGCTAGTGACCTATACATAGGTATCATGCTGTCTTTTGGCATTTTCAAGATCAAACTCATGATTTATAAATGTACAAATATTTGAACGGGCATTGGCTTTGCTTTTACCAGGCACTTTGCTTTTTCTTGATGCCTAAGGATGAAATTTTTCTTTCATTCTTTTTTTTTAGGTCCCTTCTTTCTCTTTTGGGAGCCAGGATTTTTCAAATGAATGTACTTGAGGTACAACTTGATTCTCAACACTCAATCATTAGTCTGAGGATTTACATAAATCCTACCTTTCGAATTTTTCGCTCTAGAAGTAGTGTTGCTTCCGTCTTGGAATATGCACTGATCACCAACAGGTTTATGAAATGAATGTACAGGCTCAACTGGGCTGTGCAAATGGTAAAAGTGTATAGGATAGAGAAACGAATGCTTTTCGTCATGTTAAAGCACTTGAATCACCACATAAGTTAAAATGACAAGCAACACACGAAGATTGATGCAAGTCTGAGCAAGAGGATTTCTAACCATTTACCTCTTGACACCGCTGGACATACCTCTTGTTTGCCCCAATGTAGGGTGGTCTTTGACAGGGGTAAAGAATGAAACCGCCGTTCAAAGGGTTATCGATAGTCACCTATAGTGTTTAGGATAGAGGAATGAATGCCTCCGTCTTCTCGATCCATGTAATCGATGCGAAAGGCCCTTGTATCCTCAGATTCAGATTTTCCTATTCTCACCCTTCCCTCATTTCTCGAGTATATGGGGGACGTGTTTGGATTAGGTTTGCCTCTCATTCAGAGGGATATTCATGCTAGATAGTCTAAGCAAACTGTATTTCTGGAAAGATCATTTCGTTTTTCTCCAGGCGTTTTACTCCGCAAGGGATTTTAATGACGCCTCATGCATACTTTGAACATGCTTGGACACTTTCTGACCTTGGCAGACGTGTAGTACATGCAAGGAATTTATCATCATTCTTTCATGATACAATATTTATTCCTGAGTCCAGACATGTGAACGCTCATTCTCTCGTTTTTTACCTTACAGGAAGTGAGAGATACTTTACTGTGCTCTTCTTTTGCTGTCTTCTGTTTTCAGTAGACATTCATGCATGCATGATAAAAGAGATGTTCTAGTGAGTAAAAGTCGGCTTGACCTTTGATGGAACAGATACATATCACCTAGTATTTGGCGTCGATGACCTTCCTTTCCAGGGTTTTGTTTGAATGAGTCTGATTCTGAGTTTGCTTCTCGAAACCCTACAAAATTGAACACATGCTAGTGTATGCATGTATGCATGATGTGTTTATGCAATGATGATTCGGATTGATCTGGGATAAGCCACATGACCGAAATCTAATTTTATTCCAGGGGTAATACTTCTTCACAGCATCTGAATTTACAGGGTGTCCCAATTCTTCTCCTTCAGAGTTTACAAGAATCAATGCTCATCCTATGAGAATCTTATTGACAATGTAGGGGCCTTCGTAATTCGGGGTAAATTTGCCTCCCGGATGGACAACATTTGGTAGAGTCTTCCTTACCACCAAGTCGTTTACTTTGAAATTTCTGGCTTTAACTTTTCAATTAAATGACTTGGCCACCCTTTTCTGGTAGCTTTGACCATGACAGATCGCTCTAAGACGCTTCTCGTCTATCAGATTCAGCTGTTCATATCTGTTCTTAGAGTACTCTGACTTAGAGAGTTTACCTTCTGATAAGATCCTCAAAGAGGGGACCTTAACTTCCACGGGTAGGACCGCTTCCATTCCGTACACCAGACTGCAGGGAGTTGCCCATTTAGAGGTCCTGATTGAAGTTCGATATGCCATCAACGCAAAGGGTAGCCTTTCATGCCAATCCCTGTAGTTTTCTGCCGTTTTAGCCAAGATCCTCTTGACGTTCTTGTTGGCTGCTTCCACTGCCCCATTCATCTATGGGCGGTAAGGGGATGAATTCAGGTGTCGAATACCAAAGTGATCCAGCAGCTCATCGACAATCTTGTTGTTCAGGTTGGATCCATTATCTGTAATGACTGCTTGAGGGGTACCATATCGAGAGATGATGTCTCTTTTAATGAACCTTGCCACGTTTCTCGCAGTGACATTCTTGTATGAACTAGCTTCTATCCATTTTGTGAAGTAATCAATCGCCACCAGGATGAAGCGATGACCATTTGAAGCCACGGGATTGATAGGTCCTATCATGTCTATCCCCCACATAGAAAAAGGCCAAACCTCAGACATTTGATGCAATTCATTTGGGGGCGTATTAATCTTATCGCCATATATTTGGCACTGGTGGCATGACCTGACATGTTGACAACAGTCTGATTCGATGGTCATCCAATAATAGCCAAGCCGCATGATCTTCTTGACGAGGAGGTGGCCGTTCATGTGAGGCCCACAAATACCTTTATGGATTTCCTTCATGAGAATATTTGCTTCTTTAGCATCTACACACCTTAACAGAGTAGAGTCAAATGACCTTTTGTACAGAATTTGTCCATTGAGGAAGAACTTGCTGGCCATCTTGGTTATATATCTCCGGTCTCCCGCCCGACATCCTTCAGGAAACTCCCCTTTTGAGAGATAATTCTTGATGTCATAGTACCATGGCTCTCCATCAAATTCCTCTTCGATTAGCATACAATAAGCTGGCTTTTTAACTATGCCGATCCGTAGGGGTTCTATTTCCAACCCATCAGCTATTTGTAACATTGAGGCCAGGGTGGCTAGCGCATCTGCAAATTGATTGTGAGACCTCGATAGGTACTCGAATGACACTTCTTCGAACTTAAGTATCAATTCTTCAAGGTATTCGTGATAAGGGATGAGCTTTGCATCCTTGGTCTTCCACTCTCCCTGTGTCTGCAAAATGATGAGCATGGAATCTCCATAAACCTGCAGCTTAGGTATTCCCATGGAAATGGCCAATCGCAAGCCTAGAATGCATGCCTCGTATTTCGAGACATTCTTGGTGCAAGGGAAGGTCATCTTCGCTGCAATAGGATAATGTTGATCATCAGGGGATATCAGTACTGCCCCAGTGCCTGCTCTTGATAGATTAATAGCACCATCAAAATACCTGACCCACTTATCCTTTGCTAAGTTCAGAATTTGATCTTTTGCCTTTATCGTTTTAGAAGGCTCACCGTTTGACGGGTTTTCTGTTAACATGTCAGCTATAGCTCTCCTTTTTACTGATTTTTGTGGAGAACATTTGATGTCAAATTCAGATAACATCACCTGTCATTTTGCTAATTTCCCAATTAAGGCGGGTTTCTCCAAGAGATATTTGATAGGGTCATTTTCTGTCACCAGCTGAATATGGTGATGTAGGGTATACTGTCTTAACCTGTGAAGTACCCATACGGTTGCTACACATGCCCTTTCAACAGGTCTGTACTTTTCTTCAGACAAGGTGAATTTCTTGCTCAAATAATAGATGGCTCTTTCCTTACCATCCGTCGGGCTCGTTTGGGCGAGTAAGGCTCCCAAAGATTCCTGTTGTATAGTCAGATATAAGGTCAAAGGATGACTTGGGATGGGCGGCACAAGTATTGGCGGAGTGACCAGGTAGTTCTTGATCTTCTGGAATGTCTGACTGCACTCTGTATCCCATGTCACTTTCGCACCCTTCTTGAGTAGTTTGAAGATCGGTTTAGCCACATCTGATAGCTGATTGATGAATCATGCAATATAGTTCAGTCTCCCCAGAAGAATTCTCACTTCTTTTACAATGGAGGGAGTTGCTAGATCATGGATGGCTTGAATCTTTGAAGGATCAATCTCAATGCCTCTATCACTGACCATGAATCCGAGAAGTTTCCCAGATTTTGCCCCAAACACACATTTGTTAGGGTTCAACCTCAATTTGTATTTGCGCAATCGCTCAAATAGCTTTCTTAATACCTGAATGTGATCGTGTCCCTTCTTGGACTTAGCGATCATGTCATCGACATATACTTCGATTTCCTTATGGATCATGTCGTGGAATAATGTGATCATAGCCTTTTGGTAGGTGGCCCCGGCGTTTTTTAATCCAAAGGGCATAACCTTGCAGCAAAAGTTTCCCCAGGGGGTGGTGAAGGTAGTCTTCGGTTTGTCCTCATTCTTCATGAGGATCTGGTTATATCCAGAGAAGCCATCCATGAATGAGAATAGCTCGTACCCTGCGGTACTATCAACCAATACGTCGATGTGAGATAGTGGAAAATCGTCCTTCGGACTTGCATTATTCAAATTTCGATAATCCACGCAGATCCGGATTCTACCGTCCTTCTTCATGACGGGGACTATGTTGGCAATCCAGTCCGAGTATCGGATAGCCTCAATAAAGCCCACCCTGAGAAGCTTCATCACTTCTTCTTTGATTCTGTCTTCTAACTCGGCTTTCATCCGTTTACTGCCTTGCCTGACAGGTTTGACACCGGGATCTGTGCGTAATGCATGTTCCACAATTCTAGAATCCAAACCCGGCATGTCAGCGTAGGACCATGCAAAGACGTCCTGATACTCCCTCAATAATTCTGTGAATCTGAGCTTTTCATCCCAGGATAGATGTCCACCGATCTTGACTTCCTTGATATTCATAGAGTCTCCCAAGTTAA
This sequence comes from Rhodomyrtus psidioides, assembly GCA_021437785.1. Classification (NCBI taxonomy): domain Eukaryota; kingdom Viridiplantae; phylum Streptophyta; class Magnoliopsida; order Myrtales; family Myrtaceae; genus Rhodomyrtus; species Rhodomyrtus psidioides. The sequence continues at coordinate 16,905,698 of JAILYB010000002.1, forward strand.
TAACAACTGGTTCCTCTGAAGTGGGAGGTACTGACTCTTTGAATGCACTCCATTCTCTGCGGATAGATGCATAGCCTTCATCCTCATCCTCTTCTTCAATATTGTAGGAACAGTCATCATGATTATCCGAATCACACAATAACCTGGTATGTATGCTTGAGATGATATGCCTGAAATGTCATGAGCATGGTTAGTTCGTACTCGATAAAAATGCCATGCATGATTGTGGAAAATCTTTTTGAAAGAGTTTTCGGAATAAGTACAGGTATAAACGGGACTAATCCTCATGTCATCGGACATCCTGGCCCCGTGGAAATCCTTTGGAAATTAGGAATCATATGACGAATCAGGCCTCAAGCTTCTGTGGGGAAGACTAGTATCATCATCGGACTGATTTACGGTACCATATGTCCTTAACAAAACTTGTGTGATTTTTATTGAATGCAGAATGGGCCGCCTTACAAACTATGCTATTTGGACCAACGGCCGGAGGTCCAAAGGCTTTTTCTTACATCTAAAACAAGTAATGAAAATAAAATGCATAAAGTTCTAAGTGTTGTATTTAAAGAAGGAAGGAAGCTTCTTTACTCAGAGGAAGTGGCTTTGTCGTCCAACCACTTTATGATGACATTTACGAAGTTATCTTCGAGGAAAGGGTTTGCCAGATCTGGTGCTACTGTCGGAGTGATATCCTCTTCTGACAACCACCTGGAATCTTTTCTAAAATAGGCGTTCAAAGGACTATCGAACATTTGTGATCTGCCTTTCCAAGCTGGGGAACCAATGAATGAACCCTTTGAGTTGCCCTGGCTTCCACGGCGTCCTAGGCTCTTGCCTTGGCCTCAGCCTGTTGCCTTTGGGACAAACTCGTCCATGTAATCCTTCTGATACCCCAAGCCCATCCTATGTTGGTTAGCTTTTAACTGCAGGGGGGTATTTATTCCCTGACCGTATTTACCTAGACCTTCTCCAAGGTTAAACCCATATGCCAGTAGCATCTTAGCTGGTAAAAGTTTGGCTTCAGAGATGTATGGAGCTCTCAATTTTGTCCCTACTGGGGTATGAACTGTCGTTACTAATTCCAAGGAATGATAGCTCGCTTCTGTCTTAACTTCAGGTTCCACGTAGGGAACGGCGCTGTTCTGGTATGTCTGGAGGCCGACTTCTCCATGCACAGTAATCACCTTCCCATCCACTACAAAGCGTACTTTCTGATGCAAACTAGACGGTATGGCTCCCGCTACATGGATCCAGGGTCTTCCTAGTAAGAACCTGAATGCACTAGGCAGATCCATTACTTGGAAGTTTATGGAAAATTTTGTTGGGCCGATGAGTACATCGAGTTCGATCTCGCCTATCACAGTTTTCTTCATTCCATCAAAAGCTCTTACAGCTGTTTTGGAGGTTTTAATCGTTTCCTCATTGATTCCTAACCTTCTCAAAGTAGTTAGAGGGCAAATGTTGAAGGCCGACCCGTTGTCGATTAATACGTGCGCCACTCTCTTCCCATTACATTGCACAGAAACGTACAAGGCCTTGTTGTGTCCTCTTCCTTCCATGGGAAAGTCTTCATCAGAAAAGCTCAGTTGATCTTTTAGGAGGATCGCCCCTACGAAGTCCCCTAATTATACATCATTGATTGTCTCGAGGACGTGCACCTCGTTGAGTATCTTCAGTAGTGCATTCTTGTGCTTTTTCTGAATTGATGAATAAATCCAGTAATGATATTTGAGCTGGCATTTTCCTTAGTTGCTCTATTATTTCGTACTCACTAGTTTTATAATAGATATGAGCTTTTCTGCGTCTTCTTTCGAGACTTCCTTCTTTTCGGATTCACCCTCCCTAGGGGCATAAAATCGTCCAGACCTCATTACTGCATCTACTTCCTTTGTCCCATAGTCCCAGTGGACTGCTTTAGGGTCATACTCTTCTACCGGAGGGACTTTTATGGTTATTGTCTTTGGACAAGGCGTCTTAGATTCAGCTGTGCTGTTTTCTTCCTCTTCCTCTTCCGGCAATCAAATCACCACTGGTTTAATTGTGTAATCTTCTGCGTTCTTCAAACTATCCGGTTCTTCCAATCTGATTACCACAGCTATGGCGGATTCAATCATTGATACGATGTTGTCAAAGCTTTTTGTAAAAAGCTTTTCCCTGTCCTTCGGGGTTTCTGGCGGAGTGGGATCATCTATACCTCCCCATCCGTCTGGTACGATATTTCCATCCTCTGATAGATACTAGGAGGAGCAGAATATTTCACCTTAAAATTATATTTCCCAGAATCCTGACCTAGGTTGTCCACAACTTCACCCATTTCAAGTGCGTTGGTCATAAATCTACGATCTGCTAGACTTCGCCTCCTGGCCTCCAGTTTATCCCCTTCGAATTCCTCTTCTGGTTCTAAGATCGACCCAAAGTCGCCTACCAGATCCTCATGCGGGATGTTCCATATGCTACCCTGCTCAGTTTTGATCACGAAATGACTTCCTTCGAAAGATAGAGAAGCTTAGACTCCCTCGAATCCTTCATCGGTAATATCGGACATTATCCCTAAGCTCCTCATCTTGGTGATACATAGCTTCTTTACGTCAGCAGGGATCTCCCCTCCTTTTAGATATGACGAAGTGGTGACTAGAAGGTCAGTCAGTTTAGACATGTCCATTTTCAGCTTGAGGTGGTCCTCCTCTTCTTTAGTGAATATTGCCCCAATTGCTTGATGATCAAGGAGAGGATTTTCTTGCACATTTGGAGCCGCGCTGTCAAACTTCAGGATTTGACTGTCAATCAGGGCCTGTACCTTCAGCTTAAGGATATAACAGTTATCAACATTGTGCCCTCTTTCGCCCATATGGTAGACATAGGTCTGGCTCTCATCAAAGCCAGGATATTTAGCAGGATTTGCCCTGGGCGGTTCATTCGCCACCAAGTGTTGCTCTAGCAGCATCGGGAGTAGTTTGGACAAAGGCCTTGGGAGCTGTGAGAACTGCTTTTGGGGTTGCCTTCTTCTGGGTTCTTACCCTTTTTGCGTCGACCAAAACGATCCCCCTTTGGTCTGATTAGAACTGTTAAATCCCTTGGACTTTTGGGGGTCCGGTATGAATGCTATGTCGAGCCCGGCCTCTTTCTCCTTCTTCAAGGGATATTGTTTCCTGGTGAAAATTTCATGAGGCCTCCTTTCTCTTAGAGCCCACTCTAGCCTTTCAACCACCTTGATCAGGTGTGCGAAGGTTTGACATCCGGAGGTATTCAATCGATCGAAATATTCGTAGGGGAGCGCTTTTAAAAATAAATCGATCAGCTCATCTTCCGGGATTGATGGCTTTACTTGAGTAGCCAGAGCACGCCACCTCTCGGTGTATGTTCTGATCAACTCGCCCCTTACCTTTGAGGTTCGCAGCAAATCTTCCCTCGTTAAGGCCGTATCTGTATTGAACTTGTATTGTCTGAGGAAATCCTCTGCAAGATCTTTCCACCCATTATAATTTTCGAGGTCTAATTCAATGAACCATGCTAGAGCGGCACCAGCAAGACTTTCTTGGAATGTATTCATCAGCAGCGGAATATAATCTGAATAGTGCGCCATTTTGCGCAGGTAATACTTGAAGTGAGCGCGTGGACAGCCTGTCCCGTTATATTTCCTCACGAAGTCCGGTTCCTTGTAGTCAGGAGGGGTCTCCACCTTGGCGAAGGGAGATATTTTGTCGAAGCGGGCTAACTCATAGCCTTGGCTGCTTAAACATTCTTCAATCTTGGCTAATCTTTTAGTCTCTACTTCGGTTTTCACAGTTTGTTTCCCCTTTTCATCCTTTTCAAGGTTGATGACAACGTGGGGTGCCTTTTGCTGTGTCTGGACGTTTGGCATACGGATATCTCCCTCTGTACATTGGGTATTTTCCGTCGTTTCTTTATCAGCCACATCGGGTATGAGTGATGGACTTGAGTTATTCTAATTAGGAGCTATTGCCTGTCTGGCGTGGAAGGCTTCTAGCATCGCCTTAATATCAGCCATCATAGTTGCCATCGCAGTCACCTGTGTTTCCAACATGCCTACGCATGGGGTCAACTCTTGTTGCTCCATTCTTGTCTTGAGTCGAGTGCGAAAACGATGCGTTGGTAATTTCGTGATGAGAGTGTACCTATTTCCAGAAGAAATTCCAATGAGTATTTCTTCAGTATTGCCAAAAGGAATCACTTGATCCTTCTAATTGCATGTTTTCTATTGGTGAATGAGAAAAAAAGGACTACCTGATGAGCCTTAGTCTCATGTAAGTAGTTCTTTTAATAATTCTCCAAAGAGAATTCATGAAATTAAAAGAAGTGTAATTTTTTACGATAGTTTTTTTTTATGTATATGTAAAATATATCCACATTCACGCTCATGTATCAAAATAATATCCAGTACAAATGAGAATGCATGAAAATGCATCGCAATGTTTGCTCATTTTACACTTGACAGAATAGTCTATTCAAGTCTAGGACGCTTGAGGTCTAAGGTATCCTCATCGTCCCAATATGGATTCCTTTCTTCAGTCTAGGACTCTTCATCTTCTGAATATAACGGCGACCCCATATCTTCGGGTATTTACGGCTTTACTCCAGGCACGCACGGTACAATATACTCAGGTATATAAGGCTCGACAAAGCTGCGTCTGGTTGCCTCAAAGTGCTGGATGCATTCAGTGGTGGCCCTGTGAATGTTCTCCTTGCGAGTCATAATCTCTGGCCAGCTTATATCTTCGGCTTGAGAGTTCTTCAGAGAGTGAATAATAAACGCCACTCTGGCTTCGAACTGTTTCTTCTTTTCTCCCAAGAGGGTCTCGTTTGGTATGTCAAAGGAAAAGACACTAGGTCGTGGTGGAGAAGGGATCTCCTGTAATGCCCCAAATTGTCGGATAACCCTCTTCGGATAATATGCAGCAGCGCTCATAAATCCCAGCAAAGGGACCGGATCTTCGCCATTGCATGCTAGTCTGACTTTGTCTAGTGTTGGCAACCTTAGCCGCCATCGGAGCTGTTCGGGTTTTAAAGCTCTAAAAAATTCTTTCCATTTTCTAAAATTGAACTTAGGAATGCGTGTATGGGTTCTGATGAAGGTTTTAAGGGGATGAACATCGGGGCTAATTTCAGTGAAACCCATGCGGATATGGAATTGTTTGACATGAGACGTGAACCATAGATACAGAAGATCACTAGAGGCTCTAAAGATTCCCTTCTTATTTTTCTTGAAGCGATTTAGGGAGAGAAAGGTCTCAGCAAGGATGATGTTTGAGTAATCACACCCACAACAGACTTGTCTGACTACAACGGCCATAATAGGATCGAAGGAGACAGACGAGATTGGGAATAGCACGAAGCTAAAGAAGGCCAACACAAAGGCTCTACCTGATTTAGTCCCTTTAGTGGCATGGAGGTTGGGAAATCGATCGAGGAGGAAGGATAATGAAACTCGCCCAGAATTACTTTTGGCGTCTGTTTTGACTTCTTTGAGGCTCGTGTCAAGGAATTCAGCTAATTGATTCAAGGGTTCAAATCCTATGGGAGGTTGGACTAGCGAGTGAGTGAACTCAACTCCGATGCCGGTGCTGTGTTCTTCGATAGTGGGGGTAATCTCCAGTCCTTCCATGCAGAATGTAGCGGTGGTAGGATCCCAATAGAGCGCCATGGCTTGGATAAAGGCAGGTGGGCACTCAATCTTCAGCAGATCTAATAGATATCCCAGTCGTGATTCAGCATACTTCTGGCTGGCTTTGCCCATGCTATCCCACCATGATTGGAGTTCCGCCCGGGGAACTTTGAACATTTGAATATCATTCTTTCCCATCAAGTCTAAAATATGCGAATGATTTTGAAAAGTCAATCGTCAAAAATTACTTTAAACATGTGACTATGCAAATGTCATGAAGTATGCATGAGCTGACTTAATTGCATAGTTCAATTTGAAGAAATGGAAATTATGACCTTTTTCAAGTCTCGAAGGCCCGACTTAAAGCCTAATTTGAATTTCAGGGAAGTGACTTATGCAATTCAATCAGGTTCACTCTAGTGACTAAGGGAAACAACAATGTCACATTCCATTGGTCAATACATCAAATGAACAGAGTGGAATGAATTTCTTCTTACAATCAGGACGCCTAATGAAAGAAAAGGCGAAGGGAGACTCCTTAAACAAGAAAGCCATAAAAGGCCGATGGAATGTGAGGATCTAAATCACCCTTTTCCTAGAGGCCTACCCCTCTCTACAATGAAAGTCAGTCGGGAACCCTCATCCAGTCGAGTGTGATGGGTTGTCTTTAGTGTGTTGATCAAAGTATCTCAGCTCCTCTGGCCATTCTCTGGTCCATGGTATGATGACTTCAGGAGCTTTCTCGAGCTTCACCTTCTTGAGTGTGATGCGCTTCGGCTTTGTCTTGGTCGCATGGCGTCTTTTCTTTCCCTAAAAAGTGATCCTGGGTATGTTTTCTTTAGCATGTCGTTCGACCTTCCGACGGGCGTATGCCTCCCTAGCCAAGCGGTTGCGACGTTGCCTCTGCATTACTAAGTAACTCTCGAGCATCTCATCTCTGTGTCGCTTGAACCTGAGGTTGTCGACGTAGTAGCGGGTTTGACAATCTTCAGCACATCCTAGCTTACGTCCAGTCAGCTCCCGACCATGCACGAATCTAGTGAAGTGCAGCCTCGTGTTCGCTCCAGGGCGAGTAACTTTCCTTAGGTACTCGAAGGTTACCAACTCTGTCGAACTCTTAGGAAACAGCGACATCCTACCCCTTACCATCGTTATTCCAATTAGTCACTTGAGTGATTTTCATTATGTATGCAAATGCATGTATATGTATACAATGTACGAGTCATACTATAGAACAGGGAGTAGTAAAGTACATTGAAAATAAATGCCTTACCAACCAAACTTGGGGATGTGAAAATGTTCCCCTGTAACCATGGGCGATTTTAGGTATACCAGCCATCCATAGACATGCGCATGAGACAAGTGGGTATACTCTAGAAATCGAAAATCAGGTGAGGAACCTACGGCTCAGGTTCCCACGATCCAAATGAGGCAGATTCCTCCCCAAGAGTACCCACTCAAGAGGGCTAGATATCGCCAATTTGGATTGTGAGCGGGAACGAACACGAAAGTCTCAAGTGCCATCAAACACGAGATCCTTTCGCATCCTTTCCCTATCTAAGGTAACCTAGAGGTGGTTTGCAGTCGGGGTTTGACCGCCAGTGTGTGCGAGGTGTCGTGATCATCACAATGCAAGTCATACACATCAGTTTGTATCAAACAACGCTTCAGTATATGCGTAAGATAAACATACATTCCCAACTCCAACCTGCAGGAAAAATGTCAACAATCACTCCACCCCTTATTTCTCCAATCTGCAAAAACATCTAACACAGTGGTTAGCGTACGTACCTCACCGTCGAGAGCATCTGCAGAAAATAAGGTCAGATAAACCAAACAACTTTTTAATCGGCTCAAATCCTCTGGAATTCGTAACTAGAGATTCTGGTTTAGAATAAGTCTCCAGCGGAGTCGCCAGTCTATCGCGACCCTCTCGAGCGCTATCTGGCTAGCGAGGGTTAATGGGTCGCCCGATCGTCACCTGATCAGACGCGGGCCTCTGCCAAGGTCCATTACCCAAATCGCAACGGCTGGATATACGTGATCGACCTTCAGTGTGGTCTAGTGACATGTGATATGTGTACATGCCAAGGAGTCGCCACCAATCGTTTCGGGGATGGTACGATCGAAAACCCTATCGAATAGTTGGGAGCGATCTATTCGATTCTGCGTAAACCAGAGAAGTGGGATCGGGGACTTAGTTACGCCAACTATCAGAGTTGACGCCCTTTCGGTACCTAAGCTAAATGGTTTTATCTGATCTAAAGATTTCATACAGATGGGTTAGGTACAGATCCTAAATCTAGGAGCTCATGCAGATGGGAATGACTACCCTATCACTCACAATCAGTAAAAATAAATGCGCAAATCAAGGATCCAGTACATGCGAATAAAACACATGAAAGCAGCATGGCATCCCTAATGAGGCCCTATTAGCCTAGAGAAATATCAATCAAGGCTTATGAGTGCTTTGACATGATTTGCCCATGAGGGGCAAAATCGTAATTTTGAACAATTCGGGGATAATTCGCCTCGAAATGGCAAATTTGTTATTTTAGATGAATTGGGAAGTCAAAAGAAGGAGGAAATAGGATTGGCCATCAATCCAATCCATTTCCTATTTTTCGAGAATTTCCATGATTTTTCTGGAATTGAAAAATGATTTTACCATCGGAGGGGTAAAGTCGTCATTTTGGACAAAGATGAGAGCTGAAAATCTCGAATATTAGGGTTGGTCGTCCACATGACCCAAACCCTAACTTTGAGCAATTTTCAGGACTTGACTCGAATGGGAAAGACGATTTACCCTTTGAGGGGTAAAATCGTCATTTTGGGGAAAATAATGAGATTCGAAAACCCCAGAAAGAGGATTCGCCACCTAACTGGCCATATCCTGATCTAGGCGTTTATCGACCTTATCTCGCAATACAAAGCAGGGGCGAATTACCCCTAAAGGGCATTATCGTCAATTCTTAGAAGAACGGATGAGAAATCCCAAAAAATAGGATTGACCAGTTGTCTGTGGTCAATCCTCAATTTTTGGGGATTTCTGGAGTATCTAGGAATTTCCCACTATTTTTCCACATTTTTTTTGGAATTTTCTGGAATTTTCTAGCATTTTTTTGGATTTTCTAGGATTTTTCTGATTTTTTTTAATATTATTAAAATATTATTCGGACCGGGTCGACCCGACCCACTCGGGTCGGAATCCGACCAGGACCTGGACCCGCGAAACCTTAGGCCAAAACGACGCCGTATTCGCCATTTTTTATTTTCGGATTAATCGGATCTGATCCAATGGTCCTCATTACACCACGTGGCTAGTTCACGATCGTAGGATGATCGTAGGACCTGCAACTTAGACGAACGCCTGTGCTACTCCGACGACGATCCGACGGTGGATCCTTGATGAAATCGCGCGAGACCAACGCCAATCAACTCGCAATGGATTCTAGCTTAATATATCTAAGAATCGAGCCAACCTATCCGCGAAATCATAATCATTCTGCGAAATGCCGAGTACGGCCATAGGAGTTCTATCGCATAAATCACGCAAAATCAAAGCAATTCATTCACAGAATAGCATCCATCAGTGTTCAAGAGGCTTACCTCGAGCTCCGATTGAGCTCGCACGGCCTAGATTGGGCTAGGCAGGGATGAACAGTGGTCGGCTATGGAGGCTGAGTTAGAAGACTCGATTCGAGTTGTTCAGGTAAAATCAATGCAAAATCAAGATGCGATGATGGTCAGTGATATCCAAGGAGCGAAACGCACACACTAAATGCAAGAATCATTGCCATAAATGAAATTCGCCATTGAAGCTCAGTGTAAAATTCGAAGCTCTGACTCACCTATTTTAGCGGTTTAAGCCTGCGCGGTCGGCTGCGGTAGCTTCCGGGGAGTTTGGACGACCTCCTTGCAACACTCTCCGGCTTTGGTTTGGCCTGGAAGTGGCCCTACCTATGCCTCTCAGTTCGACCTCGAGCCCTCGACAATGGCGGTTGGAGGGTGAGCTCTCTCTCGCTCTCTCTCTCTCTCTCTCTCTCTCTCTCTCTCTCTCTCTCTCTCTCTCTCAATTCAGCTCCTCTCTCTCTAACTGAATCAACCGTCCACTCAACAGAAAGCCACTCCAAGGCTTATATAGCTCTCCCGATTTTTGGCGCCGAAAGCTTGAGAGCTAACGAACTTCAAATGGCACGTGATCATGCATGCCATTTGGTCCGAACGGTGACGGCGATGATGGGTAGTTCCGTCCAACTCCAATGATCCTCCGGCGTACGCAAATGGACGGCCAATTTAGTCATTTAGCAAAGTTTGACTTTCAAGGCCGCCGGGACGTTGACTGGTCGTTTTCTTCCTCCCCCGGCGGTCGTTGGCCGTGATTCTGGTGTCAATTGACGGGGAATGGACCAAAGGACTAAACGCCCTCCAATGCTTCTCCAATTGTGGCCGATTGGTCTGTAACGCCCCGAGTCCTCTAAGGCGCACATCATTGCCTGACGACCAGTTCTTTATCTGTACTATACCCAAGATCTTTCCAGATTCGTGGTAGGCAATGAAACTTAAATGAACATGCAGCAGCGTCATGCAAAACTCCTAGACTATTATACACGAGAGGGTTTGAGGGAAGTAAGACACTTAATCAAGTCATAGCATAGCATACGATTCGCTTTACAACATAAACATAAACTGGGGTACAACAATTAAGATTTGGGAAGATGGTTAGCCTAATCAAAAGAGACGACGGGCTAAGGGTCAGGTACTACTCAAAAGTGGAACTCCAAAAAGTCATGGATGCCTAGACTATCTAAGGGTCGAGCTCGCGGTCATCATCGGGATCCTCGCGGTGCACTGGGTCATACTCCTCCAGGTCTTCCTCGTCTTCCTCTTCCTCTTCTTCTTCTTCAAACTCTGGCTCTGGATCTACCTCATCCTCGGGTTCAGGCTGATCATGGTAGATGGCCTCTCCGTCAGGGTTGTACTCCTCCTCCAAAGGCTCGTCCTCGGAATCGTCTAGCTCCGCGTCATCCTCCTCGGGTTCGGACTCGTCCGTCTCCATGGGGTCTTCAGCATCAGGGGGCCCCACGATGTCGCCATCAATCTCGGGGTTCTGAGACGGTGCCGGCGGAAGATCTGGATCAGGTGTGGTCTCGGAGTCAATGAGCTCCCCATCAGCAGGGTGTACGATCGAAGGATCCTGCTCGCCAATGACGTCCCACGGCACGTCAAAAGTCCTCAGTGGCCCAACGGTGAGATCGCCGTCGCGGTAGAACCATGCTGCGAATCTGTCTGCTCTCCAGTCTGCTAAGCCCACATCCATCCAGATGGTACCATACTTCCTAATGTAAGCTTTCCCCTCTCCCACCGAGTACTCCGTGGAATACTGCTCTATCCAGACGGGCACCCCAAAAATCGGCGGCGGCGGCATGCTTAGGGTTTGGGGTCTGAAAATGGGGGTCCCACGACGGGGTGAGATAAACTCAGTAAACTAACCCTAACCCTAGACTAGGCTCAGGGACTTCCAGACACTCCCAAAACACATGCAATGACCAAACATGCAAAGGTAGGCAAATGGCACTCAACAGCTCAAATAGAGTATAATTGGGCATCCAATTAACATTTTATAGATTGACTTGGCTTCGTACTTGGTAACGTGGCACTTATCAGTATGTAGCATAAGGATAGCTTATAATCATAATATGGTTGCACTTCGCATGGCAGAGCCCGCGTAATAACGCATCAGGCTTATAATATCGTGGAACCCGCGTTTAACGCCTCAGGTTATCCTTTGCCATGACATGACCCGCGTTTAACGCATCAGGTCTATCACGCGTTTAACGCATCAGGATAATATACGCACATAGGCCCATAATTCAACCAATTATAGCATAAAACAATCATATGTGCATAACGTCCATACAAGGACCACTTGGCCACTCTAAATCACAATCCCGTACCGTGACACATCATTATATCACAATCGATGAAGGCCCTTAACATATAACATAATTACTCGCATTTCAATCACAATGCTTCATTTCAAGCATTAAGGCCATTTTAGGTACCAAACCTCGACAAGACAATTATGTTACGATCTCAATCAATTGGGGCCAATACGACATCCTACAATAAGTCTCATTTTCAATTAAACAAGTTGCTTTCTACCCCTATACCAATCAGCCATCACAATCTCATAGGCCAATCACGCCATAACACCACAAAATGCATCAATTCACCACATAAAGCCTAATGCACAATCATTGTCCCCATTCACCCATTAAATAACATCATATTGCTCATGATCAGAATGCTACAAGGCCGCTTTACCATTTTTCAATGACGCATCATGCAACTCTCCATAGGGCCGATCACACCTAGGCACCATTTAGAATTTCACTAGTTCCAACAAGCTAAATTCAAGCTCTAACACTTCTAAGGGTATCGTGGGGTATTAGGTCAACATATAAGGGTATCTACCAACCTATTTAAACCATGATTTTCACATTCCAAACATTAATTTCCATCTAGCACAATCAGCCCTCTAAAACCCAATTTCGGGTTTCCTATGCACCAAGCCAAAACAGCCCCTTAAACACTTCAAAACCAACTCTCACTTGGTCCTTCCATCACCATGGTCCTAGTATAAGGTTAGGGGAAGCTTACCAAGTCTTCCAAAGCTAAGCAAAGCCGGCGGCAACGGCGGAGGAGCGGCGTGAGTGGTCTGGTCCGGCGCGATCAGACCTGGTCCCTAGGAAAAATCCACCATTTACCAAGCTAACTTAATGAGAAACACTCCTAACACAAGCCACTAACCTCTTAACATGTCTACCTAAGTACCAAAGGCCACTTACCTCAAGAAAATCAAAGTTTTCCTCAAGAACTCCTTCGGTTCTTCCTCGGTCCGAATCTGGTCGGCGACGGCTCGGGCGGTCCCGGGCTGAACGACGGCTCCCAAGGCGGTCTAAGGGGAAGAGGTGGTGGTGTTGGCGAGGCCTCGAGGTGGCGGAGTGGCGGCCGGTGGTCGTTCCTCCGTGAGGGGAACCGAGAGCGAGAGAGAGAGAGTGTGGCGACGGGAGGGAGGAAGAGAGAGCGAAAATGGGAGAGAGAGGGATCTGATGGGGTGATGGCCAAATGAAGAGGAGAGGGAGAGTTAAGAGGGAGAGTGTTTTTGGAGGGAAAAGAGTGAGTGGAGTGGTTCATGGGGTAAAGGACATGAATAGGAACCTTGAATGACAAGGTTTAGTGGGGTAGGTTTGGGGATTTTGTCAAATCAATTGTGTCTCTCCAAAATCAATAATTCAACCTTCAAAATGACCATAATACCCCTCTAATTTCGGCTGGTGGCTTGGGGAGGCAAATGACCACTTTGCCCTTGCTTGGTTTAAGAGAAAAATGCACTAAACTAGGGGTAAAAGGGTCCTATTTCACTTGGCGGTCCGAATTCGCTTTTCTAACCTATACGGGACTATTTCTAACCTTAATAGCTCCCCGATGAGGCGACATCCAAATTTACTCCAATGCGATCTCCGAATGTCCGGCCTCCAATCTCGAAGTCCAATCTATGGCTAAATTCAGTCAATTGTCATTCTAGTGCGTCTCTGACTAACGGACGGCTCTTAGGAGTTACGCGTATCGACCCGCGACTTATGTCACGTTTAAGAGTCACTCGAGTCACGGCGGCTTTGGTTGTCATGTAATCGTGAGGGTAATTCGCTAGTCCCGAAGGTTACGACCGTTAGGAATCGATTTAGGTTAATTCGCAAATCATGTCATGGTCATACGGAATCACCCGTGAACCAATCGCACGACACTAGCAAATCGTTCTAAAACCAATCTTAGATCGACCTTGAGCGGTTCAGAATATTCCCTCGACGATCCTTATGGTCAAAGTACCGACTCGTGGTTAAGTTCTTTGGTCCACGTACTTTAAATCCTATACGGCCATTCCCCATTGGTTAGTCGACTCGAGAGTGATCAGTTCTGAGCGAGATTAACTGGAATACATCGATAGACATTCATTCACTGATAAGTTTCGAGATAGGGTCAGAATTCAAGATGTCACATGGTCTGTCAATTTTATCATCAAAATCCAGCTCGGCATTGTTCATTTGCGCAGGAACTTGAGGAAGAAGGCACCATAGCGGACCGGTTCGACCGGTCCGACCGGCGGTCTGACCGGTCCGAACCGGTTCCGACTTGGAATTTTCCAAATTAAGCCCAAATTAATAGGAAATATTTGCAATTGAACCTCAGAATCGAATCTAGGGCATGGATTTTATCTAAAAATGTAGTTTTGCCTAAAAGTTCATATCAATTTCAACAAAAACCCTAAATTTTCATTTAATTGCAAATTGGGGAATTATGCAATTGAAGGTTCAAATGATCAAATTGGGTCAAATTACCTGTGCCAATTGATTCAAAATGGTGAAGACCATTGGGGAGTATGTTTAATTTGCAATGATAGTCCTCGAATTGAAAGTAATTTCGAATATGCCCAAATTCAAGGATAAAAAATGCAATTAAGTATGCAATTTTACCAAATTCATGCAATTGAGCAATTTGTGCAAACAATTGGGCTGAATTACAATAAGAGACAATTAGATTGAATGTCAAGATCCTAAAAAATGCCAAAATTGCAAATTAAAAGACTCAATCGACATTTTTTTTCTCAAATTCAATCACCTATGTTATAAAGGAATACCTAAAATTGAATCTAATTTTGGATTTTTTATGAGGTCAAAAATACAAGGGATTTAAAATAAAAATATTGGCTATTTTTCCATATTTTTGTGACCTCGAATGCTATTTTTTCTGATTTTTCTAGTATTTTTCTATTTTCTAAAAATACTGAAAAATATGTAAAATATGAAAAATTATTTTTTTTGTCAAAAATGGCTCCTTAGGTTTGGTCAAGGCCACCAAAGTTGATTTTGCAATTTTTTTACTTTTTATGAATTTTCCATGATTTTTTTAAGAAATAACCAAAAAAAGGTTGATCCAAAATTAGGTGTCCACAGTTAGCCGTAACATAGAAGATATGGAAGTAAGTTACAATCACGGTATATTATTTTCTTTTGTGATATAGAGAATGTTAACCCGATTGTGATGTTATTTTCTCTTATTAACCACAGTTTGCGATGGGTACAATGGATGGCATCATTGACACAGTCTAAGCTGTACATGCTCTTTTGCCTTTGATCGGTCTGTTGAAGACTAACGGAAAGCTGGTCATGGTTGGTACACCGGAGAAGCCGCTTGAGCTACTTGCTTTCCCACTTTTGATGGGTAAGCCTAAGCAAGCCTTTTGAGTTTTATAGTACTTCTTCAGGGGGGAAAAAACCACATTCACCATTGGTGATTAGAATGAAATTTTCATGCTTTTTTGGTTCCGTAGATGATTAATTATGAGTTTCACATTTGCAAAAACATTAACCAATACGACCAATTACAAGTAGAAAGATGGTAGGAGGAAGTGGCATTGGAGGGATGAAGGAGACGCAAGAAATGATTGATTTCGCAGCGAAGCACAACATAGTCGCAGATATTGAACTTATTCCTATGGATTATGTGAATATTGCCATGGAGCGTCTACTAAAAGCAGATGTTAGTATCGATTTGTCATTGACATCGCCAATTCATTGAAGCCTTTCTGATGAAGATTCCTATGGATTACTACTTGGTTGAGCATAGATGACGATTACATTTTCATATCTTATTATCTCGTATTCATGTTTTGCTACTAAGATTGTGCTTCTACTTAGTATCGCGTCATCATTCTCCCTTTTGCAATAATGCTGACTACTTTGTATAAATGGCAACCTTGCTTTAGGTTGTTATCCTCAGAAAGTATGCTATCCATTGAATCATCAGAGTTCCTTTTATGTGTTGTAAGTAAATAACGTACTCAAAACCAATACCCCTTTGTCAACAATTTTTGGACTGCGGGAGGAAAAAAAATGAACAACTTTAGAGGATTTGACTATAAAAGAAGAAGTTCAAGATCCAATTTCAGATTTGAAAGCACGGTATCGCGTTCAACATTAGCACGGCAGACTAGAGGTGATTTGCTCAATGTAAAACAGCTTCTGCGAGGGCGCTTTGCATTTGAGCAGTTCGTTGCGACGAGTTCTACGCAAATCAGTAAATGTTGAAAACACTCATATTTGTGCTCTTGGGATGGCCCTAAGAAACTGTGCAAACCTGGTGATTTGAACTCATCTCATGAGCAAGAAGAACACACATGTTTATCAGTTGAATAACTTTTCCTAGTAATTCTTGCTGAACATATATGTTAGCGCAGGCATGCAACTTTAGCAATCTTCCTCATGACATTCTTTAGACAAATTTAGCGCATGCATATTTTTATAAAGTAATAATTTGATTTTTCGCCTATTGTTTAATTTTCATCCCGTATCGCATCGGGCCAACCCGCCTTTCCTGGCCGAACTAGATTGCAAATTTTATTAGGAAAGAGAAAGAAAAAAAAGGAAAACAAAAAGGTATAAATCAAGCAAGAAACGGTGTCGTGTGGACAGAGAGCCACACCGACTCGAATCGAGCGTGGGCAAAATTATAAAGTCGAAACTCTGATGCGCAGCGGCCGCCTGAGCGCTTCAATGCCTTCTTCTCTTTCTTCCGAGTCAATAGTGCCTGGTCGGAGGCTCTTTCGTAGCGATGGAGAACGGAGACATCCCTGAGAACGCGAATGAAAGTAACTCGCTCTCTCTCTCTTTCCTATCCCCGGATTCTTCTTCAGGAGTCGGTGATTGATCGATCGGCGATTGATTTTTGCGGTTTGTTCTGTGCAGATTGCCTAAGCACTTTGTCGAAATCGGCTGGAAAGGCTAATTCTTGCCAAGGTTGCTCTAACCAACAAGCTTGCGCTACTACTCCTAGGGGTCCCGACCTAGGTCCTCTCTCTTTCTCCCCCTCTTAAATTACTACGATGGAACTCTGTCATTGGGCATGAATTGCTACACCACAATGGCCAACACCTGGAAGATGCGTCAGTCACTAAATTTCTTTCTTAAGATATTCACCAAACACCAGAAACAAATTGTGATGGAGCACCAATCAACCATTAGCTCTGAAATCATTTTTCTAGAACGCGTTGCAGAAGCCTGATACCTTCATTCTGGAAGATTGCCGATGGAGAGCTCAAGTCCGAACCCATCAACATAACCAGTTGGACACATCTTCACTAAAAAATGGGTGCTATGTGTATTGTCGGATCATGTCACATATGTGAAAATTGTAAAGACGATCATGAGAATTACTGTCCCAAGATGATCTTGTCCTATGGCGTAAATTACTGCGATGGAGCCACCACCTGTGGTGGCTACTCGGGCATCATGGTCTCAGACGATCACTTCATGATCAAAATCCCCTATAAATTGCCTCTTAATGGACCTTCTATTAAAGCCGGATGTTAAGTGTCGATCATGACATCGCCAATTCATCGAAGCCTTTCTCATGATGATTCTGATGGAGTGCTATTTGGTTGAACGTAGATTAAGATTAGGTCTCCATATCTTGTTATCTCACAATCATGTTTCGCAACTATGATTTTGCTTCTACTTAGTATTGTTGACATCACTTCATTGTCCCCTTTGGAATAACGTTAGACTACTTTGTATACATAGCAACCTCCTCTGAAAAAATGCAATCCACATAATCAAAAGAGTTACCTTTATGTGTTGTAAGTAAATCGTGCACTCAAAGCCAATACCATCTCCCTCCCAACAATGTTTTTGCGACTGTGTGATAAGAGTTGAATGAAAATTTTGTTAATTAGTGTACTGACTCAAATAAGAACTTTGAATCCGCTTTGAAATTAAGGTAAGGGTAATAGGGTAATAGGGTAATGTGTGGTCTTTCTCCAACACGATAGAAATTTCCAACACTAGTTGGGTCGAGTCAACCTATTTTGGGTGGGTTTGGTTCAGCTTTCCCAAAGCCCATTGGAGCCCCAAAGCCCCTTGAAGTAAATGTAGAGTGTTTGGTAACTTTTTTTTAAATGGCTTTGGGATGAAAGTTGACATTGGGAATGCTGAAAGCTCAATACTGGTAGGGACCAACATTGAGCTTTTAGCATTTGGCCAAATGTTCAGATAAGAATTTTTTTTTCCAAGAATGTCCTCACTTCCAATTATTTGGTTTGCCAAAAATGACTTAGTCAACTAAAAATAATTTCCTGTCAACGGAAAATTCGAGCACAAAATTGGGAAAGTAAATTCGTAAATCTAAAGAAATGAAAACACTTTTCAAAATTACTCATCGGGAATTTTGAATATTTTATTTTTTATTTCATTTAGTATTTTTTACATTCCATGTTTTGTATTTAAACTTTTTAATATATTTCTTCTTTTTTATTTAATTTTCTGTGACATTCTGAATTTCCTACCATTTTGAGACTATTGAATGAAGAATATCTATCGATGTATTTCAGTTTTATTTCGCTCGGATCTGATCAATCCTGAGTAAACTGACCAAAAGAGAAAGGCTAACGCATGGCAAGGTACGTGGACCTTGGAAACTCGAAAAGGAAACGGCACTTTAACCATAAGAATGGCCGAGGGAACATTTAGAACTAATAAATGCTGATCTAAGAACGATTAAGGAATCCATTGCCAGCGTTATACGATTGGAGCGCGGGTGATACCGTTTAACCAATGTATAATTTGCAAATCTTTCCTAAATCGAACTATGACGATCGAGACCGTCGGAACTAGCAATGAGCCCTCGCAATTACATGACAACCAAAGTCTCCGTAACTTGAGTCATCCTAGGTGTGATGAGAATCACATAATTGATACGCGTAACGTCTGCAAAAGCCACCCGTTAGTTCGAGATAAATTGAAATTTCGATGCACGGAAAATCGAACATAAAATGGAATCTCGAAATTGGCAAATGGACAGCGAAGAATTCCAATATTCGAATTAAATTTGACGTCGCCTCGTCGATGGTAATTTAAAATTGGAAAAGTGAAATTTCGGACGGAAAGTGCAAAATTACCATTTTGTCCCTCGAGTCTTACCCTTGCCTTAAGAATTATTGAAGGATGTTTTGGTCATTTGGACCTTCCCTAGGGCTGCTCAAAATCAAGGGCTAATAAGGTCATTGGATGCCAAGATTTTATGAGAGTAAAGACAAGTGTCATCAAGGGAGTGATTAGCATTTAATTTTACTTTTAACCTACCATTCCTCACCCTTTAACCAAGGAAATTTGTGTGGAAGCCCTTCCCTTCACCTAGCTTCAGCGGAACACCAACCCTCTCTCTCTCTCTCTCTCTCTCTCTCTCTCTCTCTCTCTCTCTCTCTCTCTCTCTCTCTCTCTCTCTCTATTTTCTTCTTCTTCTTCTTCTTCTTCTTCTTGTTGTTGAGCAGAAACTGCTCTGCCCGACCAACTTACGACCGCCGCCTCAGGCGACCACCTCGCCTCGCGCCGACCACCACCTTCATCCTCAACCTCTCCTCTACACGTCCCCGGTGGTTGATCGTCCATTGGTGGACTCGTTTGCCCCGTCCAGCCCCAAACCCAAAAGTGGACAGATTCTGACCAAGCTGAGGTAAGGCCATCATTCTTCCACTTAGAGACTACATTGAGTTTCGAACTTACGGCGAGATCTTCTAGACATGTTGTACTTGAGTTGGCTGAGATAGGGTTGCAAGTTTTGTTGAGTTTTGTTGGGTTCCATGGCTGAATTTAGGTTGTTTTTATAAGGCAGATTTTGACCGCTCGAGGACTGAAGGGGACCGAACCAATTGGAAGACCTAGGGTAGTTATTTTGCTTCAAAAATTTCGGTGAGCCTCTTAGACTTGTGGATTAAGGTTTTGGCAAGTTATTTTTGTGGTAAATTGAAGCTTAGGATTGAATTATGAACCGTTTAGTGTGAGAAAGGGCAGAACCGAACCTGCCCTATTTTGGGACTGTGCAACCGAACATTTTAAGGGCTGGGAAAGGTGTCGCCTTGCTATAAAATTATCGTTAAGACATCATAGGATGTTAAGTGATGTGTAATCGAAGTATTTGTGCAATGGAATTGAGAAACGAATGAGTTTGATGTGGAAAATGTGATTTTTCCTAGGCACGGCGTAGGTACCAACTTGGCCGAGAGCTAGCTGACCTTGGAGGGTCGTTTGGATTGAAGAATTGCTATTTGATTGAAAGGTAAGTGAGTCTTAAACCTTTACTTGGATGCTAGGACACTACTGGGTGAATTTGGTTGAGGAATTGGTTGATTGGTGAATTTTATGATGAAAATGGCATAGTGTGATCTTGGTTGTTATGAGGACTAGTATGATTGTGTGGCAATTAAATCTTGATCGGCACTTGTGTTTGAAAATGGCTATCGAGCCCTTATGCGAGAAAATGGCTATCGAGCCCTTATGTGATGATTATGGCTAGTGAGCCTTTATGTGATGAATATGGCTAGTGAACCCTTATGTGTTGAATATGGCTAGTGAGCCTTTATATTTTGACAATGGCTAGTAAGCCCTCGCGCGACGAAATTGGCTATTGAGCCCTTAAGGTATACATCGTGGCTAGGGAGCCCTTGGCGATGAGAGAATGTGATGCCATTGTGATAAGTTCTAAAGTTATGAGTTCATTTTGTGCTAGTATGTTAAGCTTGGTCTCGTATCTTTGAGTATGCGTGATTGTGATTCTTATTTATGCCAATTATATTGAGATGTTTCGATGTTTGAATGCCATGTGCAAATTGTCTTGGTGAATTTTTGCATATTGCTTCATTTCATAGCCTGGGGGGACTAGCGGTGTAGTCTAGGTTTAGGATTCACTTGCTGAGATATAAATCTCACCTCGTAGTGGGACGTGCTTTTCAGACCCCAAGCCATGAAGTATGTTGCCGATACGTTTAGGCGATCCAAAGGAGATGACCACCTATTTTGACCAGTTCCTAGATGATAAGGGAATAGTATACGTTAGGAAGCGCACTACCGTTTGGGTCGATGAGGGGAGAGAGGATTGGCAGCCGCATTGCTTCGAGGCATGGTTTCGTCGCAACGGAGACTGTACTTTTGGTTCGTTGCAGCCTTCCGACGTCCCTTTAGGAGTAGTACCAAGTTGGTGTCATCCCACTCATCCTGAGATCGAGGTCGAGGTGGAAGCTTCAGTGGTGGGATCGAGAAACATCCCCGAGAAGACTCCTGCGATCGAAGAAGACCATGAAGTGACCGAGATTTTAGCTTCAGAGGATGATAATGTGGAAGTGCGCTCAAAGACTTTCCCCGACTATGTTCCAGACGAAGACGAAGCCAAAGACGACGATGAGACGAGCAGTTCCTCCAAGTAGCCTGGTTGTCGTGGATAGTTTTGGGGTCATAACTAGACATGGCCATTTGGGCCCGTGGACCCGAAATCGGCCCGGAACCTGCCCGTTGACCGGCCCGTTGACCGGGCCCGAACCGGAATCGGAACCGGCCTTCAAGGGCCGGTTCCGAACCGCCATTTAAAAAAATAAAAAAAAAATAGAGAAAATGATAATTGCTTGAAGTGGGATTCGAACACTTGATCTTTTGGTTGAAATAAGTGCCCTAAACCACTCAACTACCTTCAATTTGATTGTTTATATTGCAAATAAATTATAAAAAAAAGGTATGGACAATTGAACCGACGGAATCAGCGGTCCCTTGAACTGGACCCGGAACCGGAACCGGAATCGACTCTTCAAGGGACGGTTCCGGTTCCGGCTTTTCTAGGAACCGGAATCGCCGGTTCCTGAACCAGAACCGGCGGTTCCGCCGAACCGGCCACGTCTAGTCATAACCTTTTGATGTTAGGTTTTATTAGGGCGATGGTGTAGTCTTTTGATGGTAGCCCTTAGTTCCTCCGACCCAGCTTTGCGCGCATTTGGTTTATGTCTTTCCCGACCTCTGGGTGTAAACTGGATGTCTTTGTTATGTTTACGTATATATGTCTTTGTGTTAACTCGAGTCTCCATTGTATTTATTGTCTGGGTTATTAGTTTGCTTCCGCATGCGTGTTTCATTTCGCTCTTTAGGCCGTATGATGGTTCCTGGGTTTTGTTATTATGGCCCGGTGGATGTGACGAGCTCGCAAAAAGGAACGTGTGGCGTGACATTTTCTTTCCTCTGCCGATCCCCGGGTCTATGATGGCCGGCAAGCTCGAGCTCATGCATGGCCACCACCGACCGATCACAGTGGAGGATAAAAGAAAAAGGAAAAAAGAAAAATAAGAACAACAAATTAAAAAAGAAGTTAAAAATATATTTTTTTTAAATGAGATAAAAGGGCGGCGCTATTTCCACTCATTGCATGGCTTAAACACTCCCTTTCGCAATATATTGACTATGTTACCCATTTTGTTTTTTCTTTTCTTTTTTTCTTCCACTTTCCTTTTTCTTGTTCTCACTTGCATTGAAGTGTATCGCAGATTTCTTTATCTTCCTCGTATGAGATCTCTATGCACACCAACGAATAGGTTTCAAGCGGAACGCCTTTGAAATTAGAATATCTCGATGACTTCCATAATTACTCGGTTGGAGTGATATGAGAAATCCATTCGTGATTTTTAGAATGCGAATGAGAAGTCATTTTTGCTACGAATGTTTATGAATTCAGTCGAATATCTCATTGCTTGAATTTACCAGAATTAACAGCTCTTTGAGATTACTCATCTAGATTAAAAAAAAACAACCAGATCACGAAAACATCAAAGACTATATCAACAAAATCATTCTAGAAATAGTATCGTTCACGTTAAGAATACGACTTCTCATCTCTAGTAATTATTGAATAATTCAAAAACAATATGTTTGGAGTTGATACAATTATTTTACCGCATTGGTTGATTTTTTTTCTTGTCGTTCATCCTCAGATTAGGGGAGGCGGCGTCATCCTCAGAGTCGAGAGTCCATAATAAACAAAACCACAAAAAAAAAAGAGAAGTGGAAGAAAAATAAGAAACAAATAAAATAGAACCTAAATGGGCCCCACATTTGAGTCTTTGCTGATATATAATTCTAAAGGAGGAAAAAGCAAGGGGTAATATGGACAGTACATTATGAAAGGGAGTGTTAAGCCAAATTGGGAGTGGAAAAAGCGCGACCCAGATAAAATTAAGAGATTGAAATGATTTTTCAAATGAGATCAAAAAATATTTTAGGTCATATATCACCAAAAATAAGAAAACAAACTATTTCCTCGAAAATAATTTTCTGAAAATATCTTTCCTTTTTCATGAAATATTCCCCCAACCAATGTCATGTGTAGATTGTATATTCACTGATGTTTTTAATCACGATTACCATCTTTTTTTTTCTTTTTTTACGCTGAACATTAGGATACGATTATGACTTTACAACTTGATAAATACCAAACAGGATTTTTATTTCCCAACAAAAAGTACAAAATCCAAGGCAAGCTCGAACCTACCTAAATAAATCGGCTTCGGCCACTAAATATTTGTGTCAATAGATTACATGGATATATGTTATTTTTAATAAAGCTTATTGAAGAATATTCCTTCTTTCAGTGTAAAATGCGACGTGCATGAATAAAACACGTGACGCATTGAAATACTTGAACTTAATTTGTACTTGTAATCTATATTTTCACTGATCAATTAGGGATATAATAAGTCAAATATGCTTCTTCTTTTTTACCAAAAATATGATTATATCATGCCATATTCACATAGATAAACATAATACCCTTTTGCTTTATGATTACATAGTACGAAGTAGTAACAAAAATTCACTTTCTAATCGATATTTTCATCAAGAAATTACGATCAACTAGGTAACTTTTTATAATGGAATTTTGCTCTTTTATACCTTGCACTCAAAATGTTTTTTTTTTTTAAGTGGTATTATAAGTTATACCTTGCACTCAAAATGTTTTTTTTTAAGTGGTATTATAAGGTACCGTGACTCTCCCCAAGTTCAAAAGTTATGGCCGTTTGGTTGCGCACTACGTGCCTTTTCATCCCAAGCTCCCTTGTTGGTGGACTTCGTCTGGTGAGCAGGTATTTAAATAATACGAGTTGGGTGAGATATGAGTTATAAAATTTATACTATATGAAAATGGATCAAAACGAATTAAATGTGTTAATATGGGTCGAACCATATTCGATCCGACCCACTCGTTTAACACCTCTAGTATAGTCCAGATAATCCAAAAGATCTTTGGCTGTCACGTGCATATCTTAATCAATTGAGACAAAGAGCCACTAACATATGAGAATTGATCGAGATTAAAGAAAAATACGCATGCCGCATTGTAGCATGTAAACAATGTCGGCGAACTTTTGCTTACGATCCGAGAAGCGGGAGGAGACATTTGTGGCGGCTCAAAGACCATAATAGCCGTCAAGAGGGGCATGTACGCAGGCCTGGGTCAACCAGCCAAATGGTTCTATAGAATACCAGAGTTCAACTATTACTAGCGACTAGCGTACCTCGGCATTTGACGCACGATGGGTGCGTTTGGGGTTCGGATTTTGGGGGAATACAAATGCTTTTACCTTAAAGGGGTTTGGTAAAATGGAAATACCATTTGGTAAACACTAATTGAAAAGTGCCTTTTAGGAAATTTATGTTACATATTGGAAAAATTTATCGAATTTCCATTTTAGGCAATTTTCAAAGCAAAAACATATCGATATTTTTAATTTTTTTTTCAAATTTCATGGAATTTGCTACTGTTGGAATTAATTAACTAATTGGAGTTAATTAAATCTGTCCATGATGCCCATTATGTGTCCATGATGGCCATGATGTACGCCCATAATGAGCTGACAACTCACGGCGTTTATCGGAGGTTGCTCGAAGAAAATGATCTCTTTTTGAATAGAAGATAACATAAGAAAAGAGGAACCTCAGTTTCCTCAGCGTTTATCATTCCCTTTCAAAAAATGCTCTCAAATAACAGTAACTTTCTCGAAACCCTCTCGTACTTAAGGCCGCATTTCAGGAAAATTTAATCTGTAAACAGCGGATACGTTCCATTGCATAATAATATCCCAATCAGCGATACAACTTTGTGATTATGTTGGGCATGTTTCGTATGCTTTTTCGCACGTTCTTTGTTACAAAATTGGAATTCATTTTCGTGACCTTGTTGGAATTATTATGCGTGGAATTTTAAATTCATAAGTAAGTTAAAAAAATTATGCCGGGGCATCATGAAGTGGCCGAATATGGCGTGTGACAGGCTGGGCTGAACTTTGAACATGGAAACCATTAATTAATTGGCCTATCAGTGTTTTGAATATCTGATGGAAAACGACACCTGCAGGATTTATATTGCCTCTTCATGGGCTGCTAGCAAAGCAGAGCACACACAAGTAGAAAGGGAGAACTTTCGTGCAATCTTTAACTAGGCAAACAATGGGGGAAGAGATGATGACGCACAATGTCCGGTTCAGTTTGCTCACTAAGTACGTCATCACTCAACTCTCCTTGGCTCACTAAGTGCTTCATCACCGACTCTCTCCCGGTATCTCCTCAAGGCCCTATATCTGCACGTCGCTTCTCACTCCCCATCTCATCATCACCATTCTCTTCCTATCTCAAAACACACAGATTGCACGATTCTCTTCCAGTTGAGGATTTGAAGCCGATCAAGCTGAGTGATATGGCAATGTCACTAGAGAATGAACATCCAGTGCAGGCTTTTGGATGGGCAGCCAGAGACTCTTCAGGACACCTCTCTCCCTTCAAGTTCTCAAGAAGGTAGCATGCCTTACATTTTTTTCATTTTTTTCGATTCTCATTTCTGGTGCATCCAAAAAATACAACAGAGGGGTATCTCTTGTTCTCGAGATTTATTGATTTTCTCTTTAGCAGGGCCACCGGGGAAAAAGATATAGCTTTTAAGGTATTGTATTGTGGTATATGCCATTCCGATCTCCACAATATCAAGAATGAATGAGGAAAAACTTCTTATCCCGCACTGCCCGGGTATGTGTTTTCAAAAACCGTCATCCTTTTCGATTCTCTCAATATTAAAAAAAAATGGCATGTTTGAGCCAATAATCACGGCAATCGGCCATCATATGCAGGCATGAGATTGTCGGTGTGATCACCGAAGTGGGCACCAAAGTGACAAAATTCAAAGCCGGAGACAAAGTGGGTGTTGGGTGTATGGTCGGATCATGTGGCTCATGTGCAAATTGCAAAGACCATCTTGAGAATTACTACCCCGATATGATCTTGACCTATGGTGCAAAGTACTACGATGGAACCACCACCTATGGTGGCTACTCAGACATCATGGTATCAGACGAGCACTTCGTTATTAAAATCCCCAACAACATGCCTCTCGATGGAGGTGCTACTCTCCTTTGTGCTGGGATCACTGTCTACAGTCCATTGAAGTACTACGGGCTTGATAAGTCCGGGATGCATTTAGGGGTGGTTGGGCTTGGTGGGCTTGGGCACATGGCTGTCAAGTTTGCTAAGGCCATGGGTCTCAAAGTTACCGTCATTAGTACCTCACCAAATAAAAAGAAGGAAGCCATGGACCATTTGGGAGCCGATGCATTCTTGGTTAGCCGTAACATAGAAGAGATGGAAGTAAGTTACAATTGTTGACACCTGATTTTTGACCAAGTCTTTTTCAGTTTTATTTTTGAAAAAATCATAAAAAATCCATAAAAAGTCAAAAAATTACAAAATCAACTTTGGTGGCCTTGGCCAAGCCCAAGGAACCATTCTTGACCAAAAAATAATTTTTCATATTTTTCACATTTTTTAGTATTTTTAGGAAATAGGAAAATACTAGAAAAATCAACAAAAATAGAATTTGAGGTCACAAAAATATAGGAAAATAGTCAATATTTTTCTTTTAAATCCCTTGTCATTTTGACCTCATCAATAGTTGAAATTAAAGTTTAATTTTGTGTGTTTCTTTGTAACGCACAAGGTTAAATTTGCCAAAAAAATATGTTCTGAGTCTTTTTATTTGCAATACTTTACATTTTAAGAATCTTGACATTCATCTTGATTGCCCTACATTTCAATTTGGTTCAATTGTACTGTAATTTGATCAATTTTGGCTTTAGGGACCCAATTGCATAAAATTCTTTTCATTCTTGCCCCTAAAATGCCAAATCCAAAATTAAACTTTTTCGAGGGGCACCCATTGAACCCCAATGCTTTCTCCCTATAGTATTCGATCCCCTCAATCTAACGGTCAGTTCAATTGGGGTCGATTCGTCCGTTAGGAACCTCAATTTGACAAAAGTCAAATTCGGATCTTGTCTTAGATTTGAGGCTTTTACACAAATTCAAATCAATTTAGCCCAAATTTACATTTCCTAGATGAAATTTGTGACGTAGAACCTGATTTTCGAGTCAATTTTATGATATCTGCTCATCTTGGCACCCAATTTGAACAAAAATATTCAAACCGGGTCAACTGGGTCGGGTTGACCGACCCAGTCAACCCGGTTGACCAGACCAAGAAGAACAGAACGTTACGTTCTGCTTCTTCGCGCACCAAGAACGAAAAACAAAAAAAGAGAGGCGGACGAATAGAAAAGAAGAGGAAGGGGAGATCAGTTGGGGACGTTAATTGAAGGGGGAGTTGGTTAGGGGAGCTGGTAAAAAACGGACGCAGACGACGAGAGAGAGAGTAAGCGAGAGGGAGAAGTCGCGGAAGGGGAATCAACAGAATAGAAAGGAGGGAAACAGAAGCGAGGGGGGCGGCTTCTTCGCGCGAGGGCGAACAGAGAGAGAGAGCAGGCGAAGACAGAGAGAGAGAGCAGGCGAAGACAGAGAGAGAGAGAGAGAGAGAGAGAGAGAGAGAGAGAGAGAGAGATGGCGACCGGAGCTTGCTCCAACCGAACCTGTGCAAGCTCCGCCAGAACATCACCGGCAAAACCGAAGCCAGCGACGGCCTTATCCGACTTCCTGAAGCTCCGGAGAAGCTACCGAGCCCGTTCGATAAGCCTTTCACCTCAAGAAACGGTGAGGCTCCTCCTCGTGCTTGGCTTCGGCCTCTAATGGCAACTTGCAATCCTCTCGATCACTTCGCGTTTTATGAGTCGCAATCTACTCCTTGTGTATCACTGATCATTTTCCATTTGATTTCTTGCATTTTCCCTGCGTGAAACGTCGGGTCTGACCTCCGACCATCCAAACCTACCGAGAGCTTGAGAGCTCGACCCGAGCGAAACCGAAGCCTCGCAATGGCTGGGTAAGTTTTCTCGAACTCCTAGGATGCTTCTTGATTGATTTGGAGGGATAGATCTCGCTCGGAATGGTTAGGACGATAGCTCGCCGGAGATTAGCTCCGGCCTTGATTTGCAGGTTAACCAAACTCGATTCTGCTGTGTTGAGTACGATATATGTTGTAGAGCTCGGTGGAATGAGTTAAATGGCGGTGATTTCGCGATTTTTGGTAGTCCGTAGGTGGAGAAATCGCCCTCCGACGAGGCGCCGGCGACGCAGCGCCGGCGCCGGTCGTCTTCTTCGGCTAAACTGTCGACTGGTCAACGAAAGTTGACCAGTCAACGCCCACGTGGCGCTGACGTGGCGCCCACGTGGCAGCCACGTCAGCACCGTCGTTACAACAGAAAAAAAACGAAATTGATCCGACGGTGGTAGGCGTGCCACGTGTCGCGATCTCGCTTCTTCGGAAATTAAAAATGATTTTCGAAAATTAAAAATCCCTTAGATCGGACGGTTGTGGTTCGATCAGGAAGTTCAATCTGGACCGTCAGTTTCCAGCCTTAGATCAAACCGTCCATCAGGCGACACGTGGCACAATCTAGGCCTTTGATTCGTTTGGGCGGGAATTTAAAAAATCTGAGTGGGAGAAGGCAAAAACGGCGTCGTTTTGGGCGCGGGTCACGCGGACCCGGGTCCGGGCTGGGCCGCGGGCCGTGGGCCGGGTCACCCGACCCGGCCCGAATATTTTTTTTTTAATAAAAAAAAATTCGAAAATGATTTTAAAAAATAAAAAAATCAGAAAAATTTTAGAAAACCCAAAAAATGCTAGAAAAATTCCAGAAAATTCCAAAAAAATGTGGAAAAATTGTGGAAAAATCCTAGACACTCCAGAAACCCCCAAAAATCGAGGGTTGACCACAGACAACTGGTCAACCCTATTTTTGGGGTTTCTCATCCGTTCTTCCAAGACTTGACGATATTACCCTTTAGGGGTAAGTCGCCTCTGTTGTGCATACTAGATAAAACCGATAATACCAAGGTAAGAATTAGGGTCAAGTAGGCGACCAATTCTTAGGTTTGGGTTTTCGAGTCCTGTCCCTTTTATCAAAATGACAATTTTGCCCCTCAATGGGAAAATCGTCTTTCTTGTCCCAATCGAGTCCTGAAAATTGCTTAAAGTTAGGATTTTGGTCAGGTGGACAACCAACCCCAATATCTGAGATTTTCAGTTCTCATCTTTGTCCAAAATGACGATTTTACCCCTTCGAGGGTAAAATCACTCTTGAAAATTCCAGAAAAATCCTGGAAATTCCCGAAAAATAGGAAATGGATTGGATTGATGGCCAATCCTATTTCCACTTCCCAATTCGTCTAAAATGACAGATTTATCCTTTTAAAGGGTAAATTTTCCCCGAATTGTTCAAAATTACGATTCTGCCCCTCATGGGCGAATTATGTCCAAATCACTCTTAAGCCTTGATTGATATTTCTCTAGGCTAATAGGGCCTCATTAGGGATACCATGCTGATTTCATGTGTTTTATCCGCATGTATTGATTCCTCGATTTGCGCTATTACTTTTATTGATTGTGAGTGATAGGATAGTATTTCCCATCTGCATGAACCCCTAGATTTAGGATCTGTACCCCACTCATCTGTATGAAATCTTAAGATCAGATAAACCATTCAGCTTAGGTACCGAAAGGGCGTCAACTCTGACAGTTGGCGTAACTAAGTCCCCGAACCCACTTCTCTGGTTTTCGCAGGATCAAATAGACTACTCCAAACTATTCGATAGGGTTTTCGATCGTACCCTCCACGAAACGATTGGTGGCGACTCCTTGGCATGTACACTCATCACATGTCACTAGACCACACTGAAGGTCGACCACGTATATCCAGCAGTTGCGATTTGGGTAATGGGCCTTGGGAGAGGCCCGCGTCCGATCAAGCCAGAGATCGGGCGGCCCATTAGCCCTCTGCCTAGGGAGGGTCGCGACAGACTGGCGACTCCGCTGGGGACTTATTCTAAACCAGAATCTCTGGTTACGAATTCCAGAGGACTTGAGCCGATTCAAAAGTTGTTTGGTTTATCTGACATTGTTTTCTGCAGATGCTCTCGAAGGCGAGGTACGTACACTAACCATTGTGTTAGATGTTTTTGCAGATTGGAGAAATAAGGGGTGGCGTGATTGTTGACATCTTTCCTGCAGGTTGGAGTTGGGAATGTATGTTTATTTTTATGCACATACTGAAGCGGTGTTTTGATACAAACTGCTGTGCATGACTTTGCATTGTGATGATCACGACACATCGCACACACTGGCGGTCAAACCCCGACTGCAAACCACCTCTAGGTTATCTTAGATAGGGAAAGGATGTGAAAGGATCTCGCGTTTGATGGCACTTGAGACTTTCGCATTCGTTCCCGCCTACCATCCAAATTGGCGATATCTAGCCCTCTTGAGTGGGTACTCTTGGGGAGGAGTCTGCCTCATTTGGATCGTGGGAGCCTGAGCCATAGGTTCCTCATTTGATTTTCGATTTTTAGAGTATACCCCCCCACTTGTCTCATGCGCATGTCTATGAGAGGTTGGTATACCTAAAACCAAAAAAAAAAAAAAAAAAAAAATCCCGCTGATCACTGTAAGTATGACTTCTCCCTTTACTTGTTCATTTCCTAGTGAAATTTCATGATAGAAAATTCATGGAAATCAACCGAATGCCCTGGGTGTTTGAGTTTACAAATGAAAGTTTTTGACAATGAATTTTAGATACAAAGTTAAAACACTTTTAAGCCGTCCCTACGGAATAGATGGTTCATCCAAATTTTCAATCATGGATTAAGATGACATTTTTTATGTCTAAAATTCTTACAATTCAAGATTTTGGGGCACAAAGTTAAAGCCATGTTTGCAATCACATTTTGTATAGTGATTTCTTAAAACAAAGATCACATGATTTTCACAAGAAAAATGTCACAAAGCAATCTTTCAAGATTAATGCCCCCGTTTGCGTATTAAACGTTTGGAATTAAATGGGTGTTTGATTGATGACCATGGATCGATCTTTTAATGACATATCTTCTTATCTTGAAATCTTGGCGGACATCAGACGCCCGTAAATAGGGATTATGGGGTATGTATTGTCGCCTCGCTTTCATTATGAGAGGCGACCTCATTGAGAGACGTCTTTGCTATGTAAAATGCTAAGTGTGTCTCCTTTCTGACAGGTTATACATGACATGCATTTATTGAAGATTCCTTCATTTAATCGCAAGCGAGATGTGATCGAACGATGGTAAAACTGTAATCGTTCCAATAAAAGCTTCGAGTGTTATACTTGACTTGCTTGGTTATTTCTTTTGCCAACAGGTCAAAACGGCTGAAGGCCAATGATGCGAGGCTTGTTTTCCCTGTAACATGAAAGGAGATGCGTCTTCATCAGGAGCCACCCATGGGGTTTCCAAAATAAGATGAATCGACAATGATAAGCCCAGAACAAGACAACATGAAAAAGGGGCATGCCTGATTTGGATCGACCTCTCTAAGTTGAAAAGGGTGTATTCGTTCCAAATTAAATTGATTTGTTTAAACAATGACATGGTCACTCACACTTGCAGGTGATTATAAAAAATGAGTGGGGATCGTTAATGAACATTCCTTCATCTCTAATGATCAAGATGATGGGAGCTGAGTGAAATAAAAGGATTGTGTGAGGTCGACATTTGTCCCTTTAAAGAAGACTCAATTGTGAACCCTCAAAACTGGAGGCCAATGTGACATGGCACGATCGCCAATTGAAGCACGTCTCAAGGAGTACAAATACTCGTGTTTCCCACCATGAGATTGATGATCACTCAACCATAAAAGGGTGTATATCGTTCCTCATTTCAATCCTCTCAAAATATGAAATGATCATCTCCTTTTCTATATGTAGAGATGAAGAAAACTGAATGCTTATTTGTGAAGCAACACTTCAAGGTGTAAATGCACACAAATAGAGATAAATCTACACTTGTGGATCTCGAGTAGTAGGATGCTTGAGGAGCGTCATGAAGTCATGACAAATCGAAAAGACCATGAAGAGATGATCGTTGCCCATCTTTGAATCAAGAGGGAGTACTTGTTTTAGTAATTGATTTTCATAATCAAAAGTCAAACATTTTTCTTCCTCTCTAAACAGATTGAAATGCATCAATGGAGCAAAAGTGGCGAAAGATCACCCAACCTCAAGAAGGAGAGTGACAGAACCCAAATAGTGTCGAATATCGTGCAACATCAAATGCCGAGACCTTCGGATAATTACGATGAAGTTTCATCCTTTGTTGTCACAAAAGGGAGTAAATTGTCCCTTATTCTGATTCCATTTCATACAAATGACTGAGGTGTTTCTCTTTCATATACAGAGAACGTTCGTTTGAGACAGGTGTCAGAAAAGATTGAAGAATGTCAAACACCAAAATCACCTGACGTGGAAGTGATTGACTCAACCAATAGGGATGGCATTAGCGTGATACAATGGAGCTTCATATGGCTAAATCAGCTAACTCAAGGTGGAGTACTAAGTTGCTGGAGGCAAATCATTTCCCTATCCAGAAAGCATACCAAAGCCGAAGACATCAGATTCATCATAGTGATACATGGGACGAGTCCCTGAAATGATGGTTATCACTCATGGAACGTAATGGAATGAAATCCATCCATTGAGTACAAAAAGCGTTTCACCATGGCAACAACGCTTCCAAGAAGAATAATGCCGAGCCACCCCTCTTGGTAGAAAAGGACGTATCGTTCCTAAATAAGTTTCAATCAGATGTGGAAATAATATTTCCTATCTTTTTCCTCTCAGGTGATAAACAAAGTCAAGACATCTAAGAAGCAACGACTTCAGATAGCAGAACAGGGAGTACCCGCTTTTCATATCATCTCACACATGCATTTAGGATAGATGATTTCAAGAGCGTCATAATGGCTCAATCTGTGAACAAAATTCTCGAGAAAACTTGAAAAAGTTTCTTAACAATTAGAAGTCTCTTTGAAAAGAGCATTCGAAAAGAAAGAATTCAAACTTTATATATTGACATGCTTGATAAGAAATGCTCTCTGTGAACAAGAGTGAAAGGCACGAATCCATTTTTCGTTGCAAACATGAATCATCTTAGATCACTCGCATCATACATATCATGCATGCATCACTTATATGAAAGATGTCGATAGGTCAAGGCAAAAGAATCCAAGTGAAAGGAAAATGCCAAGACCCAAGGAACGAAGGGTAAATTGTATCAATTCCAATTGCCCATTTTGTATGCTGTTCTGACACGAACCTTCTTTCCTTTGATAGGGAAATACCAAATAGTTCAATGGCAACTATGATGGCTGATATTAAGGCAATGCCGGAAGCCTCCTAAGCCAGACAGACAGTAGTTCCTAAACAACTCAAATCCATCACTTGCCCCCGATATAGCTGATAAAGAAACGACGGGAAATACTCAACGGGCGGAGGAGGATATCCGTGAGCCGAACACCCCGTCGCAACAAAAAGCTTCCCCTGTTGTTATCAACCTCGAGAATGAGGAAAAAGGGGAAGCATACTGTAAAAGCCGAAGTGGAGGCTAGGAGATCAGCCAAGATTAAAGGATGTTTAAGCAGCCAGGGCTATAAATTGGCCCGTTTCGACAAGATATCTCCATTCGCTGAGGTGGAGACCCCTCCTGACTATAAGGAACCGGACTTCGTGAGGAAGTATAATGGGACAGGCTATCCACGCGCTCACCTCAAATATTACCTGCACAAGATGGCGCAGTATTCAGACTATGTTCCATTACTGATGAACACGTTCCAAGAGAGTCTAGCTGGCGCCGCTCTGGCTTGGTTCATTGAATTGGACCCGGATGGTTATGATGGGTGGGAAGATCTTGCAAAGGATTTCCTCAGGCAATACAAGTTCAACACGGCTACAACCCCAACAAGGGAGGATCTTCTACGAACCTCAAAGGCAAGGGGCGAGTTATCAAAACATACACCCAGAGGTGGCGAGCTTTGACGACCCAAATAAAGCCGTCAATCCCAGACGACGAGCTGATTAATTTGTTCCTGAAAGCACTCCTCTACGAATACCTCGACAGGTTAAACGCCTCGGGACGTCAGACCATTGCACATTTGATAAAGGTGGCTGAAAGGTTCGAATGAGCCTTAAGAGAAATGAGGCCACATGAAGCTTCTGCTAGAAAACAACCAAGGGAGGATCATCATGGTCGGCACCAAAAAGAGCAAGAGCCTAGAAAGAGGCAACCCCAAAAGCAGTTCTCTCAACTCCCGAGGCCTTTGTCCAAACTACTCCCGATGTTGCTAGAACAACATTTTGTGGCAAAGGAACTACCTAGGGCAAATCCTGTTAAGTATCCTGGTTTTGACAAGAGCCAGACTTGTGTCTACCATATGGGCGAAATGGGACATACTGTGGATGATTGCTATATCCTTAAGCTGAAGGTACAAGCTCAGATTGACAAGTCAGATTCTGAAATTTGACAACGTGGCTCCAAACGTACAAGAAAACCCGCTCCCTGATCATCAAGCGATTGGGGCAATATTCACTGAAGATGAGGAAAACTACCTCCAGCTGAAGGTGGACATGTTTAAGCTGATCAATATAATGGTGGTCGCTTCATCATACCCAAAAGCAGGAGAGATCTCTGCTGACGTAAAGAAGCTATGTATCGCCAAGATGATGAACTTGGGGATAATGTCCGATACTACCGATGAAGAATTCGAAGGAGTCGAAGCTTCTCTATCTTTGGAAAGAAGCCACTTCGCGATCAAAACTAAGCAGGGTAGCACCTGGGACATCCCGCACGAGAATCTGGTAGACAATCTTGGGCCGGTCATTCAGTCAGAAGAAGAATTTGAAGAGGACGAACTGAAAGCCAAGAGGTGAAGTCTAGCAGATCGCAGATTCATGGTTAACGCACCTGAAATAGGTGAAATTGTAGACAACCTGGGTCAGGACTCTGGAGGATACAACTTTAAAGTGGAGTACTCTGCTCCCCCTAGTTGCTATCAGATAATGGAAGATATCATATCAGACGGATGGGGATGCATGGATGATCCCGTTCAACCTGAAAAGGCCTTTTTCAAAAGAACCTGAGTCATCCTTAACCAAGTAAGGGTTACTAAGCTTGGCACAAAGCAGTATGCTGAAACAAAGAGATCAAAGAATCAACAGCAGGGTTTAGCTGAAAGAGAATACCCGAGATCTACCACATCAGCAGTGTTAGGTGACGATGACCGACATTGACGATTGAGAGACGAAATCTCCTCAAGGGACCTTGACAACACTATGTCAATGATTGAAACCGCTACGACTGTGGTAATTAAACTGGAAGAGCTTGACAGCTTGAATAAGGTATAAGATTGTCTAGTCAAGCTTGTCGTGATTCAATTGCCGGAAGAAGAAGAAGACGACACAGCTGAACTTGAAGCATCTTGTCCGAAGACAATAACCATACAAATCCCTCCAGTAGAAAAGTACGATCCTAAGGCAGTCCATCGGGACAATGGGACGGAGGAAGAAGATGAGGATGAAGGTTATGCATCTATCCAAAGAGAATGGAATGCCTTTGAGGAATCAACGCCTCCTACTTCGGAAGAGCCGATTACTGTTAATTTGGGGGATACTGAAAATATCAAAGAAGTCAAGATCGATGGACATTTATCCCGAGATGAAAGACTCAGGTTCACAGAACTACTGAGAAGGTCGCTAAGATGTCATGCGACAAATTCCAAAGATGTCGAGCTACCAAGAGATAGATAAAAGTGATCAAAGATTCAGATGGTTGAGATAAATAACCAAAACCAGCAAAGAAGGTTCATTAGGGCAAGCCCATCCTTTCCTGTCAAGAGACCAAGCTGGGGGCAAGATTCTCATGCGCCACCAAGACAGCATATTGGAGCAAGTTATCAAGGTCAAAGACGACAAACGTCAAGACATGCCCTACTAGGGCAAAGCAACCAAAAGAGACGATTTTCTTGATCAACGGAAATGCAAATACCTCAAAGGGAGTATCACGTTCCTTGGTGATTTATGTAAAGTTAAACGTGGATGAATACTCATTGCTTCATGTACAGGTACAAAGACCTCTTCAAATAGGATTGGAGATCGTCAAATGATATGAAAAATGCTAAGGCATTTGGCCAAGGTAAACGTCGTCCAACTGGGGCAAATGGATTGTTGATGTTATCAACATCTTCAAGCATGAATGGAGGAATTCGACGAATGTTGTCCATATCAGCATACAATATTGGAATGGACTCAATCAAGAGATAAATGTCGACAATTGACAAAAGAAGGGTAGTTGGGTGTCGTATCCAATTTACTCCTTTTTCTTGCATTCGCTAATGCAAAATCATTTCTTTCTGTGGCAGAATACTCCATTAGGACATTATCATGAGTCCAACAAAGAGGAGAACATCACGAGGATGGTCACAAGTGACAAAGATGCATGAAGCAAACGACTTTCTCAAGCATTGGAAGGACGACACTTCAAAGGTGAAAAGTCAAGTGAAGATCCAAGTAAGAGATAACCCAAATTGGACAGGGTATTGCATGAAAATGCAAAAAAATGAACAGAGCCATTTAGCTGGGGCAAGCATTACATAGCCATGACAAGTCATGCCTAACTGGGGCAAGCGAATCATCTACGCGATTGGAGGAAAAAGTGGCATTTCATTCCCAGCAGGATCAATGAACGTGATAGAAGAGTCGTTCACATCAAAGATAAACCTCAAGATACAAACTTGAGTGAAGGGTGACTTTGTGTCGTTCTAATTTGGTCCTCAATGATCTTTCTCCTAATATAAATTTGCCCTAATTTCAACAGAAAATTACTGGCACTCAAAAGGACTCAAAAGGAAAGAACTCGCCGACTCAACTTCAAGGCGAGATGACCTTTGGAGATAACAACTTCGGAAGTCAAGCATTCAAGAAATGATCTTTCGCTATAAGATCAAGTGGAGGGTAAAAAGTATCGCTTCCACACCACATGCTTTAGCATACATTTTGATAAGAATTCATTTTTCCTTGAATAAGGAACTCCGAAGAATGGCATGGAAGACGTTCCAAAGATGAATGAAGCCATCGAGCAGGATTCATTGCCCCAATCAGACGAAAAGATCATCGCCATAGGTCGAAATGACCGTTTTCTATAATCTACATATTGGCGTTCAGATTGGAATGCATGATCAAGAGGACTTACTGTCGTGCTGGTCAGATTTTCATGAATCTATCCACTTCCATTGGAGTGCATGATCAAGGGTAAGGTGTATCGTTCTAATTTTCTGAAATTCGAGAGCATACACTGACATATTTCTTTTATGTTTTTCAGGAATCCCTAGCCGCGCTGGGCAGGTAAGTATTCATTTCCCAATCTTGTAGGTTTTTAAGACTGTCAGAATCCTTACTTCTAGAATTTGAAGGCTTCTTGGAATCTAGCATGCATTCAAATCTCATGTCTAGAAAGACGCAAAATTCTCACAGTCATGTCATTGGCATTCATGTTTAAACTTGGAGGTTATCTGAACATGATTGAAATATACATTGTGCCTCATAAATCCCCTTGGATGGTAAGTTTTGGAGAAAGCAAAATGAACTCTTCCAACAAAAGTTGTTTAAATCGTTCAAAAGGATGTTTCCTCAGACAAGAGGCAAGCTTGGTCCAAACACGTCCCATACACACTTAAGAGATAAGTGGAGTGGTAAGGATAGCGAGACCTTGACCTACGGACGTAAGGGTTATTCGCAGTGATTACATGGATTGAAACGACGGAGGCATTCGTTTCTCTATCATAAACACTACAGGTGACCATTGATAACCCTTTGAACGACGATTTCATTCTATACCCCTGTCGAGAACCACCCCACAGTGGGGCAAACTGGAGGTACGTCCAGCAGTATCAGGAGGTAAATGGTTAGAAGTTCTCTTGCTCAGACTTGCATCAATCTTCGTGTGTTGCTTGTCATTTTAACTTCTATGGTAATTCAGGTGCTTTAGGATGACGAAAAGCATTCGTTTCTCTATCCTATACACTTTTGCCCTTTGCACAGCCCAGTTGAGCCTATACGTTCATTTCACAAACCCGTTGGTGATCATTGCATATTCCAAGACGAAAGCGACGTCCCTTCAAGAGCGGAAGAGTTCAAAACACAGGATTTGTGAAAAATTCCTAGATTAATGTTTGAGTGCTGAGATTCAAGCTATACATCTAGCACACTCATTTGAAAATTCTGATCCCCAAAAGAAAAGAAAAGATGGGATCTCAAAAAGAAAGAAGAGAGAAAAATTCAATCTTGGGCATCAAGAAAAAGCAAAGTGCCTGGTAAAAGCAAGGCCAATGCCCATCCAAATACTTGTACACTTGTGAATCATGTGTTTGATCTTGTAAATGCCAAAAGATGGCATGATACCTTTGTATAGGTCACTAGTAAGATCTGATTGTAAAAGAAAATTCCAAGGGTGCTAGACTGCGAAAGATGCTCCCAAATCATGTCACACTCAGATGATGTAAGTGTAGACAAGATGTTGACACCGTCTCAACATGAGAGAGATATGTTCTCTAAAGACAGACGTGCGCTTCGAAGGCTGACAATGCTCTTCAAAGACTATCAATGCACTTCAAAAACTGAAGACACTCTTTGAACCAGAAGGGACAAGATCGGCGGCAAACCTGCAGTGATCACCAATGTTAAACCCTTCGCGTATTCTGAGCCAAAAACAATCCTTTTTTGGTCCCCAATCCTACCTACGTTACAACCCTGAAAAGCCTTTTCTGATTAAGGCACATGGATTGACATAGGGTTTAATGTCTAAGCTTAGCTCGAAGAAGTTCGAGCAAGATTATTTCTTTCTCATTTTGCAGGTTTCTTGACTTGTAAACCTGGAGCAGACATTAAAGACTTCTCTTCAATAGCCTTGACTTGCACGCAAGTCCCCTTTGAAAACCGTTGACCAAGCCCAACATTACGGTCCCTTGGAAGTCCTCCTGATCGATCGAGGTGTATTCACTGCGAATGATCCTGAACCCTAGGCGCAGGTTTGATAGGAAGTTCGAGTGCATTCTTGGTATAAGACCATTATCTCAAAGCGGTGAGAAGTCCTCTTTGATGAGAATACTCCGTTGGACATTTTAACCAAACTCTTTTGGTAATTTCAGATTGTTTATTTCAAACTTTCCCCACAAGGAATTTTTGATCACCTCCGTATGTTGCAAGGTGTTTTGGATAACCTCCAGCATCGTAATGCATTCATTGAAATTTTTTTCATGACTATGATATAAGTCATAAAGTGCCGTCAGTTTGACATCAGATATCACCTAAAGACCATTGATGTGCCTTTGGTAAGAAAATTTTCAGATTGGAGCTTCTGCAAGATTCTTGATGACTTCGGCTCCTAAAATGGCTTGTATCACTCTTGGTGAGAAACGACTTACATGTCGGAACTTCTGCAGGATTCCTGGCAATCCCAGATCTCAGAAGAACACAACCTCTCTTGGTAAGAAAGCGTTTACATGTTCAAACTTCTGTAGGACCCCTGGTATCCCCAAACCTCAGAATGCTACTTCTTTTGTGAAGGATATATTTCGAGTATAAACTTCTGCAGGACCCCTGGTAACCCCAGGTCTCAGAATGACACATGTATCTAAGAATGAGAGTTTATATGCCTGAGCTTCTAACAGATTCTTGGTAACCCCAGATTCTAGAATGCTATTGTTCTTGGTTAAACTTCTATAGGAATCATGGTAGCCCCAGATTCTAGAAGGATGCCTTGCTCTGTGAAGAAGAGCTTTCAAGTTTATTTTCCTGCAAGATCCCTGGTAATTCCATATCTCAGGAAAACACATTCTTATGAAGAATTTTGTAGGTTTGATCTTTCTGCAGGATACCTGGAGCTCCCAGATCCCAGAATATCACCTCCAATGTCCAAAGGACAATCTCCAAAATCATCCCTCTATGAGATTTCAATTTTGTAGGTTTGATCTTTCTGCAGGATACCTGGAGCTCCCAGATCCCAGAATGTCACCTCCAATGTCAAAAGGACAATCTTCGAAGTCATCCCTCTGTGAGATTTCAAATTTATAGGTTTGAGCTTTCTGCAGGATACCTGGAGTACCCAGATCCTAGAATGTCACCTCCAATGTCAAAAGGACAATCTTCGAAATCATCCCTCTGTGAGATTTCAAATTTATAGGTTTGAGCTTTCTGCAGGATACCTGGAGTACCCAGATCCCAGAATGTCGCCTCCCATGTCAAAAGGACAATGTTTGAAATTATCTCCCTATGTGAGATTCCAATATTACAGGTTTGATCTTTCTGCAGGATGCCTGGAGCTCCCAAGTCCCAGAATGTCACCTCCCATGTCAAAAGGACAATGTTTGAAATTATCTCCCTGTGTGAGATCCCAGTGTTACAGGTTGGAACTTTCTGCAGGATACTTGGAGCTCCCAGGTCCCAGAATGTCACATTCAATGTCGAAAGGACAACATTCAAGATAGTCTTTCTATGAGATCTCAGGTAGCCCCTAGATCCCAAAAGAATCTTATCGAAGTTTTTGCAGGTTTAAGTTTTCTGCAGGATACTTGGAATCCCCAAATCCCAGAATAACGCCTTGCATGTCGAAAGGACAATTTTCAATATCAGCTTTCTGTGAGGTTCTAGGTAACCCCTAAACCCAGAATAGCTCATTTGGTGAAGCCTAAAGGTTAGGCACACCTCACTTGTATGAATCCTAGTTAATTCCTTAGAATATAGGATCAAAAACTGTTGACAAAATCTGCTTTCTATGAGGTTCTAGGTAACCCCTTGTCGCGACCCGTCCGAAAGGCGGACGCTGCTAATGGATTAACGATCACGGGTCTTGCATCGGCGCGAGCCCTCTGTTGACACCTAAATTTTGATCAACTTTTTTTTATTTTTATTTTTTTTGAAAATTCATAGAAAATCCATAAAAAGTTGAAAAATTGAAAAATAAATTTTGGTGACCTTAGCCAAGCTAAATGAACCATTTTGACTAAAAAAATAATTTTCATAATTTTCATTTTTCGAAAAATACAAAAAAAAAGAAAAAAAAAAGAAAAAGAAAATCAAGAAAAATAATATTTGAGGTCACAAAGATATATAAAAATAGTCGGTATTTTTATTTTTATTTTATCTATTTTCTAACCTCATAAATAGTAAAATTCAGGTTTGATTTTAGGTGTTCTCTGATCACCATAAAATTGAATTTGACAAAAATATTTGTAATGATTAAAAGAAAAAGGAGGGAAACATCATCATTTAAAAGTAAAAGGGGACTAATGATTTTGTCTTCTCTTTTTGTTATTTTATTTTATTTTTACTTTTATTATTTTATTATTATTATTATTATATTTTTTTTTCTTTTCTTTTTCTCTCTCTCTCTCTCCCCACTCCCTCTCTCCTTCCCGCTGCCTATTTATCTCCTCCCCCTCATCATCTCCCGACCCTTCTTCTCCCTCAACTCTCTCTCTTTCATTTTTCGATTTTTTTTCTCTCGCTCAGCCCGCCGCCCAGACCCAAAACCGTCCGGTTTTTCGACCATAACTCTTTCGTTAGGAATCGTATGGGAACGAGCCATATACCATTGGAAAGCTTATTCTCTTGCCGTTCTAATGACATATCGTGAGTCCAATTTGGCCCAGCCATTTGTCCCGTAGAGCTGTTTGAAGGAGCAAAGGTCAGACTGATCAGACTTGAGTCCGCGGGTGCCAAATTGGATTTTCGGGTTTGTTTTGGGTTCAATCTTGGTAAGACCACCTCTCACTCCTTGTTAAGACATATATTATTGTGGTTTATGGTTTGAAGATGGATTATATTTGGATTTAAGGGCTGATCCCTTATTGTTTTGTTCGAAAAATCTGAACCGGTTCTGTCAAGGTGGTGCCGTGAACATTGTGAGTGATTCAAGGGCTTGCCTTGCTTCCAATATTCGATAAGATGTCTCTAGCACCTAACTTAGGAATCTAGCAAGCTGAGATTGTAGTCTAGTTGAGTTTTGGATGGGTTTTAATGGTTGAATTGAAGGAGTTTTCTGGGACAGATTCTGGTCATTGGGCGATTGAAAACCGTCCGGTTTTTCGGTCATAACTCTTTCGTTAGGAATCGTATGGGAACGAGCCATATACTGTTAGAAAGCTTATTCTCTTGCCGTTCTAATGACATATCG
This sequence comes from Rhodomyrtus psidioides, assembly GCA_021437785.1. Classification (NCBI taxonomy): domain Eukaryota; kingdom Viridiplantae; phylum Streptophyta; class Magnoliopsida; order Myrtales; family Myrtaceae; genus Rhodomyrtus; species Rhodomyrtus psidioides. The sequence goes on from JAILYB010000002.1 coordinate 16,947,713, forward strand.
TGAGTCCAATTTGGCCGAGCCATTTGTCCCGTAGAGCTGTTTGAAGGAGAAAAGGTCAGACTGATCAGACTTGAGTCCGCGAGGGCCAAATTGGATTTCCGAGCTTGTTTTGGGTTCAATCTTGGTAAGACCACCTCTCACTCCTTACATTTTACCTATTAGACCCAGAATCGGAAGGCCGAGCCTCCTGTTGGTGTCTAAATATTTGCTGTGTATTTACTTTATGTCATAGCATTTCTATATTTCGCATAAAAGACCCAGAATCGGAAGGCCGAGCCTCATGTTGGTGTCTAGATATTTGCTGTGTATTTACTTTATGTCATAGCATTTCTATATTTCGCATAAAAGACCCAGAATCGGAAGGCCGAGCCTCCTGTTGGTGTCTAAATATTTGCTGTGTATTTACTTTATGTCATAGCATTTCTATATTTCGCATAAAAGACCCAGAATCGGAAGGCCGAGCCTCCTGTTGGTGTCTAAATATTTGCTGTGTATTTACTTTATGTCATAGCATTTCTATATTTCGCATAAAAGACCCAGAATCGGAAGGCTAAGCCTCCTATTGGCGTCCAAGGTGTTTTATTTATTTATTTTCTGTAAATTATATTGTGCTACCCCAGAATCGGAAGGCCGAGCCTCCTGCTGGTGGTTTATACCCCCCACACATTGTTGCACGAGCACCGACGGACTCCGACGTCGTAAAATTCACCGGATCCCATCTCCTTTGCTTATGTTTATGTTGTATAATGACTTAATATCTTCTTTATTTTTTGCATTGTGTTGCGTCCTATAAAAACAAAAAACAAAAAAAATGCTAGATCGGACGTCTGCAGATGAGCCACGTGTCGTGATTAGGTGATTTTCATAATAAAAAAAATTTCCAAAAAAATGAATTATTAAGGAAAAATTCAAAAAAAAATTGAGAAAAATTGCAGAAAATTCCTAAAAAAATTCTAAAAAATTTTTAAGGCTGAAAATGACAAAAAAAAATTGATTTGTTTCCATTTTTTGGATTTTCTCCCATTTAATCCAAAATGGCGATTTTACCCCTCAAAGGGTAAATCGTCTTTGATATTCCGATGAATTGTGGAAATTGCTTAGAATTTGGTGATGGGCCAGATAAGTGGCTAAACTTTATGTCTAAGATTTCCACATTTCATTCCCATTTTTAGAAAATGACGATTTTACCCCTTCGAATGGTAAATCGGTTTCTAAAATTCCAGAAAATCATGAAAATTGCAAAAAAAATAGGAAATTGGTCAATTGAGTGACCAAACCTATTTTTGACATTGTTTTACTCCGGATTCATTCCGAAATGACGATTTTTCCCTTTTTAGGCAAATCGTCCCTTTTGTCTCAAAATTACGACTTTACCCCTGATGGGTAAAATCATGTCTAAAACGTTCCTAAGCTTGATTGATACTTATTTAGGCTAATAGAGCCTTATTAGGAGTGTCATGTTGATTTGGTGTGATTATTTTACGTATTTGGATTCATTGATTTGCGCATTTTATTACTGATTGTGATTGCTAGGATAGTCATTCCTATTTGCATGAATTCCTAGATTTAGGATTCGTACTCCACTCATCTGCATGAAATCTTAGGTCAGAAAATTCAGTCAACTTAGGTACCGAAAGGGCGTCAACTCTGACAGTTGACGTAACTAAGTCCCCGAACCCATTTCTCTGGTTATCGCAGAATTGAATAGAAACTCCCGACTATTCAATAGGGTGGTCCAATCATACCCTCCAAAAAATGATTGGTGGCGACTCCATGGCATGCACACTTAGCACATGTCACCAGACCACACTGAAGGTCGACTACGCATACCTCCGTTGCGATTTGGGTAACGGGCCTTGGGAGAGGCCCGCGTCCAACTAGACTGGACGGCCCATTAGCCCTCGACAGCCCACATGCAACCTCGAGAGGGTCGCGACACCCTCCCAGGCCCATACCAAATCGCGGCGGGAGTATTTTTTTGGGGGATTCGATGGTAAGAGTCGATCGCTTTTGACCTTCAGTGTGGTCGTGGTGGCATGTGCAACTTGTGCATGCATTTGGAGTCGCCACCGGTCTTTCTTGGAGGGTAGACCGGAAACCTTACTGACCGATTGGGAGAGATCGATCAGTTCTGCGGAACTAGAGATTTTGGGTTCGGGGACTTGGTTACGCTGGTGTCATTACCAACGCCCTTTCGGTACCTAACGCGAATGATTTTCCTAGCTAAGAGTTCATGCATGCGCAATTTTAGGTGAGGTAGGTTTGATTCAAGGTTTCATGCAGATTGGAAGACTATTCCTATCAATCACAATCAACTTTAATGAAAGCGCAATCAAGTGCATAAATAAATCACATCAAATGCACATCAATTCAAATCAACGGCTTCCTAATATAGCCATAAGGGCTTTGGGGAGGCGTGATTTAGGACCATGGGTAAAATGGGAAGCTTTGGAGGCGATTTAGCCCGAAGGGCAAAATCGTCATTTTTTGGGAGATTTGGATACCGAATTACCCAAAATATTCCATGGCCAGTTGATTGTGGCCATTTCCCATTTTTGAGAATTTTTTGGAATTTCTTGATTTTTCTTCAATTTTTGGAAGACAATTCGCCCAAAAGGCGAAATCGTCATTTTAAGAAGTTTCAGGGTTCGAAACACCCGGGATGAGCCTTGGCCAGTTGATTGTGGCCATTTCCTATTTTTTTGGGATTTTCTTGAATTTTTTTTAGAATTTTTTTGGAAGACGTTTTGCCGGAAGGGCAAAACCGTCATTTCTGGAAAGATCGGGGGTCCAATGACCCGGAACGGGTCGTGGCCAGTTGAATGTGGTCATTTCCTATTTTCTGGAATTTTTTAGAATTTTTCTGAATTTTCCGAATTTTTTTGAATTTTTTTTATGATTTTCCATTTTTTTATTGATTTTTGAATTTTTTATTATTATTTTATTATTTTCTGAATTTTTTTTTTAATAATTAAAATCATTATCAGGGCCGGGTTAGACCCAGCCCACGACCCGGACCCGCGCCCAGGCCCGGTCCCCCTCCCTCACCCACAAAACGGCGTCGTTTCGCATCGAGAGCGAACGCCCCAGATCGAGCCACGTGGCATCCTCTAGACGGTCGGATTATTATTATTATTATTTCCGAAAATCATTTATTAATATGAAAAATGTTTTAATTTCCCCAAAAATCCCAGATCGCGACACGTGGCACAATGTGCACCGTCGGATTTGGGCATTTATGCACACTCGGACCGGCCCCACCCGCTGACGTGGCCGCTGACGTGGCATGCCACGTCAGTGTTGACTGGTCAGCGGGCGACCGGGCCTGCCGGAGAAGAAGACCGGCGCCGGCGCCATCTCGCCGGCGCCTCGTCGGAAGGCCATAACTCGGCCTTCCGACGTCCAAATTGCACGAAATCAACGGCATTCGAACCTACTCGAGGAGCTCTACCACATATATCAACCTAGACACAACAGAATTTCATCTGGCCCACCTGCAACTCCGGCCGAACCTACTTTCCGGCGAGAGATCGCCATAGCCATTTTACACGTAACATGGTGGATCCGAGCTATCAAGGAGTATCTAAGGAGTTGCAGAGGACTTACCTGGCCATCACGGAGCTTCGGTTTGGCGTCGGACGAGCCGTGGAGCTCGCGGCCGATCGGTGGACGTCGGAGGCTGCCTCGAGTATTTATCCAACGAAACCATGTGCAGTCAAAGGCAAAAAGGATCAGCAAGGTGTATAGATCCGATCGCAAGTTATACCACATGAAATGACCCACTCTAGTTCAACTTGCCATGTGAGGCCGAGGAAGAGCTTGATGGAGCAAACCACGATTTTCTGAGGTCTGCGGCCGATTGAATGGGCTTGACCGCTTCCTCGGAGCTCAGAGAAGTCGAAGATGACTATCGCCAGCTTCGGTTTTCGTCGGGGATGATTCGGACGAGCGTTGGAAGCTTCGGCCGAGCGCGGCGTTGTTGGGCTCGAACGGCGGTTCGCAATGGGCTATGGCTGCGCGGCGACGACGTGACGGGCAAATGGTGGCCGAGGAGGATGAAGGATGATGGTGATGATGGCGAGCGAGCATGAAGAGGTGGTGATCAGCTCGGCTCTCTGGAGGTCCTCTCGGGTCTTCGTCCCCTTGGCCAGAAGAGAAGGAAAAAAGAAAGAAAGAAAGAAAAGACCAAAAAGAAGAAGCGGGGGACCGAGAGAGAGAAGTCCCAAACAAATAAAATACAAGTAAAATAATTATAAAAAAAAATAAAAAAAATAAAAAGGTACAAACACAATTATGGGTCAAACATTCCTTTTCCATTTTAATTATTACTAACTTTTTTTTGTCAAATTCGATCTTATGATGATCAAAGAACACATGAAATCGAACATGAATTTTACTATTTATGAGGTCAGGAAATAGATAAAATAAAAATAAAAATATCGACTATTTTTTTTATATTTTTGTGACCTCGAATACTATTTTTCTGATTTTTGGGTATTTTTATAATTCAAAAAATATTATAAAATACCAAAAAATATTTTTTGCTCAAAATTGGTCCCCGAGGCTAGGTCAAGGCTTCCAAAGTTGATTTTGTGATTTTATAACTTTTTTTTGATTTTTTTTTAATTAATTTTAAAGAATAACAATCACAATAATAGATTGGTCAAAAATCAGGTGTCAACAGCTGCCCCTCTTTGAGAGTGAGCTCGTCAGAGGTTGCTTTCAAAGACAAAATGACACCTGAATCTTAACCGACTCGACTGGAAAATGAAAAAAAAAATGCTATGACATCAGACCCTTAAGTCTTTTGATGAATGCTCAAATTAATCACCGGTTTACTCTTGCAATTCGAACATGGGCCGAAGTGAGAGAGGCTTACCTGAAGTTCACCTGTCAGATGCTGCCGGTTGTGACAACTTTCAAGAAGACGCCTAGGACTCGTCATTCAGAATATCCTAGGGAGATTAAGCTCTGATTTGTATGGTAGGTCATACCATTATGGGATTCCTAACTGGTAGGAACCTAAGGAAGGCGCATCCCACACTTTGGGATTTGCCAAGGAATTTGATCCGTATGGTGGATCGGACCTTTGTGTTGATCTTTACGGCGGTGTTTACCAATGTTTGACCCTTATGGCGGTTTCTATCTTGAGTTGACCCTTCAGGCGGTATCTACCTTGTGTTTGACCCTTCCGACGGTTTCTACCTTTGAGTTGACCCTTCAGGCGGTATCTACCTTGTGTTGACCCTTCAGGCGGTTTCTACCTTTGAGTTGACCCTTCAGGCGGTATCTACCTTGTGTTGACCCTTCAGGCGGTTTCTACCTTGAGCTGACCCTTCAGGCGGTATCTACCTTGGTTTGACCCTTCAGGCGGTATCTACCTTGTGTTGACCCTTCAGGCGGTTTCTACCTTTGGTTTGCTTTGAAAAGGGGTCTCATGACGAGGGTTCTCCACGTCCGATGAGACTGCTTGAGTCTGTTGAGGCAACATTCTGGGAGCTGGGTTCTCCAGGCATCCTGCAGAAGTTTGAGCCTGAAAGAATTTTCTTCACCAAGAAAATGTTAGTAATCTTTGGAAAGACCACGGCTGTCCATTTGACAAAACCGTATGACTTAAGTTTTAATTATGAAATGTGCATATTGATGCCGAAGGCTATCCAAAACATTCTTGCAACATGCAAATGTGATCACAAATCTCTTGCACGGAAAATCAGGATCAAACAATTTGAAATTTCCAAAAAGAGTTTATTCAAAACATCTATTGGAGAATTTCTCATCCAAGAGGGCTCCTCACCGCTCTGTGATAATGGTCTTTTGTAAGGGATGCGCTCAACCTCCTACTAACCTGTGCCTAGGTTTTAGGATCATTCGCAGTGCATACATTTTGATCGGTCGGGAGGTCTTCCACGGGACCGTAATGTTGGGCTTGGATATTGGTTTTCAAGGGGACCTGCTTTGGAGTCGAGGCCATTGAATGAATGTTCTCACCATCTGCTCCGGGTTTACAAGTCAAGAACCCTGCAAAATGAGAAAGAAATAATCTTGCTCGTACCTCTTCGAGCTAAGCTATATGTTAACCCAAGTGTCTTAGTCAGAGAAGACTCCTTCGGGGTCGTAACATTGGTAGGATTGGGGACAGAAAAAGGCTTATTTTTGGCCCAAAATTCTTGGAGAGTTTGACATTGGTGATCATTGCAGATTTGCTATCTGTCCTTTCTCTTTTGCGCCTTTATTCCGCGCTTGACACCATTTGGCGAGCAGCCTTTTTGGAATTTGGCTTCTTCGGGGATTTCCTCTTTCCCCATCTAGACTTTATTGTGGGTCAATCAAACAGCTTGCGCGGGCATCGGCCTTGTTTTTACCAGGCACTTTGTTTTTTCTTGATGCCGGGGATTTTTCTCATTTTCATCTCTTTTTTTCTTTTGAAATCCCATTTTTCTCATCTTCAGGAGATCACTTTAGACATATGATCGAAAGTCTAAACATGCTTTTACCATAAACCCAGGAATTTCTTTGTAATCCCTTAGTCTTGAGCTCTTCCGTTTCTAAAGTGATGCTGCATCCATCTTGAAATGTGCAATGATCACCAACGGGTTCATGAAACGAATTTGCAGGCTCGATTTGGCTGTGCAAAGGATAAACGTATGTGGGATAGAGAAATGAATGCTTCTCATCATCCTATGGCACTTGGATTACCATATAAACAACACACAAAGATTAATGTTAGTCCGAGCAAGAAAATTTCTAACCATTTTCTCCTGATGCTGCTGGACTCACCTCTATTTTGCCCCGATGTGGGGTGGTTCTTGACAGGGTTAAGAATGAAAACCGCCGTTCGAAGGGGTTATCAATGGTCACATGTAGTATTTGGGGATATGAAACGAATGCCTCCGTCGTCCCAACCCATGTAATCGCTGCGAATGTTCCCTACCTCCGTAGGTACAGATTTTTCTATCCGATTCACTTTCCTCATCCCTCAGGTGTATGTAGGATGTGTTTGGACTGGGCTCGCCTCTCTTTTGAGTAAACTTCCTTTTGAACGGTTTGAACAACTTTTATTGGAAAAATTCTTTTTGTTTTCTCCAAAAAATTTCCTCCCAATGGGGCTTTATGATGCATATGCATGTTTCATTCATGTTCAGACAACCTCCCAACTTCAACTGTGGATGTCTATGAGTTTAAAAATTCGATGCTTCTTTTCAGACATAATGATTGAAAGAGTCCTAACACTTTTTTTATCTTCAACGACTTGGGGAAAATGGATACTTACCTACTTGTCGCGGCTGCAGACCCCTGCAAATGTAAAAGAAGCATATCATTGTAGGTTCATGAATTTTTCAAAAATCGAAACGATACATCCTACCCTTGGTCATGTACTCTAACGAGTAGTACACGGGATGTAAAAACTTGTTCCTCTGCAAGGCGACTCCCCTGTCAAGGATAAACAATAAGTATCAATTCATATTCCCAAATTCAAGACAAGTTGGGACGATACAACTTTACTCTTGATTTTCATCACATTCTGATGTTGCGTATTGATATGAACCCCGTCTATCAAATCCGCCTATCCATGCTTGGAGTGGTTGTAACATCGATGGTTCCTTTTCCCCCCAGCTGGGCAGCGTCTGTTCTGTTATTTGAACGCATGACTCCTTGAGTGATTTATCCATGTTTATCACATGAGAAGGGAAAGAGATGATACATCACTTTGGTATTCGGTTGAAGATCGTTTAGGAACGATACATCGTTTTACCAAATGGGAGGCTTCGTGACCAAACGTATTTCGTGCTGAATGGGGTAGATCCCATTATGCTCCGCGGGTGATAGTCATCGTTCATGGAATTTGCTCCACGAATTAAGTGATTAATCCACGGCCCTCGGCTTGAAGATGCTCAAGGGTGATGTTGACACTCACGCGCAATTAGTTCTAGATATTAAGGAAAGATGTTCCCGTGGGAACCTTACAGTGCGATCAACAACATATTCAATAGGAGTATTCAACCCCTTTTCTCTAAGCATTTTTCATCGGGTAGCCATGCCTTGCATCAGACGTTTGATCACCGGCTTTGCGTTACCACTGCGATGGTCCTCCGGCTCCAAATTGATCGAGCCAAAGATTGAACTCATCGCCAAGGAAATTGCTCGAGTCTTCGAGCCATTGATGTTCAAGTTGGGTATCAACGATTGTTGGGGGCAGATTTCTTTCATTGCCTTCGTTGTGAGGGACTGGAGTCTTTGAGCTGGAGCCTTCATCATTGCCCTGTTGGGGTTGAGACATACATTCCTGAAAAGTATTGATCCAAGTGTCCAGCTCCTCATCAAGGAAATCACCTGCTCTTTCTAGCCCCTGGTGCCCAGATTGGGTGTCGTCGACTGCAGGTGAGGGATTCCTCTCTTTGCTCTCGTCGTGAGCAATTTGACCCCTCGAATTGGGACTTCCTCCGATGACCGGCAGGTTTATATGTGCACTCTCTACCAATGCCAGATCCGCTTCAGGGACAGCATTAATGATTGATTCGCGCTCAAATTGAGGAATCCCTATGTGCTGGAACTGTGGCATATACTCTTGAGGAGTATTGAGATAGCTTGGCGGAGCATTCTGATTTGGGTTAGAGGAGTCGCTGACACGACTGCTGGTCCCGTCGTTGCTGAAACACGGTTGGGTGCTCTTGGCTCTCCAATCATCATGGTTGTAACTCTGCCCAGCACTTGAGCTCCAACCGGCTTTATGATGGTTTAACGCTATCCTTCCATCCCTTAGCAATCTCCTATAGTACTTGAGGTGAGACTCAACGTTAATTCTAGAGAGCCCCGGCACATTCATAATCTCGAGTATGCGCAGTGGGCTAGCCGAATCAACTCCCAGCTCTCGAATTGCATCAACAAATTTGGTGTGAAGTTCATAGGTCCAATAAAACCTTGTTCTCTTATCACCCAAAATATCGTCAATACTTCGGTAGCTATTCTCTACGGGATCTAGTCGTTTCAAAAGTTGTCCAGGGAGGGACTCACCGACTTTGGATTGGCTGGCTGTGACAGCGAGTTCGTCATTGAGAGAACTCCCTCTGTGATGATTCATATCCCATTTCTCAGAGGATGTTGGTGTTGATCTTATGGTGTTGACTTGCTCATGCAGATCTCCGGCGATATCTGGCTGTGTCGGAAAATGCTGTGGAGAATACGGTAACAGCTGAGCGTTATTCGTCAACAGGGACGGTTCATCGAGGAACACCTCGCCGAGGACAACAGGATTACCACAATTAAGGCAGGTGGCCTTGGTCAGAGCTTCCTTATATCTCGCGCTTTCAGCTTGAAGCTTCTCATTCTCCTCCTTCAAGACCAGTAACTCATGGTCTGCGTATTGCTGTTTCACCCGGGTTCGTTTGTTGGCGAACCAAAACTTGACCTTCGAAAGCTCCAATCCTATTTTTCGGCTCAACTCCATTTTCTATTGTCTGCTTGGAGTGGGGCATTCATTGAAGAAAGCTTCGAGCTCTCGGATTTGGCCTGGAGTGTGGCGTTGTAGTTGCTTCCTTTTTCGACTCCGGTCATCATTGTATACCCCTTCTTCGTAGCTGAAACCTAGAATTTCATCGCTGGAGGAGTCAGTCTCTATGGCCTTCGGGCAGGATTCAGCTCCAGGATCTTCAAAGTCTCCCAGCAGTTCGTGCTCAGAAATGTCCAGGTCGGGCGTTTCTAACAGATGGGAATAACTTTTAAACATGATGGATCGGGGTATCTCGAGCTGATCTAGTTCACTCAGCTTTCTCAATTCGCTCTTACGTGTTTGCTCACTCTAGAAATTTTCTCAAGTGATTGTGCGTGTCCTGGAACCATCCTTCAGGCTGCATATGAAGACCAGCAAGAAAGCGCTCCTCCCGAGATTCTGCAATTACTCATCGTCTGTATTCCCCTTTCTTTTTCCTCGTGATAGGATCACAAACTCTCTTGCATTGATTCGGTTTCATCGAGTATTGCGCTCGTCCCCTAGTTCAGTCTTCAAAGTGGTGGGTCTACAATCTTTCGGTGCCTTTTATGATTTGCTAGGCCCGAGAACGTGGGGAGCGGCGGTGGACCCGCAATTAATGACTCCGTTTAATTCATTTAGCTCCATGGGAATTAACGCTATGATCTCAACCCCTTTTCATCGTTCAAACGAAAGTGACATTTTCCCTGTGCATGCTGTTACTCTTCATTTCAGCATCCCGGGCGCTTGGTGAGGAATGAGTTCGTGGCCACTCAAAATTTTTAAAGACCGTATTTGGTTTCAAACTTAATCTAACAAGGGATCATCACAACTAAGCATGACGATGTTCGTTGATAGCGTTGGTTCTAATATAGAATTAACTATAGCCATTAAAGAAAAATGTTCCCGTAGGAACTTTACAACGGATAAAACGAGTGATCTACTCGTGAACATGTTCTTCTTCCTATGGGTGTTCGTAGTGACCGGCCCATCGTGCCCCGAGCCAGGTGCTAGATCATGGCTGTCCAAGCGTGCCAGCTTCCCACTGATTGAACAAGGCATCGAGCCCCTCATCGAAGAAATCGTCTGTCGTGGGTTGACCAGCGGCAGGCAGAGCACCAGCCGACTGTTGCTCGAATGGAGGAGTGCGCACTCGCTGTACTTGTGACACGCGCTCTTGAGAAGTGTTGAAATGGCCTCTTGATGCTTGAGCATTACAATGGCGGTCCCCCCTAGCTTTTGAGCTCGAGACGGATTCCTCCCGGTTTAGCTCCGCTCGACGTTGTTTTAATAGCTTTCTGTAGGCAGCAAGGTGATTCCTGACCAGCTCCTTACTAAGCCCCGGTACATTCATGGCCTTAAATATGCGCGTCGGAGTTGCTGAGTCGATCCCCATTTGGTGAACCATGTCTAGGAATCTGGAATGCAGTTCAGGGGGCCAAGCGAACCTCCTCTTATCGTGGCCCAAGAGTGCATCGATGGCTTGACGACTGATTAACTCATCTCCAGCAGGACCCGACCCTATCGAAAATTGTTGTGCATGAGGCTGATATGCTTTGAGCTGGTCGGCGGTAACATCCAGCTCCTTGAAACTATAACTCCAATCAAAGCGATGCAAATCCCATCCCCCAGGAGGCATTTGTATCATCTTCGTAGGATCATCCTGCTCATGCGTGACTCCGGCAAAATCTGGTTGAGCAGGAGATGCCCCGAGGGAGTAGGGTGGTAAATGAACGTCTTCAATCATCGCGTGAGGATTATCGGGGAATATCTTACCGAGGGCGACGAGGTTATCGCAGTGAGGGCAAACGGTAATATTGAGAGCTTTTTCATACCTCATGTTTTCTGTTCGCAGCTTTTGGTTTTCTTCCTTTAAAATCTCGACCACCTGACGTTTGCGTTGAGCCCTCGATTTGGATCTCCTATTTTGAAACCAAAACTGGATCCTCGACTGATTAATCCCCAACTCCCGACTCAATTCAATTCTCCACTTCTTTTTCATGTAATGGCTTTTACTGAAAAGGGTTTCCAGCATTTGGGTTTCCTCCTGAGAGTATTGGTGAGGACGTCTTCTTTTCCCGAGTTGAGCATTGTGGATGTCGTTGTCGTCGTCGCCGTGATCTTGATTTCCGTTGCCAGAAGTGTTGGGCTCCATGGTTTTGGCGTTAGACTTGATCTTGGAATCTTCGAGATCCCTCTGTGGTTCAATTTCTGAGATTTTTGAGTCAGTCGCCTCTAGCAGCTGACAGTAATCTCTTAAATATGTTGGATGGAGAAATGTTTGATTGGTTCTTGCCCACTCAGATCTCTACTCTTTCATGTATGCTCACTCTCTATAAAGTTTTCTTCGAGTGACTTTGCATGTTCAGGAGACGCTCTTCAAGCATCATTAGGCAAACGTTCCCCCTCAAGACCTTGAATTTCTCGCGTAGCTTTTCAACGTGATGGGACTGCCAAACCCTGTTAGGGTTCTCTTCGATAGTTGCGATTTCCTCCCACCTAACTCTAATAATGGTGATCCCGACAAATCTTTTACATCTTTTAATTGATAAGCCGGAAATCGCGGACCTAAACGAATCCAATGGTTTTCGTGAGGGGACCTCCCGCTTTATCCCCTAACTGGGCTCCACCAGCATTATTACTGAGACCCTTCATCATCCTTGAGTTGCTATAAAATGAGGGATTAACGTATGGCAGGTTAGCGTTCTCGCATAATCAGCTTCTTCCTTCTAATCTCTCTATTAGCCTCGTCTTATTCTCAAGCCAACCCAACGCAAATGGCCTCCTCTCCCGTGCGCACTCTTTCAACTGATGTCTTGGCCCAGTGGGAAAAGCTTTATAACCTACTGGGTCGCGGTTACGCGCACATAACCGATCATTCTGCAACCGCGGATGAAATCCGTGTCCTGCTCGAGGACTTAGATACCACTTCCCTCGAAGGTACTACGCTGGGGAGGGAATATAGAACTTTCCCGACCCTCTTTGCACACTCCTTAGAGGCCTACCGTGTTGCTGATCGGGAGGTTCTCGTGGCTCGCGTCTTGCGGGCTCGTTACCAGGATCGGTCTGATCATTTGGTGCTGACCAACTATTTGGCCGATAGTCACAAAAAGGCCGTCGAGTTTGCCAATGAGAGGGTCGCGACGTTGCTTCGCGAGAGGAGAAAACTGGTGGATCAATTGGCCCTATCCCTGACCGCTGGCGAGCACGACCGCCACAATGTCCTATTGAGGCTGCAAAGCGACTGGCAGGAAGAACGGCTCGACAAAATAACCGCAGACATAGCTCACGGGAATGGATTAGTTCGGGACTTGGAAATAATCACCGAAGAACACGAGGTCAAGGTCACTGAGGTTAAGGGAGAATGCAGAAACCTTTTCCTCAAGCTCGCGGACCAGGACATGCGGAGTCGTGAGTACGGGCATAGCATTAACAACATGGAGGGTCAGTTGGGCTCCTTTGTGTCGTTAATTAAGGCTCACTTCGGCTTTACTTTTCCACCCCGAATTGTATGACCTGCTTCTGAAAACCCTCCGCTGAGCAAAATAAATGAAAGCTCTTGTGTGTGTGTTTTAACTTCTGTATGGTTCATTTCTTCGAGCATCCGAACATCTTTGACTTGGGTGAGCCGAACCATAATATCAATAAGCCGAGCAAATATGTCCTGATTTTATAACTCGCTCATGATCAGATAAGATAATAGCCTTAGACTTGTCCAGGAAAAGATTTCTCTCTATTACCTATTTCTTTACCTGCAAATAAAAAGACAGAATCAGAAGGGATAATTTGAAAAAGAAATCAAAAACCCCTTTCAATCCTATGCTTGTCCATGATTAATAAGGACAAGAACTTTTACAAGGGTTTTAATCTTGCGCGAAAAGTTTTTATCAATATTCCTCGAAAAAAAGCATACTATTGAAAGGAATGTAATTCACAATAATCGCTTTTGATCAATTTCGAGAGGAACGAATTATTCAAAAAGTGCGAGGCATAATAACGTGTTTTAAATTTAATTGAAGATACGGCATCCAAATCAAGGCCGTTTTGTTAAGAACGAGAGTAATTTGGACATCTATCTCGTCATTAAATTCAAAACAACGCCGATGTTCTCGATCAATTATCGTGGATTACCAGCGACGTAAAACATGCATGGACCAATTCAAGTGTATAATTCCTTCTAGCGAAATTGGGGTTGGATTACCCTATACGTCCGAAAAGGTCGTGCAGGATTTCCAATTTTAATTTCCTCTAAAGGAATTATAAACTTGACTTGGGAGTATTCGGATGATTAGAGAAAATGCCACTATCACATTCCCATGACCTGTCAAAAGAAAAGCAGCCAAGTTCCATCTAAATGTATACACCAATAGATCCCTAATACAATCACTCTAAGGGGTGAGATAGAGAAAGCTTCGATAAAAATAAACCCTATACAAGAGGACTAGTAATGGAAAATCAAACAAAGGAATGTGATCCTAACGTTTAAGGATGCCTCAAGTTCGATCTGTGACTTCCGGATCACTTGCCCCAACTCGTCATCTTCATTGGACGATATCTCAATAATGTCCATAGTAGGCTCCTTTGTTGCTCACTCGGTGCTTGTCATGGGATATCATCCTCTTCGTCTTCTATCAAGGACGTTTGGGGAAAAAAAAAAAAAACACACATCTATCCTTGAAATGGCATTTAATCTAATCACCAGAATGCAATGAATGAAATGCCTATATTTATATGAACTGTAATAGATTCGAGGTATAGAGAGTCTTACCAACCAAACTCGTCGACTTATGTGCGGTTTTAGGTGTACCAACCGCCCAAAGACATGCGCATGAAATAAGTTATGGTGAATTTCTAAAAATCAGAGGGTTTGGCACCTAAGGTTAAGGTTCCCACTTCGAGTTCTAGAAAGAGCCGATTCCATTGCACAGCTATCGTTGCATTGGGACTCGATCCATAGTTCGAAGCGAGCGGAATTTGAAAAGTGGATTACCCCGCGTTTTTCCTCACGGAGATTCCATTTTCAATTCCTTCTATTGTGTTCCTATAGGCGACGCCCGGGGTTTTAGGCGCGGTTGTGTGTGTCTACGTGTTGTGATCATCACAATGCAATTCATGCATAGCAGTTTATCAATCAGCACTTCAAATCATCCACACAACATACATTCCTACGCCCAACCTGCATAAGACAATGTTAATCATGGACTACACCCCTTATTTCTCCAATCTGCAAAAACTTATAACACCTATCGTAAGCGGACTTACCTCACCTTCAAGAGCGCCTGCAGGGTTAAAAAAATCACTCAGCGTTTTAATTACGGCCTAAGTCCACTTGGGGTCTAGAACCATAGGTTCTAGAACACATGGTCCCCAGCGGAGTCGCCAGCTGTCGCGACCCGTCCGAAAGGCGGACGCGGCTAATGGATTAACGATCACGGGTCTTGGATCGGCGCGAGCCCTCCCAGGCCCATACCAAATCGCGGCGGGAGTATTTTTTTGGGGGATTCGATGGTAAGAGTCGATCGCTTTTGACCTTCAGTGTGGTCGTGGTGGCATGTGCAACTTGTGCATGCATTTGGAGTCGCCACCCGGTCTTTCTTGGAGGGTAGACCGGAAACCTTACTGACCGATTGGGAGAGATCGATCAGTTCTGCGGAACTAGAGATTTTGGGTTCGGGGACTTGGTTACGCTGGTGTCATTACCAACGCCCTTTCGGTACCTAACGCGAATGATTTTCCTAGCTAAGAGTTCATGCATGCGCAATTTTAGGTGAGGTAGGTTTGATTCAAGGTTTCATGCAGATTGGAAGACTATTCCTATCAATCACAATCAACTTTAATGAAAGCGCAATCAAGTGCATAAATAAATCACATCAAATGCACATCAATTCAAATCAACGGCTTCCTAATATAGCCATAAGGGCTTTGGGGAGGCGTGATTTAGGACCATGGGTAAAATGGGAAGCTTTTGAGGCGATTTAGCCCGAAGGGCAAAATCGTCATTTTTTGGGAGATTTGGATACCGAATTACCCAAAATATTCCATGGCCAGTTGATTGTGGCCATTTCCCATTTTTGAGAATTTTTTGGAATTTCTTGATTTTTCTTCAATTTTTGGAAGACAATTCGCCCAAAAGGCGAAATCGTCATTTTAAGAATTTTCAGGGTTCGAAACACCCGGTATGAGCCTTGGCCAGTTGATTGTGGCCATTTCCTATTTTTTTGGGATTTTCTTGAATTTTTTTTTAGAATTTTTTTGGAAGACGTTTTGCCGGAAGGGCAAAACCGTCATTTCTGGAAAGATCGGGGGTCCAATGACCCGGAACGGGTCGTGGCTAGTTGAATGTGGCCATTTCCTATTTTCTGGAATTTTTTAGAATTTTTCTGAATTTTCCGAATTTTTTTGAATTTTTTTTATGATTTTCCATTTTTTTTTATTGATTTTTGAATTTTTTATTATTATTTTATTATTTTCTAAATTTTTTTTTTAATAATTAAAATCATTATCAGGGTCGGGTTAGACCCGGCCCACGACCCGGACCGGCGCCCAGGCCCGGTCCCCCTCCCTCACCCACAAAACGGCGTCGTTTCGCATCGAGAGCGAACACCCCAGATCGAGCCATGTGGCATCCTCTAGACCGTCGGATTATTATTATTATTATTTCCGAAAATCATTTATTAATATGAAAAATATTTTAATTTCCCCAAAAATCCCAGATCGCGACACGTGGCACAATGTGCACCGTCGGATCTGGGCATTTATGCACACTCGGACCGGCCCCACCCGCTGACGTGGCCGCTGACGTGGCATGCCACGTCAGTGTTGACTGGTCAGCGGGCGACCGGGCCTGCCGGAGAAGAAGACCGGCGCCGGCGCCATCTCGCCGGCGCCTCGTCGGAAGGCCATAACTCGGCCTTCCGACGTCCAAATTGCACGAAATCAACGGCATTCGAACCTACTCGAGGAGCTCTACCACATATATCAACCTAGACACAGCAGAATTTCATCTGGCCCACCTGCAACTCCGGCCGAACCTACTTTCCGGCGAGAGATCGCCATAGCCATTTTACACGTAACATGGTGGATCCGAGCTATCAAGGAGTATCTAAGGAGTTGCAGAGGACTTACCTGGCCATCACGGAGCTTCGGTTTGGCGTCGGACGAGCCGTGGAGCTCGCGGCCGATCGGTGGACGTCGGAGGCCGCCTCGAGTATTTATCCAACGAAACCATGTGCAGTCAAAGGCAAAAAGGATCAGCAAGGTGTATAGATCCGATCGCAAGTTATACCACATGAAATGACCCACTCTAGTTCAACTTGCCATGTGAGGCCGAGGAAGAGCTTGATGGAGCAAACCACGATTTTCTGAGGTCTGCGGCCGATTGAATGGGCTTGACCGCTTCCTCGGAGCTCAGAGAAGTCGAAGATGACTATCGCCAGCTTCGGTTTTCGTCGGGGATGATTCGGACGAGCGTTGGAAGCTTCGGCCGAGCGCGGCGTTGTTGGGCTCGAACGGCGGTTCGCAATGGGCTATGGCTGCGCGGCGACGACGTGACGGGCAAATGGTGGCCGAGGAGGATGAAGGATGATGGTGATGATGGCGAGCGAGCATGAAGAGGTGGTGATCAGCTCGGCTCTCTGGAGGTCCTCTCGGGTCTTCGTCCCCTTGGCCAGAAGAGAAGGAAAAAAAAAAAAGAAAGAAAGAAAAGACCAAAAAGAAGAAGCGGGGGACCGAGAGAGAGAAGTCCCAAACAAATAAAATACAAGTAAAATAATTATAAAAAAAATAAAAAAAATAAAAAGGTACAAACACAATTATGGGTCAAACATTCCTTTTCCATTTTAATTATTACTAACTTTTTTTGTCAAATTCGATCTTATGATGATCAAAGAACACATGAAATCGAACATGAATTTTACTATTTATGAGGTCAGGAAATAGATAAAATAAAAATAAAAATATCGACTATTTTTTTATATTTTTGTGACCTCGAATACTATTTTTCTGATTTTTGGGTATTTTTATAATTCAAAAAATATTATAAAATACCAAAAAATATTTTTTGCTCAAAATTGGTCCCCGAGGCTAGGTCAAGGCTTCCAAAGTTGATTTTGTGATTTTATAACTTTTTTTTGATTTTTTTTTAATTAATTTTAAAGAATAACAATCACAATAATAGATTGGTCAAAAATCAGGTGTCAACAGCTGCCCCTCTTTGAGAGTGAGCTCGTCAGAGGTTGCTTTCAAAGACAAAATGACACCTGAATCTTAACCGACTCGACTGGAAAATGAAAAAAAAATGCTATGACATCAGACCCTTAAGTCTTTTGATGAATGCTCAAATTAATCACCGGTTTACTCTTGCAATTCGAACATGGGCCGAAGTGAGAGAGGCTTACCTGAAGTTCACCTGTCAGATGCTGAAGTTCACCTAAGAGACTGGGTGTGTTATCCATAGGTTCCTAATAGAGAGGAGTCCTATTCATGGTCTGATCCACCATACGGATCAAAACCCCTGACAATCCCTAAGAGACTGGGTGCGTCATCCATAGATTCCTAATAGATAGGAGTCCTATTCATGGTGTGATCCACCATACGGATCAAAATCCCTGACAATCCCTAAGAGACTGGGTGCGTCATCCATAGGTTCCTAATAGAGAGGAGTCCTATTCATGGTCTGATCCACCATACGGATCAAAATCCCTGACAATCCCTAAGAGATTGGGTGCGTCATCCATAGGTTCCTAATAGAGAGGAGTCCTATTCATGGTCTGATCCACCATACGGATCAAAATCCCTGACAATCCCTAAGAGATTGGGTGCGTCATCCATAGGTTCCTAGCAGAGAGGAGTCCTATTCATGGTCTGATCCACCATACGGATCAAAACTTCTGACAATCCCTCAGAGACTGGGTGCGTCATCCATAGGTTCCTAGCAGAAAGGAGTCCTATTCATGGTCTGATCCACCATAAGGATCAAAACCCCGACAATCCCTAAGAGACTGGGTGTGTCATTCACAAGTTCCTGTCAAGTATAGGAATCCCATTCTGGTACGGCCTACCATACAGGTTAGAGCTTAACCGCCCTAGGATACTCAAAAGACGAGTCCCTAGGTATACACTTGAACCCGCTATACACCGCGCATGCCGTACGAGCATCAGGCAGGTGATCAACAGGTAAGTAACAGGTGGGTCTCTCTACTTTTTCTCTCACTTCAGCTAAAGAATGAAGAACAGAACGTTCACCAGTGGGACAAGAAAGATTGAGTGTCAAGATTCGTTTTGATTTTCCCTAGTCGAGTCGGTCTAGATTCAAGTGTCACCTGTCTTTGAGAGAAACCTCTCATGAGATTCCTATCAAAGAGGGGCAGCTGTTGACACCTGATTTTTGACCAAGTCTTTTTCAGTTTTATTTTTGAAAAAATCATAAAAAATCCATAAAAAGTCAAAAAATTACAAAATCAACTTTGGTGGCCTTGGCCAAGCCCAAGGAACCATTCTTGACCAAAAAATAATTTTTCATATTTTTCACATTTTTTAGTATTTTTAGGAAATAGGAAAATACTAGAAAAATCAACAAAAATAGAATTTGAGGTCACAAAAATATAGGAAAATAGTCAATATTTTTCTTTTAAATCCCTTGTCATTTTGACCTCATCAATAGTTGAAATTAAAGTTTAATTTTGTGCGTTTCTTTGTAACGCACAAGGTTAAATTTGCCAAAAAAATATGTTCTGAGTCTTTTTATTTGCAATACTTTACATTTTAAGAATCTTGACATTCATCTTGATTGCCCTACATTTCAATTTGGTTCAATTGTACTGTAATTTGATCAATTTTGGCTTTAGGGACCCAATTGCATAAAATTCTTTTCATTCTTGCCCCTAAAATGCCAAATCCAAAATTAAACTTTTTCGAGGGGCACCCATTGAACCCCAATGCTTTCTCCCTATAGTATTCGATCCCCTCAATCTAACGGTAAGTTCAATTGGGGTCGATTCGTCCGTTAGGAACCTCAATTTGACAAAAGTCAAATTCGGATCTTGTCTTAGATTTGGGGCTTTTACACAAATTCAAATCAATTTAGCCCAAATTTACATTTCCTAGATGAAATTTGTGACGTAGAACCTGATTTTCGAGTCAATTTTATGATATCTGCTCATCTTGGCACCCAATTTGAACAAAAATATTCAAACCGGGTCAACTGGGTCGGGTTGACCGACCTAGTCAACCCGGTTGACCAGACCAAGAAGAACATAACGTTATGTTCTGCTTCTTCGCGCACCAAGAACGAAAAACAAAAAAAGAGAGGCGGACGAACAGAAAAGAAGAGGAAGGGGAGATCAGTTGGGGACGTTAATTGAAGGGGGAGTTGGTTAGGGGAGCTGGTAAAAAACGGACGCAGACGACGAGAGAGAGAGTAAGCGAGAGGGAGAAGTCGCGGAAGGGGAATCAACAGAATAGAAAGGAGGGAAACAGAAGCGAGGGGGGCGGTTTCTTCGCGCGAGGGCGAACAGAGAGAGAGAGCAGGCGAAGACAGAGAGAGAGAGCAGGCGAAGACAGAGAGAGAGAGAGAGAGAGAGAGAGATGGCGACCGGAGCTTGCTCCAACCGAACCTGTGCAAGCTCCGCCAGAACATCACCGGCAAAACCGAAGCCAGCGACGGCCTTATCCGACTTCCTGAAGCTCCGGAGAAGCTACCGAGCCCGTTCGATAAGCCTTTCACCTCAAGAAACGGTGAGGCTCCTCCTCGTGCTTGGCTTCGGCCTCTAATGGCAACTTGCAATCCTCTCGATCACTTCGCGTTTTATGAGTCGCAATCTACTCCTTGTGTATCACTGATCATTTTCCATTTGATTTCTTGCATTTTCCCTGCGTGAAACGTCGGGTCTGACCTCCGACCATCCAAACCTACCGAGAGCTTGAGAGCTCGACCCGAGCGAAACCGAAGCCTCGCAATGGCCGGGTAAGTTTTCTCGAACTCCTAGGATGCTTCTTGATTGATTTGGAGGGATAGATCTCGCTCGGAATGGTTAGGACGATAGCTCGCCGGAGATTAGCTCCGGCCTTGATTTGCAGGTTAACCAAACCCGATTTTGCTGTGTTGAGTACGATATATGTTGTAGAGCTCGGTGGAATGAGTTAAATGGCGGTGATTTCGCGATTTTTGGTAGTCCGTAGGTGGAGAAATCGCCCTCCGACGAGGCGCCGGCGACGCAGCGCCGGCGCCGGTCGTCTTCTTCGGCTAAACTGTCGACTGGTCAACGAAAGTTGACCAGTCAACGCCCACGTGGCGCTGACGTGGCGCCCACGTGGCAGCCACGTCAGCACCGTCGTTACAACAGAAAAAAAACGAAATTGATCCGACGGTGGTAGGCGTGCCACGTGTCGCGATCTCGCTTCTTCGGAAATTAAAAATGATTTTCGAAAATTAAAAATCCCTTAGATCGGACGGTTGTGGTTCGATCAGGAAGTTCAATCTGGACCGTCAGTTTCCAGCCTTAGATCAAACCGTCCATCAGGCGACACGTGGCACAATCTAGGCCTTTGATTCGTTTGGGCGGGAATTTAAAAAATCTGAGTGGGAGAAGGCAAAAACGGCGTCGTTTTGGGCGCGGGTCGCGCGGACCCGGGTCCGGGCTGGGCCGCGGGCCGTGGGCCGGGTCACCCGACCCGGCCCGAATATTTTTTTTTTTAATAAAAAAAATTAGAAAATGATTTTAAAAAATAAAAAAATCAGAAAAATTTTAGAAAACCCAAAAAATGCTAGAAAAATTCCAGAAAATTCCAAAAAAATGTGGAAAAATTGTGAAAAAATCCTAGACACTCCAGAAACCCCCAAAAATCGAGGGTTGACCACAGACAACTGGTCAACCCTATTTTTGGGGTTTCTCATCCGTTCTTCCAAGACTTGACGATATTACCCTTTAGGCGTAAGTCGCCTCTGTTGTGCATACTAGATAAAACCGATAATACCAAGGTAAGAATTAGGGTCAAGTAGGCGACCAATTCTTAGACTTGGGTTTTCGAGTCCTGTCCCTTTTATCAAAATGACAATTTTGCCCCTCAATGGGAAAATCGTCTTTCTTGTCCCAATCGAGTCTTGAAAATTGCTTAAAGTTAGGATTTTGGTCAGGTGGACAACCAACCCCAATATCTGAGATTTTCAGTTCTCATCTTTGTCCAAAATGACGATTTTACCCCTTCGAGGGTAAAATCACTCTTGAAAATTCCAGAAAAATCCTGGAAATTCCCGAAAAATAGGAAATGGATTGGATTGATGGCCAATCCTATTTCCACTTCCCAATTCGTCTAAAATGACAGATTTATCCTTTTAAAGGGTAAATTTTCCCCGAATTGTTCAAAATTACGATTCTGCCCCTCATGGGCGAATTATGTCCAAATCACTCTTAAGCCTTGATTGATATTTCTCTAGGCTAATAGGGCCTCATTAGGGATACCATGCTGATTTCATGTGTTTTATCCGCATGTATTGATTCCTCGATTTGCGCTATTACTTTTATTGATTGTGAGTGATAGGATAGTATTTCCCATCTGCATGAACCCCTAGATTTAGGATCTGTACCCCACTCATCTGTATGAAATCTTAAGATCAGATAAACCATTCAGCTTAGGTACCGAAAGGGCGTCAACTCTGACAGTTGGTGTAACTAAGTCCCCGAACCCACTTCTCTGGTTTCCGCAGGATCAAATAGACTACTCCAAACTATTCGATAGGGTTTCCGATCGTACCCTCCACGAAAACACCTAAGGATTGGCTCTGATACCACTGTTGGGATCCACGTAACACGTAGCAGAAATAAATAACAACCCATACATGTATCTCCAGAGGCGTACTTCGTGCATTTCAATCGAAAAAAAATCACAAAGTCTCAAAGGGAGTAAATAGATTACCTCTCGTAGTGTGCTTGAACGGAGGTATCGGTTCGATGTTCTTCGATCTCAGCCTCCACAAGTGTTAGGCATCTAGTTCGAACGCACCACCAATTGACGAACGGGGAGACGACTAATAACTCCACAACAATTGTGCTAGCAATATGCGGAATCAATATTCCGAACTTAGTATATTTTGCTCACTCAAGATTGTGAGAATATAGAGAGTGTTTGTGTTCTTCTCTCTAAGCTTTCAAAAATTTGCACACTCTACAAAATGTCTCTCCTCCTCAACCTCAAAACTCTTGCCATCCTTTTATAGCCAAAAATACCATCCAATAAATTGTATTTAAAAATAGCACTAACAATTATAAATTCTATCTAAAAATAGCACTCACAAATAAATGACATTTAAAAATAGCACTAACAATAGCACTCACAATTTATAATACAAAAATGCTATTTAAAAATAGCACTAACAATAGCACTCACAATTTATAATACAAAAATGCTATTTAAAAATAGCACTAACAATTATAAATTCTATCTAATAATAGCACTCACAATTTATGATAAATAAATGCCATTTAAAAATAGCACTAACAATAGCACTCACAATTTATGATAAATAAATGTCATTTAAAAATAGCACTAACAATAGCAATCACAATTTATAATACAAAAATGCTATTTAAAAATAGCACTAGCAATAGCACTCACAATACAAAAATGCTAAAAAAAAGGCACTAACAAAGGTGTTAAAAATAATAACCATTATTATTGTTACAAGAGTTAAAGAGGTTACCAAACAGTACAAATATGCATAACGTATAAATACGTATGAAGTATAAATACGTAGAGCATACGTATACATCCGTGAAATCGGGGACTAATTGAAAGAAAAATGTGCAATTAAGCCCTTTTGGTAAAAATTGATTAAATTGGAGGGCAAATTGACCTAATTGCACTTTAAGACTTTAGAATCCAATGTCATAGCTTATAAAAAGTGAGAATTGAAAACTAAAAGACTCGAAAAGGATTTTTTTTTTTTTTTTGGCTCGGTTCGGGTTTATGTTTGTGAAGGAACATAGTGACCCGCGCCGAATTTTTGAGATTTAAAGTGACACACTTGAAGAGGAAATTAAAACAAAATTATCGAATATTTTTGGGTATTTTTCTGACCACGAATGGTATTTTTCTGATTTTTTTTGGGTATTTTTATAATTAAATAAACTCGAAAAATATTAAAAATACCGAAAAATATTTTTTGTTCAAAATTGGTTCCTAAGGTTAAACCAAGGCTTCCAAAGTTGATTTTGTGATTTTATGACCTTTTTTTGATATTTTTAATTAATTTTAAAGAATAAAAATCACAATAATAAATGGTAAAAAAAATCAGGTGTCAACAATACCATGATGTGATTCCTAACTGGTAGGAACCTAAGGAAGGCGCATCCCACGCTTTGGGATTTGCCAAGGATTTTGATCCGTATGGTGGATCAGACCTTTGTGTTGATCCTTACTGCGATATTTATCAATGAGTTGACCCTTATGGCGGTTTCTACCAATGAATTGACCCTTATGGCGGTTTCTACCATATGTGACCCTTCAGGCGGTTTCTACCATTAATGTGATCCTTCAGGCGGTTTCTACCTTGGTTTGACCCTTCATGCGGTTTCTACCTTGAGTTGACCCTTCAGGCGGTTCAGCGTTCTGTTTTTGTATACTCGGGGTTCTCTGTTCTCTTTTGTATACTCGCTCTTTCGATTTGTTGCCTCCTCTTCCTCGAAAGCTAGGTCTGTTCAGCGTTCTGTTTTTGAAACGACGGAACTGTTTACCTCCTGCTCAGCTTTCCGACACGAAGGGGTAACCAAATCCTTCCGCGGCTTCTTCGATAGTAGCGCTCGCCTTTCACTTTTCCTCGATAGTCATGCCTGTTCAGCACTGTCTTCTCTTTTTAAGTGGCAGAGCTGTTCACTCGCCGCCCAGCTTCATGCGTGATGGAACAACACAATCCTTTCACGGCTTCTTCGATAGTTGCGCTCGCCTTTCACTTTTCCTCAATAGTCATGCCTGTTCAGCACTGTCTTCTCTTTTTAAGTGGCAGAGCTGTTCACTCGCCGCCCAGCTTCATGCGTGATGGAACAACACAATCCTTTCGCGGCTTCTTCGATAGTTGCGCTCGCCTCCCTCCCAGCTTTAATAATGGCGAGACCGAATTTGTCAGGCCTGAAATTGCGGATCAGGACATGTCTGATGATTCACGGGAGGAGCAGCCCTCGCTTTACATTAATTAACCCGGCTCCACAAGCATTATTGCTGCAACTTTTCTCCACTCTCGAGACGCTATAAAATGCGGAGTTGGTGTTTGGGAGATTAACGCTCTCATATAATTTGCTTCCATCCTCTAATCGCTCCACTACACACATCTCCGTCGAAAATGGCTTCTTCCCAAGTTCACACTTTCTCAGCCGAAGCTTTGACTCGATGGAAAGAGTTCTATAACCTCTTGGGTCGAGGCTACGCTCACATAGCCGATCATCCCGAAACCGAGGATGAGATCAGAGTCATGTTCGGGGACCTGGACATCACCTCCCTCGAGGGTACCGCGTTGGGGAGGGAATACAATATTTTTCCAACGCTCTTTACGAACTCCTTGGAGGTCTACCGCGCTGCTCATCGGGGAGTTACCGTGGCTCGTGTCTTGCGAGCCCGTTATGAGGATCAGTCCGACCGCCTAGCGTTGGCTGACTACCTGGCCGATAGTCACAAAAAGGCTGTTGAGTTCGCCAAAGAGCGGGTTTCGACATTGCTACGCGAGAGGAGGAATCTGGTGGAGGACTTAGCTCTATCTCTGGCTACCTATGAGCGCGATCGACGTAATGCCCTGCTAAGGAATCGGAGCGAGTGGCTGGAAGAAAGGCTCAACAGCATAAACGAGGATATAACTCGTGAGAATGGACTTGTTCGGGACTTGGAAGCAGTCGCCGAAGATCACGAGACTCAGGTTGTTGCAGTCAATGATGAACGCAAACGCCTCCACCTCAGGCTTGCGGACCATGATACGCGGAGTGGTGCGTATAAACAAAGCATCCATAACCTGGAGGGCCAGCTGGGCTCCTTTGTGTCGTTGATTAGGGCTCACTTCTGTTTTACTTTTCCACCCCAATGATTTGTATGATCTGGTTTGGGCAAGAATGAATGAAAGCCCCTGTGTTTGTTTTAGCTTTTATATGATCCATTTCTTCGAGCATCCGGACATCTTAGACTTGGATGAGCCGATCCATAATAAGTCGAGTAGATGTGTTCTGATTTTCTAACTCACTCATGGTCAGATGAAAGAATAGCCTCAGACTTATCCAAGAAAAGATTTCTTTATGCTACTTGTTTTTCACCTGCAAATGAAAAGACCGAGTCAAAAGGAATAATCTGAAAAAGAAAGCATAGACCCATTTCAATCTTATGCTTGCTCGTAATTAATAATGACAAGAACTTTTACAAGGGTTTTAATCTTGTGCGAAAAGTTTTTATCAATATTCCTCGAAAGAAAGCATACTATTGAAAGGAATGTAATTCACGATAATTGCTTTTGACCAATATTCAGAAGAGCGAATTAGTCAAAAATGCAAGGCATAACGACGTGTTTTTAAATTTAATTGAAGATACGGCATCCAAATCAAGGCCGTTTTGTTAAGAACGAGAGAAATTTGGACATCTATCTCGTCATTAAATTCGAAATAACGTCAATACTCTTGATCAATTATCGTGGATTACTTAGTGACGTATGACATGCATGGACCAATTCAAGTGTATAATTCCTTCTAGCGAAATTGGGGTTGGATTACCCTGTACGACCAAAAAGGTCGTGTAAGATTTTCAACTTTAGTTTCCTCTAAAGGAATTATAAACTTGACTTGGGAGTATTCGGATGATTAGAGAAAATGCCACTATCACATTCCCATGACCCGTCAAAAGAAATACAACCGAGTTCCATCTGAATGTATACACCAATAGATACCTAATACAATCACTCTAAGGGGTGAGATAGAGAAAGCCTCGATAAAAATAAACCCTATACAAGAGGACTAGTAATGGAAAATGAAACCAAGGAATGTGATCCTAACGTTTAAGGATGCCCCAAGTTCGATCTGTGACTTCCGGATCACTTGCCCCAACTCGTCATCTTCATTGGACGATATCTCAATAATGTCCATAGTAGGCTCCTTTGTTGCTCACTCGGTGTTCGCCATGGGATATCATCCTCCTCGTCTTCTATCAAGGACGTTTGGGAAAAACACATGCATCTATCCTTGAAATGGCATTTAATCTAATCACCAGAATGCAATGAATGAAATGCCTATATTTATATGAACTGTAATAGTTTTGAGGGATAGAGAGTCTTACCAACCCAACTCGTCGACTTATGTGCGATTTTAGGTGTACCAACCGCCCAAAGACATGCGCATGAGACAAGTGATGGTGAACTTCTAAAAATCAGAGGGTTTGGCACCTAAGGTTAAGGTTCCCACCTCGAGTTCTAGAAAGAGCCGATTCCATTGCACAACTATCGTTGCATTGGGACTCAATCCATAGTTCGAAGCGAGCGGAATTGAGAAGTGGATTACCCCGTGTTTTTCCTCACGGAGATTCCATTTTCAATTCCTTCTATTGTGTTCCTAAAGGCGGCGCCTGGGGTTTTAGGCGCGGTTGTGTGTGTCCATGTGTCGTGATCATCACAATGCAAGTCATGCACAACAATTTATCAATCAGCACTTCAAATCATCCACACAACATACATTCCTACGCCACACCTGCGTAAAATAAAGTTAATCACAGACTACACCCCTTATTACTCCAATCTGCAAAAACATATAACACCTATCGTGAGCGGACTTACCTCACCTTCAAGAGCGCCTGTAGGGTTAGAAAAATCACTCAATTTTTATTACGGCCTAAGTCCACTTGAGGTCTAGAACCATAGTTTCTAGAACAAGTCCCCAGCGGAGTCGCCAGCTGTCGCGACCCGTCCGAAAGCGGACGCGGCTAATGGATTACCGATCGCAGGCCTTGGATCGGCGCGAGCCCTCCCAGGCCCATACCAAATCGCGGCGGGAGTATTTTTCAGAAGGATTCGACGATAAGAGTCGATCGCTTTCGACCTTAGTGTGGTCGTGGTGGCATGTGCAACTTGTGCATGCATTTGGAGTCGCCACCGGTCTTTCTTGGAGGGTAGACCGGAAACCTTACTGATCGATTGGGAGAGATCGATCAGTTCTACGGAACCAGAGTTTTTGGGTTCGGGGACTTGGTTACGCTGGTGTCGTTACCAACGCCCTTTCGGTACCTAACGCGAGTGATTTTCCTAACTAGGATTTCATGCAGGCGCAATTTTGGGTGAGGTAAGTCTGACTTTGCACATTAACCAGTTTAACATGCTCACGTAATCATAATAAATAAATAGATGTCAATCACATAAACATCTATCCTACGTGGTGATCATGGAATTATGATTTAATGGGTCTCGAGCCAATGAGACCACATTTAATCATTTTAATATTTTAATAACGGAGAGCCGCTCTTCGCTTCTTCTTGGTTTCTTGAACTCTTCAAGAATTGGGCCCCAAAGAGCTCGTCGACTTAAAAGGCTCCTCCACGTAATCCTCGTAGCATTTACATCAACAATTGACTATGCTAAAAATAAAGATTACATGAAAAATAAAAGGAGTACGCAGCATCCATTTAATAATTACAACCCCAAATATATAAATAATCATCATACATTCATATATACATCAATCACATTGATTAGGATTTTTTCATGATCACCACCCTTCCACGTAAGTAATAAATTCACAATTTAAAACTTAGGAAGGCACAAT
Organism: Rhodomyrtus psidioides; assembly: GCA_021437785.1. NCBI lineage: Eukaryota > Viridiplantae > Streptophyta > Magnoliopsida > Myrtales > Myrtaceae > Rhodomyrtus > Rhodomyrtus psidioides. Next base: position 16,975,949 of record JAILYB010000002.1, read on the forward strand.
AAAAATTCTACGTTAAATCATATTCAGAATTTTTACGTAAAATAAGATAGCCATAAATTTTCGATTCAAAATTGATTTAGTCTCAATTTTTGCTACGTTGATTAATTTATCATATAAAATAATCAACCTCCATTAGCCATGTAAGACGAACAATTCGTTAATACATATTGGCCATAGTATAGCAAAAATTGTAAAAAATCAATTAAATGCACGAAAACACCTAAGGATTGGCTCTGATACCACTGTTGGGATCCACGTAACACGTAGCGGAAATAAATAACAACCCATACATGTATCTCCAGAGGCGTACTTCGTGCATTTCAATCGAAAAAAATCACAAAGTCTCAAAGGGAGTAAATAGATTACCTCTCGTAGCGTGCTTGAACGGAGGTGTCGGTTCGATGTTCTTCGATCTCAGGCTCCACAAGTGTTAGGCATCTAGTTCGGACGCACCACCAATTGACGAACGGGGAGACGACTAATAACTCCACAACAATTGTGCTAGCAATATGCGGAATCAATATTCCGAACTTAGTATATTTTGCTCACTCAAGATTATGAGAATATAGAGAGTGTTTGTGTTCTTCTCTCTAAGCTCTCAAAAATTTGCACACTCTACAAAATGTCTCTCCCCTTCAACCTCAAAACTCTTGCCATCCTTTTATAGCCAAAAATACCTTCCAATAAATTGTATTTAAAAATAGCACTAACAATTATAAATTCTATCTAAAAATAGCACTCACAAATAAATGACATTTAAAAATAGCACTAACAATAGCACTCACAATTTATAATACAAAAATTCTATTTAAAAATAGCACTAACAATAGCACTCACAATTTATAATACAAAAATTCTATTTAAAAATAGCACTAACAATTATAAATTCTATCTAATAATAGCACTCACAAATAAATGACATTTAAAAATAGCACTAACAATAGCACTCACAATTTATAATACAAAAATGCTATTTAAAAATAGCACTAACAATAGCACTCACAATTTATAATACAAAAATTCTATTTAAAAATAGCACTAACAATTATAAATTCTATCTAATAATAGCACTCACAATTTATGATAAATAAATGCCATTTAAAAATAGCACTAACAATAGCACTCACAATTTATGATAAATAAATGTCATTTAAAAATAGCACTAACAATAGCACTCACAATTTATAATACAAAAAATGCTATTTAAAAATAGCACTCACAATACAAAAATGCTAAAAAAGGCACTAACAAAGGTGTTAAAAATAATAACCATTATTATTATTACAAGAGTTAAAGAGGTTACCAAACAATACAAATATGCATAACGTATAAATACGTATGATGTATAAATACGTAGAGCATACGTATATATCCGTGAAACCGGGGACTAATTGAAAGAAAAATGTGCAATTAAGCCCTTTTGGTAAAAATTGATTAAATTGGAGGGCAAATTGACCTAATTGCACTTTAAGACTTTAGAATCCAATGTCATAGCTTATAAAAAGTGAGAATTGAAAACTAAAAGACTCGAAAATGATTTTTTTTTTAGGCTCGGTTCGGGTTTATGTTTGTGAAGGAACATAGTGACCCGAGCCGAATTTTTGAGATTTAAAGTGACACACTTGAAGAGGAAATTAAAACAAAATTATCGAATATTTTTGGGTATTTTTCTGACCACGAATGGTATTTTTCTGATTTTTTTTGGGTATTTTTATAATTAAATAAACTCGAAAAATATTAAAAATACCGAAAAATATTTTTTGTTCAAAATTGGTTCCTAAGGTTAAACCAAGGCTTCCAAAGTTGATTTTGTGATTTTATGACCTTTTTTTGATATTTTTAATTAATTTTAAAGAATAAAAATCACAATAATAAATGGTAAAAAAAATCAGGTGTCAACAGCTGCCCCTCTTTGAAAGGAATCTCGTTAGAGGTTTCTCTCAAAGATAAGGTGGCACCTGATTCCTAACCGACTCAACTGGGAAAATAAGAGAAGAAATGTTATGACATCGGATCCTTAAGGCTCTTGATAAAAGCTCAAATTAATCCCCAGTTTACTCTAACAATTTGAACATGGGCCGGAGTGGGAGAGGCTTACCTGAAGCTCACCTGTCGGATACTGCCGGTTGCGATAACTTTCAAGAAGATACCTAGGACTCGTCATTGAGAATATCCTAGGGAAATTAAGCTCTGACCCGTATGGTAGGTCATACCATTATGGGATTCCTAACTGGTAGGAACCTAAGGAAGGCGCATCCCACGCTTGAGGATTTGCCAGTGATTTTAATCCGTATGGTGGATCGGACCTTTGTGTTGATCCTTAAGGCGGTATCTACCTCGTGTTGACCCTTATGGCGGTATCTACCAATAAGTTGACCCTTGAGGCGGTTTCTACCTTGGTTTGACCCTTCAGGCGGTTTCTACCTTAGTTTGACCCTTCAGGCGGTTTCTACCATGAGTTGACCCTTCAGGCGGTATCTACCTTGCGTTGACCCTTCAGGCGGTTTCTACCATTAGTTGACCCTTCAGGCGGTATCTACCTTGCGTTGACCCTTCAGGCGGTTTCTACCATCATGTTGACCCTTCAGGCGGTTTCTACCTTTAATTGACCCTTCAGGCGGTATCTACCTTGAGTTGACCCTTCAGGCGGTATCTACCTTGTGTTGCTTTGAAAAGGGGTCTCATGACGAGGATTCTCCACGTCCGATGAGACTGCCTGATTTTTGAAAAGGGGTCTCATGACGAGGGTTCTCCACGTCCGATGAGACTGCTTGATTTTTGAACAGGGGTCTCATGACGAGGGTTCTCCACGTCCGATGAGACTGCCTAAATTTTGAAAAGGGGTCTCATGACGAGGGTTCTCCACGTCTGATGAGACTGTTTGATATTTTTGAAAATGGATCTCATGACGAGGGTTCTCCACGTCCGATGAGACTGTTTCTTTTGAAAGGGTTTTTCTTCCCCCCTTTTTTTAGAGATCCCGAAGTTTGTCGGGAATTCAGTTTTGAAGCAGTGAAAGATTTTATTTTGGCGAAAATTTCACTGGTACGCTGATGATGCGGGAAGTGACTTTTCTGGGAGCTGGGTTCTCCAGGTATCCTGCAGAAAAATAGATTTGTACGTTCTTCTCTTCAGAGCGAGGCCTTCTTCTGGGAGATTGGCGTCTCCAATGGATCCTGCAGAAGTTCGAGCCTGAAAAATTTTTCTTCACCAAGAAAACGTTAGCAATCTTTGGGAAGACGACGGTTGTCCATCTGACAAAACCGTATGATTTAAGTTTTAATCATGAAATGTGCATTTTGATGCTGGGGGTTATCCAAAGCATTCTTGCAACATGCAAATGTGATCACAAATCCCTTGCACGGAAAATATGGATCAACAGTTTGAAAATTCCAAAAAGAGTTTGTTCAAAACATCAATTGGAATATTTCTCGACAATGAGGTCTTCTCACCTGTTTTGCGATCGTGTTTTTTTATAGGGGATACACTCGATTCCCTACTAACCCGTGCCTAGGTTTTAGGCTCATTCGCAGCGCATACATTTTGATCGGTCGAGAGGTCTTCCACGGGACCGTAATGTTGGGCTTGGATATTGGTCTTCAAGGGGGACTCACTTTTGAGTCAAGGTCATTGAATGAAAGTTTTCACCATCTGCTCCGGGTTTACAAGTCAAGAACCCTGCAAAATGAGAAAGAAATAGTCTTGCTCGTACTTCTTCGAGCTGAGCTGTATGTTAACCCAAGTGTCTTAGTCAGAGAAGACTGTTTCAGGGTTATGATGTTGGTAGGATTGGGGACCGAAAAAGGCTTGTTTTTGGCCCAGAATTCATGACGAGTTTGACATTGGTGATCATTGCTGATTTACCTCCTGTCTTTTCCTTTCTGCATCTTTAGTTTTTGAGGTGTACAACCGATTTTGAGGTGTGCACCAGCTCTTTAGAGAGCGTCCCTTGTTGCATTCAGAGACCGACTCTCTCCATGTCTTTGTTCTGTGCTTGGCAGCATTTGGGGAGCAGCTTTTTTTATTTGACTCCTTTAAGAATTTTTTTTTTTTCATCCAAGTTTCACTGGGGATCAAGAAAACAGCTTTCATGAGCATCGGCCTTGCTTTTACCAGGCACTTTGCTTTTTCTCGATGCCGTGGATTTTTCTCATTCATTTTTGAAATCCCACTTTTTCTCATCTTCATAGGATCGCGTTAGACCTATGATCAAAGGTCTAACAAGGTTAAACATTAACTTAGGAATTCTTTTGCAAACCCTAAGTCTTGAACTTCTTCGTTTCTGAAGTGATGCTGCATCCGTCTTGGAATGTGCAATGATCACCAACGGGTTTATGAAATGATTCTGCAGGCTCAACTTGGCTATGCAAAGGATTCGGTGTGTGGGATAGAGAAATGAATGCTTCTCATCATCCTATGGCACTTGGATTACCATATAAACAACACACAAAGATTAATGTTAGTCCGAGCAAGAAAATTTCTAACCATTTTCTCCTGATGCTGCTGGACTCACCTCCATTTTGCCCCGATGTGGGGTGGTTCTTGACAGGGTTAAGAATGAAAACCGCCGTTCAAAGGGGTTATCAACGGTCACCTGTAGTGTTTGGGGGATATGAAACGAATGCCTCCGTCGTCCCAACCCATGTAATCGCTGCGAATGGTCCCTACTTCCGTAGGTCCAGATTCTGCTGTCTTATCCGCTCCATTTCTCTCTTAAGTGTGTATAGGACGTGTTTGGACTAGGCTTTGCCTCTCGTCTTTTGAGAAAACGTCCTTTTGAAAGTTTTGAACAACTTTTGATTGGAAAAATCTCTTTCGTTTTCTCCAAAAATTTTACCCGTCAATGGGATTTTATGATGCCCAATGCATGTTCAGATAACCTCATGTTTCAAAACATGAATGCCAATGAAGTTAGAATCCTATGTCTTTTCTAGACATCAGATTCTAAAAGCTTTTCTTTTCTTCTCTATTTTTTATTCAACATTTTCAATGGATTGGGGAAAGGGATACTTACCTGTCCCCCGCGGCTGGAGATCCCTGAAAATGCGGAAGAAACATGTTATTGTTCGTTCATGAATTTTTCAAAAAATTAGAACGATACATCTTACCCTCGGTCGTGTGCCCCTGCGAGTGCACACAGGTTGTCAAAATTTGTCCTCCTTGATGGTGAGTCCCTATCAAGGATAAATAGCAAGTGTTAACTCATATTCCCAAATTGAAGACAAATTGGGACAATACAACTTTACTCTTGGTTCTCATCCCGTTCTGACGTCGCGTATTGATATGAACCACGTCTATCAAATCCGCTTATCCATGCTTGGAATATTTGCAATATCAATGGTTCAGCTGCCCCCGGTTGGGCAACGTCTGTTTTGTTATTTGAACAGATGGCTCCTTGGGTGATTTATCCACGTTTAACACCTGAGAAGGGAAAGAAATGAGACATTACTTTGGTATTCGGTTGAAGATCGTTTAGGAACGATACATCGTTTTACCAAATGGGAGGCTTCGTGACCAAACGTATTTCGTGCTGAATGGGGGTAGATCCCATTATGCTCCGCGGGTGATAGTCATCGTTCATGGAATTTGCTCCACGGATTAAGTGACTAATCCATGGCCCTTGGCTCGAAGACGTTCAAAGGGTAATGTTGACACTCAGAGCGGTTAGTTTTCAGCGTTAATTACAATGTTCCCGCGGGAACTTTACAACGAAATCCGTAACACATTCATTCTATGTATTCACCTCTCACTCTCCTGAGCCTTCTAATGATTTAGCACACGAGCTTCGAACCAGATGTCCGGTCGCCGGTACCGGTCACGACTGCGAAGATGCACTTGTTCCGAAATGCTTGACCCATAGGCTGAGTTGCTCATTCAGGAGATCGTCCGACCGCTCGAGTCGTCCAAGTTGAGCATCCTTAATTGCTGGTGACGGACTTCTCCCACTTTCGGCATGAACAACCTGGTTTCTCGGTTTATGCGTGATCCACACGCCGAGTTGCTCACTGAGGGACTCGCTTGAAATTTCAAGCCATTGACGCCCAAGTCGGGCATCCTCAACCGTTGGCGATGGGTTCCTCACACTACTTTCGACATGAACAACCTCACTTCTCGAGTTGGTATTTTCATCGTTGTCCAGTAGGTTTGTACCCGATGCTTGATTCGCCGTAGGAATAACACTAACGATCGGTTGGTGCTCAAATTGGGGAGTCCATACCTGCTGAAATTGTTGTACATACTCTTGGGGAGTACCAGGGTAACTCAGGGGGGAATTCAGCCGATCGAACCAAGAATAGATGTTTTCAAGGAGATCGTCTGAACCATCGAGCGACTGACACTCAGGTTGAGTATTGTCGACTACTGGAGAAGGAATCTTTTTGCCATTTTCGTCATGGACCACCTGATTCTTCGAGCCGGAATCTCCGTAATCATCTCGCAAGATTGTATGTGCATCTCCTGCCAGTGTTAGATCCGCTGTAGGACTAGTATTAACGGCCAATCGGTGCTCAGACTGGGGAGTCCCGATTTGCTGAAATTGCGGTACATACTCCTGAGGAGTACTGGGATAACCCATGGGAGTACTCTGATTGATGCCTGAACAATCGACCGTGTAATTGTCAGTCCCATCGGTGTTAAGAGGTGATTGGATGCTTCCTGCTTCATGAGGATTGCGATCACAGCCATGCTCATCGTTTAAACTTGAACTGCCTCTCTCTTGGTCTAGCGCCACTCGTCCATTTCTCAGTAGTCTTTTGTAGCACCAAAGGTGGTTCCTGACTTTATTTCTATCCAATTCCGGCATGTTCATGATCTTGAGTATGCGCGATGGGCGAGCCAAACTGATCCCTAACTGTTGAACTGCATCAACAAATTTGCTATGAAGCTCCGAGGTCCAATAAAACCTTGTTTTCTTGCTAGCCGAAGTAGGGTTGGCAACTCGGCGGCTACTCTTCGTGGAATCTGGTCGTGTTGAACCGCCTCTATCTTGGTCTAGCGACGCTCGTCCATCTCTCAGTAGTTTCTTGTAGCGCCAAAGGTGATTCTTGACCATATTTTTAGTCAGTCCCGGCACGTTCATGATTTCGAGTATGCGCAATGGGCAAGCAAAACTGATCCCCAACTGTTGAACTGCATCAACAAATTTGCTATGAAACTCCGGGGTCCAACGAAATCTTATTTTCTTGCTAGCCGAAGTGGTGTCAGCAACTTGGCGGTTACTCTTCTCGGAATCTGGTCGTGTTGGAGGTTGCTCTGGAGGGGATTTAGTGGTCTCAGATCGGCTGGTCATGATGGTGAGTTCATCATCGAGCGGACCCGACTTGTCATGACGCATGTTCCCTTCCACAATGGGCGTCGACTTTGACCTTATAGCACTAGTTTCCTCTTGTAGATCCTCGGCGGTACCCGCCTGTTCCGAAAGATGTTGCGAAGGGCATTGCAACAAATGAGCATTATAAACCCCCAGATCTGGCTCTTCAGTGAATACTCCGTCCGTGGGAACAGGGTTACCGCACTCCAGGCAAATAGCGATGCTTAGAGCTTTTTTGTACTGAGTGTTTTTTATTCGAAGCTTTTCATTTTCCTCCCTTACAACCGCTAACTCGTGCCGATCGCGTTGCTGCTTCAGCCGGGTTCGTTTGTTTTCAAACCAGCACTTGACCTTCCGAGGCTCCCACCCTATCTCCTGGCCCATTTTGATTTTCTGTTCCATGTCCGGATAGGGGTATTCCCTGAAAAACAATTCGAGTTTATGGACTTGACCTGAAGTGTTGCGTTTGAGATATTCCCCTTTCTGACGCTGATAACCGTCGCGGGTACTGTTCTCGTTAACCAAGCCGCGGGTTTCATCATTAGAAGGATCGGTCTCCATGGCCCTCGTGTCAGGTTCGGTCCTGAGATCTTCAAACTCTTCCAGCAGCTCAAGCTCGGAGACCTCCAAGTCTGGCGCTTCCAGTAAATGACAGAATCCCTTGAACATTTTGACCGGGATATCACTGTTTGATTTTCCGTTAACTCAGCTTTCTTTGTTCCTCCTTGGATCTTCACTTTCTCTGCAAATTCTGAGAGGTTAAAGGAGCCGGATCACCGTTCTTCGATCAAAGGTGATGGCTACCCGACGAGCGCTCTTCTCAATGTTTCGAGATTCCCACTTCGTCCTTTTGTGATGGCTACTTGACGAGCGTTTTTCTCAAGGCTTCGTAATTCCCACTTTGTCCTTTTTTGCTCTTTTCTACGTGAACGGAGCCTGAAGATCTCTTGCGTTGATTTCGCTTTGTCGAGCACTACGCTTGTCCCCCTGGCCCAGTCTCTAGAGTAACAAGCCTGCCCACCTTTCGGCGCCATTATGTTTCGTAAAACCCGAGATCACAGGACGGTGGTGGATTCGTGACTCATCGGGGATGCATTAACGAAACCCACTTGGCTCTACTGCACATAAAATATTATTACCACTTCTCCCTGTACTCGAGCATTTATAAGGTGATAGATTGATGTCAAGAAGATTAACACTTTAGCCTTATCAGACTCAGCCTCTCAAACACTCTTCACATTCTCACTCTCTTCTCCGTCATTCCATCGCATATGGATTCCTCCTCTATGCCTGTTGCCTTACTTGAAGCTTCGACCCAATGGGAGAGATTTTACCACCTCTTGGGTAGGGGTTATGGCTACATAAACAATCATCCTGAAGCTGAGGTTGAAGTTCGTACTCTGATTCCGGCCCTGGATACTGCGTGTATTGAAGGTACGAAACTGCAAAGGGAGTTTGTGATCTTCCCAACTCTCTTTAACAATTTCATGCAGGCTTACGAAGTTGCTAGCCGGGAGGTCACTTTGGCTGGTATCGTGCGAGCCCGTTATCAGGACCGAACTGAGTCCCTGATGTTGGCCATGCTGACGGCCGATAACCATAAAAGGGCTGTTGAATACGCCCACGCCCAGGTTTCGATGCTGGTCCGTGAGAGGGACAACTTGGTGGAGCGTCTGGCTCTTTTTGACACCGCCTTTGAGCAAGACCAGCACAACTTCGTGCTGAGGTTCCAGTGTGCCTGGTTGGAGGAAAGGCTTGAAGACCTGAGCATGGATATAGCTCGCGGGAGGGTGCTGGCTCATGACTTAGAGCTTGAGTTCGAGTACTATGACACCAAGGTGAACGAACTTAAGGAGAAATGTCGTCTCCTTTTCTTCAAGCTTGTAGACCTCGATTCCCGGAGTGTGGGTTGTAAGCAAGGCATGGATAGCATGGAGAGTCAGTTAAGCTTTTTTGTGATGCTTGTCAGAACTCATTTTGGGTTTACTGCTCCCCCTCAGTGATCCACTTGTAAACTTTCCTGCTGAATGAAATAAATGCGAGTTTGTTTATATATGCTCTTTCATTCTGCATTGTTGACTAGCCAAGAAAGGTTTTTGCTTTCGGATCTACGCGACTCCTTTTTCGCCTGTGTCAACAGATTGACTACGCATCATTCTCACAGCCCGACGCTTTATATTTGATTGACCTGAATGCCTCGTGAGAAATAGATTTGTAGTTGCTCGAAACTTAAAGATTGCCCCTGATTTTGCGGTCATTGCGTTTGGGGCCGCTAGTAATCTTTCACTTTCGAGCTCGATCACATTCTGCTAGTAACTCATGCTATCAATTCTGCCTTCACGCGTCGGGGCTGATTTTACCTTGAACTTAATAACAAGGAATTACCGTATACACACGAGATGACGTTTGCGAAAAACATTATGCAGAATCAACTCTAGCTATTGAAGAAACAAACGCATGCACCGATGAGAACTTTACAATAGGAGATACATCCTTCTCGCGTACATCCCCTTCTTTCTTGGGGCATGTCCAATGACTAACCAGTCTGGCCTCAGCTTAGGTGTGCCATTACCAAGTGCAGATCATGGTTGCCAACCTTTAATAGCTTCCAACTGATCGAACCAGGTATCAAGTCCTTCATCGAAGAAATCACCCGACCCCTCGAACGATTGATGTGTAGGTTGAGCTGCATCGCCCGACGGGTTCTTCGAACTGGAACCTCCATCTTTGTCTGGGATTATAAGAGGAGATTTGATCGATTGACTACCACAAGCATCTCCCACTTGGGGATTAGGGAAATAAGAGTGCTCCAAGCTTTCTCCCATTAGATCATCTGAAGCCATATGCTCTGATTGGGCAAACCCTTGAGCACTGGGCGTGGTGGGCTGATCTGCGACAGGATGAACACTGACTAGCTGCTGCTCGGACGGAGGAGTGCTTACTCGTTGCACTTGTGCTGCGTGTTCTTGAGGAATATTGAAATGACTCGCGAGGATATCCTGATCAAATCCCCAATAGTCGTCCAGATTCGACCGGGCCTCATTTGTCATAAGGGTGCTGGGTTCGCAGCCGAGTCTATTGCTCGGCTTCAGTTCTGCATAACGCTGTCCTAACGCCCTTCTGTAGCAACCAAGGTGATTCGCGACTAATTGCTTGGTAAGTCCCGGTACGTTCATGACCCTAAGTATGCTTGTCGGACCTATGAAGTCGAGTCCTATCTGTCGAACTGCGTCCAAGAACTTGAGATGAAGCTCCGGGGGCCAAGTGAATTTCTTCTTCTCGTCGTCCAGAGTGGCGTAGATAGCCTGCCGACTAACCTCTAACTCCTCTTGAACCGTATCTGATCTTACCGGAAGCTGTTGTGGAGGAGATTCATGGGCTTCGATGAGGTGACTCCGATCATAACGACACGTATCTTCTTCCTCCGAAGACACTGGTATAATTTCTGTAGGATCGATCTGCTCATGCGCGCCATTAGCAGGATCTGATTGTACCGGAGATGGCTCAAGGGAGCAGGGGGATAAATGAGCACCTTCTATCTTCGTAGAAGGCTTACTGGGGAACAATTTACTGAGGGTGGTAGGGCCACCGCAGTCAGGGCAGGTAATAGTACTGAGAATTTTCTCATACCACATGTTTTCCATTTGAAGGTTTTGGTTCTGCTCTTTTAGGGCCGTGATCTCCTTACGCCTGTGTTGGACACCTAGTCTGAAACGTCTATTCTGAAACCAAAAATGGATTCTCATAGGATTCATTCCCAGCTTCTGGCCCAATTCAATCTTTTGTTCCTCGTTTGGGCAAGGGCATTCATCGAAGAAAGCTTCAAGCTCCTGGATTTCTTTCCGAGCGTAGCGCTGGCGACTTTTTCTTTTCCGGGATTGAGCGTTGTGGCCACTGCCGTCGTCACCACTGCGATCTTGATGTTCGTCACCGGCGATGTTGAGTTCCATGGCTTCGATGTCGAATCTGATTCTAGAGAATTTGAGGTCTTTCAACGAACTCGTCACTCGGGGTTCTCTGTTCTCTTTTGTATACTCGCTCTTTCGATTTGTTGCCTCCTCTTCCTCGAAAGCTAGGTCTGTTCAGCGTTCTGTTTTTGAAACGACGGAACTGTTTACCTCCTGCTCAGCTTTCCGACACGAAGGGGTAACCAAATCCTTCCGCGGCTTCTTCGATAGTAGCGCTCGCCTTTCACTTTTCCTCGATAGTCATGCCTGTTCAGCACTGTCTTCTCTTTTTAAGTGGCAGAGCTGTTCACTCGCCGCCCAGCTTCATGCGTGATGGAACAACACAATCCTTTCACGGCTTCTTCGATAGTTGCGCTCGCCTTTCACTTTTCCTCAATAGTCATGCCTGTTCAGCACTGTCTTCTCTTTTTAAGTGGCAGAGCTGTTCACTCGCCGCCCAGCTTCATGCGTGATGGAACAACACAATCCTTTCGCGGCTTCTTCGATAGTTGCGCTCGCCTCCCTCCCAGCTTTAATAATGGCGAGACCGAATTTGTCAGGCCTGAAATTGCGGATCAGGACATGTCTGATGATTCACGGGAGGAGCAGCCCTCGCTTTACATTAATTAACCCGGCTCCACAAGCATTATTGCTGCAACTTTTCTCCACTCTCGAGACGCTATAAAATGCGGAGTTGGTGTTTGGGAGATTAACGCTCTCATATAATTTGCTTCCATCCTCTAATCGCTCCACTACACACATCTCCGTCGAAAATGGCTTCTTCCCAAGTTCACACTTTCTCAGCCGAAGCTTTGACTCGATGGAAAGAGTTCTATAACCTCTTGGGTCGAGGCTACGCTCACATAGCCGATCATCCCGAAACCGAGGATGAGATCAGAGTCATGTTCGGGGACCTGGACATCACCTCCCTCGAGGGTACCGCGTTGGGGAGGGAATACAATATTTTTCCAACGCTCTTTACGAACTCCTTGGAGGTCTACCGCGCTGCTCATCGGGGAGTTACCGTGGCTCGTGTCTTGCGAGCCCGTTATGAGGATCAGTCCGACCGCCTAGCGTTGGCTGACTACCTGGCCGATAGTCACAAAAAGGCTGTTGAGTTCGCCAAAGAGCGGGTTTCGACATTGCTACGCGAGAGGAGGAATCTGGTGGAGGACTTAGCTCTATCTCTGGCTACCTATGAGCGCGATCGACGTAATGCCCTGCTAAGGAATCGGAGCGAGTGGCTGGAAGAAAGGCTCAACAGCATAAACGAGGATATAACTCGTGAGAATGGACTTGTTCGGGACTTGGAAGCAGTCGCCGAAGATCACGAGACTCAGGTTGTTGCAGTCAATGATGAACGCAAACGCCTCCACCTCAGGCTTGCGGACCATGATACGCGGAGTGGTGCGTATAAACAAAGCATCCATAACCTGGAGGGCCAGCTGGGCTCCTTTGTGTCGTTGATTAGGGCTCACTTCTGTTTTACTTTTCCACCCCAATGATTTGTATGATCTGGTTTGGGCAAGAATGAATGAAAGCCCCTGTGTTTGTTTTAGCTTTTATATGATCCATTTCTTCGAGCATCCGGACATCTTAGACTTGGATGAGCCGATCCATAATAAGTCGAGTAGATGTGTTCTGATTTTCTAACTCACTCATGGTCAGATGAAAGAATAGCCTCAGACTTATCCAAGAAAAGATTTCTTTATGCTACTTGTTTTTCACCTGCAAATGAAAAGACCGAGTCAAAAGGAATAATCTGAAAAAGAAAGCATAGACCCATTTCAATCTTATGCTTGCTCGTAATTAATAATGACAAGAACTTTTACAAGGGTTTTAATCTTGTGCGAAAAGTTTTTATCAATATTCCTCGAAAGAAAGCATACTATTGAAAGGAATGTAATTCACGATAATTGCTTTTGACCAATATTCAGAAGAGCGAATTAGTCAAAAATGCAAGGCATAACGACGTGTTTTTAAATTTAATTGAAGATACGGCATCCAAATCAAGGCCGTTTTGTTAAGAACGAGAGCAATTTGGACATCTATCTCGTCATTAAATTCGAAATAACGTCAATACTCTTGATCAATTATCGTGGATTACTTAGTGACGTATGACATGCATGGACCAATTCAAGTGTATAATTCCTTCTAGCGAAATTGGGGTTGGATTACCCTGTACGACCAAAAAGGTCGTGTAAGATTTTCAACTTTAGTTTCCTCTAAAGGAATTATAAACTTGACTTGGGAGTATTCGGATGATTAGAGAAAATGCCACTATCACATTCCCATGACCCGTCAAAAGAAATACAACCGAGTTCCATCTGAATGTATACACCAATAGATACCTAATACAATCACTCTAAGGGGTGAGATAGAGAAAGCCTCGATAAAAATAAACCCTATACAAGAGGACTAGTAATGGAAAATGAAACCAAGGAATGTGATCCTAACGTTTAAGGATGCCCCAAGTTCGATCTGTGACTTCCGGATCACTTGCCCCAACTCGTCATCTTCATTGGACGATATCTCAATAATGTCCATAGTAGGCTCCTTTGTTGCTCACTCGGTGTTCGCCATGGGATATCATCCTCCTCGTCTTCTATCAAGGACGTTTGGGAAAAACACATGCATCTATCCTTGAAATGGCATTTAATCTAATCACCAGAATGCAATGAATGAAATGCCTATATTTATATGAACTGTAATAGTTTTGAGGGATAGAGAGTCTTACCAACCCAACTCGTCGACTTATGTGCGATTTTAGGTGTACCAACCGCCCAAAGACATGCGCATGAGACAAGTGATGGTGAACTTCTAAAAATCAGAGGGTTTGGCACCTAAGGTTAAGGTTCCCACCTCGAGTTCTAGAAAGAGCCGATTCCATTGCACAACTATCGTTGCATTGGGACTCAATCCATAGTTCGAAGCGAGCGGAATTGAGAAGTGGATTACCCCGTGTTTTTCCTCACGGAGATTCCATTTTCAATTCCTTCTATTGTGTTCCTAAAGGCGGCGCCTGGGGTTTTAGGCGCGGTTGTGTGTGTCCATGTGTCGTGATCATCACAATGCAAGTCATGCACAACAATTTATCAATCAGCACTTCAAATCATCCACACAACATACATTCCTACGCCACACCTGCGTAAAATAAAGTTAATCACAGACTACACCCCTTATTACTCCAATCTGCAAAAACATATAACACCTATCGTGAGCGGACTTACCTCACCTTCAAGAGCGCCTGTAGGGTTAGAAAAATCACTCAATTTTTATTACGGCCTAAGTCCACTTGAGGTCTAGAACCATAGTTTCTAGAACAAGTCCCCAGCGGAGTCGCCAGCTGTCGCGACCCGTCCGAAAGCGGACGCGGCTAATGGATTACCGATCGCGGGCCTTGGATCGGCGCGAGCCCTCCCAGGCCCATACCAAATCGCGGCGGGAGTATTTTTCAGAAGGATTCGACGATAAGAGTCGATCGCTTTCGACCTTAGTGTGGTCGTGGTGGCATGTGCAACTTGTGCATGCATTTGGAGTCGCCACCGGTCTTTCTTGGAGGGTAGACCGGAAACCTTACTGATCGATTGGGAGAGATCGATCAGTTCTACGGAACCAGAGTTTTTGGGTTCGGGGACTTGGTTACGCTGGTGTCGTTACCAACGCCCTTTCGGTACCTAACGCGAGTGATTTTCCTAACTAGGATTTCATGCAGGCGCAATTTTGGGTGAGGTAAGTCTGACTTTGCACATTAACCAGTTTAACATGCTCACGTAATCATAATAAATAAATAGATGTCAATCACATAAACATCTATCCTACGTGGTGATCATGGAATTATGATTTAATGGGTCTCGAGCCAATGAGACCACATTTAATCATTTTAATATTTTAATAACGGAGAGCCGCTCTTCGCTTCTTCTTGGTTTCTTGAACTCTTCAAGAATTGGGCCCCAAAGAGCTCGTCGACTTAAAAGGCTCCTCCACGTAATCCTCGTAGCATTTACATCAACAATTGACTATGCTAAAAATAAAGATTACATGAAAAATAAAAGGAGTACGCAGCATCCATTTAATAATTACAACCCCAAATATATAAATAATCATCATACATTCATATATACATCAATCACATTGATTAGGATTTTTTCATGATCACCACCCTTCCACGTAAGTAATAAATTCACAATTTAAAACTTAGGAAGGCACAATAAAAATTCTACGTTAAATCATATTCAGAATTTTTACGTAAAATAAGATAGCCATAAATTTTCGATTCAAAATTGATTTAGTCTCAATTTTTGCTACGTTGATTAATTTATCATATAAAATAATCAACCTCCATTAGCCATGTAAGACGAACAATTCGTTAATACATATTGGCCATAGTATAGCAAAAATTGTAAAAAATCAATTAAATGCACGAAAACACCTAAGGATTGGCTCTGATACCACTGTTGGGATCCACGTAACACGTAGCGGAAATAAATAACAACCCATACATGTATCTCCAGAGGCGTACTTCGTGCATTTCAATCGAAAAAAATCACAAAGTCTCAAAGGGAGTAAATAGATTACCTCTCGTAGCGTGCTTGAACGGAGGTGTCGGTTCGATGTTCTTCGATCTCAGGCTCCACAAGTGTTAGGCATCTAGTTCGGACGCACCACCAATTGACGAACGGGGAGACGACTAATAACTCCACAACAATTGTGCTAGCAATATGCGGAATCAATATTCCGAACTTAGTATATTTTGCTCACTCAAGATTATGAGAATATAGAGAGTGTTTGTGTTCTTCTCTCTAAGCTCTCAAAAATTTGCACACTCTACAAAATGTCTCTCCCCTTCAACCTCAAAACTCTTGCCATCCTTTTATAGCCAAAAATACCTTCCAATAAATTGTATTTAAAAATAGCACTAACAATTATAAATTCTATCTAAAAATAGCACTCACAAATAAATGACATTTAAAAATAGCACTAACAATAGCACTCACAATTTATAATACAAAAATTCTATTTAAAAATAGCACTAACAATAGCACTCACAATTTATAATACAAAAATTCTATTTAAAAATAGCACTAACAATTATAAATTCTATCTAATAATAGCACTCACAAATAAATGACATTTAAAAATAGCACTAACAATAGCACTCACAATTTATAATACAAAAATGCTATTTAAAAATAGCACTAACAATAGCACTCACAATTTATAATACAAAAATTCTATTTAAAAATAGCACTAACAATTATAAATTCTATCTAATAATAGCACTCACAATTTATGATAAATAAATGCCATTTAAAAATAGCACTAACAATAGCACTCACAATTTATGATAAATAAATGTCATTTAAAAATAGCACTAACAATAGCACTCACAATTTATAATACAAAAAATGCTATTTAAAAATAGCACTCACAATACAAAAATGCTAAAAAAGGCACTAACAAAGGTGTTAAAAATAATAACCATTATTATTATTACAAGAGTTAAAGAGGTTACCAAACAATACAAATATGCATAACGTATAAATACGTATGATGTATAAATACGTAGAGCATACGTATATATCCGTGAAACCGGGGACTAATTGAAAGAAAAATGTGCAATTAAGCCCTTTTGGTAAAAATTGATTAAATTGGAGGGCAAATTGACCTAATTGCACTTTAAGACTTTAGAATCCAATGTCATAGCTTATAAAAAGTGAGAATTGAAAACTAAAAGACTCGAAAATGATTTTTTTTTTAGGCTCGGTTCGGGTTTATGTTTGTGAAGGAACATAGTGACCCGAGCCGAATTTTTGAGATTTAAAGTGACACACTTGAAGAGGAAATTAAAACAAAATTATCGAATATTTTTGGGTATTTTTCTGACCACGAATGGTATTTTTCTGATTTTTTTTGGGTATTTTTATAATTAAATAAACTCGAAAAATATTAAAAATACCGAAAAATATTTTTTGTTCAAAATTGGTTCCTAAGGTTAAACCAAGGCTTCCAAAGTTGATTTTGTGATTTTATGACCTTTTTTTTGATATTTTTAATTAATTTTAAAGAATAAAAATCACAATAATAAATGGTAAAAAAAATCAGGTGTCAACAATACCATGATGTGATTCCTAACTGGTAGGAACCTAAGGAAGGCGCATCCCACGCTTTGGGATTTGCCAAGGATTTTGATCCGTATGGTGGATCAGACCTTTGTGTTGATCCTTACTGCGATATTTATCAATGAGTTGACCCTTATGGCGGTTTCTACCAATGAATTGACCCTTATGGCGGTTTCTACCATATGTGACCCTTCAGGCGGTTTCTACCATTAATGTGATCCTTCAGGCGGTTTCTACCTTGGTTTGACCCTTCATGCGGTTTCTACCTTGAGTTGACCCTTCAGGCGGTTTCTACCTTGGTTTGACCCTTCAGGCGGTATCTACCTTGAGTTGACCCTTCAGGCGGTATCTACCTTGGTTTGACCCTTCAGGCGGTATCTACCTTTGTTTTGACCCTTAGGCGGTTTCTAACTTTGGTTGATCCTTCAGGCGGTTTCTACTTTTGTTTTGACCCTTCAGGCGGTTTCTACCTTTGTTTTGACCCTTCAGGCGGTTTCTACCTTTGTTTGGACCCTTCAGGCGGTTTCTACCTTTGGTCGACCCTTAAGGCGGTTTCTACCTTGAGTTGACCCTTCAGGCGGTTTCTACCTTTGATTGACCCTTCAGGCGGTTTCTCCCTTGAGTTGACCCTTCAGGCGGTTTCTACCTTTGATTGACCCTTCAGGCGGTTTCTACCTTTGATTGACCCTTCAGGCGGTTTCTACCTTTGATTTGACCTTTCATGCGGTTTCTACCTTGAGTTTGACCCTTTAGGCGGTTTCTACCTTTGTTTTGACCCTTCAGGCGGTTTCTACCTTTGGTTGACCCTTCAGGC
This sequence comes from Rhodomyrtus psidioides, assembly GCA_021437785.1. Taxonomy (NCBI): domain Eukaryota; kingdom Viridiplantae; phylum Streptophyta; class Magnoliopsida; order Myrtales; family Myrtaceae; genus Rhodomyrtus; species Rhodomyrtus psidioides. The sequence continues at coordinate 16,994,141 of JAILYB010000002.1, forward strand.
GGTTTCTACCTTTGTTTTGACCCTTCAGGCGGTTTCTACCTTTGATTTGACCCTTCAGGCGGTATCTACCATTGTTTTGACCCTTCAGGCGGTTTCTACCTTTGGTTGACCCTTCAGGCGGTTTCTACCTTTGTTTTGACCCTTCAGGCGGTTTCTACCTTTGATTTGACCCTTCAGGCGGTATCTACCATCATTTGACCCTTCAGGCGGTATCTACCGTTGTTTTGCTTTGAAAAGGGGTCTCATGACGAGGGTTCTCCACGTCCGATGAGACTGCCTGATTTTTTAAAAGGGGTCTCTTGACGAGGGTTCTCCACGTCCGATGAGACTGCCTGATTTTTGAAAAGGGGTCCCGAGACGAGGGTTCTCCACGTCTGATAGGGCTGCTTGATTTTGAAAAAGGGTCCCGAGACGAGGGTTCTCCACGTCTATTGGGATTGCTTGATTTTTTTAAAAAAGGGGTCCTGGGACGAGGGTTCTCCACGTCATGTTAGGACTGTTTGATATTTTTGAGAAGGGGTCCTAGGACGAGGGTTCTCCACGTCATGCTAGGACTTGGGTCTGTTGAGGCGACATTCTGGGAGTTGGATTCTCCAGGTATCCTGCAGAAAGTTCAAACCTGAAAGATTTTTCTTCACCAAGAAAATGTTAATAATCTTTGGGAAGACAATAATTGTCCAATTGACAAAATTTTATGACTTAAATTTTAGTCATGAAATGTGCATTTTGATGCTGGAGGTTATCCAAAGCATTCTTACAACATGCAAATGTGATCACAAATTCCTTGCATGGAAAATTTGGATCAACAGTTTGAAAATTCCAAAAAGAGTTTGTTCAAAACATCAATTGGAATATTTCTCGACAAGGAGGTCTTCTCACCTGTTTTGAGATAGTGGTTTTTATAGGGGATGCACTCAATTCCCTACTAACCTGTGCCTAGGTTTTAGGCTCATTCGCAGCGCATACATTTTGATCGGTCGGGAGGTCTTCCACGGGACCGTAATGTTGGGCTTGGTTATTGATCTTCAAGGGGGACCCTCCTTGGAGTCGAGACCATTGAATAAAAATTTTCATCATCTGCTTCGGGTTTACAAGTCAAGAACCCTGCAAAATGAGAAAGAAATAGTCTTGCTCGTACTTCTTCGAGCTAAGCTATATGTTAACCCAAGTGTCTTAGTCAAAGAAGACTGTTTCAGGGTTATGATGTTGGTAGGATTGGGGACCGAAAAAGGCTTGTTTTTGGCCTAGAATTCATGAGGGGATTGACATTGGTGATCATTGCAAATTTGTCACCTGTCTTTTCCATTATGCATCTTCAATTTTTGAGGCGTGCAACCGCTTTTGAGGTGTGCACAAATTTTTTAGAGAGCGTCTCTGGCTGCATTAAGAGATTGACAACTCTGTCTGTGTCTTCGCTCCGCGGCTGACATCATTTAGGGGGCAGTCTTTCTGACCTGACTCATTTAGTGGTTTTTTTTTTCTCTTCCCAACTAGGCTTTATTGGGGATCAATCAAACAGTTTTCACGAGCATCAGCCTTGCTTTTACCAGGCACTTTGCTTTTTCTTGATGCCGTGGATTTTTCTCATTCATTTTTGAAATCCCACTTTTTCTCATCTTCATGGGATCATGTTAGACATATAGTCTAAACATGCTTTAAATATCAGTCCGGGAATTCTCTTCGTAATCCCTGAGTCTTGAATTCCTCCGTTTATGAGGTGATGATGCCTTTATCTTGGAATGTGCAATGATCACCAACGGGTTCATGAAATGGATTTGCAGGCTCAACTTGGCTGTGCAAAGGATATGGTGTGTGGGATAGAGAAATGAATGCTTCTCGTCATCCTATGGCACTTGGATTACCATATAAACAACACACAAAGATCGATGTTAGTCCGAGCAAGAAAATTTCTAACCATTTTCTCCTGATGCTGCTGGACTCACCTCCATTTTGCCCCGATGTAGGGTGGTTCTTGACAGGGTTAAGAATGAAAACCGCCGTTCAAAGGGGTTATCAACGGTCACCTGTAGTGTTTGGGGGATATGAAACGAATGCCTCCGTCGTCCCAACCCATGTAATGGCTGCGAATGGTCCCTACTTCCGTAGGTCCAGATTTTGCTGTCTGATTCGCTCCGCTTCTCTCTTAAGTGTGTATAGGACGTGTTTGGACTAGGCTTTGCCTCTCGTCTTTTGAGAAAACGTCCTTTTGAGAGTTTTGAACAACTTTTGATTGGAAAAATCTCTTTCGTTTTTCCAAAAATTTTACCCATCAAGGGGATTTTATGGTGCACCATGCACGTTCTTATTCATGTTCAGACAACCTCCAGTTTCAAAACATGAATGCCAAAGAAATTTGAATTCTATGCTTTCTCTAGACATTAGATTCTGAAAGCTTTTCTTTTCTTTTTTTTATTCAACATCTTCAATGGATTGGGGAGAGGGATACTTACCTGTCCCCCGCGGTTGGAAATCCCTGAAAATGCGGAAGAAACATGTTATTGTCCGTTCAGAAATTTTCAAAAAATTAGAACGATACATCTTACCCTTGGTCATGTGTTCCAATGGGTAATACATGGGATGTGAAAACCCGTTTCGCCTTGATGGCGAGCCCCTGTCAAAGACGGGAATTAGGTGTCAGTTTGCGTTCCAAAATTCCAGGTAAATTGGAACGATACAGCCTTATTCTTGCTTTGTGTTTCCATTTGAGCACAAACGCGCGGCTTGCAGAAATTGGCCATTTATATTGTGGCCATGATTCCTCCGTTTGGTTGGCGGTAAATCCTTCTCAAGGATTTGCCATGGAGGAGATCCATTTGTGTTTTTGGACGCGTTCCAGCGCCGCTCTTCAGAGTTCCTTTTATTCAAGGGAAAAAGAAAATTTTATCAAAATGCATGTCAAAGCATGTGACGTAGGAGCGATACTTTTTACCATCCACTAGGTCTTATAAACAAAGAGCATCTCCTGGAATCCTGACTTCTAAGGCCAATGATTCTATTCGCCTCCATGTTAGCGCGCTCTTTTCATTTGAGGCTTTCAGCGCCAACGACTTCCTGCAAAATGAGTAAAAACTCATGTTAGGCATGTGGTCTTCGAAGACCAAATTGGAACGATACAAGGTTACCGTTCACCCAAATTCGTATCTTGGGGTTTGATTCTGATGCGGACGACTCTGTTATTGCGTCCATTGACTTTGCCAGAGGAGAAACGTCCGGCGTACAAATGATTCACTTGCCCCAGTTAGGCATGGTTTTGCTGTTTGTCATCTCTGGATTCGATGACCATGGTCTGATGCGCTTTCATGGGGGATCATGAGAGTTTGCCCCCGGTTTGGCTCCTCAAAGCAAATGGGAGGAACCTGCTCCCATTGATTTTTGCAGATTCTGATCATCCATCTCGATTGTCAGAGTCCTTGATCAATTTTATCTGTCTCAAGACAGCTTGATATTCTTGGGATTCGTCATGTGGCGGTTTGGTGCTTCTCTCGATCACAGTCGCCATTTGAGGTATTTGATGTTCCCTATTTGTTATTTGAAAGCATTACATCCTGCGTCCTCTGCTCTTGATCATCATCTGAGAGGAAAAGAAAGGAAGCATTATTCCCATATCAAGAAAACAATCATTTTGGAACGATACGTCCTTTTACACTTGATTTGCATTCCGTTTTGCTGTTGCATATTGATATGCACAACATATATCAAATTCCTCCATCCGTGCTTGAAGGTATTTGCAACGCCTACGGTTCATTTGCCCCAGCAGGGCGACGTCTGTTTTGTCATTTGAATGCATGAGCTTTTGGGTGCATTGTCTCTTTTATCACCTGAGATAAAAAAAAAATGGAGAAACATTTATCCCCAGATCTGATTAAAAATCAATTAGGAATGATACGTCCTTTTACCAAACGAGTGGCTCTGCGGCCAAATGTATTTTACACTGAAGAGACGAATTCCACCATGCTCCACGGGTTTGGGGAATTTGCCCCTATTTTCGATAGAAATGAGCCTTATCGAGATGTATACAATACAAATAGATCCCTAATACAATCAATCTAAGAGACGAGATAGAGAGGACCCAAGCAAAATTAGTCTTATACAAGAGAACTAAAAATGCCAAACCAATCAAAGGAATGTGGTCCGAACACTTGGAGATGCCCCAGTTCCAGTCTTCGAGATGTGACTCCAGGATCACCGATTTTTTTTAGGTGGTTTTAGATATATCAACCATCTAAAGACATGCACATGAGACAAGTGAGGATAAAACTTCTAGAAATCAAAGGATTTGGCACCTAAGGTCAAGGTTCCCACCTCGAGTTCTAGAAAGAGCAGATTCCATTGCACAACTATCGTTGCATTGGGGCTCGATCCATAGCTCAAAATGAGTGGAATTGAAAAGTGGATTACCCCGTGTTTTTCCTCACGGAGATTCCATTTTCAATCCCTTCTATTGTTTTCCTATAGACGGCGCCCGGGGTTTTAGGCGCGGTTGTGTGTATTTTCGGTGTCGTGCTAAAGCGATAAACATGCATCTTATTTAACAATCACCGCTTCAATATAAAACATACACACAATCATTCATTCCTACGCCAACCTGCATAAGACAATGTTAATCACAGACTACCCCACTTATCACTCCAATCTGCAAAAACATATAACACCTATCATGAGCGGACTTACCTCACCTTCACGAGCGCCTGCATGGTTAGAAAAATCACTCAGCGTTTTAATTACGGCCTAAGTCCACTTGAGGTCTAGAATCACATGTTCTAGAGCAAAGCTCCCCAGCGGAGTCGCCAGTTGTCGCGACCCGTCCGAAAGCGGACGCGGCTAATGGATTACCGATCGCGGGTCTTGGATCGGCGCGGGCCCTCCCAGGCCCATACCAAATCGCGGCGGGAGTATTTTCAAAGGATTCGACGATAAGAGTCGATCGCTTTCGACCTTCAGTGTGGTCGTGGTGGCATGTGCAACTTGTGCATGCATTTGGAGTCGCCACCGGTCTTTCTTAGAGGGTAGACCGGAAACCTTATTGACCGATTGGGAGAGATCGATCAATTCTGCGGAACCAGAGATTTTGAGTTCGGGGACTTGGTTACGCTGGTGTCGTTACCAACGCCCTTTCGGTACCTAACGCGAGTGATTTTCCTAACTAGGATTTCATGCAGACGCAATTTTGGGTGAGGTAAGTCTGACTTTGCACATTAACCAGTTTAACATGCTCACGTAATCATAATAAATAAATAGATGTAAATCACATAAACATCTATCCTACGTGGTGATCATGGAATTATGATTTAATGGGTCTCGAGCCAATGAGACCACATTTAATCATTTTAATATTTTAATAACGGAGAGCCGCTCTTCGCTTCTTCTTGGTTTCTTGAACTCTTCAAGAATTGGGCCCCAAAGAGCTCGCCGACTTAAAAGGCTCCCCCACGTAATCCTCGTAGCATTTACATCAACAATTGACTATGCTAAAAATAAAGATTACATGAAAAATAAAAGGAGTACGCAGCCTCCATTTAATAATTACAACCCCAAATATATAAATAATCATCATACATTCATATATACATCAATCACATTGATTAGGGATTTTTCCATGATCACCACCCTTTCACGTAAGTAATAAATTCACAATTTAAAACTTAGGAAGGCACAATAAAAATTCTATGTTGAATCATATTCAGAATTTTTACGTAAAATAAGATAGCCATAAATTTTCGATTCAAAATTGATTTAGTCTCAATTTTTGCTACGTTGATTAATTTATCATATAAAATAATCAATCTCCATTAGCCATGTAAGACGAACAATTCGTTAATACATATTGGCCATAGTATTGCAAAAATTACAAAAAATCAATTAAATGCACGAAAACACCTAAGGATTGGCTCTGATACCACTGTTGGGATCCACGTAACACGTAGCAGAAATAAATAACAACCCATACATGTATCTCCAGAGGCGTACTTCGTGCATTTCAATCGAAAAAAAATCACAAAGTCTCAAAGGGAGTAAATAGATTACCTCTCGTAGTGTGCTTGAACGGAGGTATCGGTTCGATGTTCTTCGATCTCAGCCTCCACAAGTGTTAGGCATCTAGTTCGGACGCACCACCAATTGATGAACGGGGAGACGACTAATAACTCCACAACAATTGTGCTAGCAATATGCGGAATCAATATTCCGAACTTAGTATATTTTGCTCACTCAAGATTGTGAGAATATAGAGAGTGTTTGTGTTCTTCTCTCTAAGCTCTCAAAAATTTGCACACTCTACAAAATGTCTCTCCTCCTCAACCTCAAAACTCTTGCCATCCTTTTATAGCCAAAAATACCATCCAATAAATTGTATTTAAAAATAGCACTAACAATTATAAATTCTATCTAAAAATAGCACTCACAAATAAATAACATTTAAAAATAGCACTAACAATAGCACTCACAATTTATAATACAAAAATGCTATTTAAAAATAGCACTAACAATAGCACTCACAATTTATAATACAAAAATGCTATTTAAAAATAGCACTAACAATTATAAATTCTATCTAATAATAGCACTCACAATTTATGATAAATAAATGCCATTTAAAAATAGCACTAACAATAGCACTCACAATTTATGATAAATAAATGTCATTTAAAAATAGCACTAACAATAGCACTCACAATTTATAATACAAAAATGCTATTTAAAAATAGCACTAGCAATAGCACTCACAATACAAAAATGCTAAAAAAAAAGGCACTAACAAAGGTGTTAAAAATAATAACCATTATTATTATTACAAGAGTTAAAGAGGTTACCAAACAGTACAAATATGCATAACGTATAAATATGTATGAAGTATAAATACGTAGAGCATACGTATACATCCGTGAAACCGGGGACTAATTGAAAGAAAAATGTGCAATTAAGCCCTTTTGGTAAAAATTGATTAAATTGGAGGGCAAATTGACCTAATTGCACTTTAAGACTTTAGAATCCAATGTCATAGCTTATAAAAAGTGAGAATTGAAAACTAAAAGACTCGAAAAGGATTTTTTTTTTTTTTTTAGGCTCGGTTCGTGTTTATGTTTGTGAAGGAACATAGTGACCCGAGCCGAATTTTTGAGATTTAAAGTGACACACTTGAAGAGGAAATTAAAACAAAATTATCGAATATTTTTGGGTATTTTTCTGACCACAAATGGTATTTTTCTGATTTTTTGGGTATTTTTATAATTAAATAAACTCGAAAAATATTAAAAATACCGAAAAATATTTTTTGTTCAAAATTGGTTCCTAAGGCTAAACCAAGGCTTCCAAAGTTGATTTTGTGATTTTATGACCTTTTTTGATATTTTTAATTAATTTTAAAGAATAAAAATCACAATAATAAATGGTAAAAAATCAGGTGTCAACACCCGGGACCCAACTTCGGACCCGGACCTGGCACCCAACCCCGGCCCCTGGACCTGGTCCCGGCCCCGACCCTGGACCTGAGACACGATCCCGGCCCCGGGTCCTGGCCCGAGACACGGCCCCGAGACCAGATCCCTGCCCCGGCCCCGGCCCCGGGACCCGGCCCTGGGACCCGACCTCGGACCCGACCCCGGCCCCGGGACCCGATCTCAGGACTTGGCCCCAGGGCCCCGGTCTCGGTCCTAGCCCCGGCCCCGAGACCTGATCCAGGCCCCGGTCCCGGCCCTCGCCCCGGTACCGAGACCCGATCCTGGGACCCGGCCCCGAGACACGGCCCCCACCCCGGTCCAGGCCCCGGGACCCAGCCCCGGGACCCGGCCTCGATCCCGGCCCAGGCCCTCGGACCCAGCCCCGGGACCCGGCCTCTGTCACGGCCCCGACCCCGGCCCCCTTCCCGATCACGCTCCGGCTTTCGTCCCGGTCATGGCCCCAGGACCCGGCCCTTGTCACGGCCCCGGCCCCGGTCACGGACCCTGCCCCTGTCACGGCCCCATCCCCAGGACCTGGCCCAGGTCCCGATCACGGCCCCGGGACCCGGTCCCGACCCCGGTCCCGGCCCCGGCCACGATCCCGACCCCCAGCTCCGGCACCGGGCCTCGTCCCCCGACCTCGTGACCCGGCCCCGGTCCCAGGACCTTTTGTAACTTGTGAAAGGATGTTATCAATATGGATCGAAAGTGGGTTAATATGGCTCGAAAGTGGATTAATATGTGTCGAAAGTTGATTTAAGTGTGAACCATTGTTGACCCATTTTTAGTGAACCATTTAAAATTTAATGACCCATATTTGACCCATATTATACAAATATAGGTCAAATATGGGTTTGTGACCCATATTGCCACCTCTACTACTAACTAACCCATACGGCGCCGTTTCAACCAATTTTTTATTTTCTGATTAAAATCATTTTCGAATTATCCTAATTTCTAATCCGACGGTTATCATTCATTGGACTCGATTAATCTCAGCCGTTGGATCTATCTATTCGATTAACAACCTCCAACGGCCGAGTTGACTAGACCGACACGTGGACCACTGACCTACTGCCACCTAAGCATTTTGACTCGTTGACTTGCCAGGTCAGCATCGTCTTCAACCTCTCGACCCCGGCGGAATGGACGGCTGAGAAACTCCAGCACTGATCTAACGGTAAGACCATGATGAAATCGCACGAAACCAACACCAATCGACTCGCAATCGACTCTATCCTAATATATCTAAGGATCGGAGCATATAATCCATAGGATCAAGAACATCATGTGAATCGCCGAGTACGGCCATGGAGGTTCAATCACATAGGCCGCGCGAAATCAGACCAATTCATTCACAGATTGACATGGCAGGAGGTGCAGAAGACTTACCTCGAGCTTTGATAGAGCTCGCACGGCCTAGATTTGGCTAGGCAAATATGAACAGTGGTTGGCTATGGAGGCTAAGTTCGAAGACTCAATTCGAGGTATTCAGGCAAAATCAATGCAAAAAGAAGATGCGATGATGGTCAGTGATGTTCAAAGAGCAAAACGCACACGTTAAATGCAAGCATCATAACCAAAACTGAAATCCGCCATTAAAGCTCAGTGTAGAGTTCGAAGCTCGGGATTACCTGCTTTCGTGGTTTCAGGCTGCGCTACCACTTGCGATCGCTTCCTCTCGATATGGGCGACCTCCTGACGATCTTCTCAAGCTTTGGTCTAGCCTGGAAAGGCCTGACCGATGCTCTTCAATTTCGAGCTTCGCCCTCGACAATGGCGGTTAGAGGGCGAGCTCTGAGTCGCTTTCTCTCTCTCTCTCTCTCTCTCTCTCTCTCTCTCTCTCTCTCTCTCTCTCGATTCTGCTCCCCCTTCTCCAACTAAACTCGCTAACCTCCTTAACTGAAAAGTCCATTAGCCTTATATACCTCTTTCGAATTTTGGCACAGAGCGGGGGAACTCCCATTAGCTCTGTCACGTGCCCCACACATGCCATTTGGTCACCGGACGGTGACGGAATCTGTTGGGTACCTGTCCAAGTTCGTCAAGCCTTTCGTCGAGTGCTAATGGACGGCCAATTTAGTAGTTTCATTGATGTTGACTTTCACGGCCGCCGGGGCATTGACTGATCGATTTCTTCCTCCTCCGGTGGCCATTAGCCGTGACCCTGGTCTCAATCGACGGTAAACTTCATTGTCTACGAAACGCCTCCATCAATTTTACCAATTGAAGCCGATTGAGGGTCCAATTTTGCCATTAAAATCCAACTCGCAAGTCTGCAAATGGCGCGGGAAGAGTTGGGGAAGAAGGCACTGTAGCAGACCGGTCCGACCGGCCGTTGTCGCGACCCTCTTGAGGTTGTCGGGCTCTCGAGGGCTAATGGGCCGTCCTGTCTGGTCGGACGCGGGTATCTCCCAAGGCCCATTACCCAAATCGCAACGGAGGTATGCGTGATCGACTTTCAGTGTGGTCTAGTGACATGTGCTAAGTGTGCATGCCATGGAGTCGCCACCAATCATTTTTTTAGGCTATGATTGGACCACCCAATCGAATAGTTGGGAGTTTCTATTCAATTCTGCGAGAACCAGAGAAATGGTTTCGGGGACTTAGTTACACCAACTGTCAGAGTTGACGCCCTTTCGGTACCTAAGTTGACTGAATTTTCTAGCCTGAGATTCATGCGGATGAGTAAGGTATGAACCCTAAATCTAGAAATTCATGTAGATAGGAATGATTATCCTAGCAATCACAATCAGTAATAAAATGTCCAACTCAAGGAATCTAGATATGCAAATAAATCACATGGCATTCCTAGTAAGGTCCTATTTATCAATCACAGCTCAAGAATGATTTAGCTGTCCTAGCCATTCTACACACGATCTAACCTAAGAAAAGCATTAGGAAGCATCGAAGGAGTTCGAGAGTACTCACATGGGGTTCGCCGTGCCCTGGTTTGGTCTTGGACGAGCTATCGAGCTCATGCCGACCCGATTATATTTGGGGATCCACTCGACGTTTTACACCATGAAATCATGTGAAATAAAAACGAAAATATTCAGCAAGGGGCATTTATTGTAGATGGTGGTCGATCTAATTGGACGTCAAGACTAAAAAAGATGTAGAAATTTACAAATTAAAATACTCGAATGACATTTTTTGCCAAATTCAACTCTATGCGTCGTGAAGAAACACATGCAATTGAACTTGAATTTTGACTATTTATGAGTTCAAAATGTAAAATAAATTAAAATAAAAATATTGACTATTTTTCTATATTTTTACGATATCGAACGCTATTTTTCTTCATTTTTCATGTATTTTTTTATTTTTGGAAAATATTAAAAATTATGAAAAATTATTTTTTATCAAAAATGGTTCCTTTAGCTTGGTCAAGGCTACCAAAGATGATTTTTTAATTTTTTTTAACTTTTTATAGATTTTTTATGAATTTTTTAAAAATAAACTATGAAAGACTGATCAAAAATCAGGTGTCAACAGCTGCCCCTCTTTGAGAGGAATTTCGTCAGAGGTTTCTCTCAAAGACAAGGTGACACCTGTGTTCCGATCAACTCGACAGGGAAAAGAAAAGAAATCATGACATCCAATTTTCATGCCCATCAATGTGTGCTTTTCCTTAAAAAGAGATGTGCTCATTCAATTCCCTGATATGATGTAAGAAAGTTAAGGAGTAGATAGACTTCCCTGCCCCTTACCTGCCGAATGCTTGCGGCATTTGCTGTGTCTGATGGGTTCAAGTAGATTCCTAAGGACTTGTCATCGGAGTGTCCTGGGGATATTAAGCTCTGACCTGTATGGTAGGTCAAACCATAATGGGATTCCTAACTAATAGGAACCTAAGGAAGACGCATCCCACATTTGGGAATTTGCCAAGGGTTTTGATCCGTGTGGTGGACTAAACTAGAAATGGCTTGCCTAATGTAAGGCTTATTAGGGAAAACGACTCATCCCGCGTTCGGGATTCATCAAGGTTTTGATCCGTATGGTGGATCGAACCATTAGGTTGATCCTTCAGGCGGTCTCTACCAGTCCTTTGACCCTTCAGGCTGTTTCTACCATTCATTGACCCTTCATGCGGTTTCTACCATTGAGTTGACCCTTCAGGCGGTTTCTACCATACATTGACCCTTCAGGCGGTTTCTACCATTGTGTTGACCCTTCAGGCGGTTTCTACCATTGATTGACCCTTCAGGCGGTTTCTACCATTGAGTTGACCCTTCAGGCGGTTTCTACCATTTATGAGATTCCAAATTGATATGAATCAAAGGATGACGTACCCGCTCTTCGGGGCTAGTCGGAGACTCGATCATTCTGTGGATCGGTCTTAGAAAAGATTTGCCTACTAAAAGGCTTCACCTAAGGATGACGCACCCAGTCTTTGGGGTGGCCAAAAGTCCTGCAGAAAGCTTAGACCTGAAAAAATTTTCCTCGCCAAGAAGATATTAGTAATCTTTGGGAAGACAATAATTGTCTAACTGACAAAATTCTACGACTTAAGTTTTAGTCATAAAATGTGCATTTTGATTGTTGGAGGTTATCCAAAACATTCCTGCCATATACAGATGTGATCATAAATTCCTTGCACGGAAACTCTAGATCAAACAATTTGAAAATTTCAAAAAGAGTTTGCTCAAAACATCCATTGGAGTATTTCTCACCCAAGAAGGCTCCTCACTGCTCTGTGATAATGATCTTTAATAGGGAAAGTGCTCAATTTCCTACCGACCTGTGCCTGGATTTCAGGATCATTCGCAACGCATACATTTCGACTGATCAGGAGGTCTTTCACGGGACCGTAGTGTTAGGCTTGGATATCGGTTTCCAAGGGGGACTCACTTTTGAGTCAAGGCCGTTGAACGAAATTTTTCACTATCTGCTCCGGGTTTACAAGTCAAGAACCCTGCAAAATGAGAAAGAAATAGTCTTGCTCGTACTTCTTTGAGCTAAGTTATACATTAACCCAAGTGTCTTAGTCAGATAAGACTACTTCAGGGTTGTAACATTGGAAGGATTGGGGACCGAAAAAGGCTTATTTTTTGCCCAGAAATTGTGAAGGGTTTGACATTGGTGATCATTGCAAATTTGCCACATGTCCTTCGAAGAACATCTCCATTTCTTGAAGTGTACACTCCTCTTTTAGAGCGCACAAGGATGTTTAAAAGCGTCTCTTGTTACATTAAGAGACCGTCTGTTTGTGTGTTTGCAATTTGAGCACGACATCATTTGGAGAGTAGTCATCTTGATCTAACTCCTTTGCAGGGTCTTTTCATCGTCTCTCTAGACTTTACTGGGGATATTTTGAATAGACATCAGCCTTGCTTTTTACCAGGCACTTTGCTTTTTCTTGATGTCTAGGGATTTTTCTTTTCCCCCTTTTTTTAATCCCGTGTTTTTCTTTTCTTTTGGAGCTAGGATTTTCGGCAATCATGCTAGATATGCAACTTAAACTTTGGCACGCTTCCATTCCTAGAGTGATGTTGCCTTTGCTTTGGAATATGCAATGATCACCAATAGGTTGATGAAATGAATTTGCTGGCTCAACTTGGTTGTGCAAAGGATAACAGTGTGTAGGATAGAGAAATGAATTATTCTCGTCATCCTATGACACTTGGATTATCATATAAACAACACACAAAGATTTATGTTAGTCCGAGCAAGAAAATTTCTAACCGTTTACTTTCTGATACTGTTGGACTAACCTTCATTTGCCCCAATGTGGGGTGGTTCTTGACAGGGTTGAGAATGAAAATCGCCGTTCAATGGGGTTCTCAATGGGCATCTGTAGTGTTTGGAATGAAGAAATAAATGCCTCTGTCATCTCGATCCATGTAATCGTTGCGAATGACCCTTATATCCATAGGTTAAGGTTTCGCTATCATTTCCAATCTCCTCATCTCTCAAGTGTGTATGGGACGTGTTTGGATTAGGCTCGCTTCTCTTATGAGAAAATACCCTTTTGAACAGTTCAAACGACTCTTGTTGGAAAAATTCATTTCATTTCATCAAGATTTATCCTTCAAAGGGATTTTATGATGCACCATACATGTGTAATTCATGTTCAGACAATCTCATGTTTTAAAACATGAATGTCAATGAAGTAAGAATTCTATGTCTTTTTAGATGTGAGGATCGAATTAATTCTGAAAGTTTTTAATCACCAATGAATTGGGAAAAGGGATACTTACCTACCCATCGAGGCTGGAGATCCTGGAGATATAAAAGGGATATGTCATTGTATATTCTAAAACTTTACAAAAATTGGAACGATACATCTTACCCTTGGTCATATGCTCCAACGAGTGTACAAGGGTTGTGAAAATATGTATGCCCTGATGGCGAGCTCCTGCCAAGGATAAATATTAAGCATTATTTTGGGTTTCCAAATTCAAAACAAATTGGGACGATACTACTTTACTCTTGATTTGAATTCCATTCTGCATGCCAATGTGCGGATTGTAGAAGCCGGCCCTCAAGCTTGTGACCATGATTTCTTCGTCTGGTTGGGCAACGAATCCACCTCGAGGATTTACGTCGGAGGAGATTCATTCATCTTTTTGGGCGTGTTTCATGCACTGTTTTGTTATTTGAATGCATGGCTTCTTGGGTGCCTCGTCTCTGTTCATCACCTGAGAGGAAAATGAGAGAACATTATCCCCGCATCTGATTGAAAATCATTTAGGAACGATACGTTCTTTTTACCAAATGGGTGGCTCCGCGGCCAAATGTGTTTTACATTGAAAGGATGGATTCCATTACGCTCTGCGGATGATAACTATCGCTTGGGGGACTTGCCCCACGGATCAAACGATGAATTTGATGTCTTCGGCTTCGACATGCTTTCCAGATGTAGGAATGGTTTGCCCCTATTTTCAGTGGAGATGGGTTTTGTCGAGTGGGCAAGATCAAAAACTCATCCTAGATTTGGCTTTAGTCGAAGGTTGAAATCCCGACCTTGGATAATCGAATCATGATTCATCTCCTTCTGCTTCGGATTTGTCATTTGCGTGCTTCACATTTTACAATACCAACTTCGCCGCTTGATGAAAATGAATCGATGATTTTCGAATTGCCCCAAGTTCTATAGTCATCTGCGTCGAATCTCTTTGAACTTCATCGGGTGATAGACAAACTGATAAAATGATTTTTCAATCCTGAGATCGAACTCCTGACGTTTCGTACCACTTCCAGTTCACTGACTACCAGGACACAGCACTATTGGCGTCCCTAACTGGTTCGTTTTTTGTTATAAAATTCTTGAAGCAGTTAGCGACCCCCATCGAGAATGAAACAAGCTCAATTTAGAGTTCATAACGACTAAAGGTCCCTTAGAACGATACAGAGCTAACCGTCTTTGAGCTCGCTCGGGCTTTTGCTCGCATTTTCCTATGTGAAGCCTTTAAATGTTTTTCTTCGTGGCGTTCAATTGATTCGCCTCGACTCTAATCTAACAAGGGATTGTCGTACTCGAGCATGATGATGCTCGCAGGTAGTACTGATCGCTGCCCCAGATTAACTCTAGGCATTAAGGAAGATTATCTTGCATGGAAGACTTTATGACAGAAAGATTAATGATACATCCATTCACATGTGCCTAGTTCCCTTGAGGATTCTCGGTGATCATCCAGCTACACCATGAATCAGACATATAATCGTCATTTTGGATCATAACTTCATAAGTCCATCAGTTTTAAACTGATCTATCCAGATATGGAGCTCCTCATCAAGGAAATCTTTTGATTCTTCGAGCAACTGATATTCGGGTTGACCATCATCGCTTGGCGTTGAAGGATTCCTGTTTCTGTTGTGAGCGATCTGATTCTTCGAGCTAGAACCTTCGTCGTTGCTCGAGATTATAAGAGGATGATTGATCGGTTCACTATCAAAAACACCTTCCATTTGGGAATGGGAGAAACAAAAATCCTCAAAGCATCCGCCCGCTTGATCTTCCGAAATCATATGCCCAAGCCGGGCAGATCTTTGAACACTAGGCGCAATATGTTGATCGGGGATAGGAAGAGCACTAGCGAAAAGTTGCTGCTCAAACCAAGGAGTTCGTACCTGCTGCACTTGTGGCATATACTCTTGAGGGGTGCTGAGATGATTCGGGGGAATATTCTGATTAGCGCCCAAGTAGTCGATGGTGCTGCTACCAGCTTGGTCGGTGCCTAGATTCGGCAGGGTATTTCTTACTTCAGGGGCATTGTAGTTATAGCCATGCCTAGTGTTTAGGCACAAGTTGAGTTCTTTCAGGTTCAGTGCTGTGTGGCGCTGTCTTAGCGCCCTTCTGTAGCTCTTGAGGTGACTCACGACTCCATCTTTAGTGAGTCCTGGTATGTTCATGATCTCAAGTATGCGCGTTGGATATGCTGAGTTGATCCCTAGTTGTTGAACCGCACTAAGGAACTTGAGATGAAGCTCGGGGGACCAATTGACCCTCGTCTTCTTGCGACCCGGAACAGTGTTGACAACTTGGCTATTGCTCTCTGGCCTATTTCCAGTAGAATTTGATCGAGCCGGAAATTGTTGTGGAGGGAATTCATCAGCTTTGGATTGGTCGGTCGTGATAGTAAGCTCATCGTTAAGGAAACTCCAATCATGGTGACGCATATCACATCCTTTAGAAGGCATCGATATTGACTTCGTAGAATTGATTTGTTCATGCATATCTCCAACAAAATCCGATTGTATCGAAGATGGTTCGAGGGAGTGGGGTGGTGAATGAGCATTTTCAATCCTCATATAAGGCTTATCAAGGAACATTTCGCCGAGAGTGATAGGGCCACCGCAATTAAGGCAAGCGATAGTGCTGGGAGCTTTCTTATACCTCATGTTCTCCGCTCGAAGCTTTTCGTTTTCCTCCTTTAGAATCGCAAGTTCTTGACGTCTGTGTTGAGCCCTCAATTTGGCTCGCTTATTTTGAAACCAAAACTTGACCCTCAAAGGTTTCATCCCTAGCTTCTGGCCCAATTCATTTCTTTGTTTCATGTTCGGGAGAGGGCATTCACTAAAGAAAGCTTCAAGCTCTTGGATTTCATTCTGAGTGTGGCACTGGCGACGTTTCCTTTTCCGGGATTGACCATCGCTGCTGCTGTTGTCGTCGCTGCTGAGATCCTGAACTTCATTGCCGAAAGGGTTGGGTTCTGTGGTTCTGGTACCAGACGCCATCCTGGAATCTTCGAGATCTCTCAGTAGTTCATTTTCTGAGATTTTTGGATCAGTCGCCTCTAGCAACTGATGGTAACCCTCAAACATGTTGGATCGAAAAATGTTCGATCAATTTTTGCTCACTCAGGGTTCTCTACTCTCTCATGTATGCTCACTTTCTCTAAATTTTCTTTTGAGTGGTTCTGTATGCCCATGAAACGTTCTTTAAACATGGATGAAGATCATCAGGCAAGCGTTGCTCCCAAGATTTCGTATTTCCCGCTTTGTTGTCTTCTTTCTTCTTTTCAACGTGGAGGGACACCAAATCGATTTCCTTTTCTCGATATCCATGTCTGTCTCCCACTTATTTTCAAAAAGGTGGAACTACACTCGCCTCCTGCTCAGTTTTTTAATACGATGGGACCGCCAAATCCTTTCGCAACTTTTTTCGATAGTTACGCTTAACTCCCGCTCAATTTTAATATGGTGACACCGACATATCTTTTTACAACTTTTTTAGGTTTATCAAGCCTGAAATCGCGGACTGGGACAGATCTGATGGTTCACCGCAAGAGCCACCACTGCTTTACCCAATTAACTTGGCTCCACGAGCATTATTGCTGTGCCTTTCTTCATTCTCGAGTTGCTATAAAAGGAGGAGTTAATGCAGAGAAGATTAACACTCTTACATAATTGCCTTTTCTTATTTTAATCACTCTACCACACTCATCTTCTTCTCCCTCACTCCAACGAAAATGACCTCCTCTCATATTCGCGTTTTCTCGGCCGAAATTTTGGCCCAGTGGGAAAAACTCTATAACCTCCTCGGTCGAGGCTATGCTCATATAGCCGATCACCCAGAAACTGAAGATGAAATCCGCATTTTGCTCGTGGAAATAGACACCACCTCCATCGAGGGCACTAATTTAGAGAGGGAATATAGAATCTTCCCAACCCTCTTTATAAACTTTTTAGAGACTTACCGTGTCGCTCATCGAAAAGCTACCGTGGCTCACGTTTTGCGAGCTCGCTATGAGGATCGGTCCAACTGCTTGGTGTTGGCCAACCTTGTGGCCGATAGTCACAGAAAGGCTGTTGAGTTCGCCAACAAGCGAGTCTCGATGTTGCTTCGCGAGAGGGGAAATTTGGTGGAGCGCTTGGCCTTATCCCTGACCACCTATGAGCACGACCGTCGTAATGTCGTGTTGAAGTTTCAATGTGAGTGGCAGGAAGAAAGGCTTGACAGCATTACCGCGGATATAGCCCATGGGAGAGGACTAGTTCGGGACCTGGAAATAGCCGCCGAAGATCACGGGACCAAGGTTGCCGAGCTTAAAGGGGAATGTAAACGCCTTCTTCTTAAGCTTGCAGATCTCGAGTCTCGAGGTGATGAGTATAAGCAAAGCATCAATAATATGGAGGGCCAACTTGGTTCCTTTGTAATGCTAATTAGGGCTCATTGCGGTTTTATGTTTCCACCCCGATGATTTGTATGATTTGCTTTTAAGGTCCCTCGATTGAGCGAAATGAATGAAAGCTCTAATGTGTGTGTCTCAACTTCTGTATGGCTGACTTTCTCGAACACCTGACCACTCTCAACCTAGGCAAGCTGCGCTTTGACATTGATGATTCGAGCGTGTACATCTTGATTTTTTAATCTTGCTTATGATCGGATAAAGGAACCTCCCACCGCGATTATCCACAAAAAGACTTCTCTTCTCTACTTGTTTTTAACCTGTTTCAAATGAAAAGGCAGAATCAGAAGAAAGAATTTGAAAAATAAAGCATAAATCCTTTCAATTTTATGCTTACTTGTGATTAATAGGGACAAGAGCTTTTACAAGGATTTTGGCCTTGTGCAAAAGCTTTTATCAATATTCCTCAAAGGAAAGCATATCATTGAAAGGAATGTAATTCACGATAATCGCCTTTGATCAATTCCAAGAAAATCAATGGAATGTTCAAAAGTACACAATTACGATGTGTTTTAAATTCAATTGAAGATACGGTATCCAAATTAAAGCCGTTTGCTAAGAACGAGAGTAATTTGGATATCTATCTTTTCATTAAATTTGAAAAACACGAATACTCTTGATCAATTATCGTGGATTACCAATGATGCAAAACATGCATGAACCAATTCAAGTTTATAGTTCCTTCTGGCGAAATTGGGATTGTATTGCCCTATACGGCCAAAAGGTTGTATAAGACTTCCAATTTCAATTTCATCCAAAGGAATTATAAAATTGATTTTGGAGTATTCGAGTGATT
Organism: Rhodomyrtus psidioides; assembly: GCA_021437785.1. NCBI lineage: Eukaryota > Viridiplantae > Streptophyta > Magnoliopsida > Myrtales > Myrtaceae > Rhodomyrtus > Rhodomyrtus psidioides. The sequence continues at coordinate 17,013,010 of JAILYB010000002.1, forward strand.
AGAAGAAATGCCACTATCACATTCCAATGACAAGTCAATAGAAATACAACAAATTTCAATCTGAATGTATATAAACACAAATAGATCCCTAATACAATCAATCTAAGGGATCAGATAGAGAGGATCTCAGCAAAATAAATCCTATACAAGAAGGCTAGAAATGAAAATTAAAACAAAGGAATGTGATCTTAATACTTAGAGATGTCCCAGTTTCGATCTTTGAGACGTGACTTCAGGATCACCTATTCCAAATCGTCATCTTCATTAGATGATACCTCAATGATGTCCATAGCAGGCTCTTCTTGTCCACTTGGCGCTCGTAATGGGATGACACCATCTTCATCTTCCATCAAGAACATTGGGAGGAAAACACACCTATCTATCCTCAAAATGGCATTTAATCCAATCACCGGAATTATGCAATGAATATAATGATTAAGAGCTGTAACAAGTTCGAGGGATAGAAAAGTCTTACCAACCAAACTTAAGAGAAAATCAAGCTTCTCTGTATTTTTAGCAGTGTTAGGTATACTAACCTTCCATAGACAAACGCATGAGACAAGTGAGGGAAAACTCCTAAAAATCAAAAGATAGGGCTTGGTACCTAAAGCCAAGGTTCTCACCTCAAATTCTGGGAAGAGCCGATTCCATTGCACAACTATCGTTGCATTGGGACTCAATTCATAGTTCGAAGTGAGCGGAATTGAAAAGTGGATTACCCCATGTTTTTCCTCACGGAGATTCCATTTTCAATTCCTTCTATTGTGTTCCTAAAGAGGGCGCCTGGGGTTTTAGGCGCAATTGTGTGTATTCATTGTGTCGTGCTAAAGCAATAGACATGCATTTTATTTAACAATCACCGCTTCAATATAAACATCCACACAATCATACATCTAAAACTCCTATCTGCATAAAACAAAGTTAACAAGCACTTCACCCCTTATTTCTCCCGTCTACAAAAATATCTAACACATTCGTTAGCATATACACCTCACTTTCGAGAGCATCTGCATAAAATTAGGTTAGAAGAATCAATCAACTTTTTAATCGGCTCAAGTCCACTAAATGGTTAAGAACCAGTCCCCAGCGGAGTCGCCAGTCTGTCGCGACCCTCTTGAGGTTGTCGGGCTCTCGAGGGCTAATGGGCCGTCCTGTCTGGTCGGACGCGGGCATCTCCCAAGGCCCATTACCCAAATCGCAACGGAGGTATGCGTGATCGACTTTCAGTGTGGTCTAGTGACATGTGCTAAGTGTGCATGCCATGGAGTCGCCACCAATCATTTTTTTAGGCTATGATTGGACCACCCAATCGAATAGTTGGGAGTTTCTATTCAATTCTGCGAGAACCAGAGAAATGGTTTCGGGGACTTAGTTACACCAACTGTCAGAGTTGACGCCCTTTCGGTACCTAAGTTGACTGAATTTTCTAGCCTGAGATTCATGCGGATGAGTAAGGTATGAACCCTAAATCTAGAAATTCATGTAGATAGGAATGATTATCCTGGCAATCACAATCAGTAATAAAATGCCCAACTCAAGGAATCTAGATATGCAAATAAATCACATGGCATTCCTAGTAAGGTCCTATTTATCAATCACAGCTCAAGAATGATTTAGCTGTCCTAGCCATTCTACACACGATCTAACCTAAGAAAAGCATTAGGAAGCATCGAAGGAGTTCGAGAGTACTCACATGGGGTTCGCCGTGCCCTGGTTTGGTCTTGGACGAGCTATCGAGCTCATGCCGACCCGATTATATTTGGGGATCCACTCGACGTTTTACACCATGAAATCATGTGAAATAAAAACGAAAATATTCAGCAAGGGGCATTTATTGTAGATGGTGGTCGATCTAATTGGATGTCAAGACTAAAAAAGATGTAGAAATTTACAAATTAAAATACTCGAATGACATTTTTTGCCAAATTCAACTCTATGCGTCGTGAAGAAACACATGCAATTGAACTTGAATTTTGACTATTTATGAGTTCAAAATGTAAAATAAATTAAAATAAAAATATTGACTATTTTTCTATATTTTTACGATATCGAACGCTATTTTTCTTCATTTTTCATGTATTTTTTTATTTTTGGAAAATATTAAAAATTATGAAAAATTATTTTTTATCAAAAATGGTTCCTTTAGCTTGGTCAAGGCTACCAAAGATGATTTTTTAATTTTTTTAACTTTTTATAGATTTTTTATGAATTTTTTAAAAATAAACTATGAAAGACTGATCAAAAATCAGGTGTCAACAGCCGTCAGACCGGTCCGACCGGCCGTCAGACCGGTCTGAACCGGTTCTGAATTATAATTTTCGAAATTAATCCAAATCTGTTGGGAATTTTTGCAATTAATTTTCTAAATCGAATCTAGGGCATGGATTTTATCTTAAAATGTGGTTTTGCCCAAAAGTTCATATCAATTTCACCAAAAATCCCAAATTTTCATGTAATTGCAAATTAGGGATTTGTGCAATTGAAGGCCCAAATGATCAAATTGGGCCAAATTACCTATGTCAATAATTCAAAATGGTAAAATACATTAGGCAGTATGTTTAATTTGCCATGATAGCCCTTGAATTGAAAGTAATTTCAATTGTGCCCAATTTCAAGGACTAAAATGCAATTTAGCATGTAATTTGTGCGATTGGGCAATTTGTGCGAACAATCAGATTGAATGTCAAGGTCCTTAAAAATGCCAAAATTGCAAAAAGAAAGACTCAATTGATATTTTTTTCTCAAATTCAATCATGTGCGTTACAAAGAAACACACAAAATTAAATTTGATTTTGGATTTTTGTGAGGTCAAAAAGACAAGGGATTTAAAATAAAAATATTGGCTATTTTTTCCATTTTTTGTGACCTCAAATTCTATTTTTCTCCAATTTTCTAGTATTTTTCCTATTTTCTAAAAATACTAAAAAATGTAAAAAAATATGAAAAATTATTTTTTGTCAAAAATGGTTCCTTAGGCTTGGTCAAGGCCACCAAAGTTGATTTTGTAATTTTTTGACTTTTTATGGATTTTTTAATAATTTTTCAAAGAAATGATAAAAAAAAAAAAACAAAACAAAAAGCTAATCGAAAATTAGGTGTCAACAGCTGCCCCTCTTTGGGAGAAATCTCGCTAGAGGTTTCTCTCAAAGATAAGTGACACCTAAGTCAAAATCGACTCGACTGGGGAATAGAAAAACGAATCCTGACATTCAATATTTATTGTCTTGCTGGTGAACGCTCTGCTTGTCTTATCTTTGCCAACAGGAGAGAGAGAGAGGCGGGGTAGAAATACTTACCTGCTACTTACCTCCCTGACGCTAGTGCGGCGTGCATAGCCTATAACGGGTTCAAGTGGATACCTAGGGACTCGTCTTTTGAGTATCCTAGAGCGGTTAAACTCTAGTATGTATGGTAGGCCGTACCAGAGTGGGATTCCTATATTCGACAGGAACCTGTGAATGATGCACCCAGTCTCTTAGGGATTGTCAGGGCTTTTGATCCGTATGGTGGATCAGACCATGAATATGACTCCTTTCTGCTATGAACCTATGGATGACGCACCCAGTCTCTTAAGGATTGTCGAACATTTTGATCATTCAGGGGAATCAGGCCGAGAATAGGACTCCTTACTGCTATGAACCTATGGATGACGCACCCAGTCTCTTAGGGATTGTCGAACATTTGATCTTTCATGGGGATCAGGCCGCGAATAGGACTCCTTTCTGCTAGGAACTTATGGATGACGCACCCGTTCTTTAGGGATTGTCGAGGGTTTTGATCCGTATGGTGGATCAGACCATGAATAGGACTTCTCTCTGCTAGGAACCTACGGATGACGCACCCATCCTTTAGAGATTGTCGAACATTTTGATCCTTCAAGGGGATCAGGCCGAGAATAGGACTCCTTACTGCTAGGAACCTATGGATGACGCACCCAGTCTCTTAGGGATTGTCGAACATTTTGATCCTTCAGGGGGATCAGGCCGCGAATAGGACTCCTTTCTGCTAGGAACCTATGGATGATGCACCCGTTCTTTAGGGATTGTCGAGGGTTTTGATCCGTATGGTGGATCAGACCATGAATAGGACTCCTCTCTGCTAGGAACCTATGGATGACGCACCCGTTCTTTAGGGATTGTCGAATATTTTGATCCTTCAGGGGGATCAGATCGAGAATAGGACTCCTTACTGCTAGGAACCTATGAATGACGCACCCGTTCTTTAGGGATTGTCGAACATTTTGACCCTATATTCTAAGGAATTAACTAGGGTCTATACAAATGAGGTGTACCTAACCTTTAGGCTTTACCAAATGAGCTATTCTGGGTTTAGGGATTACCTAGAACCTCACAGAAAGCTGATTCTGAAAATTATCCTTTCGACATGCCAAGCGTTATTCCGGGATTTGGGGATTCCAAGTATCCTGCAAAAAACTTGAACCTGCAAAAACTTTGATAAGATTTTTTTAGGATCTAGGAGTTACCTGAAATCTCGCAGAAAGACGATCTTGAATATTGTCTTTTCGACTTCGGAGGTGACATTCTGGGATCTAGGGGCTCCAGGCATCCTGCAGAAAGCTTAAACCTGTAAAGCTGAAATTTCACATAGAGATGACTCTGAAGATTGTCCCTTTGACATTGAAGGTGACATTCTGGGATCTAGTGACTCCAGGTATCCTGCAGAAGGCTTAAACCTGTAAAACTGAAATCTCACATAGAGATGATTCTGAAGATTGTCCTTTTGACATTGAAGGTGACATTCTGGGATCTGGGGACTCCAGGTATCCTGCAGAAGGCTTAAACCTACAAAAACTTTTCATAAGAATGCATCTTCCTGAGATATGGGGTTACCAGGGATCCTGCAGGAGAATAGACTTGAAAGCTCTTCTTCATAGAGCACGACATCCTTCTGGAATCTGGGGTCACCATGAGTTCTAGAAGCTTAGACCTGAGAGTTCATTCCTCATTTGCCAAGATATTAGCCCTCTTGAGGTAATGACAATTATAATGTAGGTAAAAGGTTTCATTTTAACCTACGCAGTTTATGTAAAATGGCTTAGGACGTCGGAGGTTATCCAAACATCTCGAAGCATGCAAAGATGATCAAGAATCCTTGTGAGGAAAAATCCTTGGATCAAACAAGTTGAAGTTCCCAACCAAAGCTTACTTTCAAGCATTTTATTGGAATATCCCTGTCAGAAAGGTCTTCTCACCAGTTTTCTGATTTGGTTTTTTTCACAATTATAGCACTCGAATTTCTTAATACCTTGTACCTGGGTTTTCGAAGCTGTTCGTAGCGCATACATTTAGATCAATCGGGAGGTCTTTACTGGACCGTAATGTCGGGCTCGGATATGGCTTCCAAAGGGGGACTCATTTTTTGAGTCAGGTCTTTTAACAAAATTTTCTTCATCTGCTCCGGGCTTACAAGTCAAGAACCCTACAAAATGAGAAAGAAATAATCTTTCTCGAACTTCTTCGAGCTAAGCTTAAGCATTAAACCCTATGCTAACCTAAATGCTTTAATCAGAAAAGACTTCTCGGGGTTGTAGAATAGGTAGGATTGGGGATCGAAAAAGGCTTGTTTTTTACCCAGAACATGTGAAGGGTTTAATATTGGTGATCATTGTAGATTTGCTGCCGATCTTGGTACCTTGTGGTTCAAAGAGCGTCTTCAGTCTTTTGAAGCGCATTGATAGTCTTTTGGAGAACCTCTTTCCTGCGCTAGCGTGGCGTCAACATCCGAATGTGACATTATCAAATCTCACTAGTGACCTATACATAGGTATCATGCCATCTTTTGGCATTTACAAGATCAAACACGTGATTTACAAGTGTACAAGCATTTGGAAGGACATTGGCCTTGCTTTTACCAGGCACTTTGCTTTTTCGTGATGCCCAAGGATGGAATTTCTCTTTCACCCCCCTTTTTTGAGGTCCCTTCTTTCTCTTTTGGGAGTCAGGATTTTTCAAATGAATGTGCTAGAGGTACAACTTGATTCTCAACACTCAATCATTAGTCTGAGGATTTATATAAATCCTATCTTTCGAATTTTTCGCTCTAGAAGTGGTGTCGCTTCTGTCTTGGAATGTGCACTGATCACCAACAGGTTTATGAAATGAATGTACAGGCTCGACTTGGCTGTGCAAAGGATAAAAGTGTATAGGATAGCGAAATGAATGCTTTTCGTCATCTTAAAGCACCTGAATCACCATAGAAGTTAAAATGACAAGCAACACACGAAGATTGATGCAAGTCTGAGCAAGAAGATTTCTAACCATTTACCTCCTGATACCGCTGGACGTACCTCCAGTTTGCCCCAATGTGGGGTGGTCCTTGACAGGGGTAAAGAATGAAACCGTCGTTCAAATGGTTTCCATGGTCGCCTGTAGTGTTTAGGATAGAGAAATGAATGCCTCTGTCTTCCCGATCCATGTAATCGATGCAAAGGGCCCTTGTATCCTCAGATTCGGGTTTTCCTATTCTCACTTTTCTCTCATCTTTCGAGTGTATGTAGGACGTGTTTGGATCAGGTTCACCTTTCATTTGGAGGGATATTCCTGCTAGATAGTCTAAGTAAGCCCTGTTTCTGGAAAAATCAGCTTGTTTTTCTTCGGGCGTTTTACTCTACAGGGGATTTCAATGATGTATCATGCATGCTTTGGACCATTTCCTGATTTTAACAGGTGTGCAATAAATGCAATGAATTCATTTTCAGAAATAATGTTTATTCCTAAGCCCAAGTATGTGAATGTTCATTCTCTCGTTCTTTTCATCTTACAAGAAGTAAGAGATACTTTACTGCGCTCTTCTTTTGCCGTCTTCCATCTTCATCACTCATTCTTGATGCTTGGTGTCGAGGTCCCTCCTGTCCAGGGTTCCGCTCGAATGAATCCGATTTTGAGTTCGCTTCTTGGAACCTTGCAAAACTGAGCACATGCTAGTGTATGCGTGGATGCATGACATGCTTATGCAATGATTGTTATGACGATTCGGATTGATTCTGGACAAGCCGCACGACCAAAATCTGATTTTATTTCAAGGGTAATACTTCTTCACATCATCAGAGTTTACAGGGTGCCACAATCTTCTCCCTCAGAGTTTACAAGAATTAATGCTCATCCTGTGAGAATCTTCTTGACGATATAGGGGCCTTCGTAATTCGGGGTGAACTTGCCTCCCGGATGGACAACATTTGGCAGAGTCTTCCTTACCACCAAGTCATTCACTTCGAAATTTTTTGTTTTAACTTTTCGATTAAATGACTTGGCCACCCTCTTCTGGTAGCTTTGACCATGAAAGATCGCTCTAAGACGCTTCTCGTCTATCAGATTCAGCTGTTCATATTTGTGCTTGGAGTACTCTGACTCGGAGAGTTTACCCTTTAATAAGATCCTTAAAGAGGGGACCTTAACTTTCACGGGTAGGACCGCTTCCATCCCATACACCAGACTGTAGGGAGTTGCCCCTATAGAGGTCCTGATTGAAGTTCGATATGCCATTAAGGTAAAGGGTATCCTCTCATGCCAATCCTTGTAGTTTTCTGCCATTTTAGCCACGATCCTCTTGACGTTCTTGTTGACTGCTTCTACTGCCCCCATTCAACTGCGGGCGGTAAGGGGATGAATTCAGATGTTGAATACCAAAGTGATCCAGCAGCTCATCGACAATCTTGTTGTTCAGGTTGGATCCATTATCCGTAATGACTGCTTGAGGGGTACCATATCGAGAGATGATGTCTCTTTTAATGAACCTTGCCACGTTTCTCGCAGTGACATTCTTGTAAGAACTGGCTTCTATCCATTTTGTGAAGTAATCAATCGCCACCAGAATGAAGCGATGACCATTTGATGTCGCGAGATTGATATGTCCTATCATGTCTATCCCCCACATAGAAAAAGGCCAAACCTCAGACATTTGATGCAATTCATTCGGGGCGCATTAATCTTATCGCCATATATTTGGTACTGGTGGCATGACCTGACATGTCGACAGCAGTCTGATTCGATGGTCATCCAATAATAGCCAAGCCGCATGATCTTCCTCGTGAGGAGGTGGCCGTTCATGTGAGGCCCACATATACCTTCATGGATTTCCTTCATGAGAATATTTGCTTCTTTAGCATCTACACACCTAAACAAAGTAGAGTCAAATGACCTTTTGTACAAAATTTGTCCACTGAGGAAGAACTTGTTAGCCATCTTGGTTATGTATCTCCGGTCTCCCGCCCGACATCCTTCAGGAAACTCTCCTTTTGAGAGATAATTCTTGATGTCATAGTACCACGGCTCTCCATCAAACTCTTCTTCGATCAGCATGCAATAGGCTGGCTTTTCAACTATGCCATTCCTTAGGGGTTCTACTTCCAACCCATCAGCCATTTGTAACATTGAGGCCAGGGTGGCTAGCGCATCTGCAAATTGATTATGAGATCTTGGCAAGTATTCGAATGACACTTCTTTGAACTTAAGTGTCAATTCTTCAAGGTATTCATGATAAGGGATGAGCTTTGCGTCTTTCGTCTTCCACTCTCCATGTGTCTGTAAAATGATGAGCATGGAATCTCCGTAAACTTGCAGCTTAGGTATTCCCATGGAAATGGCCAATCGTAAGCCTAAAATGCACGCCTCGTATTCCGAGATATTATTGGTGCAAGGGAAGGTCATCTTCGCCGCAACAGGATAATGTTGATCATCAAGGGATATCACCAGTGCCCCGGTGCCTGCCCTTGATAGATTAACTGCACCATCGAAATACATGACCCACTTATCTTCTGCCAGGTTCAAAACTTGGCCTTCTGCCTTTACTTTTCGGGAAGGCTCGCAAGTCGAGGAATTTTATGCTAACATGTCAGCTATAGCTCTCCCTTTTACTGATTTTTGCGGAGAACACCTGATGTCAAATTCAGACAACATCACCTGCCATTTTACTAACTTCCCAATCAGCGCGGGTTTCTCCCGGAGGTATTTGACAGGGTCATTTTCTGTCACCAGTTGAATATGGTGATGTAGGGTATACTGTCTTAACCTGCGGAGTACCCATACGGTTGCCACACATGCCCTTCAACAGGTATGTATTTTGCTTCAGATGGCGTGAACTTCTTACTCAAGTAGTAGATGGCTCTTTCTTTACCATCCATCGGGCTTGTTTGGGCAAGTAAAGCTCCCAAAGATTCCTGCTGTATAGTCAGATACAAGGTCAAGGAATGACTGGGATGGGCGGCACAAGTACCGGTGGAGTGACTAGATAGTTCTTGATCTTTTGGAATGCCTGACTGCATTCTGCATCACATGTCACTCTCGCGCCTTTCTTGAGTAATTTGAAGATTGGTTTAGCCATATCGGACAGCTGATTGATAAATCTGGCGATATAGTTCAGTCTCCCCATAAGGCTTCTAACTTCTTTTACTGTGGAGGGAGTCGCTAGATCATGGATGGCTTGAATCTTTGAAGGATCAATCTCAATGCCCCTGTTACTGACCATGAATCCAAGAAGTTTCCCAGATTTTGCCCCAAACACACATTTGTTAGGGTTCAACCTTAACTTGTATTTGCGCAGCCGCTCAAATAACTTTCTTAACACCCGTATATGATCCTGTCCCTTCTTGGACTTGGTGATCATGTCATCGGCATATATTTCAATTTTCTTATGGATCATATCATGGAATAACGTGATCATAGCCTTCTGGTAGGTGGCCCCTGCGTTCTTTAGTCCAAAGGGCATAACCTTGTATCAAAAATTTCTCCAAGGTGTGGTAAAAGCAGTCTTTGGTTTGTCCTCCTATTTCATGAGGATTTGGTTATATCCAGAGAATCCATCCATGAATGAAAATAATTTATACCCTGCAGTACTATCCACCAACACATCAATGTGAGGTAATAGAAAATCATATTTTGGGCTTACTCTATTCAGATCTCGGTAATCCACGCAGATCCGAACTCTACCATCCTTTTTCATGACGGGGACTATATTTACAATCCAGTCCGAGTATGGGATAGCTTCAATAAAGCCTACCCTGAAAAGTTTCATGACTTCCTCCTTAATTTTGTCTTCCAACTCGGCCTTCATCCGTCTGCTACCTTGCCTGACAGGTTTAACACTAGGATCCATGGGTAATGCATGCTCCACAATCTTAGGATCCAGACCTGGCATATCAGTGTAAGACCATGCAAAGACGTCTTGATATTCTTTCAGTAATTTAGTGAACTCGAGTCTTTCATCTCGGGATAAATGTCCACCGATCTTTATTTCTTTGATATTCACAGTATCTCCCAAATTAACAGTAATCGGTTCTTTTGAAGTAGGAGGCATCGATTCCTCAAAGGCATTCCATTCTCTGCGGATAGACGCATAACCTTCGTCGTCGTCTTCCTCAATATTGTAGGAACAATCCATGTGGCGATCTGAATCGCATAACAACCTGGTATGTATGTTTGAGATGACATGCTTGAAATGTCATGAGCATGGTTAGTCTATATTCTATAAAAATACCATGCATGAGTTGCGAAAAATCTTTTCGAAAGAGTTTCCAAAATAAATGCGGATATAAATAGGACTAGTCCTCTCATCATGGGACATCCTTGCCCTTTCGAAATCCTTTAGAAATCAGCAATCATATGGAAAATCAGGCCTCAAGCTTCTACGCGGAAGACTATTATCATTATCGGGCTGATTTGTGGTTCCATATGTCATTAATAAAACTTGCATGATTTTATTGAATGCAAAATGGACCGCATTACAAGCTATGCTGTTTGGACCAACGGCAGGAGATCCAAAGGCGTTTTCCTACATCTATAACAAGGAATGAAAATGCAACAAAATATAGAAAGTTCTAAATGCAGTATTTAAAAAAGGAGAGAAGTTTCTTTACTCAGATGAAGTGGCTTTGTCGTCCAACCACTTTATGACGACATTCACAAAGTCATCTTCGAAAAAAGGATTCGCCAGATCCGGTTCTGTTGATGAAGTGATATCATCTTCTGACAACCATTTAGAGTTCTGGCTGAAGTGGGCGTTCAAAGGATTACTGAATATCTGTGACCTGCCTTTCCAAGTTGGAGAACCGATGAATGAACCCTTCGGGTTGTTCTGGCCTCCATGGCGTCCCAGGCTCTTGCCTTGGCCTCGGCTTGTTGCTTTTGAGGCAGACTCGCCCAAGTGGTTTCCCAGGCCCATCTTATGCTAGTTAGCTTTCAACTGCATGGGGTACTCATTCCTTGATCGTGTTTGCCCAGACCTTCTCCAGGGTTGAACCCATATGCCAGTAGCATCTTAGCTGGTAGAAGATTGGTTTCAGAAATGTAGGGAGCCCTCAATATTGTCCCTACAGGAGTGTGTACTGTCGCTACTAACTTTAGGGAATGATAGCTCGCTTCTATCTTAACTTCAGGCTCGATGTAGGGAATGGCGCTATTCTGGTACGTTTGGAGGTCGACTTCTCCATGTACGGTAATCACCTTCCCATCCACTACAAAGCGCACTTTCTGATGCAAACTGGACGGTACGGTTCCCGCTACATGGATCCAGAGTCTTCCCAGCTAGAACCCGAATGCACTAGGCAAATCCATTACTTTGAAGTTTATGGAGAATTTTGTTGGGCCGATGAGTACGTCGAGCTCGATCTCGCCTACCACAGTTTTCTTCATTCCATCAAAAGCTCTTACAGCTGTTTTGGAGGTTTTAATCGTTTCCTCATTGATTCCTAACCTTCTCAAAGTAGCTAGAGGGAAAATGTTGAAGGCCGATCCGTTGTCGATTAGTACGTGCGCCACTCTCTTCCCATTACATTACGCAGAAATGTACAAGGCCTTGTTGTGTCCTCTTCCTTCCATGGGGAAGTCTTCATCAGAGAAGCTCAGTTGATCTTTCAGGAGGATCGCCCCTACGAAGTCCTCTAACTGCACATCATTGATCGTCTCGGGGATGTGCACCTCGTTGAGTATCTTCAGTAGTACATTCTTGTGCTTTTCTGAATTGATGAAAAAATCCAGTAAGGATATTTGAGCTGGCATTTTCCTCAGTTGCTCTATTACTTCGAACTCGCTAGTCTTTATAATAGACATGAGCTTTTCTGCGTCTTCCTTCAAGACCTCCTTCTTTTCGGACTCACCCTCCCTAGGGGCATAAAATCGTCCAGATCTCATTACTGCGTCTACTTCCTTTGTCCCATAGTCCCAGTGGACAGCTTTAGGATCGTACTCTTCTATTGGAGGGACTTGTATGGTTATTGTTGTCGGACCAGGTTCCTTTGGTTTAGCTATGTTACCTTCTTCTTCTTCCGGCAATCGAATCACAACAGGCTTGACTAGGCAATCTTCTACCTCTTCCAAGATATCAAGATCCTCCAATTTAATCACCACTATTGTAGCAGCTTCAATCATCGACACAGTGTTGTCAAAGTGTTTCGCAAAAGACTTTTCCATGCCTCTCGGGATCTCGGGTTGAGCAGGATCATCCATTCCTCTCCATCCGTCTGGTACAATATCCTCTATTCTCTGATAGAAACTAGGAGGAGCAGAATATTTTACTTTAAAGTTGTATCCTCCAGAATCCTGACCCAGGTTGTCTATGATATCCCCCATTTCGAGTGTTTTAGCCACGAATCTGCGATCTGCTAGACTTCGTTTCTTGGCCTCCAGTTCGTCATCTTCGAATTCCTCTTCTGACTCCATGATCGGCCCAAGGTTGCCTACCAGATCCTCATGCGGGACTTCCATGTGCTACCTTGCTCAGTTTTGATCACGAAAGGGCTTCCTTCCAAAGACAGAGAAGCTTCGACTCCCTCGAATCATTTATCGGTAATATCGGACATTATCCTCAAGCTCATCATCTTGGATACATATCTTCTTTACGTCAGCAAGGATCTCCCCTACTTTTGGGTATGACGAAGTGGTGACCAGAAGGTCAGTCAGTTTAGACATGTCCACCTTCAGCTTGAGGTGGCCTTCCTCCTCTTCAGTGAATATTGCCCCAATTACTTGATGATCAGGGAGCGGATTTTCTTGCACATTTGGAGCCACGTTGTCAAACTTCAGAATCTGACTGTCAATCAGAGCTTGTACCTTCAGCTTAAGGATATAGCAGTTATCCACATTATGTCCCCTTTCGCCCATATGGTAGACACAGGTCTGGCTCTCGTCAAAGCCAGGATACTTGACAGGATTTGTCCTAGGTGGTTCCTTCGCCACCAAGTGTTGCTCTAGCAGCATCGGGAACAACTTGGATAAAGGCCTCGGGAGCTGAGAGAACTGCCTTTCGGGTTGCCTCTTTCTAGGCTCCTATCCCTTCGGCATCGACCACGACGATCCTCCCTTAGTCTGATTAGGATTGTTGAACGTCTTGGGCTTATGGAGGTCTGGTATGAACGCTATGTCAAGCCCAGCCTCTTTCTCCCTCTTTAGGGGATACTATTTTCTGGTATAAGCTTCATGCTGCCTCCTTTCTCTTAAGGCTCATTCGAGCCTTTCTGCCACCTTTATCAGGTGTGTAAAGGTTTGGCATCCATAAGTGTTTAATCTGTCGAAATATTCGTAGGGGAGTGCCTTCAGAAATAGATCAATCAACTCGTCTTCGGGGATTGACGGCTTTACTTGGGTTGCCAAAGCTCGCCATCTCTGGGCGTATGTTCAAATCAACTCGCCCCTTGTCTTTGAGGTTCGCATCAAATCTTCTCTCGTCGGGGCCGTAGCCGTGTTGAACTTATATTTCCTGAGGAAGTCTTCTGCAAGATCTTCCCACCCATCATAATCTTCTAGGTCCAGCTCGATGAACCAAGCCAGAGCGGCGCCAGCCAGACTCTCTTGGAACGTGTTCATCAGTAATTGAACATAGTCTGAATACTGCGCCATCTTACGTAGATAATATTTAAGGTGAGCGCGGGGACAGCCTGTCCCATTATATTTCCTCACAAAGTCTGGTTCCTTGTAGTCCGGAGAAGTCTCTACCTTGTCGAAGCGAGCCAATTCGTAACCTTGGCTGCTCAAGCATTCTTCGATTTTGGCTAATCTCTTAGCCTCCACTTCAGTTTTCACGGCTTGCTTCCTCTTTTCATCCTTCTCAAGGTTGATGACAACGGGGGGTGCCTTTTGCTGTGTCTGGACGTTCGGCACACAGATATCTTCCTCTATACGTTGGGTATTTTTCGCTGTCTCTTTATCAGCTACATCGGGTGCAAGTGATGGACTTGAGTTATTCTGATTAGGGGCTACAGCCTGTATGGCGTGGGAGGCTTCCAGCATCGCCTTAATATCAGCCATCATAGTTGCCATTGCAGTCATCTGTGTTTCCAACATGCCTACACATAGGGTCAACTCTTGTTGCTCCATTCTTGTCTTAAGTCGAGTGCGAAAACGATACGTTGGTAATTTCGTGATGAGAGTGTACCTGTTTTCAGAAGAAATTCCAATGAGTATTTCTTCGGTATTTCCAAAAGGAATTACTTGATCCTTCTAATTGCATATTTTCTATTGGTGAATAAAAAAATGACTACCTGATGAGCCTTAGTCTCATGTAAGTAGTTCTTTTAATCATTTTCCAAAGAGAATTCATGAAATTAAAAGAAGTGTAATTTTTTACGATAGTTTTTCTTTGATGTATTTGTAAAACATGTCCACATTCATGCTCATGTATCCAAAATAATATCCAGTACAAATGAGAATGCATGAAAAGGCATCACAATGTTTGCTCATTTTACACTTGACAGAATAGTCTATTCAAGTCTAGGACGCTTGAGGTCTAAGGTATCCTCATCGTCCCAATATGGATTCCTCTCTTCAGTCTGGGACTCTTCATCTTCTGAATATGACGGCGACCTCATATCTTCGGGTATGTACGGCTCTACTCCAGGCATGTACGATACAATATACTCAGGTATATAAGGCTTGACAAAGCCGCGTCTGGTCGCCTCAAAATGCTGGATGTACTCAGTGGTGGCCCTATGAATGTTCTCCTTGCGAGTCATATTCTCTGGCCAGCTTATATCTTCGGCTTGAGAGTTCTTCAGAGAGTGAATAATAAACGCCACTTTGGCTTTGAACTGTTTCTTCTTTTCTCCCAAGAGGGTCTCGTTTGGTATGTCAAAGGAAAAGGCACCAGGTCGTGGTGGAGAAGGGATCTCCTGTAATGCCCCAAATTGTCGGATAACCCTCTTCGGATAATATGCGGTAGCGCCCGTGAATCCCAGCAAAGGGACTGGATCTTTGCCATTGCATGCTAGTCTGACTTTGCCTAGTGTTGGCAACCTTAGCCGCCATTGGAGCTGTTCGGGTTTTAAAGCTCTAAGAAATTCTTTCCATTCTCTAAATTTGAACTTAGGAATGCGTGTATGGGTTCTGACGAAGGTTTTAAGGGGATGAGCATAGGGGCTAATCTCAGTGAAACCCATGCGGATATGGAATTGTCTAACATGAGATGTGAACCATCGGTACAGAAGATCACTAGAGGCTCTAAAGATTCCCTTCTTGTTTTTCTTGAAGCCATTTAGGGAAAGAAAGGTCTCAGCAAGGATGATGTTTGAGTAATCTCACCCACAATAGACTTGCCTGACTACAACGGCCATAATAGGATCGAAGGTGACAGATGAGATTGGGAATAGCACGAAGCTAAAGAAGGCCAACACAAAGGCTCTACCTGATTTAGTCCCTTTAGCGGCAGGGAGGTTGGGAAATCGATCTAGGATGAAGGATAGTGAAACTCGCCCAGAATTACTTTTGGCGTCTGCTTTGACTTCTTTGAGGCTTGTGTCAAGGAATTCAGCTAATTGACTCAAGGGTTCAAATCCTATGGGAGGTTGGACTAGCGAGTGAGTGAACTCAACTCCGATGACGGCGCTGTATTCTTCGATAGTGGGGGTAATCTCCAGTCCTTCCATGCAGAATGTAGCGGTGGTAGGATCCCAATAGAGCGCCATGGCTTGGATAAAGGCAGGTGGGCACTCAATCTTCAGCAGGTCTAATAGATATCCCAGTCGTGATTCGGCGTACTTCTGGCTGGCTTTGCTCATGCTATCCCACCATGATTGGAGTTCGGCCCGAGGAACTTTGAACACTTGAATGTCATTCTTTCCCATCAAGTCTAAAATATGCAAATGATCTTGAAAAGTCAATCGTCAAAAATTACTTTAAATCATGTGATTATGCGGATGCCATGAAGTATGCATAGGCTAACTTAATTGCATAGTTTAATTTGAAGAAATGGAAATTATGACCTTTTTCAGGTATCGAAGGCCTGACTTAAAGCCTAATTTGAATTTCAGGGAAGTGACTTATGCAATTTAGTCAGGTTCACTCCAGTGACTAAGGGAAACAACAATGTCACATTCCATTGGTCAATACATCAAATAAACAGAGTGGAATGAATTTCTTATTACAATCAGAACGCCTAATGAAAGAAAGGTAAAGAGAGACTCTTCAAACAAGAAAGCCATAAAAGGCCGATGGAATGTGAGGATCTAAATCACCATTTTCCTAGAGGTCTACCCCTCTTCACAATGAAAGTCAGTCGAGAACCCTCCTCCAGTCGAGTGTGAGGGGTTGTCTTCAGTGGATTGTTCCAAGTGCCTTAGTTCTTCTGGCCATTCTCTTGTCCGTGGTATGATGACCTCAGGAGCTTTCTCGGGTTTTACCTTCTTGAGTGTGATGCGTTTCGGCTTTGTCTTGGTCGTAGGACGTCTTCTCTTTCCCCAAAAAGTGATTATGGGTATGTCTTCTTTAGCCTGTCGTTCGGCCTTCCTACGGGCGTATGCCTCCCTAGCTAGGCAGTTGCGACGTTGCCTCTGCATTTCCAAGTAACTCTTGAACATCTGGTCCCTTTGTCGCTTGAATCTGAGGTTGTCGACATAGTAGCGGGTTTGACAATCTTCAGCATATCCCAATTTGCGTCCAGTCAGCTCCCGACCATGCACGAACCTAGTGAAGTGCAGCCTTGTGTTCGGTCTAGGGCGAGTGACTTTCCTCAGGTACTCGAAGGTTACCAATTCTGTCGAACTCTTGGGAAACAGCGACATCCTACCCCTTATCATTGTTATTTCGATTAGCCACTTGAGTGATTTTCATAGTGCCAATGCATGTGAATGTATGTAATGCATGAGCCATATTATGAAACAGGGAATAGTGAAGTACATTGAAAGTAAATGCCTTACCAACCACACTTGGGGGATGTGAGTGTTCCCCTGTAACCATGGCCGATTTTAGGTATACCAACCATCCATAGACATGTGCATGAGACAAGTGGGTATACTCTCGAAATCGAAAATCAGGTGAGGAACCTACGGCTCAGGTTCCCACGATCCAAATATGGCAGATTCCTCCCCAAGAGTACCCACCCAAGAGGGCTAGATACCGCCAATTTGGATTGTGAGCGGGAACGAACACGAAAGTCTCAAGTGCCATCAAACACAAGATCCTTTCGTACCCTTTCCCTCTCTAAGGTAACCTAGAGGTGGTTGCAGTCGAGGTTTGACCGCCAGTGTGTGCGTTGTGTCGTGATCATCACAATGCAAGTCATGCACAGCAGTTTGTATCAAAACACCGCTTCAGTATGTGCGTAAGATAAACATACATTCACAACTCCAACCTGCAGGAAAGATGTTAACAATCACTCCACCCCTTATTTCTCCAATCTGCAAAAATATCTAACACAATGGTTATCGTACGTACCTCACCTTCGAGAGCATCTACAGAAAATAAGGTCAGATAAACCAAACAACTTTTTAATCGGCTCAAATCCTCTAGAATTCGTAACCAGAGATTCTGGTTTAGAATAAATCCCCAGTGGAGTCGCCAGTTTGTCGTGACCCTCCTCTCGATGGCGGGCGAGGGGGGCTAATGGGCCGCCCGATCGCTGGCTGATCGGACGCGGGCCTCTCCAAAGGTCCATTACCCAAATCGTAATGGCTGGGTATACGTGGGCGACATTCGGTGTGGTCTAGTGACATGTGATATGTGTACATGCCAAGGAGTCGCCACCAATCGTTTCGATGAGGGTACGATCGGAAACCCTATCGAATAGTTGGGAGCGGTCTATTCGATTCTGCGGAAACGAGAGAAATAGGTTCGGGGACTTAGTTACGCCAACTGCTAGAGTTGACGCCCTTTCGGTATCTAAGCTGAATGGTTTTATCTGACCTAAAGATTTCATACAGATGGGTGAGGTGTAGATCCAAAATTTAGGAGTTCATGCAGATGGGAATGGCTACCCTACACTCACAATCATTAAAAGTAAATGCGCAAATCAAGGATCCAGTACATGCGGATAAAACACATGAAAGCAGCATGGCATCCCTAGTGAGGCCCTATTAGCCTAGAGAAATGTCAATCAATACTTAAGAGTGATTTGGACATGATTCGCCCATGAAAGGCAGAATCATAATTTTGAACAATTCGGGGACAATTCGCCTCGAAATGGAAAATTTGTCATTTTAGGTGAATTGGGAAGTCAAAAGACAGGGGGAAACAGGATTGGTCATCAATCCAATCCATTTCCTATTTTTCGGGAATTTCTATGATTTTTCTGGAATTTAAAAGTGATTTTACCCTCGGAGGGGTAAAGTCGTCATTTTGGACAAAGATGAGAACTGAAAATCTCAAATATTTGGGTTAGTCGTCCACCTGACCCAAACCCTAACTCTGAGCAATTTTCAGGACTTGACTGGAATGGGAAAGACGATTTACCCTATGAGGGGTAAAATCGTCATTTCAGGGAAAATGATGAGATTCGAAAGTCCCAACAAAAGGATTCGCCACCTAACTGGCCCTATCCTAATCTAGACATTTTCGACCTATCTCGAAATACAAAGCAGGGGCGAATTACCCCTAAAGGGCATTGTCGTCAATTCTTGGAAGAACGGATGAGAAATCCCAAAAAAATAGGACTGACCAGTTGTCTGTGGTCAATCCTCAATTTTTGGGGATTTCTGGAGTGTCTAGGAATTTCCTACATTTTTTTTGGAATTTTCTGGGATTTTCTAGAATTTGTTTATGATTTTCTAGGATTTTTCTGATTATTATTTTAAAAAAAAAATATTTCGGATCTGGTCAACCTGACCCACTCGTGTCAGAACCCAGCCCGGACCCGAACCCACGAGACCAACTCCTTAAAGTGACGTCGCCTCGCGTGTTTTTGTTTTTTAATTTTCGGTTTAATCGGATTTAATCCGACGGTCTCTAATGAACCGCGTGGCTAATCCACAGCCATCGGATGGCATGACTAGATCCTACGGTCTAGATTAAACGAAGATACGTCCAGGACCGTCTGATTGACTTACTAAAATCTACGGCCACGATTAGAACCTAAGACTCAATCTAAACCGTCTATTCATACTAACCTAAACGACGTCGCCTACTAACTAACCCATACGGTGCCGTTTCAACCAATTTTTTATTTTCTGATTAAAATCATTTTCGAATTATCCTAATTTCTAATCCGACGGTCATCATTCATTGGACTCGATTAATCTCAGTCGTTGGATCTATCTATTTGATTAACAACCTCCAACGGCCGAGCTGACTAGACCGACACGGACCACTGACCTACTGCCACCTAAGCATTTCGACTCGTTGACTCGCCAAGTCAGCATCGTCTTCAACCTCTCGACCCCGGCGGAATGGACGGCTGAGAAACTCCGGCACTGATCTAACGGTAAGACTTTGATGAAATCGCGCGAAACCAACACCAATCGACTCGCAATCGACTCTATCCTAACATATCTAAGGATCGGAGCATATAAGCCACAGGATCAAGAACATCATACGAATCGCCGAGTACGGCCATGGAGGTTCAATCACATAGGCCACGCGAAATCAGACCAATTCATTCACAGATTGACATGGCAAGAGGTACAGAAGACTTGCCTCGAGCTCCGATCGAGCACGCACGACCTAGATTGGGCTAGGCAAATATGAACAGTGGTCGGCTATGGAGGCTAAGTTCAAAGACTCAATTCGAGGTATTCAGGCAAAATCAATGCAAAAAGAAGATGCGATGATGGTCAGTGATGTTCAAAGAGCAAAACGCACACGTAAAATGCAAGCATCATAACAAAAACTGAAATCCGCCATTAAAGCTCAATGTAGAGTTCGAAGCTCAGGATTACCTACTTTCGTGGTTTCAGGCTGCGCTACCACCGGCGATCGCTTCCTCTCGGTATGGGCAACCTCCTGACGATCTTCTCAAGCTTTGGTCTAGCCTGGAAAGGCCTGACCGATGCTCTTCAATTTCGAGCTTCGCCCTCGACAATGGCGGTTGGAGGGCGAGCTCTGAGTCGCTTTCTCTCTCTCTCTCTCTCTCTCTCTCTCTCTCTCTCTCTCTCTCTCTCTCGATTCTGCTCCCCCTTCTCCAACTAAACTCGCTAACCTCCTTAACTGAAATGTCCATTAGCCTTATATACATGCTTCCAATTTTGGCACGGAGCAGGGGAACTCCCATTGGCTCTGTCACGTGCCCCACACATGCCATTTGGTCACCGGACGGTGACGGAATCCGTTGGGTACCTGCCCAAGTCTGTCAAGCCTTTCGTCGAGTGCTAATGGACAGCCAATTTAGTAGTTTCATTGATGTTGACTTTCACGGCCGCCGGGGGATTGACTGATCGATTACTTCCTCCTCTGGCAGCCATTAGCCGTGACCCTGGTCTCAATCGACGGTAAACTTCATTGTCTACGAAACGCCTCCATCAATTTTACCAATTGAAGCCGATTGAGGGTCCAATTTTGCCATTAAAATCCAACTCGCAAGTCTGCAAATGGCGCGGGAAGAGTTGGGGAAGAAGGCACTGCAGCAGACCGGTTCGACCGGTCCGACCGGCGGTCAGACTGGTCTGAACATGTTCTGAATTATAATTTTCGAAATTAATCCAAATCTGTTGGGAATTTTTGCAATTAATTTTCACAATCGAATCTAGGGCATAGATTTTATCTAAAAATGTGGTTTTGCCCAAAAGTTCATATCAATTTCACCAAAAATCCCAAATTTTCAAGTAATTGCAAAATAGGGATTTGTGCAATTGAAGGCCCAAATGATCAAATTGGGCCAAATTACCTATGCCAATCGATTCAAAATGGTAAAATCCATTAGGCAGTATGTTTAATTTGCCATGATAGCCCTTGAATTGAAAGTAATTTCAATCGTGCCCAATTTCAAGGACTAAAATGCAATTTAGCATGTAATTTGTGCGATTGGGCAATTTGTACGAACAAACGGGCTAAATTGAAGTGGGGGACAATCAGATTGAATGTCAAGGTCCTTAAAAATGCCAAAATTACAAATAAAAAGACTCAATTGATATTTTTTTTCCCAAATTCAATCATGTGCGTTACAAAGAAACACACAAAATTAAATTTGATTTTGGATTTTTGTGTGGTCAAAAAGACAAGGGATTTAAAATAAAAATATTGGCTATTTTTCCATTTTTTGTGACCTCAAATTCTATTTTTCTCCAATTTTCAAGTATTTTTCCTATTTTCTAAAAATACTAAAAAATGTAAAAAATATGAAAAATTATTTTTTGTCAAAAATGGTTCCTTAGGCTTGGCCAAGGCCACCAAAGTTGATTTTTCAATTTTTTGAGTTTTTATGGATTTTTTTATAATTTTTCAAAAAATGACAAAAAAAAGGCTAATCGAAAATTAGGTGTCAACAATGCCATTCCGATCTCCCCAATATCAAGAATGAATGGGGAAAAACTTCTTATCCCGCAGTACCCGGGTATGTGTTTTCAAAAAACGTCATCCTTTTCGATTCTCTCAATATTAAAAAAAATGGCATGTTTGAGCCAATAATCACGGCAATCGGCCATCTTATGCAGGCATGACATTGTCGGTGTGGTCACCGAAGTGGGCACCAAAGTGACAAAATTCAAGGCCGGAGACAAAGTGGGTGTTGGGTGTATGGTCGGATCATGTGGCTCATGTGCAAATTGCAAAGACCATCTTGAGAATTACTGCCCCGATATGATCTTGACCTATGGTGCAAAGTACTACGATGGAACCACCACCTATGGTGGCTACTCAAACATCATGGTATCAGACGAGCATTTCGTTATTAAAATCCCCAACAACATGCCTCTCGATGGAGGTGCTCCTCTCCTTTGTGCTGGGATCACTGTCTACAGTCCATTGAAGTACTACGGGCTTGATAAGTCCGGGATGCATTTAGGGGTGGTTGGGCTTGGTGGGCTTGGGCACATGGCTGTGAAGTTTGCTAAGGCCATGGGTCTCAAAGTTACCGTCATTAGTACCTCACCAAATAAAAAGAAGGAAGCCATGGACCATTTGGGAGCCGATGCATTCTTGGTTAGCCGTAACATAGAAGAGATGGAAGTAAGTCACAATCACGGCATATTATTTTCTTTTATGATATAGAGAATGTTAACCCGAGTGTGATGTTATTTTCTCTAATTAACCACAGCTTGTGATGGGTACAATGGATGGCATCATTGACACAGTCTCAGCTGTACATGCTCTTTTGCCTTTGATCGGTCTGTTGAAGACTAACGGAAAGCTGGTCATGGTTGGTGCACCGGAGAAGCCGCTTGAGCTACTTGCTTTCCCACTTTTGATGGGTAAGCCTAAGCAAGCCTTTTGAGTTTTATAGTACTTCTTCGGGGGGAAAAAAATCACATTCACAATTGGTGATTAGAATGAAATTTTCATGGTTTTTTGGTTCTGTTGATGATTAATTATGAGTTTCACATATGCAAAAACATTAACCAATAAGACCAATTACAGGTAGAAAGATGGTCGGAGGAAGTGGCATTGGAGGGATGAAGGAGACGCAAGAGATGATTGATTTTGTAGCAAAGCACGACATAGTCGCGGATATTGAGCTTATTCCTATGGCTTATGTGAACACTGCCATGGAGCGTCTATTAAAAGCAGATGTTAAGTATCGATTTGTCATTGACATCGCCAATTCATTGAAGCCTTGCTTATGAAGATTTCTATGGATTACAACTTGGCTGAGCATAGATAAAGATTAGATTTTCATATCTTGTTATCTCATATTCATGTTTTACAAGTAAGATTGTGCTTCTACTTAATATCGTGTCATCATTCTCCCTTTTGCAATAACGTTGACTACTCTGCATAAATGGCAACCTTGTTTATGTTGTTATCCTCCGAAAGTATGCAATCCATTTAATCATAAGAGTTCCTTTTATGTGTTGTAAGTAAATAACGTACTCAAAGCCAATACCCCTTTGTCAACAATTTTTTGACTGCGTGAGGAAAAAAAATGAACGACTTTAGAAGATTTGACTACAAAAGAAGAAGTTCAAGATCCAATTTCAGATTTGAAAGCAGGGTATCGCGTTCAACGTTAGTACGGCAGACTAGAGGTGATTTGCTTAATGTAAAACACCTTCTGCGAGGGCGCTTTGCATTTGAGCAGTTCGCTGCGACGAGTTCTACGCAAATCAGTAAATACTGAAAACACTCATATTATTGCTCCTGGGATGGCCTTAAAAGATTGCCAATTTTTTATTAATATGTTATTATGATGTATCGAACAAATTAATTATGCGGTTATTTAAAAACTGTCATAAGTTCGTAACCAACCATTACGCAAATTTTCAATTTATTCACTTATCAAAGATTGCACCTGAAAAAGTAAATTATTTTGGAAGAAAAAAATAGGGTAAAAAAGCATTAATCTAATTAAATAGGAATGTTGATGTGTTGATCCAGCACTAACTTGGTTTAAATAGGATTGTATATGGGTTCATCCAATGTCATCTGTGACCCATTTTACGACTCAGACCCGGACACGAATCCGGATTCACGTAAATCCATCCGCAGCTATGTATACATTAAAGCATACAACCTAAAATTAAGGGAATGAAATAATTAATGCACGTGAAAACCACAGTATACGAACTTTGATTCACACATAGGGTGCGTGTGTTTCAGTGAAAGTATTTTTCAGGAATTGATTTTCCGAACTTCCAATTATTTGGTTTGCCGAAAATGACTTAGGGAGTGCGTGATAACTTGCCAGAAACAGTTTTTCTGTTCCAAACTTATTTCTGAAATAGGTTTGAAACAAAAACTCGTTTGGTAATGCAATTATATTTTTTTATTTCTAGAACAAAAAGTTGATCCAGAAATATATTTGAAGCAGAAATGAGAAACAAAAAAAAAAATTCACTTGTCACGCTTCGTGATCCCTTGCGAGCTCGTACATCCACCAATGGC
Organism: Rhodomyrtus psidioides; assembly: GCA_021437785.1. Classification (NCBI taxonomy): domain Eukaryota; kingdom Viridiplantae; phylum Streptophyta; class Magnoliopsida; order Myrtales; family Myrtaceae; genus Rhodomyrtus; species Rhodomyrtus psidioides. The sequence continues at coordinate 17,037,195 of JAILYB010000002.1, forward strand.
AATCTAGAATAATTCCCAGGAACGACACAATACCTAAAATGAAGTGAAATGATACACGCACGCGGAAGGAAACTGTAACCCTGACACTTAAAGAAAATGACCTGGGAGATTCGAAATAATAGAAAAGCACACACATATGTACAATACATATGCATTCGGATACAACTGACTGTAAGGGAAACGACATAAAGAAACCGCACACCAAGATGGGTTAGGTAAATAAGGCTAACATCAAAATTTTTCCTACCCCCAAATCTTTAAACCACTGCACTAGACTACTCTGAGGAGCTACTCGTCCCGTCACCAACTTCAGTCTTGTCTTCCACAGGGTCGTAGTTAGAAAATGTCTCAAGACGCACATCCTCAGTGTCCTCCTCTAGTTCATCCTCTTCGTCGGTACAAATCTCTATCACTTTCAGGTATTCTTCGGTCATAGGGGACTTGGACTTCTCAAAGATGTTCCTTGAAGCTACTACTGAAGTCTCGACGTCAACCTCAAAACGGGTTGGATGACACCAAGGTGGTATTACCCTCAAAGGTACATCAGCAGGATTCATCGGTCCATAAACACTGCTATCTCTAACACGACGAAACCACGCTTCAAAACGATGAGGCTCCCAACTCTCAGCTCCAAACCTATCAACCCATACCGTGGTGCATTTCCTAATATATAATATACCCTTGCCGTCAGGGAACTCATTAATAGTAGCTGTCATCTCTTTCGGGTCACCTATGCGTAATGGCCACATACCTCAAGGTTGGGGTCTGAAAAACACATCCCAATGTGGGGTGAGATTTACATCTCAGCAAGTGATACATAAACCTAAACTGGACCGCTAGTCCCCCCCAGACCACACGACAAGGTAAGATGCAGAAATTCATCATAATAAAAGCATGGGGCATTCATATACTCAAGGCATCTTAATATAGTTGACCTAGTGCGAATCAAAGGCAAGCACATCACATCCTATGATACCCATGATTCACACATTAGCATAGAATAAACTCATCGTAATGATATCACATTAGCACATCATCAAAAGCATATAAGCCGCGATATATTATCAAGGGCACTTTGGCCATATTACTTGTATTAGGGCACTATAGCCATGCAATATCAGGGGCACTATAGCTAATTGATCTCTGGGGCACTATAGCCAATACATTTGCATTAGGGCATAATAGCCATGCAATATCAGGGGCACTATAGCCAATTAAATCGCATATGCACTATAGCCAAATCATATCGCGTGGGCACTATAGCCATTCAAATCACATAGTATCAATCACCAATTGGTCATCACACGACCACACTATACATTCCAGTCATCCAGTAGCGTCCTAGGGTTCGAGTAAGGGTTTAGGAAACACTTAGATTTGATCGAGTAGCAAAAATCCAAACCAATTGATCCTTCCCAACTTAGCAAGTCCATGGCCAACAAGGATCATGCACCTTCCTAGGCAATTTCACCAAATTTCGGATCAAAACTCAATCGAATTCCAATTCCCTTACACCAACACCTCAATAACTAATTAATCAACACGCAAGGGTGTCCTAACGACCAATTAAAGACACGGCAACACCTCCACGAATTCACAAAATGTTCGGTTCAATTAGTCATTTAACATGGCAGAAACGGTTCTGCCTTAATCCGTACAAATCAGTCCATAATTCAATTATAGGCTCCAATTCATCACGACCTGCTAAAACCTTAATCTATGTGTTTAGGAAGTTCACCAAGAGTTTCGAAGCGAAACAACACCGCAAAGGCTCTCGAACAGCTCGGTGTCCCATAGTCCTCAACCAATCAGAATTCTGCTTCACCGAATCACTTCAAACCAGCTATGAGAACACCCCAAATCTCAAACAAACAAACAACCTCAGCTTGATAAACTTGAGTACTAAGTGTTATGAAGATCTCACAGAAAGTTTGAAGTCAATCGAAGCCTCTGAGAGGTAGAACGAAGGCTTTACCTCAGCTTGCTCCAAATCTGTCCACTTTTCTGTTCGGGACTGGCCGGGAAAATCTACTCCACCAAATGATGATCTACCACTTGGAACGTGTAGAGGAGAGGTCGGGCTTGCTGCTGGTGGTTGGTGCACGGCGAGACGATCGCCGAAAGTGGCGTTCGTGAGCAACGAACCAGCGACCAGTGGCTGGTCGGGCGGACAACTTCGGGTGAGAGGAGATGAAGAAGAAAAATGAAGAGGAATGAGGGAGAGAGGGAAGTCACGGCTGAGTAAGGGCAGATGGAGGTCTTCCACACAAATAATTGGGTTCAGGGTGACAAGATTGGTTGGTGAGGGTCATTAATGCATAAGCTCCCAAAGAATGACACTTGTCACTTGCAAATAATTAGCCAAGCTTGCATTGACTTCCTTTGACCCATCTTCATCAAATTTTCGACAGCCACTAGAGCGGGTCCAAATGACCATTTTGTCTTTCTATCTTTCTTAAAGCATGGGCAAATGATCGAGGGGCAAAATGGTAATTTTGCACTTTCCGTCCGAAACTTCACTTTTCCAATTTTAAATTACCATTGGCGGGACAACGTCAAATCGTTTTCTAATGTTGGAATTTTTTGTTTCCATTTGCCAATTTTGAGCTTTCATTTCGTGATCAATCTTCCGTCAATCGTATCTTCAGTTTATCTCGAACTAACGGGCGGCTTTTGCAGACGTTACGCGTATCAACTCTGTGACTTTCGTCACACTTAGGACGACTCAAGTTACGACAGCTTTGGTTGTCATGTAATTGCGAGGGTTCATTGCTAGTTCCAATGGTCTCGATCATCATAGTTCGATTTAGGAAAATTTTGCAAATTATACATCGATTAAACGGCACCACCCGCGCTCCTATCGTATAACGCTAGCAACGGATTCCTTAATCATTATTTGATCGGCCTTTATTGGTTCTAAATGTTCCCTCGGCAATCCTTATGGTCAAAGCGTCATTTTCTTTTTCGAGATTCCTAGTCCACGTACCTTGTTATACATTAGCATTTCCCTTTTGGGTCAGTTTACTCAGGATTAATCAGATCCGAGTGAAATAAAACTGAAATACATCGATAGATACTTCTCATTCAACAGTCTCAAAATGGCAGGAAATTCAGAATGTCACATCACTTCTTCGAGAAATAAAAATAGAAAACGCTATCGTCGCCGCCGCATTTTCGGAAATAGAAATTTTCAACCATTGTTAAATAAATTTGTATTCTAGGATCATAAATTTTATGCCGTTATCAAACGCATTTTTTTCCTCAAAAACTTATCCAGAGATAGAAATAGTATCCAATAAATTATTTCTGGAACAGAATGGTTATCATGCACCCCCTTAGCCAACGAAAAATAATTTCTTGTCAACGGAAAATTCATGCACAAAATTGGGATAGTAAATTCCTAAATCTAAAGAAATGAAAACACTTTTCAAAATTAGTCATCGGGAATTTTCAATATTTTTTATTTCATTTAGTATTTTTTACATTCCATGTTTTGTATTTAAACTTTTTAATATATTTCTTCTTCTTTATTTAATTTTCTTTCCTCTATCGATCCCGGGCCTATGATGGCTGGCAAGCTCGAGCTCTCGCATGGCCACCACCGACCGATCACCGTGGAGGAAAAAAGAAAAATAAAAATTAAAAATTAAAAAAGAAGTTAAAAAATTGATTTTTTAACATGAGATTGAAATGATTTTCCTGTTAGATATCTTGTATATATTAGGAGTAGGTCTTTTGTGTATTTACTTTCTTGCCCTTATTTGTATGTATATTTATATTGGCTTTGTGCCTAATTGTAATTATGAATTTCATTATTCAATTCTCAAATATATCATGGTATCAGAGCTAGGGTTTCTCACCCTTCCCCCATACGTTTGTGCTCGTTCGTAGTCGAGTTGGATTCGTGCTCGAGTTGGATTTTGCAAGGTCTTCTTTTCTGCGATTTTGGCGATTTTTGGCGTCTTCTTTTCGTGCATCTCAGTACACACGTGCATAAGGAGTTCTTACAACTTCGCCCTGCAACTTCGATTCGTGCATCTCAGTGGAATTTCTTGTCCATGGGTGATTTCGGATTTCGTGTTCTTCTCAGTGATTTCAGGTTTTGTCGATTTCGCCCTGCTTAAGTGGGTGGGAAACATCCCTGAATCCCTGAAAGCTGGTTTCAATTCTCGTCTGGTTTCAATTAACGAAAGGTTGAGTGGTTGTTTCAGTGATCGTGCTAGTACTTCCCTCAGCTTGAGTGGCGTTGGCTTCTGTGATTGGTGCTACTTATGGATCTCTACCTATAGTTCAACGTCTTCTTCAATTATCGTGTATCTCTTGTTTAGAGTGGCAACTTCTCGTCCGTCTATCATTATTCTCACTGGTGGTCTTGCCCAATTTTTGTGTCCACTGCCAATTCACGATACTTTGCCACATCACGATACTTTGCCGTCAGTGGATTTTTCTTCTCGTGGATTAGTGTTGGATTTTGGCGTCTTCAGTAATTCTTGGTGGAGGAACTTCAGTTGCGTGAATTCTTCTTGGATTGGATTTTGTGTGGATTCTCAATTGCTTCTTCAGTAATTCTCAGTGGGGGTTCTTCAATTCTGGAAATTGGTGAATTGTGTGAATTTTGCGCTGCGTGGACAGCAGATTGGTCGACGCCCCGCCCTTGACCTCCGTTCTCAGATTAATTTGGTCGACGCCTTTTTCGTTTTGGTTGACGCCCTGCTTTCGCCCTTGGTCAATAATTTTGTTCTTATGAGGTTGGCAATTACTTCAATTACTTCGTAGATTCGATGGATCATGTCACTTCATCCTCATCTTTAGACGATCGTCTTGCTAATATTGAGGCTCGGCTTTCTCATTTAGTTCAGCTTCATCTTGGTTTTTCTAACACAACCTTCAATGTTGCTACAGCAGCTGTTCCACAATCTTCAGGTGATAGCTCTTCCTGGATTCTTGACTCTTGGGCTGCTCATCACATGACTGGCTCTACTCATCATCTCACTCAGCAGACTGCACTCAAAAGTCCAAAAGAGTTCTTTTCAGCTGATGGATCCTCTCTTACTGCTGCTACGCAAGGCCATCTTATTATCCTTGGCAGTTTTAATGTGCCCAATGTGTTGCATATACCGAACTTAGCCATGAATCTTTTATCTGTTGGGCAACTTGCCGATATGGGTTATATGGTGACATTTACTGTTGATTCTTGTGTTGTATAGGATCGTACGAGTGGCCGGACGATTGGTAGGGGTAGTAGACATGGAGGATTGTATATGATGCAGCATCTCCAGCTTCCTTCACCCCAACCAGTTCTTGCCATCTGCGATCTTGACTGTTGGCACCAGCGTCTAGGTCATATATCTACTTCTCGTTTGTCTTTTCTGCGTCAGCAAGGTGCACTTGGGCATGTTTCATCTATTGTTATGCGTCCTTGTACTAGTTGTCCTTTAGCTAAACAATCTGCACTTCCTTTTACTGTTAGTTCTTCTGTTTCCACTTCTTGTTTTGATTTAGTACATTCAGATGTTTGGGGTCCTGCTCCCCACATTTCTAAAAGTGGATTCAAGTATTATGTATCGTTCATTGATGATTATTCTCGTTATACATGGGTTTATTTCATGCGATCTCGTGATGAATTTCTCTCTATATATAAAAACTTCACATCCATGATATCTACTCAATTCTCTAAAACTATTAAAGTTTTTCATTTTGATTCTGGTGGGGAGTATCTTTCTACAGCTTTTTGTTCCTTCTTAACTTCTCAAGGAACCTTGCCTCAATTGTCCTGTCCTGGTGTTCCTGCTCAAAATGGCCTTGCTGAGCGAAAACATCGTCATATTCTAGATACTACTCGTGCTCTCATGTTGTCCAATTTGGTTCCTACTGAATTTTGGGCTAAAGCACTTTCTACTGCTGTCTATCTCATAAATCGACTTCCTTCTCTCGTCCTCTCCAAAGCCTCCCCTCACCAACGTCTTTTCTCAAAACCACCCACTTATCATCAACTTCGTGTTTTTGGCTATACATGTTATGTGCTTCTTCCACCTCATGAGCGTACCAAACTTTCTGCAAAATCAATCTGGTGTGCTTTCTTAGGTTACAGCACAGAACACAAAGGTTATAGGTGTTATGATCCTTCTTCATGGCGTATTCGTATCTCTCGTAGTGTTCAGTTCTTTGAGCATCTACCGTTCTTTTCCGCTGCTTCTACTTCTTCATAGTCTTCTCCATCTGTATTTATGGATTTTCCTCTTGATCCACCTCCTGTTCGTCCTCTTGTATCTTCTCCGTCAGATCCAGTATCACTCCCTTCACCTATTATGCATCCTCCTTCGTCTACTTCGCCTGCAACTTTGACGCCTCTTGATGATTCTCATTCACCATCCCCTCGGCGGAATCCTCCGCGAGATCGTCGTCCTCCGGCTAGGTACGTGGTGGCTACAAGTTATTCTGCTGAGTTTGGTTCCTTTATGGCTGCTGTCCACACTTTGCAGGAACCATCAAATTATCGTATGGCCGTACAACATGCTGAATGGCGTGATGCTATGTCTGAGGAATTATTTGTTCTGGAGTGTACTGGTACGTGGGACCTTGTGCCTCTTCCACCAGGAAAATCCTTGATATATTGTCGTTGGATCTATAAAATCAAAACTCACTATGACGGTAGTATTGAGCGTTATAAAGCACGTCTTATTGCTCTTGACTTTGACCAGGAGTATGGGATAGATTATGAGGAGACCTTTGCTCCTGTTGCCAAAATGGCTTCTGTTCGCACTCTTCTTGCAGTAGCATCTATTCGTAATTGGCCTCTTTTTCAGCTTGATGTGAAGAATGCTTTTCTTCATGGGGTTCTTGAGGAGGAACTCTATATGCAGCCACCTCCAGGTCTGCCTCATTCACCCGGTCAGGTATGTCGTCTTCGAAAGGCTCTTTATGGTCTCAAACAAGCTCCTCGAGCTTGGTTTGAACGTTGTGCAGATGTTGTTCGATTAGCTGGCTTTGTTCAGAGTGAGAATGATCATGCTATGTTTACTCATACCTCTTCAGCTGGTTGTACTATTCTGCTACTCTATGTAGATGATATGATTATTACTGGGGATGACTCTACTCATATTGCTTATACTAAGCAACATCTTCACTGTCAATTTGCTATGAAAGATCTGGGTTTCTTACGTTATTTTCTTGGTATTGAGGTTGCTCGCAGTCGACGTGGTATTCTTCTCTCCCAGCAGAAGTATATTGCTGACATTTTGGCTCGTGCTGAATTATCTGATACTCGTACTGCAGCTACTCCTGTTGAACTTCATTTACAGCTTCATCCGACCGATGGTGAGCCTTTGTCTGATGTCACTCGCTACCGAGCGCTTGTTGGAAGTCTTGTCTATCTTACGACCACTCGTCCAGATATCGCATATACTGTTCATCTTGTCAGTCAGTTTGTCGCGGCTCCTCGTACAATTCATTATGCTGCTGTGCTCCAGATTTTACGATATCTTCGTGGTACTATGACGCGCTCAGTTTTTCTTCCATCGACTTCCTCACTTGCTCTTCGTGCTTACTCTGATGCTGATTGGGCTTCAGATGTCACTGACCGCAAGTCCATTACTAGATTTTGTATCTTTCTAGGTGATTCTCTGATTTCTTGGCATGTCAAGAAGCAACCTGTCATATCTCGCTCTTCCACAGAGTCTGAGTATCGTGATATGGCTGACACTACAGTAGAGATTATTTGGCTTCGTCGTCTTCTTGCTGATCTTGGTGTTGCCTCCTCTGTTCCCATTCCTCTTCATTGTGACAACAAGAGTGCTATTCACATTGCTACAAATCCGATGTTTCATGAGCGTACCAAGCACATTAATATTGATTGCCATATTACGCGTCATTAACTCCAAGCGCATATCATTTCTCTTCCTTTTGTGGCCTCTACAGCCCAGCTTGCTGACTTATTCACCAAATATCTTACATCACAACGCTTTGCTGCTCTTATTTCCAAACTCTCATTGGTTGACCCACCTTGAGTTTGAGGGGGGGTGTTAGATATCTTGTATATATTAGGAGTAGGTCTTTTGTGTATTTACTTTCTTGCCCTTATTTGTATGTATATTTATATTGGCTTTGTGTCTAATTGTAATTACGAATTACATTATTCAATTCTCAAATCTATCATTTCCAAATGAGATCAAAAAATATTTTAGGTCATATATCACCAAAAATAAGAAAACTAACCATTTTCCTAGAAAATAATTTCCTGAAAAGTATCTTTCCTTTTTCATGAAATATTCCCCCAACCAAACTCATGTGTAGATTGTATATATGGTCGTGGGGAGGTGGTGCACTTTCGCTGCAATTACCTGCCCACCGGGTCCGACACGGATTCCCGAATAGTTGTGCATCGTCATCATCGAGCCCCAACGGGCGCCCGACATGTGTCGGAGAGTCGGGGGACCGCGCGTCGCCCTCGCCCCCGCTTTCAAGCGAGCTATCCGAGAATTAGCCCAACACCTTACGGACCCAACACCTTACGGCACGAGCTGTGCCAAGAGGGATGGCCCCGCGCCGGCGTCATTGGCGGGAAACTGAAGCGATCTTTGGGAGTTTTTTTTCCAAAATAATATTTAAAAAAATAATATTTACAAAATTAATATTAAAAAATAATATTTACGATTTTAGGTCTCCCTCAGCAATTCACTTGCCGAGGGAGACCTAGTGACCCATGAGCGGGCCCCTCTTCCTTTCCCTCGGCAATTGAATTGCCGAGGGAAAGGGATGGGGCCTGCCTGTGGCCCCCTCTCCCTGGAAGATGGGGGGTTACAGGCCCCCCATGTGGGGGCTGCAACCTTTCCCCACTCCCTCGGCAAGTGAATTGTCGAGGGAAGGGGAAACCCCCCCCCCTTTTTTTAATAAAAATAAAAATATATTTATAATATTAGATTAAAAAATAAATTATTTATAATTTTGGATCTTGCATTTTTAATTTGTTTTCTTTGCTCGGCAGTTGGACTGTCGAGCAAAATATTTTAATTTTTTAATTTACGTAAATATTTGTCGTCGCCGTCTCGTCGCTTCGCGGTCCCCTCGCAAAAAATATATTTACGCGCTTCGACTCTAAAAAAAAATGAGCGAACGAGCGAGGCAACGGTGTTTGTGATCATATTTAAGTAAAAAAAAAATGCTTACCCGCCTCGCTTTTCTCTAAGCGAGGTATGATCACTCCGGGGCCCTAGAGCGAACGCCAACGCCGTCACCTCGCTCGTTCGCTTGCTTTTCTCCGAGTCGAGAAGCATAAATATTTTTTTTTACGTAAATATGATCACTTCGCAGCCCCACGAGCGAACGTCGTCGCCTCGCTCACTCGCTCGCTTTTCTCAAAGTCAAGGCGCGTAAATATTTTTTTTACCTAAACATGATTGCTTCGCCGCCCGCGAACGAACATCGTCGCCTCGCTCGTTCGCTTGCTTTTCTCCGAATCGAGGCGCAAAAATATTTTTTTTACGTAAATATGATCGTTCCTCGGCCCCATGAGCGAACGTCGTCGCCTCGCTCATTTGTTTTCTTTTCTTGGAGTCGAGGCGCGCAAATATTTTTTTTTACATAAATATGATCGCTTTGCGGTCTCGTGAGCAAACGTCGCCGCGGCTCGCTTTTCTCGAAGTCAAGACGAGTAATTTTTTTTATGTAAATATGAACGCTCCGCGACCCCGCGAGCAAACACCGTCGCCTCGCTTGTTCGCTCGAGGCACATAAATATTTTTTTTACATAAATATGATCGATCCGCGAGCAAACGCCGTTGCCTCGCTCGTTTTTCTTGGAGTCGATGTGCGTAAATATTTTTTTACGACGGGATCTCGAAACAATGAGACTGCGTCGAAATAATATTTACGTAAATTAAAAAAAAAAATTAAAATGCCTTGCTCGACAGTCCAACTGCTGAGGGAAAGGGATGGGGCCCGCCTGTGGCCCCTTCTCCCTGGAAGATGGGGGGTTGCAGGCCCCCCATGTGAGGGCCGCAACCTTTCCCCACTCCCTCGGCAAGTGAATTGCCAAGGGAGGGGAAACCCCCCCCTCCCTTTTTTTTAATAAAAATAAAAAAATATTTATAATAATAGATTAAAAAAATAAATTATTTATAATTTTGGATCTTGCATTTTTAATTTGTTTTCTTTGCTCGGCAGTTGGACTGTCGAGCAAAATATTTTAATTTTTTAATTTACGTAAATATTTTTTCGACGCCATCTCGTCGCTTCGCGGTCCCGACGCAAAAAAAAAAATATTTACGCGCTTCAACTCGAAAAAAAATATTTATGCGCTTCGACAGTCCAACTGCTGAGCAAAGCAAACAAATAAAAAATGCAAGACCCAAAATTTTAAATAATTTATTTTTTAATCTAAAATTATAAATACTTTTTTATTATAAAAAAGAAAAAAAAGGGGGGGTTTCCCCCTCCCTCGGCAATTCACTTGCCGAGGGAGTGGGGAAAGGTTGCGGCCCCCACATGGGGGGCCTGCAACCCCCCATCTTCCAGGGAATTGCCGAGGGAGAGGGAGAGGAAGAGGGTCCCACGAGTCTCCCTCGGCAATTGAATTGCCGAAGGTGACCTAAAATCGTAAATATTATTTTTTTATATTAATTTTGTAAATATATATTTGTTAATAATATTTTAGAAAAAAAACTCGATCTTTGGCGGTCCGCTGCGGGTGAATATCACCGAGGTTGCGTGTGGGACTTTTGGCCCTCCTTCGGTTCTCACTCGAGTCAACGGAGCACTGACTGTGCCTTTTCCTATTTTTGGGACGGCATGTGCCCGAAAAAAGAGCAAGAAGAAAAAAAAAAAAGATGCGGTAATTTCCATAAAATCAATTGAAATTCCATGCCGCCTTTTAATTATTTGTATCCGATATCCATCGTTCATGCTAGAGGCTCGAACGGAAAATGGGTCGAAGTTGCTTCTCTCGATTCATCATCGATCGAGTATTTAGTCGTCAATTGTCAGTGTCGAGAACTGTAAAGAGCTTAAATGTCGAGAGGAATCCTCCTCAATTGTGCACGAGCAAGCAGGGGAGCCTAGGCTTTACATAGGGCCATCGTCAAATACGATTCCAATTAGCTTAAGTCAAAGTGGGGGGGAATAAACAAGTACCAACTTCACCAGAAATGGTCCGCGTGATCCATCTCTAATCACGATTACCATTTTTTTTTTCTTCTTTTTTTGTGTGCTGAACTTTAGGATACGAATATGACTTTACAACTTGATAAATACCAAACAGGATTTTTATTTCCCTAAAAATAACACAAAAAGTACAAAATCCAAGGCAAGCTCGAACCTACCTAAATAAATCGGTTTCGACCTTTATATATTTATCTCCATTAGAAAAATATTAATTTTTAATAAAGCTATGTGTTCCAAACGTTGCTGAACTTATTGAAGAATATTCCTTCTTTCAGTGTAAAATGTGACGTGCATGAATAAAACACGTGACGCATTGAAATACTTGAACTTTGTACTTGTAATCTATATTTTCACTGATCAATTAGGGATATAATAAGTAGTCAAATATGCTTCTTCTTTTTTACCAAAAATATGATTATATCATGCCACTTTCACATAGATAAACATAATATCAGTTTGCTTTCTAATTACATAGTACGAAGTAGAAACAAAAATTCACAGTCTAATCGATATTTTCATCAAGCAATTACGATCAACTAGGTAACTTTCTATAATGGAATTTTGCTCTTTTATAGCTTGCACTCAAAATGGGTTTTTTTTTAAGTGGTATTATAGGTACCGTAACTCTCCCCAAGTTCAAAAGTTATGGCCGTTTGGTTGCGCACTACGTGCCTTTTTATCCCAAGCTCCCCTATTGGTGGACTTCGTCTGGTGAGTAGGTATTTAAATAATACGAGTTGGGTGAGATATGAGTTATAACATTTGTTGGATTTTATGGGGGTGCAGGGTAAGTACCGTGGTCCGCCCATGTAGGGTATCACACCCCTTGGCGGTTACCAACTTTGAACGTGATAAAAGATCACGTCCCTTCGTCCTGTTAAGTCATTCTGTCAGACGTCGTTATAAGAGGCGACGATCTTCCAATGAAGAAAAAAGAAGACAGAGACGACGACGACGATTCTCCCTATACTCTCCCGAACGTGATAACGAACTCGAATCTCTCGTTGCATTGGTGACTCTTAATCTGTGAAAATACGAGGTATGTCTGTTTTGTGATATGCTTCTCCGATCAGTGATTCAAGACTATTCTAGGGCTTGTTGATTCAGAGTATTTCCGCTGTATATGTAAAAGGGATCGGTTCCCTTCATTGGTATCAGAGCCAGAGCCAGGTTATTGAATTCTGATCTTTTCTATGTTTATAGTTAAATTATCTGATTTTGGTGAATTTGAAATTTTTTGGACAAATCGTTTTTCGGGGATATTCTGGCCGGAGAGAAAAGTGCCGATTCCGGCCAAATTCTGGCATGTCACGGGTAGGCTTCAGCACAACACGGTCGCCTCGACATGGGGAACAAAAGCCCTAAAGAATCTCGGCGTTTGGTTGCTTGCCGGAGATGAATTTCGCGAAAGAAGTTCGCGGATTAGGGTTCCGCGTCCGTCCGATTTTCGCTCGATTCTTGTCAAAATACTTGGTATTTTTGATTGATTCTTGAACCTATGTGGTCGCGCCGGCGTGATGAGCAAAACCCATTAATTAATTTGGATTATAATGGGTTGTCCAAGAGGAATAGAGCGGCCGAATTCGGTGGAGTCGAGCGAAGGAAAACTGATGCTTCGGTTTGGCTTCGTGCACTGAGGAAGAAGACAACCTGTTAAAAAAAAGGGTAAATGCCACCAAAAACCCTAAACTATGCCCATTGTGACACATTTACCCCAAACTTTTTCTTGTGACATAAAAAACCCCAAACTTATGTTAGAGTGACACATATACCCCATGTTAGAGTTCCGTTAAAAATGTCCGTTAAAATCTTAGGTGGCGCTGATGAGGCGCTCGCGTGGCGCCAGATCATATAATTTAAAAAAAAAACTAAAATAAAGTTACTGTAGATTGTGTTTACTGTTCATACCACTGTTCATCTCCTTCATCCTCGGCTAAAACTACTGTAGATCGCGATTTTTGTTGAACTTGCGCGACTCTTCCCAAAACAGCCGCGACTATTCACGATGCCTCTTGGGTATCCCGGCTCCAGCAACCGCTCTTTGGCCCTCTATTCTCTCTCCATCACTTTTTTAGCTTTCTAGGAACGATTTCCCCACTGTGCTCGACCTCTTTTCATTTCGGTTGAGTCTTCCTTGTGCTGGTTTGAGCTTTCTCGATCCTGGCCTCCGTCTGCAACCGTCGACACTCGATGGCCGCCACCCTTAACCACATGTGGTGTGGGAATCGGGTGAGGAGGAGTCATGCCGGCTGGAGAGGTATCCCGAAAACCGCCTTTGTGTGGAGGAGGTGCTACGCTTTGCTTTTTAGCCCCTCGCCCCTTCCCATCGTCCTCGATTCGTCAGCCTCGCAAAAGCACAGCAAAGACCCCGCGGCCGCGGATCAGAACCCCGAGAGGTAAGCCCGTCTTCCCAACTTTGAGGAAGGTCTCGATGTTGTTGGTGGTGGTGATAGATCGATAGATATGGATCTATTTTTTTGCCGGGCTTTCTTTTTTGTTGCTGGCTTTCCGATACGTGTCGTTGAGGTTGCGATCTCCATGTCTGATGTGTTTTTGGACAGGTTCTGGGAAAGAGAGGGGGGAGAAAAAAATGGCGGAAGAACCGGTGCCAGGCTCCGTGCCTCTGCGCCAACAACTGCGGCTTATTCGGTAGCCCCGCCACCCAGGATCTCTGCTCCAAGTGCTATTGCGACTTGCAGCTCAAGGAGCAGCAGTCCTCCAACGCCAAGCTCGCTTTCACCCAGACCCTCATCTCTTCCTCCTCCTCCGCCGCCGTCGCCTTGATCCTCATGCTTTCCTTCCCATCGGCCCCGTCGCAGGCCGCGGCCGTCGCGGCTCTGGGAAGAGTCGCACAAGTTTAGCAAAAATCGCGATCTACAGTAGCTTTAGCTGAGGGATGAAGGGGTTGAATAGAGACTATCAACAGTAAACTCGATCTACAGTAACTTTCTTTTAGTTTTTTTAAAAAAATTATCTGATGTGGCGCCACGTGAGAGCCTCGTCGGCGCCACCTCAGATTTTAACGGACATTTTTAACGGAACTCTAACATGGGGTAAATGTGTCACTCTTACATAAGTTTGAGGTTTTTTATGTCACAAGAAAAAGTTTGGGGTAAATGTGTCACAATGCGCATAGTTTAGGGTTTTTGGTGGCATTTTCCCTAAAAAAAAAGGGGGGGGTAAGTCTTGCTCTGGAACGGTTTACACATGCGCCCGTGGGGACCACTCTCTCGGGTGCCCGTGGGCAGCCCGGGCACGTGCGCGGACAGCTCTTTAAAAAATAAAAAAAAAATTGGAGTTGCCGAGGGTGGGATTTGAACCGACGCCCGGAGCTTGCATGAAGTCTATTATGACCACTGGGCCACGCGTGCCTGACTTGGCAAGACTAAGTCTTCTTTTGATAAAACTATTTCCAGACCAAGAGGCGGCCAGATTCACAAACCAGACCAGACCCGCGACGTATGGGCCAAACCGGCCCGCCCAGCGAAGCAAAGAAAGGACCCGGTTTCGTACCGACCCGATCCAGAGTTGACCGTTGACCGGTCAAACTAATTCTTTTCAAAAAAAATTACATTTTGGTCCTGGACTTTTGAAAAATTGCAATTTGATCCTTGAACTTTTTCAAAATTGCAATTTGATCCTTGAACTTTTTCAAAATTTTCAATTCGGTCCTCAAACTTTTGGAAAATTTCGATTTGGTCCTCGAAATTTTTGAAAATTGCAATTTGGTCTTCGAATTTTCTGAAAATTGCAATTAGGTCCCTGATCTTTGTCGAAATTGCGTTTTGGTCTCTAAGTCAACTTTGGCCGTTGACCACGCGTTGACCGAATGAGCTGAAACTTTGACCGGCTCGTACGGGCTCGTTTGAGCTCCGATTGGGGCATGCGAGGTGCCATTACATTCGTATTGAAATTGTCTTCGATTTGATATGTTATATGAGCATGTTTGACGAATGTAAAAAAAAAATTATAAAATACGTATGAACCCTCTTAATATACGTATTTTGCTTGTTTTTTGAGTATTTTTCATTCGTATTGTTTCTAATATAGAGGATGATGTACATGCTTATAATGATTGATGATAGGATAATCCATATCTTGTATATGAAATTAGAGTATGATTTGATGCATATGTTATTGGTGCTTTAGTTCAAATCATGCCATGTCATTTTGCTATGATTACAAGATATCGAGATCATAGTATGAATTATGATCTTTATTTGAGTGGGGAGTTCTAGAAAATTTTAGTAATTTCAGTGAACTCAATTTTACATAAATAATTATGTTAATGATAATTTCAAGCGAGGATTCTCAGACGATGATTGGGAACATAGTGAACTTTCGACTTTGAGACCTTATGTGAAATTATTTATTAACATAATTAGTTAGTGTAAAATAGATGCATAAATGTTAGGCATCAGAATATCGTGATTACATGTCTATAGAACTTTGTGTTCAGATATTATGGCTTTAGCTTCTTGGAATATCGTAGCTAAGCCTGATTAGAATAGAAATTAGACGGCGAGAATTATGAAACTGGAACGTGAGAATCCAGTATCTGTTAGAAAAGTTAAAAGCACTAGAAGCTCTTAACCTAATTATGAAAGTACCTGAAGATGGAAATACTACATTTGCTGTATTGAACAGAAGGATAAACTCTATTACTCGCATTATGTTGTTGAGAAGCATGAAAATACTTTTATGCATGAGTTCAGGCATTTATAAAATGTCAGAGTCAAGTGGGAAGCAGTAAAAAGTAAGTTTGGTTAGATATTGTTCACCAACTTGGGACAAATCACTTTAAGGTTTGACGTATATATGATGCCTTATGGGCATAATATGAAACAACATTTTGTTGCTTGTGTCAAACATGATAAGTGAACTGTTAGATGCAGACCACATTTTGACTTGATGAGTAGTAAATGCAAGTAGTAATCTATTATTTACCTCATAGTTATGTGTTTATGAAGATCCACAATAAAGAGTAAAGACTCTTGAGGATGCTATGTGGCGTCTTGAACTAGAGTACTGGTTCTAACTTAATTGGGGCTTCGTGCTGTTGGCAATAGCGTCAATGTGGGTTTGAGAAGTGAAAAAGTAAAGGAACAGATCTTCAGAAAAGAAATCAAAGTTTAACCGACATGGAAAAGGAAAATGTCCTTTAAAAAAAACATTTCAAAAGTGAAGTATTTTAACTGTGGCAAAAAGGGTCACTTTACTCACAATTGTGATGGGTTAAAGAAGTTAGAATCTCTTTGTACACTTAAGAGTGTACATATGTCTATAGTTCAGTTTTGGTAACTGAATTTTATCCTTTGTGGATTATAGATATAAGGGCCATAGACCATGTAGTAGTGGAATTTTTAATAAGTTCCACATTGAGCAAATTTAATAAATGTGAGAAATATTTTCTAAGTGAAAATAAAAATAATTGGCACTTGCCAATTAAATATGTGTGATAGTCGCACTTTATTCTTACTAATATTTATATGCTCCAAAACATGTGTCGCGACCCGTCCGAAAATCGACGGACGCGGCTAATGGATTACCGATCGTGGGCCCCCACTCTGAAATGTGGATCGCGGGCCTTAGATCGGCGCGGGCCCTCCCAGGCCCATACCAAATCGCGGCGGAGGTATATCTTTAAGGATTCGACGATAAGAGTCGATCGCTTTCGACCTTAGTGTGGTCGTGGTGGCATGTGCAACTTGTTCATGCATTTGGAGTCGCCACCGGTCTTTCTTGGAGGGTAGACCGGAAACCTTACTGACCGATTGGGAGAGATCGATCAGTTCTGCGGAACCAGAGATTTTGGGTTCGGGGACTTGGTTACGTCGGTGTCATTACCAACGCCCTTTCGGTACCTAACGCGAGTGATTTTCTTAACTAAGAGTTAATGCATGCGCAATTTTGGGTGATATGAGTCAGGGTTTCATGCAGGTTGGAAGACTGGTCCTATCAAACCACAGTCAATATAATGAAAGCGCAATCAAGTGCATAAATAAATCATGTCAATGCACATCAATTTCAATCATTGGCCTCCTAGTATAGCCATAAGGGCTTAGGGA
The DNA here is from genome assembly GCA_021437785.1 of Rhodomyrtus psidioides. NCBI lineage: Eukaryota > Viridiplantae > Streptophyta > Magnoliopsida > Myrtales > Myrtaceae > Rhodomyrtus > Rhodomyrtus psidioides. Next base: position 17,054,420 of record JAILYB010000002.1, read on the forward strand.
AGATGTGATTTAGGGCTAGGGGTAAAATGGGAAGATTCGGGGACAATTAGCCCGAAGGGCAAAATTGTCTTTTTTGGAAGGTTTGGATACCGAATTACCCAAAATATTCCATGGCCAGTTGATTGTGGCCACTTCCCATTTTTGAGAATTTTTTGGAATTTCTTGATTTTTCTTCAATTTTTGGAAGACGATTCACCCAAAGGGCGAAATCGTCATTTTTAAGAAGGTTCGGGGTTCAAAACACCCGGGATGAGCCTTGGCCAGTTGATTGTGGCCATTTCCTATTTTTTGGGATTTTCCTGGATTTTTAGAAAGTTTTTTGGAAGACGGTTTGCCGGAAGGGCGAAACCGTCATTTCGGAAAAGACCGGGGGTCAAAAGACCCGAAACGGGTCGTGGCCAGTTGAATATGGCCATTTCCTATTTTCTGGAATTTTTTAGAATTTTTTCTGAATTTTCCGAATTTTTTGAATATTTTATGATTTTTCATTTTTTTATTGATTTTTTTGATTATTATATTATTTTTTATTATTTTCTGAATTTTTTAATATTTAAAAATATTTTCCGGGTCGGGTCAAATCCGGCCCACGCCTCTCGGGCGCCCGGCCCGACCCTAGGGGTCGACACCGGCCTAAAACGACACCGTTTTATATTTTTAAATATTTTTTCTATTTTTTAACAATTTTTTTGATTTTTTATCTATTTTATTTAATTATCCGAAAATTCCCCGGATCGGACGGTCCACGTTGTGCCACGTGGCTTCATATCGTGCGTCCGATCAAATACTAGATCGGACGTCCCTTAGTGAGCCACGTGGCCACATTGTGGCCATCGGATCAAAAATTGATTATTTTCTTTTTTAGAAAAATCTACAAATCGGACGCTCTAGAACGTGCCACGTGGCCTCCTCTGGTGCGTCCGATCTTGTACAAGATCGGATGTCCCTCAGTGAGCCACGTGGCACATCCTCGTCCGCCGGATCGATTATTCGAAAATCATTTATTTAATTCCCAAAAAGACGAGATCGCGACACGTGTCGCGATCGGGACCGTTCATTTTGTTTTATGCATAAAAATTCCACGTGGCCCCCACCCGGCTGACGTGGCTGCCTACGTGGCACGCCACGTCGGCCGTTGACCGTTGACCGGCCGGAGGGTCGCCGGAGAAGACGATGAACAGTGAAAAATCCGGCGGGAATAGTAAAAATTCCGGCGAGGTCGCCGGAAAATTGCGAAACGGGCCCGAAACTTAGTATTTTTCGCCCGTTCTTGCGGCATTCGACTCCTTAAACACTCAACATCAATATTCAACCAAAAAAGGACAAAAATCGCGTCGGTAACCGCCCCAAAAATCCGGCGACCGAACCGGCTCCGGCGAAGAATTCACAAAAAAAAATTTATTTGTTTAAACTCGATTCTAGGCATTCACATGGCATCTAAGGAAGGTTTAGAAGCTTACCTATAGTCCTTTGATGGTCGGTGGCCGTGGGCTTCGCCGGTGTGAGCTTTAGGTTCGGCCCGAGCACATCGAACTCCGGCCACCGCTCCCGGCATGGTTTCAATGCAAAATAAACACGTAAACAAGCTTAGAGTCGATTCTAGGATTAACTTAGGGCCCTAACCGAACATATGCCACTCGAATCACGCACGGCCGGGGACGAAACCGAGTTGAAACATGCATCGGCATTTCACCGAACACATGGCGTGCATAAGAAAATATGGAGATCCGGCGAGATACCGACCTATTCGGAGCTCGCCGACGGCCACTAAGCTCCGGTGATGATCAAGGAGTGTCGCCAAAGGCCCTGGGTTGCCGGTTGTCCGTCGATTTCCTCCCAAAATTTTTTTCCCCTCTCTCGGCTCCCCTCGGTTTTGACCGAGAATCCCCCTCGCTCGCGGTGGCCGACCGGCCCGCTTTTGTGCCCATCCGCCTGCCAAAATGCGAATATTCGCTGCCCCCTTGCTTCCCACGTTCGGCCGCCCCCTTTTCTTTTGAAAATCGCACGCCCATGCCCATTTTTTTAGTCCTCTGTTCTGCCCCCTGCCATTCTGTCCACGGCTTGCTGCACATTCTGTGCAAGCCTTGCAGACTCGGGTCGGGCCGGGTCGGGTCGGGTCGGACCCGACCGGCCCGGTTCGGCCAAATCGCCCAAATCGCCAAATTGACCCCCTAAATGACCTCTTTTCATGAAATTGATGGCAAAATCGGATTCCTTGACATGTTTTCCATCAAATATGGGTATTTTCGTGAATCAATTTATTGAAATTCTGTGAAAACCCCAAATTGTCCCTAGGATCCGAAATTTAATTTCGCCAAATCGAAGGCCTAAACGATCGAATTAGCCAAAATTGAGCCCACAAATGGATTCAGCATGATGAAAACTGTTGGGTAGAGGTGTTTAATTTTAATGGGTGTGCCCGTGTGAAATTTAATTTCAAAAATTGTGAAACCGGGGACTAAATTGAAAGATTTTTATGCAATTAAGCCCTTTTGGTTAAAATTGATCAAATTGGAGGGCAAATTGACCCAATTGCATTTCAATACTTTGGAGTCCAATGTCATAGCTTATAAAAACCGAGAATTGAAAATTAAAAGACTCGAAAAGGATTTTTTAGGCCCGGTTCGGTTTTAGGTTTGTGAAGGAACCCCATGAATCGAGCCAAATTTCCCTGATAAAAAGTGAAAATATTAAATACAGAATTAAAATAAAATTTCGGAATATTTTTGTGTAATTTTCTGACCACGGATGGTATTTTTCTAATTTTTTTGGGTATTTTATAATTAAATAAATTCCAAATAATATTAAAAAATTCAAAAAATATTTTTTGTTCAAAATTGGTTCCTAAGGCTAGGCTAAGGCTTCCAAAGTTGATTTTGTAATTTTTTGACCTTTTTTGCTATTTTTAATTAATTTTAGAAATAAAAATTATAATAACGGATGGTCAAAAATCAGGTGTCAACAGCTGCCCCTCTTTGAGAGTGAGCTCGTCAGAGGTTGCTTTCAAAGACAAAATGACACCTGGATCTTGACCGACTCGACTGGGAAAAAAGAAATGCTATGACATCGGATTCTTAAGCCTTTTGATGAACGCTCAAATTAATCACCGGTTTACTCTTGCGATTCGAACATAGGCCGGAGTGAGAGAGGCTTACCTGAAGCTCACCTGTCAGATGCTGCCTGCGGAATCTGAGGGTTCGTCGTTATGCTCCCGGCTGTGACGACTTTCAAGAAGATACCTAGGACTTGTTCAGAATATCCTAGGGAGATTAAGCTCTGACCTGTATGGTAGGTCATACCATTATGGGGCTCCCAACTGGTAGGAACTTAATGAAGGCGCACCCCATGCTTTGGGATCTGCCACGGATTTTGATCCGTATGGTGGATCGGACCTTTGTATTGACCCTTCAGGCGGTTCCTACCTTTGGTTGAGTTTGACCCTTATGGCGGTTTCTACCAATGAGTTGACCCTTATGGCGGTTTCTACCATTCTTGACCCTTCAGGCGGTTTCTACCATCTGGTTGACCCTTCAAGCGGTTTCTACCTTTGGTTTGACCCTTATGGCGGTTTCTACCATGAGTTGACCCTTATGGCGGTTTCTACCATGAGTTGACCCTTATGGCGGTTTCTACCATTGATTTGACCCTTCAGGCGGTTTCTACCATCGAGTTGACCCTTATGGCGGTTTCTACCATTCAGTTGACCCTTATGGCGGTTTCTACCATCAAGTGAGACTCCAGACTGATAGGAATCTAAGGATGACGCGCCCGTTCTGTAGGGTTTGTCGGAGACTCGATCGTTCTGTAGATCGGTCTTGGAAAAGGTTTGCCTACTAAAAGGCTACGCCTATGAAATGACATATCCCGTCTTGTTGGGACTAGTCGAAGACTCGATCGTTCTGTAGATCGGTCTTGGAAAAGGTTTGCCTACTAAAAGGCTACGCCTAAGGAATGACATATCCCGTCTTGTTGGGATTTTGGGTGGAATAAATGTCTCTTCCGCGGCTACCGGCTGCAATCCGTTCCGAAGGGTGAGAGCTTCGAGGCATGGCTATCCGGCGTGTGCTTCACGAAAAAGGCGGTCACCGTATCTCTAGGCGGCAAGTCGCGAGCGTTATGGGCTCCGATCTCGAACTGTGCTTTGAGACACCTCTGTCGTATATCCCTGTCTGGTGGGATTTAGGGTGGAATAAATGTCTCTTCCGCGGCTACCGGCTGCAATCCGTTCCGAAGGGTGAGAGCTTCGAGGCATGGCTATCCGGCGTGTGCTTCACGAAAAAGGCGGTCACCGTATCTCTAGGCGGCAAGTCGCGAGCGTTATGGGCTCCGATCTCGAACTGTGCTTTGAGACACCTCTGTCGTATATCCCTGTCTGGTGGGATTTGGGGTGGAACAAATGTCTCTTCCGCGGCTACCGGCTGCAATCCGTTCCGAAGGGTGAGAGCTTCGAGGCATGGCTATCCGGCGCGTACTTCGTGAAAAAGGCGGTCACCGTATCTCTAGGCGGCAAGTCGCGAGCGTTATGGGCTCCGATCTCGAACTGTGCTTTGAGACACCTCTGTCGTATATCCCTGTCTGGTGGGATTTGGCGTGGGAGAAATCTTCTGAAGTTGAAAATTGGCAATCCGGTCCGGAAGATGACAGATCCGCGGCTACCAACCTGTGAACACTTACAGAGAGATTTATCTAGGTCATCGCGCTTTTGGGGGATCCCATGACGCTGACTAGCGGGGTCAGAGGGGATTTTTGTGTTTTCTGAAAGGGTTTTCCATGACAAGGGTTCTCCAAGTCAGAGGGGATTGTTTGAATTTTTGAAAATGGGTCTCGGGATGAGGGTTCTCCACGTCCGTTGAGACTGTTTGATATCTTTGAAAAGGGGTCCTAGGACGAGGGTTCTCCACGTCAAACTAGGACTGTTTTTTTTGAAAAAGGGGTCCTAGGACGAGGGTTCTCCACGTCATGCTAGGACTGCTTTTTTTTGAAAAAGGGGTCCTAGGACGAGGGTTCTCCACGTCATGCTAGGACTACTTGATTTTTGAAAAAGGGTCCCGAGACGAGGGTTTTCCACGTCTACTGGGATTGTTCGATTTTTTTTTAAAGGGGTCCTAGGACGAGGGTTCTCCACGTCAAGCTAGGACTGCTTGATTTTTTTTGAAAGAAGGGGTCCTAGGACGAGGGTTCTCCACGTCAAACTAGGACTGCTTGATTTTTTTGAAAGAAGGATTCCGAGACGAGGGTTCTCCACGTCTACTGGGATTGCTTGATTTTTGTTTTAAAAGGGGTCCTAGGACGAGGGTTCTCCACGTCATGCTAGGACTGTCTGATATTTTTGAAAAAGGGTCCCGAGACGAGGGTTCTCCACGTCCACTGGGATTGTTTGATTTTTTTTTTTTAAAAAAGGGTCCTAGGACGAGGGTTCTCCACGTCATGCTAGGACTGTCTGATTTTTTGAAAAAGGGTCCCGAGGACGAGGGTTCTCCACGTCATGCTAGGACTGTTTGATTTTTTTGGAAAGGGGTCCTAGGACGAGGGTTCTCCACGTCATGCTAGGACTGCCTGATTTTTTGAAAAGAGATCCTAGGACGAGGGTTCTCCACGTCATGCTAGGACTGTTTGATTGATTTTTTTTAGAGATCCCGAAATTTGTCGGGAATTCAGTTTTGAAGCAGTGAAAGATTTTATCTCGAGAAAGCTTCACTTGGGTCTGTTGAGGCGACATTCTGGGAGCTGGGTTCTCCAGGTGTCCTGCAGAAAGTTCAAACCTGCGTGCTCCTTTCATTAGAGCGAGACATTCTTCTGGGCATTTAGGGTCTCCAATGGATCCTGCAGAAGTTTGAGCCTGAAAGATTTTTCTTCACCAAGAAAACGTTAATAATCTTTGGGAAGACCACGGCTGTCCATTTGACAAAAACCGTATGACTTAAGTTTTAATTGTGAAATGTGCATTTTGATGCTGGAGGTTATCCAAAGCATTCTTGCAACATGCAAATGTGATCACAATTCCCTTGCACGGAAAATCTGGATCAACAGTTTGAAAATTCCAAAAAGAGTTTGTTCAAAACATTAATTGGAATTTTCTCGACGAGGAGGTCTTCTCACCTGTTTTGAGGTAATGATTTTTATAGGGGATGCACTCAATTCCCTACTGACCTGTGCCTAGGTTTCAGGCTCATTCGTAGCGCATACATTTTGATCGGTCGGGAGGTCTTCCACGGGACCGTAATGTTGGGCTTGGGTATCGGTTTTCAAGGGAGACCCGTTTTGGAGTCGAGGCCATTGAATGAAAGTTTTCACCATCTGCTCCGGGTTTACAAGTCAAGAACCCTGCAAAATGAGAAAGAAATAGTCTTGCTCGTACCTCTTCGAGCTAAGCTATATGTTAACCCAAGTGTCTTAGTCAGAGAAGACTGTTTCAGGGTTGTAACATTGGTAGGATTGGGGACCGAAAAAGGCTTGTTTTTGGCCCAGAATTCATGAGGGGATTGACGTTGGTGATCATTGTAAACTTGTCACCTGTCTTTTCCATTCTGCATCTTCAGTCTTTGAGGTGCATGACTACTTTTGAGGTGTGCACAAATTCTTGTGAAAGCGCCTCTGGCTGCATTAAGAGACTGACAACTCTATCTGCGTCTCTACTCCGCGCTTGATACCATTTGAGGAGTAGTTTTTTTTTGGAATCTGACTCCTTCTGAATTTTTCTTCTCCCCTTTTCAGTCAGGTTTCACTGGGGATTGATACAAATTGTTCACCCAAGCATCGGCCTTGCTTTTACCAGGCACTTTGCTTTTTCTTGATGCTGGGGGCTTTTCTCATCATTTTTGAAATCCCGTTTTTTTTTCATCTTCATGGGATTGTGTTAGACATATAGTCTAAACATGCTTTAAATATTAGTCCGGGAATTCTCTCTCGTAATCCCTGAGTCTTGAACTCTTCCATTTTTGAAGTGGTGCGGCGCCCGTCTTGGAATGATCACCAATGGGTTCATGAAACGAATTTGCAGGCTCAACTTGGCTATGCAAATGATATAGTGTGTGGGATAGAGAAATGAATGCTTCTCGTCATCCTATGGCACTTGGATTACCATATAAACAACACACAAAGATTGATGTTAGTCCGAGCAAGAGAATTTCTAACCATTTTCTCCTGATGTTGCTGGACTCGCCTCCATTTTGCCCCAATGTGGGGTGGTTCTTGACAGGGTTGAGAATGAAAACCGCCGTTCAAAGGGGTTGTCAATGGTCACCTGTAGTGTTTGGGGATATGAAACGAATGCCTCCGTCATCCCAATCCATGTAATTGCTGCGAATAATCCCTACTTCCGTAGGTCCAGATTTTACTATCTGATCCGCTCCACTTTTCTCTCAAGTGTGTATAGGACGTGTTTGGATTAGGCTTTGCCTCTCGTCTTTCGAGGAAACGTCCTTTTGAAAGTTTTGAACAACTTTTTATTGGAAAAATCTCTCATTTTCTCCAAAAATTTTACCCGTCAATGGGATTTTATGATGCACCATGCATGTTCTTATTCATGTTAAGGCAACCTCCTGTTTTAAAACATGAATGTCAATGAAATTTGAATTCTATGTCTTTTCTAGACATTAGATTCTGAAAGCTTTTCTTTTCTTCTCTATTTTTTATTCAACTTCTTCAATGGATTGGGGAAAGGGATACTTACCTGTCCTCCGCGGCTGGAGGTCCCTGAAAATGTAGAAGAAACATGTTATTGTACGTTCATGAATTTTTCAAGAGATTAGAACGATACATCTTACCCTTGGTCATGTGTTCCCATGGGTAATACTTGGGGTGTGAAAACCTGTTTCGCCTTGATGGCGAACCCCTGTCAAAGACGGGAAATAGGTGTCAGTTTGCGTTCCAAAATTCGAGGTAAATTGGAACAATACAGCCTTGTTATTGCTTTGTGTTTCCATTTGAACACGAACGCGCGGCTTGTAGAAGTTGGCCATCTAGCTTGTGGCCATGATCCCTCCGTCTGGTCGGCGATAAATCCTTCTCAAGGATTTGCCCTAGGGGAGATCCATTTGTGATTTTGGACGCATTCCAGCGCCACTCTTCAGAGTTCTTCTAAGGTCAATAATTCTATTTGCCTCCTTGTCGGCGAATTCCTTTCTTTTGCGGCTTTTTGGCGCCAACAATTTTCTGTCCATCTTGACGGCGAATCCCTGTCAACGATAAACATCAAGTGTCAGTTCGTGTTTCGAAATTCAAGACAAATCGAAACGATACCGCTTTACTCTCGCTTCGCGCCTCCATTTGAACGCAAATGTAAGGCTTGTTGAAGTCGGCCATCTAGCTCGTGGCCATGGTCTACCCGTCTGGTTGGCAACGAATCCTTCTCTAGGATTTGCATTGGATGAGATCAATTTGTGCTTTGGGACGTATTCTATGTCATTTTCTAGGGTTCCGTTTCCTGGCAACTTGCCTCTTGCAACGGATATTTCTTTTCGCCTCCACGTCGGGCGAGATCCTTTCTTTTGTGGCTTTTTGGTGCCACCAATTTTCTGCCAAATGAGAACAAACTCATGTTAAGCATGGGATTTTTGGGAGATCAATTTGGAACGATACAAAGTTACCGTTCACCCAGGTTTGTATCCTGGGGTTTACTTCCGATGAGGACGACTCTGTCATTGCGTCCATGGATTTTGCCAGAGAAGAAATGTCCTTCTTTGTCCGGCGCACAAATGATTCACTTGCCCCAGTTGGGTGTGATTTGTCGTAGCTAGGTGACGCTTGCCCCCGCTAACTTCATTTTGCATTTTGCTGCAATCCTCATCCTCTTCGGGGATGTCTTCTCTCCTGGGATCCATGGTGGCGTCTTACTGACGTATTCATCTCTTTCGTCGATCGTTGACGCGCCACATTTGATGGGGGTCCTTTCAATATCGTATACTGATGTGGACGATGAATGTTGTTTCCTCTCGTCTGCATTTGTGGGTGTTGTCCGTGAGACGATCCTCAATCACGTCGACAACTACTTTGCCCCAGTTGGGCGGTGTTCATCTTGGCAGCGTGCCTTAGCACTTTCCGTGTTTGTTGGCAATTTTCTATCCAATTTGAAAACGTTCATGCGCCTGCACATGAAGAGACAGGCGTAGGTCTTTATCTGACTTCATTTGAAATTTTAGGAAAGAGATACTCCCTTCGAGGTTTCGCCTGTCCAAAGTTTGAGGGAACTGTGCTTTTTAAATATTTTGCCCCAGTGAGGCTTGTCTTGATGTTTGTTATCTCTAGGTTTGATAACCCTGGTCCGATGCACTATCCTGGGGGTTCATGAGAGTTTGCCCCCGATTTGGCTCCTCGAAGCAAATGGGGGAGCCCGCTCCCATGAATTTTGTCGATTCTGGTCATCTATCTCAATTGCCAGAGTCTTCGATTATTTTTTCTATCCCTAGACAGCTTGATAGTCTGGGGATTTGTCGTGTGGCGATTTGGTGATTCTCTCGATCACAGTCGCCATTTGAGGTATTCGATGTTCCTGTTGAAAAGAAGAAATCTCATAAGTAAAGGGCATGTGTAATTGACTATTGGAATCGATACAATTTACCCTTGAAACTTATCCTGTAGGAACCGGCATTTCTCCCTTTGGGTTCTCTGTATGTAGGATGTGTGCACGATAGGCATGATGCATGTTATGTATGCGTGCAACGAAAAATGAGTTTGTACTTTTCATTCTATCCAAAGAAGGCATTTTTATCAGATGTGTCAATCTGCAAAACTTGAGATTTTCTTTTCAAGTGTTCTTTTCACAGAGATTTCTAAATGATGAGAAACTCCTTCAGGTTTTCTCAAATGTTTTGTTCACGAATTGAGCCATTAGAATGCTCTTGAAAACATTTAGCCACAGTGCATGTCTGAGATGTCATGAAAATGGGTACTCCATGTTTGTCATTGGAAAGCACTGCATCCTGAGTCCTTTGCTTCTGTTCCCGACCTGAAAGGAGAAAGAAATGAAACATTATTCTCATATCAAGAAAACAATCATTTTGGAACGATACGTCCTTTTACCCGAATCGATGGCTCCGTATCGTTCTCCTTCTCATTTAGAAGGGTTTGATGTGTTTTGTCTTTGATGGATCACTCCACTTCATCATGATTCATGGGTGGCAACTGCTTCAGGGACTTCCCCTACGTATCCCCATGGTGAATTCGGCATACATACGGTACCCTTTCCGGGTAGAGGAGCGATTTGCCCCCCAGCCACTGAGTGATTCGCCTGGGCTGGCTGATTTAGTTGTAGGCAGTTTGATCATGCCGTGTTGGTGTATTCAATCTTCCGAAGATCTCAGCATTTGATGTTCTGCAACGCCTGACACTTCCTTGGTCTCATCCATGCATTCCAATTTCTTCATGCTTATTTTGCCTTGTCGTCATTTTATGACGTCCCTCGATCATTCTGTTGTCTGACATCAGCAAGCACGGGTTTACTTGTGGCTGAGTACTTCAGCATCCTGGAGTGTTACTTCACAAGAAACAATTTTCTTCATTGTGTCTTGTCGCATTCACCTTACGCTTTAACAATCTTTTATTCCACATGTACGATGAAATGAATGAGTGACTCGATTGCTGCATAAGGAGCTTTGATTGAAACGACTACGGATTTACTATCCCCGCTCTGGTCACTTCTGGCATCCAAGATGCTGAAAATTTTTCAATGGGCCCGTTCATTCTCGTCATCACCTGCAAGAATGAGAAACCGTATCAACTCGTGAACCAGTCAATCCGATTTGGAACAGATACAACTTTTTCGACTTAGGGAGAGCCAATCCTAATTAGGTTGCTCCTTCTTCATAATTTGATTCATTTTGTCATTGCAATCCCAATGGGTGACATCTGCTGAAGGCACATTTCTTTCCGTCTTATAGGGAAGACAAATTTTCCTTCGTTTGTCTTTGACCATCTTATCCTGTAGACAAAAGACATAAAGGTCCCCGTCAGGTAAAACATTGAAGGGCTTATTGGAACGATTACAGTTTCACCATTGTTCCATGATCATCTTGCATGTGATCGGATGAGGGCATTTTCGACAAATGTATGCCATGTAAAACATGTCCCTCGTGTCTATCCATAAATGGATTTTCCTTCTCTACCTGTTTTTCACCTGAGAGGAAAAGATAGGAAATATTATGCCGGTATCTGATTGAAAATCAATTAGGAACGACACGTCTTTACACTTGACCCGGTTGCCCCGGTTAGGTGGCGTCTGCCCTAGTTGAGTGGGATATGCCCCAGTCGACTGCTTTGATCCTTTCACAATTTTTTACGGTTCCCTTTTCAATTAGGGGATATCTGCCGTTCGGAGCTTCCTGTCTCTTTTCATCTTGGCGGGCTTTGCCCCATTATGTCGTCTTAGTGAGAAGTTGACTCCTTTGTCTGTCTTCAAACATCCATCCTAGTGGCTCGAGTTGTCAGCCAGTTTCAATCTTCTTGAAGCACCACTCCTGAGGATCAACAAAACACAGTCAACAAATTTTCAAATGTAAAGAGATTAGGTTACAACTAATTCTCTTCCGCATGTGGCTTCTTTGATTGCATGCCGTTCCACGTCTTGAAAGATGGCAAAATGCCCTCATCAGTGGACTATTTTTCTTGAGGATTCCCTGGTCTTCCCTCATCAGTCGACTCTCTAGGGTGGTCAAGCGCTTTTCTATGCCATCCCAGTCCATTTTAACTTGTGACTGATTCTTCACACAAGCCCTCGGATTTTGATTCTGGAAATTACCTGTTCGAATGACGGGAATATGTCAGAAAGGGAAGTAAAGCATAAATCCTTTCAATTTTATGCTTTCTTGTGATTAACGAAGATAAGGACTTTTACACAAGCCTTAACCTCATGTGAAAAATTCTTATCGATGTTTTTCAAGAGAAAACATAAAACTAAAAGGAGCGTAATCCATGGTTATCACTTTTGGTAAATCCCCAGAAAATCTGTGGAATTTCCAAGAAGATAAAAATGCGATTCCAATGTGTCCTAAATTCGATTAGAGATAGGACATCCAAATTGAAATGATTTCCCGAAGGTAATTTGGATATCATGTCTCCTCTTGAATTCAGGAAACATGGACGACTTTAGTTAATTACCAAAGATTACCGATGATGCATGTTATAGACCGGTTCAATTCCATGTCCGGCGCACCATGAAATGAATGTTAGATTCTCGTACTTGGGTTAAACATGCCAAGTGTGAGTTCTAACGAAAATTTCATCTGGGTAAGACACGCAATTGAACCGAACAGTTCGAATGGTTGAGAGAAATTCCAGTGCCGCATTCCAATGTCAAGACACTTAGACAAGACTTAGGAATCGAGGTGTAAAAGATATATGGGAGACCCACAGACGGGTGCTCCTTACAGACTCGATGATCCTGATAAAAGAAAAGGGGCGATTGGAATGTAGCCCTTAAGAACCTGAAGAGATGCCCCAAGTTAGGTCTTCGAGGGATGACGCCTGGTGTCTTCGGTTCGGCCCTTCGGGTCTTCGTTTTTATCAGATAACATCTTGACAGCGTCCGACGGGTGTCTTGGATTTGCTGTTATCGCCTATCCTTCAATTTCCGGTAAGGTTACTGGATCATTCCTCGGACAGCTCGAAAAGGGTAGACTCCGTTGAATGTCCGGGCAGTCTGATGGCGGATGATGCGTCGCTCATACTTGAATACGTCCGGGATGTGGGACCGACTTGGAGAGATCATCTCTTTTATTTATACTCTAAAATGGAATTGGACTCAACCATCGAACTTGATGAATGCAGCATGTCGCGCGAAATAAAAGACTGCAAGTGAATTTAAATAGAAATGGCAGGATCTAACCATGAGAGGTACCCAATGATTTTTTTTGGTTTTAGGTATACCAACCATCCATATACATGCGCATGAGACAAGTGAGGCTTGACTCTAGAAATCAAAATGGCTTAGGTGAGGAACCTAGAGGCTTCCCTCTATCCGAGTCGATAAATTCGTCCATGAGCGCAATCCACAACAAATGGATAAAAGTCTCGACTTGGATAGTGAGTGGGATCGAATATGGTCGACCCCAGCGCAATCCACGCTAGAGCGTTGCATATCGATCCCTGATCTATGGCTACCTGAAAAGGTGATTTCGCGGCCTGGGTTTGGGCGCTTTGTGCAAAGTGTCGTGATCCTCAAATATGCAGTGAATCATGCGCAACAATTTATATATCAATCAGCGCTTCAAAATCAACCACATGACATACATTCCTACACCCAACCTGCACAAGACAATGTTAATCACAGACTACTCCCCTTATCACTCCAATCTGCAAAGACATATAACACCTATCGTGAGTGGACTTACCTCACCTTCAAGAGCGCCTGCAGGGTTAGAAAAATCACTCAACGTTTTAATTACGGTCTAAGTCCACTTGAGGTCCAGAACCAAGTGTTCTAGAACAACGTCCCCAGTGGAGTCGCCAGCTGTCGCGACCCGTCCGAAAATCGACGGACGCGGCTAATGGATTACCGATCGTGGGCCCCCACTCTGAAATGTGGATCGCGGGCCTTAGATCGGCGCGGGCCCTCCCAGGCCCATACCAAATCGCGGCGGAGGTATATCTTTAAGGATTCGACGATAAGAGTCGATCGCTTTCGACCTTAGTGTGGTCGTGGTGGCATGTGCAACTTGTTCATGCATTTGGAGTCGCCACCGGTCTTTCTTGGAGGGTAGACCGGAAACCTTACTGACCGATTGGGAGAGATCGATCAGTTCTGCGGAACCAGAGATTTTGGGTTCGGGGACTTGGTTACGTCGGTGTCATTACCAACGCCCTTTCGGTACCTAACGCGAGTGATTTTCTTAACTAAGAGTTAATGCATGCGCAATTTTGGGTGATATGAGTCAGGGTTTCATGCAGGTTGGAAGACTGGTCCTATCAAACCACAGTCAATATAATGAAAGCGCAATCAAGTGCATAAATAAATCATGTCAATGCACATCAATTTCAATCATTGGCCTCCTAGTATAGCCATAAGGGCTTAGGGAAGATGTGATTTAGGGCTAGGGGTAAAATGGGAAGATTCGGGGACAATTAGCCCGAAGGGCAAAATTGTCTTTTTTGGAAGGTTTGGATACCGAATTACCCAAAATATTCCATGGCCAGTTGATTGTGGCCACTTCCCATTTTTGAGAATTTTTTGGAATTTCTTGATTTTTCTTCAATTTTTGGAAGACGATTCACCCAAAGGGCGAAATCGTCATTTTTAAGAAGGTTCGGGGTTCAAAACACCCGGGATGAGCCTTGGCCAGTTGATTGTGGCCATTTCCTATTTTTTGGGATTTTCCTGGATTTTTAGAAAGTTTTTTGGAAGACGGTTTGCCGGAAGGGCGAAACCGTCATTTCGGAAAAGACCGGGGGTCAAAAGACCCGAAACGGGTCGTGGCCAGTTGAATATGGCCATTTCCTATTTTCTGGAATTTTTTAGAATTTTTTCTGAATTTTCCGAATTTTTTGAATATTTTATGATTTTTCATTTTTTTATTGATTTTTTTGATTATTATATTATTTTTTATTATTTTCTGAATTTTTTAATATTTAAAAATATTTTCCGGGTCGGGTCAAATCCGGCCCACGCCTCTCGGGCGCCCGGCCCGACCCTAGGGGTCGACACCGGCCTAAAACGACACCGTTTTATATTTTTAAATATTTTTTCTATTTTTTAACAATTTTTTTGATTTTTTATCTATTTTATTTAATTATCCGAAAATTCCCCGGATCGGACGGTCCACGTTGTGCCACGTGGCTTCATATCGTGCGTCCGATCAAATACTAGATCGGACGTCCCTTAGTGAGCCACGTGGCCACATTGTGGCCATCGGATCAAAAATTGATTATTTTCTTTTTTAGAAAAATCTACAAATCGGACGCTCTAGAACGTGCCACGTGGCCTCCTCTGGTGCGTCCGATCTTGTACAAGATCGGATGTCCCTCAGTGAGCCACGTGGCACATCCTCGTCCGCCGGATCGATTATTCGAAAATCATTTATTTAATTCCCAAAAAGACGAGATCGCGACACGTGTCGCGATCGGGACCGTTCATTTTGTTTTATGCATAAAAATTCCACGTGGCCCCCACCCGGCTGACGTGGCTGCCTACGTGGCACGCCACGTCGGCCGTTGACCGTTGACCGGCCGGAGGGTCGCCGGAGAAGACGATGAACAGTGAAAAATCCGGCGGGAATAGTAAAAATTCCGGCGAGGTCGCCGGAAAATTGCGAAACGGGCCCGAAACTTAGTATTTTTCGCCCGTTCTTGCGGCATTCGACTCCTTAAACACTCAACATCAATATTCAACCAAAAAAGGACAAAAATCGCGTCGGTAACCGCCCCAAAAATCCGGCGACCGAACCGGCTCCGGCGAAGAATTCACAAAAAAAAATTTATTTGTTTAAACTCGATTCTAGGCATTCACATGGCATCTAAGGAAGGTTTAGAAGCTTACCTATAGTCCTTTGATGGTCGGTGGCCGTGGGCTTCGCCGGTGTGAGCTTTAGGTTCGGCCCGAGCACATCGAACTCCGGCCACCGCTCCCGGCATGGTTTCAATGCAAAATAAACACGTAAACAAGCTTAGAGTCGATTCTAGGATTAACTTAGGGCCCTAACCGAACATATGCCACTCGAATCACGCACGGCCGGGGACGAAACCGAGTTGAAACATGCATCGGCATTTCACCGAACACATGGCGTGCATAAGAAAATATGGAGATCCGGCGAGATACCGACCTATTCGGAGCTCGCCGACGGCCACTAAGCTCCGGTGATGATCAAGGAGTGTCGCCAAAGGCCCTGGGTTGCCGGTTGTCCGTCGATTTCCTCCCAAAATTTTTTTCCCCTCTCTCGGCTCCCCTCGGTTTTGACCGAGAATCCCCCTCGCTCGCGGTGGCCGACCGGCCCGCTTTTGTGCCCATCCGCCTGCCAAAATGCGAATATTCGCTGCCCCCTTGCTTCCCACGTTCGGCCGCCCCCTTTTCTTTTGAAAATCGCACGCCCATGCCCATTTTTTTAGTCCTCTGTTCTGCCCCCTGCCATTCTGTCCACGGCTTGCTGCACATTCTGTGCAAGCCTTGCAGACTCGGGTCGGGCCGGGTCGGGTCGGGTCGGACCCGACCGGCCCGGTTCGGCCAAATCGCCCAAATCGCCAAATTAACCCCCTAAATGACCTCTTTTCATGAAATTGATGGCAAAATCGGATTCCTTGACATGTTTTCCATCAAATATGGGTATTTTCGTGAATCAATTTATTGAAATTCTGTGAAAACCCCAAATTGTCCCTAGGATCCGAAATTTAATTTCGCCAAATCGAAGGCCTAAACGATCGAATTAGCCAAAATTGAGCCCACAAATGGATTCAGCATGATGAAAACTGTTGGGTAGAGGTGTTTAATTTTAATGGGTGTGCCCGTGTGAAATTTAATTTCAAAAATTGTGAAACCGGGGACTAAATTGAAAGATTTTTATGCAATTAAGCCCTTTTGGTTAAAATTGATCAAATTGGAGGGCAAATTGACCCAATTGCATTTCAATACTTTGGAGTCCAATGTCATAGCTTATAAAAACCGAGAATTGAAAATTAAAAGACTCGAAAAGGATTTTTTAGGCCCGGTTCGGTTTTAGGTTTGTGAAGGAACCCCATGAATCGAGCCAAATTTCCCTGATAAAAAGTGAAAATATTAAATACAGAATTAAAATAAAATTTCGGAATATTTTTGTGTAATTTTCTGACCACGGATGGTATTTTTCTAATTTTTTTGGGTATTTTATAATTAAATAAATTCCAAATAATATTAAAAAATTCAAAAAATATTTTTTGTTCAAAATTGGTTCCTAAGGCTAGGCTAAGGCTTCCAAAGTTGATTTTGTAATTTTTTGACCTTTTTTGCTATTTTTAATTAATTTTAGAAATAAAAATTATAATAACGGATGGTCAAAAATCAGGTGTCAACAACATGACGGAATTTAGTTTCCATGTTAGTTTGGTTAAACTTGGTTTCAATTTGAACTTTCATAACGATGGTGATGACTTGTCGTTAGAAACAAGTTATTAGAATTCTAGATGGTTTCAATGTACAGATTGTTGAGTACAATTATGTGAATGATAGTTATTCCCTATTTTTATCTTTTGTGATGATATGAATATGTGGCATGCTAGGCTAGGTAAAGTAAGCTAAAGATGGCTTATTTGACAGTATTAAGAGTGTCAATTTGCCCATTTGTAAGCATTGCCTAGTGGGAATAATAGTGAGGAAACCATTTAGAAAATAAATAAGAGCTAAGTTTCCTTTGCATTAATCCATTTAGACATATGTAGTTCAATAAATGTGAGAGCAAGGCATGAGATTGTTTATTTCATCACACCAATCGAAGTCAAGAAAATATATCTGATTAGTTCATATATTTATGTGATGAAAAAGGAATAAAAAAATAGTTTTCTATTTCGGCGATTCCTTAATAGAATTGGAGTTGCAAAGAAAATAGATTCCAATAGATATGGTTAAGTCTTTGATGGCACATCCTATTGTGAGTATTACCTTTTGTGGTGATATTTTATTGATGGCTGTCTAGATACTTAACTGTGTGCCTTGTAAATCCGTTACTCCTACTCCATGTGAGTTGTGGACAGGTCAATTATGAGATTTGAGTTTGCTCAAATCTTAATATGCTTCATATACACACGTATTCTCCCGCAAGTATGAGAAATTGGGCCCTAGAGTCAAAAAGAATATCTTCGTGAAATATTCTAAGCACTCGAAAGGGCAAGTGCTATATGTGAGCAAGAAAGTGGGAAATGTAACTGAATTTGAATCACAAGATGTCACATTTTTAGTGAATGTACTTCCGAAAAAGGGCGAGATAAGTGAAAATTATACTCTGTTTGAATCTTGGATAGTGATAATGATTTTATTGGGACATCTTATCCAAGTGGGAGCAATGTGAGAAGTGGGAATTTGTTTCGAATTAGTCTCAATTGCAACCACTTGATGTGAAGAAGATGTCGTCGTTGTCTGATCCGAGTGGGAGCGTAATAGAGAATGATGTACTAAGTGTGCAATCTCCAATTTGATGAATAAGAGAATGAGCCAAGAAATGTAAATGAGGCTCGGACTTGCCCTGGTTAAAAAAAATGGATATGAGCAATGGAAAAAGAGATTGAGTCAATGAGATCAAATCAAGTATGAGAACTGGTTGATCTTTCGAATGGACGAAAAGCCATTGGGAGCAAGTGTGTTCTAAAAAAAAAAGTGTAAAGCTGATGGCTCGATTAAGAAATATAAAGCTCGCCTTATGGTTGTCGCGACCCTCTTGAGATTGTCGGGCTCTCGAGGGCTAATGGGCCGTCCTGTCTGGTCAGACGCAAGCCTCTCCCAAGGCCCATTACCCAAATCGCAACGGAGGTATGCGTGATCGACTTTCAGTGTGGTCTAGTGACATGTGCTAAGTGTGCATGCCATGGAGTCGCCACCAGTCATTTTTTTAGGGTATGATTGGACAACCCAATTGAATAGTTGGGAGTTTCTATTCAATTCTGCGAGAACCAGAGAAATGGCTTCGGGGACTTAGTTACACCAACTGTTAGAGTTGACGCCCTTTCGGTACCTAAGTTGACTGAATTTTCTAGCCTGAGATTCATGCGGATGAGTAAGGTATGAACCCTAAATCTAGAAATTCATGTAGATATGAGTGATTATCCTAGCAATCACAATCAGTAATAAAATGCCCAACTCAAGGAATCTAGATATGCAAATAAATCACATGACATTCCTAGTAAGGCCATATTTATCAATCACAGCTCAAGAATGATTTAGCTGTCCTAGCCATTCTACACACGATCTAACCTAAGAAAAGCATTAGGAAGCATCGAAGGAGTTCGAGAGTACTCACATGGGGTTCGCCGTGCCCTGGTTTGGTCTTGGACGAGCTATCGAGCTCATGCCGACCCGATTATATTTGGGGATCCACTCGGCGTTTTACACCATGAAATCATGTGAAACAAAAACGAAAATATTCAGCAAGGGGAATTTATTGTAGATGGTGGTCGATCTAATTGGACGTCAAGACTAAAAAATATGTAGAAATTTACAAATTAAAATACTCGAATGACATTTTTTTGCCAAATTCAATTCTATGCGTCGTGAAGAAACACATGCAATTGAAGTTGAATTTTGACTATTTATGAGTTCAAAATGAAAAGGAAATTAAAATAAAAATATTGACTATTTTCTATATTTTTACGACATCGAACGCTATTTTTCTTCATTTTTCATGTATTTTTCTATTTTTGGAAAATATTAAAAAATATGACAAATTATTTTTTTATCAAAAATGGTTCATTTAGCTTGGTCAAGGCTACCAAAGATGATTTTTTAATTTTTTTAACTTTTTATAGATTTTTTTATGAATTTTTAAAAAATAAACTATGAAAGACTGATCAAAAATCAGGTGTCAACAGCTGCCCCTCTTTGAGAGGAATTTCGTCAGAGGTTTCTCTCAAAGACAAGGTGACACCTGTGTTCCGATCGACTCGACTGGGAAAAGAAAAGAAATCATGACATCCAATTTTCATGCCCATCAATGTGTGCTTTTCCTTAAAAAGAGATGTGCTCATTCAATTCCCTGATATGATGTAAGAAAGTTAAGGAGTAGATAGACTTCCCTGCCCCTTACCTGTCGAATGCTTGCGGCATTTGCTGTGTCTGATGGGTTCAAGTAGATTCCTAAGGACTTGTCATCGGAGTGTCCTGGGGATGTTAAGTTCTGACATGTATGGTAGGTCAAACCATAATGGGATTCCTAACTGATAGGAACTTAAGGAAGACGCTTCCCACATTTGGGAATTTGCCAAGGGTTTTGATCCGTGTGGTGGACTAAACTAGAAATGGCTTGCCTAATGTAAGGCTTATTAGGGAAAACGAATCCTCCCGCGTTCGGGATTCATCAAGGTTTTGATCCGTATGGTGGATCGGACCATTGGGTTGATCCTTCAGGCGGTTTCTACCATTCATTGACCCTTCATGCGGTTTCTACCATTGGTTGACCCTTCAGGCGGTTTCTACCATACATTGACCCTTCAGGCGGTTTCTACCATTGATTGACCCTTCAGGCGGTTTCTACCATTGAGTTGACCCTTCAGGCGGTTTCTACCATTTATGAGATTCCAAATTGATATGAATCAAAGGATGACGTACCCGCTCTTCGGGGCTAGTCGGAGACTCGATCATTCTGTGGATCGGTCTTAGAAAAGATTTGCCTACTAAAAGGCTTCACCTAAGGATGACGCACCCAGTCTTTGGGGCGGCCAAAAGTCCTGTAGAAAGCTTAGACCTGAAAAAATTTTCCTCGCCAAGAAGATATTAGTAATCTTTGGGAAGACAATAATTGTCTAACTGACAAAATTCTACGACTTAAGTTTTAGTCATGAAATGTGCATTTTGATTGCTGGAGGTTATCCAAAACATTCCTACCATATACAGATGTGATCATAAATTCCTTGCACGGAAACTCTAGATCAAACAATTTGAAAATTTCAAAAAGAGTTTGCTCAAAACATCCATTGGAGTATTTCTCATCCAAGAAGGCTCCTCACTGCTCTGTGATAATGATCTTTAATAGGGAAAGTGCTCAATTTCCTACCGACCTGTGCCTGGGTTTCAGGATCATTCGCAACGCATACATTTCGACCGATCATGAGGTCTTTCACGGGACCGTAGTGTTAGGCTTGGATATCGGTTTCCAAGGGGGACTCACTTTTGAGTCAAGGCCGTTGAACGAAATTTTTCACTATCTGCTCCGGGTTTACAAGTCAAGAACCCTGTAAAATGAGAAAGAAATAGTCTTGCTCGTACTTCTTTGAGCTAAGTTATACATTAACCCAAGTGTCTTAGTCAGATAAGACTGCTTCAGGGTTGTAACATTGGAAGGATTGGGGACCGAAAAAGGCTTATTTTTTGCCCAGAAATTGTGAAGGGTTTGGCATTGGTGATCATTGCAAATTTGCCACATGTCCTTCGAAGAACATCTCCATTTCTTGAAGTGTACACTCCTCTTTTAGAGCGCACAAGGATATTTAAAAGCGTCTCTTGTTACATTAAGAGACCGTCTGTTTGTGTGTTTGCAATTTGAGCACGACATCATTTGGAGAGTAGTCATCTTGATCTGACTCCTTTGCAGGGTCTTTTCATCGTATATCTAGACTTTACTGGGGATATTTTGAATAGACATCAGCCTTGCTTTTTACCAGGCACTTTGCTTTTTCTTGATATCTAGGGATTTTTCTTTTCCCCCTTTTTTTAATCCCGTGTTTTTCTTTTCTTTTGGAGCTAGGATTTTCGGCAATCATGCTAGATATGCAACTTAAACTTTGGCACGCTTCCATTCCTAGAGTGATGTTGCTTTTGCTTTGGAATATGCAAAGATCACCAATAGGTTGATGAAATGAATTTGCTGGCTCAACTTGGTCGTGCAAAGGATAACAGTGTGTAGGATAGAGAAATGAATTATTCTCGTCATCCTATGACACTTGGATTATCATATAAACAACACACAAAGATTTATGTTAGTCCGAGCAAGAAAATTTCAAACCGTTTACTTTCTGATACTGTTGGACTAACCTTCATTTGCCCCAATGTGGGGTGGTTCTTGACAGGGTTGAGAATGAAAATCGCCGTTCAATGGGGTTCTCAATGGGCATCTGTAGTGTTTGGAATGAAGAAATAAATGCCTCTGTCATCTCGATCCATGTAATCATTGCGAATGACCCTTATATCCATAGGTTAAGGTTTCGCTATCATTTCCAATCTCCTCATCTCTCAAGTGTGTATGGGACGTGTTTGGATTAGGCTCGCTTCTCTTATGAGAAAATACCCTTTTGAACAGTTCAAACGACTCTTGTTGGAAAAATTCATTTCATTTCATCAAGATTTATCCTTCAAATGGATTTTGTGATGCACCATACATGTGTAATTCATGTTCAGACAATCTCATGTTTTAAAACATGAATGTCAATGAAGTAAGAATTCTATGTCTTTTTAGATGTGAGAATCGAATTAATTCTGAAAGTTTTTAATCTCCAATGAATTAGGAAAAGGGATACTTACCTGCCCATCGAGGCTGGAGATCCTGGAGATATAAAAGGGATATGTCATCGTATATTCTAAAACTTTACAAAAATTGGAACGATACATCTTACCCTTGGTCATATGCTCCAACGAGTGTACAAGGGTTGTGAAAATCTGCACTTCACATAGTAACACAAGATTGTTAGGTGTTCTAAAGTTCTTTCGACTTCTTGGTTTTTGGAGAAAAATGAAACTTACATGTCTGCCCTGATGGCGAGCTCCTGCCAAGGATAAATATTAAGCATTATTTTGGGTTTCCAAATTCAAAACAAATTGGGACGATACTACTTTACTCTTGATTTGAATTCCATTCTGCATGCCAATGTGCAGATTGTAGAAGCCGGCCCTCAAGCTTGTGGCCATGATTTCTTCGTCTGGTTGGGCAACGAATCCACCTCGAGGATTTACGTCGGAGGAGATTCATTCATCTTTTTGGGCGTGTTTCATGCACTGTTATGTTATTTGAATGCATGGCTTCTTGGGTGCCTCGTCTCTGTTCATCACCTGAGAGGAAAATGAGAGAACATTATCCCCGCATCTGATTGAAAATCATTTAGGAACGATACGTTCTTTTTACCAAATGGGTGGCTCCGCGGCCAAATGCGTTTTACATTGAAAGGATGGATTCCATTACGCTCTGCGGATGATAACTATCGCTTCAGGGACTTGCCCCACGGATTAAACGATGAATTTGATGTCTTTGGCTTCGACATGCTTTCCGGATGTAGGAATGGTTTGCCCCCATTTTCAGTGGAGATGGGTTTTGTCGAGTGGGCAAGATCAAAAACTCATCCTAGATTTGGCTTTAGTCGAAGGTTGAAATCCCGACCTTGGATAAGCGAATCATGATTCATCTCCTTCTGCTTCGGATTTTTCATTTGCATGCTTCACATTTTATAATACCAACTTCGCCGCTTGATGAAAATGAATCGATGATTTTCGAATTGCCCCAAGTTCTATAGTCATCTGCGTCGAATCTCTTTGAACTTCATCGGGTGATAGACCAACTGATAAAATGATTTTTCAATCCCGAGATCGAACTCCTGACGTTTCGTACCACTTCCATTTCACTGACTACCAGGACACAGCACTATTGGCGTCCCTAACTGGTTCGTTTTTTGTTATAAAATTCTTGAAGCAGTTAGCGACCCCCATCGAGAATGAAACAAGCTCAATTTAGAGTTCATAACGACTAAAGGTCCCTTAGAACGATACAGAGCTAACCGTCTTTGAGCTCGCTCGGGCTTTTGCTCGCATTTTCCTATGTGAAGCCTTTAAATGTTTTTCTTCGTGGCGTTCAATTGATTCGCCTCGACTCTAATCTAACAAGGGATTGTCGCACTCAAGCATGATGATGCTCGCAGGTAGTACTGATTGCTACCCCAGATTAACTCTAGGCATTAAGGAAGATTATCTTGCATGGAAGACTTTATGACAGAAAGATTAATGATACATCCAGTCACATGTGCCTAGTTCCCTTGAGGATTCTCGGTGATCAGCCAGTTACACCATGAATCAGACATATAATCGTCATTTTGGATCATAACTTCATAAGTCCATCAGTTTTAAACTGATCGATCCAGATATGGAGCTCCTCATCAAGGAAATCTTTTGATTCTTCGAGCAACTGATATTCGGGTTGACCATCATCGCTTGGCGTTGAAGGATTCCTGTTTCTATTGTGAGCGATCTGATTCTTCGAGCTAGAACCTTCGTCGTTGCTTGAGATTATAAGAGGATGATTGATCGGTTCACTATCAAAAGCACCTTCCATTTGGGAATGGAAGAAACAAAAATCCTCAGAGCATCCGCCCGCTTGATCTTCCGAAATCATATGCCCAAGCCGGGCAGATCTTTGAACACTAGGCGCAATATGTTGATCGGGGATAGGAAGAGCACTAGCGAAAAGTTGCTGCTCAAAC
Source organism: Rhodomyrtus psidioides (assembly GCA_021437785.1). Classification (NCBI taxonomy): domain Eukaryota; kingdom Viridiplantae; phylum Streptophyta; class Magnoliopsida; order Myrtales; family Myrtaceae; genus Rhodomyrtus; species Rhodomyrtus psidioides. Next base: position 17,078,477 of record JAILYB010000002.1, read on the forward strand.
CAAGGAGTTCGTACCTGCTGCACTTGTGGCATATACTCTTGAGGGGTGCTGAGATGATTCGGGGGAATATTCTGATTAGCGCCCAAGTAGTCGATGGTGCTGCTACCAGCTTGGTCGGTGCCTAGATTCGGCAGGGTATTTCTTACTTCAGGGGCATTGTAGCTATAGCCATGCCTAGTGTTTAGGCACAAGTTGAGTTCTTTCAGGTTCAGTGCTGTGTGGCGCTGTCTTAGCGCCCTTCTGTAGCTCTTGAGGTGACTCGCGACTCCATCTTTAGTGAGTCCTGGTATGTTCATGATCTCAAGTATGCGCGTTGGATATGCTGAGTTGATCCCTAGTTGCTGAACCGCACTAAGGAACTTGAGATGAAGCTCGGGGGACCAATTGACCCTCGTCTTCTTGCGACCCGGAACAGTGTTGACAACTTGGCTATTGCTCTCTGGCCTATTTCCAGTAGGATTTGATCGAGCCGGAAATTGTTGTGGAGGGAATTCATCAGCTTTGGATTGGTCGGTCGTGATAGTAAGCTCATCGTTAAGGAAACTCCAATCATGGTGACGCATATCACATCCTTTAGAAGGCATCGGTATTGACTTCGTAGAATTGATTTGTTCATGCATATCTCCAACAAAATCCGATTGTATCGAAGATGGTTCGAGGGAGTAGGGTGGTGAATGAGCATTTTCAATCCTCATATAAGGCTTATCAAGGAACATTTCGCCGAGAGTGATAGGGCCACTGCAATTAAGGCAAGCGATAGTGCTGGGAGCTTTCTTATACCTCATGTTCTCCGCTCGAAGCTTTTCGTTTTCCTCCTTTAGAATCGCAAGTTCTTGACGTCTGTGTTGAGCCCTCAATTTGGCTCGCTTATTTTGAAACCAAAACTTGACCCTCAAAGGTTTCATCCCTAGCTTCTGGCCCAATTCATTTCTTTGTTTCATGTTCGGGAGAGGGCATTCACTAAAGAAAGCTTCAAGCTCTTGGATTTCATTCTGAGTGTGGCACTGGCGACGTTTCCTTTTCCGGGATTGACCATCGCTGCTGCTGTTGTCGTCGCTGCTGAGATCCTGAACTTCGTTGCCGAAAGGGTTGGGTTCTGTGGTTCTGGTACCAGACGCCATCCTGGAATCTTCGAGATCTCTCAGTAGTTCATTTTCTGAGATTTTTGGATCAGTCGCCTCTAGCAACTGATGGTAACCCTCAAACATGTTGGATCGAAAAATGTTCGATCAATTTTTGCTCACTCAGGGTTCTCTACTCTCTCATGTATGCTCACACTCTCTAAATTTTCTTTTGAGTGGTTCTGTATGCCCATGAAACGTTCTTTAAACATAGATGAAGATCATCAGGCAAGCGTTGCTCCCAAGATTTCGTATTTCCCGCTTTGTCGTCTTCTTTCTTCTTTTCAACGTGGAGGGACACCAAATCGATTTCCTTTTCTCGATATCCATGTCTGTCTCCCACTTATTTTCAAAAAGGTGGAACTACGCTCGCCTCCCGCTCAGTTTTTTATTATGATGGGACCGCCAAATCCTTTCGCAACTTTTTTCGATAGTTGCGCTTAACTCCCGCTCAATTTTAATATGGTGACACCGACATATCTTTTTACAACTTTTTTAGGTTTATCAAGCCTGAAATCGCGGACTGGGACAGATCTGATGGTTCACCGAAAGAGCCACCACTGCTTTACCCAATTAACTTGGCTCCACGAGCATTATTGCTGTGCCTTTCTTCATTCTCGAGTTGCTATAAAAGGAGGAGTTAATGCAGAGAAGATTAACACTCTTACATAATTGCCTTTTCGTATTTTAATCACTCTACCACACTCATCTTCTTCTCCCTCACTCCAACGAAAATGACCTCCTCTCCTATTCGCGCTTTCTCGGCCGAAATTTTGGCCCAGTGGGAAAAACTCTATAACCTCCTCGGTCGAGGCTATGCTCATATAGCCGATCACCCAGAAACTGAAGATGAAATCCGCATTTTGCTCGTGGAAATAGACACCACCTCCATCGAGGGCACTAATTTAGAGAGGGAATATAGAATCTTCCCAACCCTCTTTATAAACTTTTTAGAGACTTACCGTGTCGCTCATCGAAAAGCTTGCGAGCTCGCTATGAGGATCGGTCCAACTGCTTGGTGTTGGCCAACCTTGTGGCCGATAGTCACAGAAAGGCTGTTGAGTTCGCCAACAAGCGAGTCTCGATGTTGCTTCGCGAGAGGGGAAATTTGGTGGAGCGCTTGGCCTTATCCCTGACCACCTATGAGCACGACCGTCGTAATGTCGTGTTGAAGTTTCAATGTGAGTGGCAGGAAGAAAGGCTTGACAGCATTACCGCGGATATAGCCCATGGGAGAGGACTAGTTCGGGACCTGGAAATAGCCGCCGAAGATCACGGGACCAAGGTTGACGATCTTAAAGGGGAATGTAAACGCCTTCTTCTTAAGCTTGCAGATCTCGAGTCTCGAGGTGGTGAGTATAAGCAAAGCATCAATAATATGGAGGGCCAACTAGGTTCCTTTGTGATGCTAATTAGGGCTCATTGCGGTTTTATGTTTCCACCCCGATGATTTGTATGAACTGCTTTTAAGGTCCCTCGATTGAGCGAAATGAATGAAAGCTCTAATGTGTGTGTCTCAACTTCTGTATGGCTGACTTTCTCGAACACCTGACCACTCTCAACCTAGGCAAGCTGCGCTTTGACATTGATGATTCGAGCGTGTACATCTTGATTTTTTAATCTTGCTTATGATCGGATAAAGGAACCTCCCACCGCGATTATCCACAAAAAGACTTCTCTTCTCTACTTGTTTTTAACCTGTTTCAAATGAAAAGGCAGAATCAGAAGAAAGAATTTGAAAAATAAAGCATAAATTCTTTCAATTTTATGCTTACTTGTGATTAATAGGGATAAGAGCTTTTACAAGGGTTTTGGCCTTGTGCAAAAGCTTTTATCAATATTCCTCAAAGGAAAGCATATCATTGAAAGGAATGTAATTCACGATAATCGCCTTTGATCAATTCCAAGAAAATCAATGGAATGTTCAAAAGTACACAATTACGATGTGTTTTAAATTCAATTGAAGATACGGTAGCCAAATTAAATCCGTTTGCTAAGAACGAGAGTAATTTGGATATCTATCTTTTCATTAAATTTGAAAAACACGAATACTCTTGATCAATTATTGTGGATTACCAATGATGCAAAACATGCATGAACCAATTCAAGTTTGTAGTTCCTTCTGGCGAAATTGGGATTGTATTGCCCTATACGGCCAAAAGGTTGTATAAGACTTCCAATTTCAATTTCATCCAAAGGAATTATAAAATTGATTTTGGAGTATTCGAGTGATTAGAAGAAATGCCACTATCACATTCCAATGACAAGTCAATAGAAATACAACAAATTTCAATCTAAATGTATATAAACACAAATAGATCCCTAATACAATCAATCTAAGGGATCAGAAAGAGAGGATCTCAGCAAAATAAATCATATACAAGAAGGCTAGAAATGAAAAATAAAACAAAGGAATGTGATCTTAATACTTAGAGATGCCCCAGTTTCGATCTTTGAGACGTGACTTCAGGATCACATATTCCGAATCGTCATCTTCATTAGATGATACCTCAATGATGTCCATAGCAGGCTCTTCTTGTCCATTTGGCGCTCGTAATGGGATGACACCATCTTCATCTTCCATCAAGAACATTGGGAGGAAAACACACATATCTATCCTCAAAATGGCATTTAATCCAATCACCGGAATTATGCAATGAATATAATGATTAAGAGCTGTAACAAGTTCGAGGGATAGCAAAGTCTTACCAACCAAACTTAAGAGAAAATCAAGCTTCTCTGTATTTTTTGCAGTGTTAGGTATACTAACCTTCCATAGACAAACGCATGAGACAAGTGAGGGAAAACTCCTAAAAATCAAAAGATAGGGCTTGGTACCTAAAGCCAAGGTTCTCACCTCGAATTCTGGGAAGAGCCGATTCCATTGCACAACTATCGTTGCATTGGGACTCAATCCATAATTCGAAGTGAGCGGAATTGAAAAGTGGATTACCCCATGTTTTTCCTCACGGAGATTCCATTTTCAATTCCTTCTATTGTGTTCCTAAAGAGGGCGCCTGGGGTTTTAGGCGCAATTGTGTGTATTCATTGTGTCGTGCTAAAGCAATAGACAAACATTTTATTTAACAATCACCGCTTCAATATAAACATCCACACAATCATACATCCAAAACTCCTGCATGCATAAAACAAAGTTAACAAGCACTTCACCCCTTATTTCTCCCGTCTACAAAAACATCTAACACATTCGTTAGCATATACACCTCACTTTCGAGAGCATCTGCATAAAATTAGGTTAGAAGAATCAATCAACTTTTTAATCGGCTCAAGTCCACTAAATGGTTAAGAACCAGTCCCCAGCAGAGTTGCCAGTGTGTCGCGACCCTCTTGAGATTGTCGGGCTCTCGAGGGCTAATGGGCCGTCCTGTCTGGTCGGACGCAAGCCTCTCCCAAGGCCCATTACCCAAATCGCAACGGAGGTATGCGTGATCGACTTTCAGTGTGGTCTAGTGACATGTGCTAAGTGTGCATGCCATGGAGTCGCCACCAGTCATTTTTTTAGGGTATGATTGGACAACCCAATTGAATAGTTGGGAGTTTCTATTCAATTCTGCGAGAACCAGAGAAATGGCTTCGGGGACTTAGTTACACCAACTGTTAGAGTTGACGCCCTTTCGGTACCTAAGTTGACTGAATTTTCTAGCCTGAGATTCATGCGGATGAGTAAGGTATGAACCCTAAATCTAGAAATTCATGTAGATAGGAGTGATTATCCTAGCAATCACAATCAGTAATAAAATGCCCAACTCAAGGAATCTAGATATGCAAATAAATCACATGACATTCCTAGTAAGGCCATATTTATCAATCACAGCTCAAGAATGATTTAGCTGTCCTAGCCATTCTACACACGATCTAACCTAAGAAAAGCATTAGGAAGCATCGAAGGAGTTCGAGAGTACTCACATGGGGTTCGCCGTGCCCTGGTTTGGTCTTGGACGAGCTATCGAGCTCATGCCGACCCGATTATATTTGGGGATCCACTCGGCGTTTTACACCATGAAATCATGTGAAACAAAAACGAAAATATTCAGCAAGGGGAATTTATTGTAGATGGTGGTCGATCTAATTGGACGTCAAGACTAAAAAATATGTAGAAATTTACAAATTAAAATACTCGAATGACATTTTTTTGTCAAATTCAATTCTATGCGTCGTGAAGAAACACATGCAATTGAAGTTGAATTTTGACTATTTATGAGTTCAAAATGAAAAGGAAATTAAAATAAAAATATTGACTATTTTCTATATTTTTACGACATCGAACGCTATTTTTCTTCATTTTTCATGTATTTTTCTATTTTTGGAAAATATTAAAAAATATGAAAAATTATTTTTTTATCAAAAATGGTTCATTTAGCTTGGTCAAGGCTACCAAAGATGATTTTTTAATTTTTTTAACTTTTTATAGATTTTTTTATGAATTTTTAAAAAATAAACTATGAAAGACTGATCAAAAATCAGGTGTCAACAATGGTGAATTAGTATGATTAGTTCACCTTATTCTGAAAGTGATTGGTATGGATCTTGGATTACATCAAATGGATGTAAAGACTGCGATTCTCAATGGAGAATTAAAAGAAGAATTTTTGCATGAAACAACCTATTAGGTTTGTTATAGAAGGCCAAGAACAAAAGGTATATCGACTTTTGAGATCGATATATGGCCTTAAGCAGTCTTCATGATAATGATATATGTTTTTTCGTAATGCCACTGTGGCATATGTTTTTCTAATGATTGATGAGGATCATTGTGTATATATCAAAAGATCAGTTTGTGATCTTATCATTATATGTTGATGGTATGCTAATTGCTTGGAGTAGTATGGAGTTAATTGATACAGTCAGAATTGGTTATGTTCCAATTTTTTATATATGGATGAATCTGCATACGTTTAAAGAGATTATGATCTCTTTCACAAGATACTTATTTGGATAAAGTCCTTGAGTGATTCCGTAAGCAAGATTGTAAAATAAAAGATACTCCTATTGTAAGAGGTGAAGGTCTAAGCCGAAGATGTGTCCTAAGACTCCACAAGCAAAATAAAGAAATGGAAATTGTTCCATGTTCTAGTATTGTTCGAAGCTTAATGTACACTATGTGTGTAAAAGACCTAATATTAATTATGTAGCTGGAATGGTGTGTAGATACCAATTCACTACAGGTCAAGTGCTTTGAATTGCCGTCAAGAAAATTCTGAGATATTTAAAAAAATACTGCTGAATTGTTATTGAGTTATCAAGGTAGAGATTTGCACCTTGAAGACTATGCTGATGTTGACTAAGGAAAATGTTTAACTTTGCGTTCTTACTTAGAAATGGTGCCATGTCTTAGAGTAGTAAGAAGCAAAGGTGTATAGCCTTATCCACGATGAAAAATGATCTCGTGGTGTTATCAACAGCAGTATAAGAGTTTTGGCTTTAGAGACGTTTGGATCAGTGAGGTGTTGCTAAGGGTGCTGCAAATACAATTATTAGTTCATTGTGACAGCCAAGCAATAAAAGTTTACACTAAGGATCCATTGCCAGACCAAGTAAATAGACATGTGATATATTTTTTTGAAAAATATTGATGCAAGAAAAGATGTGAACATACAGTACACATATATGCACAGAATGATAGCAGATCTTCTATGAAGTGAGTACCTAGAGATATTGCTCCTCAGTCATGTGTTAGCAAAGTGATTAGTTCCATATATTGAAATCTCTAGAAGTACATAAAAGTGGGAGTACTGGACATTTATATTTCCCAATGTTCACGGTTAATGGTAGTTGTTATCATTATTGATGCCTATGAGTTAGTATAACATTTATGCATATTAATGCTTGGTGCATTATGTTGAGAAAGTATGTCGAACAGATGAGATTAGCCTACTCACACAGGCAATCGCATCTATTTACTGCGTTTTGAATAGAGATGAGACGATTTCAAGCTTATTATCTAGGTGATAATTGAGAGCTGAAGCTTGGAAATTTTAAGATCGCCTTAACGGAATGTTAAGATGAGGTCATAATATTTATTATGTTCGAAAGTGAAATACTTAAAGTGATATAGCCCACATATTTCACTTTATCTGTCTTAATGCCAGATGTGAGTTCTGAAAGTTTCTATTACAGAAAGTAGATTTGTGAACTCAAGCTAGACATTGAGTATGTCTAAGCTACCATCTGTACGGTATTAAAAGAAAAGACATACGCTCCATGGGAAAGGAGAGAATACCGTAATACGTACTTCATATTACGTATGCATGAATCGGCCAAGTAGAGTTGGCAAGAGTTTTGATCTCAACTATATAGCCGTGTGAGACTCTTGAGGATAAAAGTTCCTCAAATTAAGTCCCCTCACGACTCTTACTTATTCTCAAGATTTCTTTTTGGTGTTCGCTATATTAGGGTGTTACCAATGGTCATGAGATTGATTCGACCTAATGGGACATTTCTAGAAAAGCGAGCTGGACTGAGATTGAGAGGTTTAAGAGAAGAGGAAGATCAAATTTGTTTGGATGTCACATTCAATATTTGTGTTCACAGGTCGACCAATTGTGATTATTTGAGTTAATCATGATTGTGAATACAATGTATTGCATTTGAGCGCTCAATGAGATCGAAGAGATCAAGAGAGATATGATGTAAATGTGACTGATTGATCTAGGGTACTGCATACTGAATCTACTCTGAGTTAACATGCCATTTAAGAGCTGCTATATACTCCCAACGGATGTATGGCAACGAGCTCTCGCAGTATGCTGGTCACACGGATTATTTGTCGATATGAACTTTGCAGAAAAGAGAGAGAGTTATATTTAACCCTTCGTGGGTGAATGGGAGTTGTTGATCCTTAGTGGACAAATGACAGTTATATTTAACCCTTCATGGGTGAGTGGGAGATGTATGGCAACGAGCTCTCGCATTCAAGGATGCATTTCGGAGAAATTTAAATCTGTGCTCAGCGAATATATATTCCATTGCATGATAGTATTCCAATCAGTGATACAAATTTGTGATTCTGCTGTGCATGCCTCATATGTTTTTCCGCACGATCTTCGTCATAGAATTGGAATTCATTTTCGTCATCTTGTTAGAATTATTACGCGTGGAATTTTAAATTCATAAATAAGTTAAAAAAAATTATGCCCGGGAGTAGACATGGCCAAATTGGACCCGAACCCGAAACCTGCCCGGAACCGGCCCGTTGACCGGGTCCGAGGTTCCGAACCCGAACCTGAACCGGAATCGGAACCGGCCCTTCACGGGCCTGTTCCGGTTCCTATTTTTTCGGAACAGGCGGTTCCGAGCCGGTTCCAACCCGTTAAAAAAAAAAAACCCACCCCCCTTGTGGGCCCCGCCCCCTGAAAATTCAGGGGGCGGGGCCCCCCCCTCCCGCGGGAAAGAGCCGTTGGCTCTTCCCCAACGGCCCGAAGGCCAAAAATTTAAAAAAAAATTAAAAAAAATCTATAAATACCTCTCAATCCCTATTTAATTTTCTCACAATTTCTCTCAATTCTCTCTAATACTCTCAAGTCTCACAATCTCTCAAATTCTCTCAATCTGCTATTCTCTCTAAATTTCGTCTCAATTTTTCGATCAATTTTCTCAAAAAATGGCAAGTGGAAGCAGAAATATTAGAAAGGGAAAGAACCCGTTGCCGATCGAGATGGGAGAATCCGATTATCCCGTTCATAAATATGAACCTCGTGAATATGCATGTTGGGAAGACCACGATGCTTCCAATCCCAACGTCGAGCACGTCCCAACGCAAGAAAGTCTTCGTGCTCGTGGTGTCGAAGAATCGTCGATAGCGAAGGAGCCGGGACGAAAGAGCCGAGAATCCGATTTATGACTACACTTTAACAAAGTATGGAATGAAAATGAAGACAAGTTTGATATAAGCTGTAAATATTGTTCGCAGACATACAAGCTTGGTAAAGGAGATGGCTATGGAACATTTCGTCGGCATGTGACGAAAAAACATTCAACGCAAGCGGGGATCGACACTAGCCAACGACAAATTCCCGAGTTCACCAATCCTAACGCTCATCCTTTATTTCGTTTCACTAATGCACTTTACAAAGAAACATTAGCTGAATATGTTGCCCTTGAGCATGCTCCGTTTAATACTGGTGAAAATCCTAATTTTAGATCTTTGGTAAACACTGCGTTAGCTCCGCAAGCACCATCTGTTTCGAGAAATACTCTTAAACGCGAACTTGAACAAGTTTATACAAAACAAAAAAAGAAATTGTTAAGATTTTTTAAAGAATTCAATGGACGTGTACATATAGGTAGTGATATTTGGACTGATTCTTGGAATATTAATTCTTATATAGGTATCACGTGCCATTGGATAGGTGATGATTGGGTTATTCAAAAAAGACTTCTTGCATTTCGAGTTTTTCCTGAAAGGCATACGAACATAATATTTATAGACTAATTAGGCAAGTTTTAGAAGAATTTAATTTGATTGATAAAATTTTTTCAGTTGGTTTTGATAATGCCGCCGCAAATACTGCTTCCATTCCTGAGTTAGAAAAACTTTGTAAACCCTCTTTTGGCGGATAATTTTTTCACATTAGATGTGCTTGCCATGTTTTGAATTTATGTGTTCAAGATGGTTTACGAGTTCTTGCAACATCTCTTCAGCCAATAAATAATGCAATTAGATATTTGTGGAGCCGTCCTCAACTTATGAAAGAGTGGGGAAAATATTGTAAAAAAATGGGAGAAGGGCAAGAAGGTTTCCAAAAGATATTCCGACTCGTTGGGATTCTACCTACGAGATGCTTCTACAAACTTTTGATTACAAAGATTTATTATGTTCCTTTATTTCGAATAATGTTCCCGATATTACTTTGCTCCCGTAACATTGGGAAGTTTGCAAAAAAAAAATAGATTTTTTGAAAGTTTTTAATGATGCTACTAATATTTTATCTGGTGTTTATTATCCTACTACGCATTTATTTTTAATAGAGTGTGTTAAAATTGCTGGTATTTTTAATGAATGTGAAAAAGATACTGAATTAACTTCGAGTATTTTAGTAATGCGAGAAAAATGGTTGCATTATTACTTGAACATTCCTCTTGTCTATTTAGTTGGTATTGTTTTCGATTCACGTACTAAATTAGATGGTTTATTAGATTATTTGAATGCTTATTATTATGAATGTTTACATTTGAATGAAGTAATAGATATTCATAGTATACAAGTAGATGTTAAAAAAGTTATAGTATAATTATATAATGAATTTTGTAATAAATATGATTTAAGTGATAGTGGATGTGAATCTGTCCAGCATAGTGTCTCACGAAGCAATACAGGTATTTCACTTGGTAGAGGGTATAAAATGCTCATGAGTAGGCAAAAAAAATAAAAAGGGACAACATGCAGTATTTCCGAATTAAAAAACTATTTAACAGTTTATTTTGAGTTTAGTGATTCCAAACACAGCGCAGATTTCAAAATTCTTGAGTGGTGGAAGAACCATTCAATTCAATATCCAGTTCTCTCCCTCATCGCAAGATAAATATTAGCGACACCTTCTTCGACAGTGGCAGTTGAACAAGCATTTAGTGCTGGAGGATTAATTTTAGACTCCCGCCATTCAAGATTAAATCCAGAAAGTGTGGAGTTTCAAGCTTGCGTCGATGATTGGACAAGGGCTAGGCTTCGACAACAAGAGCTGGATCGAGAACACGAATTTTTCAGTGATGATTGTGGAGATACCACCGCCACCACAACAACAGATAGCGACGATTGAGGATGAGGTAAGTTGGGGTTACCAAAGTTAAGAGAACTACATGGGCTTTGATTCTTCTATCCCCAAGAAGATATGTAGACGCTTAATGATAATTCATTAAGTTCAAGCCCATTCCTCATCTTTTTTTTTTCAAATTTTTTTACAATGTACAATTTGATTATAAATTTTAATTAATAATTTATTATTTTATTTTATTATTTTAAAAATAAAATTAAAGGTTCCGGAACCGGAACCGGCCCGGAACCGATCCTTTATGGGCCGATTCCGGTTCCACCATTTGGCGGAATCGGAACCGTCGGTTCCTGAACCGGAACCGGCGGTTCGATGGAACCGTGCATGTCTACCCGGGAGTAATATAGTGGCCGAATATGGCATGTGACAGGCTGGGAAAACCATTAATTAATTGGTATAGCAATGTTTTGAATATCTGATGGAAAACGACACAAGCAGAAAGGGAGAACTTTCGTGCAATGTTTGACTAGTCAAACAAAAAGGGAAGAGACGATGACGCACGATGTCCGGTTCAGTTTGCTCATTAAGTACGTCATCACTCCACTCTCCTTGGCTCACTAAGTGCGTCATCACCGACTCTCCCGGTACCTCCTCAAGGCCCTATGGCTATATATGCACCTTGCTTCTCTCTTCCCATCTCATCACCTTTCTCTTCCAATCTCAAAACACACAGATTGCACGATTCTCTTCCAGTTGAGGATTTGAAGCCGATCAAGCTTAGTGATATGGCAATGTCACCAGAGAATGAACATCCAGTGGCTTTTGGATGGGCAGCCAGAGACTCTTCAGGACACCTCTCTCCCTTCAAGTTCTCAAGAAGGTAACATGCCTTACATGTTTTCATTTTTTTTTCGATTCTCATTTCCGATGCATCCAAAAAATACAACAGAGGGGAATCTCTTGTTCTCCAGATTTATTGATTTTCTCTTTAACAGGGCCACCGGGGAAAAAGATATAGCTTTTAAGGTATTGTATTGCGGTATATGCCATTCCGATCTCCACAATGTCAAGAATGAATGGGGAAAAACTTCTTATCCCGTAGTGCCCGGGTATGTGTTTTCAAAAAACATCATCCTTTTCGATTATCTTAATATTAAAAGAATGGCATGTTTGAGCCAATAATCACGGTAATTGACCATCATATGCAGGCATGAGATTGTCGGTGTGGTCACCGAAGTGGGTACCAAAGTGACAAAATTCAAAGTCGGAGACAAAGTGGGTGTTGGGTGTATGGTCGGATCATGTGGCTCATGTGCAAATTGCAAAGACCATCTTGAGAATTACTGCCCCGATATGATCTTGACCTATGGTGCAAAGTACTACGATGGAACCACCACCTATGGTGGCTACTCGGACATCATGGTATCAGACGAGCATTTCATTATTAAAATCCCCAACAACATGCCTCTCGATGGTGGTGCTCCTCTCCTTTGTGCTGGGATCACTGTCTATAGTCCATTGAAGTACTACGGGCTTGATAAGTCCGGGATGCATTTAGGGGTAGTTGGGCTTGGCGGGCTTGGGCACATGGCTGTGAAGTTTGCTAAGGCCATGGGTCTCAAAGTTACCGTCATTAGTACCTCACCAAATAAAAAGAAGGAAGCCATGGACCATTTGGGAGCTGATGCATTCTTGGTTAGCCGTAACATAGAAGAGATGGAAGTAAGTTACAATCACGGCATATTATTTTCTTTTGTAATATAGGGAATGTTAACCCAAGTGTGATGTTATTTTCTCTTATTAACCACAGCTTGCGATGGGTACAATGGATGGCATCATTGACACAGTCTCAGCTGTACATGCTCTTTTGCCTTTGATCGGTCTGTTGAAGACTAACGGAAAGCTGGTCATGGTTGGTGCACCGGAGAAGCCGCTTGAGCTACTTGCTTTCCCACTTTTGATGGGTAAGCCTAAGCAAGCCTTTTGAGTTTTATAGTACTTCTTCGAGGGGGGGGGGGGGGAACCACAATCACAATTGGTGATTATAATCAAATTTTCATGCTTTTTTTGGTTCTGTAGATGATTAATTATGAGTTTCACATATGCAAAAACATTAACCAATAAGACCAATTACAGGTAGAAAGATGGTCGGAGGGAGTGGCATTGGAGGGATGAAGGAGACGCAAGAAATGATTGATTTCGCAGCGAAGCACAACATAGTCGCAGATATTGAGCTTATTCCTATGGATTATGTGAACACTGCCATGGAGCGTCTACTAAAAGCAGATGTTAAGTATCGATTTGTCATTGACATCGCCAATTCATTGAAGCCTTTCTGATGAAGATTCCTATGGATTACTACTTGGATGAGCGTAGATGATGACTACATTTTCATATATTGTTATCTCATATTCATGTTTTACAACTAAGATTGTGCTTCTACTTAGTATCGCGTCATCATTCTCCCTTTCGCAATAACGTTGACTACTTTGTATAAATAGCAACCTTGCTTTAGGTTATTATCCTCATAAAGTATGCAATCCATTTAATCATAAGAGTTCCTTTTATGTGTAGTAAGTAAATAACGTACTCAAAGTCAACAATTTTTTTGACTACATGAGAAAAAAAAAAACAACTTTAGCCCTTACCCAAAAAAAAAATGAACAACTTTAGAGGATTTGACTACAAAAGAAGAAGTTGAAGATCCAATTTCAGATTTGAAAGCAGGGTATCGTGTTCAACGCTAGTACGGTAGACTAGAGGTGATCTGCTCAATGTAAAACACCTTCTGCAAGGGCGCTTTGCATTTGAGCAGTTCACTACGACGAGTCCTACGCAAATCAGTAAATGCTGAAAACACTCATATCTGTGCTCCAATGATGGCCCTAAGAAGCTGCGCAAACGCGGTGATTTGAACTCATCTCATGGACCCAAAAAAAAGAACTCATGAGATCTCATGTGCGAGAAGAACGAACATGTTTATCAGTTGAACAACTTTTCCTAGTAACTCTTGCTGAATGTATATATGTTAGGGCAGCATGCAACTTTAGCAATCTTCCTCATGACATTCTTTAGACACATTTAGCGCTCGCACATTTTCATAAAGTAATAATCTGATTTTCGCCTACTGTTTAATTTTCGTCCCTTATCGCATCGGGCCAACCCGCCTTTCCCGGCCGGACTGGATTTGCAAATTTTATTAAGGAAGAGAAAGAAAAAAGGAAAACAAAAAGGTATAAAGCAAGCAAGAAACGGTGTCGTGTGGACAGAGAGCCACACCGACTCGGATCGAGCGTGGGCAAAACTTATAAAGTCGAAAACGCGCCGCGGCCGCCTTGGCGCTTCATCGCCTGCTTCTCTTTCTTCCGAGTCAATAGTGCCCGGTCGGAGCCTCTTTCGCAGCGATGGAGAACGGCGACATCCCTGAGAACGCGAACGAAAGTAACTCGCTCTCTCTCTGTCTCTCTTTCCTATCCCCGGATTCTTCTTCAGGAGTCGGTGATTGATCGATCGGCGATTGATTTTTGAGGTTTGTTATGTGCAGATTGCCCAGGCACTCTGTCGGAATCGGCTGGAAAGGCCGATTCTTGCCAAGGTTGCCCTAACCAGCAAGCTTGCGCCACTGCTCCTAAGGGTCCCGACCCAGGTCCTCTCTCTTTCTCCCCCTCTTCGATCGATTGTGTCGAGGTTGTTTATCTTGTAGCTCCGTTTGATGGTGAACTTCGACGACTGTATTGAGCAAGGTTTCTAGCTTGATGGCTCTTCAGTTTGTGACCGTTTTGCGTTTTTGGTTTTGCATTTTTGCTCCGTTTACCAAAAAAAAAAAAACCCAATTTTTCGTTTTTCGTGGGGGTTAAAAGTTGTGTGTTAGTGTATTTGAAGTGGGGAGGTGTGTGCTTTGGAAACAGATTGGTTGTTGTACTGTGCGAAATTGGGTACGGTGTCCACCATAGTGATTCGGCGACTATATGTGCTGTGCTCAACCCCTTCTTAGCTGTCTCTCTTGCGGAGGTTGATGATTATCTTGGAGAAACAAATTTTATGTTTTTATAGCTGCATAGTCAAGCTGTTGAAATGTCATTAATCCCTTGTCTTCATGGGAAAGAAGAGGAGAGGGATAGAAGATACTACTTCGTATTGAGATGAGGGAGGACAGGGAGCAGGTGTTTTTCTGACATATGTTAGGCAGTGGGAAATTTGTGTTCGTGTGAGTATTGATTGCTCTTGATTGGAACAATTTTTCCTTAGGACGAAATGTAGGCATTTAATGCAAGAATGTCCTTCATGCATAGCAGGGAACCTATAGGCACAGCACCTGTTTCAACAGAAATGTATAATAGCAGTGTTGTTCGATAAATGTATGATGATTCCAACAACACTGCTATTACACATTTCTGTTGCTGTAACCATGTATCTGTTGACTTTGGTCACGGTCTACTTCTTCTCTTTTGACTTCATCCCGGGACCTTGGGCAGATCCCAAATATATGTTAGCCAATGGTCCATTGGGCATTTTTTTAAGCTCTGTCATTGTCAATCATGGCAGGATAGACCATGAAACAGAATCTATCTTGTTTGAATGGAAATCGAGTCTTTTTTCTTGAAAATTATTTTCCTTTTGAGATTATGTGACTGTCAAGTCTGTCATGGTGAAGCAAAAAAGAATATTGAATCCAAAAGAAGTTGTGATGCAAAAAGATGATTGCTGTGTGATTTGACTGATCAAAATGAGGGATGTTCTGTCTCTGAGCTTTGTTTCCTCTGCGATGCGATTACTGGTTACATTCAAGTTGACCGTGTTTTTATGTCCTATGATAGTTTAAAATGCTTTTTTTTTTTTCACAGCTCCATCACTAATTGCCGTGTTGAAAGTAAAGAAATTTTGTTTTGCATTCATATCGACCCTCTATGGTTGGCTTGACCGAGGCATTGGCCTCCAGAAACCTATCGTGTAAATGCCGTGCATTTTTCTTATCTGTCAGACTTGGTTGCAATAGCTGAAAGAATGGCTACTGTCAAGCATAAGATCCTGGTCTTATCAGGCAAGGGTGGAGTCGGTAAAAGTACAATTTCAGCACAGCTTTCTTTCGCATTAGCTGCCTTAGATTTCCAGGTTGGTCTGCTCGATATTGACATCTGCGGTCCGAGCATCCCCAAGATGCTTGGACTTGAAGGTCAAGAAATCCACCAGAGCAATCTCGGGTGGTCTCCTGTGTATGTCGAGTCCAACCTTGGTGTCATGTCCATTGGCTTCATGCTTCCCAATCCTGATGAAGCTGTCATTTGGAGGGGGCCACGTAAGAATGGGCTGATCAAGCAATTCCTGAAGGATGTGTACTGGGGAGAACTCGACATTTTAGTGGTTGATGCACCACCTGGTACCTCTGATGAGCACATCTCTATTGTTCAATGTCTTCAGGCAACGGGCTTGGACGGTGCGATTATAGTCACAACCCCACAACAGGTTTCATTGATTGATGTGAGGAAAGAGGTCAGTTTCTGCAAGAAAGTTGGAGTTCCGGTTCTTGGGGTTGTGGAAAACATGAGTGGCTTGGCTCAGCCGTTAAGTGATTTCCGCTTCACAAAGACCACAGAAGCGGGCGAACCGAATGACGTCACCGAGTGGGTGTTGCAATACATGAGAGAGAAGGCACCGGAGTTGCTGAATTTAATTGCTTCGAGTGAAGTGTTTGACAGTAGCGGCGGTGGTGCAGCAAAAATGTGCAGTGAGATGGGGGTGCCTTTTCTTGGTAAGGTACCGCTGGACCCACAACTTTGCAGGGCAGCCGAAGAAGGTAGGTCGTGTTTTGTGGATCACCGATGCACGGCTAGTGCACCGGCCTTGAAGAGCATCATAGAGAAACTGTTGCAGAACCAGGGCCTTTCCCAAATGGCCATGGAGAATGGCGCATAGAGAACGGGCTTCAGTCTCCTGATGGATGGAAGATCTTGTTGTCTACTTTTTTTCTTTTTCTTTTTCTTTTTCAGCTTCACCGCTTTGTGATCATGTAGACAACTACGAAGTGGTACATATTTTATGTTTCTATTGCGTTTTCATAGTTATTCTGAATTGTTAATCATGTAGCTGTACGATTTCGATCATATTTTGAGTGAATAACTTTTGGAGGGACATCTGGGGACATGAATGCCAGACGAAAGTCATACATGATACGAATTTTGGGTTCATGTTTGTAGTTTGGGTTCGCTAGAGATTATGTACCTAACTGGAATGGATCCTTATGCTTTAACATTTCGATGCCACTCACAATCCTTTTAACAGAATCTTATTGCTGCAAAGGCCAAACTTGCGCCTCTTTAGATTTCCAAAAATCCAAGTCTTCATCACCCACTACTACTGCCGCCATCATCGCGATGGTGCACGACAGCCGGTGCCAAGCTTATGCGACAGCCGGTACCAAGGTTAGGCTTTAATGAGTACGTTTTTCATTTAAGTTTATTGCGACAGTAAATTTCAGAATTTGTGAGAAGAAGAGCAAGAAGGGTTGATTCTCGCCCCCTGCAGAAACTGAATTCTTGCAAGACCCACCAACTTCTTGCAATACCTGTCGCCTTGTCTCGTCTTCTTCTGATCTTCACGATGCAAGAAAAGTTTTCTGTTTAATGTATTGGTAAAGTGCACTGAACCAGCAGCTAGATTCTCAAAGTTTTTGTTGGAGAATTACGCAAAAACTTGTTAAACGCACTTTATATGTTTGCCGTAGCATTGTAAGTCTTTCAATTAGGAGACTGTGTGGGAAGATTTAGACTTGAGCTACACAAACATGAACCTGAACCTGAACCTCTTTCTTTGTTGATCATTTCACTCCTATTATCACATAAAAAATGTGCAAAAAGAGGTTTTGGAAATGATAATCCAATCTTTTTTCCCTGTACTGCAACAGCTAAGTATACTTTGCTTCGCGTCATTTGTCAGTTAAAGTAGACAACTCGTGGCTTGTCGGAGTAGCTAACTCGAATGACAGGCCCGATTGTGGCAGAAAGATGATGAGAATCATGTTGATATGTGCACTTCTTTTAGCTACATTTCCGCCTATTAATCCTTATCGAGACCAAAAGAGAAGTTGACCTACTTGAAGCATTATAACACTTTAAAACTCCATCGATCGATGCTGTGGACCTGTCGGTAAGGAGACGTACCTTTAAAGCCCGAATGCCTTGGGGCGTTTCTTCGAATGTGACATTCTTTGCCTCTACTAAAACATAGCTGATCCATTACAGATAATATCGATTACAGTAGACAAGAGATGATGTAGGCTGTAGTTGCTCGCAAAGTTTTGTGCACACCATCACGCTAGCTGGTGTCGCTATCACTCATTACTTCATCAAAGGAAGACATATGGTAGGAATCAACTAAATATCAAAAGTTTGGAGTGCATATTTGGCGCTGCATTCTTGATGGAACACAATAGATGAATGAGAGCAACATTGATGATGGCCAAAGAGTGTCTTGGCCTTGCAGCTGATTTGTTGAATGTGATCAAGCACTGTGATCAAGGGTTGAGAGAGAAAAAGTAATGGCTTCTTAAATAGATGATATCGCACAATTCGGGTCGGTGATATGGCTGGTAAAGAAGGGCAAAGAAGAACTTGCTAGACATATGGACCTGACCAAACAAGAAAGCAGTATCAAATGCTCGGCTCATCAGGCCTACCCAGAATGTGCATTTGGCATTTCTGCGGTGAAATCAGCTTTAGTGGAAAAGGGCTTAAAGCTTATGTTTAGGTTGTGAAATACTTTTATAGGTTTCATTACAACTATCAATATGTGGTCTCTGAATCAAATCCTTGAGAAAAAGGAGCGAATTCATCAAAGTGATATGAATTTACTAGATTAGTTACACCTTGTCCTCAAAGATATTCTGTTTATTTCACTTTCACTCCTTATAGATTGAGAATGTCTTTTTGAAAATTTTATGCCTTTCTTTAGGAAGCTTGCATAAATTGACAAAGGTATGGGAAGATTCTTTCTACACTTCTATGCACAGTTGGTGAGATTGAAAGCATGAGCATTGTATTCTTCACACTTGTCCAGCAGTAGGGAAATGAACAAGCACTCTTAACCATCTTATCAATCTATTGCAGGTAATCACTGTCAATCTCAAACATGGCTGGCCAGTTAGAATAGGCAAATTCTTGTTTTCTTGGTTGTAACCACACGAAAATGAGTAATGCCTTCTTTTATTTTTATTTTTTTACTTTTTCGTCAAGTTTTGTTTCTTGACAAATATATTTATCAGGTTGAACTGGTATAAGGTAACAATAGGATGTTAGATTCAGAAAGTTTCTACTGTTTTGCATAAGCAGAATGCTAATGGAACGATAAGTTCTACCAGTGAAACACCTATGTCTAGACTAAGAGTACTCAAAAGAGGCAATATCTAACCGGATCAAGGAAAATTAACAATGCAGGAACAAAATGACAAGTGACAATTGAGTTAAGATGTTATGATTCTTCAGAAAGAAAATAAAGACATCCTTGTGAGCACACACAGGCTCATGTGTTGCAGATGATTGATGAGAACCCTTTACAGGTGACCTTCTTGAGCTTTATTTCTCCAATAATAATCCTTATTTGAGACCACAATAGAAGTTGAACCACTTGAAGCACTATAACATGTTATCTACAGAAACCGTGGACCACTAGACAATGAGATCACACCTGTAAAGCTCGAATGCCTTTCGACTTTTCTTCGTTGGCAACAGCAACACTTCATGCCCCTAAAAAAACATAGCCACTCCATTAGAAATGACATTACTGCTCGGTAGACAAGAGATGAATGTATACGCAAGTTGTTTCCGGCAATCTTCTATGCATGGTCTTTGCTCAATCAAAGGAAGATGTTGGCTTGGACACAACTAAGCATCGAAACTTCGAAATGCATATTGGCACCTGGATTCTTGTCGGAGCACAAGAGATAAACAAGAGCAATGAGGATGAAGGCCAAACGGTGCTTCGGCATTGCAGTTGACTGTTGAAGTCGATCAAGAACTTTGATTAAGGAGTTGAGAGAGTTGCTGTAAGGACATGTTTCTGGCAATTGCTTCTGAAATAGATGATGTTGCACAACCCTGGTCCTTGATATGCCTGATAAAGAGGGGCAAGGAACTTCCTAGTGTCACGGGCCGACAGATTTCTATCACGGAATAGCCCGTGCGGCGCTTAGCAAGCCACGCCAAGCCAGCCTTTCCCTTATCGCACGTCGGATCATACCACGCTTCGCTTAGCTTGGGCGTCCGTTACATCGAGTAAGCCGAGTAGAACTCTTTAAGCACAACAACTGGTTTCGGCCTGCCATGGCCATCATCAGGAGAGCGGCATCAGCTCCCGACCAGTTTGTATACGGGAGGCCAAACCCGCCTTCAGAGCTCCTAAGGAATATATCATGTTCGATCCTAGAACTCCTAATACAAACCAATCCGATCCTACCCCCTGACCCAGTTGTCCTATTGCCCTCTACAACGCCTACTCCTCACGATGACACCCCGAGCTTCGCCCGAGCACGAGGAGAACTAGTCCAAAACTCCCGGACCGTGATATTCTCCCCCACTCATTCCGCAAACGCCCTCGTTGCGGGTTGTTCTGTCGCTTCCTCGCGTCACATGCTCGCCCAACAAAACAACAACACTCTATTGGTTGCTCCATCGATCCAAGCTGTTCACGAACGGTCACTTGTACATCCTGACAAGTGTGGCATCCCTGGCCAACTGCACTCCTCGGCAGTACCCATCGTTCGGCAACCTTGCAGCTTGATCGAGACAAAACCAATAGAGGTTCCACCTTGAAACGTGATAGCGGACCCTTAAATACAGGATCGTTATTCCCCATTCAATGAGCAATCCAGTTCATTCCTATGCCCCCATGGCATCCCCGAAGCAAGACGAGAGCCGCACCTTGTCCGAGCCCCTGGCCCCGGCGATCACTCTCCGCCCTCAAAGGACCGGGAAGACCACAGGATTTCCCTGAATCACCCACCTACTGGAGGGATCCCGCTCTGATACCAAATTGTCACGGGCCGACAGATTTCTATCACGGAATAGCCCGTGCGGCGCTTAGCAAGCCACGCCAAGCCAGCCTTTCCCTTATCGCACGTCGGATCATACCACGCTTCGCTTAGCTTGGGCGTCCGTTACATCGAGTAAGCCGAGTAGAACTCTTTAAGCACAACAACTGGTTTCGGCCTGCCATGGCCATCATCAGGAGAGCGGCATCAGCTCCCGACCAGTTTGTATACGGGAGGCCAAACCCGCCTTCAGAGCTCCTAAGGAATATATCATGTTCGATCCTAGAACTCCTAATACAAACCAATCCGATCCTACCCCCTGACCCAGTTGTCCTATTGCCCTCTACAACGCCTACTCCTCACGATGACACCCCGAGCTTCGCCCGAGCACGAGGAGAACTAGTCCAAAACTCCCGGACCGTGATACTAGACAGGTGGATCTGATCAATTAAGGATGTGTCTTTTTGCTTGATAGCTCATGGGCACTACTCAGAATGTCCTCAAAGACGCTTCATTTGTTTCGCTTTCAATTCATATAATTTAAGAATGTCCATTTGATAATGCTATGCCTTTCTTGAGGAATCATGGATAAATTGAACAATCTCTCCACACTTCTATCCATATTTAGTACGATTGAATGCATGAGCAGTCTATCATCACACTTTGTCCATTAGAGAAGCAACTGATGAACAAACACTAGTCTTTCAACTGACCCTGCATCTTCCTTTTTGCCCATAAAAAAGAATGAGTATTATTGAAGGGTAAAAAAGGTCATGAATAATTTGGAAAGAAAAAAAAATAATGTTAATGGTGCCGTTGACACCCAAAAGTCGGATTTCGACGACAACAGGTGCCTAACCCAATTGATAGACTAGTCACTTTGCAGCCGCATTCGTTCGTTCGTGTTGTCAGGGACGCCGCTGTTCTCCGTCGGTGCAAAGAAGCTCCGACCCGACGCTATTGACTCGGAAGAAAGGAGAAAGGGTTGAGGTTAACCTGGATTTGGGAACCCTGTCGAAATTCGGGTCGGACTCTCTGATTTTGACGTACCATAGATTATTCATTCCACTATAGTTGTGGGGGCCAGCAAACGGGTTTATGCGGCTTCGGTTTCGGGTTATAGAATAATCAATCCACACGCAGCCCGAATCAAACAAAGGTAACCCTCATTTTACCCTACTATTTTTCTTCGAAAGATGGGTCATATCGTTCTTGTGCAAATGTTTTCATGAAAAATCTCTTTGACAAATGAATAAATAGGAAATATGTGTACTGGTCGCAAACTTAATTAATATCAATTCAGTCTTAAACCTTTTCAACTGAAAAAATTGTCGAAAAAGTCTTAAACCTATTGCACACTGGCCACTTCAGTCATAAATATTTTAATTTTTCCAATTGAGTTCTAAACATTTACATGAGTTTGTCAATTGAGTCTATTTGATCAATTTCGCTGAAAATCGTCGATGTTAATTTTTGTAATAAAATTTTTAATAAATTTTTTGTTGTTTCTCTCTTTCTTTTTTGTTATTTATTTTTGCCGAGGGCTAACAAGGTCATGGACCACACCTCACCTCTGGGTGAGGCTGGGACACTTAGATCCGGTGAAGCCTTTGAGGCCCTTGCTTGTGGCTAGGGAGGAAGGAAAAATAAATAAATTTTCTCAACTTATGGGGTGGTGATAAGGAAGGTAGACTCCATGTCAGCTTGAGATGGCCTTCGTAGGATAGAGTCATATAGAAGCGTCCTATGCTTGGGGTCGTCGGAGCTTCAGCTCCTGCGGCGTCGTGCTTCGCAGTGTCTTTCTACCGGCCGTTGTACCACTGGTTGAAATGTCTTGAAATAGGGCAAATTTTCCAACTATTTATTTATTTATTTATATGAGCAGGGGTGTGCAAACTGGATCGAACTGGCCGGGTTGGTTTGGTCCTTGAGGTAGACTCAGGGGCATCCATATGATAGGTTTTCGGACTAATTGGTAATTTTACCTCTATTAGGCGATGTTCATAGATATCAAGTTTTCAGTAAGAATAAGGGTATTTTTAGTTATTTTAAAGATGATTTACATATAGTATAAATCGTGATAGATTGTAAACAATGTCCGGCAAATTAAATAAAGCCAGGCACAAGATCCCTTTTGGAAGCCTTCTAAAAAGGAAAATATATGGCTAGAAATCTATTTCAACTTTGAAAAATCAGGTCGACGCAATCCAAAAATAGATTAGTTGGGTCGGATCGACTCGGCGAACCGAGCAATTTTTTCTTGCTTAGATGACTTGTGGACTAATGAAAGTGACACTTTTAAGTACTTCTATTAGCCAAGACACGGGTGGTATTCCATCGAATCACTTACCTTCTATTGAATTGCTGAATTAGCCAAAATTACTTATTTTATTCAGAGTCCCATTTGAATTACTTTGAAAATACAATTTTTTTTCAAACATAATTTGAGTTCTAACATGAATCACTTAATTTTGGAAATTACTTGAATTAATAAAACATGAGAAATAAATACTTCACCTAGCAAAAACGAAAAAGAAAAAAAGATTTATTCGAAAACATTTCCTATATGTCATAATTTGAAGGTGAATTTTCTTAATTTGAAATGTTATATTTACTTCTAAGAAAATAAGAAGATCAGACATATTTTTTAGGGTTAATACCACGAAAAACCCTAAATTAGTAATCTGTGATAAATTTACCCCAAATTATTTTTTTTATCACGAACAACCCTAAACTGGTACATCTGTGACAAATTTATCCCAAACTATTTTTTTTACCACAAAAAATCCCAAACTGGTACTTGTGACAAATTTACCCTCAGTTAAATTGGATTAATGTCACAAAAACCCCAAATTGAAACACATGTTACAAATATAGGGTTAAAACCCCAAATTGATACATCCATGAATTACACGTATCATCCGATTCAACAATTTGACTGTCAAATTTAATAAAAATTATCGGAGGGTAATTTGTCACAGATGGATCAGTTCGAGATAAATTTGTCACAAGTGTATCAGCTTAGGATTTTTCATGGTTAAAAAAATAATTTGGAGTAAATTTATCACAAATGTAACAGTTTAGAGTTTTTTGTGGTATCATCCCTTTTTTTTTAACTCATCAAGGATCCTTTCTTATAATGGTGAACTACAATCTTTGCTATTATTTTTTATTTTGAGGTATCACTTTATGGAATATCAAAACCGAATCGAAAATCTAAATCTAAACCTAATGGAGATCGAAAGTTGTGTGCATTTTGATTCAATTTAGGTAATAAAAAACGAACGTTCCTTTTTTGCTGGTCGGGCTATTTCATTTCATAACTCGAACCGAACTGCGGAAACATAGTATGTCGCTTACATGTTACAGCTAAATGCTAAAATGTTCAAACCCTAAATTTCCAACGCCCATGCTAGTCCCCTTCAAATGGATTCCCCCCATCCACTCCTCAATTCATACGTCGCTTAGACAATGACGAACATTTCTCAGTTCATGTCCCTTTCTTTCCCCCTATTCCTTTTCTTTTCTTCCGTAGTCTTCCACATGTTCCTTGGCTCTTTCTAGTGATCTTAGGAAGGGGGAAATAGATGATTAGACGAGCCTAGTTCTTCGAATTTGAGCCTAGTTCTTCGAATTTGATGGCTTGATTTAGCTTTACCCTGATTCGGGTGATGAATGGCTTTTGTACAGATGGCCGCTTGACCAAGGAGATTGGTTGAGATTTGGAATTTGCGATCTGGGTTTAGTCATCATAAGGACTTGATCACCTGTCAGTCAGAGTTGATCCAGTGTTTCTGATTAGACATCCTTGTTTTAAGCTCTACACATGGGAGTCAAAGGATTCTTCCATATATCGTAGTTAAGAAATGTCTCCTCGAGAAATCCGGCCCTTGTCCGGTGGATCACGACCACAATCTCAACAAATATCTCCCAACCCATGTAGGAATCACCGTAAGATTCAGACATGAGACCTTATCAGGTTTTATTGATTTAAGCCGATGGCCCATGTATCTTCGTGTTCTAATTATAAATTTAGCTAAATTGCCTCAATGGGTCTTCAAAAATACATCGGAATTCAAGCAGCGCCAATCGATTCTGGCCACCATATACCTGCCCATAGGCAACATAAATTTGAGTTTCCTTGGGATAACCCATTGCTCGCAGAATCACAGCAACTTCACATGGCTCAAGATGAGAACCCTTCTGCCCGGAAGAGCAATACCACCGAGGTCATTCCTATTTTCTGTATTCAGCCATTTTAGCTTTCTCCTCCCTTTTCCCCACAAAATCACAAAAAGATAAGCCAACCATCCCCTTCTCAAAACTAAGATGAAGCGCCCTGTTTCAAAATACAGTCAGGTCCATGTAGGTATTAGAACCCAATAAATGATTAGCGAATATTAAGTGATGTAGTTGCATACATTTAGGGATTCTGACCACTAGTGCAGTTTCTGATCCTTGATGCCAGTAAATTCAACATTTCTTCCATTTCAAGGAGAAACTTCACCAGCATGGTAATTCATGCTGCACCTTAGTATGTTGATCTCTGGGAGAACATTATTATACCTAATCAAGAAAGGAACAATGATAAGAAAGGACATAAACATACTTTGCTCAGTACCTCAGACTGACAGAAAATCAATCTACATATATAAATAACCGACTTATCCAAGGCGATCAACAAAAGGTTTAAGCGCCATGATTAGTTTCCCCTTAATGCAGGTAGAACGTTGTCAATGTAAAATCTTGCGGGTGCAAATGTATTAATATTCTTCACTGTCCGTCTATGAGACAATCAAATATTGAAGCCATTAACGCCAGATGCGACTCTAAGTAAACCATCAACCATATCATCATACTTGCAAGTTGAGCACCAGTTGAAAACCACAGCTTTTCTCATTGGTATTGCTAGAAACAGGTCAGAGATGTGCTCTATTTGACTGGTTCACAACTTAAACAAACAATTCCCATAAGACAGCTTTTTGTACTTTTGGATTATAAAGTTAGTTGTCTTCCAAAGGTTAAATCAATTGGTGTCCAACATGCTTGATATGGCCATCCATATTTTTTTTTTTAATCTCGCTACCAATACCTTCCGTCTAGTTCTATTCAATACATTATATATGGTCGCAGAAATCATCATTCAGAGGAAAGTAAAATGTACTACCATCACATACTTCTTCCTCATAAACTGCTTATATAAAGTAATGACATGCTGATGGACCATCACACTATTCACATCATAAGCCACCCTAATCAAGTACTTAACAACTGTAACACTAAATAAAAAGAGTCCACACATGCATTTGGAGCAGTAAAGGAATACTACGCAGTCGCATTTTATTGACTTGCTTAGTAAACTGAAAATAAAGCCATAGTTTTCAGAATTCATACGTGCAATGTGCATGTCTGTGCGTGCATATCCTGTACCCTTAGACGAAGAGTCCAACATGCAACTTCACAAACAATTTCTACCCCTCTATGCAATATTCTTTCTTCACCAAGACAATATCAAGTAGGCAATTTGTTCTTTTGACCACTAGAAGTCTACTTGATATTTTAGCAAAGCCTATTTCTTGGCAATACTTCTTTGAATTAGTGACAAACAACTTTTAATTGGCAGTAATGATTTGGAAGCAGCAAAGCATAGCCTCATCAGACCCGATACTTGTAAACAGCTCCGACTTATTCGTAACCAACCGGGGATATCGTCCACAATCTGAACATTGTCTTTCAGATAATCAATAAAAGAACCATTTCGAAAATATCCTCAAATTTTCTGCATGGATATGAAAAGATCTATTGAAAAGCAAGCAAGAAGTCCCTTGATCCCAATTAAAGCAAATAAAAGCCTGAACCAAACTTCGTTGTGCACCAAAGGTGTTGCTGTTTAGTTAATTCAGAAGAAAAGGAAAAGGAGAAAGAGGAGAAGATATGAGTGCATAGTCCAGACATCTTATGTTTCATCTTTCCAGATCTGATCCTGCTTCAATACTGGTAAAGCAAATGTGATCTTGTTCCTTGGAAATACTTGTCTAAACAATGCAAATTATCGTGCTGAATGCTATGCTAACAAGCATTGAATAGGAGGTCAAACTCAAATGAAAATTGTGGCAACAAGAAGCCCAAAACTTTTATTCAACTTTTCCACAAGGTACAGTGGCTAAATTTATTGTTTCTTTCTTCGAAGATAGCATAATTGCATAATGAATAGTTTTTTTTTGGGGTCAAAACATAATGAATAGCTTAAAGGACTAAAAATACTTCCAATTGAAATGCCTTATGCTTTACAATAGGCATCTGTGACCAAAGGATCCTGGTAAAAAAGAAAACAAACAAGCAAGATTTTGAATTTCTTAATAATATTAACATGTAAAGCAACAAATCCGAGCTCATCTGGATCATAATTAACATACCAGTGCAAACATTAGAAAATCTACAAAAGAACCATCCATCCGAAGCATCTATTAAGAGCATGAGGAAAAGAATAAGGAAAAGTACGATGTAATTGAAGTATTTTAGTAAAAACTTTGCATTTCCTTCTACAGATCAAACCCATGAGTGTGAAATTATGCTGGCATTGCCTGAATCTGTATTCAGTTTACCTTAACAATCAGGAAAAGTAGAGCTGGTGAGTAGTAAATAACAATCCATCCGCTTATTGTTTCCATGTGCAAGTTCCACTCCCAAAAAAAAAAGATTCTACTTCTTCTTAGTTCAGAGCGTGAGATGAACGACATAAGGCTAAGATATCTTCTAAGCAGATGGTAAGCATACTAAACCTCAGAGACCGATAAATTTCACTTAGGAGGTGCAAATATGCAAAAACCTAAAACCAGGTTTGGGCCTAAATTAATGCAAAATTTGTTGAACATAAAGATCTACTACAATTGCATATCAGCAAAAACATTCACATGCAAAGAGCCATTAATTAATTTAATGTCCTAGAGTGAAAAGGATTGCTTGATGCAATGGAGCAACTTGACTCAGGATTGAGTGGCGTCGCGAGGGGCACTTCAGAGTCTGCCATTCTTGGGCTGAAGGAGAAAGTCTACGCTGCCGAAGATAGGGAAGTTGCTCGATTTGTCTGGAAGATTTTCACAGGGTAGAAAAGGTCGCGGAACTCCCTTGTTCCCATGTATTCCACCGCCCGTGCATCATTCAGTGGTACTGTGTCGCTGTCAGTTAGGTACTCAGGATAAATGAGCTTTATTGCATAATTTTGCTTCCCTTGAGTTTTGTAGTAACTTCTTAGCTACCAGAGGTTGACTTTGTTAGATATCATAGGATTCTGGATGAGTTGTGTATATTCTCAATCAAGAATTTGGCTCTATGATGATCATATATGCCCAAGTTCACAATGTCAATCTTCCCGTTCTCACAGGACTCTGGAGGAGTTGTGTGTATTCTCAATCAAGAATTTTGCTCTACGATGATCATATATGCCCAAAGTGTGAATATAGTAAACATTGTGCAATGCTTTTCTCTGTTAATTCATGTTCTCGTTTCTTTTCTTTTTTTTTCTAAACCGGTTACTTCCTGTTAAATTCGATGCACTTGTCCAACTTAAGACATGATAATATAAAACAGAAAGACATGAATCATCATCCTTGGTGCTGTCTAAGGTCTTGTTGTAGTTATTCTCCAAAAGCAATTCCAAAGAGGATTCTTTTCTTTTTTCTAAACTGGTTACTTCCTGTTATATTCAATCCACTTGTCCAACTTAAGACAAGATGATATAAAACAGAAAGACATGAATCATTATCCTTGGTGCTGTCTAAGGTCCTACTGTAGTTGTTCTCCAAAAGCAATTCCAAAGAGGTGTGCCGACATTGCCCAACCAGTAACCACTTTTACTTGCTTATGCCTAGAAATAGAGGTGACTATGTCAATGAAAAGGGGAAGAACAGAATTAGAATCGGTGGTGGGGTCGAAATTCGAAAGAACGGCGCCTTAGCCTAAAAAGAGAAAGGGCTAAGTTAATGAAAAGACGCAATAACGGGGTCAAGGGAAATGAACAATGCAGAAACAAAATGACAAGTGGCAACAGAGTTAAAGTTGTTCTGATGCTTGAAAAGAAAACTAAAGAAATCCTTGTGATCATATTCCATTATATATGAAGAATCTTCTCGTGTGTTCACTTATGTCGTCGCAGTAAATAGTTCACTCTATAATCCTCGAGGGTTAGATGTTTATTTGAAATATGTAGGTATAGTAAGTAGTGAAGTCCCATTTCCTGACTACTCTTATGATACATCAGACACAAGAGTAAGAAAAAATGAGTAAAATGCTGTGCAGCAACACGATGTCTGCTGTTTCTGTCTCATCCTCTATTCATTTGTGCTTCCAAGCCTCGTGTAGTCTTCTAATAAGCTGGATATTGGCAATTGTCCCAAGCTGCACGTAAAAAACAGAAACCATGTAAGTTATTGAACAAGGAATCATGCAGCTCACATGGATCCTGAGAAATGAGTAGACCACTGTCGTTGAAGTAGCAATCGCCATTGAGCAGGACAGTGATCGGTAGTAGAGTTTCATGTCGAATGGTGCTTCTGAGACCTTGTTTC
Organism: Rhodomyrtus psidioides; assembly: GCA_021437785.1. NCBI lineage: Eukaryota > Viridiplantae > Streptophyta > Magnoliopsida > Myrtales > Myrtaceae > Rhodomyrtus > Rhodomyrtus psidioides. Next base: position 17,107,914 of record JAILYB010000002.1, read on the forward strand.
CTGGAGTATACCAATATCCCCCATCTAGTGGTGTCACATTTCACAGCATAGCTCGAATCCATACAAACAATTTTTTTTCTTTTTTTCGTTGGAGCTGATCAAAATCAGTCGAGCTTCGCAATGCACCAAAGTCCGTCAATGTATCAAGCGCGGTTGACTTGGTCTCCTGTGCACTGAACCCCTAGCAAGATTTTGGAAAATTACGTGAAAACTTGCTAATCGCAATTTTAAGTTTATGGTAACTTTGTAAAGCTAATTTGTCATGTGGCTTGCAAGCAAATATGGAGGAGTTTGATCTCAGCTGTACAAACATGAACTCTATCTGCTTATTCTTCTCTTGGTCTCGCATGTACAATCCAGGATGAAAGGAAAGGTTCCTGCATTGATGATCTAATCTTTCTTCTTGGAAGTTAAATGCACAAGTTCATTCTGCTCAACTTCATTCATCACTTCATGTAGTTCATTGTGGTTTTCAGGTTGTCAAAGATTGTATTTTGAAGCTTGAAACTGCACAGCCGGTCATGGTTGCAAGCTACAGAGAGAGGCTCATGTGTTGCAGATGATTGATGAGAACCCTGTACAGGTGACCTTCTTGAGCTATGTTTTTCAAATAATAGTTCTTATTTGAGACCACAATACAAGTTGAACCACTTGAAGCACTATAACATGTTATCTACAGACATCGTGGACCACTAGACAACGACATCGTACCTGTAAAGCTCAAATGCCTTTCAGCTTTTCTTTGTTGGCGACAGCAACACTTCATGCCCCTACGACAACATGGCCACTCCATTAAAAATGACATTAGTGCTCAATAGACAAGAGATGAATGTATATGCAAGTAGTTTCTTCTATGCAGAGTCTTTGCTTCATCGGAAGAAGTTTGGTTGGACACGACTAAGCATCGAAACTTCGAAGTGCATATTCGCACCTGGATTTTTGTCGGAACACAAGAGATTAACAAGAGCAATGAGGATGAAGGCCAAAGAGTGCATCGGCATTGCAGTTGATTGTTGAAGTCGATCAAGAACTTTGATTAAGGAGTTGAGATAGTTGCTGTAAGGACATGTTTTTGGCAGTTGCTTCTTAAATAGATTATATTTTATAACCCTGGTCCTTGATATGCCTGATAAAGAAGAAGCAAGGAACTTCCTAGACAGACGGATCTGATCATCTGACCAATTGAGGATGTGTTTTTTTTTTTTTCTTAATAGCTCATGGGCACTGCTCAGAATGTGTTTTTTTAGCATTTTTATTCTTCGAAAAGCATAAATGATAATATAATCATGGGTCGAAAACCGATATAATTTTGGCATTTGTGGAAGGGCTCAAAGCATAGCTTAGGACCTTAGGTTGCCACATATTTCTACAGGCTTGACTATAACTATTAGCGCGCGGTCCCTGCATCAAAGCTTGGCAACCAAGATAAAAAAACAGAAAGAACAAATTCATCAAAGCAATGTGAACTTACTAGTTCAATTACCCCATGTCGGGAAGGTAAGCGTCCCATACATGATTTGGTGATAGCGAATAAGCCAAGCAGAGAATACGCCGGTCAATCTAAAGAATATCACATGACGAGAAAACAACTAAAACCAGGAGAAGTCAAAAATAGTAGAAATTGTACAAGCTGGGTTACGATTAGGATGCATGGTGATGGTGGTGATGTACATGCAAGCAAAGTTGGTGCCATTGTTCGTGAGGAGGCCAAAGAAGGTGATGTGGGAAATGGAACATAGCTAGCGCCTAGCGGGACTTGGCAAAATATTATAAGCATTGAATAGGAAGTTAAACTCAAATGAGAATTGTGGCAATCAAGAAGCCCAAAAATTTTATTCTACTTTTCCACAACATACAGGGGCTACATTTATCGTTTCATTCTTCAAAGATAGCTCAATTGCAAAATGAATAGCTTAAAGGACTAAAAATACTTCTAATTGAAATGCCTCATGCTATACAATAGGCATATGTGACCAAAGGATCCCCAGTAAAAAAGAAAACAACTAAGCAAGATTTTGAGTTTCCAAGTAGTATTAACATCCAAAGCAACAAATCCGAGTTCGTCGGCATCATGATTAACATAATAGTGCAATCATTTGAAAATATATGAAAGAACCATCCATCCGAAGCATCTATTAAAAGCATGAGGAAATGAATAAGGAAAAGTACGATGTAATTAAAGCATCTTAATAAAACTTTGAATTTCCTTCTACACAAAAAAGATCAAACCCACGAGTGTGAAATTATGCTAGCGTTGCTTGAATCTAGATTCAGTTTTCCTTAACAATAGGAAAAGTAGAGGAGTGAGTAAAAAATAACAGTCCGTCCTCCTATTGTTTCCATGTGCAAGTACCACTACCCTAAAAAGATTCTACTTCTTCTTAGTTCACAGCATGAGATGAAATATATAGAGATATCTTCTAAGCAGATGGTAACCATACTGAACCTCAGAGACCACCAAATTTCACTTAGGAGGTGCAAATATGCAAAAACCTAAAACCAGGTTTGGGCCAAAATTAATGCAAAATTTGTTGAACATAAAGATCTACTACAATTGCATATCAGCAAAAACATTCACATGCAAAGAGCCATTAATTAATTTATTGTCCTGGAGTGAAAAGGATTGCCTGAAACCTACACTTGCCGAAGAGGCATGTATGATTAAGTACATCCAACCAAATATACCAAAAAGCATAATTTTCTCATACACATTGAGAAACTGATAGGCAGAAACCATACCGCGATTCTTTGTTGATTCAAAGCACCCACAGCATGGATGAATATGTAGCCATTTGTTTCATTCTCAGGCGCAACATCTGTACAGATGATAAAAAGAAAGAATTATCAGCATCACTTTTATGATGCTAAAAATTGCAGGAATATTATTAAATGGCACGATCATTCCATTCACACACAGAATTATATTTAAAAGCTTTTGAGAAAAGAATGACTCTGTAACGCAGCTTCTGTCCACAGTAATTGTATGAAACATTCTTCATCACCTATCCGCGAGGTGCATCTGATGATCTAATGACGTCGCTATAACTGGAAATTCCTATTCATCATATCTAGCTCTTGGGAAGGAACTTACCATGAGGCATTAAGAGATCTAGAAACTGCGAAGGAAAGAAATATCTTCCCGCACAAACATGACAAAGGAGAAGAGGTAAATTTCCAGATGCAAACAAAAGTGATTGAGCTTATCTTCACATGTCAAGAACTATCCAAACAGCAACTAGGGGAGGAGCACAGATACAATATTCTTTCCCCAGATATAGCTAATTAAGAGACATCCATGGTACCAACGGCTGATTCAAGAATAGCATCCCAAGTTCCCTCGCTAAACCAGTTTCTTTATTTCTTTTTAAACTACTAATTTTGTCATTTTTTTTAAACATGAAAAGAACAAATGAGAAATAATAACACAATTTGTATATAAAGAGTGATAATGTATTGATTCAAGCCTAGGCTTAGTAGGCTACATACTAGATATTTCACCATAACCACGCTCAGCACAAGGCTCCCCTTATGTGGTTGCCGAGTATGGATTTTCCCAAAGCAAAAGAGGCTCCTCAACCTAGCAAAAGAATGCAGAGTATTTAGCAACAGCCATTGTCACAGCACGTATAGAAAGCCGAAAAGCAGAAGCTCAAACAAGATCGCTCGACAACTTACACGAGTGCAATGAAGAACAATGCCATCTTTCCAGCGAAGGTATGGGGCATTCTGCAAGGTGTTCAAGGAGGAATTAGTACAGTGCCGGTATCAGAATCATCTATCAGTCCGGCTGACCACGACATGTCTCCTTCAATTCAGGAACTATGTTTATCCATAAGCCAACATGAAGAACCACAATGCAGTCTCATAGACTTGAGGCCTCTACATTGGGAATCTACAAGAGTGTATGTGAATAAGTTACTTCAACCAAAAAGACCTATCTTTAAGATGAAGCCAAAACCCCAACAAAGCTGTTCAACTCCGAGCGCAGAGCCACAGCTCTTCCATATTCTTCGCAATGTAAAGACATAAGAGCTACAGTCAGCAACATTTCCCAGATTCTTCTTTAAGATCGGGTCATCTCATGAACTCCAACAGCGATTTGCTCCGGGATTCAGTGTTTGTCTACATGAGCACTAGCAATTCAGCAGCCCAAGACGTAGAGAAGAAGACGAAAACCACTCACCAGACAATGCACGATTAAGAAGATCGAGATCAACCCGACGAGAGCGACGAGGAGGAGCAAAGCCCGAGATCTTGGAGCCCTAGGGTCATTGGAGAAGTGAGGGGGGCAGAGGAATTGGAGGTGCGACCAGAGCGGATGGCCGCGATCCCGGGAGGAATGGCGGCGGCCGCCGCAGAATCAGTCCTTGCTTTCTTCCCGTAGCAGGTGAGAGCGCAGAGAAATCCCTCGTACAAGAGGGAAGCCGTCTTCTCCGGGAAAACCCAAGAAAAGAAAACTCGGGGTTTCGCAGGAATCCCAGCAGGCGCAGTGGTCGTCGTCATCGACGGGGCGGGAATCGGGGACGAGTGGGGAGGGGTCGTCATCGCGCTTCATCGGAGAGAACGAGGCCCGGCTTCCGACACAGCTCGAACGCCGGAGCTCGGCCATGGCTCGCTGCGGATTGAAGGCCAAAACCACGTCGTTTTGGACAAACGAAAGGATTTTTTTAAACTTAATTACACTTTAATAATAAATTTGAACAATTATAATGAATGTATCCCTATAATGATTACGCATTACGCCACAAGTAAAAGAATAATGCTTAACATGCCAAAGAAGCACTCGTTTAGAAATTTCTAAAAGTTAAAAAAAAAACATAAAGATAAGAGAATGTTTTTATTAAAATATGATGATGATATATTTTAACTGTCGAGTTTTTTTTTTTTAATTTCAATGGCAATGGGAGATGTCACTTCGTTAATCGTTGACTGAAATTTTAAGAATTTTCGTAAAAAGGAAAAACAAAAAAGGTAAGAAAAATATTATAATTTTTGAGGTACAGAAATTGACAATATAAAACAATTTAGTTATGGGCATATATGCTTTAAAAGATCTAAATCCATAATCTGACAAATTTAAGTCAATTGCACATCATAGGAATTTTTTTTATTGTTTTCAGCTCAACGGATAAGAATACGAAAGAAATTATTTTATAGTTAAAGACATTTTAAAAAAAAATTAAAAAAAGTACAAATCTGTGTTTTTTTTTTTTATGTGAGGGGGGGTTTCTCTCTTAAAAAGCGTAGGATTTTACCAAACTTGGGAAAATTTTCAATGGAATAACGATAGTAGGTTAAAAAAATGAAAAGGGGCGACGCAATTACCCCATGGCAGAAATAGATAAAAATGTAAAACATAAAATTAAAAACAGATTGGTGGGATGGTTTTGCTAATTTTCTTATTTAAAAAAGAGATTTAATTGTAGGTTTTATTATTTATTTCGAAATTTAAAAAGAGATTTAATTGTTGGTTTTATTATTTACCTGATTTTGTAAATTCTGCTGCCCACAGAACTAACGGCTATATTTTTAATATCGGATTGCATCAGACATTTTATATACTTCGTCGGAGAGCAAGAAAAAACCCACAGAAAGAGAATTGCAAGACTGACGCACCATCTTCTTCTTCTTGCAGTCTCTCTACCTTTGTTTCGTCCTCCTCCTCTTCTGATCGTGTTCGATTCTCGCCCCCTCACCCACAGAAACTGAATTGCAAGACTGACGCACCATCTTCCTCTTCTTGCAGTCTCTCTACCTTGTTTTGTCCTTCGTCCTCCTCTTCTGATCGTGTTTTTCTGACAAGAGAAGGTCATGCCTTATTGGGATTTAGAATTGAGTGGGACGACTCTCGCCAGACACGAAATCCCATTCTCGGGTGTTGTCCTGAAGGTAATTGTTCGACAGCAATCAGTGTCCCACAACGGTAGCCGCGAGGTAGCGAGAACCTCGGTTGACCTTCCGCTGGGTTTTCTTCAATTGCCGACGGCTCCCAGTGTCTTCATCAAAGGGCTGCTCGCCCGTTTCAGCGTGGATCCACCATACCAGCCCATCTTCACAACGCGGATTTTGAGAGCCGCCGATAGTTTGTCTAACCTTTATCCAGGTGGTTTTCGTTTGACGGCAATTCTAGACTTACTGACGGTAGAAAGCCCGGAAGTGGAGGATTTGGTTATGCATGACGCGATGGAGCAATTCGACTCAGAATTGAGTGGCGTCGCGAGGGGCGCTTCAGAGTCGGCCATTCTTGGGCTAAAGGACAAGGTCTACATTGGCAAAGATGGGGAGTCATGTTCAATTTGTCTCGAAGATTTTCACAAGGCGAAAAAGGTCGTGGAACTCCCTTGTTCCCATATATTCCACCGCCCGTGCATCATTCGCTGGTTGGAGAATAGCAACTCCTGCCCATTGTGTCGCTGTCAGTTAGGTAGTTAGGATAAAAGAGGTTCATTGCTTCATTTTGCTTCCACTGAATTTTGTAGTAACTGCTTAGTTACCACAGATTGACTTTGTTAGATATCATAAGATTGTGGTTGAGTTGTGTAAATTCTCAACCAAGAATTTGGCTCTGTGATGATGGTATATGCCCAAGATCACTGTGTCAATCTGCATGTTCTCGGAGCAACAGAAATTGTGAATATAGTGAACATTGTGCACTACTTTTTCTCTGTTAGTTCATGTTCTCGTTTCTCCCTTCTTCTTTTTTCCTCTGAACTGGTTATTTCTGTTAAATTCCATCCACTTGTCTAGCTTAAGACAAGATGATATAAAACAAAAAGGCATGAATCATCATCCTTGATTTTTGTCTTACTGGACAAATTGCAGAGATCAGAGCAAACAGCAATGGCAATGATATCTGCCGCAATGTGAGCTTCATTAGTTATCATCGGTTTTCTTTCCATTTATTTGTCTTACTGGACAAAAACCTATATTGCAGAGCCCATGTAGCCAAAATAACTTAGTTGAAAAGGGTTGATTTTTGTACATATAAACAACATTTAGTATATATTATAGGACTCTATTCACATCATAAGCCACTGTAATCAAGTACTTAACAACTGTAACACTAAATAAAAAGAGTCAGCACATGCATTTGGAGCAGTAAAGGAATACTACACAGTCGCATTTTATTGACTTGCTTAGTAAACTGAAAATAAAGCCATAGTTTTCAGAATTCATATGTGGAATGTGCATGTCTGTGCGTGCATATCCTGTACGCTTAGACGAAGAGTCCAACATGCAACTTCACAAACAATTTCTATCCCCTCTATGCAATATGCTTTCTTCACCAAGACAATGTCAGGTAGGCTATTTGTTCTTTTGACCACTAGAAGTCTACTTGATATTATAGCAAAGCCTATTTCTTGGCAATAATTCTTTGAATTAGTGACAAACAATCTCTAATTGGCAGTAATGATTTGGAAGCAGCAAAGCATAGCCTCATCAGACCCGATGCTTGTAAACAGCTCTGACTTATTAGTAACCAACCGAGGATATCGTGCACAATCCGAACATTGTCTTTCAGATAATCAATAAAAGAACCACATCGAAAATATCCTCAAATTTTCTCCATGGATATGAAAAGATCTATTGAAAAGCAAGCAAGAAGTTCCTTGATCCCAATTAAAGCAAATAAAAGTCCATCCATAACTCCATCTTCTTTGTTGTCATCTCAATTTCTTCACAACATGTCATCCTATCTAAGAATATGCCATTGGTTACTACGTACCTGGTCAATGATGCATGACGATGTAAATACGTAGATGATTCCATGTTGAGGGAGTCCAACCATGTCCATTGATCAACTATCTGACGTCTACCTGGAAAAACTTTCCTAGTAGAGCCGAAGCCTGGTGCGAAGCCATTGAGATGTCCAACATACAGTAACTTAGACCAACTTGATGACCGCAGAAAAGCTCTTTTGTAAATAAAATTTCAAGGGGTGGCAAGAGAAAATGCATAGAATAATTCAATAACTTCCCCGAAATGATGAACTCCCTATCATAGGCATCAGAAAAAGCCTGAACCAAACTTCGTTGTGCAGCAAAGGTGTTGCAGTTTAGTTAATTAAGAAGAAAAGGTAAAGGAGAAACAGGAGAAGATATGAGCGCATAGTCCAGACATCTTATGTTTCATCTTTCCAGATCTGATCCTGCTTCAATACTGGTAAAGCAAATGTGATCTTGTTCCTTTGAAACACTTGTCTAAACAATGCAAATTGTCGTGCTGAATGCTATGCTAACAAGCATTGAATAGGAGGTCAAACTCAAATGAGAATTGTGGCAACAAGAAGCCCAAAACTTTTATTCAACTTTTCCACAAAGTACAGTGGCTACATTTATTATTTCTTTCTTCAAAGATAGCGCAATTGCATAATGAATAGCTTTTTTTGGGTCAAAACATAATGAATAGCTTAAAGGACTAAAAATACTTCCAATTGAAATGCCTCATGCTTTAAAATAGGCATCTGTGACCGAAGGATCCCCGGTAAAAGAGAAAACAAACAAGCAAGATTTTGAATTTCTTAATAGTATTAACATGTAAAGCAACAAATCCGAGTTCGTCTGGATCATAATTAACATACCAGTGCAAACATTAGAAAATCTACGAAAGAACCATCCATCCGAAGCGTCTATTAAAAGCATGAGGAAAAGAATAAGGAAAAGTACGATGTAATTAAAGTATTTTAATAAAAACTTTGCACTTCCTTCTACAGATCAAACCCATGAGTGTGAAATTATGCTGGCATTGAATCTGTATTCAGTTTTCCTTAACAATCAGGAAAAGTAGAGCTAGGTAGTAAATAACAATCCATCCTCTTATTGATTCCATGTGCAAATTCCACTCCCCAAGAAAAGATTCTGCTTCTTCTGAGTTTAGAGCGTGAGATGAAGGACATAAAGCTGAGATATCTTCTAAGCAGATGGTAAGCATACTAAACCTCAGAGACCAATAAATCTCACTTAGGAGGTGCGAATATGCAAAAACCTAAAACCTGGTTTGTGCATAAATGATGCAAAATTCATTGAACATAAAGATTTACTACAATCGCACATCAGCAAAAAACATTCACGTGCAAAGAGCCAGTAATTTATCGTCCTGGAGTGAAAAGTATTGCCTGAAACCTACGCGTGCTGTAGAGGCATGGATAATTAGGGATATCCAACCAAATAGGCCAATAAGCATAATTTTCTCATTCTTGATAAAGCAGAAATCATACCGCGATTCTTTGTTGCGCAAACCGCCCTCAGCATGGATGAATATGTAGCCATTTGTGTCATTCTCAGGAGGAACATCTGTACCAAAGAATTCTGCATCACTTTATGATGCTAAAAATTGCAGGAATATTATTAAGCGGCACGATATTCCATTCAAACACGGAATTATATTTAACAGCTTTCAAGAAAAAAATGACTCTGTGAGGCAGCTTCTATCCACGGTAATTGCATGAAACATCCTTCATCACCTACCGCGAGGTGCATCTAATGATCTAATGACATCGCTAAAACTGGATGTTCCTATTCATCATATGAAGCTCTTGGGGAGGAACTTACCATAAGCCAGTGAGAGATCTAGAAACCGCAAAGGAAAGAAATATCTTCCCGCATAAACATCGCAAAAGACAAGAGGTAAATATCCAGATGCAAACAGAAGTGATTGAGCTGATCTTCACAAGTCAGGAACTATCTAAACAGCAACTGGAGGAGGAGCACAGATAGAATATTATTTTCCCAGATATAGCTAATTAGTCTATCAGTTGATTCAAGAATAGCATCCCAAGTTCCCTCGCTAAACCAGTTTCTTTAATTCAAGAATAGAGTCCCAAGCTTTTGGTTAGGACCAACATTGGGAATCTACAAGAGTATGCATGAACAAGTTACTTACAACCAAAAAGGCCCATCCTAAAGACGAAGCCAAAACCACAAAGCTGTTCAACTCTAAGCGCAGAGCCACAGATCTTCCATATTCTTCGCCAATGTAAGGACATAAGAGGTATCTTCAGCAGCATTTCCCAATTCAGCAGCCCAAGACGTAGAGAAGAGGACGGAAACCACTCACCAGGCGATGCACAAAGGAGAAGATCGAGATCAGCCCGACGAGAGCGAGGAGGAGGAGCAGGAAGACCGAGATCCTGGAGCTCTAGGGTCATCGGAGAAGTGAAGGGGGCAGAGGGATTGGAGGTGCGACCAGAGCGGACGGTCGCCGCCGAATCAGTGCTTGCTTTCTTCCCATAGCAGGTGGGAGCTCAGAGACCTTGAAAGCTGCTTTTTCAAGTGTCAGTAGCGATCGAAGACAACTCCATTTGAGAAAATCCCTCAGACCAGAGGGAAGCTGCCTTCTCCGGGAAAGCTCGAGAAAGGAAAATTAAGGATTTCGCAGGAATCCCAGCAGGCGCGGTGGTCGTCGTCGTCGTCGTCGCGCTTCATCGGAGAGGACGAGGCCCGGCTTTCCTTAACAAGCATAGGATTTTCCCAAACTCGGCAAAATTTTAAATAGAATGGAATAACGATAGTGCGTTAGAAAAATGAAAACCACAGGTTAGAGTTAGTGAGAGCGAGTGAGAGTGGGGCGACGACGCCACTACCCTTACCCCTTGGCCGAAATAGATTTAAAATGTAAAACATGAGCGGGGACAATTTTGGTACTTTCCTAATTTAAAAATAGATTTGTGGGACGGTTTTGTTAATTTTTCCTTATTTAAAAAAGAGATTTTACTGGAATTTCCTAATTTAAAAAAAAAATTAATTGTTCTTTTTTTTAATTATTTACTTGATTTTTTTTATAAATTATGCTCCACCCGAACAGCGAACAGCGAACAGGGAAAGAAAGACCTAGACCAACTATGCTAACCGTCGCCGTTTCTTCCATCAATGCCTAATGCAGCCGCATTCATTTGGAGTAATATTCGTCGTTGAGAGTAAGCTTGTTACAAACAAACACGTCATCCCTCTTCACATGTTCCCAAGACCTGATGTCATCATGTCATATTGACAAAATTTCAAAGTAGAGTTACCATCGCCTTACTCAACGCATAGGATGTAAGAAATTAATTATGCCCTTATCGAGAGCACCATGAACCGGTTTTTATGCGTCCCTGCATCATCTTAAGACAGAAGCGTAGGCTACTAAACTGAAAAGTAATACAGAAGCAACAAGAAAGAACAAACAAGAAATCGGGGGCATCGCCATATTATGTTTGATGGGACCTTCCAATTCATAAATCTATACCCGGCCCGATTCCTTTACATGCCGAAGATTGTTGTGCTTATTTATGTTGTAAAAATCTTGTACAGTTTACTCATCAAAAGTCTTTAATATAGTACGGCGGCTTCTTCATTGATACCTGGCATGTTCTTTTACCATTAGAACTTGAAATCGCTCTGAAAAGATGCGGTTTTCTTTCATGAAGGATCTTGCTAGTAAGAGCAGACATAGCGAATTACGACAATTTTTCTGGAGGACGAGAATCTAAAAAATCGCCAAATTCACGCAGACAGAGAGAAATAAGAAGTTAAGTTGAATCGGAGATATGGAAATCTATACACCTCAAAATCATAAGCACTAGATAAACTCTGTCTGACAGCTGATCAAATTCTTATAATAACTAAATCCATATTGCAAATTCTAAACCACACCCAATCTCATTATATAGTCAAGCGGCCATCGGCACCAAAGCCAATCATCACACGAATCATGACAAAACTAAACCAAGCCATCATATCCAAAGAACTTAAGCTTGCCTAATCAATGATTTGTCCCTTCCTAAGATCACTACAAAAAGCGAAGGAGAACGTAGAAGAATAAGAAAGAAAAGAAAAGGATTAGGAGGGAAGAGAGAGATATAGCAACTGAGAAATGTCTGTTATTGTCTAAGCGACGTATCAATTGAAGAGTGGACCGGAGGAATCCAAATCGAAGGAGGCTAGCAGGGCCGTTGGAAGTTTAGGGTTTGAACAACTTCAGCATTAAGCGGAAGTGACATGCTATATTTCCACGATTCGGTTCGAGTTATGAACCGAATCAAACCGAAATAACTCCGAACTTGCAAAAAAGGAAATGTTGTTTTTTATTACAAGAACCGAATTGAAATGCAAAAAAAAAAAAAAAAAAAATCGTTGTTGTTGAAGTTGCCTCGAATTTGAGTCCAAAGGAAATTGCTTGTAATAAGCATATAGGTTGGAAAATCCGAACTTTGGCTGAATCTTACGGAAATCTTTTCTGTATTGCTCTTGCGAAGATAACAAATTAGAAGGGAACAGTCCAAGATTAGCATTCCTTTCTTAGACAGGTCAACTTGGATATCTCAGGCGGTGGATCTCTTTTTTTTGGTCAAGATATTGGATAAATATTCTGTTAGTGGAAGTATCTCTAATGGGCGTAGTTTTCGTGCACTGATAGATTGGATTTCGTGCCCAAGAAGAGATTTTTTTGGCTGAGAAAATTTGTGTCCCACGCTCACCAAGATTTACTTCCATGCATATATATATCAATGATGTTTTCTTTAGACGACGGCTTTAATCGCGAGCGTGCGTCTTCGTGATTTATAGTCCAAGAAGGAGATTGAAGCGCCGTATGTCACGAGTGCTTGGCATTGGGACTTCGTTTTGTTCGCGGAATTACATTAAGAATTCAAGTGTTGAAGCCGATTAAATCTTGAGGTTAGATTTGTGTTTTAATTCCTTTGCGAGACTGAGAGATTCTTTCGCTAGGAATTGAGGCTAAACACTGTGTGCATTCTTGGATGTAATTGGGGCTGGGAAATACCAAGAGTGTTTGTGTAACTTGAGTGTGATCTGTAATCTCAGTGTATCGCTCGTTCTATAGTGGAATTCATTGCTGCTCTCCCCGTGGACGTAGGTCTTTACGACCGAACCACGTACATCTGGTGTCCGTTTTACTTTGCTCGTTCTGTCTATTTTTCGATCGATCGCTTGTTCCGCGCAACAGTTGTTGTAAGAAAGGATGCATGACGAGTTAAAAACAAAAAAAATATGCCTGGTCCTCTTACTTTCTTAGAAGTAAATATAATATCTCAAGTTAAGAAAAATCACCTTCGAATTATGATATATAGGAAATGTTTTGGAATAAATCCTTTTTTTTCTAGGTTAAGTATTTATTTTTCATGTTTTAGTAGTGCAAGCTATAATAAAATTAATTGATTCCTGTTAGAACTCAAATTATGTTCGAAAATTATATTTTCAAGGCAATTCAAATGGGACTCTGAATAAAATAAGTAATTTTGACTAATTCAACAGTTCAATAGAAGGGAAGTGATTCTCAATGGAATGATGCCCGTGTCTTGGCTAGCAGAAAGAACTTTTTAAAAATTGCTCAGTTTGTCGAGTCAGGTCAGAGTCGATTTCCACTACGCTGACACGTCATTCGATTCTGGCCCTACCTCCATGTCACTTGTTCACAGAGTTGACTTTGACTGCGCTGACGTGTCGGATAAAAGATTACTTGCTAGGCCTATCCGACCGAGAAATGAGGCTACGACAATCCATGATGGGCCCCAGTATTTTAGAATCTTCGTATCTATTCTAAGAGACAATGTCTCAAGGGCAATACTGGAAATGTGCCCTCACAAAGTAAAATTGTCATAATTCTAATTTGGCGAGAATCAGAATACTGTACGCTTCCTACTGGTTGCTCTGTTTCTGCGATTTATTAAAAAAAAAAAAAGTAGCCGTTAAATGTCGGTTCAGCTGGTTACGTATTTGTTTCGTGTTTAGTGCTGCAGATTTTTAAAATCTCTTTTAAAATGGAAACCACCTTTCCATCTGATAGAACTCTACTCATTTGATTGGGATTTACTTTGTTGAAATGCCTCAATGAAATTGTACACGTCCTCGAGAATACCTAAGTTTTCATCACATGTTCAATTCACAATAAGAACCCTTGGATTTTGTTGTTGTTGTCAAACACGAGAACTTATATTTACTAAACAGAGTCTGATTCATAGATATCTTTTTTTATGTTTCATGATATCTGAATCTAAAATCGATAATAACACAAGGAATTTTTTTTTTTTTGTGTTTTTCCATTCTATGCATTATGTTTCCATGGGGTTCATTCTGGTCACCAGGGTTCGATGTTGATTCGTTCATCGCGTCTCTTTATCTCCATTTGTTTTGGTTGCGCTATGGCTTTGCGTGCGAGCTGTGGACGACTGGCTGTTGATATGGTGGTCGATGGACGACAGTCGAGAAATACATGAAAGAAACTCAACGATGGCGCAACGGGATCTTCAGCGAAGCTTCTCGAACGAACAAAATAATGAATTGAATGGTATCGGTCTCATGTGTTTTCAAGAGTTGTTAATCTATAAAAGTCAAAGTTCTAGAAAGATGATGAAAGCCTCGTGAAATCCTGAAGGGTCACCAAGAGAAGACGATGTGGGTCCGAAAGAAATAAATATAGAAGAGAAATAATAATAACGACAATAATAATAATAATAATAAGGAAAAAATTCTAAATAAGTTCCATTATTTTCTCAAACAATAGCCTGAAGTGGACCTTATTTTAAATAAGAGCTTCAAATGGCTAAATCGTCTCAAATAATGGCCTGAAGTGGCCATGCTGAAGTGCTTGAGCTCGTCGACCAATTAAATATTCTGGTCGGTTAAGAGCAATTTTTTTTTCAAAACAAAATTTTAATCTAATTTTTAGTTAAATTAAGTTAAAATTTTAAAAAAGTACAAAAAGGAATTGCAAAAAATAAAATAAAAAATACACAGATAAAGTTGTCGCTGTCAGCTGGTGGAAAACCTTAGTTTTAGGACTGATATGACAACTTCAAGACTTTTTTTTCTAAACCAATATCCACTTTACACCCTCGTTTGAGATAGTGAAAGCAGCCCTTATTTGAAATAAAGTTCACTTCTATCTTTATAGAGAAAATAATGGCATTCCGCCACACATTTGGGAATTCTCCCTAGTAAAAATAAAATGAATAGAAAATTGGGCAAAAAACAGGGCTCATTATGATTACGAAAGAAAGTGGGGCTTAACGGAAATTCAGCGGGGTTTACGGTAGAGAATGGATCTAGTGGGGATATGTTGGGATATGAAAATGAAATAAGCCTCAATAGTAAGCCCACTTGAAGCATGTCCTTGTACAACCCAAAGCTGAATCTGATTGCATATAACACGCTTGATTGAAAATATAAATGAAAAATAGTTGGAAATTTTGCCCGATTTCAAGACATTTCAACTAGGGTACGACCAAAATAATAATAATAAAAATAATAAACGACGCCGACAAGTCAATTGAAAAGCATTATGCGAGGCATATGTCGACGCCGCATGAACTGAAGCTCCGATGACTCATCACAGGTGCAGGGCGCTACTATATGACTCTACTCCGCGGTAACTAGCTCCTTCCCTACCGCCGCCCGTTAAATTGAGAGAAATGTTTTCCTTCGTCATAGGAAATGCTTTCGAATTTTACGTCCCTTAGTTCAAATGAAGCCGTTTAAGATAATGTCTAAAATAATTAATTTTAAAAAAAAAATAGTTGGAAATTTTGCCCGATTTCAAGACATGTTGATCTGATGATGGATTGTTATCTACCGATTTGGTATTTGTTCAAGTTTGATTTTAGTCGCATCTCGTCATTACCGAAGCTGAATCTGAACGTTTTCTTTTTTATTTCTTCTCGTTTTGCGTGTCACATGCACTCCAGTGATAAATTAATGGCAATGAAAATAAACAAGGACCGAAGCATTGGCAACATCCGTTGATGTATGCAAGTATATGGATTTAAAACATTTTCTTTACAGTCCTGTGTATCGCGCAATGCTGCGACCTCATCGGAAAAAGACCGGCGAATGGAGATGGTTGATTTGGGATGGCCTTACGGTGGCGGCTCCGCAAAGTCAATCTTTGGGCACGCTGAATTAGGTGGAGATTTATTAGTAATCTTAGGCTGCGCATAACAACGTTTCTGTTTCTAATTACGGAACAATTTTTAGAACAGAAACACTATTTTTCTATTTCTGTTCCCAGCAACAATTTTTCAAAACAGAAATGCCTTAGGTAATTGCAAAAAAAAAAAATTGTTCCTGGAGCAAAAAAAAAATAACAGAAACGCATTTGGTAACTGTATAAAGTTTCTATTTAAAAAAAAGCGCTTTTGATAACTGCAAAAAAAATTGTTTCTAATTTTTCATTTAATTAAGGGGACTATACATATTAAAATTAAGACGCCTTTATCTTTTTAAGTTACTAGATCAAATTAAATCTCATTTGTTCAATTTAATAAATCAAATTAGATCAATATATGCATAAGTAATTTATGCATGATTTATCAAATTACAATATGGATGATATCAACTATATAAAAAAAAAACTAAAAGAGAAAACGAATTAAAATTGGACAATGAGAACATCAAATATGTTATTTATAGATAGGAAAAATTACAGTTATGAGTCACACGTAAATGTTCCCAAATAGTTAAAAATATGATTATCTTTAAATGAAAATCCCTAGAAAAATATTAATTGCACTTTGAGTGAGACCGTTGACAAAAATGAAAAATATTCGTGCATTTAAGTCCTTTTAGTCTGATTGTGCGATTTTTCCAAACATGAGGATTGAAATGAGATATAAGGTCCTTTTATTCTTGTTATGCTATCTAATTTTTATTTTATTTTATTTTATTATCATTTTCTTTAGAAAATTGGATTTGACTTGAAATAATCCTTATTCCTATGGGATTGCTGTCCGGATCTTAATAACGAGGCCGTGTAACATGCTTTACCCGACTCGCATCGGGTTACTTAATCATAAAGGAACTTTGCCTTCTTAACTGTTAGAAGTCCTTCGCTTGAACTTAATCATAAACGAACTATGCCTTCTTAATTTTTTTTTTTTAACTGAAAGGAAATATGGGCTGACTATATTTCTAGTGTCTCAATTTTTTAGGAGTTTTTTTTTTTTTTGGGATCGAAAATGGCACTTTCATTCATTCATAAAAACGCAAATTGGAAGATGAAGACAGAGAAATTTCTGAACACAAAATATTACAAAGAGGCCGAAAGGGTGCAGAAACCCAATTCGAAGGTAAAGTCTTTAGACGATGGGCTTTGGCGCCCCCGTCAGTAGCTTGATTGACTTCCCTAGGGCAATGGGCTACTTTCACTAATTCATTTGGGTCAATAGCCATATGCACTCTTCACTGAATTTTTTACGAGCATTTGAACGCCTCTTTGACTGAACGTGTGGAAGTGGAAGGTATTCAAGTAACCATCCAACATGCCCACTTCGAAGCAATGTATGGCAAAAAAAAAAAAACACTCCAGGAGAGTGTTTCTATTTCCAAAGTGTTTCCAGAACACTTTAGAAACATAAATTCATATGGTTCAAAAATGTTCCAAAAATATTCCACGAAACACTTTTGCGCTAAGGAACACTTTTGAAAAAATAAGAAAAAACTTATTTTTGAGTTTTGGAACACTTTTTGAAACACTCTTGGAATCATTACCTACAACCGCCAACGCAGCCACCGCCGACACTAGTTGCTGCCGTCGTCGGTTGCCGCCGCCCGCCGCCGGTCGTCGATTGCCCGCCGCCGGTCATCGGTCGCCCGCCGCCGATGACAAAAAATTATTTAATTTTTTAACTTCCCAAATGGGTTTCTATTCCCAAAAAACGTAACCGGGAATAGAAATACAAAAAAATATTTCCGTTCAAAAACACTGCTAAAAAATAAAAACGTTCCCATACGCACCCGTATTCACTAGGAATGTCAAAATAAAACTGAAAAATTGAACCGAACTAAACCGAAAATTTCATGTATTTCGATTTAGATAAATCTTTATTTTTTTCTTTTTCTTTTTATTGTTCGGGATACTTACGGCCGATTCGGTTCGGAATACGGTTAACCGAACAAAAAATGTGTCCCATCTTCTTGAAGAAGGCCCACTGCGTTGCTTCTCTTCTACTACACGCCTTCTGGTAAAAAAAGGCTTCCGTGAAACCCTGATCGGCCTCTCCTCTAGCATCCCGTCGTTGAAGCCCCTCGAGCTCGACCTCACCATCGACAACGCCGAGCACCTCAAGCACGTCAACTGGAAGAATGGCGACCTCAAGCCCTACGCCATCTTCGATCTCGATCGCCGCCTCGCCACCAAGTCCGATGATTACGGCCGGCCCGACCTGTCTGGAACGAACAGTTCACGATACCTCTCCCCCTCTTCATCCCCCTCCCCGATTCTGTCCTCTCCCTCGAAGTTTTACACTCTGAACCCTCCGAGACCCCCAAACCCTTGGTTGGGTCCCTCCTGATCCACCTCAATGGCCTGCCTGACCCGCAAGATAAGGACCAGATCCGGACGTACGAGCTCATCCGATCGTCTGGTCGGACTCACAGCAAGACCCGGAGCAAGTTGGCGGTCCGCAGCGCCCCGTGCCGCCGGAGTATCTTGTCCCACCTTCAGGGTATTATCACGGGACTGCTCCTCCGCCGCCGCACCCCACTTCGCGCTATCTCCTCCTAGACTGCACGCGACTGCTTCCGCTTCTTGCCTCGCAATCCGCTCAATGGCCGACTCTGCGACTGCTTCAGCTGCTTCGGCACCTTCAACGCAGATTCGCATTCAAACAGAAGACACTGCGAGTCCCGTCTCGATAAATCACATTTCTTGTCTATAGCTTTTTGTTTGCCATTCTGAAATGGGTATCTCTCTACTTTTGGCTGATTTTATTTTGAAAAGAGAAAGTTCTTGGGGCTCTCTGCTTTAAGGGTTCTGTTACTGTAGAGAACCTCTTTGGGTCTTCTCTTCAGTAATACAAGAGAACACGCTTAATTTTTGTGTTTGCTACTTATCAAAGAACGAAAATGTCTATGTTTTGTTGATGAATTGATATTTGATCTTTGTTCTGATATGTAAAATTGCATTAGTTGAGGAGAACAATCAAAAGGAGTGAGTTGTAGTGTACCCTTTCTGATACGTACTTGTCCCTTTGGTTACCTTCATCTGGTTACATTTCTTACCCCCATTTTTTCTCATCCATTTCCTGTCTTTGCGAGATGTTGCTATTTTTTTTCCAAACTTTTGATTGATGGTTCCCTTTTCTCTAAATCAAAATGGGGATGCTTATCTATATGTCTCTGTTTCTTAATTGCTGAGTTTACATTAGCTTTTCTCGTTTTGTTTGAGAACTGCGTTTTCTTCTTCAGCTCTATTTAAGCAAAAATGTCTCCTGATCACGGTATTGAAATTGTTACTGGTTTATAGATGTCTTCAATGAATGAACCTGCTGGCACAAACAGAAAGAGGACAAGATCTACTGCGTAGGAACTCTTTAAAAGGTCAAACGATAACCAAGATAAAGGTGAATGTATATATTGTTTGGTTAGCTTCTGATCAATCGAGGACTCAACGTTTGTTGTCGACATATCATATTCTTTTCTGTAACTCCTGCAGTTAAGATTGGTTTTCTGTTTTCAGTTGATTCGTTAAGTACTTGTGTTTGATTTTCTCATAGCAAACTCCAGCTAGGTACATCATCCGATATGCTTTGCTGCTTCCAAATCATTACTGCCAATTAAAAATTGTTGTCACTAATTCACAGAAGTATTGCCAAGAAATAGGCTTTACTAAAATATCAAGTAGACTTCTAGAGGTCAAAAGAACAATTTGCCTGCCTGATATTGTCTTGGTGAAGAAAGCATATTGCATAGAGGGGATAGAAATTGTTTGTGAAGTTGCATGTTGGACTCTTCGTCCACACATACAGGATATGCACGCACAGATATACACATTGCACATATGAATTCTGAAAACTATGGCTTTATTTTCAGTTTACTAAGCAAGTCAATAAAATGCAACTGTGACTGTGTAGTATTCCTTTACTTCTCCAAATGCTTGTGCTGACTCTTTTTATTTAGTGTTACAGTTGTTAAGTACTTGATTAGGGTGGCTTATGATGTGAATAGAGTCCTATAATATATACTAAATATTGTTTATATGTATAAAATCAAGCCTTTTCAACTTAGTTATTTTGGCTACATGGGCTCTGCAACATAGCTTTTTGTCCGGTAAGACAAATAAATGGGAAGTAGATATCATTGCCATTGCTGTTTGCTCTGATCTCTGCAATTTGTCCAATAAGACAAATCAAGGATGATGATTCATGTCTTTCTGTTTTATATCTTGTCTTAAGTTAGATAAGTGGATGGAATTTAACAGGAAGTAACCAGTTCAGAGGAAAAAAAAAAAAAAAGGGAGAAACGAGAACATGAACTAATAGAGAAAAGCAGTGCACAATGTTCAGTATATTCACAATTTATGTTGCTCTGAGAACATGAAGATTGACACTGTGAACTTGGGCATATACCATCATCACAAAGCCAAATTCTTGGTTGTGAATATACACAACTCAACCAGAATCCTATGATATCTAACAAAATCAACTACAATGGGCAGGAGTTACTATTCTCCAACCAATGAATGATGCACGGGCGGTGGAATATATGGGAACAAGGGAGTTCCTCGACCTTTTCTGCCTCGTGAAAATCTTCGAGAGAAATCGAACCCTCCTCATCTTCGCCGGCGTAGACCTTCTCCTTTAGCCCAAGAATGGCCGACTCTGAAGCGCCCCTCGTGACGCCACTCAATTTTGAGTGGAGTTGCTCCATTGCGTCAACCATAACCAAATCTTCCACTTCCGAGCTTTCTGCCATCATCAAGTCTAGAATTGCCGTCAAACAAAAACCACCTGGATAAAGATTAGACAAACTATCGGTGGCTCTCAAAATTCGCAGTGCGAAGAAGGGCTTGTAGGATTGATCTGAGACAAGCGAGCAGCCCTTCGATGAAGACACTGCGAGTCGTCGGCAATTGAAGAAAAGCCAACGGAAGGGCAATCGAGGTTCTCGCTACCTTGCGGCTACCGTTGCGGGACACTGATTGCTGTTGAGCAATCACCTTCATGATACCCAAGAATGGGGTGTCGTGTCTGGCACGAGTCGTCCCCCTCAATTCTAAATCCCAGTAAGGCATGACTTTCTCTTGTGAGAAAAACACGATCAGAAGAAGATGAAACAAGGTACTGAGACTGCAAGAAGAAGAAGATGGTACTCGTGCCAGACACGACACCCCATTCTTGGGTATCATGAAGGTGATTGCTCGACAGCAATTAGTGTCCCGCAACGGTAGCCGCGAGGTAGCGAGAACCTCGGTTGCCCTTTTGCTGGCTTTTCTTCAATTGCCGACGGCTCGCGGTGTCTTCATCGAAGGGCTGCTCGCCGTCTCAGCGTGGATCAACCATACCAGCCTTTCTCTGCACTGCGGATTTTAAGAGCCGCTGATAGTTTTTCTAATCTTTATCCAGGTGGTTTTCGTTTGACGGCAATTCTAGACTTGATGATGGCAGAAAACTCGGAAGTGGAGGATTTGATTATGCTTGACTCGATGGAGCAACTCGACTCAGAATTGAGTGACATCACGAGGGACGCTTCAGAGTCTGCCATTCTTGGAGTCTGCCATTCTTGGGCTAAAGGAGAAGGTCTACGCTGGCGAAGATGAGGAGGGTTCGATTTGTCTCTAAGATTTTCACGAGGCAGAAAAGGTCGAGTAACTCCCTTGTTCCTATATATTTCACCGCCCGTGCATCATTCATTGGTTGGAGAATAGCAACTCATGCCCATTGTGTCGCTCTCAGTTAAGTACTTGGGATAAATGAGCTTGATTGCTTAATTTTGGTTCCACTGAGTTTTGTGGTAAATGCTTAGCTACCACAGATTGATTTTGTTAGATATAATAGGATTCTGGTTGGGTTGTGTATATTCTCAACTAAGAATTTGGCTATGTGATGATGGTATATGCCCAAGTTCACAGTGTCAATCTTCATGTTCTCAGAGCAACATAAATTGTGAATATAGTGACCATTGTGCACTGCTTTTTTTTGTTAGATCATGTTCTCGTTTCTCTGTTTTTTTTTTTTCCCTCTGAACTAGTTACTTCCTGTTAAATTCCATCAATTTGTCTAACTTAAGACAAAATGACATAAAACAGAAAGACATGAATTATCATCCTTAATTTTTGTCTTACTGGACAAATTGCAGAGATCAGAGCAAACAACAATGGCAATGATATCTGCTGCAATGTGAGCTTCATTAGTTATCATCGATTTTCTTCCCATTTATTTGTCTTACCAGACAGAAAGCATTGTTGCAGAGCTCATGTAGCCAAAATAACTAAATTGAAAAGGCTTGATTTTGTACATATAAACAATATTTAGTATATATTATAGGACTATTCACATCATAAGCGCACCATAATTAAGTACTTAACAACTGTAACACTAAATAAAAAGAGTCAGCACATGCATTTGGAGCAGTAAAGGAATACTACACAGTCGCATTTTATTGACTTGCTTAGAAAATTGAAAATAAAGCCATAGACGAAGAGTCCAACATGCAACTTCACAAACAATTTCTAATCCTCTATGCAATATGCTTTTTCACCAAGACAATATCAGGCAGACAATTTGTTCTTTTGACCTCTAGAAGTTTACTTGATATTTTAGCAAAGCCTATTTCTTGGCAATACTTATGTGAATTAGTGATAAACAATTTTTATTTGGCAGTAATGATTTGGAAGTAGCAAAGCATAGCCTCATCAAGACCTGATGCTTGTAAACAGCTCTGACTTATTAGTAACCAACTGGGGATATCGTGCACAATCCGAACTTTGTCTTTTAGATAATCAATAAAAGAACCACATCAAAAATATCCTCAAATTTTCTCTATGGATATGAAAGATCTATTGAAAAGCAAGCAAGAAGTTCCTTGATCCCAATTAAAGCAAATAAAAGTCCATTCATAACTCCATCTTCTTTGTTGTCATCTGAATTTCTTCACAACATGTCATCCTATCTAAGAATATGCAATTGGTTACTACGTAACTGGTCAATGATGCATGATTATGTAAATACATAGATGATTCCATATTGAGGGAGTCGAACCATGTCTACTGATCAACTATACGTCTATCTGGAAATACTTTCCTAGTAGAGCCGAAGCCTGGTGCGAAGTCATTGAGATGTCGAACATACAACAACTTAGACCAACTTGATGACTACAGAAAAGCTCTTTTGTAAATACAATTTCAAGGGATGGTAAGAGAAAATGCATAGAATAATTCAATAACTTCCCCTAAATGATGAACTCCCTGTCATATGCATTAGAAAAAGCCTGAACCAAACTTCGTTGTGCCACAAAGGTGTTGCAGTTTAGTAAATTAAGAAGAGAAAAGGAGAAAGAGGAGAAGATATGAGTGCATAGTCCAGACATCTTATGTTTCATCATTCCAGATCTGATCCTGCTTCAATACTGGTAAATCAAATGTGATCTTGTTCCTTTGAAACACTTGTCTAAATAATGCAAATTGTCGTGTTGAATGCTTTGCTAACAAGCATTGAATATGAGGTCAAGCTCAAATGAGAATTGTGGCAGCAAGAAGCTCAATTTTTAACACTAAAAGTGTACTTATGCCCCAAAACTTTTATTGGACTTTTTCACAAAGTACAGTGGCTACATATATTGTTTCTTTCTTCAAAGATAGCGGTGACGAATAGCTTTTTTTGGGTCAAAACATAATGAATAGCTTAAAGGACTAAAAATACTTCCAATTGAAATGCCTCATGCTTTACAATAGGCATCTGTGACCGAAGGATCCCCGGTAAAAGAGAAAACAAACAAGCAAGATTTTGAATTTCTTAATAGTATTAACATGTAAAGCAACAAATCCGAGTTCGTCTGGATCATAATTAACATACCAGTGCAAACATTAGAAAATCTACGAAAGAACCATCCATCCGAAGCATCTATTAAAAGCATGAGGAAAAGAATAAGGAAAAGTATGATGTAATTAAAGTATTTTGATAAAAACTTTGCATTTCCTTCTACAGATCAAACCCATGAGTGTGAAATTATGCTGGCATTGAATCTGTATTCAGTTTTCCTTAACAATCAGGAAAAGTAGAGCTAGGTAGTAAATAACAATCCATCCTCTTATTGATTCCATGTGCAAATTCCACTCCCCAAGAAAAGATTCTGCTTCTTCTGAGTTTAGAGCGTGAGATGAAGGACATAAAGCTGAGATATCTTCTAAGCAGATGGTAAGCATACTAAACCTCAGAGACCAATAAATCTCACTTAGGAGGTGCGAATATGCAAAAACCTAAAACCTGGTTTGTGCATAAATGATGCAAAATTCATTGAACATAAAGATTTACTACAATCGCACATCAGCAAAAAACATTCACATGCAAAGAGCCAGTAATTTATCGTCCTGGAGTGAAAAGTATTGCCTGAAACCTACGCGTGCTGTAGAGGCATGGATAATTAGGGATATCCAACCAAATAGGCCAATAAGCATAATTTTCTCATTCTTGATAAAGCAGAAATCATACCGCGATTCTTTGTTGCGCAAACCGCCCTCAGCATGGATGAATATGTAGCCATTTGTGTCATTCTCAGGAGGAACATCTGTACCAAAGAATTCTGCATCACTTTATGATGCTAAAAATTGCAGGAATATTATTAAACGGCACGATATTCCATTCAAACACGGAATTATATTTAACAGCTTTCGAGAAAAAAATGACTCTGTGAGGCAGCTTCTGTCCACAGTAATTGCATGAAACATCCTTCATCACCTACCGCGAGGTGCATCTAATGATCTAATGACATCGCTAAAACTGGATGTTCCTATTCATCATATGAAGCTCTTGGGGAGGAACTTACCATAAGCCAGTGAGAGATCTAGAAACCGCGAAGGAAAGAAATATCTTCCCGCATAAACATCGCAAAAGACAAGAGGTAAATATCCAGATGCAAACAGAAGTGATTGAGCTGATCTTCACAAGTCAGGAACTATCTAAACAGCAACTGGAGGAGGAGCACAGATAGAATATTATTTTCCCAGATATAGCTAATTAGTCTATCAGTAGATTCAAGAATAGCATCCCAAGTTCCCTCGCTAAACCAGTTTCTTTAATTCAAGAATAGAGTCCCAAGCTTTTGGTTAGGACCAACATTGGGAATCTACAAGAGTATGCATGAACAAGTTACTTACAACCAAAAAGGCCCATCCTAAAGACGAAGCCAAAACCACAAAGCTGTTCAACTCTAAGCGCAGAGCCACAGATCTTCCATATTCTTCGCCAATGTAAGGACATAAGAGGTATCTTCAGCAGCATTTCCCAATTCAGCAGCCCAAGACGTAGAGAATGATGGGATAAATCGACTGTGGGGCTCTCAACAAGCACTCTCAAAGGAACTTTGTTCACACAAGGAAGAGGAGACGGAAGGTGGCTTTTCAATATAGTGTATTCACAATCGATTCACCCATACTGAAATGGTTACAAGACTCACCTATTTATAGGCTTAAAACATGACTCTTGAGTCTCTCTAGGAAAGTGAAAAGACTAAAACAACAATTACATCGGAATACTAAAAGATTTCTGATAGACTCAACTAATTATGTCTACTAAAACAATAATTACATCGGAATACTAATTATGCCATGGGAGTCGAACGGTCACTGATAACACTTAATGAATTTGACTTAATTCCCAACAAAACTCCCCCTTAAGCCAAATTCTCTTCCGTCGATCATTCCAAGTAAACTTCTGAATTTCCGAAACACTTCGATCTTGAGAGGTTTCGTAAAAATATCTGCGACTGGATCACCGGTCTTCACATGCACAACTTCAATTTGTTTGTCGCTGACTTGTTCTCGAATAAAATGATATCGAACATCGATATGCTTGCTCCTCTCATGAAAAAACTGGATTCTTCGCCAAAGCAATGGCAGAAACATTATCAACAAAAATCTCCGTTGCATCCTTTTGCTCCATATGGATTTCTTTGAGCAACTTTCTCAACCATATCGCATGACAAACACACGATGATGCAGCAACATACTCCGCTTCACATGTCGACAGAGTAACACTGGATTGCTTCTTTGATGACCATGTAAAAGCAGTTTCACCCGAATAAAATACAAAGCCTGTAGTGCTTTTTCGATCATCGACATCTCCCCCATAGTCACTATCTGAATAACCTCTGAGTTGAAATAGTTTAGATTGATAATAATGCAACCCAAGAGAGATAGTACCTTTGATGTACCGAAGTATCCTCTTTGCTGCCTTAAGATGAGATGTCTTCGGATTCTCCATATATCGACTCACAATTCCGACACTGTACATGATATCTGGTCTGGTACAGGTCAAATACCTTAAGCTTCCAATCAAGCTTCTAAAATATGTTGAATCAACATCGACACCTTCATCGAACTTCGACAGTTTTGCACCACAATCCATCGGAGTATTAACCGAAGTGCAATTCTTCATGTTGAATTTCTCAAGGATATTTTCAGCATATCTTTTTTGGGAAATAAAAATCCCATCTTCATTTTGCTTCACTTCGATACCCAGAAAATAACTCATCAAACCATTATCTGTCATTTCAAATTCTTTCACCATCGATGCTTTAAAAGTGTCAATCAATCCAGAATTATTTCCTGTGAAGACAAGATCATCAACGTATAAACATGCCAATAAAACATCACCTTTCTCATGCTTCAAGTAGAGAGCATGTTCGTACGGACATTGTACGAAGCCATTTGCCTTGAAATAAGCATCGATTCTGGAGTTCCAAGCTCTCGGAGCTTGCTTAAGCCCATACAAAGCTTTCTTCAATTTCAGCACTTTGTCTTCATGACCTTTCACAACAAACCCAGTGGGTTGTTCGACATAAATTTCTTCTTCAAGAACGCCATTCAAGAATGCCGATTTGACATCCATTTGATAGATTGGCCACCGATTTTGAGCTGCAATGGAAATCATTAGTCAGATGGTTTCCATTCGGATGACAGGTGCAAATACCTCGTCATAGTCGATCCCAGCTTTCTGTTTGTAGCCCTTTGCGACAAGTCTGGCCTTATAACGAGTGATTTCTCCTTTCTCGTTCTTCTTGGCCTTGTATACTCATTTGACACCGATCGCCTTTTTGTCCTTCGGAAGATCAGCGAGTTGCCACGTTTTATTCTTTTCGATGGCTTCTATCTCTTCATCCATGGCTTTCCTCCATTTTTCTTCTTTGGCAGCTTCATCGAAAATAAGTGGTTCACAATCTGCAAGAAGACATATAAGGTGAAGCTCATCGGTAGCTTCATAAATTTCAGAAAGTCTTCTTGATCTCGGTGCTAGCGATTCTTCGACAGTATTTGAAGTTGAAGCTGACGATGATGGAGAGAACATCGGAGAAGGTGAATGAGCTTCAATCTCCATTTCGACAGAATCATCACGAACGGTTTCGACAAATTTATCATGACTGGTTTTGACAAGTTGTCGATTTTCCTCCCACAAACTTTCTTCATCAAATTTCACATCTCTGCTTACATATACTTTCAAAGTGTCAGGATCAAACAATTTGTAAGCTTTTGATGAGGAATCATACCCGATGAAAATGAGCTTTTTACTCTTGTCTTCCAACTTCGATCTTTTCTGGTCGGGTACGTGAGCATACGCAACACTCCCAAAAATTCTTAAATGAGAAACCGTAGGTTTTCTCCCGCTCCATGCTTCTTCTGGGGTAACACCATCGAGTCCTTGCGTGGGACATCGATTCTGCAGATAAACTGCACATCTGACAGCTTCGCCCCAAAGCTCCTTTGACAAATTTTTGCTTTTCAACATACTGCGAACCATGTCGAGAATGGTTCTGTTCCTTCGCTCTGCCACACCATTTTGTTGTGGGGAATACGGCGCCGTTAAGAAACGTCGAATGCCATGGTAATCACAGAATTGATTAAATTCTCCAGAAGTAAATTCTCCTCCACGATCAGTTCTTAAAGACTTGATAAAATAACCACTATCCTTTTCAACCATTTTCTTGAAGTGCTTAAACGTATCAAACACCTGTGATTTTTCTTTCAAGAAAAACACCCAAGTCTTTCGAGTAAAATCACCAATAAACGTAACAAAGTAGCGATGATTACCGTACGACTGAGGAGTGATCGGACCACATACATCAGAATGAATCAACTCCAGTGGCTTCTTCGCTCGATAAGTCGACTCCTTCGGAAAACTTGCTCGAGAATGCTTGCCAATTACACATCCTTCACATAATTGATCGGGGTGATCAATATGCGGTAAGCCATACACCATCTTCTTGCAAGAAAGCATATTGAGTCCGCCAAAATTGAGATGACCGAACCTCAAATGCCATAGCCACGAAGGATTGTCTACACATGCTTGAAGGCATGTAGACATATCATCTTTGATGTTCAGAGTGAACATCCTATTCTTCGACATCTTCACATTCGCAATCAACTTATTATTGCAATCTCTCAACATAAGACAAAGATTTTTCATCTGGACAGTAAATCCTTTCTCAAGAAGCTGTCCCAAACTCAAAATATTGCTCGACATCTTTAGCACATAATACACGTTAGTAATAAACTGACGTGTTCCGTTCTTCAGACGAATTAAAATCGTACATTTCCCTTCGACAAGAATTTGAGAATTATCACCGAACGAGACTTTTCCTTTTACTGTCTCATCCATTTCAACGAACATCTCCTTTCGGCCGCACATGTGGTTGCTTGCTCCAGTGTCCAAGTACCACGTATCATTATATTCATCAGCATTTTCTTTAAATGCCAGCATAAGAACTTGATCACCATCATTCACCAGGTTCGCCTTTTCATCTGCCACCGCACTTTCTTTCTGCCAACACTCATAAGCATAATGGCCACATTTATTACAATGATAACATCGAACCTTTGATTTATCATACCGGCTATTTGTGTTTCTTCCTCTTCCATGAGTACTTCTTTGATTATGAAAGCACTCATTGCTTCGGGCGAAATCTCCTCCGCTTCGTCCACGACCTCTTCCTTGGAAACGGCCTCTACCGCGTCCTCGGTCTCGATCTTGATTGACCCATCGAGTTTGCACAGGGTCACTTCTTTGGCCTTTGTCATCTCGGATATTCAATCGAGATTGGAGTACTTCCTCCACCGGTTCAGACTTGTTTCTTTTCAGTCTTTCTTCATGGGCTTGCAACGAACCCATGAGCTCATCGACCGTCATAGAATCGACATCTTTCGATTCCTCGATAGCGATAACGATGTGGTCGAACTTCTTATCCAACGACCGCAGGATTTTTTCGACAACACGAACATCAGGAACATCTTCGCCATTCCTTTTCATCTGATTCACAATAGCTAAAACTCTTGTGAAATAATCAGAAATCGACTCAGATTCTTTCATACGGATTACCTCGAACTCGCCTCTCAAAGTTTGAAGGCGGATCTTCTTTACTTTCTCAACACCTTGGTGCGTGGTTTGAAGAATCTCCCATGCCTCCTTGGATGTAGTAGCATTCGAGACTTTCTCGAACATAGAATCATCTAAGGCTTGAAAGATGATTGACAACCCGAGTTGATCTTTCGAACGAGTCTTCTCCAACGCATTCCTCTGAGCCTGAGTCAACGCGACATCTTCATCTGGCTCATCATAGCCATTGTTGACAAGATCCCACACACTATGGGCGCCG
Organism: Rhodomyrtus psidioides; assembly: GCA_021437785.1. Lineage (NCBI taxonomy): Eukaryota > Viridiplantae > Streptophyta > Magnoliopsida > Myrtales > Myrtaceae > Rhodomyrtus > Rhodomyrtus psidioides. The sequence continues at coordinate 17,137,490 of JAILYB010000002.1, forward strand.
AGTATGGCTTTCATTCTGGAAGCCCACTTGCCATAGTTTTCTTTGGTGAGGATTGGATACTGAAGAGGAAGGTTGCTTGTTGACGCCATAATCACGAAACCGTGAAGCTCTGATACCAATTTGATGGGATAAATCGACTGTGGGGCTCTCAACAAGCACTCTCAAAGGAACTTTGTTCACACAAGGAAGAGGAGACGGAATGTGGCTTTTCAATATAGTGTATTCACAATCGATTCACCCATACTGAAATGGTTACAAGACTCACCTATTTATAGGCTTAAAACAAGACTCTTGAGTCTCTCTAGGAAAGTGACAAGACTAAAACAACAATTACATCGGAATACTAAAAGATTTCTGATAGACTCAACTAATTATGTCTACTAAAACAATAATTACATCGGAATACTAATTATGCCATGGGAGTCGAACGGTCACTGATAAAACTTAATGAATTTGACTTAATTCCCAACAGAGAAGAGGACGGAAACCACTAACCAGGCGATGCACAAAGGAGAAGATCGAGATCAGCCCGACGAGAGCGAGGAGGAGGAGCAGGAAGACCGAGATCCTGGAGCTCTAGGGTCATCGGAGAAGTGAAGGGGGCAGAGGGATTGGAGGTGCGACCAGAGCGGACGGTCGCCGCCGAATCAGTGCTTGCTTTCTTCCCATAGCAGGTGGGAGCTCAGAGACCTTGAAAGCTGCTTTTTCAAGTGTTAGTAGCGATCGAAGACAACTCCATTTGAGAAAATCCCTCAGACCAGAGGGAAGCTGCCTTCTCCGGGAAAGCTCGAGAAAGGAAAATTAAGGATTTCGCAGGAATCCCAGCAGGCGCAGTGGTCGTCGTCGTCATCGTTGCGCTTCATCGGAGAGGACGAGGCCCGGCTTCCCTCCGGATTGAAGGCCAAAACCACGTCATTTTGCACAAACGGAAAGATTTGATTACGCTATCTCAAAATTTAAAACTTAATTACATTTTAATAATAAATTTTAAGAATGTCCTTTTGCACAAACAGAATCTCGCGGAATCCTGGGTAAATTGAACAATCTCTCCACACTTGTATCCACATTTGGTGGCAAACTCATGATAGTGTTTCTCGAAAAACTAAAAAAAATCAAAATCAAAATATATTGCATTGGTATCAATTCAGTCTTAAATATTTTAATTAAGAAAATTATCTGAAATGTCCTAAACTTATTACACATTTGCCACTTCAGTCCAAATTTTTTTAATTGTATCAATTGAGTTTTAAACATTTTCCCGTTTTGTCAATTGAGTCTACTTGGTCAATTTGGGCCAGACTTCGCTAATATGGACGCCGTTCATCTGACATGGCGTGATGTGTAAATTGCTCTCCAATTATCGCTACCCTGGCTCATAATGTGGGCAATTGTCGTCGTTGGACGAGATCGGTGGCCTCTAGCCAATCACCGGCCATCTTTGGGGAAGAAGGGAATAAAAAAGAAAGAAAGAAAAAAATATAGCACTCAATTGGCATAATTAAAAGATTTACGACTAAATTGGTAAAAATGTAATGGATTTGTGACCTTTTGAATAATTTTCCCTTTAATTGGACCTATTTAGTCCTAAATCTTTTTGCATTGATACCAATTGAGTCTATCTGGCAAAATTTTGAGGAAGTCGTTGATGTTGATTTTTGTAATAATATTTAAATATATATTTTTATTTTTTCTTTCTTTCTTTTTTGTTATTTACGGTCGACCCTCACCAACATTGGGCAAGGCTAGGACACCCAGATTGGGCGAGGGCTTTGAGGCCCTTGCCTGTGGCTAGCGAGGGTCAGCCAACGGCCCTTAGCAAGAAGAAGAAGAAGAAGTATAAAGAATAGAAAAGAAAAGAAAAAACAAATAATATTAAAATAATATTAAATATGTCCACATCATTGCTGATCATGCCACATAAGATGGCTAATATTCACGTCAATGATTTTTCGGCCAAAATTAATCGGATATGACTCAATCGGTGCCAATGCAATAAGTTTAATTTTTTTTTAGTAACCATAAAATTAGTTTGCTCTGTACATCTATGCTCGAATCAATTAACAAATTGAAGAAAAGAATGTCTAAACATCATAATAAAGCTAATCTCGTAAGAATATCTCAGAAAGAAAATATTGTACCAAGTATTTTTATCCAATGAAGAAAGACGAGAAAAAAAATATTTATGTAAATAAAGCTCCCACTTTGGCATGATGGTATCCAATTTTAGCTTTCAACCCAAAAACTGACACTCCTTTGATATTATAAAGCATGTATTCTTTCTGCGCATTACATATATCTTAGCTAACAAGAATGAGCATTATTCCCAATACTCAACTGTGATTATGATGATTAAGCAAAAAGAAAAAATAAAGTTCTTCATATGTTGGATCAAGTCAGGTTAAACATGGTTCACCCGACCCAAGTCTTAACTAACTTGGGCAATGTAAAAAATATTAGTATGTCTGTTACGTGATGCAACGATTTGAAAGTAGTTATTTATTTAGTGGCTCTTTAGGCACATAACCAAATTTTGTCATAAACAAATTTAGGAGACGAATCTCAGTATGTCTGTTATGTTCAAACATATTGATTCACCAATTCTAAAATAAGGAATGATAGAAATTAAATACTTATTCAGGGTATTAACTATTAGCCATTTCATGACAAGGAAGAATGCATATTGTGTAACTTTGAATATTTCAATTTTTCAAATAAAAGAAAGATAAAGAAGCTTATTCTCATGCCGGGTCAAACTCAAACAAGGTTGACCCGACCAAAACTCGGAAAATCACGAGTCATGGCAGTTTTTTTTTTTTTTGTCATGGCAGGTTGACTCGGTTATTTTGCATGTTAAGAAAAGGTCTAACATTGTCTTGTTTCTAGAACGAGTTTGGGTGGATTATCAGGTCTAAGTTCGTTTTTTTTTCAGGTTTAATTAAATGTACTTCCCAAATTTTCTAAATTTATTTTCAAGCGAATGTGCTTTTAAATTCTCTAGTAAATAACATGGGACCCCATCATGTGTGTATATTGAAAGTTCAGGAATTGCACATTGAGCCAAATCTAAATGACCGCATTGAACAAATTAAAGGTTTAATGACCACATTAGAGATTGGGTTAAAGTTTAGATGCTATTTATGTCATTTTTATTGTTACTTTTCAGTGATAACTAGGTTTTTCTCCTCATTGATTTGGGATCCAGTAAAGTTGTCAAACGGATGAGTCTGGTCGAAAATGATCTAAACTCAAATAGGCTCATTTAATCTATTTTAATTCATTTTTATACTGTGCAAATCTAACGATCCATATCCGACCCAACCCATATATGACCCCATAATATTTAAACACTTCTACTTCTTTGAACAAATTTTCTATTTTTTAATTTTCTTTCTTATATATATATAACATGTATGAATGGATTTGGTTTGTCTAGCTAAATGGTTGTAAACGAGATCAAAGATAAACTCATCTACAACCCATGTATAATTAAGCTTAAAATTCATACCCATTAAATAACCTATTTATTAGAACTTGACTAACCCATATTTGACCCATTTTATTGAGTTTGGGTTCAAATATGGGTTTTTCAACCGATATTGACACCTCTAGGTTTTAGTATTTTTACTCGCAAATACTCATAGTAAATATTAGAAACTCTCTCTTTTGTCGCTTCTCTTTCTTGTCTATGTTCACTGGCAATGCTTTACCATCATAGGTCATGCATCTGCGGTGAATACTCGGATGTCAACGGTACGGTACGGTTCGGTTCGATTTTTTTAAATAACCGAACCGAACCAAACCAAACTATTATGATTAATAGATACACAGAACCAAATTGCCACGTAAACAGAATATGTACCGAACCAAACCAAATCGAACTTTGGTTCGGTACGGTTCCCCTTTCGGTTTTCTTGATTGTTTCTTTTTTCCCTTTTTTTAAAAGAATTAACCCTTTAAAGCAAGAAAATAACTCTGTTTCATGTAGTTGTTGCATCGATGGACCTTATTCTTCTCCCAAAAATGATGATAAACAAAAAAGAATCAATGCTAACTTTCACTGGAAATCAACTACGGATCCAAACTGCTAATTGCAATTCTGAATCTCTATCTCTGTATTAATATTTCCCAAAAAAAATAATAATAAATAGGCAAGAATCCCAAAGAGAAAACAATGGGCTGTTACAAGTCATTTGTATATGTACAACTACAAAGTCACTTGCCCTGTCAAAATCCCATGCTACGATTTCGCATACCCATGAGCGCGAACAATGAAACATAGAACCCAGAGCAAACTATGAAAACCGAGCCACTTAACCAAAAAAAGAAGGAAAGAAAGAAGATAAAACTATGACGTCCACATATACAAGCCGCTCTACGATACAATGAGGAAATGGAGTTCCGGTACAATGCCTAGGCATGCGTCCCCTCGCTATTGAATCTGGAGAAGATGGAAATAAACATTCGTAAGAGAAAATAGAGAACAAACATTTCTTTTATTCCCATGTAGCAAGCAACTCAAAAGACAAACATGGTTTACTCAGCCATAAACTAACTCTGCAACCAAGTAAATGTTAAGAACTTTGGTATTTGGTACCAAACAGGGGACATAAAGACCAAGATTATCTTCAGGATGAAGATAGATATGGATGTAGTTTTTCCACTTGCGACCTAGATAACCAATACAATGTTTTCGATACGTCAGATAGTCAAAGAAGAAGTGGTCTATACTTGATCTTGCTGCTTTGAGATGATGCTAGAGAGTTCTGTTTCTGAACAAGAAAAGTAGAGAAGAAACAGTACGAGGACGTAGAAATCATCCAAGACCACTTCCATATGGGATGATGTACCTAGCTGGAGTTTGCTACGAGAAAATCAAACACAAGTACTTAACGAATCAACCAAAAACAGAAAACCAATCTTAACTGCAGGAGTCACAGAAAAGAATATGATATGTCGACAACAAACGTCGAGTCCTCGATTGATCAGAAGCTAACCAAACAATATATACATTCACCTTTATCTTGGTTCGTTTGACCTTTTAAAGTGTTCCTACGCAGTAGATCTTGTCCACTTTCTGTTTGTGCCAGTAGGTTCATTCATTGAAGACATCTATAAACCAGTAACAATTTCAATACCGTGATCAGGAGACATTTTTGCTTAAATAGAGCTGAAGAATAAAACGCAGTTCTCAAACAAAATGAGAAAAGCTAATGTAAACTCAGCAATTAAGAAACAGAGACATATAGATAAGCATCCCCATTTTGATTTAGAGAAAAAGGAACCATCAATCAAAAGTTTGGAAAAGAAAATAGCAACATCTCGCAAAGACAGGAAATGGATGAGAAAAAATGGAGGTAAGAAATGTAACCAGATGAAGCTAACCAAAGGGACAAGGTATGTATCAGAAAGGGTACTATAACTCACTCCTTTTGATTGTTCTCCTCAACTAATGCAATTTTACATATCAGAACAAAGATCAAATATCAATTCATCAACAAAACATAGACATTTTCGTTCCATGATAAGTAACAAACACAAAAATTAAGCGTGTTCTCTTGTATTACTGAAGAGAAGACCCAAAGAGGTTCTCTACAGTAACAGAACCCTTAAAGCGGGGAGCCCCAAGAACTTTCTCTTTTCAAAATAAAATCAGCCAAAAGTAGAGAGATACCCATTTCAGAATGGCAAACAAAAAGCTATAGATCAGAAATGTGATTTATCGAGACGGGACTCACAGTGTCTTCTGTTTGAATGCGAACCTGCGTTGAAGGTGCCGAAGCAGCTGAAGCAGTCGCAGAGTCGGCCAATGAGCGGATTGCGAGGCAAGGAGCGGACGCAGTCGCGTGCAGTCTAGGAGGAGATAGCGCTAAGTGGGGTGCGGCGGCGGAGGAGCGGTCCCGTAATAATACCCTGAAGGTGGGACAAGGTACTCCGGCGGCACGGGGCGCTGCGGACCGCCAACTTGCTCCGGGTCTTGCTGTCAGTCCGACCAGACGGTCGGATGAGCTCGTACGTCCGGATCTGGTCCTTAGCTTGCGCGTCAGGCAGGCCCTTGAGGTGGATCAGGAGGGACCCAACCAAGGGTTTGGGGGTCTGGAGGGTTCAGAGTGTAAAACTTCGAGGGAGAGGACAGAATCGCGGAGGGGGAGAGGTATCGTCAACTGTTCGTTCCAGATAGGTCGGGGCGGCAGTAATCATCGGACTTGGTGGCGAGGCGGCGATCGAGATCGATCCAGAAGATGGCGTAGGGCTTGAGGTCGCCATTCTTCCAGTTGACGTGCTTGAGGTGCTCGGCGTTGTCGATGGTGAGGTCGAGCTCGAGGGACTTCAACGACGGGATGCTTGAGGAGAGGCCGATTAGAGTTCCACGGAAGCCTTTTTTTGTGAGGAAAGGGATCGCCCAACCAGGTTACGCTTGCGGACCGTTTCGTATCATGAATAGATGGTTCAAATTATTATTAATAAAAATATATATATAAATTTAAAAAATTATCACTTAAAAAAGAGATGTGGGTTGTCTTTTAAAAAATGGACGATCCAGATTCCAAAGGTATATGTCTAACCATCTAAGGAAATGATGATCTACCCTTTCCTCAGAAGGGCAAAGAGATCGCCTAATCTTTCTTCAGAAGGGCAGACAATGCCCTTGAAATCTGAGCCGTTCATGTTATGAATGGACAGCCTAGATTATTAATAAAAAAAAATCCAAAAATATGTATCTAAAAATAGGAGATCTGGGCCGTCCATCTAAAAACGGACGGCCCGAATCTAAAGGGTGGGCACCTGCCATTCTAAGGGAAGTACAGACGATTCGGATTCGCTTTTTTTTTTTTTTCCAAGAGGGCGTGTAGAAGAAGAGAAGTAATGTGGTGGGCCTTTAAGAAGATGGGACTATTTTTTGTTCGGTTAACCGTATTCCGAACCGAATCGATCGAAAGTATCCCGAACTATAAAAAGAAAAAGAAAAAAAGAATGATTTATCTAAATCGAAAACCGCACCGAATCGAAATACATAAAATTTTCAATTGAGTTCGGTTTGTTTAAGTTCGATTTTTCGGTTTTATTTTGACATCCCTATTGATTTCACTACTCCGAAGTGGGCATGTTGGATGGTTACTTGAATGGATACCTTCCACTTCCACACGTTCAGTCAACTGGTGTTCAAGTGCTCGTAAAAAATTAAGTGAAGAGTGCAATTGGCTATTGACCCAAATGAATTCAGTGAAAGCAGCCCATTGCCCTAGGGAAGTCAATCAAGCTACTGACTGGGCCCAAAGCCCATCGTCTAAAGACTCTACCTGTTTCCGCACCCCCTCACCCTCTTTGCAATATTTTGTGTTTAGAAATTTATTTGTCTTCATCTCACAATTTGCGTTTTTATGAATGAATGAAAGTGCCTTTTTCGACCAAAAAAAAATGCTAGTAAAAAATTGGGACACTAGAAATATAGTCAGTCCATTTCCTTTCAGTTAAAAAAATTAAGAAGGCATAGTTTGTTTATGATTAAGTTCATGCAAAGGACTTCCAATGATTAAGTAACCCGATACGAGTCGGGTAAAGCATGTTACACGGCCTCGTTATTAAGATCCGGACAGCAATCCCATAGGAATAGGATTATTTCAAAGCAAATCCAATTTTCTAAAGAAACTAAATTTTCCAATATCTGAACCACATAAAATCTTGATAAAATCCAACAAATTAATCAATGCTTATTTCGCTAACCAAATTTTCATTTTTTTTAAAAAAAAATAGGGATTTTTTTATTATTTTGCATTAGAGGGGGCATGGTCAGGTTTGGACTCCTACGGACGCGGAAACCAAGTTCTCAGACTGGGTCAGGATCGCCTGCCAAGGTATTTCCTTGGCTGGGGATCCCCAACCTTCACATGGGCAGGGGATCCGGGTCCTCTCAGACTTGGTCCGCAGGCAATATGAAAATTGATTTGCACAAGGACCAGCCAGCAATGGCCTTTCTTCAATTATGCTTCGCCGGCCGAATTTCGAATTTTTTACTTATCCCATTTTCCCTTCCCTTTTATTGTTTTTTTTTCTTTTATGCATTTTTACCTTTTCTAATCCTTGTGTTTAGTCCTTTGTTCTCAGACCTGCTTCATGGCAAGCTCAGTAGCCAAAACACTAAGGGCATGTGGCCCTATATGATAACACTCTAGAAAAAGTGTTTCTCTTTCCAAAGCGTTCCGACAACACTTTGAGAAAAGAAACACGTAATTTAAAAAGATAAAGGCATCTTAATTTTAATATATATGTAGTCCCCTTAATTAAATGAAAAATTAGAAACAATTTTTTTTTGCAATTATTAAAAGCATTTTTTTTAAATAGAAACTTTATACAGTTACCACATGCATTTCTGTTATTTCTTTTTGCTCCAGAAATAATTTTTTTTTTGCAATTACCAAACGCATTTCTGTTTTGAAAAATTGCTGTTGGGAACAGAAATAGAAAAAAAAAGTGTTTTTGTTCCAAAGATTGTTCCGAAAACAGAAATGTTGCCATATAAGCAGCCTAAGATTACTAATAAACAGGACGGTAAATAAAATGTTTTAAATCCATATATTTGTACACATCAACGGATGTTGCCGATGCTTCGGTCCTTGTTTATTTTCATTGCCATTAATTTATCACTGGAGTGCATGTGACACGCAAAACGAGAAGAAATAAAAAGAAACGTTCAGATTCGGCTTCGGTAATGACGAGATGCGACTAAAATCAAACTTGAACAAATGCCAAATCGGTAGATAACAATCCATCATAAGATCAACATGTCTTGAAATCGGGAGAACATTATTATACCTAATCAAGAAAGGATCAATGATAAGAAAGGACATAAACATACTTTGCTCAGTACCTCAGACTGACAGAAAATCAATCTACATATATAAATAACCGACTTATCCAAGGCGATCAACAAAAGGTTTAAGCGCCATGATTAGTTTCCCCTTAATGCAGGGTAGGACGTTGTCAATGTAAAATCTTGCGGGTGCAAATGTTTTAATATTCTTCACTGTCCGTCTATGAGACAATCAAATATTGAAGCCATTAACGCCAGATGCGACTCTAAGTAAACCATCAACCATATCATCATACTTGCAAGTTGAGCACCAGTTGAAAACCACAGCTTTTCTCATTGGTATTGCTAGAAACAGGTCAGAGATGTGCTCTATTTGACCGGTTCACAACTTAAACAAACAATTCCCATAAGACAGCTTTTTGTACTTTTGGATTATAAAGTTAGTTGTCTTCCAAAGGTTAAATCAATTGGTGTCCAACATGCTTGATATGGCCATCCATATATTTTTTTTAATCTCGCTACCAATACCTTCCATCTAGTTCTATTCAATACATTATATATGGTCGCAGAAATCATCATTCAGAGGAAAGTAAAATGTACTACCATCACATACTTCTTCCTCATAAACTGCTTATATAAAGTAATGACATGCTGATGGACCATCACACTATTCACATCATAAGCCACCATAATCAAGTACTTAACAACTGTAACACTAAATAAAAAGAGTCCACACATGCATTTGGAGCAGTAAAGGAATACAACGCAGTCGCATTTTATTGACTTGCTTAGTAAACTGAAAATAAAGCCATAGTTTTCAGAATTCATACGTGCGATGTGCATGTCTGTGCGTGCATATCCTGTACCCTTAGAGGAAGAGTCCAACATGCAACTTCACAAACAATTTCTACCCCTCTATGCAATATTCTTTCTTCACCAAGACAATATCAAGTAGGCAATTTGTTCTTTTGACCACTAGAAGTCTACTTGATATTTTAGCAAAGCCTATTTCTTGGCAATACATCTTCGAATTAGTGACAAACAACTTTTAATTGGCAGTAATGATTTGGAAGCAGCAAAGCATAGCCTCATCAGACCCGATACTTGTAAACAGCTCCGACTTATTAGTAACCAACCGGGGATATCGTGCACAATCTGAACATTGTCTTTCAAATAATCAATAAAAGAACCATTTCGAAAATATCCTCAAATTTTCTGCATGGATATGAAAAGATCTATTGAAAAACAAGCAAGAAGTCCCTTGATCCAAATTAAAGCAAATAAAAGCCTGAACCAAACTTCGTTGTGCAGCAAAGGTGTTGCTGTTTAGTTAATTCAGAAGAAAAGGAAAAGGAGAAATAGGAGAAGATATGAGTGCATAGTCCAGACATCTTATGTTTCATCTTTCCAGATCTGATCCTGCTTCAATACTGGTAAAGCAAATGTGATCTTGTTCCTTGGAAATACTTGTCTAAACAATGCAAATTATCGTGCTGAATGCTATGCTAACAAGCATTGAATAGGAGGTCAAACTCAAATGAAAATTGTGGCAACAAGAAGCCCAAAACTTTTATTCAACTTTTCCACAAGGTACAGTGGCTACATTTATTGTTTCTTTCTTCGAAGATAGCATAATTGCATAATGAATAGTTTTTTTTGTTGGGTGTCAAAACATAATGAAATAGCATAAAGGACTAAAAATACTTCCAATTGAAATGCCTCATGCTTTACAATAGGCATCTGTGACCAAAGGATCCCGGTAAAAAAGAAAACAAACAAGCAAGATTATGAATTTCTTAATAATATTAACATGTAAAGCAACAAATCCGAGTTCGTCTGGATCATAATTAACATACCAGTGCAAACATTAGAAAATCTACGAAAGAACCATCCATCCGAAGCATCTATTAAGAACATGAGGAAAAGAATAAGGAAAAGTACGATGTAATTAAAGTATTTTAATAAAACTTTGCATTTCCTTCTACAGATCAAACCCATGAGTGTGAAATTATGCTGGCATTGCCTGAATCTGTATTCAGTTTACCTTAACAATCAGGAAAAGTAGAGCTAGTGATTAGTAAATAACAATCCATCCGCTTATTGTTTCCATGTGCAAGTTCCACTCCCCAAAAAAAGATTCTACTTCTTCTTAGTTCAGAGCGTGAGATGAACGACATAAAGCTAAGATATCTTCTAAGCAGATGGTAAGCATACTAAACCTCAGAGACCAATAAATTTCACTTAGGAGTTGCGAATATGCAAAAACCTAAAACCAGGTTTGGGCCTAAATTAATGCAAAATTTGTTGAACATAAAGATCTACTACAATTGCATATCAGCAAAAACATTCACATGCAAAGAGCCATTAATTAATTTATTGTCCTGGAGTGAAAAGGATTGCTTGATGTAATGGAGCAACTTGACTCAGAATTGAGTGGCGTCGCGAGGGGCACTTCAGAGTCTGCCATTCTTGGGCTGAAGGAGAAAGTCTACGCTGTCGAAGATAGGGAATGTTGCTCGATTTGTCTGGAAGATTTTCACAGGGTAGAAAAGGTCACGGAACTCCCTTGCTCCCATGTATTCCACTGCCCGTGCATCATTCAGTGGTTGGAGAGTAGTAACTCCTGCCCACTGTATCGCTGTCAGTTGGGTACTCAAGATAAATGAGCTTTATTGCATAATCTTGCTTCCCTTGAGTTTTGTAGTAACTTCTTAGCTACCAGAGGTTGACTTTGTTAGATATCATAGGATTCTGGATGAGTTGTGTATATTCTCAATCAAGAATTTGGCTCAATGATGATTATATATGCCCAAGTTCACAATGTCAATCTTCCCATTCTCACAGGACTCTGGAGGAGTTGTGTATAATCTCAATCACGATGATCATATATGCCCAAAGTGTGAATATAGTAAACATTGTGCAATGCTTTTCTCTGTTAATTCATGTTCTCGTTTCTTTTCTTTTTAAACTGGTTACTTCCTGTTAAATTCGATCCACTTGTCCAACTTAGGACAAGATAATATAAAACAGAAAGACATGAATCATCATCCTTGGTGCTGTCTAAGGTCTTGTTGTAGTTATTCTCCAAAAGCAATTCCAAAGAGGTTTCTTTTCTTGTTTCTAACTGGTTACTTCCTGTTAAATTCAATCTACTTGTCCAACTTAAGACAAGATGATATAAAACAGAAAGACATGAATCATTATCCTTGGTGCTGTCTAAGGTCCTACTGTAGTTGTTCTCCAAAAGCAATTCCAAAGAGGTGTGCCGACATTGCCCAACCACTAATCACTTTTATTTGCTTATGCCTAGAAATAGAGGTGACTACGTCAATGAAAAGGGGAAGAACAGAATTAGAATCGGTGGTGGGGTCGACATTCGAAAGAACGGCGCCTTAGCCTAAAAAGAGAAAGGGCTAAGTTAATGAAAAGACTCAATAACTGGGTCAAGGGAAATGAACAATGCAGAAACAAAATGACAAGTGGCAACAGAGTTAAAGTTGTTATGATGCTTGAAAAGAAAACTAAAGACATCCGTGTGATCATATTCCATTATATATGAAGAATCTTCTAATGTGTTCGCTTATGTCGTCGCAGTAAATAGTTCACTCTATAATCCTCGAGGGTTAGATGTTTATTTGAAATATGTAGGTATAGTGAGTAGTGAAGTCCCATTTCCTGACTACTCTTATGATACATCAGACACAAGAGTAAGAAAAAATGAGTAAAATGCTGTGCAGCAACACGATGTCTGCTGTTTCTGTCTCATCCTCTATTCATTTCTGCTTCCAAGCCTCGTGTAGTCTTCTAATAAGCAGGATATTGGCAATTGTCCCAAGCTGCAAGTAAAAAACAGAAACCATGTGAGTTATTGAACAAGGAATCATGCAGCTCACATGGATCCTGAGAAATGAGTAGACCACTGTCGTTGAAGTAGCAATCGCCATTGAGCAGGACAGTGATCGGTAGTAGAGTTTCATGTCGAATGGTGCTTCTGAGACCTTGTTTCCTGGAGTATACCAATATCCCCCATCTTGTGGTGTCACATTTCACAGCATAGCTCGAATCCGTACAAACAATTTTTTTCTTTTTTTCGTTGGAGCTGATCAAAATCAGTCGAGCTTCGCAATGCACCAAAGTCTGTCGATGCATCAAGCGCGGTTGACTTGGTCTCCTGTGCACTGAACCCCTAGCAAGATTTTCGAAAATTACGTGAAAATTTGCTAATCGCAATTTTAAGTTTATGGTAACTTTGTAAAGCTAATTTGTCAAGTGGCTTGCAAGCAAATATGGAGGAGTTTGATCTCAGCTGTACAAACATGAACTGTCTGTGCATATTCTTCTCTTGGTCTCGCATGTATAATCCAGGATGAAAGGAAAGGTTCCTGCATTGATGATCTAATCTTTCTTCTTGGAAGTTAAATGCACAAGTTCATTCTGCTCAACTTCATTCATCACTTCATGTAGTTCATTGTGGTTTTCAGGTTGTCAAAGATTGTATTTTGAAGCTTGAAACTGCGCAACTGGTCATGGTTGCTAACTACAGAGAGAGGCTCATGTGTTGCAGATGATTGATGAGAACCCTGTACAGGTGACCTTCTTGAGCTATGTTTTTCAAATAATAGTTCTTATTTGAGACCACAATACAAGTTGAACCACTTGAAGCACTATAACATGTTATCTACAGACATCGTGGACCACTAGACAACGACATCATACCTGTAAAGCTCGAATGCCTTTCAGCTTTTCTTTGTTGGCGACAGCAACACTTCATGCCCCTACGACAACATGGCCACTCCATTAAAAATGACATTAGTGCTCAATAGACGAGATGAATGTATATGCAAGTAGTTTCTTCTATGCAGAGTCTTTGCTTCATCGGAAGAAGTTTGGTTGGACACGACCAAGCATAGAAACTTCGAAGTGCATATTCGCACCAGGATTTTTGTCGGAACACAAGAGATTAACAAGAGCAATGAGGATGAAGGCCAAAGAGTGCTTCGGCATTGCAGTTGATTGATGAAGTCAATCAAGAACTTTGATTAAGGAGTTGAGATGGTTGCTGTAAGGACATGTTTTTGGCAGTTGCTTCTGAAATAGATGATATTTTATAACCCTGGTCCTTGATATGCCTGATAAAGAAGAAGCAAGGAACTTCCTAGACAGATGGATCTGACCAATTGAGGATGTGTTTTTTTTTTCTTAATAGCTCATGGGCACTGCTCAGAATGTGTTTTTTTAGCATTTTTATTCTTCGAAAAGCATAAATGATAATATAATCATGGGTCGAAAATCGATATAATTTTGGCATTTGTGGAAGGGCTCAAAGCATCGCTTAGGACCTTAGGTTGCCACATATTTCTACAGGCTTGACTATAACTATTAGCTCGTGGTCCCTGCATCAAAGCTTGGCAACCAAGATAAAAAAACAGAAAGAACAAATTCATCAAAGTAATGTGAACTTACTAGTTCAATTACCCCATGTCGTCAAAGACCCTTCGTTTGTTTCGCTTTCAAATCATATAATTTGAGAGTGCGAGTTTGATAATGCTATGCCTTTCTTGAGGAATCTTGGATAAATTGAGAACCTCTCCACATTCCTATCCACATTGATAAAAGTTCTTGTGTAAATAAAATTTCAAGGGTTGGTAAGAGAAAAAATGATGAACACTCTGTCCTAGGCATCAGTAAAGTTTGAACCAAACCTGGTTGTGCAGCATAGGTGTTGCCGTTCAGTTAATTAAGAAGAAAAGGAAAAGGAGAAAGAGGAGAAGATATGAGTGCATAGTCCAGGCATCTCACGTTTCATCTTTCCAGATCTGATCCTGATTTAATACTGGTAAAACAAGATTATCATTCAAAATTTTTAGCAACACCAACGGCATTGCATATCTGCATATAGAAATATGTATTGGATAGATTCTCATTAAGCCAGCCCCAAATCAGAATATTAAATTAACGTGCAGAGCGATGATGACAAACAGCACGGGAGACAAATGTAATCCTCTTCCTTTGAAATACTTGTCAAAACAATGCAAATTGTCCGTGCTGAATGTCATGCTGATAAGCATTGAATAGAAGTTTAAACTCAAATGAGAATTGTGGCAATCAAGAAGCCCATAAATTTTATTCTACTTTTCCACAACATACAGGGGCTACATTTATCGTTTCATTCTTCAAAGATAGCTCAATTGCAAAATGAATAGCTTAAAGGACTAAAAATACTTCTAATTGAAATGCCTCATGCTATACAATAGGCATATGTGACCAAAGGATCCCCAGTTAAAAAGAACACAACTAAGCAAGATTTTGAGTTTCCAAGTAGTATTAACATCCAAAGCAACAAATCCGAGTTCGTGCGCATCATGATTAACATAATAGTGCAATCATTGGAAAATATATGAAAGAACCATCCATCCGAAGCATCTATTAAAAGCATGAGGAAATGAATAAGGAAAAGTACGATGTAATTAAAGCATCTTAATAAAAACTTTGAATTTCCTTCTACACAAAAAAGATCAAGCCCACGAGTGTGAAATTATGCTAGCGTTGCTTGAATCTATATTCAGTTTTCCTTAACAATAGGAAAAGTAGAGGAGTGAGTAAAAAATAACATTCCGTCCTCTTATTGTTTCCATGTGCAAGTACCACTCCCCTAAAAAGATTCTACTTCTTCTTAGTTCACAGCATGAGATGAAATATATAAAGATATCTACTAAGCAGATGGTAACCATACTGAACCTCAGAGACCACTAAATTTCACTTAGGAGGTGCAAATATGCAAAAACCTAAAACCAGGTTTGGGCCAAAATTAATGCAAAATTTGTTGAACATAAAGATCTACTACAATTGCATATCAGCAAAAACATTCACATGCAAAGAGCCATTAATTAATTTATTGTCCTGGAGTGAAAAGGATTGCCTGAAACCTACACTTGCCGAAGAGGCATGTATGATTAAGGACATCCAACCAAATATACCAAAAAGCATAATTTTCTCATACACATTGAGAAACTGATAGGCAGAAACCATACCGCGATTCTTTGTTGATTCAAAGCACCCTCAGCATGGATGAATATGTAGCCATTTGTTTCATTCTCAGGCGCAACATCTGTACAGATGATAAAAAGAAAGAATTATCAGCATCACTTTTATGATGCTACAAATTGCAGGAATATTATTAAATGGCACGATCATTCCATTCACACCCAGAATTATATTTAAAAGCTTTCGAGAAAAGAATGACTCTGTAACGCAGCTTCTGTCCACAGTAATTGTATGAAACATTCTTCATCACCTATCCGCGAGGTGCATCTGATGATCTAATGACGTCGCTATAACTGGAAATTCTTATTCATCATATCTAGCTCTTGGGAAGGAACTTACCATGAGGCATAAAGAGATCTAGAAACTGCGAAGGAAGAAATATCTTCCCGCACAAACATGACAAAGGAGAAGAGGTAAATTTCCAGATGCAAACAAAAGTGATTGAGCTTATCTTCACATGTCAAGAACTATCTAAACAGCAACTTGGGGAGGAGCACAGATACAATATTCTTTCCCCAGATATAGCTAATTAAGAGACACCCATGGTACCAACGGCTGATTCAAGAATAGCATCCCAAGTTCCCTCGCTAAACCAGTTTCTTTAGTTATTTTTAAACTACTAATTTTGTCATTTTTTTTTAAACATGAAAAGGACAAATGAGAAATAATAACATAATTTGTATAAAAAGAGTGATAATGTATTGATTCAAGCCTAGGCTTAGTAGGCTACATACTAGATATTTCACCATCACCACGCTCAGCACAAGGCTCCCCTTATGTGGTTGCCGAGTATGGATTTTCCCAAAGCAAAAGAGGCTCCTCAACATAGCAAAAGAATGCAGAGTATTTAGCAACAGCCATTGTCACAGCACGTATAGAAAGCCGAAAAGCAGAAGCTCAAACAAGATCGCTCGACAACTTACACGAGTGCAATGAAGAACAATGCCATCTTTCCAGCGAAGGTATGGGGCATTCTGCAAGGTGTTCAAGGAGGAATTAGTACAGTGCCGGTATCAGAATCATCTATCAGTCCGGCTGACCACGACATGTCTCCTTCAATTCAGGAACTATGTTTATCCATAAGCCAACATGAAGAACCACAATGCAGTCTCATAGACTTGAGGCCTCTACATTGGGAATCTACAAGAGTGTATGTGAATAAGTTACTTCAACCAAAAAGACCTATCTTTAAGATGAAGCCAAAACCCCAACAAAGCTGTTCAACTCCAAGCGCAGAGCCACAGCTCTTCCATATTCTTCGCAATGTAAAGACATAAGAGCTACAGTCAGTAACATTTCCCAGATTCTTCTTTAAGATCGGGTCATCTCATGAACTCCAACAGCGATTTGCTCCGGGATTCAGTCTTTGTCTACATGAGCACTAGCAATTCAGCAGCCCAAGACGTAGAGAAGAAGACGTAAACCACTCACCAGACGATGCACGATTAAGAAGATCGAGATCAACCCGACGAGAGCGACGAGGAGGAGCATAGCCCGAGATCTTGGAGCCCTAGGGTCATTGGAGAAGTGAGGGGGGCAGAGGAATTGGAGGTGCGACCAGAGCGGATGGCCGCGATCCCGGGAGGAATGGCGGCGGCCGCCGCAGAATCAGTCCTCGCTTTCTTCCCGTAGCAGGTGAGAGCGCAGAGAAATCCCTCGTACCAGAGGGAAGCCGTCTTCTCCGGGAAAACCCAAGAAAAGAAAACTCGGGGTTTCGCAGGAATCCCAGCAGGCGCAGTGGTCGTCGTCATCGACGGGGCGGGAATCGGGGACGAGTGGGGAGGGGTCGTCATCGCGCTTAATCGGAGAGAACGAGGCCCGGCTTCCGACACAGCACGAGCGCCGGAGCTCGGCCATGGCTCGCTGCGGATTGAAGGCCAAAACCACGTCGTTTTGGACAAACGAAAGGATTTTTGTAAACTTAATTACACTTTAATAATAAATTTGAACAATTATAATGAATGTATCCCTATAATAATTACGCATTACGCCACAAGTAAAAGAATAATGCTTAACATGCCATAGAAGCACTCGTTTAGAAATTTCTAAAAGTTAAAAAAAAAAAACATAAAGATAAGAGAATGTTTTTATTAAAATATGATGATGATATACTTTAACTGTCGAGTTTTTTTTTTTAATTTCAATGGCAATGGGAGATGTCACTTCGTTAATCGTCGAATGAAATTTTAAGAATTTTCGTAAAAAGGAAAAAAAAAAAAGGTAAGAAAAATATTATAATTTTTGAGGTACAGAAATTGACAATATAAAACAATTTAGTTATGGGCATATATGCTTTAAAAGATCTAAATCCATAATCTGACAAATTTAAGTCAATTGCACATCATAGGAATTTTTTTTATTGTTTTCAGCTCAACGGATAAGAATACGAAAGATATTATTTTATAGTTAAAGACATTTAAAAAAAAATAAAAAAAAAGTACAAATCAGTGTTTTTTTTTTATGTGAGGGGGGGTTTCTCTCTTAAAAAGCGTAGGATTTTACCAAACTTGGGAAAATTTTCAATGGAATAACGATAGTAGGTTAAAAAAATGAAAAGGGGCGACGCAATTACCCCATGGCAGAAATAGATAAAAATGTAAAACATAAAATTAAAAACAGATTCGTGGGATGGTTTTGCTAATTTTCTTATTTAAAAAAGAGATTTAATTGTAGGTTTTATTATTTATTTCGAAATTTAAAAAGAGATTTAATTGTTGGTTTTATTATTTACCTGATTTTGTAAATTCTGCTGCACCCGAAGACGACGCCCACTGAAGTAACGGCTATATTTTTAATATCGGATTGCATCAGACATTTTATATACTTCGTCGGAGAGCAAGAAAAAACCCACAGAAAGAGAATTGCAAGACTGACGCACCATCTTCTTCTTCTTGCAGTCTCTCTACTTTGTTTCGTCGTCCTCCTCTTCTGATCGTGTTCGATTCTCGCCCCCTCACCCACAGAAACTGAATTGCGAGACTGACGCACCATCTTCCTCTTCTTGCAGT
This sequence comes from Rhodomyrtus psidioides, assembly GCA_021437785.1. Classification (NCBI taxonomy): domain Eukaryota; kingdom Viridiplantae; phylum Streptophyta; class Magnoliopsida; order Myrtales; family Myrtaceae; genus Rhodomyrtus; species Rhodomyrtus psidioides. The sequence goes on from JAILYB010000002.1 coordinate 17,156,351, forward strand.
CTCTCTACCTTGTTTCGTCCTCCTCTTCTGATCGTGTTTTTGTGACAAGAGAAGGTCATGCCTTATTGGGATTTAGAATTGAGTGGGACGACTCTCGCCAGACACGAAATCCCATTCTCGGGTGTTGTCCTGAAGGTAATTGTTCGACAGCAATCAGTGTCCCACAACGGTAGCCGCGAGGTAGCGAGAACCTCGGTTGCCCTTCCGCTGGGTTTTCTTCAATTGCCGACGGCTCCCAGTGTCTTCATCAAAGGGCTGCTCGCCCGTTTCAGCGTGGATCCACCATACCAGCCCATCTTCACAACGCGGATTTTGAGAGCCGCCGATAGTTTGTCTAATCGTTATCCAGGTGGTTTTCGTTTGACGGCAATTCTAGACTTACTGACGGTAGAAAGCCCGGAAGTGGAGGATTTGGTTATGCATGACGCGATGGAGCAATTCGACTCAGAATTGAGTGGCGTCGCGAGGGGCGCTTCAGAGTCGGCCATTCTTGGGCTAAAGGACAAGGTCTACCTTGGCAAAGATGGGGAGCCATGTTCAATTTGTCTCGAAGATTTTCACAAGGCGAAAAAGGTCGTGGAACTCCCTTGTTCCCATATATTCCACCGCCCGTGCATCATTCGCTGGTTGGAGAATAGCAACTCCTGCCCATTGTGTCGCTGTCAGTTAGCTAGTTAGGATAAAAGAGGTTCATTGCTTAATTTTGCTTCCACTGAATTTTGTAGTAACTGCTTAGTTACCACAGATTGACTTTGTTAGATATCATAAGATTGTGGTTGAGTTGTGTAAATTCTCAACCAAGAATTTGGCTCTGTGATGATGGTATATGCCCAAGATCACTGTGTCAATCTGCATGTTCTCGGAGCAACAGAAATTGTGAATATAGTGAACATTGTGCACTACTTTTTCTCTGTTAGTGCATGTTCTCGTTTCTCCCTTTTTTTTTTTTTTCCTCTGAACTGGTTATTTCTGTTAAATTCCATCCACTTGTCTAGCTTAAGACAAGATGATATAAAACAAAAAGGCATGAATCATCATCCTTGATTTTTGTCTTACTGGACAAATTGCAGAGATCAGAGCAAACAGCAATGGCAATGATATCTGCCGCAATGTGAGCTTCATTAGTTATCATCGGTTTTCTTTCCATTTATTTGTCTTACTGGACAAAAACCTATATTGCAGAGCCCATGTAGCCAAAATAACTTAGTTGAAAAGGCTTGATTTTTGTACATATAAACAACATTTAGTATATATTATAGGACTCTATTCACATCATAAGCCACTCTAATCAAGTACTTAACAACTGTAACACTAAATAAAAAGAGTCAGCACATGCATTTGGAGCAGTAAAGGAATACTACACAGTCGCATTTTATTGACTTGCTTAGTAAACTGAAAATAAAGCCATAGTTTTCAGAATTCATACGTGCGATGTGCATGTCTGTGCGTGCATATCCTGTACCCTTAGACGAAGAGTCCAACATGCAACTTCACAAACAATTTCTATCCCCTCTATGCAATATGCTTTCTTCACCAAGACAATGTCAGGTAGGCTATTTGTTCTTTTGACCACTAGAAGTCTACTTGATATTATAGCAAAGCCTATTTCTTGGCAATAATTCTTTGAATTAGTGACAAACAATCTCTAATTGGCAGTAATGATTTGGAAGCAGCAAAGCATAGCCTCATCAGACCCGATGCTTGTAAACAGCTCTGACTTATTAGTAACCAACCGAGGATATCGTGCACAATCCGAACATTGTCTTTCAGATAATCAATAAAAGAACCACATCGAAAATATCCTCAAATTTTCTCCATGGATATGAAAAGATCTATTGAAAAGCAAGCAAGAAGTTCCTTGATCCCAATTAAAGCAAATAAAAGTCCATCCATAACTCCATCTTCTTTGTTGTCATCTCAATTTCTTCACAACATGTCATCCTATCTAAGAATATGCCATTGGTTACTACGTACCAGGTCAATGATGCATGACGATGTAAATACGAAGATGATTCCATGTTGAGGGAGTCGAACCATTTCCATTGATCAACTATCTGACGTCTACCTGGAAAAACTTTCTTAGTAGAGCCGAAGCCTGGTGCGAAGCCATTGAGATGTCCAACATACAGTAACTTAGACCAACTTGATGACTAGAGAAAAGCTATTTTGTAAATAAAATTTCAAGGGGTGGCAAGAGAAAATGCATAGAATAATTCAATAACTTCCCCGAAATGATGAACTCCCTATCATAGGCATCAGAAAAATCCTGAACCAAACTTCGTTGTGCAGCAAAGGTGTTGCAGTTTAGTTAATTAAGAAGAAAAGGAAGGGGAGAAAGAGGAGAAGATATGAGCGCATAGTCCAGACATCTTATGTTTCATCTTTCCAGATCTGATCCTGCTTCAATACTGGTAAAGCAAATGTGATCTTGTTCCTTTGAAACACTTGTCTAAACAATGCAAATTGTCGTGCTGAATGCTATGCTAACAAGCATTGAATAGGAGGTCAAACTCAAATGAGAATTGTGGCAACAAGAAGCCCAAAACTTTTATTCAACTTTTCCACAAAGTACAGTGGCTACATTTATTATTTCTTTCTTCAAAGATAGCGTAATTGCATAATGAATAGCTTTTTTTGGGTCAAAACATAATGAATAGCTTAAAGGACTAAAAATACTTCCAATTGAAATGCCTCATGCTTTACAATAGGCATCTGTGACCGAAGGATCCCCGGTAAAAGAGAAAACAAACAAGCAAGATTTTGAATTTCTTAATAGTATTAACATGTAAAGCAACAAATCCGAGTTCGTCTGGATCATAATTAACATACCAGTGCAAACATTAGAAAATCTACGAAAGAACCATCCATCCGAAGCGTCTATTAAAAGCATGAGGAAAAGAATAAGGAAAAGTATGATGTAATTAAAGTATTTTGATAAAAACTTTGCATTTCCTTCTACAGATCAAACCCATGAGTGTGAAATTATGCTGGCATTGAATCTGTATTCAGTTTTCCTTAACAATCAGGAAAAGTGGAGCTAGGTAGTAAATAACAATCCATCCTCTTATTGATTCCATGTGCAAATTCCACTCCCCAAGAAAAGATTCTGCTTCTTCTGAGTTTAGAGTGTGAGATGAAGGACATAAAGCTGAGATATCTTCTAAGCAGATGGTAAGCATACTAAACCTCAGAGACCAATAAATCTCACTTAGGAGGTGCGAATATGCAAAAACCTAAAACCTGGTTTGTGCATAAATGATGCAAAATTCATTGAACATAAAGATTTACTGCAATCGCACATCAGCAAAAAACATTCACATGCAAAGAGCCAGTAATTTATCGTTCTGGAGTGAAAAGTATTGCCTGAAACCTACCCGTGCTGTAGAGGCATGGATAATTAGGGATATCCAACCAAATAGGCCAATAAGCATAATTTTCTCATTCTTGATAAAGCAGAAATCATACCGTGATTCTTTGTTGCCCAAACCGCCCTCAGCATGGATGAATATGTAGCCATTTGTGTCATTCTCAGGAGGAACATCTGTACCAAAGAATTCTGCATCACTTTATGATGCTAAAAATTGCAGGAATATTATTACGCGGCACGATATTCCATTCAAACACAGAATTATATTTAACAGCTTTCAAGAAAAAAATGACTCTGTGAGGCAGCTTCTATCCACAGTAATTGCATGAAACATCCTTCATCACCTACCGCGAGGTGCATCTAATGATCTAATGACATCGCTAAAACTGGATGTTCCTATTCATCATATGAAGCTCTTGGGGAGGAACTTACCATAAGCCAGTGAGAGATCTAGAAACCGCGAAGGAAAGAAATATCTTCCCGCATAAACATCACAAAAGACGAGGTAAATATCCAGAAGCAAACAGAAGTGACTGAGCTGATCTTCACAAGTCAGGAACTATCTAAAAAACAACTGGAGGAGGAGCACAGATAGAATATTATTTTCCCAGATATAGCTAATTAGTCTATCGGTTGATTCAAGAATAGCATCCCAAGTTCCCTCGCTAAACCAGTTTCTTTAATTCAAGAATAGAGTCCCAAGCTTTTGGTTAGGACCAACATTGGGAATCTACAAGAGTATACATGAACAAGTTACTTACAACCAAAAAGGCCCATCCTAAAGACGAAGCCAAAACCACAAAGCTGTTCAACTCTAAGCGCAGAGCCACAGATCTTCCATATTCTTCGCCAATGTAAGGACATAAGAGCTATCTTCAGCAGCATTTCCCAATTCAGCAGCCCAAGACGTAGAGAAGAGGACGGAAACCACTCACCAGGCGATGCACAAAGGAGAAGATCGAGATCAGCCCGACGAGAGCGAGGAGGAGGAGCAGGAAGACCGAGATCCTGGAGCTCTAGGGTCATCGGAGAAGTGAAGGGGGCAGAGGGATTGGAGGTGCGACCAGAGCGGACGGTCGCGATTCCGGGAGGAATGGGGGCGGCCGCTGCCGAATCAGTGCTTGCTTTCTTCCCATAGCAGGTGGGAGCTCAGAGACCTTGAAAGCTGCTTTTTCAAGTGTCAGTAGCGATCGAAGACAACTCCATTTGAGAAAATCCCTCAGACCAGAGGGAAGCTGCCTTCTCCGGGAAAGCTCGAGAAAGGAAAATTAAGGATTTCGCAGGAATCCCAGCAGGCGCAGTGGTCTTCGTCGTCGTCGTCGCGCTTCATCGGAGAGGACGAGGCCCGGCTTTCCTTAACAAGCATAGGATTTTCCCAAACTCGGCAAAATTTTAAATAGAATGGAATAACGATAGTGCGTTAGAAAAATGAAAACCACAGGTTAGAGTTAGAGTGAGAGCGAGTGAGAGTGGGGCGACGCCACTACCCTTACCCCTTGGCCGAAATAGATTTAAAATGTAAAACATGAGCGGGGACAATTTTGGTACTTTCCTAATTTAAAAATAGATTTGTGGGACGGTTTTGTTAATTTTTCCTTATTTAAAAAAGAGATTTTACTGGAATTTCCTAATTTAAAAAAAAAATTAATTGTTCTTTTTTTTAATTATTTACTTGATTTTTTTTATAAATTATGCTCCACCCGAACAGCGAACAGCGAACAGGGAAAGAAAGACCTAGACCAACTATGCTAACCGTCGCCGTTTCTTCCATCAATGCCTAATGCAGCCGCATTCATTTGGAGTAATATTCGTCGTTGAGAGTAAGCTTGTTACAAACAAACACGTCATCCCTCTTCACATGTTCCCAAGACCTGATGTCATCATGTCATATTGACAAAATTTCAAAGTAGAGTTACCATCGCCTTACTCAACGCATAGGATGTAAGAAATTAATTATGCCCTTATCGAGAGCACCATGAACCGGTTTTTATGCGTCCCTGCATCATCTTAAGACAGAAGCGTAGGCTACTAAACTGAAAAGTAATACAGAAGCAACAAGAAAAATAACAAGAAATCGGGGGCATCACCATATTATGTTTGATGGGACCTTCCAATTCATAAATCTATACCCGGCCCGATTCCTTTACATGCCGGAGATTGTTGTGCTTTTTTATGTTGTAAAAATCTTGTACAGTTTACTCATCAAAAGTCTTTAATATAGTATGGCGGCTTCTTCATAGATACATGGCATGTTCTTTTACCATTAGAACTTGAAATCGCTCTGAAAAGCTGCCGTTTTCTTTCATGAAGGATCTTGCTAGTAAGAGCAGACATAGCGAATTACGACAATTTTTCTGGAGGACAAGAATCTAAAAAATCGCCAAATTCACGCAGACAGAGAGAAATAAGAAGTTAAGTTGAATCAGAGATATGAAAATCTATACGCCTCAAAATCATATAAGCACTAGATAAACTCTGTCTGACAGCTGATCAAATTCTTATAATAACTAAATCCATATACCACACCCAATCTCATTAGTCAAGCGGCCATCCGCACAAAAGCCAATCATCACACGAATCACGACAAAACTAAACCAAGCCGTCATATCCAAAGAACTAAGCTTGCCTAATCAATGATTTGTCCCTTCCTAAGATCACTACAAAAAGCGAAGGAGCGCGTAGAAGAATAAGAAAGAAAAGAAAAGGAATAGGAGGGAAGAAAGGATGCATGGCGAAAAAGGAAAGGTTGTTTTTTATTACATGAACCGAATTGAAATGCACAAAAAAAAAAATCGTTGTTGTAAGAAAGGATGCATGGCGAGTTAAAAAGAAAAAATATGCATGGTCTTCTTACTTTCTTAGAAGTAAATATAATATCTCAAGTTAAGAAAAATCACCTTCGGATTATGATATATAGGAAATATTTTGGAATAAATCCTTTTTTTTTCTAAGTGAAGTATTTATTTTCATGTTCTAGTGATGCAAGCTATTTATAAAATTAACTCAAATTATGTTTGAAAATTATATTTTCAAAGTAATTCAAATGGGACTTTGAATAAAATAAGTAATTTTGACTAATTCAACAGTTCAATAGAAGGTAAGGCCCTGCATGATAACTGATCTATTTCTCAATTTCCCTGCTAGAAGTCATTCTGGCAGGGAAATTCGTTTGATAAAACACAATATGAAGTAGAAAGCCGTTTGATAAAAAAAATTGATTTCTGGTAGGATTTTCTACTTCTGGCAAGATTTTTGGCCGATTTTCAGAAGTAAATATTTTTTACTTCTCGGGGCGACCGACCGGCGGCCGTCAACCGCCGCCTCCATCGAACATTTTTTTAATAATGTTTCGAAAATTGTCTTTTTTTTTTATCGTTATCAAACGCATTTCTCTATCAGAAATCAACTTCTGAAGCAGAAGCTGAAAATTCCACTTCTACTTTAAAGCAAAAGCTGAAAAATCCATATTCCTGCCATAAGCACTTCTCGGGCGAGAAGTGTTATCATGCATCACCTAAGGCTGCGTTTGGTAGTCCGGATTTGGGCCCGGATAGGATAACAATTATCCTATCCGATGTTTGGCGATGTCGTCCGGACTGGATAAACCCAGATATACTTAGATAAAATACCGTATAAGAAATCCGGGGGAGGGGGGTAGGATACACCCGGATTGGATAAAAATAACATTGCTATCTTCTCACTCTGCTTCTTCCTCATCTCCATGATCGTTATTTTTGCTGAGCTGTGTTTCCTTACTCAATCAGCCGCCGCCGCCGTCGAAAACCCCTCATTTTGCTGGGCAGCGTTTCCCTCACTCAGCCAGCCGCTCTCTCTCTCTCTCTCTCTCTCTCCCCGTCGCTTCGAGCACAGCCACATATCGCCGCTGTGGAACCACCGATTGACACGGACATGGACATTCCTCTCCCAGACGAGCTCGAGTGGCTCGAAGCTCATTCTCGCCTCCACGAAGAGGACCCGATGAACCTCCAACCACCCGATCCCTACCTTTGGAGGATGTCGAGTGGGGAACCGAAGAGGTGGTGTTGAGGAATCTGGCGAGGGAGAGATGAGGAAGAGGAGGTAGAACCGGAGGCGAAACGAGAGAAGGAGACGACAGGAGTTCGGTTAGAGAATCGGGTTCAGGGTTAAATATTAGAGGACCCAGCTGAGATTTTGAGGAGGAGGGGTCCGATACGAGAAGTGGAGGCTTGAAGACGGCGTTAATTGGGAACTTAGACTTCCATTATTGGTTGAAGTCCATGGTCATTCGGCAACTCGAAGACCAAACATTAGAGAGAAACTGTGCTTTCGAAGTCGTTGGGTGGAATCAGAGAGGAGCTGTGGTTGAGAAGAAGCGGGGCAAAGTTACTGACCATGAGAAGAGCCCAATTTTTGGGGCAATCGAACCTCGCCGCCTCCCAAGTCTCCGCAATCCGTTGCAGAGCAGCTTGAAAACCACGAACGCCCTTCTCGAGAGGAAGCGGCTAGTCCGATTGAGAAGAAGCGGAGCAAAGTTACTGACCATGAGGACAACGGGGAGGAGGATTGGATGCGTTACTCTCCTCCGCCCGCAGAGCTTCGAGACGAAGAGATTTTGGAGCTGGAGGAGGTCGCCACTTCACGGTATTCTTCTATTCTATCCGGTCATCTACCAAATATATGATGGGATTTCACAAAATCCAAAAGACAATACGGATGATTTCTAATCCAACATTATCCCATCCTATCCGGGCTCAAATCCGGACCACCAAACGGAGCAGCCTAAGTGATTCAATGGACTGCTACCCGTGTCTTGGCTAGCAGAAAGAACTTCTAAAAAATTGCTCGGTTTGTCGAGTCAGGTCAGAGTCGATTTCCACAACGCTGACACGTCATTCGATTCTGGCCCTACCTCCATGTCACTTGTTCACAGAGTTGACTTTGACTGCGCTGACGTGTCGGATCAAAGATTACTTGCTAGGCCTAGCCGACCGAGAAATGAGGCTACGATAGTCAATGATGGGCCCCAGTATTTTAGAATTTTGTATATATTCTAAGAGACAATGTCTCAAGGGCAATACTGGAAATGTGCGTACACGTATTCTAGAGTATCCCTCGGAGTAAAACGGGCATTGCCGCTACCAACCCCACCCCCCCCCCCCCCCCCCCCCCCCCTTCTAGGGGCCTTCACATAGTGGTGGTATTGCTTGTCGCTGCTCAGGGGTGGTATTGCTTGTCGCTGCTCAGGGGTACAAGCGCCTCTCACTCTCTCTAAAGTAAAAATAAAAATAAAAATGAACAATAAAAAATAAAAAATAAAAATGAGGAGCTTCACACTTTTTAGAGGCATGGACAATAGGGTAGCCACATTTTGTCGTGCGGCTATTGATGACGGGCGGGCACTGATGGCCGCATAACAAACAGATTCTGGACATCCAAGAATCGAGGATTGTGGCTGGTTTGAGTTGTCTCACTCAAGCCTAAGTTCCAGAAAGGCATGATTTTTCAGAACAAAAAGCATAGAATCCTCTTATGAGATCCACACAACGATTAGAGGGCAAGACAAGGCGACACACATAACGACCAAATAATAATAATAATGGTACGATGCCGACAAGTCAATTGTAAAACATTATGCGAGGCACATGTCGACGCCGCAGGAACTGAAGCTCCGATGAATCACCACAGGTGTGGGGCGCTACTAGATGACTCTACTTCGCGGTAGCTAGCTAGAGCTAACATGAAGCACACCTTCCCTACTGCCGCCCGTTAAATTGAGAGAAATGTTTTCCTTCGTCATAGGAAATGCTTTCGAATTTTACATCCCAAAGTTCAAATGAAGCCGTTTAAGATAATGTCTAATATAATTTATTAAAAAAAAATAGTTGGAAATTTTGCCCGATTTCAAGACATGTTGATCTGACGATAGATTGTTATCTACCGATTTGGCATTTGTTCAAGTTTGATTTTAGTCGCATCTCGTCATTACCGAAGCCGAATCTGAACGTTTCTTTTTATTTCTTCTCGTTTTGCGTGTCCCATGCACTCCAGTGATAAATTAATGGCAATGAAAATAAACAAGGACCGAAGCATCGGCAACATCCGTTGATGTGTACAAATATATGGATTTAAAACATTTTATTTACCGTCCTGTTTATTAGTAATCTTAGGCTGCGTATGCGTATGGCAACGTTTCTGTTTCCGAAACAATCTTTGGAATAGAAACACTTTTTTTCTATTTCTGATCCCAACAGCAATTTTTCAGAACAGAAATACGTTTGGTAATTGCAAAAAAAAAAAAAACCTGGAGCAAAAAAATTAACAGAAACGCTTCTGGTAACTGCATAAAGCTTCTATTAATTTTTTTTTTGATAATTGCAAAAAAAAAAATATTTCTAATTTTTCATTTAACTAATGGGACTAATATATATACATATATATATATATATATTAAAATTAAGATGCATTTATCATTTTAAATTACGTGTTTCTTTTCTCAAAGTGTTGTCGGAACACTTTGGAAAGAGAAACACTTTTTCTAGAGTGTTATCATATAGGGCCACATGCCCTTAGTGTTTTGGCTACTGAGCTTGCCATGAAGCAGGTCTGAGAACAAAGGACTAAACGCAAGGATTAGAAAAGGTAAAAATGCATAAAAGAAAAAAAAAACAATAAAAGGGAAGGGAAAATGGGATAAATAAAAAAATTCCAAATTCGGCCGGCGAAGCATAATTGAAGAAAGGCCATTGCTGGCTGGTCCTTGTGCAAATCAATTTTCATATTGCCTGCGGACCAAGTCTGAGAGGACCCGGATCCCCTGCCCATGTGAAGGGTGGGGATCCCCAGCCAAGGAAATACCTTGGCAGGCGATCCTAACCCAGTCTGAGAACTTGGTTTCCGCGTCCGTAGGAGTCCAAACCTGACCATGCCCCCTCTAATGCAAAATAAAAAAAAAATCCCCATTTTTTTTAAAAAAATGAAAATTTGGTTAGCGAAATAAGCATTGATTAATTTGTTGGATTTTATCAAGATTTTATGTGGTTCAGATATGGGAAAATTTAGTTTCTTTAGAAAATTGGATTTGATTTGAAATAATCCTATTCCTATGGGATTGCTGTCCGGATCTTAATAACGAGGCCATGTAACATGCTTTACCCAACTCGTATCGGGTTACTTAATCATTGGAAGTCCTTTGCATGAACTTAATCATAAACAAACTATGCCTTCTTAATTTTTTTAACTGAAAGGAAATGGGCTGACTATATTTCTAGTGTCCCAATTTTTTACGAGCATTTTTTTTTTGGTCGAAAAAGGCACTTTCATTCATTCATAAAAACGCAAATTGTGAGATGAAGACAAATAAATTTCTAAACACAAAATATTGCAAAGATGGTGAGGGGGTGTGGAAACCCAATTCGAAGGTAGAGTGTTTAGACGATGGGCTTTGGCCCCAGTCAGTAGCTTGATTGACTTCCCTAGGGTAATGGGCTGCTTTCACTGAATTCATTTGGGTCAATAGCCAATTGCACTCTTCACTTAATTTTTTACGAGCATTTGAACACCAGTTGACTGAACGTGTGGAAGTGGAAGGTACCCAGTATCCGGATCGCCTAACCTTTCTTGAGAAGGTTAGGCGCCTGCTTTTGGAATCCGAGCCGTCCGTTTTTGGACGGACGGCTCATATCACCTTTTTTAGAGGGTAATTTTTTGAATTTTTTTATATATTTTTTTATTAGTACTAATCTGGGCCGTCCATTCATAACACGGACAATCTGGATGTCAAGGGCAGGGCCTAACCTTCTCGAGAAAGGTTAGGCAATTCCTTTCCATTCAAGTAACCATCCAACATGCCCACTTTGGAGCAGTGAAATCAATAGGGATGTCAAAATAAAATCAAAAAATCTAATCGAATTGTTAAATGAACCGAACTGAACCAAAATTTTTATGTATTTCGGTTCGGTATGGTTTTCGATTTAGATAAATCATTCTTTTTTTTCTTTTTCTTTTTGTAGTTCGGGATACTTTCGGCCGATTCGGTTCGGAATACGGTTAACCGAACAAAAAATAGTCCCATCTTCTTAAAGGCCCACTACGTTACTTCTCTTCTTCTACATGCCTTCCGAAAAAAAAGGCGGATATCGTCTGCCATTCCCTTAGAAGGACAGGTGTTTGTCCTTGGGATTCGGGGCATCCGTTTTTAGATGGACGGCTCAGATATCTTATTTTTAAAGGCAACTTTTTGAATTTTTTTTTTTAGTAATAATCTAGGCTGTCCATTCATAACATGGACGATCCAGATTTCAAGGGCATGACCTGCTATTTTGATGAAAGATTATGCGATCCATTTGCTTTGAGGAAAGAGCAAACCATCCAATCCTCAAAAGGATAGGCACGTGCCTTTGGAATCCGAGTGTTAATGTTTGGATGGACCGTCTATTCATTGAACAGAGTTCGAATTTGAGCCTAAACCCTCTTAAGAAAGAAAGGTTAGGCGATCTTCTCCTCGTAAAAAGAGCATCCATGGAACCCTAATCGGCCTCTCATCTAGCATCCCGTCGTTGAAGCCCCTCGATCTCGACCTCACCGTCGACAACGCCGAGCACCTCAAGCACGTCAACTGGAAGAATGGCGACCTCAAGCCCTACGCCATCTTCTGGATCGATCTCGATCGCCGCCTCGCCACCAAGTCCAATGATTACTGCCGGCCCGACCTGTCTGGAACGAACAGTTCACGATACCTCTCCCCCTCTCCATCCCCCTCCCCGATTCTGTCCTCTCCCTCGAAGTTTTACACTCTGAACCCTCCGAGAGCCCCAAACCCTTGGTTGGGTCCCTCCTGATCCACCTCAAGGGCCTGCCTGACCCGCAAGATAAGGACCAGATCCGGACGTACGAGCTCATCCGACCGTCTGGTCGGACTCACAGCAAGACCCGGAGCAAGTTGGCGGTCCGCAGCGCCCCGTGCCGCCGGAGTACCTTTTCCCACCTTCAGGGTATTATTACGGGACTGCTCCTCCGCGGCCGCACCCCACTTAGCGCTATCTTCTCCTAGACTGCACGCAACTGCGTCCGCTCCTTGCCACTTAGCGCTATCTTCTCCTAGACTGCACGCAACTGCGTCCGCTCCTTGCCTCGCAATCCGCTCAATGGCCGACTCTGCGACTGCTTCAGCTGCTTCGGCACCTTCAACGCAGGTTCGCATTCAAACAGAAGACACTGTGAGTCCCGTCTCGATAAATCACATTTCTGATCTATAGCTTTTTGTTTGCCATTCTGAAATGGGTATCTCTCTACTTTTGGCTGATTTTATTTTGAAAAGAGAAAGTTCTTGGGGCTCCCCGCTTTAAGGGTTCTGTTACTGTAGAGAACCTCTTTGGGTCTTCTCTTCAGTAAATACAAGAGAACACGCTTAATTTTTGTGTTTGTTACTTATCATGGAACGAAAATGTCTATGTTTTGTTGATGAATTGATATTTGATCTTTGTTCTGATATGTAAAATTGCATTAGTTGAGGAGAACAATCAAAAGGAGTGAGTTATAGTACCCTTTCTGATACATACCTTGTCCCTTTGGTTAGCTTCATCTGGTTACATTTCTTACCTCCATTTTTTCTCATCCATTTCCTGTCTTTGCGAGATGTTGCTATTTTCTTTTCCAAACTTTTGATTGATGGTTCCCTTTTCTCTAAATCAAAATGAGGATGCTTATCTATATGTGTCTGTTTCTTAATTGCTGAGTTTACATTAGCTTTTCTCATTTTGTTTGAGAACTGCGTTTTATTCTTCAGCTCTATTTAAGCAAAAATGTCTCCTGATCACGGTATTGAAATTGTTACTGGTTTATAGATGTCTTCAATGAATGAACCTACTGGCACAAACAGAAAGTGGACAAGATCTACTGCGTAGGAACACTTTAAAAGGTCAAACGATAACCAAGATAAAGGTGAATGTATATATTGTTTGGTTAGCTTCTGATCAATCGAGGACTCGACGTTTGTTGTCGACATATCATATTCTTTTCTGTAACTCCTGCAGTTAAGATTGGTTTTCTGTTTTTGGTCGATTAGTTAAGTACTTGTGTTTGATTTTCTCATAGCAAACTCCAGCTAGGTACATCATCCGATATGGAAGTGGTCTTGGATGATTTCTACGTCCTCGTACTGTTTCTTCTCTACTTTTCTTGTTCAGAAACAGAACTCTCTAGCATCATCTCAAAGCAGCAAGATCAAGTATAGACCACTTCTTCTTTGACTATCTGACGTATCGAAAACATTGAATTGGTTATCTAGGTCGCAAGTGGAAAAACTACATCCATATCTATCTTCATCCTGAAGATAGTCTTGGTCTTTATGTCCCCTGTTTGGTTCCAAATACCAAAGTTCTTAACATTTACTTGGTTGCAGAGTTAGTTTATGGCTGAGTAAACCATGTTTGTCTTTTGAGTTGCTTGCTACATGGGAATAAAAGAAATGTTTGTTCTCTATTTTCTCTTACGAATGTTTATTTCCATCTTCTCCAGATTCAATAGCGAGGGGACGCATGCCTAGGCATTGTACCGGAACTCCATTTCCTCATTGTATCGGAGAGCGGCTTGTATATTTGGACGTCATAGCTTTATCTTCTTTCTTTCCTTCTTTTTTTGGTTAAGTGGCTCGGTTTTCATAGTTTGCTCTTGGTTCTATGTTTCATTGTTCGCGCTCATGGGTATGCGAAATCGTAGCATGGGATTGACAGGGCAAGTGACTTTGTAGTTGTACATATACAAATGACTTGTAACAGCCCATTGTTTTCTCTTTGGGATTCTTGCCTATTTATTATTATTTTTTTTGGGAAATATTAATACAGAGATAGAGATTCAGAATTGCAATTAGCAGTTTGGATCCTTAGTTGATTTCCAGTGAAAGTTAGCATTGATTCTTTTTTGTTTATCATCATTTTTGGGAGAAGAATAAGGTCCATTGATGCAACAACTACATGAAACAGAGTTCGGTACAAACCGTACCGAACCAAAGGTCGACTTGGTTCGGTTCGGTACATATTCTGTTTACGTGGCAATTTGGTTCTGTGTATCTATTAATCATAATAGTTTGGTTTGGTTCGGTTCGGTTATTTGAAAAAATCAAACCGAACCGTACCGTATCGTTGACATCCCGAGTATTCACTGCAGATGCATGACCTATGATGGTAAAGCATTGCCAGTGAACATAGACAAGAAAGAGAAGCGACAAAAGAGAGAGTTTCTAATCTTTACTATGAGTATTTGCGAGTAAAAATACTAAAACCTAGAGGTGTCAATATCAGTTGAAAAACCCATATTTGAACCCAAACTCAATAAAATGGGTCAAATATGGGTTAGTCAAGTTCTAATAAATAGATTATTTAATGGGTATGAATTTTAAGGTTAATTATACATGGGTCGTAGATGGGTTTATCTTTGATCTCGTTTACAACCATTTAGCTAGACAAACCAAATCCATTCATACATGTTATATATATATATATAAGAAGTAGAAGTGTTTAAATATTATGGGGTCATATATGGGTTGGGTCGGATATGGATCGTTAGATTTCACAGTATAAAAATGAATTAAAATAGATTAAATGAGCCTATTTGATTTTAGATCATTTTCGACCAGACTCATCCGTTTGACAACTTTACTGGATCCCAAATCAATGAGGAGAAAAACTTAGTTATCACTGAAAAGTAACAATAAAAATGACATAAATAGCATCTAAACTTTAACCCAATCTCTAATGTGGTCATTAAACCTTTAATTTGTTCAATGCGATCATTTAGATTTGGTTCAATGTGCAATTCCTGAACTTTCAATATACACACATGATGGGGTCCCATGTTATTTACTAGAGAATTTAAAAGCACATTCGCTTGAAAATAAATTTAGAAAATTTGGGAAGTACATTTAATTAAACCTGAAAAAAAAAACGAACTTAGACCTGATAATCCACCCAAACTCATTCTAGAAACAAGACAATGTTAGACCTTTTCTTAACATGCAAAACAACCGAGTCAACCTGCCATGACCAAAAAAAAAAAAAAAAACTGCCATGACTCGTGATTTTCCGAGTTTTGGTCGGGTCAACCTTGTTTGGCTTTGACGCGGCATGAGAATAAGCTTCTTTATCTTTCTTTTATTTGAAAAATTGAAATATTCAAAGTTACACAATATGCATTCTTCCTTGTCATGAAATGGCTAATAGTTAATACCCTGAATAAGTATTTAATTTCTATCATTCCTTATTTTAGAATTGGTGAATCAATATGTTTGAACATAACAGACATACTGAGATTCGTCTCCTAAATTTGTTTATGACAAAATTTGGTTATGTGCCTAAAGAGCCACTAAATAAATAACTACTTTCAAATCGTTGCATCACTTAACAGACATACTAATATTTTGTACATTGCCCAAGTTAGTTAAGACTTGGGTCGGGTGAACCATGTTTAACCTGACTTGATCCAACATATGAAGAACTTTATTTTTTCTTTTTGCTTAATCATCATAATCACAGTAGAGTATTGGGAATAATGCTCATTCTTGTTAGCTAAGATATATGTAATGCGCATAAAGAATACATGCTTTATAATATCAAAGGAGTGTCAGTTTTTGGGTTGAAAGCTAAAATTGGATACCATCATGCCAAAGTGGGAGCTTTATTTACATAAATATTTTTTTGATTTTGATTTTGATTTTAATTTTTTTAGTTTTTCGAGAAACACATTCTTAAAATTTATTATTAAAATGTAATTAAGTTTTAAATTTTGAGATAGCGTAATCAAATCTTTCCGTTTGTGCAAAATGACGTGGTTTTGGCCTTCAATCCGGAGGAAGCCGGGCCTCGTCCTCTCCGATGAAGCGCGACGACGATTCCTCCCGCCTCGTCCCCGATTCCCAACCCGTCGACGACGACGACGACGACGATCACTGCGCCTGCTGGGATTCCTGCGAAATCCTTAATTTTCCTTTCTCGAGCTTTCCCGGAGAAGGCAGCTTCCCTCTGGTCTGAGGGATTTTCTCAAATGGAGTTGTCTTCGATCGCTACTGACACTTGAAAAAGCAGCTTTCAAGGTCTCTGAGCTCCCACCTGCTATGGGAAGAAAGCAAGCACTGATTCGGCGGCGACCGTCCGCTCTGGTCGCACCTCCAATCCCTCTGCCCCCTTCACTTCTCCGATGACCCTAGAGCTCCAGGATCTCGGTCTTCCTGCTCCTCCTCCTCGCTCTCGTCGGGCTGATCTCGATCTTCTCCTTTGTGCATCGCCTGGTGAGTGGTTTCCGTCCTCTTCTCTACGTCTTGGGCTGCTGAATTGGGAAATGCTGCTGAAGATAGCTCTTATGTCCTTACATTGGCGAAGAATATGGAAGATCTGTGGCTCTGCGCTTAGAGTTGAACAGCTTTGTGGTTTTGGCTTCGTCTTTAGGATGGGCCTTTTTGGTTGTAAGTAACTTGTTCATGCATACTCTTGTAGATTCCCAATGTTGGTCCTAACCAAAAGCTTGGGACTCTATTCTTGAATTAAAGAAACTGGTTTAGAGAGGGAACTTGGGATGCTATTCTTCAATCAACTGATAGACTAATTAGCTATATCTGGGAAAATAATATTCTATCTGTGCTCCCCCTCCAGTTGCTGTTTAGATAGTTCCTGACTTGTGAAGATCAGCTCAATCACTTCTGTTTGCATCTGGATATTTACCTCTTGTCTTTTGCGATGTTTATGCGGGAAGATATTTCTTTCCTTTGCGGTTTCTAGATCTCTCACTGGCTTATGGTAAGTTCCTCCCCAAGAGCTTCATATGATGAATAGGAACATCCAGTTTTAGCGATGTCATTAGATCATTAGATGCACCTCGCGGTAGGTGATGAAGGATGTTTCATGCAATTACTGTGGACAGAAGCTGCCTCACAGAGTCATTTTTTTCTCGAAAGCTGTTAAATATAATTCCGTGTTTGAATGGAATATCGTGCCGTTTAATAATATTCCTGCAATTTTTAGCATCATAAAGTGATGCAGAATTCTTTGGTACAGATGTTCCTCCTGAGAATGACACAAATGGCTACATATTCATCCATGCTGAGGGCGGTTTGCGCAACAAAGAATTGTGGTATGATTTCTGCTTTATCAAGAATGAGAAAATTATGCTTATTGGCCTATTTGGTTGGATATCCCTAATTATCCATGCCTCTACAGCACGCGTAGGTTTCAGGCAATACTTTTCACTCCAGGACGATAAATTACTGGCTCTTTGCATGTGAATGTTTTTTGCTGATGTGCGATTGTAGTAAATCTTTATGTTCAATGAATTTTGCATCATTTATGCACAAACCAGGTTTTAGGTTTTTGCATATTCGCACCTCCTAAGTGAGATTTATTGGTCTCTGAGGTTTAGTATGCTTACCATCTGCTTAGAAGATATCTCAGCTTTATGTCCTTCATCTCACGCTCTAAACTCAGAAGAAGCAGAATCTTTTCTTGGGGAGTGGAATTTGCACATGGAATCAATAAGAGGATGGATTGTTATTTACTACCTAGCTCTACTTTTCCTGATTGTTAAGGAAAACTGAATACAGATTCAATGCCAGCATAATTTCACACTCATTGGTTTGATCTGTAGAAGGAAATGCAAACTTTTTATCAAAATACTTTAATTACATCATACTTTTCCTTATTCTTTTCCTCATGCTTTTAATAGATGCTTCGGATGGATGGTTCTTTCGTAGATTTTCTAATGTTTGCACTGGTATGTTAATTATGATCCAGACGAACTCGGATTTGTTGCTTTACATGTTAATACTATTAAGAAATTCAAAATCTTGCTTGTTTGTTTTCTCTTTTACCGGGGATCCTTCGGTCACAGATGCCTATTGTAAAGCATGAGGCATTTCAATTGGAAGTAGTTTTAGTCGTTTAAGCTATTCATTATGTTTTGACCCAAAAAAAGCTATTCATTATGCAATTACGCTATCTTTGAAGAAAGAAATAATAAATGTAGCCACTGTACTTTGTGGAAAAGTTGAATAAAAGTTTTGGGCTTCTTGTTGCCACAATTCTCATTTGAGTTTGACCTCCTATTCAATGCTTGTTAGCATAGCATTCAGCACGACAATTTGCATTGTTTAGACAAGTGTTTCAAAGGAACAAGATCACATTTGCTTTACCAGTATTGAAGCAGGATCAGATCTGGAAAGATGAAACATAAGATGTCTGGACTATGCACTCATATCTTCTCCTCTTTCTCCCCTTCCTTTTCTTCTTAATTAACTAAACTGCAACACCTTTGCTGCACAACGAAGTTTGGTTCAGGCTTTTTCTGATGCCTATGATAGGGAGTTCATCATTTCGGGGAAGTTATTGAATTATTCTATGCATTTTCTCTTGCCACCCCTTGAAATTGTATTTACAAAATAGCTTTTCTCTAGTCATCAAGTTGGTCTAAGTTACTGTATGTTGGACATCTCAATGGCTTCGCACCAGGCTTCGGCTCTACTAAGAAAGTTTTTCCAGGTAGACGTCAGATAGTTGATCAATGGAAATGGTTCGACTCCCTCAACATGGAATCATCTACGTATTTACATCGTCATGCATCATTGACCAGGTACGTAGTAACCAATGGCATATTCTTAGATAGGATGACATGTTGTGAAGAAATTGAGATGACAACAAAGAAGATGGAGTTATGGATGGACTTTTATTTGCTTTAATTGGGATCAAGGAACTTCTTGCTTGCTTTTCAATAGATCTTTTCATATCCATGGAGAAAATTTGAGGATATTTTCGATGTGGTTCTTTTATTGATTATCTGAAAGACAATGTTCGGATTGTGCACGATATCCTCGGTTGGTTACTAATAAGTCAGAGCTGTTTACAAGCATCGGGTCTGATGAGGCTATGCTTTGCTGCTTCCAAATCATTACTGCCAATTAGAGATTGTTTGTCACTAATTCAAAGAATTATTGCCAAGAAATAGGCTTTGCTATAATATCAAGTAGACTTCTAGTGGTCAAAAGAACAAATAGCCTACCTGACATTGTCTTGGTGAAGAAAGCATATTGCATAGAGGGGATAGAAATTGTTTGTGAAGTTGCATGTTGGACTCTTCGTCTAAGCGTACAGGATATGCACGCACAGACATGCACATTCCACATATGAATTCTGAAAACTATGGCTTTATTTTCAGTTTACTAAGCAAGTCAATAAAATGCGACTGTGTAGTATTCCTTTACTGCTCCAAATGCATGTGCTGACTATTTTTATTTAGTGTTACAGTTGTTAAGTACTTGATTAGAGTGGCTTATGATGTGAATAGAGTCCTATAATATATACTAAATGTTGTTTATATGTACAAAAATCAAGCCTTTTCAACTAAGTTATTTTGGCTACATGGGCTCTGCAATATAGGTTTTTGTCCAGTAAGACAAATAAATGGAAAGAAAACCGATGATAACTAATGAAGCTCACATTGCGGCAGATATCATTGCCATTGCTGTTTGCTCTGATCTCTGCAATTTGTCCAGTAAGACAAAAATCAAGGATGATGATTCATGCCTTTTTGTTTTATATCATCTTGTCTTAAGCTAGACAAGTGGATGGAATTTAACAGAAATAACCAGTTCAGAGGAAAAAAAAAAAAAGGGAGAAACGAGAACATGAACTAACAGAGAAAAAGCAGTGCACAATGTTCACTATATTCACAATTTCTGTTGCTCCGAGAACATGCAGATTGACACAGTGATCTTGGGCATATACCATCATCACAGAGCCAAATTCTTGGTTGAGAATTTACACAACTCAACCACAATCTTATGATATCTAACAAAGTAAATCTGTGGTAACTAAGCAGTTACTACAAAATTCAGTGGAAGCAAAATTAAGCAATGGACCTCTTTTATCCTAACTACCTAATTGACAGCGACACAATGGGCAGGAGTTGCTATTCTCCAACCAGCGAATGATGCACGGGCGGTGGAATATATGGGAACAAGGGAGTTCCACGACCTTTTTCGCCTTGTGAAAATCTTCGAGACAAATTGAACATGACTCCCCATCTTTGCCAATGTAGACCTTGTCCTTTAGCCCAAGAATGGCCGACTCTGAAGCGCCCCTCGCGACGCCACTCAATTCTGAGTCGAATTGCTCCATCGCGTCATGCATAACCAAATCCTCCACTTCCGGGCTTTCTACCGTCAGTAAGTCTAGAATTGCCGTCAAACGAAAACCACCTGGATAACGATTAGACAAACTATCGGCGGCTCTCAAAATCCGCGTTGTGAAGATGGGCTGGTATGGTGGATCCACGCTGAAACGGGCGAGCAGCCCTTTGATGAAGACACTGGGAGCCGTCGGCAATTGAAGAAAACCCAGCGGAAGGGCAACCGAGGTTCTCGCTACCTCGCGGCTACCGTTGTGGGACACTGATTGCTGTCGAACAATTACCTTCAGGACAACACCCGAGAATGGGATTTCGTGTCTGGCGAGAGTCGTCCCACTCAATTCTAAATCCCAATAAGGCATGACCTTCTCTTGTCAGAAAAACACGATCAGAAGAGGAGGACGAAGGACGAAACAAGGTAGAGAGACTGCAAGAAGAGGAAGATGGTGCGTCAGTCTTGCAATTCAGTTTCTGTGGGTGAGGGGGCGAGAATCGAACACGATCAGAAGAGGAGGAGGACGAAACAAAGGTAGAGAGACTGCAAGAAGAAGAAGATGGTGCGTCAGTCTTGCAATTCTCTTTCTGTGGGTTTTTTCTTGCTCTCCGACGAAGTATATAAAATGTCTGATGCAATCCGATATTAAAAATATAGCCGTTAGTTCTGTGGGCAGCAGAATTTACAAAATCAGGTAAATAATAAAACCAACAATTAAATCTCTTTTTAAATTTCGAAATAAATAATAAAACCTACAATTAAATCTCTTTTTTAAATAAGAAAATTAGCAAAACCATCCCACCAATCTGTTTTTAATTTTATGTTTTACATTTTTATCTATTTCTGCCAAGGGGTAATTGCGTCGCCCCTTTTCATTTTTTTAACCTACTATCGTTATTCCATTGAAAATTTTCCCAAGTTTGGTAAAATCCTACGCTTTTTAAGAGAGAAACCCCTCCTCACCAAAAAAAAAAATACACAGAATTGTACTTTTTTTTTAAATTTTTTAAATTTGTCTTTAACTATAAAATAATTTCTTTTGTATTTTTATCCGTTGAGCTGAAAACAATAAAAAAATTTGCTATGATGTGCAATTGACTTAAATTTGTCCCATAACTAAATTGTTTTACATAGTCAATTTCTGTACCTCAAAAATTATAATATTTTTCTTATCTTTTTAGTTTTTCCTTTTTCACGAAAATTCTTAAAATTTCATTCGACGATTAACGAAGTGAAATCTCCAATTGCCATTGAAGTTTAAAAAAAAAAACTCGACAGTTAAAATATATCATGATCATATTATAATAAAAACATTCTCTTATCTTTATGTTTTTTTTTTTAACTTTTAGAAATTTCTAAACGAGTGCTTCTATGTCATGTTAAGCATTATTCTTTTACTTGTGGCGTAATGCGTAATTATTATAGGGATACATTCATTATAATTGTTCAAATTTATTATTAAAGTGTAATTAAGTTTAAAAAAATCCTCCTTTCGTTTGTCCAAAACGACGTGGTTTTGGCTTTCAATCCGCAGCGATCAATGGCCGAGCTCCGGCGTTCGAGCTCTGTCGGAAGCCGGGCCTCGTCCTCTCCGATGGAGCGCGATGACGACCCCTCCCCACTCGTCCCCGATTCCCGCCCCGTCGATGACGACGACCACTGCGCCTGCTGGGATTCCTGCGAAACCTCGAGTTTTCCTTTCTTGAGATTTCCCGGCGAAGACGGCTTCCCTCTGGTACGAGGGATTTCTCTGCGCTCTCGCCTGCTATGGGAAGAAAGCAAGGACTGATTCTGCGGCGGCCGCCATTCCTCCCGGGATCGCGGCCATCCGCTCTGGTCGCACCTCCAATTCCTCTGCCCCCCTCACTTCTCCAATGACCCTAGGGCTCCAAGATCTCGAGCTTTGCTCCTCCTCGTCGCTCTCGTCGGGTTGATCTGGATCTTCTTAATCGTGCATCGTCTGGTGAGTGGTTTTCGTCTTCTTCTCTACGTCTTGGGCTGCTGAATTGCTAGTGCTCATGTAGACAAACACTGAATCCCGGAGCAAATCGCTGTTGGAGTTCATGAGATGACCCGATCTTAAAGAAGAATCTGGGAAATGTTGCTGACTGTAGCTCTTATGTCTTTACATTGCGAAGAATATGGAAGAGCTGTGGCTCTGCGCTTGGAGTTGAACAGCTTTGTTGGGGTTTTGGCTTCATCTTAAAGATAGGTCTTTTTGGTTGAAGTAACTTATTCACATACACTCTTGTAGATTCCCAATGTAGAGGCCTCAAGTCTATGAGACTGCATTGTGGTTCTTCATGTTGGCTTATGGATAAACATAGTCCCTGAATTGAAGGAGACATGTCGTGGTCAGCCGGACTGATAGATGATTCTGATACCGGCACTGTACTAATTCCTCCTTGAACACCTTGCAGAATGCCCCATACCTTCGCTGGAGAGATGGCATTGTTCTTCATTGCACTCGTGTAAGTTGTCGAGCGATCTTGTTTGAGCTTCTGCTTTTCGGCTTTCTATACGTGCTGTGACAATGGCTGTTGCTAAATACTCTGCATTCTTATGCTATGTTGAGGAGCCTCTTTTGCTTTGGGAAAATCCATACTCGGCAACCACATAAGGGGAGCCTTGTGCTGAGCGTGGTGATGGTGAAATATCTAGTATGTAGCCTACTAAGCCTAGGCTTGAATCAATACATTATCACTCTTTTTATACAAATTATGTTATTATTTCTCATTTGTCCTTTTCATGTTTAAAAAAAAATGACAAAATTAGTAGTTTAAAAATAACTAAAGAAACTGGTTTAGCGAGGGAACTTGGGATGCTATTCTTGAATCAGCCGTTGGTACCATGGATGTCTCTTAATTAGCTATATCTGGGGAAAGAATATTGTATCTGTGCTCCTCCCCTAGTTGCTGTTTAGATAGTTCTTGACATGTGAAGATAAGCTCAATCACTTTTGTTTGCATCTGGAAATTTACCTCTTCTCCTTTGTCATGTTTGTGCGGGAAGATATTTCTTCCTTCGCAGTTTCTAGATCTCTTAATGCCTCATGGTAAGTTCCTTCCCAAGAGCTAGATATGATGAATAAGAATTTCCAGTTATAGCGACGTCATTAGATCATCAGATGCACCTCGCGGATAGGTGATGAAGAATGTTTCATACAATTACTGTTGACAGAAGCTGCGTTACAGAGTCATTCTTTTCTCGAAAGCTTTTAAATATAATTCTGTGTGTGAATGGAATGATCGTGCCATTTAATAATATTCCTGCAATTTTTAGCATCATAAAAGTGATGCTGATAATTCTTTCTTTTTATCATCTGTACAGATGTTGCGCCTGAGAATGAAACAAATGGCTACATATTCATCCATGCTGAGGGTGCTTTGAATCAACAAAGAATCGCGGTATGGTTTCTGCCTATCAGTTTCTCAATGTGTATGAGAAAATTATGCTTTTTGGTATATTTGGTTGGATGTCCTTAATCATACATGCCTCTTCGGCAAGTGTAGGTTTCAGGCAATCCTTTTCACTCCAGGACAATAAATTAATTAATGGCTCTTTGCATGTGAATGTTTTTGCTGATATGCAATTGTAGTAGATCTTTATGTTCAACAAATTTTGCATTAATTTTGGCCCAAACCTGGTTTTAGGTTTTTGCATATTTGCACCTCCTAAGTGAAATTTGGTGGTCTCTGTGGTTCAGTATGGTTACCATCTGCTTAGAAGATATCTCTATATATTTCATCTCATGCTGTGAACTAAGAAGAAGTAGAATCTTTTTAGGGTAGTGGTACTTGCACATGGAAACAATAGGAGGACGGACTGTTATTTTTTACTCACTCCTCTACTTTTCCTATTGTTAAGGAAAACTGAATCTAGATTCAAGCAACGCTAGCATAATTTCACACTCATGGGTTTGATCTTTTTTGTGTAGAAGGAAATTCAAAGTTTTATTAAGATGCTTTAATTACATCGTACTTTTCCTTATTCATTTCCTCATGCTTTTAATAGATGCTTCGGATGGATGGTTCTTTCATATATTTTCAAATGATTGCACTATTATGTTAATCATGATGCCGACGAACTCGGATTTGTTGCTTTGGATGTTAATACTACTTGGAAACTCAAAATCTTGCTTAGTTGTTTTCTTTTTAACTGGGGATCCTTTGGTCACATATGCCTATTGTATAGCATGAGGCATTTTAATTAGAAGTATATTTAGTCCTTTAAGCTATTCATTTTGCAATTGAGCTATCTTTGAAGAATGAAACGATAAATGTAGCCCCTGTATGTTGTGGAAAAGTAGAATAAAATTTATGGGCTTCTTGATTGCCACAATTCTCATTTGAGTTTAAACTTCTATTCAATGCTTATCAGCATGACATTCAGCACGGACAATTTGCATCGTTTTGACAAGTATTTCAAAGGAAGAGGATTACATTTGTCTCCCGTGCTGTTTGTCATCATCGCTCTGCACGTTAATTTAATATTCTGATTTGGGGCTGGCTTAATGAGAATCTATCCAATACATAT
This sequence comes from Rhodomyrtus psidioides, assembly GCA_021437785.1. Taxonomy (NCBI): domain Eukaryota; kingdom Viridiplantae; phylum Streptophyta; class Magnoliopsida; order Myrtales; family Myrtaceae; genus Rhodomyrtus; species Rhodomyrtus psidioides. Next base: position 17,181,394 of record JAILYB010000002.1, read on the forward strand.
TTCTATATGCAGATATGCAATGCCGTTGGTGTTGCTAAAAATTTTGAATGATAATCTTGTTTTACCAGTATTAAATCAGGATCAGATCTGGAAAGATGAAACGTGAGATGCCTGGACTATGCACTCATATCTTCTCCTCTTTCTCCTTTTCCTTTTCTTCTTAATTAACTAAACGGCAACACCTATGCTGCACAACCAGGTTTGGTTCAAACTTTACTGATGCCTAGGACAGAGTGTTCATCATTTTTTCTCTTACCAACCCTTGAAATTTTATTTACACAAGAACTTTTATCAATGTGGATAGGAATGTGGAGAGGTTCTCAATTTATCCAAGATTCCTCAAGAAAGGCATAGCATTATCAAACTCGCACTCTCAAATTATATGATTTGAAAGCGAAACAAACGAAGGGTCTTTGACGACATGGGGTAATTGAACTAGTAAGTTCACATTACTTTGATGAATTTGTTCTTTCTGTTTTTTTATCTTGGTTGCCAAGCTTTGATGCAGGGACCACGAGCTAATAGTTATAGTCAAGCCTGTAGAAATATGTGGCAACCTAAGGTCCTAAGCGATGCTTTGAGCCCTTCCACAAATGCCAAAATTATATCGATTTTCGACCCATGATTATATTATCATTTATGCTTTTCGAAGAATAAAAATGCTAAAAAAACACATTCTGAGCAGTGCCCATGAGCTATTAAGAAAAAAAAAACACATCCTCAATTGGTCAGATCCATCTGTCTAGGAAGTTCCTTGCTTCTTCTTTATCAGGCATATCAAGGACCAGGGTTATAAAATATCATCTATTTCAGAAGCAACTGCCAAAAACATGTCCTTACAGCAACCATCTCAACTCCTTAATCAAAGTTCTTGATTGACTTCATCAATCAACTGCAATGCCGAAGCACTCTTTGGCCTTCATCCTCATTGCTCTTGTTAATCTCTTGTGTTCCGACAAAAATCCTGGTGCGAATATGCACTTCGAAGTTTCTATGCTTGGTCGTGTCCAACCAAACTTCTTCCGATGAAGCAAAGACTCTGCATAGAAGAAACTACTTGCATATACATTCATCTCGTCTATTGAGCACTAATGTCATTTTTAATGGAGTGGCCATGTTGTCGTAGGGGCATGAAGTGTTGCTGTCGCCAACAAAGAAAAGCTGAAAGGCATTCGAGCTTTACAGGTATGATGTCGTTGTCTAGTGGTCCACGATGTCTGTAGATAACATGTTATAGTGCTTCAAGTGGTTCAACTTGTATTGTGGTCTCAAATAAGAACTATTATTTGAAAAACATAGCTCAAGAAGGTCACCTGTACAGGGTTCTCATCAATCATCTGCAACACATGAGCCTCTCTCTGTAGTTAGCAACCATGACCAGTTGCGCAGTTTCAAGCTTCAAAATACAATCTTTGACAACCTGAAAACCACAATGAACTACATGAAGTGATGAATGAAGTTGAGCAGAATGAACTTGTGCATTTAACTTCCAAGAAGAAAGATTAGATCATCAATGCAGGAACCTTTCCTTTCATCCTGGATTATACATGCGAGACCAAGAGAAGAATATGCACAGACAGTTCATGTTTGTACAGCTGAGATCAAACTCCTCCATATTTGCTTGCAAGCCACTTGACAAATTAGCTTTACAAAGTTACCATAAACTTAAAATTGCGATTAGCAAATTTTCACGTAATTTTCGAAAATCTTGCTAGGGGTTCAGTGCACAGGAGACCAAGTCAACCGCGCTTGATGCATCGACGGACTTTGGTGCATTGCGAAGCTCGACTGATTTTGATCAGCTCCAACGAAAAAAAGAAAAAAATTGTTTGTACGGATTCGAGCTATGCTGTGAAATGTGACACCACAAGGTGGGGGATATTGGTATACTCCAGGAAACAAGGTCTCAGAAGCACCATTCGACATGAAACTCTACTACCGATCACTGTCCTGCTCAATGGCGATTGCTACTTCAACGACAGTGGTCTACTCATTTCTCAGGATCCATGTGAGCTGCATGATTCCTTGTTCAATAACTTACATGGTTTCTGTTTTTTACGTGCCGCTTGGGACAATTGCCAATATCCAGCTTATTAGAAGACTACACGAGGCTTGGAAGCAGAAATGAATAGAGGATGAGACAGAAACAGCAGACATCGTGTTGCTGCACAGCATTTTACTCATTTTTTCTTACTCTTGTGTCTGATGTATCATAAGAGTAGTCAGGAAATGGGACTTCACTACTCACTATACCTACATATTTCAAATAAACATCTAACCCTCGAGGATTATAGAGTGAACTATTTACTGCGACGACATAAGCGAACACATGAGAAGATTCTTCATATATAATGGAATATGATCACACGGATGTCTTTAGTTTTCTTTTCAAGCATCATAACAACTTTAACTCTGTTGCCACTAGTCATTTTGTTTCTGCATTGTTCATTTCCCTTGACCCAGTTATTGCGTCTTTTCATTAACTTAGCCCTTTCTCTTTTTAGGCTAAGGCGCCGTTCTTTCGAATTTCGACCCCACCACCGATTCTAATTCTGTTCTTCCCCTTTTCATTGACATAGTCACCTCTATTTCTAGGCATAAGCAAATAAAAGTGGTTACTGGTTGGGCAATGTCGGCACACCTCTTTGGAATTGCTTTTGGAGAACAACTACAGTAGGACCTTAGACAGCACCAAGGATAATGATTCATGTCTTTCTGTTTTATATCATCTTGTCTTAAGTTGGACAAGTAGATTGAATTTAACAGGAAGTAACCAGTTTAGAAACAAGAAAAGAAACCTCTTTGGAATTGCTTTTGGAGAATAACTACAACAAGACCTTAGACAGCACCAAGGATGATGATTCATGTCTTTCTGTTTTATATTATCTTGTCCTAATAAGTTGGACAAGTGGATCGAATTTAACAGGAAGTAACCAGTTTAAAAAAGAAAAGAAAAGAAACGAGAACATGAATTAACAGAGAAAAGCATTGCACAATGTTTACTATATTCACACTTTGGGCATATATGATCATCGTGATTGAGATTATACACAACTCCTCCAGAGTCCTGTGAGAATGGGAAGATTGACATTGTGAACTTGGGCATATATAATCATCATTGAGCCAAATTCTTGATTGAGAATATACACAACTCATCCAGAATCCTATGATATCTAACAAAGTCAACCTCTGGTAGCTAAGAAGTTACTACAAAACTCAAGGGAAGCAAGATTATGCAATAAAGCTCATTTATCTTGAGTACCCAACTGACAGCGATACAGTGGGCAGGAGTTACTACTCTCCAACCACTGAATGATGCACGGGCAGTGGAATACATGGGAACAAGGGAGTTCCGCAACCTTTTCTGCCCTGTGAAAATCTTCCAGACAAATCGAGCAACATTCCCTATCTTCGACAACGTAGACTTTCTCCTTCAGCCCAAGAATGGCAGACTCTGAAGTGCCCCTCGCGACGCCACTCAATTCTGAGTCAAGTTGCTCCATTGCATCAAGCAATCCTTTTCACTCCAGGACAATAAATTAATTAATGGCTCTTTGCATGTGAATGTTTTTGCTGATATGCAATTGTAGTAGATCTTTATGTTAAACAAATTTTGCATTAATTTAGGCCCAAACCTGGTTTTAGGTTTTTGCATATTCGCAACTCCTAAGTGAAATTTATTGGTCTCTGAGGTTTAGTATGCTTACCATCCGCTTAGAAGATATCTTAGCTTTATGTCGTTCATCTCACGCTCTGAACTAAGAAGAAGTAGAATCTTTTTTTGGGGAGTGGAACTTGCACATGGAAACAATAAGCGGATGGATTGTTATTTACTACTCACTAGCTCTACTTTTCCTGATTGTTAAGGTAAACTAAATACAGATTCAGGCAATGCCAGCATAATTTCACACTCATGGGTTTGATCTGTAGAAGGAAATGCAAAGTTTTATTAAAATACTTTAATTACATCGTACTTTTCCTTATTCTTTTCCTCATGCTCTTAATAGATGCTTCGGATGGATGGTTCTTTCGTAGATTTTCTAATGTTTGCACTGGTATGTTAATTATGATACAGACGAACTCGGATTTGTTGCTTTACATGTTAATATTATTAAGAAATTCAAAATCTTGCTTGTTTGTTTTCTTTTTTACCGGGATCCTTTGGTCACAGATGCCTATTGTAAAGCATGAGGCATTTCAATTGGAAGTATTTTTAGTCCTTTATGCTATTTCATTATGTTTTGACACCCAACAAAAAAAACTATTCATTATGCAATTATGCTATCTTCGAAGAAAGAAACAATAAATGTAGCCACTGTACCTTGTGGAAAAGTTGAATAAAAGTTTTGGGCTTCTTGTTGCCACAATTTTCATTTGAGTTTGACCTCCTATTCAATGCTTGTTAGCATAGCATTCAGCACGATAATTTGCATTGTTTAGACAAGTATTTCCAAGGAACAAGATCACATTTGCTTTACCAGTATTGAAGCAGGATCAGATCTGGAAAAATGAAACATAAGATGTCTGGACTATGCACTCATATCTTCTCCTCTTTCTCCTTTTCCTTTTCTTCTGAATTAACTAAACTACAACACCTTTGCTGCACAACGAAGTTTGGTTCAGGCTTTTATTTGCTTTAATTGGGATCAAGGGACTTCTTGCTTGTTTTTCAATAGATCTTTTCATATCCATGCAGAAAATTTGAGGATATTTTCGAAATGGTTCTTTTATTGATTATCTGAAAGACAATGTTTAGATTGTGCACGATATCCCCGGTTGGTTACTAATAAGTCGGAGCTATTTACAAGTATCGGGTCTGATGAGGCTATGCTTTGCTGCTTCCAAATCATTACTGCCAATTAAAAGTTGTTTGTCACTAATTCAAAGATGTATTGCCAAGAAATAGGCTTTGCTAAAATATCAAGTAGACTTCTAGTGGTCAAAAGAACAAATTGCCTACTTGATATTGTCTTGGTGAAGAAAGAATATTGCATAGAGGGGTAGAAATTGTTTGTGAAGTTGCATGTTGGACTCTTCCTCTAAGGGTACAGGATATGCACGCACAGACATGCATATCGCACGTATGAATTCTGAAAACTATGGCTTTATTTTCAGTTTACTAAGCAAGTCAATAAAATGCGACTGCGTTGTATTCCTTTACTGCTCCAAATGCATGTGCTGACTCTTTTTATTTAGTTTTACAGTTGTTAAGTACTTGATTATGGTGGCTTATGATGTGAATAGTGTGATGGTCCATCAGCATGTCATTACTTTATATAAGCAGTTTATGAGGAAGAAGTATGTGATGGTAGTACATTTTACTTTCCTCTGAATAGTGTGATGGTCCATCAGCATGTCATTACCTTTGGATCTGGATCGTCCACTTTTAAAAAGACGATCCACAACTCTTTTTTAAGTGATAATTTTTTAAATTTATATATATTTTTATTAATAATAATTTGAACCGTCTATTCATGATACGAAACGGTCCGCAAGCGTAACCTGGTTGGGCGATCCCTTTCCTCACAAAAAAGGCTTCCGTGGAACTCTAATCGGCCTCTCCTCAAGCATCCCGTCGTTGAAGTCCCTCGAGCTCGACCTCACCATCGACAACGCCGAGCACCTCAAGCACGTCAACTGGAAGAATGGCGACCTCAAGCCCTACGCCATCTTCTGGATCGATCTCGATCGCCGCCTCGCCACCAAGTCCGATGATTACTGCCGCCCCGACCTATCTGGAACGAACAGTTGACGATACCTCTCCCCCTCCGCGATTCTGTCCTCTCCCTCGAAGTTTTACACTCTGAACCCTCCGAGACCCCCAAACCCTTGGTTGGGTCCCTCCTGATCCACCTCAAGGGCCTGCCTGACGCGCAAGCTAAGGACCAGATCCGGACGTACGAGCTCATCCGACCGTCTGGTCGGACTGACAGCAAGACCCGGAGCAAGTTGGCGGTCCGCAGCGCCCCGTGCCGCCGGATTACCTTGTCCCACCTTCAGGGTATTATTACGGGACCGCTCCTCCGCCGCCGCACCCCACTTAGCGCTATCTCCTCCTAGACTGCACGCGACTGCGTCCGCTCCTTGCCTCGCAATCCGCTCAATGGCCGACTCTGCGACTGCTTCAGCTGCTTCGGCACCTTCAACGCAGGTTCGCATTCAAACAGAAGACACTGTGAGTCCCGTCTCGATAAATCACATTTCTGATCTATAGCTTTTTGTTTGCCATTCTGAAATGGGTATCTCTCTACTTTTGGCTGATTTTATTTTGAAAAGAGAAAGTTCTTGGGGCTCCCCGCTTTAAGGGTTCTGTTACTGTAGAGAACTTCTTTGGGTCTTCTCTTCAGTAATACAAGAGAACACGCTTAATTTTTGTGTTTGTTACTTATCATGGAACGAAAATGTCTATGTTTTGTTGATGAATTGATATTTGATCTTTGTTCTGATATGTAAAATTGCATTAGTTGAGGAGAACAATCAAAAGGAGTGAGTTATAGTACCCTTTCTGATACATACCTTGTCCCTTTGGTTAGCTTCATCTGGTTACATTTCTTACCTCCATTTTTTCTCATCCATTTCCTGTCTTTGCGAGATGTTGCTATTTTCTTTTCCAAACTTTTGATTGATGGTTCCTTTTTCTCTAAATCAAAATGGGGATGCTAATCTATATGTGTCTGTTTCTTAATTGCTGAGTTTACATTAGCTTTTCTCATTTTGTTTGAGAACTGCGTTTTATTCTTCAGCTCTATTTAAGCAAAAATGTCTCCTGATCACGGTATTGAAATTGTTACTGGTTTATAGATGTCTTCATTGAATGAACCTACTGGCACAAACAGAAAGTGGACAAGATCTTCTGCGTAGGAACACTTTAAAAGGTCAAACGATAACCAAGATAAAGGTGAATGTATATATTGTTTGGTTAGCTTCTGATCAATCGAGGACTCGACGTTTGTTGTCGACATATCATATTCTTTTCTGTGACTCCTGCAGTTAAGATTGGTTTTCTGTTTTTGGTTGATTCGTTAAGTACTTGTGTTTGATTTTCTGGTAGCAAACTCCAGCTAGGTACATCATCCGATATGGAAGTGGTCTTGGATGATTTCTACATCCTCGTACTGTTTCTTCTCTACTTTTCTTGTTCAGAAACAGAACTCTCTAGCATCATCTCAAAGCAGCAAGATCAAGTATAGACCACTTCTTCTTTGACTATCTGACGTATCGAAAACATTGTATTGGTTATCTAGGTCGCAAGTGGAAAAACTACATCCATATCTATCTTCATCCTGAAGATAATCTTGGTCTTTATGTCCCCTGTTTGGTACCAAATACCAAAGTTCTTAACATTTACTTGGTTGCAGAGTTAGTTTATGGCTGAGTAAACCATGTTTGTCTTTTGAGTTGCTTGCTACATGGGAATAAAAGAAATGTTTGTTCTCTATTTTCTCTTACGAATGTTTATTTCCATCTTCTCCAGATTCAATAGTGAGGGGACGCATGCCTAGGCATTGTACCGGAACTCCATTTCCTCATTGTATCGGAGAGCGGCTTGTATATGTGGACGTCATAGCTTTATCTTCTTTCTTTCCTTCTTTTTTTGGTTAAGTGGCTCGGTTTTCATAGTTTGCTCTTGGTTCTATGTTTCATTGTTCGCGCTCATGGGTATGGGAAATCGTAGCATGGGATTGACAGGGCAAGTGACTTTGTAGTTGTACATATACAAATGACTTGTAACAGCCCATTGTTTTCTCTTTGGGATTCTTGCCTATTTATTATTATATTTTTGGGAAATATTAATACAGAGATAGAGATTCAGAATTGCAATTAGCAGTTTGGATCCTTAGTTGATTTCCAGTGAAAGTTAGCATTGATTCTTTTTTGTTTCCGTCCTCTTCTCTACGTCTTGGGCTGCTGAATTGGGAAATGCTGCTGAAGATAGCTCTTATGTCCTTACATTGGCGAAGAATATGGAAGATCTGTGGCTCTGCGCTTAGAGTTGAACAGCTTTGTGGTTTTGGCTTCGTCTTTAGGATGGGCCTTTTTGGTTGTAAGTAACTTGTTCATGCATACTCTTGTAGATTCCCAATGTTGGTCCTAACCAAAAGCTTGGGACTCTATTCTTGAATTAAAGAAACTGGTTTAGAGAGGGAACTTGGGATGCTATTCTTCAATCAACTGATAGACTAATTAGCTATATCTGGGAAAATAATATTCTATCTGTGCTCCCCCTCCAGTTGCTGTTTAGATAGTTCCTGACTTGTGAAGATCAGCTCAATCACTTCTGTTTGCATCTGGATATTTACCTCTTGTCTTTTGCGATGTTTATGCGGGAAGATATTTCTTTCCTTTGCGGTTTCTAGATCTCTCACTGGCTTATGGTAAGTTCCTCCCCAAGAGCTTCATATGATGAATAGGAACATCCAGTTTTAGCGATGTCATTAGATCATTAGATGCACCTCGCGGTAGGTGATGAAGGATGTTTCATGCAATTACTGTGGACAGAAGCTGCCTCACAGAGTCATTTTTTTCTCGAAAGCTGTTAAATATAATTCCGTGTTTGAATCTCTGAGGTTTAGTATGCTTACCATCTGCTTAGAAGATATCTCAGCTTTATGTCCTTCATCTCACGCTCTAAACTCAGAAGAAGCAGAATCTTTTCTTGGGGAGTGGAATTTGCACATGGAATCAATAAGAGGATGGATTGTTATTTACTACCTAGCTCTACTTTTCCTGATTGTTAAGGAAAACTGAATACAGATTCAATGCCAGCATAATTTCACACTCATTGGTTTGATCTGTAGAAGGAAATGCAAACTTTTTATCAAAATACTTTAATTACATCATACTTTTCCTTATTCTTTTCCTCATGCTTTTAATAGATGCTTCGGATGGATGGTTCTTTCGTAGATTTTCTAATGTTTGCACTGGTATGTTAATTATGATCCAGACGAACTCGGATTTGTTGCTTTACATGTTAATACTATTAAGAAATTCAAAATCTTGCTTGTTTGTTTTCTCTTTTACCGGGGATCCTTCGGTCACAGATGCCTATTGTAAAGCATGAGGCATTTCAATTGGAAGTAGTTTTAGTCGTTTAAGCTATTCATTATGTTTTGACCCAAAAAAAGCTATTCATTATGCAATTACGCTATCTTTGAAGAAAGAAATAATAAATGTAGCCACTGTACTTTGTGGAAAAGTTGAATAAAAGTTTTGGGCTTCTTGTTGCCACAATTCTCATTTGAGTTTGACCTCCTATTCAATGCTTGTTAGCATAGCATTCAGCACGACAATTTGCATTGTTTAGACAAGTGTTTCAAAGGAACAAGATCACATTTGCTTTACCAGTATTGAAGCAGGATCAGATCTGGAAAGATGAAACATAAGATGTCTGGACTATGCACTCATATCTTCTCCTCTTTCTCCCCTTCCTTTTCTTCTTAATTAACTAAACTGCAACACCTTTGCTGCACAACGAAGTTTGGTTCAGGCTTTTTCTGATGCCTATGATAGGGAGTTCATCATTTCGGGGAAGTTATTGAATTATTCTATGCATTTTCTCTTGCCACCCCTTGAAATTGTATTTACAAAATAGCTTTTCTCTAGTCATCAAGTTGGTCTAAGTTACTGTATGTTGGACATCTCAATGGCTTCGCACCAGGCTTCGGCTCTACTAAGAAAGTTTTTCCAGGTAGACGTCAGATAGTTGATCAATGGAAATGGTTCGACTCCCTCAACATGGAATCATCTACGTATTTACATCGTCATGCATCATTGACCAGGTACGTAGTAACCAATGGCATATTCTTAGATAGGATGACATGTTGTGAAGAAATTGAGATGACAACAAAGAAGATGGAGTTATGGATGGACTTTTATTTGCTTTAATTGGGATCAAGGAACTTCTTGCTTGCTTTTCAATAGATCTTTTCATATCCATGGAGAAAATTTGAGGATATTTTCGATGTGGTTCTTTTATTGATTATCTGAAAGACAATGTTCGGATTGTGCACGATATCCTCGGTTGGTTACTAATAAGTCAGAGCTGTTTACAAGCATCGGGTCTGATGAGGCTATGCTTTGCTGCTTCCAAATCATTACTGCCAATTAGAGATTGTTTGTCACTAATTCAAAGAATTATTGCCAAGAAATAGGCTTTGCTATAATATCAAGTAGACTTCTAGTGGTCAAAAGAACAAATAGCCTACCTGACATTGTCTTGGTGAAGAAAGCATATTGCATAGAGGGGATAGAAATTGTTTGTGAAGTTGCATGTTGGACTCTTCGTCTAAGCGTACAGGATATGCACGCACAGACATGCACATTCCACATATGAATTCTGAAAACTATGGCTTTATTTTCAGTTTACTAAGCAAGTCAATAAAATGCGACTGTGTAGTATTCCTTTACTGCTCCAAATGCATGTGCTGACTCTTTTTATTTAGTGTTACAGTTGTTAAGTACTTGATTAGAATGGCTTATGATGTGAATAGAGTCCTATAATATATACTAAATGTTGTTTATATGTACAAAAATCAAGCCTTTTCAACTAAGTTATTTTGGCTACATGGGCTCTGCAATATAGGTTTTTGTCCAGTAAGACAAATAAATGGAAAGAAAACCGATGATAACTAATGAAGCTCACATTGCGGCAGATATCATTGCCATTGCTGTTTGCTCTGATCTCTGCAATTTGTCCAGTAAGACAAAAATCAAGGATGATGATTCATGCCTTTTTGTTTTATATCATCTTGTCTTAAGCTAGACAAGTGGATGGAATTTAACAGAAATAACCAGTTCAGAGGAAAAAAAAAAAAAAAGGGAGAAACGAGAACATGAACTAACAGAGAAAAAGCAGTGCACAATGTTCACTATATTCACAATTTCTGTTGCTCCGAGAACATGCAGATTGACACAGTGATCTTGGGCATATACCATCATCACAGAGCCAAATTCTTGGTTGAGAATTTACACAACTCAACCACAATCTTATGATATCTAACAAAGTAAATCTGTGGTAACTAAGCAGTTACTACAAAATTCAGTGGAAGCAAAATTAAGCAATGAACCTCTTTTATCCTAACTACCTAATTGACAGCGACACAATGGGCAGGAGTTGCTATTCTCCAACCAGCGAATGATGCACGGGCGGTGGAATATATGGGAACAAGGGAGTTCCACGACCTTTTTCGCCTTGTGAAAATCTTCGAGACAAATTGAACATGACTCCCCATCTTTGCCAATGTAGACCTTGTCCTTTAGCCCAAGAATGGCCGACTCTGAAGCGCCCCTCGCGACGCCACTCAATTCTGAGTCGAATTGCTCCATCGCGTCATGCATAACCAAATCCTCCACTTCCGGGCTTTCTACTGTCTGTAAGTCTAGAATTGCCGTCAAACGAAAACCACATGGATAACGATTAGAGAAACTATCGGCGACTCTCAAAATCCGCGTTGTGAAGATGGGCTGGTATGGTGGATCCACGCTGAAACGGGCGAGCAGCCCTTTGATGAAGACACTGGGAGCCGTCGGCAATTGAAGAAAACCCAGCGGAAGGGCAACCGAGGTTCTCGCTACCTCGCGGCTACCGTTGTGGGACACTGATTGCTGTCGAACAATTACCTTCAGGACAACACCCGAGAATGGGATTTCGTGTCTGGCGAGAGTCGTCCCACTCAATTCTAAATCCCAATAAGGCATGACCTTCTCTTGTCAGAAAAACACGATCAGAAGAGGAGGACGAAACAAGGTAGAGAGACCGCAAGAAGAGGAAGATGGGTGCGTCAGTCTTACAATTCAGTTTCTGTGGATGAGGGGGCGAGAATCGAACACGATCAGAAGAAGAGGAGGACGAAACAAAGGTAGAGAGACTGCAAGAAGAAGAAGAAGATGGGTTTTTTGCAATTCTCTTTCTGTGGGTTTTTTCTTGCTCTCCGACGAAGTATATAAAATGTCTGATGCAATCCGAAATTAAAAATATAGCCGTTAGTTCTGTGGGCGTCGTCTTTCTTCCCCTGTTCGGGTGCAGCAGAATTTACAAAATCAGGTAAATAATAAAACCAACAATTAAATCTCTTTTTAAATTTCAAAATAAATAATAAAACCTACAATTAAATCTCTTTTTTAAATAAGAAAATTAGCAAAACCATCCCACCAATCTGTTTTTAATTTTATGTTTTACATTTTTATCTATTTCTGCCAAGGGGTAATTGCGTCGCCCCTTTTCATTTTTTTAACCTACTATCGTTATTCCATTGAAAATTTTCCCAAGTTTGGTAAAATCCTACGCTTTTTAAGAGAGAAACCCCCCCTCACAATAAAAAAAAAAAAACACAGATTTGTACTTTTTTTTAATTTTTTTTTAAAAAAATGTCTTTAACTATAAAATAATTTCTTTCGTATTCTTATCCGTTGAGCTGAAAACAATAAAAAAAATTCCTATGATGTGCAATTGACTTAAATTTGTCCCATAACTAAATTGTTTTGCATAGTCAATTTCTGCACCTAAAAAAATATAATATTTTTCTTATCTTTTTAGTTTTTCCTTTTTCACGAAAATTCTTAAAATTTCATTCGACGATTAACGAAGTGACATCTCCCATTGCCATTGAAGTTTAAAAAAAAAACTCGATAGTTAAAATATAACATGATCATATTATAATAAAAACATTCTCTTATCTTTATGTCTTTTTTTTAACTTTTAGAAATTTCTAAACGGGTGCTTCTATGGCATGTTAAGCATTATTCTTTTACTTGTGGCGTAATGCGTAATTATTATAGGGATACATTCATTATAATTGTTCAAATTTATTATTAAAGTGTAATTAAGTTTTAAAAAATCCTCCTTTCGTTTGTCCAAAACGACGTGGTTTTGTCCTTCAATCCGCAGCGAGCCATGCCCGAGCTCCGGCGTTCGAGCTCTGTCGGAAGCCGCGCCTCGTCCTCTCCGATGAAGCGCGATGACGACCCCTCCCCACTCGTCCCCGATTCCCGCCCCGTCGATGACGACGACCACTGCGCCTGCTGGGATTCCTGCGAAACCTCGAGTTTTCCTTTCTTGAGTTTTCCCGGCGAAGACGGCTTCCCTCTGGTACGAGGGATTTCTCTGCGCTCTCGCCTGCTATGGGAAGAAAGCAAGGACTGATTCTGCGGCGGCCGCCATTCCTCCCGGGATCGCGGCCATCCGCTCTGGTCGCACCTCCAATTCCTCTGCCCCCCTCACTTCTCCAATGACCCTAGGGCTCCAAGATCTCGAGCTTTGCTCCTCCTCGTCGCTCTCGTCGGGTTGATCTCGATCTTCTTAATCGTGCATCGTCTGGTGAGTGGTTTTCGTCTTCTTCTCTACGTCTTGGGCTGCTGAATTGCTAGTGCTCATGTAGACAAAGACTGAATCCCGGAGCAAATCGCTGTTGGAGTTCATGAGATGACCCGATCTTAAAGAAGAATCTGGGAAATGTTGCTGACTGTAGCTCTTATGTCTTTACATTGCGAAGAATATGGAAGAGCTGTGGCTCTGCGCTTGGAGTTGAACAGCTTTGTTGGGGTTTTGGCTTCATCTTAAAGATAGGTCTTTTTGGTTGAAGTAACTTATTCACATACACTCTTGTAGATTCCCAATGTAGAGGCCTCAAGTCTATGAGACTGCATTGTGGTTCTTCATGTTGGCTTATGGATAAACATAGTCCCTGAATTGAAGGAGACATGTCGTGGTCAGCCGGACTGATAGATGATTCTGATACCGGCACTGTACTAATTCCTCCTTGAACACCTTGCAGAATGCCCCATACCTTCGCTGGAGAGATGGCAATGTTCTTCATTGCACTCGTGTAAGTTGTCGAGCGATCTTGTTTGAGCTTCTGCTTTTCGGCTTTCTATACGTGCTGTGACAATGGCTGTTGCTAAATACTCTGCATTCTTTTGCTAGGTTGAGGAGCCTCTTTTGCTTTGGGAAAATCCATACTCGGCAACCACATAAGGGGAGCCTTGTGCTGAGCGTGGTTATGGTGAAATATCTAGTATGTAGCCTACTAAGCCTAGGCTTGAATCAATACATTGTCACTCTTTATATACAAATTGTGTTATTATTTCTCATTTGTTCTTTTCATGTTTAAAAAAAATGACAAAATTAGTAGTTTAAAAAGAAATAAAGAAACTGGTTTAGCGAGGGAACTTGGGATGCTATTCTTGAATCAGCCGTTGGTACCATGGATGTCTCTTAATTAGCTATATCTGGGGAAAGAATATTCTATCTGTGCTCCTCCTCCAGTTGCTGTTTAGATAGTTCCTGACTTGTGAAGATCAGCTCAATCACTTCTGTTTGCATCTGGATATTTACCTCTTCTCCTTTGTGATGTTTGTGCGGGAAGATATTTCTTTGCTTCGCGGTTTCTAGATCTCTCACTGGCTTATGGTAAGTTCCTCCCCAAGAGCTTCATATGCTGAATAAGAACATCCAGTTTTAGCGATGTCATTAGATCATTAGATGCACCTCGCGGTAGGTGATGAAGGATGTTTCATACAATTACTGTGGATAGAAGCTGCCTCACAGAGTCATATTTTTCTCGAAAGCCGTTAAATATAATTCTGTGTTTGAATGGAATATTGTGCCGTTTAATAATTTTCCTGCAATTTTTAGCATCATAAAGTGATGCCGAATTCTTTGGTACAGATGTTCCTCCTGAGAATGACACAAATGGCTACATATTCATCCATGCTGAGGGCGGTTTGCGCAACAAAGAATCGCGATATGATTTCTGCTTTATCAAGAATGAGAAAATTATGCTTATTGGCCCATTTGGTTGGATATCCCTAATTATCCATGCCTCTACAGCACGCGTAGGTTTCAGGCAATACTTTTCACTCCAGGACGATAAATTACTGGCTCTTTGCATGTGAATGTTTTTTGCTGATGTGCGATTGTAGTAAATCTTTATGTTCAATGAATTTTGCATCATTTAGGCCCAAACCAGGTTTTAGGTTTTTGCATATTCGCACCTCCTAAGTGAAATTTATTGGTCTCTGAGGTTTAGTATGCTTACCATCTACTTAGAAGATATCTTAGCTTTATGTCGTTCATCTCACGCTCTGAACTAAGAAGTAGAATTTTTTTTGGGGAGTGGAACTTGCACATGGAAACAATAAGCGGATGGATTGTTATTTACTACTCACTAGCTCTACTTTTCCTGATTGTTAAGGAAAACTGAATACAGATTCAGGCAATGCCAGCATAATTTCACACTCATGGGTTTGATCTGTAGAAGGAAATGCAAAGTTTTTATTAAAATACTTTAATTACATCGTACTTTTCCTTATTCTTTTCCTCATGCTCTTAATAGATGCTTCGGATGGATGGTTCTTTCGTAGATTTTCTAATGTTTGCACTGGTATGTTAATTATGATCCAGACGAACTTGGATTTGTTGCTTTACATGTTAATACTCTTAAGAAATTCAAAATCTTGCTTGTTTGTTTTCTTTTTTACTGGGGATCCTTTGGTCACAGATGCCTACTGCATGTTAGACATCTCAATGGCTTTGCACCAGGCTTCGGCTCTACTAGGAAAGTTTTTCCAGATAGACGTCAGATAGGTGATTAGTGGACATGGTTAGACTCCCTCAACATGGAATCATCTACGTATTTACATAGTCATGCATCGTTGACCAGTTACATAGTAACCAATTGCATATTCTTAGGTAGGATGACATGTTGTGAAGAAATTCAGATGACAACAAAGAAGCGGGAGTTTTGGATGGACTTTTATTTGCTTTTATTGGGATGATGGAACTTCTTGCTTGGTTTTCAATAGATCTTTTCATTTCCATGCAGGAAATTTGAGGATATTTTCGATGTGGTTCTTTTATTGATTGTCTGAAAGACAATGTTCGGATTGTGCACGATATCTCCGGGTCGTTACTAATAAGTCAGAGCTGTTTACAAGCATCAGATTTGCTGCTTCCAAATCATTACTGCCAATTAGAATTTGTCTGTCACTAATTCAAAGAAGTATTGCCAAGAAATAGGCTTTGCTAAAATATCAAGTAGACTTCTAGAGGGCAAAAGAACAAATTGCCTACCTGATATTGTCTTGGTGAAGAAAGCATATTGCATATAGGGGATAGAAATTGTTTGTGAAATTGCATGTTGGACTCTTCATCTACGTGTACAGGATATGCGCACAGACATGCACATTGCACATATGAATTCTGAAAACTATGGCTTTATTTTCAGTTTACTAAGCAAGTCAATAAAATGTGACTGTGTAGTATTCCGCTACTGCTCCAAATGCATGTGCTGACTCTTTTTATTTAGTCTTACAGTTGTTAAGTACTTGATTGGCATGGCTCATGATGTGAATAGAGTGATGGTCCATCAGCATGTCATTATTTTGTATAGGCAGTTTATGAGGAAGAAGTTTGTGATGATAGTACATTTTACTTTCCTCTGACTGATGGTTCCTGCGAACATATATAATGTACTGAATAGAACTAGATGGAAAGCATTGGTAGCGAGATTAAAAAAAATAATGTGGATGGCCATATCAAGCATGCTGGACACCGATTGATTTAACCTTTGGAAGACGGGTAACTTTATAATCCAAAACTACAAAAGGCTGTCTTATGGGCATTGTTTGTTTAAGTTGTGAACCAGTCAAATAGAGCAGATCTCTGACCTGTTTCTGGCAATACCAATGAGAAAAGCTGTGGTTTTCAACTGGTGTTCAACTTGCAAGTATGATGATATGGTTGATGGTTTACTTAGATTTGCATCTGGCATAAATGGCTTCAATATTTGATTGGCTCATAGACGGACAGTGAAGAATATTAAAAAATTTGCACCCGCAAGATTTTACATTGACAACGTTCTACTTTGCACCAGCATTAATGGATTCTGACAGTGAAGAATATATTAAGCATACTTTGCACCCGCACCCCCACCCACATGATCATTAAGGAGAAAATGAACATGGCGCTTACAACTTTTGTTGATCTTCTTGGGTAATTTGGTTATTTATATATGTAGATTGATTTTCTGTCATTCTGAGGTACTGAGCAAAGTATGTTTATGCCCTTTCTTATCATTGATCCTTTCTTGATTAGGTATAATAATGTTCTCTCAGAGATCATCATACTAAGGTGCAGCGTGAATTCCCATGCTGGTGAAGTTTCTCCCTGAAATTGAAGAAATGTCGAATTTACTGGCATCAAGGATGAGAAAAGTAATCAGAATCCCTAGATGTATGCAACTACATCACTTAATATTCGCTAATCATTTATTGGGTTCTAATATCTCATGGACCTGACTGTATTTGAAACAGGGTGCTTCATCTTAGTTTTGAGAAGGGGATGGTTGGCTTATCTCTTTGTGATTTTGTGGGGACAACGGAGGAGAAAGCTAAAATGGCTGAATACAGAAAATAGGAATGGCCTTGGCGATTTGGCTCGTTGGGCACTCCATCACTTTCTTCGGTTGTTCTTGCGGGCAGAATGGTTCTCATCTATGGTAGCTGGCCCTGCAGAAGAGGAAGGAAGGCCGATGTCCTCTTGAGCCATGGCAAGTTGCTGTGATTCTGTGATCAATGGGTTATCCCAAGCGAACTCATATTTATGTTGCCTATTGGCAGGTATATGGTGGCCAGAATCGATTGGCGCCGCTGAGGAACATGTAATGTTCCCCAATCTGGTGAAACCTTTATTTATTCGTACTGTACCATTTGGATTATCTAATTAAGCTGGTGAGCAGCCGCTTGCTAGTTTCTATTAAATCTTGCAAGGAGCTGTGGGAAACTCACGTCTTAATCTTCTTTCCAGCATGAATAATATTCCTTGATCATTATTCTATAAGTTTGCCATTTTCTCATGCAATTGCAGTTTTGGCCATTAAATACTGCTTTTTAAGTTTTGGCACATCCAGATTAAATTATTGCAAATACTATCAAGGTAGATAGAGGACTGAGGTCTGGAAATGCCTTCTTTTGAAGTATGTGCAAGAATTCTTAAGTAGTGGATGATATCGAGGCTTGAAATTGTGCATAGGCTGAGTGGCAGAGAATTTACAATCAAAGGAGATTGATTTGTCATGCAGTTTCTTTGATGGTTGCTTCCTTTCATCACTTACCTGGACTATCAAGCTAAACCTTTTTGATGTCATTGTTTCTAAGACACCCAAGTACAATTTTATGCATACTGAAATGTATGAAAGTTGGAAGGACATTCAAGATGAGAATATAGTTTTTTTCGATTTGGAAAGATCTTTTCCTTTCGGATAGAAAAAGGAAACATTTGAAACTCTGCAATGTTTCGTGGAAGATTCGGTTGAGGTTGTCGTTGGGGCTCTTTGCTTGGTAATCTTTTTATCAGCAAGAAGTTTCAAAAGTCTCTAATGAGCATGGGTAGGCTGAGTTTGATACTTTGAGACCCTCACTTATATCACAGGTGACAAAGGTGGTGCTGGCGAGGAAGGATGAGCTTGATGGTTTTAGAAAGCACGTGACAAGCTTGGCAGCCATCTATTTTCTGGTATGCTTGAATTCCGACATATTTGTGATGACCCATGGAGGGAATTTAGCTAATTGATAATTAGAACACGAAGATACATGGGCCATCGGCTTAAAT